>OX422209.1:319458429-320708429 GCA_949130495.1 Sambucus nigra | reverse complement strand
TCTTATTAATGTACTGTTAGATGCTTGAGCATGGATCGCTCTTTATATCTACTCGACACTATACCGCGTTGTCTCGACAGACTAGCCAGGCGCTATTTATCTTTTTTTTTTGCTCCGACAGATGATCGAGAACGCTACAATACTATTAAGACCCGACAAATGGTTGGGCAAGATTATATGTTATAACCGACGGATGCTCGGTTGATGATATTTCTTCAACATTCAGTATTGATTATCTAGCTCCATGGATGGACACACATATTCAAAATTCATCTCGACAAATTATCGATAAAATATTTCTTTATATTTAGTCCCGAAGATATTTTCCACACATGTCGCATTTTGTCCCCAACAAATGGTTGGTGAGGATAATTCTTATATTCAGTCCCAACAGATGGTCATCACAGTAGATTAATGATCGACATTACATTTATTATTGTTATTCAACTCTAATAAATGTTTTGGAAGTTTAGTTTTCACTAACACTGTAGGATCGTTCATAACATCTGCTCGGTTCGTTTTCCCTCGACGGATGCTTGAGCGTAGATCACTCGCAATATCTACCAGATCCTTTATAATTTTCTCCTTGACAAGCATTTAGGTGTCATTTATTTAATCTGGAAATCTACTCTTCACTAACATTGCAATATCGTTCGTAATATCTGCTCGACCCTTGATAATCTTGACTCGATGGCTTCTCAGGCATCTTTTATCTTATCAATGCTCCGCAGATGCTCGAGCATGGATCATTCGCAACATTTACTAGATCCTTTGCAATTTTGCTTCAATGGACCCTCAACTTTGATGGATAGTCGACATTATGTGATCATGTCTCAAGTTCTAATATATAGTTAGGCAATGCAATTCTTATTTATTTCAACCTCGACGAATGGGAAGTTGGGAAATTTGTATAACAAATATCCAATAAAGCAGTATGGAGTGCAACGATAAATTATATTCATGAACAAAAATGAATCCAAGCATGGTTACTAAGGATTGAAGCCAAGCATCACCAGACTCTTCTTTGTCCACTCTGACCAATGATCTCACGGTTTAAGGATGACTCGCGTCTTATCTCCACCAACCTGCTTCGTGGTCTGATGCCTTAAGAATATTTGGCCCACCAACTTGCGAACTGGGGTTATCACAACCATGCACCCACACATTCCTTCTAATCCTATATCCATTCATCCTTGGCCTGTTCCCGGGTCTGCCCCTAGTAGTCGACACTTGTGATGAAACATAACGTGTTGGTAGCAACACTAGACCACCCTGAATGTATCAACAACATCGTCGGACAACCCATGGTGATCGGCGACCACTGCGATGAAATTTTTCTTATCGACGTCAAAAGGGCATCATCAGCACTAAGATATCGACTCTAGAGGAACGACATTTCTTGAACGCCATATCAAATTGACGCATTTCTGCACGAAGACGCTTTGAACTCATTGATAATGCTAGAAATAACACCACCAGATAAGATGTTGACAAGTTCAAACAAGTGATAACAATGGCAACATAAGAGTGTATATGTAGAAGGAGATGTGGAGTAGAGGAGAACACTTGAATATAAGTGGTTTAGCCAATCTGGCCTACGTCCACTCTGTGTGTGAGTAATATCACTGAATGAAGGCACTAATGTCCATGGATATAATCTCTCAAGATTTCTCTCTCTCTGTGTAAAGTGGTAGAGTTTTCGCTAGGGTTGTAATTATGGATCCCTTTACAAAGATTAGGATGGCCGCTATATATAGTGCTTAGGGGGTGTAATGTACCCCCAAGCATGCAATGATCATGTCCATGAATATCCAACCAGTGTGTGGATGACACCTAGATGATCTTAAATAAATAATAATGACCTCAATATTCCCTCACGTGAAGGGAATGATTCAGTTATAACAGATTTATCCACGTGTTTTAAACCACCCGTATGCTTATAAATGCTCGGCCATCTTTGATTGCTACAACCTCATCCTGGAAGAGTACGAGGTTGGTGAGGTCCGACTATTACTTTATTCGAGGCTATATTTGATGACCTTGGACATGTAGCTAGCCGAGGTTAGGTCTGAGTAGTTGTAATGTCATCTTGGGCTGATAATGATGTTGCCAGATAATTGGTCCCTTTTAACACTACTGATCTCGATTGATGACTGCAATGTCGGCTGGGGCCGATAATGGTGTTGAAATATGATTGAACCCATGAGTACTTGTCTACCTCGACTGATGCCCAACTGAGGTTGATGTATGTTGTAGAAACAATGTCGGCTATGGTCGACCTTCTAAGAGACGATGTTACTGATGGTTGTCTTAGGCATCTAGTCACCTCGGCTACGATATTAGCCGAGGTTGTTGGATCTGAGCAAGAGGGTGCACTTTGGGCATATCAATCACCCCTAACCCTTAGTTACCTATGGAAATAGGTGATTAAGGGGTATGCAAAGCCGAGGCTGAGTTTTTCTTGTGTGACAATATTCTCTTGACATATGTCACTTGCTGAAGTGGGGGGCATGCCTATCAAGGCATGATAATTTTGATTTGCCCCCTTAGGTTCCCTAGGCAATGATGGGTCTTGGGACTCGTGCAAAAATTTTGAGGTGGGTTTAAAACCCTTTTTTATTATTTCTTGTTCATTTCTTCCCGTCTTGGATATTTCTGCAACTCTCACTCTCCACGAGTTCCATTGTTGCTGTGATTCAGAGCTTGTCCTTGCCTTCTAGTATCCTCTCCCTTCACTCATGGTTAGTCAGGTATTGCTTACACATTTCCTTTCCATTTTTAGCCTTTATTTTTCATTTTTGCATTTCCCGGTGAAGGCTTATGTTTTTCGGTTAGTGTTTTTAAGTTTTTTGACCATTCTTTACATTTTTCGGTGACATTGTTCTTAGGTGTTCTTGGTTTGAAAACCTTCCACCCTCCCTATTTGATTTTAGTTTAGGTTGAGTTATGCTGTTTATCTATTTATGGTTTTGAGTCCAAGTGTTGTGTCGTCTGCCTTATGCTCAGAACTCTATACCAACTCATAGAAGAGTTCCCTTCCTTTCGTGAGAAAACATTTGAAAAAATTAGGCAGATGGAGCAAGCCCAAGAGGAAGCTCATAGGGATGAGGCCTTCCCTATCAGACCCATATTCCCTCCACCTCTGAAGGTTATCTACCCTAAGCCAACCGAGCCTGCTGAGCCTGTATAGGTTCCTAAGGATCCCATAGCAATGTTTGAGTCTAAGTCATCTTCCTTAGACCCATGTCTATAGACTCTTTCCAAGAGGCTACGGATTACTCTATTACGAAAGATCAGGCCCCTGATCAGGCCAAGGTTTTGAGTTGTGCCTCATCTCACCGAGGTTCTAGCACCTCATAACATTCTTCCGATGTTGAAGTTATAAGGCAAAGTGTGGCCTTTACCCCCATTATTGATGTTATTTCCCTGTCGGCTGCCACCGGAGCTGAGTTCGCTCAAAGGTTTCCTTATGGTCCCCCAGCATCTTCCCAGGCCGATGTTGAAAGGGATGAAGATTATGGGCATGATAGAGATACTGACACATCTGAGGCCGTCGATATTGATAGCCCTGTCAGTGTGTATTACCTTTTAGCTTTTAGGCACCTCTATTCGATAAACTCCTCCATTAACCTTAGGAGACCTCTGAGGGGGTGAGAGGGCCTTTGATAGTCGAGATGGGGAGATATGCATCTATGAGCAAATGTTCAAGTTGGGTTTTCGTCTTCCTATCCACCCTTCCATCAGAGACATATTATCCTAAATAAATCAATCCCCTTCACAATTATCCCCTAACGCCTGGAGGGTGATGATTGGCGCCATCATCCTTTGGAGGGTTATCCACCACTCAGACCTTCCAATTAGGGTCTTCACAGGTTGCTATGTCCATTCAACTGCCAAAAACCACCCTAGCTATTACCACTCCTTAGCAAGGAAGTCAGAGAAGAAAATGTTGTTGGTTACTCAAGCCTCAAACCACAACTGTAAACCTCGGTATTTCTTTGCATCTGGGGCATGGGAATTCGGTTCCCATGGTGCTTCTGGAACATCAGTTCTAAGGACCCCTCTGAGATGGGGGAAGGTTTCGCTTGCTGCTAAAGTTGATCCTGGACTTAGCCAAGAAAATATTCAAAAAGTCAAGGATCTTCAAGATCTGGGGAGCAGGGTTGGCCAGTTAAATATAAACATCTGATGACCCCTTACTACCTTGCTCAGAAAGGCCTAGGGGTGGTTCTTTAGCAGAGCTTTGTAAGTCTCATTTTTCACAAGTTGTATCTCTTACTTTTCATGCCTCTGATTTACTAACTCAGATATTTCTTTTTGCAGAGCGCCCTCTGATTTACTTTTCATGCCTCTGATTTTTCACAAGGTATTTCTGACGACCTTTAGGAAATGTCTTCCCTAAGTCTGATGAAGTTGATGAAGAAGGCTGGCCAGAATGTACCACCTCCTACCACCCAAAAGAACGTCGGCACATCCAAGGCCGATGCCATAAAGAAAAGGAATACCACAACCGATGAAGAACCTTTGAGGCAGAGCAAGAATCAGAGAGTGGACCTTGCTATCCCAATCTCCACAGACGATGCCCTGACTTCTCATCTGGATCAACTGAAGATCATCTATGTGTGATTGGACATGGTATGAAGGCTGATGACGCCATCGGCTCAGTGATGACTAAAGAGGATAAGCGTTTCCTACGCACTTTGGACATCCCGTTGCTGGCCGAGTTTATCCTCCATAGATCAATTTAAGTACTAGTTTCTTTTTATTTTCTCTCCTAAAGTATAACCTCAGCTATCTTACATAGCTCATGTGCTTATACATCTGACCTTTCGCAGCAAGGTATTTTGTCCATGCATCGTTTTATTGACTGGACCCTGAAGAAAATGCCCTGATAGAGAAGGGTCAAGAAACTCTGAAAGTCCAAGACTCCTTGAATACAGAGGTTGAACGTCTAAAGGAAGAGCTAAAGGAGGTTGACAAGCTGAAGGATGTTGTCCAGCAGAGAGACATGGCTATGGCCAAGCTCAAGAAGGTCCATGAAGTGTCTCTGAAGGCTAAAGACGATGCTCTTCAAGCTAAGGTGGCTGCTGTAGTTAAGGCTTCTTTAGAGGATGCTTTAGGGAAGGTTATTGAGGAATATAAAGTCTATGAGGAGTTCATTAGTTTTGGCTTTGAATACCTCAAAAGAGGTATCAAAGCAACTAGCAAGTGGGTTGCCTCTAAGGAAAAATATTCAGGGAGTTTGACTGCCTCAGACTTTAAGGGTCGAGGCTTTGGTGGCCCCCGATTTTCTCAAGCCTTATAAGTGGTTGAGGGGGCCGATGCTGCTCCTTTTGAGATCGCTACATTGAAAGTCACCGAGACCGAAGATGCTAATCCTCAGGATGACACAACCGAGGTGACCAACGTCGGCCATGATGACATGACTATACCTGTAGAGGCTTAAAACTCTTCTTGCAAAGCTTTAAGTTGTAATTTTGGTTTTCCTTCTGTACCCCTTAGCTTTTGTAAACTTTGATGGCCTTTTGGCAGATCTGACTTGTGACTCTTGAATGTTCATTGATAGATCATTAATCTCATCTTGTTCAGACTATATTATTCCTTCTAATGTTATGCTTGAATTCCTTTCCTCTTGAAAGTTGCTTAATGATGTAAAAGGTCTGAAGTCATCAGATTATGATATTTCACCTCATAATTTTCATCAAATTAATGATATTTAAGGTCTAATGTCATCATATAATGATGTTCTCACCTTAGGGGTGGCAATTCGTGTGCGTCGTGTCGTGTTCGGGTCGTATCATGTCGGGTTCGTGTTAAGTATTAGTCAATTCTAATTCGACCCATTTAACTAATTGTGTCATATGAGCAAACACTAACCCGACCTATTTATTATCGCGTCTTGTTCGAGTTGACCCGCATAACCCATTAAGTAAAATATGAAATATTTTTTTCCTTCTCTCTTAACCAATCATACCACTCATAGGCCTACAATAACTTAAATTTAATTAATTTCAACTTCTTGCAACACATAAATAATTTATCATTCGATTCTCCATGAAATTTACAGAATGCCTATCAGTATATATAAATTATCTAATATGTTCTCCACAAAATATGAGTTAAACGGGTCTATTCGTGTCATTTTCTAGTTATACGTGTTTGACACTAACCCAACCCGTTTATTATTCGTGTTGGCGGGTCGTGTCATATTCGGGTTCGTGTCAAGAAATCGTCAATCCTAACCCGCTAACTTCGTATCGAGTTTGTGTCGGGTTATCGTGTCGTGTCAAAAATTGCCACCCCTATCTCACCTCATACTTCACCATATTAATGATGTTTAAGGTCCGGGGTAGTCATATAATGATGTTTTCACCTCACACTTCACCATATTAATGGTGTTTAAGGTCTGAGGTCACCATATAATTATGTTTACCCTTATAAATTTTTCACCGAACTAATGATGTTTAACGTCTGAGGTCATCATATAATGATCTTTACCCTCATAAATATTTCACCAAACTAATGATGCTAAGGTATAAGGTCATCATATTATGATGTTTACCCTCATAATTTTCACTAAATTAATGGTGTTTAAGGTCTGAGGTCATCATATAATGATGTTTACCCTCATAAATTTTTCACCAAACTAATGATGTTTAAGGTCTGAGGTCATCATATAATGATGTTTACCCTCATAAATTTTTCACCAAACTAATGATGTTAAGGTTCGAGGTCATCATATTATGATGTTTCACCTCATAAATTTCACCAAATTAATGATGTTAAGGTCTAAGGTCACCATACTATGATGTTTACCCTCATAAATTATCACCAAACTAATGATGTTTAAGGTCTGAGGTCATCAAAATATGGTGTTTACCCTAATAATTTTCATCAAGTTAATGATATTTAAGGTCTGAGGTCACCATATAATGATGTTTTCACCTCATACTTCACCATATTAATGATGTTTAAGGTTTGGGGTCATCATATAATGATGTTTTCACCTCATACTTCACCATATTAATGATGTTTAAGGTCTGAGGTCACCATATAATGATGTTTACCCTAAAAAAAATTTCACCAAACTAATGATGTTTAAGGTCTGAGGTCATCATATAATGATGTTTACCCTCATAAAGTTTTCACCAAACTAATGATGTTAAGGTCCGAGGTCATCATATTATCATGTTTACCCTCATAGTTTTCACCAAATTAATCGTGTTTAAGGTCTGAGGTCATCATATTATGATGTTACACCTCATAAATTTCACCAAATTAATGATGTCAAGGCCAGAGGTCACCATCCTATGATGTTTACCCTCATAATTTTTTCACCAAACTAATGATATTTAAGGTCTGGGGTCATCATATAATGATGTTTAACCTCATAAATTTTTCACCAAACTAATGATGTTAAGATCTGAGGTCATCATATAATGATGATTACCCTCATAAATATTACGATGTTTAGCCTCATAATTTTCACCAAATTAGTGGTGTTTAAGGTCTAAGGTCACCATATAATGATGTTTACCCTCATAAATTTTTCACCAAACTAATGATGTTTAAGGTCTGAGGTCATCATTTAATGATGTTTACCCTCATAAGTTTTTCACCAAACTAATGATGTTAAGGTCTGAGGTCATCATATTACCATGCTCACCCTCATAATTTTCACCAAATTAATGGTGTTTAAGGTCTGCGATAATCATATTATGATGTTTCTCCACATAAATTTCACCAAATTAATGATGTCAAGGTCTGAGGTCACCATACTATGATGTTTACCCTCATAATTTTTTTCACCAAACTAATGATCTTTAGGGTCTGAGGTCATTATATAATTATGTTTACCCTCATAAATTTTTTACCAAACTAATAATGCTAAGGTATGAGGTCATCATATTATCATGTTTAACCTTATAATTTTCACCAAATTAATGGTGTTTAAGGTCTGAGGCCATCATATTATGATGTTTCACCTCATAAATTTCACCAAGTTAATGATGTTAAGGTCTGAGGTCACCATACTATGATGTTTACCCTCATAATTTTTACCATATTAATGATGTTAAGGTCCGAGGTCACCAAATTATGATGTTTCACCTCATACTTCACCATAACTAATGATGTTTTTACATATTGTAAGTATTGGCACATAAATTTCTCTTTTCATTAACATCATCTTAATAAAATGATACATGCATTACAAAGAAACAACTGTAAAATCATATGTAATATTTCTTCAAGTGGTCGTGATTCCAAGGATTGGAGAAAGGTTCCCCTTCAAGATTTTTTAGCCGGTAGGTACCAGGCACAACTTCATTAACTACTCTGTAAGGACCATGCGAATTTGGGTGGAGCTTATTTCCCTTTTACAACGTCTTCTTTAGGACTAGGTCTCCCACATCTATAAGTCTTGATTTCACCCTTTGGTTGTAGAATTTTATAGTTCTCTGCTGGTAGGCTGCCTGTCTAATATCTGCATCTTCCCTTCCTTCTTCAATCAAGTCCAGATCAAGACTTCTTTCTTCTCCATTCTTCTAAGGGTCATTGGTCTGAACTCTGTGAGTGGGGAGTCCTACCTTTGTAGGGCTGATAGCTTCTGAGCCATGGGTTAACATAAATGGGTTCTCTCGCGTTGGTGTCCTTGCTTTGGTCCTGTAGGCCCATAATACAACATATACCTCCTTTGTCTATCTCCCCTTGTCCTCTTCTAACCTCTTCTTTCTCCCATCAAGGATTGTTTGGCTTATGACATCCGTCTTATTGTTGGCCTGAGGTCGGCCAGGAGAAGAGAAGAACTGCTTGATCCTTGCTCTTTCGCAGTATTTCTCTAAGGAAGCATTCTTGAACTGGGTTCCATTATCTTAGATGAGGGTATTGGGAAGACCATACCTGCATATGATGTCTTCCAGATGAACTGGAAAGGTCTTCTGCTCTGTAATTATGATCATCAGCTCAGCTTCTACCCACTTCGAGAAGTAATCAATGACCACCACTAAGAATCGGGAGTTGTTCGCAGCCCTTGGAAAGGGTCCTACCAAGTTGATACCCTATACTGCAAATGGACACAATGAGCTGATTGACATCATAGGTTGATGGGGGATGGTGGATAATCTCTGGCACTTATCGCATCTCTTCACATATGCCACTTCATCTTTGGCCAAGGTCGGCCACCAGTACCCCTGAGTGATTATCCTCTTAGCTAAAGGTGTTCCTCTTATGTGACTGGAGCAATATCCCTCATGTACATCTTGTAGGACGTGCGAAACCTCTGAAGGGTGGACATATCTGAGGAGACGGATTATGAGACCTTTTTTGTACAAAACATCTTTTATAATTAAGAACTTGGAAGCCCTGAACCTCAACTTTCTCCTTTCCAACTTTGATTCTGGAAGCTCACCCTGTTTGATGTATCTGATAAGAGGGTCCATCCATGAGGCTCCCATATTCAAATTGAGATAAGTTCTGGCAACCTCTTCTTCTTCAATGGTTGGCTTGAGCAGAATTTTAACTGGTACAGTTTTTCTTATGTCTGTCCTTGTTGCTGAGGCCAACCTTGCAAGTGCATCAACTCGACTATTGTCTTGTCGAGGTATGATCTTTATATTCACTTCCTTGAAGCTTTCTAGCATCATTCTCACTCTCTTCAGGTATTTGGTGAAGTATGATGCTTACCCTCATAATTTTCACCAAATTAATGGTGTTTAAGGTTTGAGGTTAAAATATTATGATGCTTCACCTCATAAATTTCACCAAATTAATGATTTTAAGGTCTGAGGTCACCATATTATGATGTTTACCCTCATAATTTTCACCATATTAATGATGTTAAGGTCCGAGGTCACCAAATTATGATGTTTCACCTCATACTTCATCATAACTAATGATGTTTAAACATAATGCAAGTATTGGCACATAAATTGCTCTTTTCATTAACATCCTCTTCACAAAAGGATACATGTATTACAAAGAAACAACTGTAACATCATATGTAATATTTCTTCAAGTGGTCAACATTCCAAGGATTGGAGAAAGGTTCCCCTTCAAGATTTTCTGGCCGGTAGGTACTAGGCACAATCTCATCAACTACTTTGTAAGGACCATGCCAATTTGGGTGGAGATTATTTTCCTTTTGCAATGTCTTCTTTAGGACTAGGGATCCCACAGCTATAAGTCTTGATTTCACCCTTTGGTTGTAGAATTTTGCAGTTCTCTGCTAGTAGGCTGCCTGTCTAATCTCTGCATCTTCCCTTCTTTATTCAATCAAGTCCAGATCAAGTCTTCTTTCTTCCCCATTCTTTTGAGGGTCATAGGTCTGAACTCTATGAGTGGGGAGTCCTACCTCTGTAGGGATGACAACTTCTGAGCAATGGGCTAACATAAATGGGGTCTCTCCCATTAGTGTCCTTGCTGTCATCTTGTAGGCCCATAATACAGCATATACCTCCTATGTCCATCTCCCATTGGCCTCTTCCAACCTCTTCTTTATCCCATCAAAGGTTGTTCGATGTGTGACCTCCGTCTGACCAGTGGCCAAGGGTCGACCGGGAGAAGAGAAGAACTGCTTGATCCCTACTCTTTCGCATTATTTCTCTAAGGAAGAATTCTTTAACTGGGTTCCATTGTTTGAGATGAGCCTATTGGGAAGAACATACCCGTATATGATGTTCTTCCAGATGAACTAGAAGGTATTCTTCTCTATAATCGTGATCATCGTCTCAGCTTCTACCCACTTGGAGAAGTAATCAATGGCCACCACTAAGAATCGACTGTTATTCGCAGCCCTTGGCAAGGGTCCTACCAAGTCGATACCCTATACTGCAAATGGACACAATGAGCTAATTGACGTCATATGTTGATGAGGTTGATGGGGGAAGAGGTTCCTAACATCTTCATTTGAAGAGAAGTTCCCCTCTATCAGGGTCCCTTACTTAAAGAGGTACATGTCTTCCTCATTCTCAACTACACTTTTTTCGAACTTGCTTGACCCAACCTCGTTCAGATCCCAGAAGATGCTTCTGTTTGGTTTATTAGCAATTCTTTGACTAATTTCAATCTTAACCTCTTCCCAAGTGAACTCTGCTACAAAGTTTGCAAGTGACTGTCCTTTGATGGTAACCCTGGGTTGATAAACAATGTCATATTCTCCCAACTCGATGGCCTAGGTCATCTGCCTGCCTGACTTTTTGACCTTATATAGGACCTGTCTGAGCTGGGAATCAGTGAGGATGACCATAGAGTGGGATTAGAAATACGGATTCATCTTCCTAGAGGCATGTATTAGGGTATAAGCTAACTTTTCCATCCGAGGGTACTTCTGTTCATACCCTTGAAGGGCCTTACTATTGAAGTATACCGGCCTCTGTACTCCATCATCTTCTCTTACTATATGGCACTAATGGCTGACTATGAATTGGCTAGATATACATAAAACTTCTCCCCCAGAATGGGCCATACCGGCCTCTATACTCCATCATCTTCTCTTACTATGCGACACTAATGGCTGATTATGAATTGGCTAAATATACATAAAACTTCTCCTCCAGAATGGGCCGAAATAAGAGTAGAGGATATTAGAGGTAGGAATTAAGCTCCTTAAAAGCTTTGTCACATTCCTCATACCATTCGAAGGCCTTTCTAAATACTTTGAAAAAAGGAAGACACTTGTCTATAGCTCTTGAAACGAACCTGTTCAGTGCAGCAACTCTTTCGGTTAACCTTTGGATGTCTTTGATGGTTATGGGTGTCTTCATTTCTAGCATGGCCTTGATTTTCTCAGGGTTAGCCTCTATTCCCCTCTGATTAACGATGAATCTCAGGAACTTTCCCGCTCCTACCCCGAAGACACACTTGGCTGGGTTGAGCTTCATCCTGTATCTGTTCGTGGTATAAAAAGTTTTTTCAAGGTCGGCCACATGAGTGTCGGCCTTCAGACTCTTCGTCAACATATCATCCACATATACCTCCATGGACCTGCCTATCTGATCCGTGAACATCTTATTTATAAGATACTGGTCAGTAGCCCCTGCATTCGTCAAGCCGAAGAGCATGACCTTGTAGCAATAGGTCCCCATGTCGGAGATGAACGATGTCTTCTCTGAGTCTTATGGGTCCTTACAAAATATGATTATACCCGGAATAGGCATCCATGAAGATCACGAGATCATGTCCTACTGTGGCATCCAACATCGAATCAATTCGAAGCAGGGGAAAGATATTTTTTGGACAAGACTTGTTCAAATCAGTGAAATCTATTCATATTATCCATTTCCCATTAGATTTTGGCACGATGATGGCATTAGATAACCACCTAGGGTATATGACCTCTCTGATGAGCTTGGCTTCTTCAATCTTTCTGACCTCTTCCCTGATGACATCATACTTTTCCCTTCAGTAAACTCTTCTTCTTTTCTTGATGGGCTTAGAGTCTTCTAAAACTTTGAGTTTATGGCATATAACTTCAGGGTCAATACCTGGCATATCTGCGTGGCTCCATGCAAAGACACTTTGTCTCTTCCTCAATACTTTCACTAGATCTTCCTTGATCTCAGGTCTTAGGGCTTTTCCCATTTGGATGGTTTTTTTCGGCTTGTCCTCATTTTGGATGATGGATTCTAACTCTTTCGTGACTTCTCCCTTATTCAGCTTTGTCTCATCCCTAGGATCGTGAGTGTCAATATTTTACGTGGTTGTTGCCCTCTTATGAGCCTCTCTCTCTTATGCAGAATTTAAGTAGAACTCTATTGCCTATGTTTGAACACCCTGCACTTCCCCTACCCCATAAGGAGTCAGGAATTTTAGCATTTGGTGGACCAGTGAAAGCACGACCTCAAATTCCTTGAGGGCTACTCTTCCTATGATGAGGTTGTAAGCTGAGATGATGTTCTCATCCATGACAAAGAAGTTAATTTTCCTTGTCAACCTCTTAGGTCACTCATCTCCCATTCTTACATCCATCTCATACATTCCTAACGAATGAACCTTCTCACCGCTGAATCCAATCAAAGGATGATGGTAAAGGACAAGCCTAGCCCTGATGAGGCCTAGGCTCTTAAAACAAGGCCAGAATATAAAGTCCACTGAGCTACCCCCATCAACGAGTATCCTCTGAACTTCACACCCCTACACCATCGTGGTGATTACTAGAGGGTCATCATGAGGAGCTAAGATACCTTTTAAATCATGTCTTGAGAAGCCAACTATGAGGGTATACATATCTACCTTATTTCTCTTCTCGTGTTTTACCTCTGAGGACGTCAAATTCACAACCTCTACTTTGGTTACTGACTTGGCCTCTGCCACATGGGCCTTGCGATCAATAACCTCTGAACCTCCTCCTTCTAGTCCTTTAAAGATGGTGTTCACACCAAAAGAGATCACACCAACCCTCTTTACTGGGACATTATCATCTTTTGGTCGGAGGTCAGGGTCATCATCATCATCATCTTCTGAGTCCTCAGCTCTTTTAGTAGTTTCATCTTCTCTACATCTATCATTTCTCTTCTCTTTAGGGTCTTGTCTTCTCCCTTTATAAGCTCTGCCATCCACATACCTTCCGAGCTTCCCAGACTTCAACATCTTCTCAATCTCATCCTTCAAGGCAAAACACTTGTCGGTTAGATGGCCATGGTCTTGGTGGAACTCACACCATAAGTTCTTGTTCCTTTTATATGGGGGAGCCTTAATCTTCTCCAGTTATTTTAGGGAGCTGTCATTTTTTTATTTCATTGAGGATGTGTTCACAACTCACAGTTAGAGGAATGTAATGTGCAAATTCGTCTTCTGTAGACCTCTTCTTTCCATCATTCTTTCTTAGGAATTTTCCACTACTACTCCCGTTTTCATCCTGATACTTTGCGACCATTGCTTCTTCCGCGTTCATTACCCTGCCAGCTATTGCTAACAACTCGGCATGGATCTTGGAGGGTCTTCAGCAAGCTTCCAAAGCAATTTCCCCTTCTATAGGCCTCCTATAAGGGCTGTCATGGCTATATTCTCTTCATAATCTTTAACCTCCAAATTTTCCTTATTGAATCTTGCAATGTAGTCTCTTAGGCTCTCATTCTTGCATTGCTTTACGTAGAGTATATGGGTTGTCATCTTCTGAGGTCTTACCCCAAAACAAAACTTGTGTATAAATCTCTTGGACAGGCCCTTAAAGTTTTCAACAGAATTCTTCGGAAGAGAAATAAACCAAATATGTGAAGCTCCCGTTAAAGTTCTTGAAAAGGACATGCACATAATCTCACGAGGGATTGAATAAATTTCTATTGCAGACTGATACATCTCAATGTGATGTACAAGGTTGTTACTCCCATCACACTTAGGAGACACCATTGGTGGTTTGAATTTTGTAGGGGGTTTGAAGTTGACAATCCTTGCCACAAATGGGGAGCCCTCTGCAAATCCCCTTTGCAGTGGGTCTTGGATTTTGATGAGGTTCCCTATCTCCTCTTCTAGCCGTTGGATGGTGTCATTCCATTGTTTAATAACATCAGCCTAGCCGAGGTTGTCCCCATCCACATCCAAGGGGTGGACTGAGGGTTCAATAACTGCAGCACAATGTCGACTATTAACCTCTTTTTGCTCCCTACCTCAGCCATGTTGGGGTCGGCCATAATGGGGTCAGCCCTGATTGGGCCGATGTTCACGACCTTCCCTTTGTGAGCCAACCACACTCCTTGACTTGGATAACCTCTGCCTTAAATCATTAACTATTTCGAGCCTCTCAAAGGACGAACCTCTACTCAGGTGATCAAAAGATGATCCTCTTTACTGGGCATCACCAACCTCGACTCGTCTTGCTCCCTAACCTCGGCTTTGTTGCATAGGATGCACTGTGTTACTTGAAACCTCATATGGCTCCCAGCAGTCCTCTGGAGCATCCTCTACCTAATTATCGTCATACATATCCTCAGGGCAAGGGTTTCCTTACCTCCCCAGATGTAAACGTCTAGGGTCAGTAACGTCCCTCTTCTATTGAGGTGTAGGTTGGTCCTTCCACGGTGCCTGGGGTAGTCCCCTGGCCTCTGGATGTGGTTGAAAAGCCGCCAGAGTAATCATTTTCGATGAGACCCCAGGTGGCCTTATTATATTTTGGAGTAGCTGGGCAAACCGTTCCTTTATTGCTTACTGCGGTGCAGCCAATGACCCCAAGGCTGCTGCCACCTCAACCATCTTGGACTAGGGTGGTGCTTGGCTGGAAATGGGTCCTCCAACACCAGATGTTGGAGGAGCTGGTGGTAACTCCAGTGCCATATGTTAGGACTAAAGATCTTGCGATGAAAATATTAGAGAGCTTAAATAACTAAAAGGACCTCTTTCAATGGTGAAACAGCTCCACGCAAGGGGTGAGGCCTAGTTCACCACTAGAGTCTTCGAGGAGGTTAAGCTGCAAAATGGAAGATATGATTCTTCTCGTTCCCACAGACGGTGCCAAAATGATGATGCTGGAAATAGCACCACCAGATAAGATGTTGACAAGCTAAAACAAGTGATAATAATGGTAGCGTAAGAGTGTATATGTAGAAGGAGATGTGGAGAAGAGGAGAACACTTGAATATAAGTGGTTCGTCCAATATAGCCTACGTCCACTATATGTGTGAGTAATATCGCTGAATAAAGGCACTAATGGGCATGGATACAATTTGTCAAGCTTTTTTTTTTCTCTCTCTCTCTCTCTATGTAAAGTGGTAGAGTTTCATCTAGGGTTGTAGTTATGGATCCCTTTACAAGGTCGAGGATGACATCTATATATAGTGCTTAGGGGGTGTAATGTACCCCCAAGAATGTAATGAGCGTGTGCATGAAGATCCAACCAGTGTGTGGATGACACCTGGCTGATCTTAAGTAAACAATGATGACCTCAATATTCCCTCACGTGGAGGGAATGATTCAGTTATAACAGATTTGTCCACATGTTCCAAACCACCCATATGCTTATAAATGCTCGGCCATCTTTGATTGGTGCAACCTCGTCCTGGAAGAGAATGAGGTTGGTGAAGTCCGAATCTTCCTTTATCCGAGGCTATATTTGATGACCTTGGCTATGTAGCTAGGTCCTAGGTCTGAGTAGTTGTAACGTTGTCTTGGGTCGATGATGATGTTGCCAGATGATTGGTCCCTTGTAACACTACTGATCTCATCTGATGACTACAACGTCGGCTGGGGCCGATGGTGGTGTTAAAGGATGGTTGAACCCATGATTACTTGCCGACCTCAGCTGATGCCCAGTTAAGGTTGATATATATTGTAGAAGCAATGTCGGATGTGGCCTACCTTCTAAGAGACGATGTTACTGATGGTTATCTTAGGCATCTGGTCACCTCGGCTACCATATTGGCCGAGGTTGATGGCTCTGAGCAAGAGGGTGCACTTTGGGCATATCACTCATATCAATTTCTTTAGATGGACGAGCTATATAGAGTTATCCATAGCATCCAGGAACCACCATGTATGATCGACGAACAAGTGTGCCCCGAGGAATGGTACATTACATGGAGCTATATGAGCAAGATAGTCCTTAATTATATCCAGCTCGACGAACGATCAACGCGATACTCTTCAAGAAAACGAAGCCTCGAGGAACGGTCAGGCACACTTATCATCTCAGTTATACTGATCAAATAACTGGATGAACGGTCGGGTTGTCTTATCTTCACAGCCCGATTGGGGGCTCCATGGAAATAATGACACGTGCACAGATTCACCGCAACATTTAAAGAAAACTAGAAGAGGCTAACTTAGGATGGATGCCAACATCGTTAACACTCATATAAGTCTTTCAAACGACGATCAAGACTAAGCTTGATTTAATTACAACAATTATCTTTCTTGTTTCAATTAAGTTAAGGAAGTCCTCGGGTCTTTGTCATCTCCAAACACAAATGTACCCATGAGTTTCCCCAGCAATAATAAAACCCCTATGGGGGATCCTTAGGCAAAAAGCTAACTCAGGTTGGTTGCCAACTATGTTGGTCGGTTAAAATCCTGAATGGGTGGATGGCCCTTAAACCAGGTGCATTTTTGCCATCGTCTTTTGGGCTTAAGGAAGTGTGACGGCACAACCTGAAAGGTAACATAGACGGATATTTACATGCAAGGCATTACACAATGGAAAAATGCGAACAAAATTGGTATTACATTGACTTATGGAAAAGGCCTAAGTATAATAAGCATACTGATTACATATCAAATATGAAAAACCTAATGTAGGGTCTTAATCCGACTAGGTACATGCTTGATCAAGCCTCGGTAGATAGGCCTGTGATCGAGCTCTGTAATTGGACCATATGAAAAACCTAATGCAGGGTCTTACCCCTACAAGGTACATGCTTGAGAAAGGCTCGACACATAGTCATGTGGTCGTCCTCTCCAATTAGACCATATGAAAAAAACTAATGTAGGGTCTTACCCCTACTAGGTACATGCTTGACCAAGGCTCGACACATAGGACTGTGGTCGGCCTCTCCAATTGGACCGTATGAAAAACCTAATGCAGTGTCTTACCCCTACTAGGTACATGCTCGAGCAAGGCTCGGCACATAGGCCTATGGTCGGCCTCTCCAATTGGACCATATGAAAAACCTAATGCATGGTCTTACCCCAACTATGTACATGCTCGACACATAGGATTGTGGTTAACCTCTCCAATTCGACCATATGAAAAACCTAATGCAGGGTCTTACCCTTACTAGGTACATTCTCGAGCAAGGCTCGACACATAGGCCTGTGGTCGGCCTCACCAAATGGACCTTACAAGACCAAAAGACAGGGAGATGCCCTAAACTTGATACACCCTCTAGAAAGCCTCATAAAACGAATTCTAAACAGGCCTGTGGTCGGCCTCACGAATTGGGCCATGCAATAAAACAGAATAATGAACTACGTTCGACCTGATCCCATGAGGGTACGTAGGTACCTTGACACTCTCGAGTCCGGTTCCCATAGCAAATTTAACGTCTCTTAACTCAAGCCAAGCATTCAACTAAAAACTTATAAAGGCAAGAAGGTCAACCAAAGAAGGCTTAAAAGTTGAACAACAACTCAAAGAATGCCAGTCCAGTTCACATCGGCAACTACACATGCTTAAAGAGATTATGGACAAGCTCCCAGCTCATCTCAGAATCAACTCAACTGAACTGCAACCTGTGGGGCTATTATGGGGGCAAAATATATGCCTACATAATAGCATGACACATGGAAAGCACTTAGGTAAAGATGGCGAGAAATAGATGCTCCAACAAGATAGGGACGACAAGAGTCCTTCATAAACTAGGTGACCGAGGAGCAGAATTTGAGTCAAATCAAACTCCACAAAATAGGACTCATCCATATTTGTAACCCTAATGTAACCCCTAACTCTATATAAAGGGGACACCCTTCATTGTGAAAGGGGCCTTAGAATCTAGAGAAACATATTCATGTAAACTCTCTCATCATTCTAATGGAACACAGAAATAACCCCGTGGACGTAGGCCATTCATGGTCGAACCACGTAAATCTTTATCTCTCTTTTATTTATTATTGTGCATACATCGTGGTACATGGGGACCCCCCATATCCCAAATTTTTTGACGCCACAATGGGATACTATTTCAAATTTCAAATGTAACATCATCCAATAAAAGTAGTAGCCCTAACAACATCATCTTTCTTGATTTTGATACATCATCTAGCTTTTTCAACTCCTTTCGATCATGAACAAGTCTCACACATTCATATTCTTAGTATAATATACTTGTAAGGACATTTTTGTCCATTATCAATTTGTATGTCGTACGCCGTTACACCATTGAAGAAACTCAAGATCGCATCTACATCAACGGATCCGAATATCAAAGCGTCTTCAACATCATAGCCTCTGCGAGAATGAACTTGGTAAAATTTTGTTTTTACGTTCCTTAAAGTTCATATTTAGTATTGGGAAATTTTTATAAAATATTTTTTATAAAAATAAGAAGTAAGTTTTTTAAAGCAAAATGAGGCTTTTAAAAGGATTTTATTTTTCTGGGAAAACCGGACCGGTCCGCCCCCTACCGGACCGATCCGCAACCGGACCGGTCCGCCCCTCAACCGGACCGACCCGCTTGCTGCAGATCCAGTAAACCCCGGACCGAAAGAGAACCGAAGAAACCATTTTTTAAAAGAACCGATCCGAGGTCGGACCGATCCGCCTCCAAGCCGGACCGGTCCGCCTGGGATAAATTCGGCCAGATTCGCTGGAGATTTTTTAGGCTCAAAGTTTTCCTATTTAAAGCCATCTTCGGGGAGTTATTTTTTAAGACTTTTAAAGACAATTTTCAGAGTCCTAAATACTCTAAGTATTCACCTTTTTGAGTCCCAAGACTCTTTTTGATTCACACCAAAAATCCCAATTACTTTTGTGAATCTTTTGGAACCCTAGAACACAAGCTTTGCTATTGTTCAACCCTTGTGGAGAAGCCGTTCTCTTCTTCATTGCTGCCCTCCTGGAAAGGGAAAATTCCAGCCGCCGACATAGGAACCGACACCTGCGGGTATTTCTGTGTCACACACTTGTGGAGAAGCCGTTTCTCTTCTTCATTGCAACCCACCTGGAAAGGGATATTTCCAGCCGCCGACTACAGAATCCGATACCTGAGGGTAATTCTTAGTCAAACTGTATTTCATTGTAATCCGATTGTAAGTCGTTCTCTTACAAATTATAGTGAAATAAAAGGTTTTGCCCCTTTGGGGGATTTTTCCTGAAACTATTTGTTTTTATCCTGCATGCTATATTTTATTTGATAAATCATCTAGATGCATGTCTTAGGGTTTTAACTAAAATTTGGGTTTAATTAAAATTGGTTTTTTATTTGAGAAGTCGCAATATTTCCGCTGTAGCTGCACTCTCAAATTGGTATCAGAGCGGGTTACGCTAATTTATCGCGTGATTCTGATTTTTCGAGGATTTACTTTCTGATACAATTTGTCTACTCACGTTTTCAATACTCTCTGTTAAAAATATTCGAAGCTTTGAACCATTGATAAAAGATTGTACAACTTTTCCATCCTTTATAAAGTATAATCTAGAAAATGTGTGGTGCGGTGTAAAGTGTAATAAAATATGAACATGTTTTCCCAATATAAAATTCCTTAAATTTCATAAGATTTTAAAAGAAAACATAAACTCGTCTTATGATGCACAAGTTTGCATTGTCCAAACAAAATGAAAACATAATCAAAAGTAACTATTTGATATATAAGATTTGGTGAAGAGTATATTCTCTAAAAATAATATAAATGATTGTATTTAAAAAATATTTCAATGGTAAATAATATAACCAACTCTTATAAAAAAGACAACATGTCATAAGATACAAAAATGTGACAAAACAAAGAGGCACAAATCCTAAGCATGTTATCACACATTTCAATCATTGATGCAAAATCTAAATGATGATTTGAGAAACTCAAACAAAGTCCAATCAAAAGGTTTCATTAAAATATTCTCTAACTGAAGATTAATAAAAACATAGCTTAAAGACGTAACTTTTTCTCCAAGAAGTTCTCTAATAAAATGATGCCATATGTCTATATTCCTAGTTCTATAATGGTTAGTAGGATTATGATGAAGGGTGTGAAAATTAGCACAATGTCAATACGCCATTCATTGTTTTTATTTCACCGTCTCAATACAAAAACCTAAACTATTTGCTACACTCTTTCAAGAGAGTATAGTGGTCAACTCGGGTATTGAAATCCACAAAAACTAGTTGTTATAATTCTATTGATTTAATGCTTCAGGAATAAAAGTGTAAAAGATAATAGTTAACAAAAGAATAGATAATACTAGGCATGTGCTTAAAATACGATTACAAAAAGGAATAAAAACTATAGATTGAGACTAATATCCCTCACCTCGAGTTAATTACTATAAATGGTTACATGGGAAGACAAATCTACAAGGATTAAATCTGAAATCATCAATTAATTAAATCCAAAGTTGTCACCCCCTAAATTGTCATAAAAGCCTACTATGATTTTGGCGTCAACAAATATCCTAGAAATTACACATGCGAGGTCATAAATACAGCGCATACATGATATACACCGTTAAATCGCCTTGGCATAAAATCAAGAACAACCTAATCGAATAAAACTCATAAACCCATCGCCAAAACGAAGGAACCAAATCAAACCAAGGTGAATTCAATCAATCACAACCTAAACTAAATTATCTAGAAAGCATGTTAAATGACATTAATTAAATGAAAGTAATAAATGCAACAAAGTAAATTAAAGGAATTAAATGTAGATTAAAAAGCAAGTAAACAAATAACAAAGTAAGAAAAACAACAATGGAAGTTTGGCTTAATCAAAGAGATGATGAATAGTTCATTTACAAACCCATTTGGGGGAAACCCTAGGAGAAAGATAAGAAAAACCCAAAATCACCTCCAAACCCTAACCTCCCTAACCTAAACTAAGAAAAATACAAGATAATAGAATATTTCTTCAAATACACAAAGACCCACTTAAATAGTAAGTGGTAAAATAATAAAGATAATAGAAAAGAAAAATGATTTATCCAAAAAACCAAGAAAAACAGATCCTCGAGAAAATGGTCATACCATGCTCGTTAGGAACTGAATTGATGAACCGTCAGAGGCCTCGCGAAGATGACTCGAAGGGATAAAACTTCCGTGAAGAGTTCGGGCACAAAGCTCGAATGCTAAAATGACTAAAATGCCCTCTGAAGTTATGTGCTACATTAAAAACTTTCCTAAAAAGCACCAATTGCGCCGTTCCAATACCTATAAAAATTCAAATAAACCTTGCATCACGCGCGCGCGCGCGCGCGCGCACACACACACACACACACACACACACATATATATATATATATATATACACTACACCAAAATGGGGAAATTGTCACCTTTCAGCCGGCCAGCCTTGTCAAGGTCATTGACCGGGACAAAAAAACACGCGTTTTATGTCACGGTCATTGACCTTGACACGACCGTGACAACGACTTGTCACGGTCATTGACCGTGACAAGCCCGTGACAATTCAAGTTGTCACGGTCGTGTCACGGTCAATGACCGTGACAAGTCGTGTCACGGTCAAAGACCTTGACACGACCGTGACAACTTTTCCAGCAAAAGCCCTACCCCCCCTTCTTTTTTCCCTCCTGCGCCCTTCCCTCCCTCCCTCTCTCTCTCTCTCTCGACGCTGCTCTCTCTCTCTCTCTCTCTCTCTCTCTCTCTCTCTCTCTCTCTCTCTCTCTCTCTCAGGTCCAATTTCTCTCTCTCTCTCTCTCTCTCTCTCTCTTCCATTTATATATATATATATATTTGTCTGTATATTTATGTGTGTATGTGTATATATATATGTGTGTATGTGTGTGCATGTGTGGGGGGTGGGGCGGGATGGGGGTAGGGGGTGGTGGAGGGGGGCAGGGGGTGGGGCGGTGTGGGGGAGGGGGTGGGGGGTATGTGTATAAAAATATGTGTGTATGTGTGTGCGTGTGTGTGGGGTGGGGCAGGGTGGGGGTAGGGGGTGGTGGAGGGGGGCAGGGGGTGGGGGAGGGGGTGGGGCGGGGTGGGGCAGGGTGGAGGAGGGGGTGGTGCGGGGTGGGGCGGGGTGGTGGAGGGGGTGGTGGAGGGGGCAGGGGGTGGGGCAGGGTGGGGTGGTGTGTTTGTGTGTGTGGGCAGGGGGTATTTTTTTATATTAACTTTGAAATCCTTAGAGAATAAGAAGGCCTAAGAAATGATTACAAAAATCAAATTGTATACTCATTATAATGTGTATGATTACAATAAATTAATGTGTTATGCTACAATTGAAATCTTGGAAATTTGGCTAATACACGAGAAACTGATAATCGTAAATATTATGAATAAAAATGGAACTTTCTTGGAGTCTATAAATTATTATGTACAAACTTTGGTTCTAGACCTATGTTGTTGGATTTGGATGTTGGGTGTTGATTAGTTGGTATTATTGGGAAGATTGGGTTAAGTTGAAGCATATGTTGTTGGAGTTGAAAATTATATGTTAATTCATTATTACTATTGGGGGATACAGTGTTGAAAAATATTGGTATTTATTGTAGATAGTAGAATTGTTTAGTAATTGGTATCGTTGAATGTTAAAAGATTACGGGTTGTGATATGTGCAAAAATTATGGGACTTAATTTGTTGAATGATAATATTTGTATTAGATACTTGCGTGGTTTTACCTAACTTGAATGAATTAATAAATGTTTCAGTAAAGGTTGAAGTGGACAAAAAACGTGTGAATTGATTAATATCCATAATGTAAATAAACGGTAAAGTAAGTGTGTAAATGGGTGGTTGAGCAAGCTAAGAGGTCTAACCCATATTTAATACATAGGTGTGTTATGAGAGGTTTTCAAAGGGTAATTAAGTATTTTCAAATAATGACCCCGAAACATAGAAATTCAATCTCAAGCAATTTAATTTCAATCTCTACAAATTTATGCATGTATTCAAGGGATTTATGAAGGATTAATATTAAAATTCAATTCCTATACATAATCTAAAAATTATAACTCAGATTCAACTAGAAATAAACCAAACCAAAGTTAGTTAAATAAACCAAAGGATTAATATTAAAATTCAACTCTATTAGTTAAATTTTTATCTGTACTAATAATATTTTTTTTATCTGTACTAATAACATTTTTTTTACAGCAAAAATGTCTCCTTTAGATGTTAGGGCGAAGATGATGATGCTGTTTATGATGATGTCGTCGTCTGGGTTCGGTGGTAGCGGAGGCGACGAGGGCTCCTCCGCCCCTAGGCTCCCCAAATATGGAAAATTTGGGATTACCGTCGAAAATAAGTCGGAGCTTTTAGCGAGATCCCTCGAGCTGCTAAAGACGATCATCGGCCCGGGGTTTATGAGTTGGAAGGAGGTGCCGTATGAGCTCAAGTTAGGTGTTTGGGCGGCACTACAGGTAATATTTATATGAATATTTCAATTTCAATTTCAATTTATATTTATATTTATATTTATATTTATATTTATATTTATATTTATATTTATATTTATATTTATATTTATATTTATATTTATTCGCAACTAACATTGTATTTGTTGGACAGGAACAATTCAACTTGGATCCAAAGCTACACGATTCCATCTTGGAGCAGTTGAGGGAGCAACACAAGACGTGGAAAAAAATATGCGGACACGGTACT
The DNA here is from genome assembly GCA_949130495.1 of Sambucus nigra. Classification (NCBI taxonomy): domain Eukaryota; kingdom Viridiplantae; phylum Streptophyta; class Magnoliopsida; order Dipsacales; family Adoxaceae; genus Sambucus; species Sambucus nigra. Next base: position 320,684,228 of record OX422209.1, on the reverse strand, counting down.
TTGGAAAAACACGAGAGTCTATTTTATAATGGCGCGGATCCGTCCCGCCCAAGGAGCCGATCTCATTGGCACAATGGCAAAAGTTCATTGACAATGAGATCGAGGATCGAAAATTGGCATCTCGCCAATCGGGGAGGGAAAATCGGGCTAAAAAGACGGACGTGCACTACTCCGGCCGGACCTCTTACGCTGAGGTGGAGCATAGGATGAAGGTAATATTTAATTTATCTATAACTACAGAAATATATTATTGGATATTATTTTACTTTGCGGGGCCGATACTAATTTTACTTTACTTTATTTTATTTCAGGGGGTAGGGAGTGGACCAGGGGGTAAGCCACATAAGCTGGATACTTATGTGGCTCTTCGGACGAAGAAGGGGAAGGACAAGGAGGTGTCCCCGAGCGTCGCGGCCACGATTCTAAGTAATCCGACAGTTTAATTATTGTTAATTACGTTATAATTTTTTAGTTTACTTATTTTACTAATCATGTGCTTTTTGTCGTTTCAGGTAAAGCTTAAGGAAGTGCATGAGTTGCAGTCTGATGCCGACAAGGCATCTTTGTCCACAGACGCACTCAGCCAAGTGCTTGGCTCTGATCGCAAGGGGAGGACAAGGGGAGTGATCTTGCGGGTGGCCAAATCTAGGATCATCGGATTGGAGACGAGCGACACCGGGTTGGCTCGAACGGTGGATTCACACGACGCGAAGCTGTCCCGTTTGGAGGCGACGACCCAAGATATGTACGCATTCATGAAGCGTATGTTGGGTGGAGACCGTAAAGAGAAAGGGAAAGGGAAAGGGAAAGGGAAGGAGAAGGCGGTGGAGGAGGAGGTGCGGGAGGACGAGGCGCAAGATGACGAGGATGTGGACCACGCTGCTTCATCACTGACACGTTCGTACTTCGACGATCCACTTCCCTATTTGACATCCTCCAACAGACCATTATCGACAATTGGTTGGCCGAGCGTGTTCATATTGGACATATTTGATGGCCAGCGGATAGGGCGGGGGTTGAGGGACCAGAATATCGTCGAGGGTGGAATAGTCCATGGACGTGTGCTTCAATAGATGGAGTCCAGGGTGCTCGTCACGCATGTCATACCCGGGAAGGAGAACTCCCTATTGTGGTTGCGTGAACAATGCAGCACAACGTATATTAGTGGGTGTGTCAATTCGTATGTCGTGTGGCCTACTCACCTCCTCACATTTACCCAAGACATGTAGTAACGTTATTTTTAAGTTTGTCCATTTTAATTATATTTGGATTATATCGTCATGTATATTATTTTTACTTTGAAGATTTGGATTATACTGTCATGAATATATATTTGCATTATCTTTAGTTTGTGTTGGATATATGATGTTTGGAATAGGTACAACGTTGCTATAACAAGTACAAATATACTGCTGGGTAGTGGCAGTGGCCATACTGCCCAGCAGATTTTTTTTAAATTCTGCCCAGAATTGTCACGGTCATTGACCGTGATAATTTTTTTAAAAAAGGGTCACGGCTTTGTCACGGTTTATAACCGTGACAAACGTGTCACGGCCATTGACCTTGACACGACCGTGACACAAAACGCGAGTTTTTTGTCAAGGTCAATGACCGTGACACGACCGTGACAAAGAAAGTTGTCTCGCCTCGAAATGTCACGGTCATTGACCTTGACAAGGTGAATTTGTCAAGGTCAATGACCTTGACAAATGGGCAGATTTGGTGTAGTGATATATATATATAAAACCCTAGGTTATACAATATATGAGCATAAATATGAGAATTAATGGACATAATTGTACTAGAATGCATAAAGATAACGAGCGCTAATATGCAATATTCGTGAGAAATCATATTCTTAGATATATAAATAGAAATAGTATTGTCAAAATAAAAATCATGCATTCTTGATCAGTACTCCAGTCTCTCAACATTTGTTTCTTCCATAAAAGTTTAGCACAATAACTTCCCTCCTCAATATACTCCGATTCAGCTATGGAAAGTGAAACATAATTTTTACTTTTGGCATGATAATAGACTAAATAACTTCTAAGATGGAAGCTCCCACCAGTTGTACACTTTCTCCCATAAATATCACCTTCCCAATTGGCATCGGAATAGGACGACATGGATGCATTAGTATTCCTAGGATATTAAACAGCAAAGCCCATAGTCATTAAAATATACTTGATAATATGCTTAACATGTTTCAAATGCCACTCTTTAAGAGAAAATTTGTTGCAACCACACACTCCTACACTAAAGGATATGTCTTCATGACTAGACATGAGGTATAACAAACCACATATTATTCCTACATATCATTCAAGTCGAAACTTCTTCATGTGGTCCTTTGCTATTTAGATTTCAAACTAAAAATTCCACCATCAAATTAGAGACAAAGAAAGAAAGTGGGTTCCCCAACCATGATCACCTCAAATTATTTTTGCATTATTAAAGCAAAGCCTTGAGCATGTTTCTCATTTGTAGGGACAAACACAATATCATTAACATACATTTAGGATACCACAATGTCTTTCCCACAAGAATTTAGAAATAAGGTCTTGTACAAACTTCCTCTTTTGAAGCCTTTCCCATATATGATATAATGTAAGTCTATCATAATAAACTCTAGGTACTTGTCTAAGGCCATACAAAGTCTTTTTTAGTCGATAAACTTGTGTTAGGAATTTTGGATCCTCAAAGGCCTTATGTTGTGATACATAGACTTCCTTGTGAAGGTTCCCATTATCAAAGTTACTCTTCAGATTCATTTAATGGAACTTAAAGTCTAAGGCACATGATATAATTAATAGTAAATGAACTAACTCTAGTCTAGAAATGAGGGGAAAAGACTCATCAAAGTCTAATCCTTCAACTTGTGTACAATCTTGAGCCACTAATATTTCCTTGTTCCTCAAAATGGCACCACCTTCATCACACTTATTTTTAAGATCCACTTGGTATTGATAACATAAACATTTTTCAACATAGGAACTAGATTTGAAAATTCGTGTTTGGAGAATTAGTTTAACTCTTCTTTCATGATGTTGACCCAATATTTGTCTAATAAGTCATCCTTCACATTTTTGGGTTCATTGGTGGAAGGGTAATAAAGAAAGTTAACTTCTTTTTAGAGTCGACATCTAGTTTTTGCTCCAACATTAGGACTACCAATAAAATTAACAACATCACGGTACACTACACCAAATCCTGCGAATGGTCACGCCCAGTGGGTCAAGGCCCAAGTCCGCGACCAGCTGGTCGCGAACATGGGCCGTGACCCACTCAATATTTGGGGTGACCATATTTATTATCACACTAAATTATCGATGCTCTATAAGTTATCACAGGGCAAGTCTGTGACCACAGTGGTCGCGGACTGGGCCGTGAGCAAGTCGTGACCATCTTAGCACCAAACTCGCGCCAAAATTCCCTCCAAGCTTGGTCACGGATTGGTCACAGCCCAAGTCTGTGACCCATGGCATGATGAAGAAGAGAGTACAGACATTGAGGGTCACAGCCTGGGGCCGTGACCATTTCAGGGTATGGGTCACGGCTATGGGTCATGACCATCCATCATTCAAGCACTATAGGGTTGATGAGAAGGGTCGCGCATCACAGATTGAGGGTCACGACTATGGATCGTGATGATTTCTTGGTGTGGGTCGCGGCTATGGGCAGTGACCATAACTCAATCAATCTTGGAAAAGGGTCTCGTATGGTGGGTTACGGCTCTAGGCCGTGACCAGGTCTACCTGGTCTGGAGAACGCAATTATAATTTTAGGGGTCGCGCGTATGGAGTCACGACGTTTGGCCGTGACCAGTTCCAGGTCTTAAAAAAAAATCCCCCCGCTGCTTTCATTTCGTTCATTTAGAGGTTGAGTTGCCGCTGTTGTCCTTTATTTCATTTGGTGATTTTGACGATTTTGGCGATTTCATTTGGAGGTTGAGGTATGTATTGATTTTATTTGGACTTCGTGATCTCTATTTAAATCCCTAATTTCTGTGTATGTATGTGTAAACTTACGTTTGTATGTGTGTATGTGTGTGTATGCATAGATTTATGTTTATATGTGTGTGTGTATAGATTTATATGTATATGTATGCTTATTTCAATAAACCTTATATTGTATGTGTGTGTATGTATAGATTGTATATGTGTAAACCATAAATAGTATGTGTGTGTATGTATAGATTGTATGTGTGTAAACCTTAAATAATATTAGGGTTTATTAAACCCTAAATAGTATGTGTATGTATATATTATGTCAATAAACCCTAGATTGCATGTGTGTGTTTGTATAGACTATGCCAATAAACCTAGATTGTATGTGTGTGTATTTTTTTGACAAAATATAATTAAATGGATTTTTAATGAGTAAAAAAATTTACATCCACCTTGTCTTGATTTTAGGGGTTATATGCGCGCCATCATATTATATTAGGGGTTATATGCATGTCGTGATTTTTTTCACTACAATATGTGTGTAAGTACTACAATATGTGTTATAAATAACTACGGCGGGTTGTTGTTGGGATCACATATACTTTTAAACTCTCATAACTTTCAAACCTAAACCTTAATAGCAGGACTCGTATTCGTGCCCACGTATACTTTTCTCAGGAAAAATGAGGCACAGTGATAATTACTGTCAACAAGAGTGGGAGAGGTTGCAATTAGACCGCATACATAACTCTTTTATTAGCGTGCGCCATATAGAGGGTACTCCTATTTATAGGTACGGAAATAAAAAAGATCGAACAATTTAACTACCATGTAAATCGTGGATTTGATATCCATCAAGATTACTTGTTCGATCGTATCTATTTTCTCTACCAAAAAATTGGGATGATGTTATACAAAATATATTTCACACACATAATCCCGACATATATCTGACCATGGTTACGTTATTGGAGAAGGCAGAAAAAAAATCTACCCATTATGGATACAACTGCGTACAGAGAGCATTGACATAGACTGTGACGTCTCGCGCCACATGCACGTAAAATTGAATCTTGCCAACAAGTTGAAAAATAGGGGATTCCGAGTTCATGTCACTGACATCTAGACATCAATCATAGATACCCTTCCTTCTAGTTGTCCACGTGCAAAAATTCATAGGTTCTTAAAAACTAATACCGAATGGATGGAGATCAGACATATTGAACTTGTTCTAAAGTCTTACTTTGAAAAGGTATCTATCTATCTCTATGTATATAACTAATTAAGCTTGATTAATTAGTTATAATTTCATATTACTATAATTATTTAGTCACTTATATTTTTTAATTTTTGTAGATAATGTCGAGAGGAAACAACCCAAGGGTACCAAGTGCCGAGGTGACACCACAATGAGGTTCACTATCTCATGAAGAACCCGAATTCTCAACACTAATGGCTGAGCAATTCATAAATCCACCAATGGTTCACTCCTCACCAAGTCCAACTCCAAGTGCTCCTACACCCCAATCCAGCACTCCTGTTGCTTTAACGCCCCATCCAACACTCCTGATGCCTCCCCCTCAAATGAAAAGAAGCCTATTGTCTTCTCCCTTCTTGGTAATTACCCGACGGGTGATAGGAATGATGTGCTGAACTTTAAAGCCCAGTGCTTATCGCTAGGAAAAATGAATGTGGGAGTCAGTGGACTAAACAATTGGAACCTTGTTGATCAAACTGTCAAAGATGACTATTGATGCAAATAACTGGACCGAATCCCATTTTTATGATCATAGATAAATAGATAAAAGCAATCCAATCAAGCACATGAGAGACAAAGATTTTTAAAGTGGTTCGGCTATAAGGAAAAGCCTACGTCCACTGTTATTTTATTCCCAGGGGTTTACAATTGCACAATGTGGTAGAGAGAGGGAGAAAAATGGTGTATCTTGTGTATGGTCTCTCATCGTTGTCGGATCTCTTGGATCTCCTTGAATCTCTCCCCCCTTTTGGCTAAAGGGATACATATATTTATAGTGATGTGAGATAAAGAGATTCATTGTATGTAGACATTTATGTCTACATTCAATGAATCTAATTGTTGAATTGCTTGGTATGCTATGTGTTGTCATATATTAATACAATATAAATGTACATTAAGGCTCATTAAATGCGCTGCCATCTTCATTAATGCACATTAAATGCATAGTTATCCTTTGATCTTCCTGGTTGATATGCCAACCAACTCTCCTCAGGTGCCGACTAACACTCCTCGGGTGCTGACCAACTCTCCTCGGGTACCGACTAATTCTCCTCGGGTACTGACCAACTCTCCTCGGGTGCCGACTAATACTCCTCGGGTGCTGACCAACTCTCCTCGGATGCTGACCAACTCTCCTCGGGTGTCGAATATTGCCACATAGGATGACATGTGTCCTTTTCTGATTGGTCCTCGTAGATGGAGAATTTTGGCGTTAACAGAAGCCCCCAAAGCTCCATGCTTGATGGTTTACTTGAAAGGATGTAGTATTTATTCTGCAGTGTTTCTCGGTGCTCGTGAAATTCTTGATCTACCTTCTTGATTTATTCAACATAAAGTGCATTATCTCCTGGACGACATATGATGCAGGCTGATCGATGGTTTCTAATATTTCTTTTGAGGAACTCCGTGTGCTATGTATCACCCCTGGGATTTTGGATGCAGCCATGCCATAGTATGCAGCTTGTAGCTTGTCATAATCTTCAAGTATGTTGATTGGTTTGCTAGCCGACCAACTGAATCCTGTGCCGAGCAACTGAATGCTAACTTCACGTGCTTGATTCTTCTGATTTATGACCCTCTGAATACTTTGTCGAGTAACATACTAGCTTTTGAACCCAACTCTTCAATCTGATTAGTACCAAGCTAGTGGTGGACTTTGAAACATTTTCATTTAACTTCTTCTTCAATGTTGGTCGGGATAGTAGTAGTAAAGATCTCAGTGTTGTAGATGCTAAATTTGACTTCTGAACTTCAATAGTATGTGTATAATAACTCCTGAATATGCCTCATGAACTTCTTAATGAACCTCCTGAACTTCTAAATACGCCTCCTGAACTTCAATATACCTCCTGAACTTCAATATCAAAAATAATTCCTGAGAAAGAAAAACAACTCCTGAATGATGATTGGTTGGGGCTGAATCTGATGCTCGACTGCATGATGTTATGAGAATGTGCCACCGAATGAATAAATATATCTGTAATAGAAGCCCCCAAGTGTGGAATGTGGACTTTGAATGCTTTTTTCTTGATCGCTTTCACATACTTATAAAATGTTTTCGACCAACTGTAGTTGACAGCTTCTTATTTCCGACCAACCTGAGTTGACATTTTTGGGAATAGATTTACTTCCTAACCAACATAAGTTGGCATTTTTAGGAATATATAGTTTTACTTCCCTTAGGAATACAAGTTTTACTTCCCGGAGGAATACAACTAGCTTTACTTTCCGAAGGAATACAAGTAGCTTTACTTCCTGGAGGAATACAAGTAGCTTTACTTCCTGGAGGAATACAAGTAGCTTTACTTCCTGGAGGAATACAAGTTTTACTTATCGGAGGAATGCAAATTTTACTTCCCGAAGGAATACAAGTAGCTTTACTTCCCGGAGGAATACAAGTAGCTTTACTTCTCGGAGGAATACAAGTAGCTTTACTTCCCGGAGGAATACAAGTAGCTTTACTTCCCGGAGGAATACAAGTTTTACTTCCCGGAGGAATACAAGTTTTACTTCCCGGAGGAATACATTTTTGATAATAAATGATAGAGACTTCCTCGGAGCTGACCAACAGATTGTTGGGAATAGAATAAGACATAATAAATGCTGGAGACCTCCTCGGCGCTGACCAATAGATTGTTGGGAATAAAATATAATAAATGCTGGAGACCTCCTCGGCGCTGACCAACAGATTGTTGGGAATAATATATAATAAATGCTGGAGACCTCCTCGGAGTTGACCAACAGATTGTTGGGAATAAGATATAATAAATGCTGGAGACCTCCTCGGAGTTGACCAACAGATTATTGGGAATAAGATATAATAAATGCTGGAGACCAACTCGGAGCTGACCAACAGATTGTTGGGAATAAGATATAATAAATGCTGGAGACATCCTTGGATCTGACCAACAGATTGTTGGGAATAAGATAATATAAATGTTGAAGACCTCCTTGGAGCTGAATATATGATTATAAATATTTGTCGAGCTCCATGCTGAAATAAGAATAGAATATGCATCCAAATAGATATAAAGAATAATTAAAAATAATAAAGTGCCTCGTTGATCTGTCGAGGTAGAATTATATAATGCCGAACAAGAATAAGATCTTCCAGAACATAAGAATATGGCCGAGAACGTTGTCAGGCCTGAATATAAATAAGAATTATCCGACCAACTATCCGTTGGGGGTGAAACACAATGAATGTTGTAATTCTCCTTAAAGATGAATAAGTATCTTGTCGAGGCATAATTGCATAATGCCGAATAAGAATAATATTTTCCAGAACATAAGAATATGGCTGAGAACTTTGTTGGGCCTGCATATAAATAAGAATTACCCCGACCAACTATCCGTTGGGGGTGACATATAATTAATGTTATAGTTCTCCTTGGAGCTGAATATGATAATAAGTAACTCGCCAAGTTCCATGTTGAGATGAATATAGAATATGAATCCCAAGGGATATATAGAATAATTTGTGCTTGAGCCGATATCTGGGCCTGAATATAAATAAGAATTGCCCCGACCAACTATCCGTTGGGGGTGAAATATAATAACTGTTGTAGCTTTTCTTCGGAGCTGAATATATATATAGAGAAGAAATTTTTCGAGTTCCATGCTGAGATAAATATAAAATATGAATCCGAACGGATATAGAATAATTTGTGCTTGAGACGATATCTCCGAGTGAAATGATAATAGTTTCCAGATTGTTTCCGAGCATTCGTCGGCGTTGAATCTTGTACCTGTAAAAATTAATAATTTGCTCTACCATATGTGTAGGCTGAATTGATTAGTCATGAGAATAATTTACTCATCCAATCAATATATGATATGTATATGCATGAGAAATAAAAATATTAATTTTAAAAAATGAAATAATATATGTTGGCTGATATGTCGAGGTAAAACTGCCTGATGTCGAGCAATAATAGTTTCCAGAGGTTTAAGATTGTGGCTGAGCTTTTGTCGGGATTTAATATCGTCCCTATGAAATCTTAATAAGCTGCCCGAGCACCTGTCGAAACTAGATCAAATAATTATTGTCATGAGAATAATTATTCAGCCAAACAATATGTGATGTGTATCAGCATAAAATAATAAAAATTTCAAAATATGAAATAATATTTTTATGCCAAATGTGTGTGAGATGGACAAATTTTTATCAGATATGCATCATAAATAAGACGTAGAGTTTTTTGTAAAGTTATTTAATCTCCAACAACTAATCAGGTATAAGTTGTTGTTTGAAAATTATTTATCACTTGGTTTTAAAAATATTTTTGGGGTGATCACAAGTTAAAAAAGACTTAAGCCCCCTGTTTGTCCCCGAGCTGAACTTGTGTTTAAAGAAATATCTGGGGTGCTTCGCATTTTTTATTACCCCAAGATTCTACTACTACCGACAAACGGCATGGATGTTGCCGACCAACATTTAAGGATATCTCAAGTTATAGAATATATGGTGCTAACCAAGAAGCAAATGGTCCCCGACCAGCTGAGTAATTTTGCCGATCAACAAAAATGGTGTATTGACAGCACCGAACAATATTAGATGTCATCGAACAAAATGTGGATGGTTGGATAGTTGCCGACCAGTAAATTGAACCCTCCGAACAAGACTGAGATGTCGCCGATCAAGAAATAGATGATTGTCGACCTGCAATTGGTTCCACCGTGCTACAATATGGGGCTCCGAACAATAATAAGATACCTCGTAGTTGGATAAAATTATTTCAACGTTGCTGATGGATCTTCAAATCTTATCTCCAACAAACAAAAATGGACTGGTTAAGCTTCCCTTTAATAAAAGATGGCCCAAGATGATGCCGACAAATAATATAGATGGCTGACCAGAATATCTCGAATCCTTAGATTAGAAAAATAACATTCGATGTAAAATTTAAGCATTAAGAATGTTAATTAAACGAATAATTATCTAATCCACTAGATCGTGTGATTTCGCCAAAGAAACCCTGTGATGTGATGAACGAGGGGCCAACATATCAAATTTGTGCCCAGAGTCTTGATATGGTCATGATTGTTTTACTAATCATCATTTACAAGAGGTGGGTAATGATTTTCCAGGTGACAAAAAATAATTTTTTATATTGATCCCCTCCTATTCCCTATTTGGAGAGATAAAAATATGTTGAATGATCGAAGTTATTACCAAATTTATATAAAAAATCAATCAATTTGACTTTTTTGACATAGATGGAAGATGAACCAAATTAAGTATATAGTTCATAAAAATGAATGCAAAGAGACTCAAACTTAAAGAGAGAGAAAGTAGATCTGGGTCATGATTTCCATGAGAAAACTTTTTTATTGTCTTTAACCTTTTCCCATTCTCTGATTAAAAATTTAATGGGAATTTGAATAGTCATCAAAGATCTTACAAAATTTATAATGAAAATTATGAAATCTTACCATCGTCATATATATTGGTATATGTAATCATTTAAAATATTTATTCCATGATATAAAATTGAAACTTGAGAATCAAGCAAACAGTTATGATTTATGAAATCCCTTATTTTTCAGATTTCTAAATAAGAATTAACCTAACAGTTATGATTTTAAAATCATGATATGTAATATTTTGCAGATAAAAATTGGACAATTAATTTATGTATATAAACATAAAAATCATGATTGAATCAAAAGATGTATGTAGAATATATAATTGATTGTACGTAGAGAAAATAAAAACTTAGCTTTTGATTGAGAAAAATGCTTGTAACACGTTCCCACAGACGGCGCCAATCTGTTGATGCAAAAAACTGGACCGAATCCCATTTTTATGATCACAGATAAATAGATAAAAGTAATCCAATCAAGCACATGTGAGACAAAGATTTTTAAAGTGGTTCGGCTATAAGGAAAAGCCTACGTCCACTGTTATTTTATTCCCAGGGGTTTACAATTGCACAATGTGGTAGAGAGAGGGAGAAAAAGGGTGTATCTTGTGTATGGTCTCTCATCGTTGTCGGATCTCTTGGATCTCCCCGATCTCCTCGGATCTCTCCCCCCTTTTGGCTAAGGGGATACATGTATTTATAGTGATGGGAGATAAAGAGATTCATTGTATGTAGACATTTATGTCTACATTCAACGAATCTAATTGTTGAATTACTTGGTATGCTATGTGCTGTCATCTATTAATACAGTATAAATGTACATTAAGGCTCATTAAATGCGCTACCATCTTCATTAATGCACATTAAATGCATAGTTATCCTTTGATCTTCCTGGTTGATATGCCAACCAACTCTCCTCGGGTGCTAACTAACACTCCTCGGGTGCCGACCAACTCTCCTCGGGTGCCGACTAATTCTCCTCGGGTACTGACCAACTCTCCTCGGGTGCCGACTAACACTCCTCGGGTGCCGACCAACTCTCCTAGGATGCCGACCAACTCTCCTCGGGTGTCGAATATTGTCACGTAGGATGACATGTGTTCTTTTCTGATTGGTCCTCGTAGATGGACAATTTTTGCGTTAACAATGACATACATGACAAACTTTGCTAGCATTTCTCATTTCCTGACTGTTCCAAGAATAAGGTTTTATCTCGGGTTGCTGAAGGATTGAGGACATACAGTAGAAACCTTCGGAAGAAACATTTCCCGAAAGAGGCAACGAGATCAGATATTTTGGCATTGAAAGAGAGAGTGCCTCCCAATGTTGAAATGCCATTGGATCAGTGGAATAAGTTTTTGGAGAATGTGGCGAAGGAAAAAAAGTTGGTCAGAGGGATCAAAATAGGGCACAAAAAACTGATATCCATAGGTTGGGATCCAAATCATATGAGGAATTGAAGAATGAATGGGAGAGTAGGACAAAAGATGGTCCAGATGCCGGTAAAAACCTAAATCGATCCAACTTATTCCTTCATGCTCGATCGGACAAAGATAATAAATTCCCGCCTCACTTAGCTAAGACACTGGAATCAATAGAGGCCATTAGCAGTCATTCCGATTCGAGCCCTACTGATGACTTTGACCTTGAAAATGATGCCCTGACACAGATCTTTGGAAAGGACAAAAGGGGGAGGACGAGAGGTGTTGGCTCACTTATGCCAAAAACAAAACTTCAAACATTGCACCTCTTATGGACGAGCTTTCTTTGGTCATGAATTGTATCTCATCCCAAAAGGAGCACCAGTTGAAGACCGATGGGGATGTCCATGAGATTAAAAATACCCTGGGATTATTGACAAATAAAATTGGGAAACTTGTGAACTTTTTTGAAAGTTATAGGCCCCCAATGCCTCCTCAAGGTTACCCTTACCCTACTCCTACTTAATGTTTCACACATCCTTCCCTTCCAACATTCCCCTCTCAAATGCCTCATCCTCCAACATTACCCTCCCCTGCACCTCTGCCAATCACGGGGCTCGGATCATCGTCAACAACTCACAGTTACTATGGCGAAGAGTACTATATCAAGGACATGAGCAATTTGAGGTTTGTTGGCGTGTGCATACTCATCTCCACGGTTCCTGGAACTCTAGTACATCATCGAACTTTGGAGAAGGGTGAGGCTAAAATAATCGCAGATGAAATATACAATGACTACGGAGATGTACATGTGTACGTTAACAACGGGGATGGGATGGAATTGAGGAATTATGCAAAATCTTTTACTACTTGTCCAGTTTATCTTTTGGCCAAGATTTAATAATGTAATAATTTTTTTTTTGTTTTAGTTGTAAGAATATTGGTTTTGGTTAAGTTGGAATGATATTTTTTTGTTTTAGTTGTAAGAATATTGGTTTTGTTTTGTTTGTAATGATATTTTTTTGTTTCAGTCGTAAGAATATTCTTTTTGTTTCAGTTGTAATAATATTTTTTAACCTATTACCACAGGACTGAAATTTAAAGATTATTACATGGATTTCCCATAATACAAAGAGTGGATGGGAGAGACTAACCGGATATCAAATAATCATGTAAAGGGAGTTTATGAATTTGTTAAATATGCATCCATAAATCTTAAAAGTGAGAAGATTGTGTGTCCGTGCACTAATTGTATTAACGGAAAATATAAGTCATTGGAAGTTGTTGAGTTGCATTTACTAAAGTGGGGAATCTGTCAAGACTATATAATATGGACATACCATGGTGAAAAAGTTGTACCTTATGTTCCAGAATAATTATCGGCTCCCGACCGTGTAACGGAACCCCAAGGAGTAGAAGTGGTACAAGATTCACCAACACATCGTCCATTGACCGACTTAATTGATGATGCTTAGAGACTCAACAACTAATAAAACCACCAACCTATGGATACAAATAATGCGCATTATGACCAAGTAAATGTACAAATTGATGCTGAACTACTAGGAGATAGGGAGTACATTCGGTTGAAAGCCGATGCGGCTAGACTGTTTTATAAAGATTGTGATGAAGATCACTCGGTATTATATGCAATGATTGGTTTGCATAATTTGAAGAGTCAATTTGGTTTGTCTGGAAACAGTGTAACCATAATTCTTAAGTAGGTTAAAAAACTCTCCCAAAAGAGAACATGTTACCAGACAATTATCCTACCATGAAGAAGAGTTTGAAGGGTTTAGGTTTGAAATACAAATCTATTCATGCTTGCAAGTATGATTGCATATTTTATGGGAATGAGCACGAAGAGAAGGATGAATGTCCTGTACATAGTGAGCCTAGATATATGGTTTGTGACAATGGAAATTACAAACATGCAAAAAATCGCAAGTGCTCATAAGTCCCACAAAAGGTTTTGAAGTATTTTCCACTTGGGCCACGGTTAAAACATTTTTTTTACTGTACCATGGATAGCGAAGGCCAAGACATGGCATGCTCGATGCGAGCTGGGTGGGAATTTGATGCGTCATCTGGTTGATTAACTCATCTGTCAAATTTCAAATGCACAACACCATGAATTTGCAAATGAACCGCGCAACGTTCATCTTGCAATCTAAACCGATGAGTTTAACCCTTTTGGTAATTTAAGTACTAGTCAGAGTTATTGGCCAGTTATTATGGCGCCTTTAAGTCTTCCTCCGACAATATGCATGAGAAAAGAGTAAACATTGTTATCTTTGTTAATACCCTAGCCAAAGGCTCCCAATGATGATATTGATATATTCTTAGCACCATTAAGTTAGGAACTGAAAGAGTTGTGGGATAAAAGTGTGAGGCATTCGATTCTCATAAGGGTGAAGAGTTCACACTTAAAGCAATGGTGATGTTGGCGATACACGATCTTCCTGTTATGGGACCTTGTCCGATTGTAATGTTCATGGTTATTATGGATGCCCTATATGTGGGGAGGAAACTGAAGCCTGTTGGCTAAAACATTATGGTAAGATGAGTTACACGGGTCATCGTAGATTTCTGCCGAACAGTCACCCTTTGAGGAACGATAAGTCTAACTTTTTGCCTATCGATCACGAGCGTAGAACGACACCTATTCAACTTTTTGGTCAGCAAATTGAGGAGAAGGCGGCAGCTGCGAATGTGGGGAATAAGTAATTAGGCAAACACCCCCAGTTTGTAAACCTGAAGCATAAAGCTAGGGAGGATCCGAACGACCCTTGTAAAGCGAAGCCATGATCCAGACAATTAATATTTTTTGATTTACCGTATTGGAAAGATCATCGTGTAAGGCATATAATTGATGTGATGCACAAAATGAAGAATGTTGCAGAACATTTGATAGGAACATGTCTAGGTGGATCTCATTCCAAATATGGAGAGCGTGCCAACCGAGATCTACAAGATATGAAAATAAAGAAGAGACTGTGGTTAAAAAATGATCCAACGACACGAAGAATTTCTATCCCACGACTGCTTTCACTTTGACTATTAGTGAGAAGAAGATCCTCTTAGACACGTTGTTCAACTTGAATACTCCAACCGGTTATTCTGGTAATTTACATAGGGTAGTAAGCTACTAAGAAAATGACTTGAAACAGTGCAAGTCTCATGACTGGCACGTAATCATCCAATTAACCCCGCTGTTATTTCGACATTGCTTCTCTGAACACAAAGATCTCCGTCGGGTAATTATGCAAATCAATTTGTGTTTTACCCTACTTTGTGCAAAAGTGGTAAACAAAGGCATATTAAAGATGCAAAATCAACTTTAGCCAAGGCAGTTTGTGTATTAGAGAAATATTTTCCTCCGTCATTCTTCGATATCAGTATCCACCTGCTTGTGCATTTATGCGATGAAGATTTATTATGTGGTCCCATGAGGTATCATTGGATGTATCCTTTTGAGGGCTTCATGAAAAACTTTAAAGATTATGTAAAGAATACACGGTATATTGGAGGGTCGATTGCTGAAGAATAGGTAATGGTGGAGTCATCGCTATACGCTAGGGAACAGATGCCAGAATAAGGGGTGAGGAGGTTTAATCCTCGTGGAGAACGAGTGATAGAGGAACCTGACGATTTTGAGGATGAATTATCGTTTGGGAACCCTAAAGGGGTGAAACTCACAAACCTACAATACGAGCAAGCAACTCGTCATGTCTTCGATTCTACAATATGAGGTGAAGTCCAAGACTGGAGAGAGTGAGTATCTACTGAATTCTTCTTCTTTGATTATATGTATTTTTTATTTTATGATCTAAACTCTACAATTTTTCGATAGGAAGTACGAGAATGAAATTATCCAAAATCAAAGGAGAAATTGGACGACAACTGACTTTAGGGCATGGGTGTCAAAAGAGGGACTTTTCACATCTTATGTGTGTGGTTATTTATTCATGTGTGGTAAAAACATGCCATAATACAAATTCATTAATAAATTCAGCTTCTAAAAAGAGGTGATGTCTCTTCCAGACTTGCATGCCTAGCAAAAGGTCCTAGTTTTTATGAGAAAGAGTTTAAGAAATTCCGCACCAACGGTTTGATTTCATTTCATATCCATATGAGAAAAAGCTTTTGACGTAAAACAGTGGAATATCAATTTCTTCCTTGACCACTTGTATCGCTAGCAAAAGTGATAAAAATCCAAAGAATACGGTGCTAACCTATTATGGGATAATTCAACAAATCCTAGAACTTTATTACTTGGATTTCACAGAAACCGTATTCTATTGTGATTGAGTAAAGGTGGAGGATACAATGAATGCTTGCAAAGTTGATCCCGACTCCAAACTTATTATGGTAGATTTATCAAAGCTGAGGACTAAAGACCGCATAGTCGACGAGTCTTTATTTGTGCCTTTCAGAACGTAAAGAAGGTATTCTTCTCGAAGTGCATAAACGATGGCAATTGGTCTATTATTGTGCATGCACCAAAGGGTGTGACTACTGAAGTAGACGCATTAAAATCTCCAAAAGAATTCCAGTCAGCTCTTGATGACAACCCTAATTTGAAGGATCTTTTAGTTGATTTAGAGGAAGATTGAGTATCAAAATATTATTTTATCCTTATCAATCTTATTTGTATCCTATTATGATATTGACATTGTATTAGCACTTTACATTAATTTATGAATTTCATCTACTTTTAAGTGTAATCTCCTGCTATTTGTGCAAATGGTAGGTGATTTATCGGTTCTTTTGTTTAGAATAGATATGTTTTCATTTATTTCTCTCTATCGTTTGGCTTTAGAGGGCAAAACCCCGAAATAATCCCCGAACGGCCCCGTGAGTGGCACCAACACCTCTCACGGGACCATGTAACTCGTAGGAACTGACCAGGCGATCACGGGACTCCCGATTTGAGAATACGACGATAATTTGCATATATCTAGACTTAGGCTTAAAAACATGGCGTTAGTGGGTGAAAAGCCGAAACAACCCCCGAACGGCCCCGTGAGTGGCACCAACACCTCGCACGGGACCAATGTAACTCGTAAGAACTGACCGCATGATCACGGGACCCCCGGTTTGAGAATACGACGATAATTTGCATATTTCTAGTCTTAGGCTTAAAAACATGACTTTAGTGGGTAAAAACCCGAAACAGCCCCTGAACGGCCCGTGAGTGGCACCAACAGCTCGCACGGGACTAATGTAACTCGTAGGAACTGATCGCGCGATCGCAGGACTCCCGGTTTGAGAATACGTTGATAATTTGAAAATATCTAGACTTAAGCTTAAGAAAATGGCGTTAGAGGACGAAAACCCAAAATAGCCCCCGAACGACCCCGTGGGTGGCACCAACACCTCCCACGGGACCAATGTAACTCGTAGGAACTGACCATACGATCATGGGACTTCCAGTTTGAGAATACGATGATAATTTTCCTATTACTAAACTTGAGCTTAAAAACATGGCATTAGAAGGCAAAAACCCAACACAATGTCCGTTAGGATCGTCTTCGTTTACTACACCGGCAATGAGATCGTCTCTTCGAGTATGAAATGAATAGTGGCAACCAATGGTGTGAAAGCATCCGTTAACTAATAGGTATATTTCCAATGTTTTGCACATATCCGGGAACGACATCTTCTTCCAGCATCTCGGGTCAGACAACTCCCGCTATAGATATAAATTTGCCTTTTATTTTATTAAATTAGACAACGTGGATCGATATTCATTTGTTCATGTTTTATAAAAACACGTTATATGTATGGTTTTAAAAACCCAATAGCATATATGCATATGCATATATGCGCATATATGCGGCTGAATATATGCATCTGCATATATGTAAACATATATGCATTCTCTATGAATTGGTTTACATATTGAAAGCAAGTGGATCGAGGTTTACATATTGCCTACTTGGATTGGTTTTCATTTATTTTTCAATTTTACATTTTATATTCGTGGAATGATGTTATCAAATTGTTGTTGATGACTCATTTCACACTATTCAGGTAATTCCTATTGAGGTAATTCCCATTGAGGTCTCTGTATTATTTGGTAATGTAGGTATAAAGCTAGGGGTTCTCTTTTAGGATAGCGGTTGGCAGAGAGAGACATTATAGTGGCATGCATTGATTACAGGTGAACGTCATTTCACATTGTAAATATACTTTCTTAGACAAAATAAATACAGTTGCTTTGATACTCATAGAAATTCCTGACCACTAACTTACTTATTGTCCATGGACAAAAATTTAAACGATATATTTTGTTAAATGATGTATTTTGGGTACAAGTTAAATGATATATTTTGTTAGATTGAGATTGTTCCCGAACGGCCTCGTGAGGGGCACCAACACCTCCCACGAGACCAATGTAACTCGTAGGAACTGACCACGCAGCCGCGGGACTCTCGGTTTGAGAATATGACGATAAATTTCATATTTCTAGACTTAGGCTTAAAAACATGGCGTTAGAGGATGAAAACTCAAAACAACCCCCGAACGTCCCCGTGGGTGGCACCAACACCTCCCACGGGACCAATGTAACTCGTAGGAACTGACCCCGCAGTCTCGGGTCTCCTGGTTTGAGAATACAACAGTAATTTGCATATTTCTAGACTTAAGCTTAAAAACACGGCATTAGAGGGTGAAAACTCCAAACAACCCCCGAACGGTCCCGTGGGTGGCCCTAACACCTCCTACGGAACCAATGTAACTCGTAGGAACTGACCACGAAGCCGCGGGACTCCCGATTTGAGAATATGATGGTAATTTGAATATTTCTAGACTTAGGATTAAAAACATGGCATTAAAGGGTGAAAACTCGAAACAACCCCCGAACGGCCCCGTGGGTGGCACCAACACCTCCCATGGGACCAATGTAACTCGTAGGAACTGAACGCGCAGTCGTGAGACTTCGGGTTTGAGAATATGATGGTAATTTTTATATTTCTAGACTTAGGCTTAAAAACATGGCGTTAGAGGGTGAAAACTCGAAACAACCCACGAACGTCCCCGTAGGTGGCACCAACACCTCCCACGGGACCAATATAACTTGTAGGAACGGACCCCGCAGCCGCGGGTCTCCCGATTTGAGAATACGACGGTAATTTGTATATTTCTAGACTTAAGCTTAAAAACATGGCGTTAGAGGGTGAAAACTCGAAACAGCCGTCGAACATCTCCATGGGTGGCACCAACACCTCCCACGGGACCAATGTAACTCTTAGTAACTGACCGTGCAGCCGCGAGAATCCCAGTTTGAGAATACGACGGTAATTTGCATATTTCTAGACTTAAGCAAAACATGGCGTTAGAGGGTGAAAACTTGAAACAACCCCCGAACGGCCCCGTGGGTGGCACCAACACCTCCCATGAGACCAATGTAACTCGTAGGTGTAGAAGGGTGTCTAGCTACAAAAAAAAAAAAAAAAAAAAATTTATTGGAAATATTGAGAAGGAAACCACCTAGGGTCCCGATAGAAACTCATATTGAGCAGGAACCCACCTAGGGTCCCGGCAGAAACTCATATTGAGAAGGAACCCACCCAGGGTCCCGACAGAAACTCATATTGAGAAGGAACCCACCCAGGGTCCCGGCAGAAACTCATATTGAGAAGGAACCCCCAGGGTCCCAACAGAAACTCATATTGAGAAGGAACTCACCTAGGGTCCCGGCAGAAACTCATATTGAGAAGGAACCCACCCAGGGTCTCGACAAAAACTCATATTGAGAAGGAACCCACCAAGGGTCCCGACAGAAACTCATATTGAGAAAGAACCTCACCCAGGGTCCCTATAGAAACTAATATTAAGAGGACCCCACCTAGGCCACTCCACCTAGGGTCACTGCAGAAATGACATTCGAGAGGTGCCCCGCAAGGGGAACCATCGCAAAGGTCCAAGATTGAGAAGTGCCACTGCAAGGGTCACTGCAGCAATGACATTCGAGAAGTACCCCGCAAGGGCCACAACAGAAGCCCAAGATTGAGAAGTGCCACTGCAAGGGTCACTGCAGAAATGACATTCGAGAGGTGCCGCCGCAAGGGTCACTGCAGAAATGACATTCGAGAGGTGACGCCGCAAGGGTCACTACGGAAATGACATTTGAGAAGTTCCCCGCAAATGCCACTGTAGAAGTTCAAGATTGAGAGTGGCCATCGCAAGGGTCACTGCTGCAGTGACATTCGAGAGGTGCCCCCCAAGGGCCTCTGCAGAAGTTCAAGATTGAGAAGTGCCACCGCAAGGGTTTTGGCAGAAACTCATATTGAGAAGGAACCCACCCTAGGTGGCCAGGATGAGGAGTGGCTACCACGAGCAACTCCTCATCATGAAACGTCATTCTTTAAAATAACAACAGTATTAACACTTTGCTTTCTTGTACATGTTACCTAGTTGAGCAAGCAGGGCTCAAGTAGGCTAGTTGGGATATCTTGGAAGTTTTGTCTTGGCGGCTGAGGGACAAAGTATGTTGAGCAAGCTCAACCACTTACCACTATAGGATTGGGAGAATACTAGTAGGAGACCCTATGGTCGCCCAGTCCTCACACACCTTACATTTAGTCACAAGTGAAGTGAGCAGCCAAAGGGCTAACTGCTCATAAGAAAAGAATTGTGTATAAAATAATTTTAAAGGAGAGGGTTCCCTAAACCCCTCTCAAGAAAAAGGATTTTAGAAGGGGGTCCTCAAGACCCCCCTTAAGCTTACAAAGATTTTAGAGGAGGTGGTCCTCTAGACCCCCCTCAAGTTTAAAAAGTTTGTACCAAAAGTTACCGTTTCAAAAGATATTTAGAAAATAAGATATTTTCTCTCCATTAGAAGACATATTTGCTTTTGAACTTTGGTTGGCACTAGGAGGCATCTGCCAGAGCTGCCTGCAGGTAGGGACAAACAGTACACTGCAGACTTTGTCCCTCACCAACCCTCTAAGTTTTGGGGCCAAAAGTGCCAACCCAGCCCTAGTGCCCAAGTATAAATAGGACCCATGGGCAAGGTCATGGAACATAGAAAAAAAACACAATAGCAAAGTCACTCTGTCAAAATCACACATGAACCTCTCTCGTATTCTCTCCCTGCTCTCTCTCTCTAGTGCTAAGTGCCTTGTTCTTTCACTCCCCGCTGACAGCCATCACTCTCAGTATGTCCTCTTGAGAAAATTACTATTATTGTTGTGCAAGTTCATCTTCTTGCAGGGAGGGAATTCCAACTTGATCTCCATTTTTACTAAAAGGAGAAGGTATCATCAGAAGCTGCTCCAGAAGTTCTTGAGCACCTTGCAGACAACGCCCATTAGAGTGGGTCACGCCTCACCCTTTCCAGTTATTCATAGACCCCAGTCTCACTACCCTCCTACATTTGGCTACTCTGCTGGGGAGGTATCCTCACTTCCATGGACAAAGAAGGTTTTAATTTTTCTAAGCAGCTTGTGTTTGAGGAAATTCCATCTAGGAATGGAGCTCAAAGAGACTAGGCCACTCAGGTGGATGTGGGGGTGATTGGAGCAAAGGTACTTGCTCCTTCGGGAGGGCAGACCAGCTCACCGGTAGCAGCTCCGGTGGAAGAGGCTTATGAGTATTCTTTTTTTAGACTTGGCATGTTTGGGTCAAGATTTTGTAACACCAGCAGCAGCCCTCTCTGGAGGGGAAGCCGTTCTGGCAGTAATTCCGGCAGAAGTAGCTCAGCCGCGAAGGACGGCGCTGATACAAGTCGTGATAATCGTCAAGTTCACTGGCAGAACCCCGGAAACCCTAAGTGTTTGGCGAGGAATTCGGTATGGTCTAGGAAATTCTCTCGCTCAATGATAGAGATGAGGAGCCCTTAAGAAAATAACCCATGGCAGCAGCAGCTAACGACGAGGGACCCTCGGCAGTGGGTCCCATAGTGGAAATCCCAAAAGATGGAAAACCTCTAACTGGCAAGGGGGTCGAGATTTAACTCACTAGAAAGGGGGTCGCGAGGAACCCTTGGCCATCTGCACACCCCCATAGTACCAACAGTTGGCGACACCCCACCAAAAAGGGAGTGGAAGTGGCGACCCCTATAGAAACAACAAATGACTAAGAACCCAGGGGCGAGGATCCCTGGGTACATCTCGTCATCAATAAAGTGTCCATGGCAGCAGCAGCTAACAATAAGGAACCCTTGGTAGTGGGTCCCATGTTTGAAGTCTCAAAAGGTGCGAAACCTATAATCCCCGAATCACCAGCACAGGATGAACCCACTAACGAAGTGGGTAGCGAGGAACCCGCGGTCAACACCATACTCTCTATAACGCCAACATAGGCCAGATACCCTGGGTCGCGGAACCCTCAAAGAGACAAGAGGTCGAGACCCCCCACCTAAAACAAATTGTAAATTGCTCACTTCCCCAAAAATAACAAAATCGGTAGAGGAACTGTCGACAAAACATGGGATAAAATTGATGTACGAAGAACCCCAGTAGTACTTCCAATCGCCGAGACACCCCCAGCAACCAACACTTAATTTGGCGAGGGACCCTCCATACCTAGAATAAAGCGTGAGGAATCAGTACAAACTTCAACAGATGTTGAGACCCCCCTTTCAACATAATAGGGGTCGAGACACCCTCACCCAAAATTCCAAGTGCCAATGACGCTTCCGGCGAGGAACCCACAATATAAAAAGGGTCTCGCGGAAATTTTTTTCCGCAAACAACGCATTTTGTGAAGAACCCCTAGGAGCATCAACACCCGCGTTACCACGCAAGAAACCACCAGCTGACGTCGAGACCCCCTTGCAGCTGATGTCGAGACCCCAAGCTTCTGACGAGGCACCCGCGGACACGGCGACAGACCGAGGGGAACCCTTAGTTGAATGGGTCTGCGAAGAGGAGACCACCATGCTGTCATAGGTCGAGACCCCCATCTCTAGAAAAACCAAAGACATCGATTTCCCCTTGAAATAAAGAACTGGGGGTCGAGACCCCCCGCTGTTCAAGAAAAGTCACGGCTGTCGGGACCCCCTCTCTCTAACACTGGTTCCAACAGACGAGGAACCCTCTGCGTCTAGACACTCGTCACAAGTCGATACACCCTTGATCCCTAATGGTCTAATAGACGAGGACCCCTCGACCAAATCAGTTGTCGAGACACCCTTGATCCCTAATGGTCTAATAGACAAGGACCCCTTGACCAAATCGGCTGTCGAGACACCCCTGATCCGTAATGGTCTGATAGACGAGGAACCCCCAAGGCTGGGGTAGAACACGAGAAACCCACAGATACAAAATTACCACACGAGAGACCCTCGCTAGTAGCAAGTCCTACAACTTCATTATGTGATGACGACACTATGGACGAGGAACCCATAGTATGAAATGGGTCTCGCAAGGAGCTCTTGGCTACGCCACCTCCAGATGGAAAGTCAAATGGTAAACTACTTGGAATAGTCGAGGAACCCTCAGACATTAAATCAACCCACGAATAACCCTCGGACAGCAAATCAACCCGCGAGGGACAACCATCCACCAACGTCACTTCCTGCGAGGGACCTCGGATATTGAGATAGACCGCGAGGAACCTCTGAGAATTTGGGTTGGGTAAAAGTGATGAGAAACCCATAATATACCTAACGACGGTAAAATATCAGTAGCCGTCCCAACAAGGGACCCTCACCCCTCGCTAATAGCAATATGCATCCGTGGGTTATGAGGAACCCTCCAAAGAAAATCCCGACGAGGGACCGGCTAAAAAAAACTACCCACTACAAAAGATTGGGATTGAGTTACATCGCACGAGGAGCCCTCAAGAGGCGAAAGACCCTCGACGAAGCATGAGGTCGAGATACCCCCACTTGAAGCAAGTTGCAGATCGCCCATTTCACTAAATGCGGTACCACTAGACGAGGAACCCTCGACGAAATGAGAAGTCGAGACACCCATCACAACTCGGTACCACTAGGTGAGGAGAACCCCAATAAATAGGGTCACGAGACACTCAAGGTTGGCAGCATGCCCTCCATGATAGCAACACGCGAGGAATCTATCATAGATTATAAAATGGCTATGACTTGAAATTTATTTGAGGAATCCCTCATAGAAGCAGTAGCAGATGAGGACCCCTAAGGCTGGGGCGGAACACGAGAAACCCATTACACTATAAGGGTTCAAAGCAAGGTCGCGCCTCTCTTATTAACAACAGAAGTCGAGGAACCCTGAGCAATTCTGGTCATCAGTAAAGAATTTGTTATGGATGACTCTCTAGTCGAAATAACATTCGGTGAGGAACCCACTCCAAAAAATGATTGTCGCGAGGAACTCTTAGCCATATTACTCCCAGGTGGGAAACCAAAATTCGCTGCTAATGGAACTACATGCGAGGAGCCCCTAGGCATTGAGGGGGCTCATACAATACCCAGTAAATTATTTGTAGTAGTCGAGGAACCCTAGATATAAGAACTGACAGACGAGGAACCCTCATTAATGGCGCAAACCACACCAGCAACCTATGATAGTGACACACGAGGAACCCCCATTTGAAAAAAAATTATTCCTCAGATAAGGAACCCACGGGAACAATCTCCAGGTGAATAAACCCCTATGGGCAGCACCTTACATGAGGAACTACCAGTAGCTCTATGTTCCAACGAGGAACCCAGTGAAGAAGGGGCTTGGGGACTTCAAGAGAGGAACTTTCACCAGCAAACAACCCCCCACCATTACAGGTAGTGGCGAGGGAACTATAGAGGCCCTCACCCCAAAATTCAACCCGTCGTCAACAGACATCTTCACCACTACAATGCCTAACTCCTGCCCAGTGTCATTTTCTTAAAAAACTTGAATAGCCTGCTCTAGTTTTATGAGTGCACTTCTTGTAAGAAATATAAACTCTGACTGCAATGAAGAAAAGTAATACCCATTATTTTTGGCACTTGAAATTTTGCGCACGACTCATTTACCTACATTGTGCGGTGGGTACACCTGATTTATGTGTTCTTTTCTTAAAAGAAGGGCAGAACCTCTACTAGATTAGAAGAGGCCCATGATATAAGGTACTTTCCTCATCATACTTGGGGGATATCCAACCCAAAATTAAAAGTATAGTGAGTAAAGTCCCTAAGACCCGACAGGACCAGCAGGAGTTTATCCTCCTAGTAATAATAATAATAAAAAAAAATTCACTATGTTTTTTATTATTCAATATAGATTTATAGCCTAGAGAACAAGTCCTAACCTATGTTCTCAAGAAAAATTTACTTGACCAGTTTTCAAAAAATAGGGAGAAGCAGGTCTACCCCCCTCTCTAAACTTGTTATTTTTGTAAGACAAAAAGGTTCCTGAGAAAAGTTTGGAACAAGCACCCTGCAAACGAAGGGAAATTTCCAGTATAAAGAAATAATTATTTCTTTACTTAGGATATATGCGAAATTTTATTCAAAGTTTGTGGGAAGGAGAAGGACTAACCCCATCTCCTAGCTACTCCCTAAGAAATGAATGCGCATAACGAAATACCCCATAATCACACAGGGGTGCGCTAAAAAGTACCCCACAGGCACGTGGGGCTGCGCTAAAATTTTTAACTACCTCAGCTCATATGCAAGTACCCTGCAGTTAGAGGAGTAGCTTCAAAATTTTAACTTGCTCAGTTATATGCAAGTACCCTGCAGTTAGAGGGGCAACTTCAAAATTTTAACTTGCTCAGTTATATGCAAGTAACCCGCAGCTAGAGGGGCAGCTTCCAAATTTCAACTTGCTCATATGCAAATACCCCACAATTAGAAGGGGGAAGTTCAATCTTGAAGTTCTCACATAAAATAGAGCAACTCAGAGTATTGAGCAAGTGCAAGTATATATATAAGGTACGACAGTTTAGTACCTAAGGCTCCAAGGGCATAGGAGCGCTCACAGTCTTGAGCAAGTGCCAAGTATAAATTTAAGGTACGACTATTTAGTACCTAAAGGCTCCAAGCGCATGGGAGCGCTCACAGTATTGAGCAATTGCCAAGTATAAATATAAGGTACAAAAGTTTAGTACCTAAGGCTCCAAGGGCACCGGAGCGCTCACAGTCTTGAGCAAGGGCTAAATATAAAAATAAGGTGTTCTATATGAGCACCATAGGCTCCAAGGGCACCGGAGCGGTCACAATCTTGAGCAAGTGCCAGATATAAATATAAATATAAGGTACGACAGTTTAGTACCTAAGGCTCCAAGGGCATCGGAGCGCTCACAATATTGAGCAATTGCCAAGTATAAGTATATGTACGACAGTTTAGCACCTAAAGATCCAAGGGCGCCTGAGGGCTCATAGTCTTGAGAAAAGGGCCAAATATAAATATAAGGTACGACTGTTTAACACCTAAGGCTCCAAGGGCACCGGAGCGCTCACAGTCTTGAGAAAGGGCTAAATATAAATATAAGGTGTTCCAGATGAGCACCATAGGCTCCAAGGGCACCGGAGCGGTCACAATCTTGATCAAGTGCTAGATATAAATATAAATATAAGGTATGACAGTTTAGTACCTAAGGCTCTAAGGGCATCAGAGCGCTCACAATATTGAGCAATTGCCAAGTATAAGTATATGTGTGACAGTTTAGCACCTAAATCTCAAAGGGCGCCTGAGGGCTCATAGTCTTGAGAAAAGGGCCAAGTATAAATATAAGGTACGACTGTTTAACACCTAAGGCTCCAAGGGCATCGGAGTGCTCAAAATAGTGAGCAAGTGTCAAGTATAAGTATCAAGTGCGACAGTTTTGCACCTAGGGCTCCAAGGGCGCCAGAGCACTCATAGTCTTGAGCAAAGGCCAAGTATAAATATAAGGTACAACTGTTTAACACCTAAGGCATCAAGGGCATCGGAGCGCTCAAAATAATGAGCAAGTGTCAAGTATAATTATAAAGTGCGACAGTTTAGCACCTAGGGCTCCAAGGGCGCTGGATCGCTCATAGTCTTGAGCAAAGGCCAAGTATAAATATAAGGTACGACTGTTTAACACCTAAGGCTCCAAGGGCATCGGAGCGCTCAACATAGTGAGCAAGTGTCAAGTATAAGTATAAAGTGCGACAGTTTAGCACCTAGGGATCCAAGGGCGCCGGAGCGCTCATAGTCTTGAGCAAAGGCCAAGTATAATGTTAAGTACGATAGTTTAGTACCTAAGGCTCCAAGGGCGTCGGAGCGCTCATAGTCTTGAGAAAAGGCCAAGTATAATGTTAGGTACGATAATTTAGTACCTAAGGCCCTAAGGGCGCCGGAGCACTCATAGTTATTAAGCAAGTGCCAAGCATAAATAAAAGGTACGATAATTTTTTATACAAGTCTCTCGACATTGCAAGACACTTCTACACGAGGGGGATAATATTGAGAAGTCCTCAAGAAAGTGAACAAATAATAAACTAGCTTGGAGTGTGGGGATCCAATAGGGTGGCTCCACCTTCCCAAGATTGCAAGTTTGACAGAAAATAGCATAGGGCGAGGGGATCCACCTTGAGTGACCCCTCTTCCCAAACTTGATGCTAGTGAAAAGAACTCAGGGCAAGGGGCTCACCGCGAGCAATCCCTCTACCCAATATGAAAGGCCATATAAGAAGGCCAAAGGCGAGGGGCCCACCGCGAGTAACCCCTCCGCCCTAGATGAAAGGACAGAGAAGAAGGCTAAGGGCGAGGGGCTCATCGCGAGTAACCCTTCCGCCCAAGATAAAAGGCCACAGAAGAAGGCCAAGGGCGAGGGGCTCACCACGAGTAACCCGTTCGCCTAAGATAGAAGGCCACAGAAGAAGGCCAAGGGAGAGGGGCCCACCACGAGTAACCCCTCCGCCCAAGATGAAAGGCCACAGAAGAAGGCCAAGGGCGAGGGGCTCACCACGAGTAACCCCTTCGCCCAAGATAGAAGGCCACAGAGGTAGGCCAAGGGAGAGGGGACCATTACGAGGAACCCCTCCACCTAACAAGATACAAGGCCACAGACAAAGGCCAAGGGAGAGGGGACCACTGTGAGTAACCCCTCCACCCAAGATGAAAGGCCACAGAAGAAGGCCAAAGGCGAGGGGATCACCATGAGTAACCCCTATGCCCAAGACAGAAGGCCACAGATGAAGGACAAGGGCGAGGGGCCCATCACGAGGAACCCCTCTGCCTAATAGGAAAGGCCAACAGAAGAAGACCAAGGGCGAGGGGCTCATCGTGAGTAATCCCTCCGCCCAAGATGAAAGGCAACAGAAGAAGGCCAAGGGAGAGGGGCTCACCGTGAGTAACCCCCCGCCTAAGATAGAAGGCCATGGAAGAAGGCCAAAAGCGAGGGGCCCACCACGAGTAACCCCCCGCCTAAGATAGAAGGCCATAGAAGGCCAGGGGAGAGGGGCTCACGTTGATCAATTCCTTTACCCAAGATAGAAGGCCACAGAAAAAAGCCAAGGGCGAGGGGCCCACCATGAGCAACCCCTTTAAACAAAGTAGAAGGCCATAGAAGAAGGCTAAAAATGAGGGGATCACCGCGCGTAACCCCTCCGCCCAAGTTTATACCCAGATAAGGATGTCCACTATAAGTGGCCTCAATTATAAAACTTGGGATGAAGTGACATAACATTTAATGACCCTAAGGGGAATGATGAAGAAACCCTATGATCCCTGAAAAAAAATTGAATTTATGGCGTACAAAGCCTTTTGGTCTACCCAACACAAAAGTCTTTGCACGAGGGGCTAATGTAGAAGGGTGTCTACCTACAAAAAAAATAAAAATATTTTTTTATTGGAAATATTGAGAAGGAACCCACCTAGGGTCCCGAAAGAAACCCACATTGAGCAGGAACCCACCTAGGGTCTCGATAAAATTCATATTGAGCAGGAACCCACCCAGGGTCCCGGCAGAAACTCATATTGAGAAGGAACCCACCCAGGGTCCCGGGAGAAACTCATATTGATAAGGAACCCACCCAGGGTCCTGACAGAAACTCATATTGAGCAGGAACCCCCGGGTCCCGACAGAAAAATTATATTGAGAAAAAATCTTAGCCAGGGTCCCTATAGGAACTCATATTGAGAGGACCCCACCTAGGCCACTCTACCTAGGGTCACTACAGAAATGACGTTCGAGAGGTGCCCCGCAAGGTCCACCGCCGCAGAAGTCCTAGATTGAGAAGTTCCACTGCAAGGGTCACTGTCACTGCCACTGCAAGGGTCACTGCAATAATGACATTAGAGAAGTACCCTGCAAGGGCCACTGCAGAAGCACAAGATCGAGAAGTGCCACTGCAAGGGTCACTGCAGAAATGACATTCAAGAAGTGCCGCCGCAAGGGTCACTGCAGAAATGACATTCGAGAGGTGACGCCACAAGGGTCACTACGGAAATGACATTTGAGAACTGACCCGCAAAGGCAACTGTAGAAGTCCAAGATTGATAGTGGCCATCACAAGGGTCACTGCCACTGCAAGGGTCACTGCAATAATGACATTCGAGAGGTGACCCGCAAGGGCCACCACAGAAGTTCAAGATTAAGAAGTGCCACTCCAAGGGTCACTACCACTGCAAGAGTCACTACAATAATGACATTCAAGAGGTGCCCCGCAAGGGCCACCGCCACAGAAGTCCAAGATTGAGAAGTTCCACTGCAATGGTCACTCCTACTGCAAGAGTCACTGCAACAATGACATTCGAGAGTTGCCCCGCAAGGGTCACCGCAGAAGTTCAAGATTGAGAAGTGCCACTGCAAGGGTCACTGCCACTGTAAGAGTCACTGCAGCAATGACATTCAAGAGGTGCCCCGCAAGGGCCACCGCCGTAGAAGTCCAAGATTGAGAAGCGCCACTGCAAGGGTCACTGCAGCAATGAAATTCGATAGGTGCCCCTCAAGGGCCACCGCAGAAGTCCAAGATTGAGAAGTACCACTGTAAGGGTCACTGCCACTACAAAGGTCACTGCAACAATGACATTCAAGAGGTGCCCCGCAAGGGCCTCCGCAGAAGTTCAAGATTGAGAATTGCGACCGCAAGGGTTCCGGCAGAAACTCATATTGAGAAGGAACCCACCCAGGGTGGCCAGGATGAGGAGTGGCTACCACAAGCAACTCCTCATCGTGAAATGTCATTCTTTAAAAGAACAAAAGTATTAACACTTTGCTTTCTTGTACAGGTTGCCTAGCTGAGCAAGCAGGGCTCAAGTAGGCTAGTCGGGATCTCTTGGGAGTTTTGGCTCGGTGGCTGAGGGACAAGGTATGTTGAGCAAGCTCAACCACTTCGCACTATAGGATTGAGAGAATACTAATAGTTGAACCTATAGTCGCCCAGTCCTCACACACCTCATACTTAGTCATAAGTGAAGTGAGCAGCCAAAGGACTGAATGCTCACAAGAAAAGAACTCTGTATGAAATAATTTTAAAGGAGAGGGTCCCCTAAACCCCTCTCAAGAAAAATGATTTTAAAAGGGGGTCCTCAAGACCCCCCTCAAGCTTACAAAGATTTTAGAGGAGGTGGTCCTCAAGACCCCCTCAAGTTTATGAAGTTTGTACCAAAAGTTACCGTTTCAAAAGATATTTAGCAAATCAGATATTTTGTCTCCATTTGAAGACATATTTGCTTTTGAACTTTGGTTGTCACCAGGGAGCATCTGCCAGAGGGGACAGGCAGAGCTGCCTGCAGGTAGGGACAAACAGTACACTGGAGACTTTGTCCCCCACCAACCCTCTAAGTTTTGGCGCTAAAAGTGCCAACCCAGCCCTAGTGCCCAAGTATAAATAGGACCCCTGGGCAAGGTCATGGAACATAGAAAAAAAATCAATAGCAAAGTCACTCTTTCAAAATCACACCAGAACCTCTCTAGTATTCTCTCCCTTCTCTCTCTCTCTCTAGTGCTGAGTGCCTTGTTCTTTCACTCCCCACTGATAGCCATCACTCTCAGGAGCTCCTCTTGAGAAAATTACTATTATTGTTATGCAAGTTCATCTTCTTGCAGGGAGGAAGTTCCAGCTTGACCTCTATTTTTACTAAAAGAATAAGGTCTCATTAGAAGCTGCTCCAGAAGTTCTTGAGCACCTTGCAGACAACGTCCATTGGAGTGGGTCATGCCTCACCCTTTCCAGTTATTCATAGACCCCAGTCTCACTACCCTCCTACAGTAGGAACTGACCCCGCAGTCATGGGTCTCCCGGTTTAAGAATACGATGATAATTTGTATATTTCTAGACTTAGGCTTAAAAACATGGCGTTAGAGGGTGAAAACTCAAAATAGCCCTCAAACGTCCCCATGGGTGGCACCAACACCCCCCACGGGACCAATGTAACTCCTAGGAACTCACCTCGTAGCTGCGGGTCTCCCGGTTAGAGAGAATACGACAGTAATTTGAATATTTCTAGACTTAGGCTTAAAAACATGGTATTAGAGGGTGAAAACTCGAAACATCCCCCGAACGGCCCCGTGGGTGGCACCAACACCTCCCACGGGACTAACGTAACTCGTAGGAACTGACCACGTAGCCGCGGGACTCCCAGTTTAAGAATACGATGGTAATTTGTTTCTACTTGGTTACTGATAATTTTAACTCATATATGCAATTTTTCAGCTTGATTAAATTTTTTGTAAAACTACTTGGTTACCGATATTTTTTTTTGTATCCTATCATTTGTAGGATTTTTGCACGCAGAAAAAATGAAGGAGGCAATGGTTTACAAGATGAAGATTGTTTATATGTTGTGGACATTCAGGATTTTGCTTGTTGTGTTACAGCCGTGCGGGCTTTTATTGTTTAGTTTTATGGCCGTGCGGGCTTTATAATAAGCAGGTTTTACATTTACAGGTTTTGGAATGTCAAGAAAATAGAGGAAACTCTGCCCATTTATTTTTTTTGTCTGTGAATTATTAAGACGTGTAATATTTTTAATTTTGTATATATATTTGTTTATTAACAACATTCTTGATTCGCAATTTGTGATTTTTTTATTGTTTTGCCAATAATACATATTTGTAACACCTCGTACGCGTCAAACGTTACACGTAGCCACCGACGGTGCACTCACGGGACCATTTTTAGGATTGGATCAAAAAAATACATTTTTTTAAAATTATAGTTAAATATGGTCATGGACTTTGTCCATGACCATTTTTATTTTTTTCGTCACGGTTGTGGGTCACGGACTTAGGCCGTGACCATTTTTTTTTATTTTTTTGGTCACGGACTTGGGCCGCGACCAATTTTTTTTGAATTTGTTTGTCACGGTCGTGGGTCACGGACTTTGGTGCGGCCAATTTGTCATGATTGTGGGTCACGAATACGAGCCGCGACCATTTTTTAAATTTTTTTTGTCACGGTCGTGGGTCGCGGACTTTGGCCGCGACCAATTTGTCACGGTTGTGGGTCACGGGTGAGGGCCGCGACCCGTCACGGCATGGGTCACAGCCCAAGTCCGCGACCATCTGCCGTGACCCCTCTGGGCCATGACCATTTTTTGGTCACCCCCACGAAATTGGTCACACCCGAAATGTTCACGGCCCAAGTCCGCGACCCACAGTTTTGGTCAGGGATTTTGGCCGTGGCCAATCACCAGTGTTGGTGTAGTGGTATTTCCTAACCCAAGGAGGCGTGTCTCCCACATTCATAACATCACTAAGTGGTGGAACCACCTCTTTCAACTCATTCGCTGCTTCATCTTCAATATGGGGGAATACGGAAGTCGAGTTTTTACAATCATTATAGGAATCATTATCATTGATGATGATAGTAATGGACTCCATATTTTTTTGTTAATAGAAATTGTAAACACGATAGGAACGGATACTACTGGAATAGCCACAAAAAATTCCCACATTAATCATCGAAGTTCATGACTTTTACTTTTTTTATGCACATGAGAATAGGAAATCCTTAGCTTTAGACTTACTATGCAAAAATCCTATCAAAATGAGTCTAGAGAAGTCATCTACAATAACAAGGACATAATTTTTACCACCTATGTTATCCATACACAATGGACCCATAAGAACTATATGTAAAAACTCTAGCACATGAGAGGTAGAAGCAACATTCAATTTTTCATATATGGGTTGCTAATTTGTTTACCCATTTTACAAGTACCACACACGTGTGAGGAAATTGACTCCAAAGGAGGTAAATTACTAATAAGTTCATTTCTACAAAGTATACGAAGATCTTTAAAGTTCACTTGGGCTAGCCTTTTAGGTTAAAGATTCACCACACCATCCTTGAAAATATTGCAAAGAATACACTGAGAGACATTAATGATGTTACACTTCTTCGTGGTTCTAGTGCCCTTTAAAATGAAATTACTTTTAGGATCAATAACTTTACATTCCATGTTGGTAAAAAGCACATTGTGATAATTGTTGCATATTTGACTTCAGCTAAGAAAGTCTGCCTTCAATTCATCACCCCAAAGAACATTATCTAGTCTAATAAAGCCATCAATCTCTATAGTGCCCTTCTATATGATGTTATATTTGTTCCCATCTCCAAAAGTGGCCAAATTAGGTTCTTTCTTAATAAGTTTAGAAAACAAGTCTTTGTTTCTAGTCATATTCCTAGAGCACCCACTACAATAATACTAATGTGAGTCATCTTGGGCAACAATGGTCGTGTGAATAACAAAACTTTTTTCTTTTTCCGTCTACATCACTTTAGTCTTGATATTCTTCTCCAAATCTTTTGAACTAGTGTCAACACATTTAGAATTTAAAACCTTTTTAATTTGTGACAAAATAATTTTGGATTTCGCAAAAAGAGTATTAGAATCACACTTTAAAGAAGAAACTTCATCAAAGTGAGGTTTTTTAGTCATCACGATTAAGCCTATTGAAAAAAACTTTCACATGACCATCACAATTACAAAAAGTTCAAAGATACATAAAATGATGATCGGATTTGAAACATTTTTCTTCTCAAGAGATGAACTAGACTTTTTAGGCATGTGAGTCTTTTGAGAAGATTTTAAAAAATGACGTTGTCCTCGGATTTAGATTGTACACGAGGTTTATTAAAGTCAATATCGCGTTGTCAAAAGAAGATTGAGTAAAAGATAAAGGAATTTTTCCTAATTTCTTTAATATATCTTATACGGTAACTTTCATATCCTTAGTAGAGATCAATTATTTTCAAATAGTTATAAGAATTTTTACCTTCATCAAACTCACATTGTGAAACATTTAAACTTTTTTTCAAATCTTATTCTCATTCTTCACCAAAAGGAGACTTAAACTAAGATCAGATCATTGAGCTTCCACGTTGCTCTAAAGGGACCCTTCTATTTTCAAAGACGCATTTTATTTTTTACATTTCTTAAGTTTAATGGAATTTTTTAGCAAACTTTTTTAAAGTCTAGCATTTTCTTAAAATATTTTACCATAAGTATGTTGAAGGTCTCCATATTCTTCATTAATAAAATCATCACTAGAATAAATGAAAGAAGACAAAGTATCAATCTAGTAAAGCATTTATCATCAATAGATGGAGATTGACACTACTCTTTATCACTTCATGTAACACCATTAAAAGAGCCAAAAATATGGGTATGTTAAACAATGTCCTAAAGAATATCCATACCTCTAAACATAACATTATTCTCCATATTAACATAAACGCGTTATCTTCTTCTAGGTTTTTCAATCTTATCAAAAGATGAGTAATATATCTTATACTAGTTGAGAGTGCATATTGTGTACCGAAAGGGAGACCCACCAAAATTTATTTTAGCACAGCTAGAAATCTGTCTCAATATCACGCGACTAAAAAAGTGTCTCTAGTGTTTGTGAATTACGGCTCAAGTGTAAGCCGGTCACATAAGTAATAATCCGTGCAATTCGGGTATTGAACTTAGGAACTAAGACGTGAAACATAACAACTACTAAGGAAGGTGACTAGACCTAACGATCGACTCACAAAAAGGAAAGGAAAAGATGATGATAGTTTGAAAGAGAATTATAATGAACTAATGCACCTAATAAATAAATGTTAACTAACTTCACATGCAAGGATAAAAACTATTTGATTTAAACTATATGCAAAAAAGGGGATTGGATTACACTCCCTCGAACCTTCAATAATTATGTTGGGCGTAAAACTTTCAGAAAATTTAATATTTTATGGGAGGAAACTTTGATTTCATATAAGCTTTATATATGGGGATATTACTCCTCACAATACCAAATTAAAAATAATTTCAAAGTGCGAAACAAAATTTTCGACACGCATATCGCAAGCTTAAATACTCCGGGTACCTAGGGCAAATGAAGTTAAAAGGGCTACAACACTTACACCGACAAAGTATCAAGCCTCCAATTAATTATTTAACTTAGTTACAATTTTACATCCCTACATAAGACCTAAGTTGGGTTCCTGTATCCCAACCCGCTAAAAACCTAGACGGATATGGTGAAACTATGATTAAACATGAATTTTATGTTACATGGATTCATACTAACGTAGAGATCAAGAACAAGCATGAATATAATCACTCCAACAAGATAAACAAAACTATAACCCCGAAAGCAATAATTCTTGAAAGGAAAAAGGAGAAGAATACTTATATTGAATATTTGCATACAAAACAATATAAAATCATGAAATCTTGAGAAGATTATTTGCCTTTATTGTTTCTTGCCTCCTTTATCTCTCAAAGCTAGGTCTAAAACTTTCTAACTAATCCCTAATCATGAACTATTTAAGTTGGATACAAAATTTACAACTTTTGTAATCATATCAAACTCTCATAAAAAACTAGGATTGAAAATAATTTTCTGTGCACAGGCATTCCGAATCGGTTTGCCTAATGCCTGAACTGGTTCACTTTCCAAACCTAATCAATGCTCCTCCAAACCGGTTCGATTGTTGGATAATTATAATAATGCCCTTAGATTCTTCTCAACTTCAATTTCTTGTTACTTCTCAACTGTAACTTAAAATCCGGTGTTGTTTCTTCCAGTGTGCTTGTGGAGTCAAGATCTTCGACTTTTCTTCCTTTGGACTTTTTTTCCTTCTTTTCTTTCTTTATTCTGGTTTCTTTGTCACATTAACTTGAACGAAATACCTGTAAAATACACAAGAAATATATGAAATAAGAAGTACTGGTTCAGTAGCATGAATATAAGATAAATTCATCATATTTACACTAGACGGGACTATTAAACTACCTAATTTATGGGGATAAATATGAAATATCTACACCAAACCAAGCCCCCTAACTTAGGACGTTGCTCATCCCGAGCAATGTAAAAGAATGAGAGTATAAGTTAAACACTTCTAAAATAATTTATTGGGATAGTATACCTTTTTTGCAGGAAATCAATTCAATTTAGTGTATGCAACAAGTTGTTAAACCCCTAGGTTACCCTAATAGGACGAGTGTTGTCTCATGAGGGTTTGCAGCGAATTTACCCACACAATTCATTTTTTGACTCGGAATATCAAAATAATTAACAACCGTAAAATTTAAATTTCTTAAAAATAATCACTTTAAATATTTATTCAAAAATCTTAATTCATAAGTATGTGTGTGCGAAGTCGAAAATCAAACCCCTACTATCCATCGATTGATTACTACGTTACTTTTCCAAAAATTAGTTTTGATTCAAAGTCTCACGGGATACTTTCACATAATAATGCCCTAGAATGCAACTATTTTCTCTCGGTGTGTTTGATGTAAAGAGTAAACAAAATGGACACGAGTCCACGCACACGAATTGAAAGCTGAAAATTTTATGATGAAAAGATCTCATCAACGGGTTAAGGTCTTTGAAAAAAGGGGAACATCATCTTTTATTCGCACCAATTAATCTTTCTTATTATATTTTTTGTATTTTAACTCTCCACATAGTAATTAATTTCGTTATCCAGACTCAGTTAGGACTTTTTCAAGTCATAAGGTGTATTGGGTTATATAGAATGGTTTGGAATTTCAGAGTTGGAAAATTGGCTTACGATGTCAGTTGGCACTTATTCACGCATTTTCGCTTTTCTCTTTTTCTAATTTTTCTCTTTCTATTTTTGTTGAACATTTTTTTCTTACACCTTTTCATTTCACCATTTGTACTTAATTGATGAAATTTTTATTTTCACAACTTCGACCTAAATGGGTTTTTTCAGCTTGACAAACAAAGAGGGAATTTTTTATTAGGCTCATAGTGGTTAACAAAGGATATTTTTTGCGACTTTTTATGGCTAATATTTTTGGGTAAATAAATGATGGCCTAACTTCATTTATCTGAATTACTCATTATTTTAGCATATGCGTCTCGACATGGAATTTAATTTAGAGATATTTTTAGCACATTTTGAAGACGACATCTCGTTGATTTCCCTTAATCGTTCAAAATAAAAATTTAGAGATCTTCAACGACTTATTTAAATGTTGAATAAAACTTCGAGTTAACTATTAACTCGGTTGATTTAAATACTCGCATAAATCGATAGGCTTGAAATCTCACCGTGTTAATAAATCTCCACACTTATTCGTAAAGTCATCAATTTTTGCATAATTTCCATCTTTGGTCAATTTTTGCTTAGTGCATTTGATTTTTTTACAAATTTAGACATTAAACAAAATTTAATGATATTTTTGAAAATTTTAAATTCCAATCTTTATTTATCTTAAAGAAAAATATTTTTTTGACTTTTTATTTTTTTTTAATTATTTTGGAATTTTTTAGGAAATGATTGAAATTTTTATAATTTTTATCGACGTTTTGATATTTTTCAATTTTTGGGGGCATTTTGAAATTTATGAAATTTCAAAAATGCACATGTACAGCCCCCCAACACAGAATTTCGCAATTCCCTCATTCAAAAATTAATAAACTCTAAATAATTCAACTCAGAAGAACAACATAACAGAAACAAAAACACCCACACATGGACCTAGTGAGATGGGCTGAACTCGTCGGGGCCACGGACATATGGGTAGTTAAAATACCCCAAAATATGAGCATTAGGACCTAATTGGATACGGTACATCTCTGATTGGATACGCACCATCATACTCATATCATACTCATAGTGGCACCTATCCTCGCGGTACTCGATAATGAATCCGTTGATTCGGGTCTTAAGATCGTCAATTCGACGATTGATAACCCCCGAGTGATAGCTACCCTTATAAAAATCGGGCTCGTAGTTTGAGTCTTCCTCCTTGTGCTCGCCCTCGACCTTAGGGCCTCTCCTTCCTCCATTGTAACATCTTCTTCCATTTCCTCTTCTTTGTTGACAACCGGTGGAGGAGGGTGAGACATCCCCATTTAGTACACACTACAAATGATGGAGGTGCACCCAATAGGCTTGGGAAATCGGATAGTATTATCAGGGGCCCTTATTCCGGCATCATGTAGGATGGACGTGATGAGACACACATATGGGATAGAGGGTTTGTCAGTATTGTCATATGCGGCATGGATGATTTTATAGTAAAAGATGTGGGCAAGGTTGAATTCACTTGCCTCGTCAAGAATGTGGCATAAGAAATTAGCATACTGGATGCAGAGGACCGATTAGTTCATCATTTGCAAGATTGTACCATAAGTGATTCAATAAGAATAACGGGCCCGTTTGGGAAGCCGACCCACGGGAAAAGGGTCGAAAAGACATTCATATATGTGGGGAATGCGGGTTATGCATTCAACTTCTTTAGTAAGGGGGAACCCAAAATTTGGATATGCGTATTGTTACGGAAGACGGACCCCTTTTTCCCACAACTTATTTTGAAGGATAGAAAAGGAGAACGAGATGCGGGTTTCATTCCCGTAGGCCTCATGGAGGTTATCTGATAGAGTGCTGTAAAACATTCGTACCTTGTCCTCAAAGACGCTATCCTTGAGGGATTGGAAGAAATTGCACCACCCCCGCCCATGAAATGAGGAAGTGGCTTCTTGTGAGAGACTATCCCACTTGACTTTTCGCTCAATGTGGATGTTTCGAGTGGATTTGAACAAGGCATAGTTTCGATCCCTCTCTTGGTTAGAGTGGTAGTGATGGTTTCCCTCCTCTAGAATTTTGGTAGAGTCATATTCGACTACCCGTCGGTGGGGAACATGTACAACATTTTCCATTGGAAATTTGGAGATAACATATGATAATTTGATAGAGGAAGGATTTTTGGAGTTCTGGTGTGGGATGGAAGGGTGAATGGGGGGTGTATTTATAGGTGGGAGTGGTTGGGTTTGGGTGGTAAAGGTGAATGGAGGGGTTGGGAAGTGGTGGAGGATGGCAAAATGAAAAGGTTTTGGGTGGGAGGGAGTTTTGGGAGGTGAAATTTCAGATGAAGGGGGAAGAATGAGAATTAGTGGAAAAATAAGAAGGGGGATGAGTCTTCCTACATGAAAATATAATCGATTCAGGCCTGGGGAAAACCGATTCAGCTAGCAAACCGGTTCGGGTCCAAGACGAACTGGTTAAGAAAAAGCTTACGCCCAAATGCAGTTTTTTCCTTCTTTTCTATAGGCTAAGTGTGAAAATTCCCTATTTTCTACTCTCGAAAGGTTACTAAGACCCCCTAACCATTCGGGACACTGGCATACCTCAAATGCCATCTGTAATGCAACATACGCTCACTCCTGTGTGGTGTAACAATATGGTGTTCCTCAACTTCTTCTATAGTAGATTCGATGGACACCTAAACAACCGAAACCTAACCCAAACCACTAATATACAACAAAAATATGCCAAGACGTCGGGGGGTGAGAGACCTCTAAAAAAATTATTCTGCCCCATAATGGGGTCCGACAACTAAATTGTGATGGCTTCATCAACACACGCCTTGATATATGGCTTTAGGCATTGTCCGTTAACCTTAAATGCATCCCCACCCTTTGGATTTTCTAGCTCTATCGGACCGCGGCGAAACACTTCCTTTATAACGAATGGGCAGGTCCACCGTGAATGTAACTTGCCGAAAACTTAACACTCGAATTCACTATCAGTTGGGATATCAGTAGTGGATCCATGATCATTATGACTTGAATCATCCAGGGAAGCTGGTTCTCGAAAAAGTGAAACGACGAGCGAGGGACCATGATGAGGTTTCCTTTAAAGCAGGAGTGGACCCCCTCATGACTTGAAAAAAGATACAGAGAAGTGAGATTCTAAGAAAATCTTAACAAGTGTTTTTTCATTATTATTTCACCTCATAGGTGTGAGATTTTGTGAAAATATTAACATGCATTTTTCCATTGTTAAGTCACCTCATAGGTGTGAGATTATGAGAATATCTAAACCAGTGTTTTTTATTGTTAAATCACCACATAAGTGTGATATTTTGAAAAAGACTAGCAAGTGGTTTTCATTGAACACAAGCATAATGCTAACACTTATGTAAATAAAATGAAACAAAAGGGAAAAAAAGTTATCTCAACAGTAGGCACACCATCAGATGGATCTTCTAGTAGAGGAACATCAGGCTCTTGGGGAATATCTTTTGGAAGAGGAACCTTAGGCTCTTGTGGAACAACTCCAGGCAGAGGAACATCGAGCCCTTGTGAAGCAGCTTCTGGCAGAGGAACCTCAGTCCCATGTGAAGAAACTTCCCTAACAAAGGGAACAAGTTCCAAAATAGGGGGGTCCATACTGGATCATATCCTCTTTCTCTCTTCTCAGGGGAGGGAAAAAAGGGGGGAGATAAATGTCTCACACTCGCTTTATCTAAGAGTGCGTCAATCATCATGGTGTGGGGTGAATGTAAAGATATGGAGTTGCCAACCTATTTTGCATAAAAAATGAAAAAGAACTTGTTGCTTCCTGGAGAGAGCAGCATCAAAGACAAACTAATGCTTACGAAACCAATAGTTCCAAGGTCCGGGGGCTAAGTTACAGAATAAGAAGGTGTTAGGCACCCATCCCACCCTTTCGGTCTCTCATGGACTTGTGTTACTATTTTCCTTAATTTATCCATGAAGTGTGTGTGAGTGTATATATAAATAGATCGAAATTTCCCAACTCATACGATGGAAACGATAGAGTGAGGTCATCCATAGGAATGTTCCAAAAAAAATATTTAGAAAATACGATATATGTGTTTACCGATATATTGATTGTTATAATGAAACGATAACATATGTTGGGATAAAATGACAATAATGATCACAAATTTAATGCATATTAAAATAATGTATAAATGACAAGGTGACAAACGTGAAAATGAGAAAATTGGACTTCAGTCTCGCGTTTTAGCCTGAAATGCCTACGTAGCCCATAAAGGCATCAAAGTAGACATAGTTCTTATGCAACATAAAGGTTGGGTTTATCCCATAGATTCAAACTGGAATTTATTATATGTGTGTGTGTGTGAAAAATGTGTTTTAGTTTTGAGAAATTGTGATGGGTAATCCCGTTGGAATTTATAGGTGTAACCCTCTTTTTGTTTGTTTTGTCTTTTTTTTTTATAGAAAATAAAGTATGTGAAAGATAACTAATAAAAAGGTGAGATATTAATGTGTATGAATTAAAGTAAAAGCGATGAATTAAAGTAAAAGCTGTATTATGAATTTATGTAATGAATACAAAAATAAGAAATTTAAAGAGAGAGAGAAGGATTTTGGACCTTCTTTAAAGAATTGAAGCTTGATCTTGATCTTTGATGAGATCCCTTGGATATTGAGATGAATGTTAGATGTAAGAAAATGAATTGAAAAGGATGGGAATGTAAGATGGAAAGGAATTTCACATATGCAAACATCGCTGATTACGAGACAATGTTGATGAGATCACTGATATTGATGGATCTGAGGTGTGCTTTGGGAGTGAGTTCATGCCCTATATATATAAGGTAAGGAGGATGTTGATCGACATAGCCCTAGCCCTACATTTCGACAGGTAACCCTAGGCACACTACCAAGGTAGGGGAATGGACCTACCAATTGGTAGTCTTGTGCAGATTTGTTTGAAAAAATGGTTGTAGAACGCAATCTATTGATCCAAATCGTGCACGGTTCATTCCATTGGAAAGGTAATTGAGATACCTTCAAGTGTCCTTTGGGCTAATCTCGAGTCTGGGAGTTGACTTTGGGTCAAACGTGTCTTGGAAGTGCTCGTCGATCCTTCGGACAAGAGATTGTCAGACGAAAACAGATCGTTCTTCATAGTGGTATGTTAAAATTGTTCATGGGGTGGACTATTGGAAGGTTTATTTGAGGTACTTAGACATTAAAAAAAGATTCTCTCAATTTGGAATGTTGACTTTTGTCAACCGAGGCCCTGAAGCGCTTGGTGGCCTTTCAGAGTAAAACGAGTCTTTGGTCCATACCATAAGACTAATTTGTGCATGGGATGGATCGTTGGAAATGGTATTAAGTGACCTTCAAACATTAATTAATCCTCATTTGAGGTGAAGAGTTGACCTTGGTCAAACGATGCTCGAGAGTGCCTAGTGGCCTCTGGATCAATTTTTGGGAAAAACAGATCGTTCGTCCAAATGGTTATGCCATTTTGCATGCTGGGTGGATTGTTGGAAAGGTGTTTTAGTTCCCTAAGAATATTCAAAGAGTTTTTTGTCTGACGATGAAGTTGACTGGGGTCAAATAGGGTCCTTGGATCACCCGATGGCCTCCGAATTGATCTTTGGTGGTCAAATGGTCTATTTGTCCAAATTGTTATGCCGATTCATGCATGGGGTGGACTGTTGGAAAGTGAATTAGAGGCTTTCAAAGCTTCATTGAGCTTTTACTTTGATGATAGAGTTAACTGGAGTCAAACAAGGTCCGAGAGCGCACGATGGCCTCTAGATAATACTCGGAGTATAACTTAGGTTTTATAGTTAAATGGGGAGGTGCTAGGGACGTAATGAAAGACTTA
Organism: Sambucus nigra; assembly: GCA_949130495.1. Lineage (NCBI taxonomy): Eukaryota > Viridiplantae > Streptophyta > Magnoliopsida > Dipsacales > Adoxaceae > Sambucus > Sambucus nigra. The sequence goes on along the minus strand of OX422209.1, from coordinate 320,641,476 downwards.
GGTGGTCCTAGAATGTTGTGTCTACAGAGACGATTGATAGGTGAGCTTGGAATAAGTGAAAGCCATCAAATAGACACCACGTGATGTTTTAGGAGAGTGGTCAATTCTGCGGACCTAAGGGATGAGGATGATCGATTCAGGGGGTCAAGGCCAATTCTGGGGACCTAAGGAAATGTTAGGGATAACCTATTATGTTGGTTGAGTCTAATTCTAAGGAGTCAAGGTAGGTAGCGACAAATTCTAAGGGTTAAATCCAATTCTAAGAGCTTAAGATGGGAGCAAACAATTCTTAGGGCCGAGGTCAATTCTAAGGACCTTAAGTGGGAGAGACCAATTCTGAGGGCCGAATAAATTCTAAGGACCTAAGTGGGAGTGACCAGTTTTAAGGGACGAAGTACATTCTTAGGACCTAGGTGGGAGCGACCAATTCTGATGTTCGAGGTCAATTCTGAGGACTTAAGTAGGAGCGACCAATGTTTGGGGTTGAGGTCAAGTCCTAGGACCTAAGGGGGAGCGAACAATTATGAGGTCCTACGTATTGGTGACTAATTATTGGGGTCGTAGTAGAGATGACAAATTCTAAGGGTCAAAGCCAATTCTGAGGGCTTAAGTATAGATGACCAATTTTACGGATCGAAGCCAATTCTGAGGGCTTTAGTAGAAGTGACCAATTTTGCGGGTCAAGGTAGAGACGACCAATATTGAGGGTTGAAGTCCATTCCGAGGGCTCAAGTAGAGATGACCAATTCTGCGAGTCGAGGCCAATTCTAAGGGCTTTAATAAAGGTGACCAATTCTGCAGGTCGAAGTCAAATCTAAGGGATTTAAGTAATAGTTTTCTTAGAGTAATTTGGTGACTCCACTAGGGAAAATATATCAATTCGTGGATTGGATGCATCCCTGTTGTGGAATTTTCTCAGTTTCTGCGGTGTCCTTTAGGGACGTTGTTGGGGAGATATCCAACTGATTTTTGGGAATTTTACTAGGGAAGTAAGTGTGGTATTAAAAAAAATTCTTTATGAAACGAGTTCTAAAATTTATTTGGTAATTTCAAGAATTTTCTGGGGATTTTTTATATTTTTTTAGGATTTTTTGTACAATTTCAGGGAGGTGCCAACCGGTAGGGTGCATGGGGTGCTAAACGGCAGTGGCAGACTAGGGTGCCCCTGGCGCTGGGTAGTGCGAATGCCTTTAACTCGTTTAAGCAAGTTACGAACGAGCAGAATCTTTTACGTGAGCCTACGCACCATCGGGTGGTGAACCCTAGTGGCTATGTAACTATTAATGTCCTTTGGTATTTTTTTTCCTTGGTATTACTTCTTTATTTTTTTCTGAATCTTGATAAGAGGTTTTCCTTTTGTTTTATAAGACTGATACATATATATATGTCGAACCTGCATTCTCGAGGGACCATTGGGTTTAAGGATGTCTTGGGGAACCTCCATTAGTGGTGCGTTGGGTGGTTTTATTAGTCGGCTTTGTAGTTTGGCATTTACATTGGATGAGATGCCTCACTCGACGGCTATTCTCTGCGCTTCAGGGGAGGGATTGTGGGATACCACCTACACCTTGTATTTTGTTTTTGGGTAGACTCAATGAGACTGAATGACTGCATGTGCGACAGATGGCCCATTTGTTTATTCTTTTTTTACTGGGAGGGTTTTTGGTGGCGACGAATGGTGACATCGTCCATTTGTTATTTTTGTCATATTTGAGGGTATTTTTTAATATCCCCTTATTTGACTAGGTGATCCTGACTTTGGTGACTCTTTATTCTTTGGATGCATTCATGCAGTGCTGCCGCCAGACCTTTACTAACGCCACATATCTTTTGTTGGTATTCTTTCCTGTATGCATTTTGATTTTCCTTTATGCTTTTTATTCTTGAATCCTTGATTGCTTTCTTCTTATCAACGGCCCTTTATCCTTTACGTACGTGGTTTTATGAGGTGATTAGGCTTAACGCCCAACTGACTAGTTTAAAGGATGAGTTCATTTATTACTTCTGACGTATGTACCGGTGGCGGAAGTCCAACCAGTTGTGTAGGCGATCTCTTTCTTTGTCAATTGTGTGTCAGTGGTTGAATGGACTGACAAGTGATTGGGTAAAATCTTCTTTCTTTTGAGACTATTTATCCTTGATGATCTTTTTAGATACTCTTTTTTATACTTAGGGTCTTGCAGGTGACCTTCTATCCCTAGGGGACGACCATCCGGCATAAGTGGGTGACTGGGGGAACATACAGCTGCGTCATTTACTGGTGCATGAGTTTGGCTAATCCTAATATCTAGGGGAGAGGGTAGTTCGATAGGTGGTGGAGGATGAGGTTATGACACCACTTGAGATGCCCCCGATGTATATGAGGAGAGATCGAGTTATGTCAGAGGAAGGAAGGGTGGCGGTGAAGGTCGGCGAGACTTATTTGTCATATACTAACATGGTGGTGACCTAAAATTATATTGATTTTTTGTCGATCTGGATGATGCCGCCCATGATATATGAGGTTATGACTTGTCCCCTGTGGGCTCTGGTAGGGGCACGAGTCATCCAGTGGGTCTATCCATAGTGCATATGGTGCATCAACATTGGCAGTGGCGATGACATCAGAGGTTCCATTATAGTTGGCTCCTCCCTCTTACAACATCAGACAACCCGATGGAGGATCAATGAGTTTTCTGCATCATCCTAACGCGATGGACCTAGAGGTGCTGGGGCTGACAGAGGATGTCCTTCGTCCAGAGGTATACCTTTTCATTTCTTAGACTTTTGTTTTTCTGATTTCTTCTTTGCCTTAGACTGACTGATTTTCTATTTCCCTATTTTTCTTGCTGCATGTTTAGGTGTCGACCACTTGGCTGAGGGATATTAGGGATTGGGTGTCTTCTGCGATGGTTCACATTCGAGAGTCGGTCCCAATTCGTTCTTAGTTGGTGTTGTTAACTTCTTCTAGGGAGGGGTACGGAACAGGGAGCGGAGGCTCGTCATCTCGTTGCTAGGGAAAATGCGTACGCCGGAGGGACAGAGGGTCTTAGAGAGAGAGAGAGAGAGAGAGAGAGGAGAGAGAAGGTATTTTAGGGGTTTGGGCTGAGTCTCACTATTTTTGTGTTTTCCTGTAAGGAAAAATGTAATAAAGCAATATATATATGAAATGAAATGGGGTTTTAATTTTTTTTCTTTCGCTATTCAATGCATATGCATTTTTTCACTTTGTTGCTATGACCGTAAAAAGTATTTACAATGATGTGAGAGAAAATTTATTTAAAACATGATGAGTAAAAATATATGAAGAAGGAAATTATGAATTCCTTAGAGTAAAAATTATTTTTATTGAGTTTCCAATTTTTGACAAAAAATGAAAAAGGAAATTTTCCCAAAATAGGGGGTTGTCGGTCGGCATACCCTTTGTCCTGCCTATCGACATGCCAGTCCAGTCCAATCACCCCAAGGCTTTTATTGCACTTTCTTCAATTACTTGGTACTTGGTGGGGAAGGGTTTCCTCCGAGATTTACAGGACTTTTGTCTTGGACTAAGTTTTCTAAGTAAAAATAGGGGTAATGATGGAGTATTTTCTTCACCCATCCACTTTTCCTTTCTTTTCATAGTTTTTGCTTCTTGCCTCATCATTCTGCAATGTCTCTCCCCGGAAGTGTTGAATTCCCCTCTTACTCAAAAACTTAGAGGCTATGTGCTCATATAATGCAGACTACGACGCTTTCAACATGTATCGCGTTTCATTACGGCACAACTAGCCTATCGAACATAACATGTTAATGGCGTCGGTTGAATTCTGGTACCCTGAGGACCATATCTTTTGCTTTGGCTTGGAATAAGTCTATCCGAATTACAAAAATTTATCTACCATTGTAGGGATAAATCTCAATGTTTCGGTGTCCATGCCTAAATTTTTTGGGTCTCCTCGAGAGCTGTTAGCAAGACTTCTCCATATTTTTCCCTCGGCAACTTGATCATTGAATGATCTCTCTCCCATCTATTCTACCTTCAGTGTAGGGCTGTCTTTTTTTTTCCGATCTTTTAATTTTTTCGATTTCCAATCTGATTTTTTCCAAATTTGGAATGAAATTTTAGTTTGCCTAATTCCAATTTTCCGATTTTTGATTTTACCGAAAAAATCAAATAGGAAATCAAAAATAATTTTGAATTTACGATTTTCAAATTTTTCCCATCCGATTTTTCCGAAACTATGTCGATAAGATTTTTTCAATTTTATTTCGAATTATTCGAATTTTTTTAAAATCATTTTCCAATTTCCTATATTTCTAATTTTTTTCATTTTTTTGGAGGTGTTCCATATCCCACATGGCTTGGGAGAGGGAGAAGGCTCTAAAGTGTGCTCTATAAAACGAGAATTTTCTCCTAACTTCTACACAAATGAAAAATGGGCCAAATCCTCATGTATTTACATGTGGGTTTGAGCCATTTTCTTTGTTTCTTTAAAATGAGAATTTCGAGTAATCAAAAATTAAAAATTTATTTATTTTTTTAATTTTAGAATCCAAAAATTTGTGGATTTTTAATATATTTTGGGAATTTCCAATTTTAGTCGGTTTTCTGATTTTTCTGAATCCAGAATATTTTATAATTTTTTTAAAAAATCGGATCAAAAATCGAAATAATTATTTTATTTCTGAAAAAATCAAAATTCATTCGGAAGAGGCATTTTTCGATCCAATTCGGGCGAAACACATGCCTACTTTTGTGCATCTGCTGGATGTTGGTGATACGGGCTATGCCAGAGCCGTCGTTCTTGGCTTGACTTAAAAATTACCATTGGTGACTGGGGAACTATTTACGAACCCACAACTTGCAGCCTTCATATCGTGGATGTCATACCATCACAATCCCGCGACGGTAATGCTAGAGAAGACTCTGAATGGTTTAGATGCTTGGCGAGAAGGTCGTTATGACCTCTTGAGTGGTAGCCTCGTTATGTTATTCATGTGGTTATCGAAGAGATTCCGTATGGAGGTCTCTCCTGAATATCCCAGGTCCATTGTGCAAAACTTTTTTACTTGCTACTTTATCCACATGGGCCTAGATATCGAGAGTTGGGAGGACTGGTTTATGGAGCACGGGGCTCAAGGTTTGCAATGGTCAGTGCCTTGGTGGAGGGGAGTTACAGCCCATTTTATAACTTGATGAATACCAGTATGTCCGTTGGTTAGCCTCCGACTAACTTATTTCTACTTTCCCTGGAGAATCTTGCGTTAATTTGGTTGGGAGCAGATTGTGCCACCTCGGACACTAGACTTTTTTCCTACGGAGGATTTCACAAAGCATCTGTGCATTTAGGCTCTCTATGGGAGAATCGTCGACCGTCGGCCCATCATTTCAAGTTTATTGGCCGAGTCTAGCATGTTTTTGGGGATTACATGAAGTGGTTGTGGACCAGATGCTGGCTACGGAGATCGGGAAGAGGTGGTTCACCATATTTGACACCATGGAGGGAGGCGTTGTTATTTTCCCTCGGCTAGTTCTGGTTTACTGTTCCATGGAGGACCTTCGATATTCCATCTAAGCTGGAGAAGTCTGGGGACCCCAAGATGAAGAAGATAATGGGGCTGGATGTTTTGGCAACTATGAGTAGGATCCTTGGGAAGTTTATTTATGAAGCTTTTGTGATGTGTTTGGTTATGTATGGGAATAAATTTTTGAAGGTTGTCTTAGGAAAAATAATGTTAGGTTGGGAAGGGAAGGGAAGTTTTTTAACTCCCTGTGCCTATGTAATTGTAAAGAAAATTTTCAATTGTGGAATAAAGAAAATTTTAATTATATTATTGTGCCTCTTGATGAGATTTTGCATTTGAACTATCTATACCAATTGCTAAGGCATGCATAATCCTTTTGTTCATGTGCATCATGAAATGAACTTTCTTTCTTGGGGATAAAAAAAGAATAGCAATTTGTGAAAAAGAAGGAGGGCGTGGTCATGTAAAGTGTATGAGCTGCCTACGTACCTCTAGTGATTTTTGAAAATATTCTAAGTTTATTTTTTGGAAGAAAAAAGATTTTTAGAGGACCAAGCCCTGCGCAGTTCTGAATAAAGGGAAATGAAGTTTTTTTTAGAATAGAAGGGAAGTGAGAATAATCATAGCTCAGTGAGACTTTGGACTAAGGGTAGAATTTCTTGAGATGGTCCTGGTTAATAGGACGAGCCATCTCTTCCCCATCGAGTTCGGTGAGCATAGTGGCGCCATCAAATAGGATCTTCTTCACAAAGTAGGGGCCACTAAAATTGGGCTTGAATTTCCCTCTGAAGTCCTAGATGGTTTCTACTATTTATTTTAGGGATAAGTCCCCTTATTGGACACCACGGTCTTTGACTCTCTTATTGAATGAACATGATATTCGGCAATGGTACCCTTGTACATGGTATAGAGCTTTGAGTCTCCTTTCATCCAAGAGTGATAAATCGTCAAAACAGTTTTGATGCCAGTCTTCCTTGCTGACTTTGATTTCAAGCATGACATATAGTGAAACAATTTCTATCTCAACGGGTAGGATTGATTTCATATTGTATACCGGGGAGTAAGTCATAGCCCCAATAGATGTTCGAACTAAAGTGCGATAGACCCAAAGGGCATAATGGATCCGATGGGCCCAATCTCGATAACTCGTGGTCATCTTGATGATGATGGCTTTGAGGTCTGGCGACCTCAACTGCTCCATTGGATTGAGGTCGGTAGAGTGAAGATTTGTGTCTCTGAATACCATACTCATCAACTAATTCTATAACTTATGCCTCGAAACATATCCCCTTGTGTGACACTAGCTCTTGCGGGACTTCATATTGGCAAATGATATTTTTTCGGATGAACTTGGTTACCTTCTTTTATTCAGAATTGCATATAAGTCTGCGTCAACCCACTTGGTGAAGTAATCGATGGAAACGAAGATGAATTTATGTCTTTGGAGTCCGTGAGTGTAACTTTCCCTGTGACATGGATGCCCCATGTGGAGAACGGCTCGAGAGAAGTCATGTTATATAATCCCCATGGAGTCAAGTATTGGAAATTAGAGAATTAGTGGCATTTAATACATCTTCGCACATAGGTGGTGCAATCCTGAACCATGGTAGTCCATCAATAACCCTATCGGATGATATTCAAGGCAAGCATATCACTACAAAAACTGTCGATTGGTCACGGCCAAAATCCCTGACAAGGACTGTGGGTCGCGGACTTCGGCCGTGACCATTTCGGGTGTGACCAATTTCATGGGTCGCGGCCCTAGTTCGTGACCAAAAACTGGTCATGGCCCGCAGGGGGTCATGGTAGATAGTTGCGGACTTAGGCCGTGACCCATTCCATGACGGGTCACGAACCTCGTCTGTAAACCACAACCGTGGTTGGGCGACCCACAACGGTGACAAAAAAAGAAACAAATGGTCGCGGCCCAAGTCTGTGACCAACAACTGTGACAAATTGGTTGAGGACTTTGGCCGCGACCCACAATCGTGACAAGGAAAAGGAAAAAAATGGTCACGGCCCAAGTCGTGACCCCCAACCGTGACCAAAAATGGTTGCGGCCAAAGTTCGTGATTCACACCACGACATAAAAAAAGGAAAAAAATGGTCGCGGACTTTGGTCGCGACCATTTTTGGTTACGGTTGGGGGTCATGGAATTTGGTCGCGACCATTTTTATGCGCAACGAAAAATATAAAAATGGTCATGGACAAATTCCATGACCAAATTTAACATAATTTTAAAAAAATGTCCTTTTTTGGTCCAATCCTAAAATTGGGGGTCCTGTGAGTGCACTGTCGGTTGCTACGTGTAACGTTGGACGCATATGAGGTGTTACAAATATTTATTATTGGCAAAACAATAAAAAAATCACAAATTGAACGTTGTTAATAAACTAATATATATACAAACTTAAAAATATCACACATCTTAATAATTCATAGACTAAAAAAAATTGGACAAAGTTTCCTCTATTTTTCGGACATTCCAAACCCTGTAAATGTAAAACATGCTTATTATAAAGCCCGTAGGACCAAAAAATTTAACAATCAAATTATAAAAGCCTCCACGACCATAAAACTAAACAATAAAGGCTCGTACGGCTTTAACACATAAAAAATAAAATCCTGAATGTCAACAACATTACATAAACAATCTTTATGTTGTAAACCATTGCCTCCTTCATTTCATTCACGTGCAAAAATCCTACAAATGATAGGATACAAAAAAAATGACATCAGTAACCATGTAGTTTTTAAAAAAAATTATTCAAGCTGAAAAATTGCATATATGAGTTATAATTATCAACATATCAATTCCATTCTCAAACTGGGAGTCCCGTGATTGTTACATTGGTCCCGTGTGAGGTGTTGGTGCCATTCACGGGGCCTTTCGGGGGCTATTTCGGGTTTTCCCCCACTAAATACATGTTTTTACGCCTAAGTCTAGAAATATGCAAGTTATCATCGTATTCTCAAACAGGGGGTCCCGTGATCGCGCGCTCAGTTCGTACGAGTTACATTGGTCCCGTGTGAGGTGTTGGTGCCATTCATGGGGCCATTTGGGGGTTGTTTGGTTTCCCCCATAATGCCTTATTTTTCTGCCTAAGTCTAGGAATATGCAAATTATCATCGTATTCTCAAACTGGGAGTCCCGTGATTACGCGGTCAGTTCATACGAGTTACATTGGTCCCGTGGGAGGTGTTGGTGCCACTCACGGGGCTGTTCGGGTGGCTATTTCGGGTTTTCCACCACTAATGCCACGTTTTTAAGCCTAAGTCTAGAAATATAAAATTACCATCATATTCTCAAACCTAGAGTCCCATGATTGCGCGGACAGTTCGTAAGAGTTATATTGGTACCGAGCGAGGTGTTGGTTCCACTCACGGGGCCGTTCGACGGCTGTTTCGGGTTTTCACCCAATAACGCCATGTTTTTAAGCCTAAGTCTAGAAATATGAAAATTATCATCGTATTCTCAAATCCAGGGCCCCTGATCCCGTGGTCAGTTCATACGAGTTACATTGGTTCCGTGCGAGGTGTTGGTCCCACTCACGGGGCCGTTCGGGGGCTGTTTTGGATTTTCACCCACTAACGCCATGTTTTTAAGCCTAAGTCTAGAAATATACAAATTATCATCGAATTCTCAAAAGGGGGGTCCCGTGATCGTGCGAACAGTTCCTACGAGTTACATTGATCCCCGGCGATGTGTTGGTGCCACTCACGCGGCCGTTCAAGGGCTGTTTCAGGTTTTCACCCACTAACGCTATGTTTTTAAGAAGTCTAAAAATATGAAAATTATCATCGTATTCTCAAATCGGGAGTCCCATGATCGTGCAGTCAGTTCGTACGAGTTACATCGATCCTGTGCGAGGTGTTGGTGCCATTCACGGGGCCGTTCGGTGGATGTTTTGAGTTGTCACCGACTAACGCCGAGTTTTTAAGAAGTCTAGAAATATGCAAATTATCATCATATTCTCAAACCGGGAATCCCATGATCGCGTGGTCCATTCGTACGAGTTACATTGGTCTCGTGCGAGGTGTTGGGGCCATTCCTGGGGCCGTTCGGGGGCTATTTATGGTTTTCACCCACAACGCCATGTTTTTAAGCCTAAGTCCAGAAATATAAAAATTATCATCATATTCTCAAATCGAGAGTTCGGTGATCGGGTGAAAAGTTCTTACGAGTTACATTGGTCCCGTGCGAGGTGTTGGTGCCACTCACGGGGTGGTACAGGGCTGCTTTTGGTTTTCACCCACTAACGCCATGTTTTTAAGTCTAAGTCTAGAAATATGAAAATTATCATCATATTGTCAAATCGGGAGTCCCGTGATTGCGCGGATAGTTCCTACGAGTTACATTGGTCCGTGCAAGGTGTTGGTGCCACTCACGGAGCCGTTCGGGGGCTATTTTGTGTTTTCACCCACTAACGCCATGTTTTAAAGTCTAAGTCTTGAAACATGCAAATTATTTTCGTATTCTCGAACCGGGGGTCCCATGATCCCGTGGTCAGTTCGTACGAGTTACATTAGTCCCATGCGAGGTGTTGGTGCTACTCACGAGACCATCTAGGGGCTGTTTCGGGTTTTCACCCACTAACTCCATGTTTTTAAGCCTAACTCTAAAAATATGAAAATTATCATCATATTCTCGAACCGGGAGTTCCGTGATCACGCGGACAGTTCCTACGACTTACATTAGTCCCTTGCGAGGTGTTGGTCTCACTCACGAGGCCGTCCAGGGGATGTTTCAGGTTTTCTCCCACTAACGCCTTGTTTTTAAGCCTAAGTCTAGAAATATGCAAATTATCATCGTATTATCAAACCGGGAGTCCCGTGATCGCGCGAACAGTTCCTATGAGTTACATTGGTCCCCTGCGAGGTGTTGGTGCCACTCACGGAGCCGTTCGGTGGCTGTTTTGGATTTTCACCCACTAACGCCATCTTTTTAAGCTTAAGTCAACAAATATGCAACGTATCATCATATTCTCAAACCGGGAGTCCCGTGATCTTGTGGACAGTTCCTCTGACTTATATTGGTTCCGTGCGAGGTGTTGGCGCTACTCATGGGGCCGTTCGGGGGATCTTTTGGGTTTTCACCCACTAAAGCCTTGTTTTAAGCCTAAGTCTAGAAATATGAAAATTATCGTTGTATTCTCAAACGGGGGGTCCCATGATTCCGTGATCAGTTCATACGAGTTACATTGGTCTACAAGGTATTGGTGCCACTCATGGGGTTGTTCGGGGGTTGTTTTGGGTCTTCACCCACTAACGCCATATTTTTAACACTAACTCTAAAAATATACAAATTATCATTGTATTCTCAAAATGGGGGTCCCGTGATCACCCGATCAGTTCGTACGAGTTACATTGTCCCGCGCGAGGTGTTGGTGCCCCTCATGGGGCCGTTTGAGGGATGTTTTAGGTTTTCACCCACTAACATCATGTTTTTATGACTAAGTCTAAAAATATACAAATTATCGTCCTATTTCCAAACCGTGAGTCCCGTGATCGCGCGGACAATTCCTACGAGTCACATTTGTCCCGTGCGAGATGTTTGTGCCACTCAAGGAGCCGTTCGGGGGCTATTTCGGGTTTTCTCCCACTAACGCCATGTTTTTAAGCCTAAGTCTAGAAATATGAAAATTTTCGTCGTATTCTCAAACAGGGAGTCCCGTGATCGCGCGGATAGTTCCTATGTGTGACATTAGTTCCGTGCGAGGTGTTGGTGCCACTCAAAGAGCCGTTTGGGGGCTGTTTCGAGTTTTCACCCACTAACGCCACGTTTTTTAGCCAACGTCCAAAAATATGCAAATTGTCATCGTATTTTCAAACTGGGGGTCTCGTGATCCCACGGTCCGTCCGTACAAGTTTCTTTGGTCCCGTGCGAGTGTTGGTGCCACTCACGGGGTCGTTCTGGGGCTGTTTTGGGTTTTCACCCACTAACGTCATGTTTTTATGCCCAAGTCTAGAAATATACAAATTATCGTCCTATTTCCAAACCGTGAGTCCCGTGATCGCGCGGACAATTCCTACGAGTCACATTGGTCCCGTGCGAGATGTTTGTGCCATCAAGGAGCCGTTCGGGGGCTATTTCGGGTTTTCTCCCACAAACGCCATATTTTTAAGCCAAAGTCTAGAAATATGCAAATTATTGTCGTATTTTCAAACTGGGTGTCCCATGATCGCTGATAAGCACCCAAAACTGTACAATTTATACCCCGAATAGATGTATTTTAGTTGCTATTTCTCGACAATATGGGTCTTATGTGCTTAAATGTTTAATATGCAGGCTTAATGCACGTTGCGGGGTTCAAGCGCGTATTTCAAGGCAATTGTGCATTTTAACGGAGCTAAATACCAAACCCGTAACCTTACCCGAGCCTAAACCTAGCCTAAACATACCTCTGAACCCCGTGTGTGTCTAATTTTCCCTTTTATTAATTTTTTAGATTTTTAGTTTGAGTCTTTTCTATTTTTAGGATTTATTTTAGAATTTTTAGATTTTATTTTCTATTTTTCTATTTTATTTTTATTAATATAATTTTCTAATTTGCCCGTGTGTGTCTAATTTTCTAATTTGCCCTTTTATTAATTTGCCCTTTTATTATTCTCACTATTGTGATTAACATTCTTTCATGAGATCAATTTTCTTTCATATTGTTCGTTCTTTCTTATACGTGTGTGAGACGTTTGAACTTGATTACATTTACTCACCTCCTCACACACAAGAGCGATACACTGACCCATATCTCGAGAGTTCGTTTGAGAGTGATATATCTAGTGAGATTTGAAGTTGAAGCGTTGATTCCGACAAGGCAATCTAGGAATTACTCTTATGATTCTCGACCCGTTTTGACTGATTCACACTACACACGTTGAGTTCTAGGAAGGATGTGCCTTGAGTATTTACTTAGCTAAACTTTTATGCATTCTAGCTTGTATTTCTCAAAATATTTCCCATGTGATGGATTGTGCGATTATTCTCCGTCTAATAAGAGATTGACTGCCTTCCAATAAATTTTTGCAAATAAGAATTTTGTGGGTATATTCCCTGCAAACCCTCACGAGACACAACTCGTCCTGTAGGGCAACCTATAGGTTTAAAGGCTTGTTGTACATGCTAAGTGCAATCGCAAGTGCCCGCGAAAGTGGTACACTTTTGGTTACTTATCTTTCTCTTTCTCTCTATCTTATTGCTCGAGGACTAGCAACGCTCTGTTTGGGGGTGGTGTGATAAGCACCCAAAACTGTACAATTTATACCCCGAATAGATGTATTTTAGTTGCTATTTCTCGACAATATGGGTCTTATGTGCTTAAATGTTTAATATGCAGGCTTAATGCACGTTGCGGTGTTCAAGCGCGTATTTCAAGGCAATTGTGCATTTTAACGGAGCTAAATACCAAATCCGAAACCTTACCCGAGCCTAAACCTAGCCTAAACATACCCCCGAACCCCGTGTGTGTCTAATTTGCCCTTTTATTAATTTTTTAGATTTTTAGTTTGAGTCTTTTCTATTTTTAGGATTTATTTTAGAATTTTTAGATTTTATTTTCTATTTTTCTATTTTATTTTTATTAATATAATTTTATTTTATTTTGATTTTTATTAGTTTCTAGTTTATTTTATTTTATTAAGATTTTAATTTTTAGGATTTCATTTATTTTTTTTAGTTTATTAGATTTTCTATTTTTAGGACTTTAGTTTTTAAGTTTAATAGATTTACATGGTTATTTCTTTTTAGTTTTATTTTTATTGAGTCATGATTTTAATTTTTAGTATAGGAAATTAATTTTTAGATTTTTAGTTTTTATAAGTTTTATTTTATTACTTAGATTTTAGTTTTATTTTTTTAGTTTTATTTTATTAGGGTTTAAATTAAATACACACATCACCCATAACCCCCTTATCCTACACCCTCATCCTCACCATACACCTTACACCCTAAGTCACACCACATTACCCTACACCCTCACCACACTCTAACTACCCTCACCCATCTTCAACCTCTCACCACTCTCTCTCCTCTAAACCCACCTTATACCTCCATAACCAAATCCTCCATCTAACCCCCCCCCCCCTTAACCCATGACCTCACCTCCTCTCGACCCCCCTGTAAACCCGGCGACCTGCTCGCGTCGTGACCCGGAGCCCCTATCCCCTCACCCACCTCCGGCGTCACCCCGGCGGTACCCTTCTCTCTCTCGACCAGCAGCTCCGGCGCTGACTCTGTCGGCGGCGACTATCGCACTCCGACCTGCTTCAACCACTGCCGAGCTCCCTACCCGCCGACCACGTCCTCAACTCCGACAAGCCGATCGCCGCCGCTGCCCACCGGAACTCATCTCCCCGATCGCACCCCACTGAATTTTTCGCTACTCCCGCCGTCCAGCCCCATTTCCGGCAGGCGACCCTCTTCCAATCCCATCTCTCTCTCTCCTCAACCCATTACCAACAAACACCCATCCAACCAAAACCCATGTCAAAACCAAGACCCACTTCTTCAAAGACCCATTTCCCCATCCCAAAATCTACCAAATGCCATTTTCATCCAAAACCCATTTGAAAGCTAAAACTCATTTCAACCCAAAGTCAAAATCGTGTCCTGTATCAAAACTCCCTAAGCCAACAAACAAAGCAAGACCAAAAAAACCCATGTGCCAAATCTTACCCCACATGCCATTTTACCCTTTTACCCAAAATACCCCTCAACTACCTTTCTAACCCCAATACCCATTATACCCCCATTTAACAAATCAGATTTTATCCTCCCCAACCTCACCCATATGACCTCACACCCCTCATGTGCACACCCTAACCAATTTCCAATTGTACCCCTTTGCTCCATTGCATATAAAATGAAGAAGAAGACCCATTTGTTGGCAATTCTAGATTAGAGAGAGGAAATTGTAGAGAGAAATTTTAGGGTTAGAAATAAATAGTAGATTAGAATTAGTTTTTTTATTTTCTTCTTTTCAATTTAAATTGAGTGAAAGTAATTCTAGTGAGAATCAATTTGTGTGTTAGTGCTTCATGTGTATTTGTTGATCATTCAAATTGAGAGGTGTATGCTTCAAATTGGAAGACTAGAGTTCAACTTTCTCAAAGAGATTTGGTTTGCTTGTTCTATTCTCTTCTCTTTTATTTTAATAGCCTTGATTATTAATTTGTCATATTTCATATCATGTTAGGCTAAAACCCCTTTCAAGGGGTGGGGTGAAACCCTTATTTGATATTATTTTAGTTTAATTAGTTTGTTTACTTGAATTATCCCTTTGAATGTTAATTTTGATCCCTCACCCTTAGATTTACGCCTCGAGAGAGGGTAAACGATTTTCGAGAGAAAATCAAAATTCTAGTGATAATACCCATTTTAGATTCGAACTAGAGATAGGGGTTTCTTAAGTGGGGTATTATCATTTGAATTTCAACTTAAAATTTAATTTCTAAGATTGACATAAATTCGAATTGATCGATCCTAGCGGGTGATTAATTAAAAGGAGTGTTGATCTAATTTTCTAGAGTTGTGAGGTGTTAATTTTAATTTTCTAAAAGATTACTATTCTAATTACACTTGCAACGAGAGTTGATTTGTAATTTTGATATTAATTTGGGAGAATTCAAATAATTAAATTAATTAATTAGAATAACTAAAATTTGTGGTGTAATCTCACTCCTTGATTGTTCTCACAATTATTTTCCTCACTTTATCTCTTATTTTTAGTGTTAGACTTAATTTTTCATTTTAGTAAATTTCTAGGTAGTTATTTTCATTTAGTTGAGTTTAGTTTAGATCTCACCTCACCCTTTTGTTTTAATATTGAAAAAGCTAAAAAAAAAATAGAAAAGTGAAAAAGCACAAAAAGAAAATAAAAAGTGAATTACATGTGAATTTGTTCCATTTGCTTTACTCCCTAGAAAGTGGATTGATACCCTTACTTACTGCTACACTTGAGATTATTATATTTGTAGGTATGTGAGGTTTTGACTAACTTGGCTTCAAACAACGATCAATACGCACAAAAGTCTAGTTATCAAATGGCGTTGTTGCCGGGGAAGTAAAAAAGATAGTTATCAAATGGCGCCGTTGCCATTCTTGGGATTGTGAAGCTCAGAGCGGATTCCATTTTGTGATTCATTTATCTTGTACTTTTTTCATTTTTGTACCATTTTTTATTTTTTTTAGAAGGCTTGTATTAGGATTTTTATCATTGCTTTTATTGCGGTGCTCAGAGACACCATTTATTTTTCATTTAAAATTGTAATAATTAAAGACAAGCGTGATAGGGAAACCGGACAAGGTAGAGAGAGGGCGTTCATTGGCGAGGATTTAGAAGCCTCTCTACCTTGGGTCGGTAGGACTCCCGGGGACGACTGAGATAGGCGTGATCTCCCCCCGGTCGACTCAAAATTTTCGGCACCCCACGACCTAAAAACCGTGGGAGGTACATTTCTTACACTCTCGCGCCTCTCCTGTTAGCGAGTCAATTCTTTTGTGTGCTCTTGTGTGCTCTTATTTGATTTTATTCTCGCATTTATTTTCGAATGGTGTGATGAATTAATTGACTAAGACCTACACCCGGTCACTCACGAGAAGGAATTTCATCACCCGACTCACTCGCTTATCATTGTGTGCTACCCTAGCCATCATTAAATTTAAAATCAATCAACTAGGTAGCCCAATAGGAGAATATTTTTGCAAAGGCGATCACTAAAATATTTCCGTGATTTTTATCGCCCGCGGACTTAATTAAAATTTGACTACCCTTTCACTAAATTCAAAGATAAAAATTGGCTATGTGCTAGTTAGGAATTTTTCTTGACTTGTGTGTGTGTCCAATTCCATTTTTTGGTAGTCGGTTTTAGTTAGTTCGTCCAATTCAAAGAGTCCACATTTTTTTCCCCACCTTTTCTTTCAAAAAAATCCAAAAATCCAAAAATATTTTTCTTCCTTTATTTTTCAAAAAAATCCAAAAATATTTTCTTTCTTTAATTTTTAGAAAATCCCAAAAATATTTTCTTTCCTTTTGAAAAAAATTCAAAAAATCAAAAAAATATTTCTCACCTCATGGCCGAAGAACGTCCTTTACGGGACTACTTTGGTCATTTTTCATTGACACGTGATACGTGTGAGAGTAATCCCGAGCGGTCTCTTTATGATATTCTTCATGATTTCACCTCTCTCACGAGTACTGTTGGTACTCTTGACCCATCTATGCACTCACCTCCTATTCCATCACCCTTGGTGTCAAGTGTCACCGTGCCTCCTCCTTTGTTGTGCACCCACTGTTCTAATGCCGATCATATGTCCCATGTGTGCCCATACTCTTCATATCCCTACGCACCCACCATGGAACATGTGTATCCATATGACACTGTCCTAGAACCCACCTCGGCCTATTCTCCCTATATAACCAATCCCGAGTTGTGTGAGTCCCCGAGCTATTCGTGGAGGCCTGATCACCCTTCCACGCAATACGTATCCCAACCCGATGTTGTGGATCCTCACACGTTCCAACAGTCGTCATGGCAAACTTGTGCACCCAGTCACGATCAGTTTTCTCACTATGCACCCCATGAGTATCAACCATCTGTCCATCACGAGAGCAATCCTTTCGTGTATGATGCACTTGGTCCCATCCCACACACTTCATTTGAGTATTCTCCATATAGTCCTGATTATAGCGCGTTGTGTCCACCTCACCCACCACCACCACCCATCATTCCACCAACACCTTCATCCACATCCACTCTCGAAACCCTCTTGAAAAAGTTCATACTTGAGCAAGATCAAGCAATTCAAACTCAAGCTCTCCAAAGGCTTGAACAACGTTTAAATGAATTGGTGTGTGAGCGAGAGTCGGATATTCCCATGACTCCACCCATCGTTGCCACCGAGTGTGACGATGATGTGTCCCCTTGTGACACAGAATTTGAGTGTGACCAACCCTACCACCCCGAGAATCTTGAAGTTGATACCATTCCATGGTCCGGGTCCCAAGTCGACAATTGTGTTGACATACCTTTCATTAGTGAGCCTGATTCACTCCCACCCTGTCCACATGAACCCCACCCTGCGGTTCCCACTCCCGAGATATCCAAAAACATTCCCGAGCTTTTACCTTATGCCCCAAATGCCTATGTCTCTGACATGACCATATCTTTTAGGTTAGCTCCGGTTACGAGTGCTCACCATTTTCCCGAGATAGAATCTGTGATAGTTCCTAACTATCCGCATATGGATGATATCCCACCATGCATGGCTCCCTTTGAGTCCGATATTTCTAGTGATTCCACTATCTCCGATCTTGGTGCCTCGTTTTACCCACCCACCCCAATTAACGATGCTACTATTATGGAGAAGTTGATCACTCCATCTTTAGAAACCACACTCCCTTGTGAGTATTCCTTTACTCCTCCCAATGAGTGTGTGTCTCCCACGCTTGAGTTGGATCATCTTCCTCCACCGTTTATCCCACCCGATACACCATTTATCCCACCTGACCCACCCATTATCATTTTTACCCCATCACCTGGTTTGGATCTTGATTTTACACATTTCACGTTTCCATCTACATTTTTAGATCCTCACCTAAAACCATCCTCCATCCACGAGAGTATTTTTGGTGCTACTCTCCACCGTGACACCGAGCTTGTTCCTCCCTGCACACCACTCTCTTGTGATGTTGATTTTTCTCAACAACTCCCTGGCGTGTCACGGCGCGACCATTATCATCGTCCATTCATAGAACGGTCGTGTGATTTTTATGAGGCCCACCCATCACTATTGCCAAACCATATTTCCTTCCTCACCAATTAGAGCACTATGCTTATAGGGCCCTAGTTGCCCTCACATTTACGCTCAACAAGGCTCGAGACCGATGCCTCTTCACCTTTACCCTTATTCCCACCCACCCATGGTCCACCGATGCTTTGCGTCGTGTGATGCACTTTGCCATACAGGTGCATTGACCATTTTAGCCTCTATCCAGCAAGACTGACGCTTCAGTCTTGTTTGGGGGTGATTTTCATCACCCATTTTTCTGCCGCCCTGCGCTTTCATAGATCCTATCTTTAGGGTGAGAATGGTTCGGTCTGGCTGAAGACGTTAAACTTAGCGCTACCGGGAGGCAGCCCGATTTTCTTGTACTAGTCTCATCCTGTTTGGGGGTGGTGTTTCACATCACCCTATGCTTTATCATGCTTATAGACTTGTACATCTTTTATTCAAGTTTATTCTTGGCTACATCTGTCCACTTCATTAGCGGTTCATTCTGGTAATCTCTTTCCTACCTTATGCTCTCAATTTTAAAAATCGTTTTACTTAAACATTGAGGACGATGTTCCTTTTTGTTTGGGGGTGGGGAATTTTATCAAAATCGTGCCTCTTTTGAAAAATTTTGATTTTTAAACCTGATTTTTAAAATTTCGTGCAGTTTCTTTCATCTCACTCATTGATGTGAATTTTCAATCATCCATCTTTCAAAAGTCTAGGAATCAAGCTAGATAATATTTTTTCTAATAGCTTATGTAATACGTAACAAGGCATTTTGCACCATGAATTTCTAGACTCAACAAAATTTGCGCACTCATCACGTCATTACGTTTAGAGTTGAAGAGTACTATAATTCTAAAGAGAACCTTAAGGATCACTAGTTGAGACTTTTGCCCGTGAGATTTGTGCCTTTCACCCTTTTTGAGTGTTTTACGCAATCTCCGAGTCACAAGTTGATTCAACTTCTTTTGGGTCCGCACTTTAATTGTTGTATGATCTCATTTTCTTTCTTAAAATTTGGCTTGATCACTGAGAATGACATCACTTTCGGGTTGTAAGAAACGCGTGTCTTGATATTTGTCCCGATCACTAGGATTTTCATCCATACACCTACCACTTTCCCCCATATCATATTTCCATTCACTTCACCCACTATATTCCCCTCACTATCCATATATTTCCCCACCGCAACCACCTATCATTCCACTCATATATCATCCATCATCATTTTCAAATAAAAGAGTGTAAATTTCAAATGTAAATGTCTTCATTGTTGATTTAAAAAGTGAGAGAAAAACAAAAAAAAGAAAAAAGAGAAAAAGAGAAAAATAGCAAAAATAGAAGAAAAAAAAAGAGAAGAAAAGAAAAGAAAAATAGCAAGAAAAAAAAAGGAGAGAAAATAAAAGAAAGAGAGTTGTAGTTAGTTTTGAAATAAAGACATTTGTTCCTAAAGTGTATATACTCTTCTATCGCATCCATTTTTCATCCATTTCACATCGCATATCCACCATCCATCCATCATATCATCATTCCATCCAATCCTACCTCATCGCATCCCACATATCCCATTTCATTTACCTCCTCACCCATATACATACATATTCCCCTTAGTGTTCGGGCAAATGAAAGTCTACGTGGTGAATAACTCGACGTTCTCACTATTGTGATTAACATTCTTTCATGAGATAAATTTTCTTTCATATTGTTCGTTCTTTCTTATACGTGTGTGAGACGTTTGAACTTGATTACATTTACTCACCTCCTCACACACAAGAGCGATACACTGACCCATATCTCGAGAGTTCGTTTGAGAGTGATATATCTAGTGAGATTTGAAGTTGAAGCGTTGATTCCGACAAGGCAATCTAGGAATTACTCTTATGATTCTCGACCCGTTTTGACTGATTCACACTACACACGTTGAGTTCTAGGAAGGATGTGCCTTGAGTATTTACTTAGCTAGACTTTTATGCATTCTAGCTTGTATTTCTCAAAATATTTCCCATGTGATGGATTGTGCGATTATTCTACGTCTAATAAGAGATTGACTGCCTTCCAATAAATTTTTGCAAATAAGAATTTTGTGGGTATATTCCCTGCAAACCCTCACGAGACACAACTCGTCCTGTAGGGCAACCTATAGGTTTAAAGGCTTGTTGTACATGCTAAGTGCAATCGCAAGTGCCCGCGAAAGTGGTACACTTTTGGTTACTTATCTTTCTCTTTCTCTCTATCTTATTGCTCGAGGACTAGCAACGCTCTGTTTGGGGGTGGTGTGATAAGCACCCAAAACTGTACAATTTATACCCCGAATAGATGTATTTTAGTTGCTATTTCTCGACAATATGGGTCTTATGTGCTTAAATGTTTAATATGCAGGCTTAATGCACGTTGCGGTGTTCAAGCGCGTATTTCAAGGCAATTGTGCATTTTAACGGAGCTAAATACCAAACCCGTAACCTTACCCGAGCCTAAACCTAGCCTAAACATACCCCCGAACCCCGTGTGTGTCTAATTTGCCCTTTTATTAATTTTTTAGATTTTTAGTTTGAGTCTTTTCTATTTTTAGGATTTATTTTAGAATTTTTAGATTTTATTTTCTATTTTTCTATTTTATTTTTATTAATATAATTTTATTTTATTTTGATTTTTATTAGTTTCTAGTTTATTTTATTTTATTAAGATTTTAATTTTTAGGATTTCATTTATTTTTTTTAGTTTATTAGATTTTCTATTTTTAGGACTTTAGTTTTTAAGTTTAATAGATTTACATTGTTATTTCTTTTTAGTTTTATTTTTATTGAGTCTTGATTTTAATTTTTAGTATAGGAAATTAATTTTTAGATTTTTAGTTTTTATAAGTTTTATTTTATTACTTAGATTTTAGTTTTATTTTTTTAGTTTTATTTTATTAGGGTTTAAATTAAATACACACATCACCCATAACCCCCTTATCCTACACCCTCATCCTCACCATACACCTTACACCCTAAGTCACACCACATTACCCTACACCCTCACAACACTCTAACTACCCTCACCCATCTTCAACCTCTCACCACTCTCTCTCCTCTAAACCCAACTTATACCTCCATAACCAAATCCTCCATCTAACCCCCCCTTAACCCATGACCTCACCTCCTCTCGACCCCCCTGTAAACCCGGCGACCTGCTCGCGTCCTGACCCGGAGCCCCTGTCCCCTCACCCACCTCCGGCGTCACTCTGGCGTCACTCTGGCGTCACCCCGGCGGTACCTCTCTCTCTCTCGACCAGCAGCTCCGGCGCTGACTCTGTCGGCGGCGACTATCGCACTCCGACCTGCTTCAACGACTGCCGAGCTCCCTACCTGCCGACCACGTCCTCAACTCCGACAAGCCGATCGCCGCCGCTGCCCACCGAAACTCATCTCCCCGATCGTACCCCACTGAATTTTTTGCTACTCCCGCCGTCCAGCCCCATTTCCGGCAGGCGACCCTCTTCCGATCCCATCTCTCTCTCTCCTCAACCCATTACCAACAAACACCCATCCAACCAAAACCCATGTCAAAACCAAGACCCACTTCTTCAAAGACCCATTTCCCCATCCCAAAATCTACCAAATGCCATTTTCATCTAAAACCCATTTGAAAGCTAAAACTCATTTCAACCCAAAGTCAAAATCGTGTCCTGCATCAAAACTCCCTAAGCCAACAAACAAAGCAAGACAAAAAAAACCCATGTGCCAAATCTTACCCCACATGCCATTTTACCCTTTTACCCAAAATACCCCTCAATTACCTTTCTAACCCCAATACCCATTATACCCCCATTTAACAAATCAGAATTTATCCTCCCCAACCTCACCCACATGACCTCACACCCCTCATGTGCACACCCTAACCAATTTCCAATTGTACCCCTTTGCTCCATTGCATATAAAATGAAGAAGAAGACCCATTTGTTGGCAATTCTAGATTAGAGAGAGGAAATTGTAGAGAGAAATTTTAGGGTTAGAAATAAATAGTAGATTAGAATTAGTTTTTTTATTTTCTTCTTTTCAATTTAAATTGAGTGAAAGTAATTCTAGTGAGAATCAATTTGTGTGTTAGTGCTTCATGTGTATTTGTTGATCATTCAAATTGAGAGGTGTATGCTTCAAATTGGAAGACTAGAGTTCAACTTTCTCAAAGAGATTTGGTTTGCTTGTTCTATTCTCTTCTCTTTTATTTTAATAGCCTTGATTATTAATTTGTCATATTTCATATCATGTTAGGCTAAAACTCCTTTCAAGGGGTGGGGTGAAACCCTTATTTGATATTATTTTAGTTTAATTAGTTTGTTTACTTGAATTATCCCTTTGAATGTTAATTTTGATCCCTCACCCTTAGATTTACGCCTCGAGAGAGGGTAAATGATTTTCGAGAGAAAATCAAAATTCTAGTGATAATACCCATTTTAGATTCGAACTAGAGATAGGGGTTTCTTAAGTGGGGTATTATCATTTGAATTTCAACTCTAAATTTAATTTCTAAGATTGACATAAATTCGAATTGATCGATCCTAGCGGGTGATTAATTAAAAGGAGTGTTGATCTAATTTTCTAGAGTTGTGAGGTGTTAATTTTAATTTTCTAAAAGATTACTATTCTTATTACACTTGCAACGAGAGTTGATTTGTAATTTTGATATTAATTTGGGAGAATTCAAATAATTAAATTAATTAATTAGAATAACTAAAATTTGTGGTGTAATCTCACTCCTTTATTGTTCTCACAATTATTTTCCTCTCTTTATCTCTTATTTTTAGTGTTAGACTTAATTTTTCATTTTAGTAAATTTCTAGGTAGTTATTTTCATTTAGTTTAGTTTAGTTTAGATCTCACCTCACCCTTTTGTTTTAATATTGAAAAAGCTAAAAAAAAATAGAAAAGTGAAAAAGCACAGAAAGAAAATAAAAAGTGAATTACATGTGAATTTGTTCCATTTGCTTTACTCCCTAGAAAGTGGATTGATACCCTTACTTACCGCTACACTTGAGAATATTATATTTGTAGGTATGTGAGGTTTTGACTAACTTGGCTTCAAACAACGATCAATACGCACAAAAGTCTAGTTATCAATCGCGTGGATTAAAGCCCTTATAATCTTGGCTCAATTGAGTCTATATTGTATAAGTGTTCATCTAGTTTGGAAATTGTGACAAAATTATGTCTATCCTAGAAACCAAAGAACCTCAGAGATTGGTTTGCTATTTCATCCATCTATCTTGTAGTGATCTAGACCAAATTACCAACACTCACACATAGTAGAATGCATCATATACATTTCATATTGCATATTAATGTGTGTACATATGTTGAGTATGTTTAAATCCCTAAATTTGATTTTTAAATATTTTTTGGGATTTTATAAACATTTTTTTAATAAAGGTTTTATTAATTAAAACTTAGTTTTAAAAGTTTGTGGGTTCAATCTACAATTATGGTTTAATGGGTTTATTGGCTTAAAGTTGCTTTGGGTAGAAACCAAAAGCGGCAGAGAATTCCGGGTGTGGTTGTAATTATTTTATGACACACGTTTTATATCGCCTAATTGATCAACACTTGTTGCTTCCTGATTGGTGCATTTTGTGTTTCTTTACTGAGTATATAATCGCGTATGCTTACAACCATTGGATCAATCCTTATCAACGATCTGCATGCTTTCTTTGGTAATCCCTGTGTATCCCTCTTGAACCAATCAGGTTAATTTTAATCACCGCGTACTGTAAGCCCTTGGATCAAAGTCAATCCAGCTTGACTCAATCCTGACCCTTGTTTTTTAACCATCTTCTCGATCCTTCTCTCCGTCCTATAAAAGGAACCCTCCTCTCAATCGTCTAAGACTTTTGGCCAGTTCATTTTTTGAGAGTAAAAAAGGGAGAGAGTAGAGAGAAGAGAGAGAAAAGAGAGAGAAGAGAGAAACTAGAGAGAGAGAGTTAGAATCCCTAACCCTAATCCTGGTTCGTCAAGCCTCTTTCAAACCAAACACTCCTCTAAAACTCCTACATATCCAAAACACTACCCTGAGTGTTCTTGAGTTTTTGAGAGATATTTGTGTTGTTGGTTGTGTTGCTGTAACCTCTTGTTCGTTAGATCTTGTTCCCAACTTAAACTGTTTACTTAGATCTATTTTCTTCTTCATATAAATTTCAGATCTATGTTTTGTATGTTACATCACACTTAGATTTGCATGCGTTATTTCTCATCTTGAGAAATATATTGTTGATTCTTTTCTGAAAATCGTTTTTAACTTTGAAATCAACAATAAATGTTTTCTGTTTCTAGCTCTCTTAAAACTAAACCTTTGACCTAGTTTGGAATCACACTTGGAGGTTTTCAATCTTAAAAATGTTTTCAAAACTCTGAGATTGATTAAGATCTTGATACGTCTTCTGAGCAAGATATCCGTGGATTCTGGGATTGATTTAAAGGTCAAAAAGGGTTAAACTTTTGTGAGAAGAGAGAAAAAGAAAAATCACTGCATATAGCCTTATATGTAATTTGTTAGGACTGTAAGTACTTAATAAGTGTGTGTGTGTGTGCATGCATGTGTTAGAGAGCACCTCCACAAACACTTTCACCCTACCACACGAAAAGTGTTGTTAATAAGATCTTGTGAACAAGAGTCGACGTAAAGTGCTGGAACAAATCAGAAGTTAACAAACTGGGAGAACAACATCAACAATCAGAACTGCAGAGAAGTTATAAGGACACTAGAGGGTACATTCCTAAACTTATATATGTCTGAGTTGTTGGTTTGTAACTGGTAAATTTGTTTTAGTGGATTTTTTTTATTTTACTCAGTAGAGGGAGTCGTGGATGTTTCCTCAGTTGGTGAGGTTTTACCACGTAAAAAATCGTGAACTTAATCTTCCTACATCTTCTCATGTCATTCTTGGTTGTATTGAGTTTAAATTTTGTTTAAACTGTTTTATAAACCTGTTAGTCAAATCTTGAATAGATCTCGTGCATACTGTTTTATTAAACACATCTTGTGTTCAAATAGTTTTGATTTTTAAGAAAATAGTTTCTTTAAAAAACTGTTCGGAGTTACTTAAATAGTTTATTTTTAATAAACGGCTTTAGTAACATATTTTCACGGATAGTTTCTATGAGTGACATTGATCCCGTGCGAGGTGTTAGTGCCACTCAAAGAGCCGTTTGGGGACTGTTTTGGGTTTTCACCCACTAACGCCATGTTTTTAAGCTAAAGTCCAAAAATATGCAAATTATCATCGTATTTTCAAACTGGGGGTCCCGTGATCCCACAATCAGTCCGTACGAGTTGCTTCGATCCTGTGCGAGGTGTTGGTGCCACTCACGGGGCCGTTCGGGGGCTATTTTGGGTTTTCACCCACTAACGCCATGTTTTTAAGCCTAAGTCAAAAAATATGCAACTTATCGGTGTTTTCTCAAATCAGGGGTCCCATGATCGTACGGTCAGTTCCTATAAGTTACATTAGTCCCGTGCGAGGTGTTGGTGCCACTCACAGTGCCGTACGTGGGCTGTTTTTGGTTTTCACCCACTAACACCATGTTTTTAAAGCTAAGTCTAGAAATATGAAAATTATCATCGTATTCTCAAACCAAGAGTCCCATGATCACGTGGACAATTCCTACGAGTTACATTGGTCCGTACGAGGTGTCGGTGCCACTCACGGAGCCATTCGGGGGTTGTTTTTTATTTTCACCCACTAACGCCATGTTTCAAAGTTATAGTCTAGAAATATGCAAATTATCACCTTATTCCTAAACTGGGGGTCCCGTGATCCCACGGTTAGTTCGTACGAGTTATATTGGTCCCGTGCGAGGTGTTGGTGCCACTCACGGGGCCGTCGTGGGGCTGTTTTGAGTTTTCACCCACTAACTCCATGTTTTTAAGCCTAACTCTTAAAATATGAAAATTATCATCGCATTCTCAAACCGAGAGTCCCGTGATCGCGCGGACAGTTCCTACGACTTACATTGGTCCCGTTCGAGGTGTTGGTGCCACTTATCGGGCCGTTCGGGGGCTGTTTCGAGTTTTCACCCACTAACGCCGTGTTTTTAAGCCCAACTCTTGAAATATTCAAATTATCGCCATATTTTCAAACCAAGGGGCCCGTGATCCCACGATCAGTTCGTACAGTTACATTGGTCCCGTACGAGGTGTTGGTGCCACTCACGGGGCCGTTCGGGGGCTGTTTCGGGTTTTCACCCCTTATCGCCATGATTTTAAACCTAAGTCTAGAAATATGCAAATTATCTCCGTATTCTCAAATTGGGGGTCCCATGATCCCGCGGTGAGTTCATACGCGTTACATTGGTCCCTTCTGAGGTGTTGGTGCTACTCACGGGGCCGTTCAGGGGCTGTTCTAGGTTTTCACCCACTATCGCCATGTTTTTAAGCCTAACTCTTGAAATATGCAAATTATCATCTCATTCTCAAATCGAGAGTCCCTTGATCGCGCGGACAGTTCCTACGACTTACATTGGTCCCGTGCGAGGTGTTGGTGCCACTTGCGGGGCCGTTCGGGGGCTGTTTCGGGTTTTCACCCACTAACGCCATGTTTTTAAGCCTAAGTCTTGAAATATTCAAATTATCGCCATATTCTCAAACCGGGGGTCCCGTGATCCCACGGTCAGTTCGTACGAGTTACATTGGTTCCGTATGAGGTGTTGGGGCCACTCACGGGGCTGTTCGAGGGCTGTTTCGAGTTTTCACCCACTAACGCCATGTTTTTAACCCTAACTCCAGAAATATGCCAATTATCATGGTATTCTAAAACCGAGTGTGCCATGATCGCACGGACAGTTCCTACGAGTAACATTGGTCCCGAGAGAGGTGTTGGTGCCACTCACGGGGCCGTTTGGGGGGGCTGTTTCGAGTTTCCCCACCAATTCCATGTTTTTGATAAGTCTAAAAATATGCAAATTATCGTCATATTCTCAAATCGTGGGTCCTGAGATTGCACGGTCAGTTCGTATGAGTTATATTGATCCCGTGCGAGGTGTTGTCGCCACTCACAGAGCCGTTCGGGGGTTGTTTCGTGTTTTAACCCACTAACGCCATGTTTTTAAGCCCAAGTCTAAAAATATAAAAATTATCATCGTATTCTCAAACTGAGGGTCCCATGATCCCACGGTCAGTCCGTAAGAGTTTCTTTGGTATCGTACGAGGTGTTGGTTCCACTCACGGGGCTGTTTCGGGTTTTCACCCTCTAACTCCATATTTTTAAGCCTAAGTATATAAATATGCAACTTACCATTGTATTCTCAAACCGGGGGTCCCATGATCGTGCTTTCAGTTTGTACGAGTTACATTGGTCCCATGTGAGGTGTTGGTGCCACTCACGGGGCCAATCGGGGGCTCTTTCAAGTTTTCACCCACTAAGGCCAGGTTTTTAAGCCTAAAGCTAGAACTATGAAAATTATCGTCATATTCTCAAACTGGGAGTTTCGTGATTGCGCGGACAGTTCCTATGAGTTACATTGGTCCCCTACGAGGTGTTGATGCCACTCACGGAGTCGTTCGGTGGCTGTTTTGATTTTTCATCCACTAACGCCATCTTTTTAAGCCTAAGTCTAGAAATAAGAAAATTATCATCATATTCTCAAACCGGGAGTCCCGTGATCGTGCGAACATTTTATACGAGTTACATTGGTCCCCTGCAAGGTGTTGGTGCCACACACGGAGTCGTTCGGTGGATGTTTTGGGTTTTCACCCACTAACGCCATCCTTTTAAGCCTAAGTCTAGAAATATGCAAATTATCATTATATTCTCAAACCGGGGGTATCGTTATGGCGCGAAACGTTTGTACGAGTTACATTGGTCCCGTGCGAGGTGTTGGTGCCACTCACGGGGCCGTTCGAGGACTGTTTTTGGCTTTAACCCACTAACGCCATGTTTTTAAGACAAAGTCCAAAAACATACAAATTACAATCATATTTTAAAACTGAGGGTCCCGTGATCCCATGTTCCGTCTGTACGAGTTTCTTTGGTCCCATGCGAGGTGTTGGTGCCCCTTACGAGGCCGTTTGGTGGCTGTTTTGGGTTTTCACCCACTAACGTCATGTTTTTATGCCTAAGTCTAAAAATATACAAATTATCGTTCTATTTCCAAATCTTGAGTCCCGTGATCGCGCGGACAATTTCTACAAGTCACATTAGTCCCGTGCGAGATGTTTGTGCCACTCACGGAGCCGTTCGGGGGTTGTTTCGGGTTTTCTCCCACTAACGTCATGTTTTTAAGCCTAAGTCTAGAAATATTCAAATTATCATCATATTCTCAAACTGGGAGTCCCGTGATCACACAGATAGTTCCTACGAGTGACATTGGTCCCGTGCGAGGTGTTGGTGTCACTCAAAGAGCCATTTGGGGGTTGTTTCGAGTTTTCACCCACTAACGCCATATTTTTAAGCCAAAGTCCAAAAATATGCAAATTATCCTCGTATTTTAAAACTGGGGGTCCCGTGATCCCACGATCAGTCCGTACGAGTTACTTTGGTCCCGTGTGAGGTGTTGGTGCCACTCAAGGGGCCGTTTGGGGGCTATTTGGGGTTTTCACCCACGAACGCCATGTTTTTAAGCCTAGGTCTAAAAATATGAAACTTATCCGTGTATTCTCAAATCGGGGGTCCCATGATCGCACGGTCAGTTCCTACGAGTTACATTAGTCCTGTGCGAGGTGTTGGTGCCACTCACAGGGTCGTACGTGGGCTATTTTTGGTTTTCACTCACTAACACCATGTTTTTAAAGCTAAGTCTAGAAATATGCAAATTATCGTCTTATTCTCAAACCAAGAGTCCTGTGATCGCGCGGACAATTTCTATGAGTTACATTGGTCCGTGCGAGGTGCTGGTGCCACTCACAGAGCTGTTCGGGGGCTATTTCGTGTTTTTACCAACTAACGCCATGTTCAAAAGCTATATTCCTGAAATATGAAAATTATTGATGTATTCTCAAACTGGGGGCCCCATGAACCCACGGTCAGTTCGTACGGGTTACATTGGTCCTGTGCGAGGTGTTGGTGCCACTCACGGGGTCGTTCGGGAGCTGTTTCGGGTTTTCACCCCTTAACGCCATGTTTTTAAACCTTAGTCTAGAAATAGGCAATTATCTCCGTATTCTCAAATCGGGGGTGCCATGATCTCGCGGTGAGTTCGTACGAGTTACATTGGTCCCTTACGAGGTGTTAGTGCTACTCACGGGGCCGTTCAGGGGCTATTTTGGATTTTCACCCACTAACGCCATGTTTTTAAGCCTAACTCTAGAAATATGAAAATTATCATCGCATTCTCAAATCGGGAGTCCCGTGATCGCGCGGACAGTTCCTACGACTTACATTGGTCCAGTGCGAGGTGTTGGTGCCACTTATGGGGCCGTTCATGGGCTGTTTTGGGTTTTCACCCACTAATGCCATGTTTTAAGCCTAAGTCTTGAAATATTCAAATTATCGCCATATTCTCAAACCGAGGGGCCCGTGATCCCACGGTCAGTTCGTACGAGTTACATTAGTCCCGTACGAGGTGTTGGTGCCACTCACGGAGCCGTTTCAAGGATATTTTGAGTTTTCACCCACTAACACAATGTTTTTAACCCTAACTCTAGAAATATACGAAGTGTCGTGGTATTCTCAAACCGGGTGTGCCATGATCGCACGGACAATTCCTACGAGTTACATTGGTTTCGAGCGAGGTGTTGGTGCCACTCACGGGGCCGTTTGGGGGATGTTTCGGGTTTCCCCCACTAACGCCATATTTTTAAGAAGTCTAGAAATATGAAAATTATCATCCTATTCTCAAACGGGTGGTCCTGAGATAGCATGGTCAATTCGTACGAGTTATATTGGTCTCGTGCGAGGTGTTTACGCCACTCACGGGGCCGTTTAAGGGCTGTTTCGGGTGTTCACCCACTAACGCCATGTTTTTCAAGTCTAAAAATATGCAAATTATCATCCTATTCTCAAACCGTGAGTTTCGTGATCACGCGGACAGTTCCTACGAGTTACATTGGTCCCGTGCGAGGTGTTGGCGCCACTCACAGTGTCGTTCGGGGGCTGTTTGTATTTTCACCCACTAACGCCATGTTTTTAAGCCTACGTCTAAAAATATGCAAATTATCATCGTATTCTCAAATTGGGGGTCCCGTGATCCCACGGTCAGTCTGTACGAGTTGCTTTGGTCCAGTGCTTGGTGTTGGTGCCACTCACGGGGCCATTCGGGGGCTGTTTCAGGTTTTCACCCACTAACGCCATGTTTTTAAGACTAAGTCTAGAAATATGCAACTTATTATCGTATTGTCAAATTGAGGATCCCATGATCGCGCGGTCAGTTCATACGAGTTACATTGGTCCCATGCGAGGTGTTGGTGCCACTCACGGGGCCATTCGGGGGTTGTTTCGGGTTTTGACCCACTAATGCAATCTTTTAAAGCCGAAGTCTAGAAATATACAATTTATCATCGTATTCTCAAATTGGGAGTCCCGTGATCACGCGGACAATTCCTATGAGTTACATTGGTCCCCTGCGTGGTGTTGGTGCCACTCACGGAGCCGTTCGGTGGTTATTTCGAGTTTTCACCCACTAACGCCATGTTTTTAAGCCTAAGTCTTAAAATATGTAAATTATCATCGTATTCTAAAATCGGGAGTCCTGTGATCGTGTGAACAGCTCCTATGAGTTACATTGGTCCCGTGCGAGGTGTTGGTGCCACTCACGGGACCGTTCGGGGGTTGTTTCGGGTTTTCCCCCATTAATGCCATGTTTTTAAGACGTCTAAAAATATGTAAATTATCAACGTATTATCAAACCGAGGATCCCGTGATCGCACAGTGAGTTCGTACGAGTAATAGTTGGTCCCGTGTGAGATGTTGGTACCACTAACGGGGTCGTTCGGGGGCTGTTTTGGGTTTTTACCCACTAACGCCATGTTCTTAATCCTAAGTCTAGAAATATAAAAATTGTCATCGTATTCTCGAATTGGGAGTCCCGTAATCGCTCAGACAGTTCCTACGAGTTACATTGGTCTCGAGCGAGGTGTTGGTGCCACTCTCGGGGCCGTTCGGGGGCTATTTTGAGTTTTCACCCACTTAAGCCATCTTTTTAAGTCTAAGTCTAGATATATGAAAATTATCATGGTATTCTCAAACTAGGAGTTCCATGATCGCACGATCAGTTCGTACGAGTTACATTGATCCCGAATGAGGTGTTGGTGCCACTCCCAAGGCCGTTCGGGGGCTGTTTCAGAGTTTTCCCCACTAACGCCATGTTTTAAGCCTAAGTCTAAATGTATGCAAATTATCATCGTTTTATCAAATCGGGGGTCCCGTGATCGCGCGGTCAGTTCGTACAAGTTACATTGGTCCCATGCGAGGTATTGGTTCCACTCACGGGGCCGTACGGGGGTTGTTTCGGGTTTTCTCCCACTAACGCCTTATTTTTAAGCTAAAGTCCACAAATATACAAATTATAATCATATTTTCAAACTAGGGGTCCCGTGATCCCACGGTTCGTCCGTACGAGTTAGTTTGGTCCCGTAAGAGGTGTTCTCAAACCGGGAGTCCCGTGAGTCCAAAAATATGCAAATTATCGTAGTATTCTCAAACTGGGAGTCCCGTGAGTCCAAAAATATGCAAATTATCATAAAATTCTCAAATCGGGAGTCCCGTGATCGTGCGGATAGTTCCTACGAGTTATATTGGTCCCGTGCGAGGTTTTGGTGCCACTCACGGGGCTGTTTGGGGTTTGTTTTGGCTTTTCACCCACTAACGCCATGTTTTAAGCCTAGGTTTAGAAATATACAAATTATCATCAAATTCTCAAACCAGGGGTCCCGTGATCTCGCGGTCAGTTTGTACGAGTTACATTAGTCCCGTGCGAGGTATTGGTGCCTCCCACGGGGCCATTCGGGGGCTGTTTCGGGTTTTCACCCACTAACGCCATGTTTTTAAGCTTTATTCCTCATATTTTAAAGTTATCATCCTATTCTCAAACTGGGAGTCCCGTGATCGCACAGTCTGTTTCTACGTGTTACATTGGTCCCATGAGAGATGTTGGTGCCTCTCACGGGTCCGTACGATGGTTGTTTCGTGTTTTTGCTATCTAACGCCTTGTTTTTAAGCTTAAGTCCTAATATTTTTAAATTATCATTATATTGTCAAATAGGGAGTCTCGTGATCACGCGATCGGTTCCTACGTGTTACATTGGTCCTATGAGAGGTGTTGGTGCCATGTTTTTAAGTTTTAGTCTAGACATTAGCAAGTTATCATTGTATTCTGGAATCGGGAGTCTAAAATATTTTCAACATATTATCCAACAATCAAACCAATAATTATTCTTTACTCCTTCTAATAATCCCATACTCCTTCTAACATACTATCCAACAACAAGCCAACAACCAATAATTATCCAACAGGCAAACCAAACAAAACTAATAATTATCTCGTACTCCTTCTATCATCTAAAAGATTTTATAGATAATGCATATCAATTATATAACTACTTTAGTTAATGTACAGAGTACCTAGTGTGTAATGAAGAACTGGTATCCAATTGGTGAGATATGAAATACTTAAACAATGTGTTTTGAAGAGCGAGCATGTAAAATTAAAGAAAGTACCTCACAAAACCACTGAATTGTGTTTGAAAATTAAAGAAAGTACAGGACCGTACGGGGGATGGTAAAAAAAATATCGTGCCTGCTACAAAACTTCCTTCAAACAAAATAGGGGCTGGGGTTGGCTTTTGCGTAGGTAGAGGAATGTTTGAGTTGGATTATTTGGTTTTCTTGGGTTGGGGTTTCAATATGCAATAATCCTACATATGACCTTTGTCCATATACTAAGAGAAGAGGGATGGAATATTTTTACCTGAGTACTACAATTCATCCTCAAGACTTGTCCACTAATGCCATTGATCCTCAAGAACACGGCTTCGCTGTGCTAACCTCCACTGTACTTGCAACTGTCATGTTTATGAGTGGATGGACTATAGACCTGCTCGATCATCTTAACTACGAAATGACCATGTTTTTAAGCCTAAGTCTAGAAATATTCAAATTATCATCGTATTCTCAAATTGGGGGTCCCGTGATCGCGCGGTCAGTTCTTACGAGTTACATTGGTCCCGTGCGAGGTGTTGGTGCCACTCACGGGGCCGTTCGGGGGATGTTTTAGGTTTTCACCCACTAACGCCATGTTTTTAACCCTAAGTATAGAAATATTCAAATTATTATCGTATTCACAAACCGGGGGTCCCGTGATCCCACGGTCAGTTTCTACGAGTTACATTGGTCCCGTGCGAGGTGTTGGTGCCACTCAAGGGGCCATTCGAGGGATGTTTCGAGTTTTCACCCACTAACGCCATGTTTTTCTAGAAATCTAGTTTTGAACACATTTGGCAGTAGCAGGAAGTATATTTCGCAAAATGTTAATATGAAACCATCAACTATGTAAAGAATTGCAAATACAAGAAACGCATAACAAAACTATTAATAAATAATCAAAACTTTACCTCGATGAATGTAGTGGTTCAATTCAATCCAACATCTTAGTACTGAATTTTGGAAACCCTACATTTAAATTAGTCAAAGGTTAATAAAGTAAATAAAGATAAAATTTTATACTTAACTTTTTAATAGAGAAAATAATCAAAACCTCAATCCCAATAATTGTCCACGTTTGAAATGCTTTCTCTTTTATTCTTCGGTCTCTGAATGGCATCTCAGTTTGTTAAAAAATGAGGAGTGTACAATTTAATTTTTATGTTTAGAAATCGTCTTCCGAAAGTTTGATGAAAAAATTAAAACTCTTATCAACATAATATATGAAAGGAAAAACAGTATTATAAATGATAATATAATTACATCGCAGTAGCCTTGAATGATTGAGTGTCTGTAAAGAATAGAGAAAAGCGAGGAAACTACTGCTGAGCCCTTGGCAAGATCGGAAGTCATGCTCCCAGCATCAGTTATGACTTTCCCATTACTAATCAGTATGAAAAAATACTTAAAAACATCACCCGTTGTATGCATATATGCATTCAGTAGCATATGTGTTGCATATGTGCTATAACTGTATGGATATATGAACAGAACAACATATATGCATACATATATGCAATAACTGTATATATGTTAATAACTTGTCCACGAGTCAATCGGGCATGTTAGGGAATTAAATTATTATAACATGGTGTATTAAATTATCCATACAATTTTCAGATAATAGAAGAATTAGTAAGGCACCTAAGGTTAGTGATGATAATGCAACGAAATGACGAAACAGATTAAAATTTTCTAACCAAATCATTAATTTCAACACATGAACACACTATGAATATTTAGAAATCCATTTTATTATGCCCATGTGAGCATCGCAGAGTTGCTCGTGTCTAAGAAATTTTGTGAGCATTTTCAAATACTTAAGAGAGAAAGAACCGAACGAGTATGATCATTTAACACCCAAACAAAAACTATCTCAAACTATTCCAAAGAAGACATTGGAAAAAAAGACTTACTTTGATTTACAAAAAGAAATATTACTACAATTACCTCGACCGATTGTTGTGTGTTGGCCCAAAAGTGTCCCAAATAAAGGTCTTCATAACATTATTATCAATTTTATCACCACCTATGGGACAAGCAATAGATAACCATGTAATGTATGACGTTAGTATAAAATTACAAGATATAACACCCAAAATGTTTGATCCTACAGTACAAACAACAAATTCAACAAAGTAATGTATGATGTTAGTTTAAAATTTCAAAATATAGCACATCAAATATTTGATGAAGTGATAAACAAAATTATGTCGATGATATGAAAATGAAAAGAAAACTAGTAACAACTAAAATCTTCCAAAGAAAAAAGACGATACAAATTTTGAAAACCAATTTCTAAAATTGACAATACCTGTACCCACTGCGTTATAGCTCCATCAACCAAACCCGGTTTGGTCCAACAAAAATAAACCCAACGGACTTAAACTGGGAAGAATTCCGACCGCAACCCAGTTGAAAATCGACACCGAAACCCAAACCCCAACAATTTCTTCCACCATACTAATCTCCAACGAACAAAACCAATACCCGAGATACCCATCTCCTAAAACCCAAATCGCCCCTGCCTCAATAACCCTCATCGAACCAACCAAATGCTCTTCCCTCCTAAAAAACCCGTCGAACCTCCAAACGCGGCAATACGAACCCTTTCAAAGCCGTAACCCGTACCCCAGCATTTAGGGAAGAAACCTCGCACCTGCTACCTACGTTTGGGGAGCAAACAACTCCATACGGTATGGACCATACCCAACATCGCACCTTTTCCACAGTTTGGGGAAGAAAAATAAATAAGATGAGCGAGGAAATGAAAATATGAGGCGCTTTGTTTTGTTTTATGATTGACAGTGGTCACGATCTAGAGCTGTGACCCACCCACCGCGTCCCATTAATGAAGCTAAGTGGGATGTATACTGCCTATTAGTCACGGCCCATAGCCATGACCCATTCAAAGAAATGGTCACGACTACCAACCGTGACCCCATACATGCATTTTTTTTATTTGTCATACCTATGGTCACTGCCCAAGTTTGTGACCCATCCGCGACCAAGCTTAGAGGGAATTTTGGTGCAAATTTGGCTCCAAGATGGTCACGGCCTAGTCACAGCCCAAGTTCGTGATCACAGTGGTTAGGGACTTGGGCCGTGACCACTTCTATACCATCCATTATTTAGTGTGGTAATGAATATGGTCACGCCAAAAATTAGATGGTCACGGTTCAAGTTTGGGCCATGACCAACTGGGAGTGACCATTCGCAGGATTTGGTGTTGTGTATGGCCATTCATGTGGGGTTTGCCCTCCTCGGTGTGGATTTTCTGCATCCTCTCTTGAATGTCAGCCCCTGCGATGCAATGTAAATTGGTTCCATCAAAGTTTCTCTAGAACAATGCTTTATCACAAAAAATATACTGGGCAGCTAATTTATGGAGGGTTGCTCGATCTGTCTTATTAGAATCTTGGGGATGTCTACCATGCTTTAGGAGGCGCCAAATATCGTAGTACCAGCAATTGGATATGTCAGGATCTTCTTCTATGATGAGCTCAATGTGGTGACAATGGGTGGGTTTATCTTTCTTTTGGACTAAGAAGGGGCCTATCTTTATTCCTTAGGGCATGTCAATCATAGAGGCAAAGATATCAAGGGCATAGACTAAGTTATTCTTTTCTCGGGGTAGGTAATGGAAGGTGATATCTTAGAATTAGAAATCCAACTCTTCTAGGTGTGCATGGAAGGGTTAGAGTTTCTCTTCCTTGACTTTTCATCTTCTAAAGTAACTTTGAGGCCGGTCGTTCATGCCTCATATTTAGTAATGTTATTGGTGTAGGGAAAGTCCAGTTTAACGACAATAGGAGTGTGAGAGTCATGAGGGTCAATTACGAGTATCCCAATGCCATACTCTTTCTTGTTGGCAGCTCCATCAAAGAACATTTGCCATCAGAGGTATTCTTGCGAGGTATTAAAGATATTCTCATCTGGGAACTCAAAAATCAAAACATCGATTTCTTCCATAGGATAGTCAACGAGGTTATCAAAGATGACTCTTCATTTCATTGCTTTTTGTGTAACACACATAATATCAAATTCCACTGGTAAAATTTACCATCGATCCATTTGGCTAGATAGGGAAGGTTTCTCAATAAGGTATATGATAGGATCCATTGGAGACACAATTTTGATAGGAAAAGAGAGCATGTAGTGTCGTAATTTTTTAGCGACCCAAA
Source organism: Sambucus nigra (assembly GCA_949130495.1). NCBI lineage: Eukaryota > Viridiplantae > Streptophyta > Magnoliopsida > Dipsacales > Adoxaceae > Sambucus > Sambucus nigra. The sequence goes on along the minus strand of OX422209.1, from coordinate 320,604,424 downwards.
TAAGGACAACATATGATTTCTCCAAGGTAGTGTAGTTAACTTCGTACCTAGAGAACTTACAACTGGCGTAATAGATGTCCCTCTTTTTACGGGACACTTCAAGGTATTGGGCTAACAAAGCCCCATCTATAATATCTACTACACTCACATATAGGAGTAGGGTTAGACCAGGCTGTGGCAGCATGAGTACCGAAGGCCGGGTTAGGTATTAATTAATTTTGTCAAAGGCTTCTTGGCAAGATTTCTTCTAAACTTTGGTTGAGTCCGTCCGGAGGAGTTTAAAGATGGGTTCCCAAATAAAATTCAACTGGATGATTGACGCGACTTAGAATTTGTCTCAAAAGTGAGTTCTTTCTAGGCTCAAGTGCAAGCCAGTAATTCGATAAGTCGGGATCGTCTCCACAGGGATCAGAAATTGGGAATTGAGAATTATGTAAGAAAAGTTATTTATCCTTCTAGTGGTTTTTCAAAAGAAGAGAAAAGATAATTGATGGTTGAAACTTCCAATTGATGAAAATAAACTATGTTCACAAAAACAATTAGATTTGAAAATGAGAGAAGTTAGGGTGGAGTACAATCCCTCAAACGTTAGTAAATTACCGTATAGAATACTGGAATTGTAAATTGAAATTCTTGACTAAATCCAATATTTATAAATCCTAAGCATTACATATAAGAGGGAACTAGCCCGCATCATATGAAATAAAAGGTAAAAATAAAGCGGTGAATAGCCAATTATACTTGCATAGTCTTCTTAAACATCCCAAGTACCTAAAGCAAGAAAGATTAAAAGATCGGCTATGTTTGTATAATTTCCATACACGATTTCATCAATATTTAATTTACCCTCTATTTTCTACATGAGTAATTTACCTCGGAATGAGTTCATGTACCCCAACCCTTGAAAATTTAGCTAGACATGGTTTTACTAGAAAATAAATTCATTACAATGCATGTAATTGTGGATGTGGATCTAAGAAACATTATAAAAACAAAAATTACAAAACAAATGATAATTGAATTGAAATTAAGAATTGAGATAAAATAAGAGAATGGAATTTGATACTTGTAATCAGCAATAGGGAAAATAGATGAAATTGAATCCAGAATTCTTCTTATTCCTCTGGCGCTAAAGTCTTTGATAAATCTCCTATAAAAAATCCAGCATGGCCGAAAAAGGACCTCACATCTTTAAGCGATTTTGGCTGGGGTAACTCAGCTATTACTTCTATTTTTGCTCGATCAACCTCAATTCCCCTAGATAAGACTATGTGGCCCAAAACTACACGCTCAGTGACCATAAAATGGCATTTTTCCCAATTAAGGACTAAGTCTTTTTCCACATACCGAAATACAACTCTTTCAAGATTAGCTAAACATTGTTCGAAAGATGGACCGAAGACGCTGAAATCGTCCATGAACACCTCCAGTCCTTTTTCTATCATGTCACTAAAGAGACTCAACATGCACCTTTGAAAGGTTGCTGGTGCATTACATAACCTAAAAGGCATACGTTTGTAGGAAAACCTACCAAACGGGCATGTAAAAGTCGTCTTTTCTTAATCAAGTACATCCACTTCAATTTGATTATATCCAGAATACCCATCTAAGAAGAAATAGTAAGGATGGCCAGCTTCTCGTTCGATCACTTGGTCGATAAATGGCAAGGGAAAATGGTCTTTTCTTGCTCCGGCATTGAGTTTTCGATAATCAATGCAAACACGCCACCCGGTGGTGCCTTAGCATTTTCAACCACGGTTATACCCGACTTCTTTGGAACGACCTGAATTAGGCTCACCCATTTACTATCGAAAATGGGATAGATAATCCCAGCATCTAGCAATTTGATGATTTTCGCTCGAACTACATCTTTCATGGTTGGGTTTAGTCGCCTTTGCATATTTCGCGAGGGCTTCACCTCTTCCCCAAGGTGGATTTTATGGGTACAAATCAAGGGAATGATACCTTTTAAATCTAATATAGTCCAACATAACGCACTCCTATGCTTCATTAACACATTCAACAACACGCCCTCTTGCTCTTTTTTTAAACTGGAAGAAACAATAATAGGGAATGTATCATCTTCTCCCAGAAAAGCATATTTTACATGAGAGGGTAGGTTCTTTAACTCAAGACTAGGGAATCTCTCTTCAAAGGGGATCATGAGTGACTCCTTCGGGGGTAATTCCTCAAATCTAGAAATCCAGTCAACATCTCTAAACTTCTCAAAACTAACTTTTTCTTGCAACCAAGCTCCCAGCTCTTCCACTTCACGCTCAAACTCAGTATAAGAACTCTTATTCTCAACACCTTGCATGATCTTTTCGATGTGCTCATCCACCACTTCTTCAATAAGATCAACCTCTTGAATGTCATCCTCATCATCCATTTGGTTAGTAATATTGAAAATATTGGTCTCGAGAGTCATGTTTCCAAACGTGGGTTGTATTTTTCCATTACGTGTATTGATCAAAACATTAGCAGTAGCTAAAAATGGACGGTAAAAAATTATGGGAACATGATTAATCGAATGTGGGGAGGGCTCCGTGTCCCAAATGATAAAATCAACCAGGAAGTAGAATGTATCCACTTGAACTATCACATCCTCAATAACTCCACGAGGCACTTTCATTGTTCGATCAGCTAATTGTAGAGTGATTCAAGAAGGTTTAAGATCACATAAATCAAGTTGCTTGTAAATAGAGTATGGAAGGATGTTCACACTCACGCCTAAATCAAGCAAAGCTTTTTCGACTTTACTTTCTCCTAGAACACATGAAATTATAGGTGCACCAGGATCCTTGAACTTTGGTGGAAGATCATTAAGAAGGATTGAGCTCACATTTTGTGCCAAAAAGACATTTTTCTTCACCTTAAACCATCGTTTGATAGTCAAAAGATCTTTGATGACTTTGGTATATGCTGGAATTTGTTGGATAGCATCCATAAATGGCAAGTTCAACTTCACTTGCTTCAGAACTTCTAACACTTCAGTACGTGAAGCCCCCTTTTTGGGTAATGCCAAGCATTTAGGAAATGGAGCAGCAGTGGGTAGTTTTACCTCAACTTTTGGTTCAACTCCTTCATCCTTATCTTCCATATGCAAGGAGATCTCCTCAGGTTCTGAAGCTTCTTTAGCTTTAGATTCCTTGAGAGGTGGTGGCGCTAGAATCAATTATGCATCCACTACGTAGAGTAGTGACATCCTGTCAAATCAAATGAAGTAGAGCTAACCGTAGTTTGCCCTTGAAGAGGGGGTCTTTGGCCTTGGGCTGGGAATTTCCCCTTCTCCTGAGTATTCAATGTAGATTGCAACCTAGAGATGCCAGTATGAATTTCTGTGAACATTCGATCATACTTAGCATTGCTCTCCTTATGAGATTGGATGAATTAATTCAGATTATCCTCAAGAGATCGCCTAGGTGGAGTGACATACGGACCAGGAGGTGGGGGCTGCATAGGGTTTGGCATTGGAGGAGCCATTTGCTAAAATTGAGGAGGGGCTGGTGGCAAAGCCACGTATGGATTAGGATCCATCCCACCTTGGGGTTGTCCATAGTTGAAACCAGGATGATTCCTCTAAGATTGATTGTATGTATTCCCTTGCAGCACAATAAAATTTTCACGAAACCCTCCTATCTCCTCTACCTGCTCAGTGTACATTGCCTTGTATGAAGGGATGGAAGGACATCCTTTGGTAGAATGACCAGCAGTACAAATGGCACACACCTTTTCCTTTCCTGCTTGCACGGGTCCAACTACTTCTCTTAATCGAACTTCAAGCATGTCTCTAAAATTCTTTTCTAATTGGTCAAATTTACGATCTAACAAACTGTCCTTATCCAAGTGATAAATACCGGACGCAACAGACGTGTTGGACACTTGTCAATTTTTGTTTTTACTATTGGGGTCATAAACATCCCATGCTTGCATAGTCTTCGCTACGTATTTTAGATGAGCCTCAGTATCGCTCGAGTCTAACTCCCAAAAAGGTCTTTCGCACATTGTCTGAACAAGTTGTTTAAATGCTAAAGTTAGCCCTTGATGAAAAAATGAAATAAGATGATGTTTTTCGAATCCATGATGGGGACAAGCACTAACTAACTCCTGAAAACGTTCCCAACACTTATCGAAAGACTCATTCTCATTTTGCCAAAAAGATTGTATTTGAGCTTTGACAGAATTGGGTTTGTGTTGTGGGAAGAACTTGGATAGGAACTTAGTTTGCATATCTATCCAGGATAAAATAGAATTCGGAGGTAGTGACCATAACCAAGTCTTAGCTTTATCCTTTAAGGAAAAATGGAAAAACTTTAACCGGATAATATCTTGTGGGTAAGTTTGGTCTCCAAACGTCTCACATGCTTCCTCGAACTCTCTAATATGGAGATATGGTTTTTCAGAATCCATCCCATGAAATGTAGGAAGAATTTGGATCATCCCATTCTGAAAGTGGAACTGATCGGCATTATAGGGAGTAAAATGCAACCAGGGGTAACAGTTAGCTCCGGAAATAAAAGATCTTTCAGGGGAAGGTAAGGTATTTCCTCCTCTCCATCACTAACACCAACACTACCGTGCACAGACATATATTGCTACCAAACGATTCAAAACTTTCACTCGGTGTTTGACTCAAAGTGTGACTTCTGATTGAATTATCCGGCGAAGGAGGTGGAACCCAAAAGTGTGGAGAATCGGTGGTGTGAGAATTTTCAGAACTAGCTTCGGCAATAGGATTTTCGCGGGCTTGAGTGAGAGGTTGATTTTGCATGTAATCTTTCAAGAGATGAGATGATTTTTTTTTTTAATCACTTTAGGATTAAAAGCACTTTCCTAAGAATTACCAATTGATGATCCCCGGCAACGGCTTAAAAAAACTTGACGTGACTTCGAATTTGTCTAAAAAGTGCGTTCTTTCTAGGCTCAAGTGCAATCCTGTCTCGTTAGTAGTAATCCGACAAGTCGAGATCGTCTCCACAGGGATCAGAAATTTGCAATTGAATGTAAGAAAAGTTATTTATCCTTCTAGTGGTTTCTCAAAAGAAAAGAAAAGATCATTGATGGTTGAAATCTCCAATTGATGAAAATAAACTACGTTCACAAAAACAATTAGATTTGAAAATGAGAGAAATTAGGGTGGAGTACAATCCCTCAAACCTTAGTAAATTACCGTATAGAATACTAGAATTGTAAATTGAAATTCTTGACTAAATCCAATCTTTATAAATCCTAAGCATTACATATAGGAGGGAACTAGCCCGCATCATATGAAATCAAAGGTAAATATAAAGCAGTGAATAGCCAATTATACTTGCATAGTCTTCTTAAACATCCCAAGTACCTAGGGTGAGAGAGATTAAAAGATCGGCTATGTTTGTATAATTTCCATAAACGATTTGGTCAATATTTAATTTACCCACTATTTTCTACATGAATAATTTACCTCGGAATGAGTTCATATACCCCAACCCTTGAAAATTTAGCTAGACATGGTTTTACTAGAAAATAAATTCATAACAATGCTTGTAATTGTGGATGTGGATATAAGAAACATTGTAAAAACAAAAATTACAAAACAAGTGATAATTGAATTGAAAATTAGAATTGAGATAAAATAAGAGAATGGAATTTGATACTTGTAATTAGCAATAGGGAAAAGAGATGAAATTGAATCCAAAATTCTTCTTATTCCTCTGACTTACACACTAGGGTTTATGAAAAACTAAGAAAACTCTCTAAAATCTGACTATCTCTCTCTAATTCGACTCTCCCTTAGAATGACATAGGGCTTGGCCTTTTATAGCACCAACTTAGCACGGCTTGACAGCTAAAATTGTTGGCTGCACAAGATTCTCCAAGATATGCACCTCTGGAGCTCCATAATTAATGCTAAGAATTCTAACCGCCGGACCGGTTCGAATCCTCTCGAATCGGTCCGTTTTTCAGCAATCAGATCGGTTCTTTTTTATTTCTACCGAATCGGTCCATCTGCTATTGAATTGGTTATCTTGCCATCGGTTCAGCATCAATCCGGGGTCTACTAGAAATCTGACATTTCGGATCGGTCCGAGATGGACCGGATCGATCCGATTTCTTTAATGTTGACTTTTTCTTTCCATCTTTGACTGGCCATATCTTTTGATCTCCAGCTCCGATTTGAGTGTCGTTTCTTCTGATGCTCTTGTGAAATAAGGATATTCATCTTTCCTTTAGTCTTCGAGTCTGAACTTCGGGTGTTAATTTACGCTTTTACCCTTTGACTTGTCTTCTTTCCTTTTCTTTCTTTCTTCCGATTTCTTTCTTTCATTCTTTTCTTGCACTAAATTCCTATAAAATCAATAAGAAATACACGAAAGTCGGGGTACTCGTTAGAAATAGTCAATGGAAAAGATATGAGATAAAAATAATTCAATTACGTTGTTCGAGATATCAAAAGTACTAACTTAAGGGGCTAAATTCAGAAGAATTTATGATTGGTCAATGATGAATCGACTGATATACTATAATTTTCCACGCAATCCTCAGACTTCCCTTTCCATTCGGGGTGGTGGAATTTTAATTATGGCTTTCACTTTGGCACGATTTACTCCTATACCTTTATCTCTAACCATTAATTCCAAGATCTTTCCTTTGGTAACTCCTAACACATTTCTGTGGGTTAGATCGTATTTGGTATTTTCGTCGTTGTTCGAAGAACTTCCGGGGAGAGGGAACATGACCTTCCCTAGTCTTAGACCCAATAATCACATCATCCTCGTTGACCTCTAATTCTCTGTATTTTAGATCATGCAAGATGGTTGTGGCAGCCCTCTGGTTGGTAGTCCATGTGTTTTTTAGACCAAATGTCATAACGGTAGAGCAGAAGGTTCCCCAAGGAGCGATGAATGCGATTTTCTCTTTATGATGCGGGTGCGTCTTGATCTGGTTATATCTAGAAAAACCATCAATAGATTACTTGAGAGGTGTCTAGTTATGTTTTCCAGAATTATGTCGATATTGGGTAGCGGTTAATCATCCTTTGGGGAGGCCATGTTCAAATGTCGGTAGTCAACGCACATGTGAACCTTTTTTTTTTTTTGGATTTTGGCACATGTGAGATATTATTTAGCCATGTGGGATATTTGATCACACGAATGAAACCCACGTTCAACTGTTTAACCCTTCTTCGTTAACCTTAAGTGACCATTCAGTCCCGAGCTTTCACAGTTTCGGTTTAATTGGTTTGTATTCTTGGAGGGTTGGAATCTCATGCTGAAATATTACGGGATCAATGTTGGGCATGACGTCATAAGACCATGCAAAATCCATAAATTTCTTTAGTAATTTTTAGAGTTGCGTTCGATCTTTCTCATCAAGGGTATACCATATCCTAATCTCGTGCAGTTGGTTACTGAAACCGAAATTAATTATAATAATTTCATCTTCATTAACTTGAACGCGATTATGTTGTTTGTTATTAACCTTATTAAGATCAATTAGGAATTGTTTATTTGCAAAATCATCATCATGAAGAGTTTGACTAGAATAAATACAACTAATGTGAGGGACAACAAGAAACTGAAAATCATCATTTATTACATTATTGGGAAAAATAGTGTTGAGAACCTCATGGAAAGAGCTCGCGGTTCAATCAAAATAAGGAGGAACAAAAAAAGAAGAGGAAATGGGATAAACATGAGAATTGGGTTGAATTTCAACATGTGGAACATGCATAACATGCCGATTGACGAGAGGTGCATCATTAGCTTTGATCAAGTGGGATGTATTTGATGATGTAGCGCTTGAGTGGACCATACAGAGTGTCAGCCCCAGTGTCTCCAAGTTGAATGAATCCTAGAAGTCACTTTCATTGGAATATCTATTAGAAGCTATAGTCTTTTTAATGAGTGGTTGCACATGATGTTGGGAACTTTCGGCCCATGAGTAGTTGTTTTGGAAAAATATATCCATTCTTCATTTCATTTTCTCGTCCCCATGATCATACCATGATTCGATAAAGACATAAAAGGGAAATCTTCACCCTTTTTTATGAATCTTCTGTTCAAGGAATCCCCCAAGAAAGTCTTGGCACTTTCTATACTTCTTTTCAGTCCAGGTTGGTGGAGCATTCTAAGTTCTTCTACTGATGATTGATAATCAAAATTGTAAGGAGGAAAGTCTTTTTTCAATACTATGGGTTCAAGTATTCCCTATTGTTGTCGTCCCAGCCCCATTGCAGGCATGAAGTGCATGTTCTTGAACAACTATATCACATTAGTGTTACTATGAGGGTTATGCTCTAGAAAACCCAATCCTTGAAATCCTCCCCAGCTGTGAGCGAAAGCTATTAAACTCGGAAACCTGACAGAAGCATATCATATGCCCCTTATTGTATCTCTAGTACCCGATTATTTGTGCTTTCATTCTCAGCATTATCATCGTCGCCCAAGATGGTGATGACCTGCCCAATGGCAAATAACTCCAATTTTTTGTGGAGGGAAGAAGACACACTCTTGATTATATGGAGCTATGGTAGCCCAAACAATTGATTGAAACAAGCCAGGATATCGATGACTTGGAATTAAAAAATTGGTTTTATAGGGCCATCCCCTATTGTAAGATTTATGTATCCCATCATTTATTGATGAGTATTATCATAAGTGCGCACTGCGGCAGAGGTTGGAGCAAGGTCGTTCACTTTCAGTCCCAAGTAATTGAGGGTTCTCAACGAAAAGCTAATCCATTACTGACAAGCGAAAGTGGGATGGTGTTTCCTATGACTTTGATAGAGATATTTAGAGAAAAGTTGTGATTTGGACCAAACTTAGAGATTTCTTCTTTAGAGAAGGATAGAATTCTAGTAGATATTAGAGATCCGACCAGATTCACAGTTTTTTCTCGTGTGGCATAAGGAGGGACTATGGGCTTGGTAAGTAGTTTGATCAAGGCATTCCGGTGAAACTTGGAAAATGTAAAGAGTTCCTATAGATTGATGTTAGGTTGGGTTTTCTTGAACTGATCAAGGGTCATTTCCGACATAAAAATCTTTTTAACACCTTTTCCCTTGTCGATCACTGATGATTATGGGTTTGGAACTTGATAATGCCACCAGATCTAGTCATATGGTTCACAGAAGAAGGGAAAAATAAAAACCCTATTTTATCATCTATCTTGGGTTATTCATCCTCCTTGTTGATTCTCCTAGCAACCGCTCAAACGATATCATTCCCCCTATTCTTACTATTAGGTTAGTCTTTTCTGGGCTTTGATCTTCATCTGAACTATAGAATTTGTCCCCCCATCCGGTGGCAATGACATCTTTCCGTGAGAAGTCAATGCACTACACAACCTCAATAGCCTCTTAATATAGGTCCTCCCACTCATCGGGGAGATGTTGAAGTGAAGGGACCAGGCACCCTTGTAGTTTCAAAGCAGCAAGTAATTCAAACATACTGTAAATTTCACCGGTATGTCGGAATAGGTCAACCATGATCAGGAAAACATAATTTAAACTAACTTCATCGGTAGGTACCACCCAATTATCTGACTCTCAAGCGCAACTCTAAGCTTCCATAAATAGTGTACTGAGTATTTAACAGTTAGTGGTCATCTCTAAGGGCAATTTCATCCCGAACTCTAGAAGATGGTTCAATACCACTGATAATTCCATATTTTCCCCTAGGAAATGGGTACGAATAATAATGCATGATCTAGTAAGGAGTGACAGGGCCTGATCGACAAAACAAGTAGGATGGGGAGAAAATAGGGGCAAACTTGGAGGATTTTAGGGGAATATATGGGTATAATGGGTGATTTACTGAGTACAATATGGGTGGATGGATCAAATTTTGGGTCTTCCTCTAGGAAGCTTACATTTGTATGATATGGGAGTGGATTGTGGGTAGTGTTTGGTTTAGGAATGGCTGGTGGGGCGATGATCCCCCTATCAATCAGACCTTAGATTACATTTCGGAGATGTAAACTCTGATCAGTGGTGTGGCCAGCATTTGGTGAAAATTGTAATGGGAATCTGGTTTGAAATTTTAGGGAAGTGGGTTTGGTAATGGACGAGGGTCCAATGACTTGATAACATTTTAGCTTAAATGGTCTTGGTAAAATTTGGAGAGGGGAGCGTGAATCTTAGTGTATTCCTTTTTGGATGGGTTAGGGAGGTTTTCTGGTGCCCATGAAGTGGCATGCTGAGAGATGTTATTGATGGTTGAAACTACGGTTTCGGAAGGCTTCCCATACTTTATGGGAGTGAATTGTCTTATTACTTTCTTCAGCTCAACTTTTATGTTGGTAAGATTTTCTTAAATGTATACTCCTTCTTCTTGGAGGGCTCGAAAATGAGGGTAGTATGGTCCTCACATCATCGCTAGAACATAGGGTAATAAGTTTTTCTTTATGATACCGACTTACTCCTTTTCGGAAGGCCACTTGGTCATAGTGGTTGCTTTCCCTCTCCATCTTATTATGAAGTTGCTAACAGATTTCCTAGGGTTCTGTTTGAGAAGTTATAAATCACGATGGGTAACCTTCAGCTCTTCGTTATACTTGTACTATGACATGAATTCACGGGGAACATCCTTCCAACTACGAATCCTGGACTCCTCGAGAGATAAGAACCAGTGAAGAGTGCTATCCTTCAAAGTCTGTTAAAAAATTTGGGCAATTATATTCTTGGAGGCTCCTAGGAGAGTCATGGATAGGTGGTAACTTTGAAGATGTACAATTAGGGTTCCACTACCCCCAATTTTTTTGATATTAGCATCTTGAAATTTTTTGGAAGCCTTACATTAGTAAATGAAGACGTATGGATGTAATCTATGTAGTTCCTGGAGATTCTAACTTGGTTAAACTTCTTGGTCAATATCTTGTGGTCTTCCTCGGCCTTGTTCGACTCTTCTTCCTTCGGATCAGAGGTTATGGGTATGTTAGTCCCTGGTTAGGTAAGATTCGGTATAGGGAGATGGGCTAGCGGTGGCCCATTAGTAGGAGGGTCACATGGAGTGTGCTGATATTCCTTGGGAGCCAAATAGGCTTGGGTGTGGGTGGACCTATAGCACAAGGGAATAGGACCTCGGGCTCTTTGAGAATAGGGACTCAATTTCATTATATCTCATTAACCTCGATTTGAAGGTTGTCAATCTTCGCAGGAAGTTGGGCTAGGACTGTCATCAAATCTGGCTGCACATTCGTTACTTAGTTAATGTTCCCCATGGGAAGAAAATAAAGGTTAATTATCGACTCGGAGGAAGTAATGAGGGAACTGACAAAGCCTTGGGACGATTGGACGGAAGATTGAATCCAATAGGGATCTAGGCTAAGCAATGGGTATGCGATCGACCTGAGAATGGGAAAAAATTGAATTTATTTTTTAAAGAGAAGGGTTAAAACTGTTATTTTTGAAAAATGAGGAAAATATTTTTGACATTTTTGGAAAAGAGAACAAAATATTTTTAGGTAAAAAGGAGGAAAAATATTTTTGGTATAAGGAAGGAAAAATCCTTTTGGTGTTTTTAATAAAACAGGGGAAAAAAATGTGTTTGATACCTTTGGTAAAGAAATAGGAAAAAATGAGAGAAGGGTCGCAACATGATTATTATTATGTTTATTATGTTCTCACCTGTATTAGGTTTACCTAAATGCAAAAAGAAATGTCGTACAGGACCCAAACTTGTGAAAATTGGGTTTGAAAAATTTGTAAAAATATGGTTGGACTTGTTGACAGGGTCCCAATTTAGAAAGACAATCTCACAAAAAATTGGACAGCTTGTTGACCCATCATTTTAGAAGGGTTTCGGGTAAAAACCGACAAACAAGATATGAGTATCCCAGGTTTGACACCTATACGAGGGTATGTAATTATTGGGTTAATTGGAAGGGTTCCTCATTTGGCATGATTTCCACGATATACGTCTTGCTTTTGACGGAATCAGTATGTGTGGACAAGCTATTTGATATACCCGTGTGTACGTGAATTACCTCACTATATACCTCATGGGGACAATATGGGTGAGAGCGAATTTGATATACTCGACTTACGTGAATGAGTTCCCTGCGATATACCTCCCGTTATGACTTCGATCAAGCGGTACGATGCTGGGGAACCGTTCGATGTACATCGAAGGTACTTTTCCAATGGAAGGTGAGAGTCATATCTCTTAAGATAACTACGACCTACCGAATCAGCACCCATCACGAAGTGACCCCCATCTACAGCACAAAATTTGGTCAATATCCAAGCTCTTTGGTGATGTAGTGTGTAAAATGCACGATTCTTGATTAGTACATTATGGAGAGAGTAATTTTTTTTTCATGATGATCATTATACTAAAGGGGAATAATGTACAAGTATAAAAAGTAAATATATCATGGACCATAAAGATTATACTAAGCATCGATATGTGAGAGTGAGTGATGTGTTAATGTCTATAAGTGAGTGTGTGGTAGTGAACCTAAGCATGGATAAAGTAAAACTTGTGCATGACAAGTGTAAGTGAACATGGATATATACAAGTGTGCTAAGTGTACGTTTGTGTTAGTGACACCTAAGCATGGATATTCTAAATGGTGTGTGCAACATGTGGATATAAGTGATCCTACGTGTAAATTGTTTAAAGTGTACATGAGAAGTATCTACAAGTGTGCGAGTGAGTAGTTATATAAGCATGAGGTATATGTGCAAAAAATAATAGAGGAGAAAAAAAGAACATAGATGTAGGTGCATACGCACACAAGAAGAAAATGATGACACCCATGTAAATAGATTTTATCCCTCTTATGAAAATTATCCTCGATGGAATTTCCACTATGGCCATCTCGGATCATCTCCTCTCTCTATCTTCCCGGGGAGGAAAAAAGGGGGGGGGGGAGAAAAAGGTATCACACCCGCTTTCTCTAAGATCACTTCGACTGTCGTCGGTGTGGGGTGAATGTTAAGAGATGGTGACGCCAGCCTATTTTGCACAAAACACGCAAAAGAACATGTTGCCTCCTCGAGAGAGAGGCATCAAAGACAAACAGATGCTGACGAAACCAATAGTTCGAAGGTTCGAGGGCTAAGTTACGAAATGGGAAGGTGTTAGGCACCCATCCCGCCCTTTCGGTCTCTCACGGGCTTTTGTTCTCTGTGAAGTGTGTCTGCGTGTATATATAAATGGAGATCGGAATTGCCCAACTCATACGAGGAAACAATAGAGTGAGGTCATCTATAAGAATGTTCCCAAAAATAATATTTAGAAAATACGATGTATGCATTTATCGAAATATTGAACGTTATAATGAAACGATAATTTATGTTGGGATAAAACACCAATATGGATCACAAATATAATGTATATTATAACAATGTATAGATGAAAAGGTCACAAATGTGAAAATGAGAAAATTGAAGTCGAGTCCCTAGTTTTAGCTAGAAATGCCTACGTAGCGATTAAAGGCATAAAAATCCATAGATTCGAACGAGAATTTATTATGTATGCATTTATCCCATAGATTCGAACGAGAATTTATTATGTGTGTGTTGGGGGGGGGGGGGGGATTATGCTTTAGTTTTGAGAAACTGTGATGGGTAATCCCGTTGGAATTTATAGGTGTAATCCTTTTTTGTTTTTTTTTGTTTTTTATAGAAAATAATGTATGTGCAATATAACAAATAAAAATGTGAGATATTAATGTGTATGAATTAAATTAAAAGATACATTATGAATTTATGTAACGAATAAAAAAATAAAAAATTTAAAGAGAGATAAGGATTTTGGAACTTCTTTGGAGAATTGAAGCTTGATCTTGATCTTTATTGAGCTCCCTTGGATGCTGAGATGAATGTTGGATGTGAGAGAATGAGATCTTGCTAAATTGGGTATGAAAAGGATGGGGATGTAATATGGAAAGGAATTTCACATAAGGAAACTTCGTTGATTACGAGAGAATCTTTCTAAGATCAATGATATTGATGGATCCGAGGTGTGCTTTGGGAGTGAGGTAATTCCCTCTATTTATAGGTTAAGGGGGTGGCAATTGTCATAGCCCTAGCCCTTCTAATCAGCAAGTAAGTCGAGGCACACTCCCGATAGGCAGGGAAATGGACCTGGCAATTGGGAGTCTCTTGTTGATTTTTCTGGAAAATGATCATTGAACACAATCCATTAATCATTATCGATCACGGGATATACCATTGGAAAGGTAATTTAGAGACCTTCAAGAGTCCATAGGGCCTCTCCCAGGTCCGTGAGTTAACTTTGGGTCAAACATCTCAGAAGCGCTCGTCGAACCTATGGATGGGAGATCGCCGAACGAAAACGAAGCATTAGCCGAACGATAAGTCAAAATTGCTCACGGGGTAGAACATTGGAATGGTTATGCTAGGTACTTCGACATTCCAAATAGCTTCGCTCGGTTCGAAAAGTTAACTTTGGTCAACTGAGTCCCGAAAGCACCCAGTGACCTTTCGGAGTAAAATGGGTCGTTCGTTCCATATCATAAGGATGATTCAAGAATGGGATGGACCATTGGAAAGGGAATTGTGTGCCCTTAGAAGATTCATTCAGTCTCGTTCGAGCTGAAGAGTTGTCCTTGGTCAAAAGGATCCAGAGAGCGGTCATTGGCCTCCAAATCAATTTTCGGGGGAAAACGGATCGTTTATTCGAACAGGTTTGTCATTTTATGCATGGGGTGGGCCATTGGAAAGAGTTTTCAATCTCCTTCGAAGATGGAAAGATATTTTTCTGTAATGATGAAGTTCACTGGGGTCAAATCGGGGCCCGAGAGCACCCAAATTGATTTTTGGTTATAAAATGGTCTTTTTGTCCGAACCATTATGTTGATTCATGTATGGGGCACTCTAATGTAAAGGGGATTCAGAGACCTTCAAAGATTCATTGATCTTTATCTCTGATGATAGATTTTAATGGAGTCAAATGTGGCTTGGAAGCGCCCGATGGCCTCTAGATTAGTACTCAGAGTATGACCTAGGTTTTATAGTGAAATGGGGAGGTGCAAGGGTCCTAAGGAGAGACTTAGGGGATACTATAATATAGTGTCTATAGGGCAAGGCCCTATGGAAGTTTCTTGATCCCTAGCCTCATCCACCACCGAGGGTGAAGGAGCTTCAGAGTGAAAAGCAGAAGCAATTGTAACTTCGGGAACCTGAGAATGTTAAGAAGCATCTCGAGAAGGGTTCACAAAATCACTAAGTGTTAGATGACAGAAAATTCACAAGAGTAGGATAAATACACAAAATGATTAATGTTTTCCTCAATAGCAATGGGGAAGGAAGCAAGGCCAGCGATGGGCCTCTCTAGAGGTAATTGAAGTAATGAACAAAAAAGGGTCGTGGCTAGCGAAGAAACAACAACCTGGAAAAAGAAAGAAATATCACACTTAGTATGGAAGAAGATAAGTTTGGAAAAAATTGTTCCGAAGGAGAAATAGTTACTTCTGGAGGACTTGAAGCTACGAGAACCACTATCGTAGGAAGAATGGGGGAAAGGGGGACGTATTTAAGATACTAAGGAAATTTCCACTACCTAAGGTGAGGACCCAATGGAGTCAAGGGATACAGCAACTTTCTAGGTATCTTCCTCTGCATGCCACGAAGGAGAATGCCTAGAATATGTCAGTCCAGGCATGGAAGAATTGGAAAGAGGTGCAATGGTCTCATACAAACCAAACCGTCCTCTCATGAATGGACTTACAGAATGAGAATCTCCACCCCCACCCGAACGACATTCCTGTAAAGATAAAGACCATTTATTTTATGCCAAGTGTTAGGAGAAAGATATTCCTTACTAACATAGATGTTATGAAAAGGGAAGCTACCTCTTGATCCTTTGAAGAGGGCACCAAAAGAACTACGTAAGAAGGAGCTGGTTGAAGCATCGGGTATGCTCCATCAATGATTTTGATCTCTTAAACAAGACTATCGTATATCTTAATAGGATCAGTGGAAGGGGGAGTAGTAGAGGTCCTAGGAATTGAAGGAATGGATGTGGGTTTCACCTCAAAGGCATATTTTTTTGAGTTTTTGTGCCCAAATTCTTCTTTTTTCCAGAAGAACCACCAGTGCTAGATGTTACTTAGGAGCTTATTTTGATGAGGTGGATCCCTTCATGGGAACCATAGGAATGGGAGGAAAAGCAACCTAAGGACAAACTGGAGGGGTGTGTTGTTGAAACTAGCATTGAAGCCATTAAAATTAGGTATGACACTTTGATTGAAGTTCTTCGGGTGTGGCTTTTGGCATTATAGGAGGAACAAAGATACTTGGAAAAATAGTGGCAGGAGTGTTGGACTTAGACGAACCACCACTCTTGGAGGTCTTGGATTTTTTGGAGGATGGTTTATAAGGACCTTTGCTCAGAGCACCTTCAGTAGCAAGTGCAGAGGCAGGTTGTTTCAGGGCTTGATCCTTCTTGGCCTTTTGAATAGTAACAACTGGGGAGAATTAGGAGGTAACTCCATGGGAAGATACTTGGGAGTGTTGCTGAGAGGGAACTCAACTCCCATAATGCAGTTACCTTTGAGATCAAGCTTCAAAGGGGAAAATGTCAAGACAGGGGGATAAATGGGAGAACTTTGAATGAATTCCTCAATCTTGGCCCATTGCATTGGCCACTACTTCATAAAAAAAGTGGGAAGAGACATGACCTTTCCTCATCAAAATTGGAATGGTGATTCGATAACTAAATGCATAGAATAATGATAAAGAAGTTGATATGGTTTAGTGGGACCAAGCATCGAAAATGATGCACTTTGAATGAGATGCTTGATGAACGGGGTGATAGGATCCTTGATCGTAGCCCATTCAGTGTAAGAAGGCAAAAACTCCGAGGTCAGATGAAGTACCATAGCGAACGAGCGATCTTCAGCAATAAGCTCCTCAAGAATAGCTTAAACCCTCCTAGCTTCACTAAGAAAGAATAACCAAGAATAAGCAAAAGTCTCCTCAATTTATGGCCTTATAATAAAGCAGCCTTTATGCCAACACAATAGACAATGGGTCTTGAGGTTCTCTTGAGATGGAAACTTCACCTCTGCTGGCACTATCTTTAGAAAACGTATATAGAGGAAACTCGTTAGAAGAATGGCATTGGCAAAATTGTCCACGTTGTATCGGCCGAGGGAGTGATCCGTGTAAAGAAAAGTCATATCTAACCAAGTGTAGGGGGAACCTAAAGCCATTACTGCCAGATGAATCTTGAACCCCCTGGTCAGTCAAATGGAGATATTGATTAGTTCCTTGCAGGGCTAGTTGTTGGGCTTCTTGGGTAAGAAAAAATGAGATGGAATGACTAAGATGTAAGCAGGTAACTTAATGGGTGTATCCTTAACATTAACATATGAAAAAGAGACTTCCTTGGCAGAATGGGCTTGGAAGAAATAGTTGATCACAGGGGTGAAGGTAGCCTTATTTTAAGAGCCCGTGCAACTTCGAAAAATCTGATCCAAGTCTACACGGGCTATAGTTTCTTCGGCATCCAAAGGTTTGTGAGAATAAGTAAAGGTGCATATGGGATTTATTCTAAGAAGTTCACAAACGTCTTCTAGGATGATGGAAAACTCTCCCCACGTTACGAGGAAAATTTGGGTTATAATATTCCAATGAGACACCCGCACCTGGAGGGTAGTGTTGTGCTTGGCTAAAGTGAAATCCCCAAAATAGGAAGTGTGATAGAGACCAATATTCACGAGGGTATCATCATGAGTGATATGCATGTAGCTACTCCAAGAACGAAAGTGAGTTTGGAAACCTTTAGACCCATCCAAATCTATTTGGGAAAAGGGGAAGTCACCACGACCAAGGCAAAATCTCAGAGTCTCCTCTAGGGAAAAAAAGCCCCAAATAGTAAAATCATTGTCTTCATCATTAAGTGTCATGGGGTCAAACTTAACACTTAAAGATAATTTTTTTTACCCATCAGATAAAGGTCACCCTCACCAAAAATAGGAGAATGACGATAAAAATAAAATTATTCTTGGCAAGCCACCATTAGGGCGACAACACATTGGGTAGGAGGAGGTGCAATAGTAGTGGTAGGGGCAATCGAAATGCCAAAAGAATCCATTATAGGGTTTGAAGTTAAGAATGGAAGAAACAATTGGTAAACAAAAAAAGGAGGCAAAAAAGGGCGAATAAGTGGCTAACAATGGTAGTAAATGGAGGAAGAATAAGTCTCTCACATATTAGAATTTAAAAAGAAGATCAATAATAGGGGAAAGTTTTTTTCCATTATTTAAAAGATCTAGAGACAACGAAATCAAATTAAAGGTAATATTAAGAAAATGCTAAGTGTGGGAGGTATTAGCCTTTTAAGATTTTCAAAATTGACGTTTGAGTTTCCCACTATAGCACAAGCCCAGCTATCAGCTGAGAAGAGTGCGCTTGCATTCAAATAAGGAAGTTATTTAACTAAACTCAGTTTTTATCAATTAAGTCCTAAACATGCATCTAGGTGTGATTGATGATGATAAAATCAAGCAAGAACATTCAAACACACAAAAATGAGGAAAAATCCCCTAAAGGGGAAAAACCTTTTATTTTCACTATAATTTTGTAAGAAAACGGCTTACACGGATTATAATGAAAATATGTGACACAAAAATACCCTCGGGTGTCGTATCTGATGTCGTCGGCTGGAACTATCCCTTTCCAGTAGGGTAGCAATAAAGAAGAGAACGACTTCCTCACAAATTACTCCAGATGAGTAAAAGATCTTCTTGAAGGTTTAAAGATTCACACACGTATATGGGAATGGCTTTGTGAATCAAAAAGGTTTAGAAAACCTAAAAAATATGAAGTCTTATTATGGACTATTTTTGCATAATTTTGAGATTGCAGAAAGATTTGAAAAACGTGTAGAAGGAGTACAGATATTTATCCAAAAATCGAGGCAGTGGCTTATTCGAACGAGATAGTCATGTCACTCGAACGAAGGACATATGTCATTCGAACGAGATCGTGCGACATGCCTATCTCGTGCAAACGACATTCAAAGCCGTTTGAGCGAGCTCGTCATTCAGGGCACTTCGCTTCTACACTTAGAAAAAATTCTGCTTTTGATAAAAAAATTAATCCAGACTTCAAAAATAATTTTCAAAAATTTTTCTCAAATATTTATGCAAATATTTAAAGCTGTAATAAAACATTTTATCGATAACGCATAGTGGAGTAGTGGGAATGAGCTGAGCAGCACGTCGCATGTAGCATGATGCACGTGTAGATAATGGACGCATTGAATTTGGATAAAGGCCATAGAGGTTGATCGTGTTGACGTGCCGAATGTAGCGGTATTAGACATACAAACTGTGATCTAGGAGAAAACATAAAATTCCTAGATTCTACCCTGGACATATGTCCTTACAAATCTCCCCCTATGTCTATGCCGGTACATACATAAAAAATATGAATTATGCAATCAAAATACATACAAGATAATATCCCCATTAAACCCTCAAATTGAGAATACTAAATGACATGTCTTTCAAATCTTCAGCTCTTCCAAAACTTTTATCATCAGGGTGTGCAATCCAATAATGAACAATGTTGTACCTACACACATGAGATAAAGCAAATACCCATGACAAGCAACAGTTTGAAATATAATGATATGCAAAAATTGATGATCAATTAAGCTTAAGCAAATCATTGATAAATCAACCAAAAAACCAATAAAATTCTCCCCTAATTCTTCTCTCCCTTTTTATGATGTACCCAAATAAACAGATATGAGAAGCATAGATAAATGCACATGGAGAATGACACACGGGAATAAACTGCTATTTTTGTATTTTTCAAAATTTTTCACACATAGTATACAACAAAGAATCACAGCATGAAAGAACACAAAAACAACCAAGTCGATGATAGCGTAAATGAAGGGGTGTGATCAAAGTCGATAGGAAAATCAATGCATACAAACATGACATATGTGCACGATGAATATCGGATACTCCTAACGAATGAACTCAAAATCTTCCTTTGGTGTAAAAAGGTGGTAATATGAGACATTGACTCAATCAAATCAACAAATCAAAGCTCAAAGTGATTTCCACACCAATAACGTCCAAAACTATTTCATTCTTTTTCAGGACTTTCAAGGAAGTGCAAACCCATGTATATTCTCCAACCAAACTCCCTCAGATTTATATTTTGTATAGAGGCGATCTAAATTCTCAAACTTTGGAGAATTGATGGTGAAACCTAATGGCCCATATTTGGCATATATTACTTTTTATTGCCTTTAATTTTTTTGGGCTCTTTTAACCTCTTTGGACCCCGAATAATAAAATTCCTCAATCTTTTAGGTCCTTTTTAACGGTGGCTTAAAATTGTAAAGGCTAAATGAACCTTTCGTAGCCCTTCCCCATTTTCAAATAAACACACAGTCTCACCAACACGCTTTTTACATGCATTCCAATGTTGTCAAGTTGTATCGCATATGGTTAGTTGAATAGACAGAATTGAGATGAAAACACTCAAGCTAATATGTGATGGACAAGTACAATAATCAAATAAAGCTATGCATGTGTGCAATAAAGGAGATAGGAGTCAAACATGTAGAAAGATATGACTAATCACATCTCAAAGACTCCAATCAATGTAAAGCGTATGGATGAAATGATGTAGCGTCTCAAATCTCTATCAAACAGTCACAGGGATGAATGGAATGAAATTGTGACTTAACTATCTTAAATGCTCATCCATAAAAGGTGCAAATAAAATAAAAAAATCTTTTTGAGTTTTTCTAAAATTTTTATAAAAGAAAATCTTTTTGGATTTTTCAAAATAAATAAATAAATAAATATCTGTACAACAAAGCAATAATACAAATAACACAAACTAGCAATAGGAAGCATATGATATGAACATGAACAAGCATCCTACCCTAGACACACACCAACCCCTCAGTCAACTGTGCAAATCCCCAAAGACTTCCTAAGATTCTCAAATCTAAGGGCATCTAAAGGTTTCATGAAAATATCGGCTAAATGACGGTCGGTGGGTACGAAACTCAGGGATATAACTTTTTCCTCAACTAACTGACGTATAAAGTGCTCGCGTATCCTGATGTGTTTTGTGCGTGAATGTTGGACTAGATTGCGGGATATGTGTATCGCACTCGTGTTATCATAGGAAATAGTCATGGTGTCCTGTAAAATCCCATAATCCTCCAACATTTGCTTAATCCATAAGAGTTGCGTGCAATAACTCCCGGCGAAAATGTACTCAGCCTCCGCGGTGGACAAAGAGATGGAATTTTTCTTCTTGATCATCCAGGAGACAAGAGAAGAACCAAAATAAAAACACCCACTATAAGTGCTCCTACAACTATCTACATCCCCGGCCCAATCGGCATCCGAATAGGCGAATAAACGGTCATCGGTATCAAAAGAATACCAAATACCATATGAGAGAATCCCACTCACGTATTTGATAATACGTTTTAGGGCAAGTAAGTGTGACTCTTTCGGGGACGCCTGATATCTCGCATAAACTCCAACACTAAAGGCTATGTCGGGATGACTAGTATTCAAGTAGAGAAGACTACCTATCATACTCCGATACAAGGTTTACTCTACGTCCTTGCCTGAAGTGTCCTTACTAAGCTTGGTAGTGGTACTCATAGGTGTACGTGCATGCTTAGCAGAGTCTAACCCAAATTTCTTCACTAGGTCTCTAAAATATTTAGATTGGGAGATGAATATCCCATCCTCTAGCTGACGAACATGAAGACCAAGGAAGAAAGTAAGCTCACTAACCATGCGCATTTCAAACTCACTTTTCATCTCCTCCTCAAAGTGATGATCATGTTGGGAGCACGTGGATCCAAAGACTATGTCGTTTACATAGACCTAGGCAACCAAAATAGCACCGTCATCTCTCCTAACGAACATCATATCAACTCCCCCTCTCTTGAATCCACGGGCTAAGAGATAGGAAGTAAGCCTCTCGTACCAAGCACGAGGTGCTTGATTCAAACCATACAAGGCTTTCCTAAGATAGTAGACGTGCTCCGGGTGCTTAGGGTCTTCAAACCCTTTCTGTTGTTCCACGTAAACCTCCTCCTGTAGAATGCCATTTAGAAAGTCACTCTTGACATCCATCTGATATAACTTGAAGCGCAGATGACATGCGATGGTGAGTAGTAAGGGGACGAACTCAAGCCTTGCAACAGGAGCAAATATCTCCCCAAAGTCTACACCTTCTATTTATGTGTAGCCTAAAGCGACCAACCTAGCCTTGTTTCTGATTATGGTACCATTTTCATCCATTTTATTCTTGAAAATCCATCTGGTACCTATCACATTAGTCTCACTAGGTCGGGGGACAAGTTCCCAGACATTATTATTTTTAAACTGAAGCAGCTCATCCTACATAGCAAATATCCAATGTTCATCCTTGAGTGCTTCTTGGTGGTTCTTGGGCTCGAATTTGGACGTGTAGCAGAAATGGCTAACAACGTTCTCTAGCTGAGCATGAGTCTTAACCCCCAGAGTGGGATCACCAACAATGGAAGAAGGGTCATGACTCTTGCGAACCCAAGAAGGTGTGTCCCTAACAAAGGAGTCGGGTCCATAGAGTGTGGGTGAGGTACAAGTAAATTACTGCCAAAAACATCCTCATCCTCACACTGAAGTCTAGAATCAATAAATGTCAAAGATTCTTC
This sequence comes from Sambucus nigra, assembly GCA_949130495.1. Lineage (NCBI taxonomy): Eukaryota > Viridiplantae > Streptophyta > Magnoliopsida > Dipsacales > Adoxaceae > Sambucus > Sambucus nigra. Next base: position 320,581,772 of record OX422209.1, on the reverse strand, counting down.
ATATTGCACAGTGACGTTTATTGACTCCATAACCTTAGAGATCTCTAGGTTAAAAACCCAGTACGCTCTACTATTTGATGAATATCCTAACAGTATTCCCTCGTCCCTTAGGGAGTCAAACTTTTCTAATTGCTCTCTATTCCATAGGATGTAGCATTTAATCCCCAAAATATGAAAATATGCAAGGTTGGGTTTCTTGCTAGTCCATAATTCATAAGGCGTCTTAAGTGTGTGTGGACGCAGGTAAACCCTATTCACCGTGTGGCATGCAGTAGACACTACCTCTGCCCAAAATCTCCTAGAAACCTTATAACCTAGAAGCATAGATCTAGCCATTTCCTGGATCGTCCTATTCTTTCTCTCAATAATCCAATTTTGCTGAGGAGTCTTCACAGTAGAAAACTCATATTTGATCCCAATGCTATCACAGTAAAGATCTACCTTTGCTTCCTTAAATTAAGTGTTGGTGTCACTACGTATCCTGTTAATAGTGACTCCGTGTTAATTTTGCAGGACACGGCACTTGGTCATTAAAAACTCCACCACATCAGATTTCTCCCTCAAAAAACCTACAATCAAGTATCTGGAGAAATCATACACCATCACGAGGACATACCTCTTACCACCCAGACTCTCAGTACGAGTAGGATCCATAAGATCCATGTGAATAAGCTCAAGAACACGAGAGGTGGTAATGGAATGCAACTTCCTATGGGGGCTACGAATTTGTTTTCCCAACTGACAGGGTACACAAACTGTCGAAGTTGGATTTCCAAGTGATGGTAAGCCATGTACTAGGTCCTTTTTAGCTAAAAGAGTTAGATCTCTAACGTTCACATGACCTAGACGTTGGTGCCAAAAATCCATAGGAGTGATCGTGGCGCTGTTGTAGACAAGTGAGGACATGGGCTCAGTTGCATAGCAATTATCCTCTATCCTCACCCCTCGCACTAAAAATTTATCGGCTTGATTATAGACATTACATGCGTCCCGATCAAACTTTACAGCAAAGTCAGCATCGCACAGCTGGCTAATGATGAGAAGGTTTGCTTTCAAACCTTTGACGTACAAAACATTCTCTAGCTTAGGAAATCCTGGTAACTCTACAGTACCTCATCCTACAATGCTAGACTTGCTCCCATATCCAAAGGTGACTCTACCATCCTTATAATCCTCAAGATAAGTAAAAAATGAGGCATCACCTGTCATATGTCTGGAGCACCCACTATCAAAATACCACTGTGAGGTATTATGTGCTTTGAGAGCGACATGAACAACAAAGGCCTTTTTATCTTTCTTAGGTTCCCAAGAAGTGGTGACCTTTTGTTTACCTTTATTGTTATTGGTTTTAGCCGGAATGTGAGAAGCATTCACTGACGGTAAAGACATTCGTCAAAAATCCTCCATCAAACTCTGTGATGTGGCATTAAAAAACTCAACTCGCTCTCTCAGACTGGTAAAATAATTAGTATGATGTGGTGGAGAAGTAGTACGTCGTGTTCGACCCATACTATAGCAAAACTCCCTGAGGTCTCCTTTTCTTTTTCAATATGTACAAAAGAAAACATTCAAAGGCGGACCTTGGTTTGCTTTTCTTGGTCGAACTCTCCTTAGAGGTTTTTGACGATGGCCATGAGGAGTCGTAGTAAACTCAAGAACTGGTCCAGGTGCAATTTGGGACGTGGAAGCACCATCATAACTTATTCCTTGCCTATCAACAAAACCTAAAGCGGGGCCGAGGAGCATCTTTCCCATCTTCCTAGATCTGTCCTCGATTTGTACCTTGACTTCCCGTGCTCTCTCAAGATCATGAGTAAGCTGGGCTATAAGGGCTTTAAGTTTCTTCCGAGTCTCCATGGAGGAATGGAGCTCACTCGTAAGACTAGCCACTTGTTTAGTCAAGTCCCCTCTTTCTTTCTCAAAACAACTCTCTCTCTCTCTCTAAACAAACTTTCTTTCTCAACACAGACAGACTCTCACTCTTATTGTAGTGAAAGTAAAGGACTCTCTCTCTCTCGCTTTTCTTAAGTCTTCCTCTAAAGAGGTGATCCTAAGAACTAACGCTTTGTTACGCTTTTTAGTTTTAAATGACTCAGAATAAAGCTCGGCGTATGCGCGTTGAAGATCACTCTCGCTCTCACTTGTGTCATCCTCCCCCTCACTCACATCGATCTCACTGTTGAGGTGTCCCTGTGAAGCAGCATCCTCATCGTTGTGAGGATCACTTGATGTACTCACATGACTTGCCATGAATGCGGTGAAGTTACACTAATGTGATGATTCACCTCCAGAATCCACCGACTCGACCTCACTGTCGTCACTAAGGGTAGCATTAAGGACAACTTTGCCCTTTTCTCTGTTTAGCCTAGTAGCACACTCAAAAGCTCTATGACCCCTATCGTCGCACTCAAAGCATCTCTCACTTTCTTTCTTAGGAGGATCTTTAAAATCTTTTTCATTTTTCTTTTCAAACTTATTTTTCTCAAACTTCTTTTTATCTTTAAAATTACCATTTTTCTTGAATTGGAGAATTCTCTTGAAATTTTTAGCAAATAGGGCCAAATCATCTAAGTCAAAATCACACTCAGAATCTGACGTATCTGTCTCTCTTTTTCTAGATGACTCTCCCCTCTTTCTTGCCGACCCCTCACTCTTTCTCTCCTGGGAATTAAGTGCAATTCCCTTATCTTTAGACTTGACAGATTTAGGAAACATATCAATTTCATATGTTTGCAAGTCTCCTACAAGTTCTTCCAATTTAAGCGTATTTAAATTACCCATAGAATTTAACACTGTGACTTTAGGGATAAAACTCTTAGGCAGTGATCTAAGAATCTTTTTAACAACTCTTGCATAAGGAATGTGTTCACCAATATTAAAGCTAGTGTTAACAATATCAAACAATCTAGCATAAAATTTATCAAAACATTCAGATTCAAGGATGGTGATTGTTTCAAATTGAGTTGTTAAATTTTTCAGCTTAGACTCTTTAACAGCATTAGTACCTTCATGGGTAAGTTCCAAAACATCCCATGCCTCTTTTGACGTGGTGCAAGTCATTATGCGTTTGAACTCATCAGGCGTGACCCTGAAATAGCACTTAAACCCTTAGAATTAAAAGATGACCATTTAAATTCTTCTTCAATCCATGTAGTAATAGGTTTTAAATTGGTCACGTTTTAAAGAGTGACGGAGGGAGGTGTCCACCCTCGTTCAACCAAAATCCAGACACGTTCATCAATTGCTTTTAACGCAGATCTCATGAGGTCTTTCTAGTATGCATAGTTTGTCCCGTCAAAAATTGGCATTTTATTATATAACTTCTCCAGTATGAACACACTCGTTTTCAAAAATTAATTTTTCAAAAAATTAAAATCTTAGAAAAATTTTGCGGAAAATTACACGATAAAGTCGTGTAATTGGCTCTGATACCTATTTGAGAAGAGTGCGCTTGCGCTAAAATAAGGAAGTTATTTAACTAAACTCAGCTTTTATCAATTAAGTCCTAAACATGCATCCAGGTGTTATTGATGATGATAAAATCAAGCAAGAACATTCGAACACACACAAATGAGGAAAAATCCCCCAAAGGGGCAAAACCTTTTATTTTCACTATAATTTTGTAAGAAAACGGCTTACACGGATTACAATGAAAATATGTGACACAGAAATACCCTCGGGTGTCGGTTATGATGTCGTCGACTGGAACTATCCCTTTCCAGTAGGGCAGCAATGAAGAAGAGAACGGCTTCCTCATAAATTACTCCCGATGAGTAAAAGATCCTCTTGAAGGTTTAAAGATTCACACACATATATGGGAATGGCTTTGTTAATAAAAAAGGTTTAGAAAACCTTAAAAAGATGAAGTCTTATTCTGGACTATTTTCGCAGAATTTTGAGATTGCAGAAAGACTTGAAATTATTAGAAGGAGTACAGATATTTATATGAAAATCGAGGCGATGGCTCGTTCGAACAAGATAGCCATGTCGCTCGAACGAAGGACAGTTTTTGTTCGAACGAGATTGCGCGACATGCCTATCTCACGTGAACGACAGTCAAAGTCATTTAAGGGAGCTCGTCGTTCAAGGCACTTCCCTTCTACACTTAGAAAAAATTCTGCTTTTGATAAAAAATTAATCCAGACTTCAAAAATAATTTTCAAAAAATTTCCCAAATGTTTAAAGCTCCGATAAAACATTTTATCGATAACGCGTAGTGGAGTAGTGGGAATGAGCTGAGCAGTACGTCGTATGTAGCATGATGCACGTGTAGATAATGGATGCATTGAATTCGGATAATGGCCGTCGAGGTTGATCGTGTTGACGTGTCGAATGTAGCAGTATCAAACATACAAACTATGATCTAGGAGAAAATAGAAAATTCCTTGATTCTACCACGGACATTTATAAAATTATGTCCTTATATCAGCAATCATTTCAAAAGACACGTGAAAGTTTGGGAATTTCTCTGATAGGTGACAAGATAGGGTCTAGTCGTTAGTGAAAATGGTTATACTTTTCCTACTAAACTAGCCACTGAAGGAAGCACTATGAGGATTAGAAAGTTACTAAGTGAATTCACTAAAGAAGAGAAACATACTTCCCTTAACAATAACAAAGGCAAAAATGACATATTCATGTCTATCAATGAACTCAAATTTAAAGGGATATCATTATGTTCTATCTCTAAGGAAGCATGGGACACCCTAGTGAACGCACATTAATCCATCAGTATAACCCCTTGATCGTGACTGAGACTGAGTCATTTGATGACTTCTATATTAGACTGACAAACATTGTGACCAAATTTCATGCTAATGGGATTGTTTATGATTGAAAGGAAATTGTCTCTAAAATACTAAGATCACTTCCAAAAAAAATTATAATAAGAGACATGCAATTGAGGAGATAGATGATCAAAATATCACACCTAAACTCCATCAGTAGCAAATTGAGAACTGTGGAAATGGAATTAGAATTTAAGAAATAATTTACCTAGTCCCAAAAGAAACAGTCTGCCACCAATATTATTTTTCATCTAAGTTGACCACGCCTGATCTTAGCATACCTAACATTGGCTTATACTCTGATGAGGACTGTAAGTTAGAAAGTCTAGATAATCATCTTGCCTTAATGTTTAAACAATTTAAGAAAATGGTGAACTTTTGAAATGAAATAGCAAAAGGACAAGGCAAACCTACTAATCCAAACCAATCTAATAAAAGGCCTAATGAGAGAAGATAAGACAAACACCAGACTGATAATCACAAGAGATCTAAGAGAGATCTTAAAAATATTGAATGCTTAGATGTGGGAAGTGAGGACACATGGCTAGTGACCGTAGAGTTAAGTTATAAAAAATTCATAAAAATAATAGGGCTCATCTATGTAAGACTTGGGATGACTCAAGTGAATCTGAAAATGATGAACTTGAGTCATTTAACACTTTTGACCCTTATATGTCATTCTTTACTAAGATAATCTACACTGATGATGAAGAGTCTGATCATTCTATGTTAACTGATACTATACCTACTAGTTTATCTACCTTATTTCTTGAGAATGTTGATAATGCTTCAAACGTTGTGTGTGTGTGAGTTAAAGGGAACACTCTATTAATAATGGCAATGGGTGTGTCAGTCCTAAAAATGAACTGCTATGGGACACTACACATGGTAAACTTAGTGACATCGACAATGATGACCTTCGTGACATTCACACATTGTACACAGAAACTCTCAAGAAAAGCACTAGGCTGGAAAAGCACTAAGTCAGATGATCAAACATAATGATGAAGAGTACACTACTCAATGTCTAACTCATGAGAATTAAACCAAAAATTTTGAACAAAAATTGAATGAGTTGTCTCACTCAAATGAAATTCTGGAAAAGAAATATAAAGGAGCGCTATTAGAATTGGAATGAACAAAAGAAAAGACATCCACAGTATTCAAAAAATTTGCAAAGTTTGAAAATAATTCTAAATGTTTTAAAGATTGTGTTGATGAAAGTAAAACCAATTCTGATGACAGAACTTGAATAGAATTTTGTCCCAACTCAGATACCCAAATTAAAAATGTTGAAATAATAAAGTGTGTGTCTGGTGGCAAAAGACCTATTAAAACTTGTCTAGACTTTCAAAGTTTGAAAAATGAGTTTGATATAAAGCAACTCAAGTCAGACATTGGTGAATCAAGTAACCCCAAGCATAATGTTGAACACAATGCTATATATGGTTGCCCCCCTATTTGATAAGATGATTCATCATTTCATCCTATGCTACCTAAGAGCAAGACTAGAGCTCAAAACCTAGAAAAGCCTTCGAATAATACTTTTTTCTAAGGTTACGAGTTCTACGTGTCATCTTTACTGCTCCTATTGTGATGTCTATCGACATTCCCTTGAAGGCTGCTATTCCAAACATCTATATAATCCAGTCTATAACTCTCCTGCTTAACATAACTTCAACTAATCTAGGAGAAGCCGAAACAACTATGTCCTTCCTAGACAACCAGACAAGAATTCTAACTATCGTAATAGAAAGAGAAGGACTAATACTAAAATACCATCTACAAGAAGGAATCCTAGATTATTTTCTAAACCAATTGATCAAACTATTTATAATAATAATAAATATGCGCAAAAAACTTTTAAAGAAAAGACAGAAGCTCGCAAGTTTTATCAAATACGAGCTAATAAGTGTAAATTGAAAACTAGAGCAATTTGGGTCAGAAAAGATGATCTATTACCCGAGTTGAACTGCAACATTGTGATTAGTGCTTTTAAATCTGAACACATGACAATTGGATGGTATTTAGACTCAGGTTGTTCCCAACATATGACCGGGGATGATTCCAAACTTTCGAACAAAACTAACTTCTTCGGAGGAAAAATCCTATTTAGAGATGGTGTATCAACCCAGATCATCGGTAAAGGAACAATCCATGAATAAGGATTACCCATTCTTGAAGATGTTCTCTTGGTAAAAAGTCTTAAAGCTAATTTACTAAGTATATCATAGTTTTATGAGTCAAACCATATTGTCACTTTTTCAAAGGACAATTGCAAAATTTTAAATGAAAAAGGTGATTGCATCATTACAGGACTCGGTCCTCCAGATAACTGTTACTTTGTCAATTGAAGTACAGAGGTTTGTAACATTGCCAAAATGGATGACAATGAGATATGGCATAATATGTCAGGTCACATTAATTATGATAGTCTTAGCAAATTGTGCTCACAAGGGATAGTTAGAGGTCTTCCTAAGATCAAACCAATTTCAAACATCATTTTTGGCCCCTATCAAGAAGAGAAAATTATTAAGTCTCCCTACAAGAAATTTAAAGAAGTTCTATCCACTAAACCTCTAGAACTCATCCATATGGACCTAATGGGTCCTTCTCGTACTATTAGTCTTTGCGGAAATAATTACATCCTTGTTATGGTTGATGACTTCACTCGATTTACCAAGGTTGACTTTTTAAAACACAAATTAGAAATCTTTCATAAGTTTTTGAAAATCTTAGATCGTATAGAAAACGAAAAGGACTCCCAAGTAGATAGAATTCGTAGTGAAAGAGGAGGAGAATTCATAGATTCAGGTGTCATCAAATATTGTGACTATAATGGTTACAAATACGAATTTAGTGCTCCTAAGACACCACAACAAAATGGAATTGATGAGCGTAAAAATCCCACTCTTCAAGAAATGGCCCGTGTAATGATTTATGAAAAAAAAAACTATCTATATAATTTTGGGTAGAACCCATTCGTACTGCTTGTCATATAATTAATCGAGTCTACTTAAGGAAAAATACCAAACAAACATCCTATGAGCTTTGGTATGGGAAGAAACGCAACCTAAAATACTTTAGAACCTTTGGTAGAACTTGTTATGTCTGTAAGGATAGAGAACATCTGTCTAAATTTGAAACTAGAGGAGATAAAGGAATTTTCTTAGGATATTCTCCAAATAGTAGAGCCTACCATGTCTACAATCTTCGTACCAAAACTATGATGGAATCCATTAATGTGGTTGTAAATGACACTAATGTAGAAAGTAAGACCAAAGAACCAATTATTGTGCATGTGTCCGAAAACATTTTAAATTATGACTCTCCATAAATAGTTGAATCCTTACCAACTGAGACCCCTGAAGTACCTCACTGGGTTTCCCAAGATCATCCTTTAGATAGTGTAGGTTCTAATCCTACTGATCCTATTCGTACAAGATCTCAACTTTATAACATTGCTCATTTTGCATGCTTTGTGTCTCTTATTGAGCCAAAGACTGTAAATGTTGAATGACACTTTGTGGATTAGTTAAATGCAAGAGGAACTTCTTCAATTTTTCATTAATGATGTATGGTATCTTGTAACCAGGCCTAAAAATAAAAGGTTTATTGGCACACATTGTATTTTTAAAAATAAGACTGATGAATCTGGGATTATTATTCAGAATAAAGCTAGATTAATTGCCCAGGTCTACTCTCAGATTACAGGAATAAATTTTAAGGAAACTTTTGCTCTAGTCACTCGCCTTAAATTTGTTCACTTACTTTTTGCAATAGCTTGTCATCTGCACTTCGCTCTATATCAAATGAATGTTAAGTTAGCCTTCCTTAATGGAATTCTAACTGAGGAGACCTATGTAGAACAACCCAAAGGGTTGATTAACCCTCATCACCCAAATTATATCTATCGTCTTAAAAATTCCATTTATGGATTAAAACAAGCTCCTAGAGCTTGGTATGAGCGTCCATCGACCTTTCTTTTAGTCAAAGAATTTAGGAGAGGAAGGAATGACCAAACCTTATTTGTCAAACATTTTGGCAATAATATTAATATCGCCCAAGTTTATGTTGACGATATCATTTTTGGATTCACCTCCCTTTTAGAAGTTAAGACCTTCTCGGACATTATGCACAAAGAATTTCAAATGTCACTTTTGGGGTAGTTACAATTCTTCTTAGGGCTCCAAGTTAAACAAAATTCAAATGGATTATTTCTATCACAATCCAAATAAGCTTTAGAGATTTCCAAGAAGTTTGGCCTAGAAACAGCTAAAGAAGTTAGGACTCGTATGATTACTTATGTCAAACTTTTAAAAGATGAGAATGGAAAATCAATTGATTCTACATCGTACCGTAGTATGATAGGATGCTTACTTTACCTAATTTCTTCCCATCCTGATATCATGTACTCTTTCTACGTGTTTGCCCAATATCAAAACAATCTTAAAGAGAGTCATCTATTATGCGTTAAAATAATTATCAAGTACATTAAAGGCACTCTAAACTCAGTACTTTAGTACACTAAAGACACTTCTAGTACCATAGTAGGTTACACCTATGTTGATTGGAACGGGTGTACCGATGATAGTAAGAGTACTTCAGGAGCATGTTACTACATTGATAACAATATGGTAGGATGGAGTAGTAAGAAACAAAACTACACTTCCTTGTCCATTGTCGAATCCGAATATATTGTCGCAGGAAGTTGTTTGGCTCAATTACTTTGGCTAAAACAAATGCTAAAAGATTACATTGTAACTAAAGATAAGTTACATCTCTATTGTGACAATCAAAGAGCGATTAATATTTCTAAAAATCCAGTTCAACACTCTCTTACCAAACATATTAAAATCATATATCATTTCATACGCGAGTTAGTTTAATCTAAGGAGTTCAAAATTAATTACTTACTTACTGAATTACAATTAGCTGAACTATTTACTAAATCATTAGACTTTCTTCGATTTGAATATTTGTGCAAATCTATTGGTATGATTATGGCAAAACAATGATTTATTTTTTCATACTGGTTTACTTTGCCCTTTGTCCATTTGAGACAAATGGGGGAGAAATTTGAGTCCTCTTGGACATTTTGGTGTATTCTCAACGAAAAATCTTGATCTTAGTTATCTTGTTTTCTGGAATCAGTACCTTATTTTGCAACATAATTTTGATAGGCTATTGCTCTTTATCTAGTTGAGTTGTGTAATTTTCTCTATCTATAATTATTGGGTAGATATAATTTTTGTATAAAACTAGGTTTTTCTTACTATTTTGTATCCCTACGAGTCCTAAATGACTCAAAGGAGATTTTGTCTCATATTTGCAAAGGGGGAGATTGAAGCACCCTATATCTTTGACTCACTTGAGTCTATATTATATAGTTGCTCATCTAGTTTGGAAATAGTGACAAAATTGAGTCATACCCTTTCAAACCAACAAGCCTTCAGACTCTTCATTTTGATTTCCTCTAATAGTCCAAAGGAATAAACACCAACACCATACCTAGGATCACTTACGTGTTGCATATGAGATTGCATTATATATAATATGAGGGTGTGTGAGTTAAATCCCTTTAAAATAAATTTTCCATATTTTTGGGATATTTTAAACAATTTCTAAGATCTTGTAAAATAATTTTTTTAAATTTAAAATCGGCTTTTACAAAGTTTGTAAGTTGTTTTGTAAATTCTTTAAGATGTTAAAAACTTGCTTAGGTAGAAACCAAATGCGCTTGATAATTGTGTGGGTACAAATTGTATTTCTAAAAGTTTATAAACACGCATTTTACAAGTCATCTCAACCTTACACGTGTTAATCTCACAATGGATGGATTTGTGTTTTCTTTCCCTCGCATTCATGTGTTTGGTTGTGAACCGTAAGATCATTTTAATCTATGGCATGCATGCGTTCTTACCTGATCCTTGTGTTTTCGTTTAAAGCAATCCTAGGTTTTATAATTGCGGTGCATTATTCTCCATCAAATTTACCTTGATCACTTAAAACTTAATCGTGACCATTCATTTTCTTCGAAGTTTCATAGGCTTCCATGGCTTAACATAAATACATTCCTTATGTGTTGCGATTAACATCCTTTTCTTACCTGACTTCTAAGAGAAAATAAAGAGAAGGGATGGAGGGAGAGAGAGAGAGAGAGGGAGAGAGAGAGAGAAGGAAGAAAGAAAAATAAATCCTAAAGTAAACTCTAGCCAAATCTCCCCAGAAAAATATTTGTGAGAGTTTGTTAGTTTGAGAGTTGAGAAGATCATTCCTCTCATGTCCTTAATCTCTTTTATAACTTAATCAAAACAGTTTGATCTCATTTTCTCTCATAGAAAATTGAGATGGACGTTTTGTGATAGATTTCACGTTTATCTCTCTTTGTTTTGATTTCTTATTTCGAGAAATCATTGTTTTTTTGGCAGTTTTCAACTGTTATGCTTTCATACCTTAAAACCAACAAAACAGTTTCTGATTTCAATTTCTTTGAACATTCAGACTCAGATCTAGTTTAAGATCTTGATTGTGGATTTACACTTTCACAGATTTCAGATTTTGTGAAATAGTTTGTATATTTTCAAAATAAGAAAGTTTTTAGGATCTTGGCTCGCGTTTATAGAAAGATTCCCTCTTGATCTGTGGATATATTAAAAGATCCAAAGTCTGATAGTTTTGACTAAACTGATTTTAGAAATCTTTGCATATTTGTGATCAATTTGTAATTTCATTAGCCTCCTGTTTGTAATTAAGTGTGTGAGTTTCATGCATATGAATTAGAGCACATCACCACTTATACCTTCACATTACTACATTGAAAAGTGTTGGTATTGAGATCTTGGACTTTTGAGTCGATGAAAAGCTAAAAGCAGTGGAGTTACAAAGCTAAGAGAACATTAATAACATCAGAGACTTGGGAGAAGTCATAAAATCCAAAGGAGTTAGTACATTTCTAAACTTAGAATTAGGTCTGATTATGTGTCTTGATTGTTATATAGTTTGTAAATCATTACTCTATTTTAGTGGATTTGAGAGAGTTAAAAGTGAGAAGAACCAGCCTTTCTAGTCTTTAATCTCTTGTCCAACCAAGTCACAAAGTTTAGATTTTAATTTCTTTTCAAAGAAATTTGAGATCTCAAACTGTGTGATACATATCACTTAGATCTTGTTATGTTTGATTTGTTTTTTTTAATAAATCATATTTTTTGGTTGTTTTACTCTTATACGATTTTTTTCAAAACCAGAACCAACAAACTTATTTCTATTTTCAGTTTACGAGAAAAATTAGACTTAGATCTAGTTAAGATCTTGAATGGGTTTTTAAACTTTCATGAAATATTTCACATTTTGTGAAATAGCATTGTTTAAAATAAAGAAAGTGTTTAGGACCTAAGATGATTTTCATAACAAGGTTCCCTCAAGATCTGTGCATAGAAATATAGATCCGTAGTCTAAGACTATCAAACAAACTGTGATTTAGAAATCCTTACTGCATCTTAAACTGATATTTGTAATTTCTTAGGAATATTATCTGTATAAGTGCGTGTGTATGTGTGTGTGTGTGTGTGTGTGTGTGTGTGTGTGTGTGTTGCATGCATGTGATTAGGCAGTCCACTACTTACACGTATCACACTACAACACTGAAGAAGTGTTGGTAGAGATATTCTTGACTTTAGAATTAACATATAGCTAATAGGAGAAGCGGTTACAAGGTTGGGATAATAATCTCAACATCAGATGCTTCAGAGGAGTCAGAATAATCGAAAGGAGTTGGTAAAAATTATGGACTTAGAATTAGTTCTGCTTGTGTGTTTGGTTTGTTATATAGTTTGTAATCTGTTACTCTATTTTAGTGGATTTTACTTTTGATATGTAGAGACCTCCATGGATATTTCCCCAATTGGGTGGGGTTTTACCACGTTAAAATCTTATGTACCTTCATACTTACTCTTCCTCTCATGACCTTCTTGAGGCTGTGCTGATTTAGAACGTATATAAGTTTTGTTTTTCAAAATTAGTACACCCATACCTTAAATAACTCGTTCATATAATCTTTTATACACATCTTGTGTTAGTTGTTTGTTTTGATTGAAGAGTTTCTTCAAAAAAACTGTTTGGAGCCATTTAAACTGTTTATTCCTGAATTAAACGACTTAAGTGGCATTTTTTAATTGGTATGAGAGCTTTGGTTGCACAAATTCTATTAGATCTTGAGTTTCTAAAATTGTTTTCTCAAAACAAACTATGGAAGAGAAATTTGAGAGATTAGTTAACTTGTCCAGACTCCCTTTCTTTGATGGAACCAACTTCCCTTACTGGAAATTGAAGATGGGTGGTTTCATCCAAGGGGCATTAGAAAATGATGTCTAGGATTGAATTTAAAATGGCTACACTTTTCCCACTAAACCAGCCGCTGAAGGAAGGACTGTGAGGATTAGGAAGTTGCTAAGTGAATTCACTAAAGAAGGAAAACAAACTTCCCTTAACAATAATAAAGGCAAAAATGTCATATTCATGTCTATTAATGAACACGAATTCAAGAGGATATCTTTTTGTACTACCTCTAAGGAAGCATGGGACACCCTAGTGACTGCACATGAAGGATACACACATGTTAAAGTTGTTAAAACCTAAATATTAATCCAGCAGTACAACACTTTAGTCATGACTGAAATTGAGTCTTTTGATGACTTCTACATTAGGTTGGCAGAGATAGTGACTAAGTTGCATGTTAATTGGATAATTTATAATAAGAAATAAATTTTCTCTAAAATTCTAAGGTCGCTGTTGATGTAAAAAACTAGATTTGATCAAATTAATTAATCACAGAGAAATATGCATAAAGAAATAAGAAAAAGGATTTTTAAAGTGGTTCGGCCTTAAGGAAATGGCCTACGTCCACTGTCTTGTATTGCTAGGTGTTTGGCCTTAATCTTGATTATCTTTTTTCTTATGATAGCTTACCCATTATGAGGGTATTACAATTTATTTATAGCCCTTGGGCAGCCCATGTGAATCGACAATACGCCGTTATTAGATAGGCATATGTATCGGTACATAATAAGAATATTCATAGAATCTATTTTGGCCATTTAGTCTTCCCAGTTAGTAGCTCGGTATTCTGAGTATCTCGGCATGTTAAGTTGCTCGTTGTATATAATTATACCGTGTTGGACAACACGTGTCTTATCATAATTGGTCCACATCAGCTAACTAATTTTTGTATCAACAGATGCCCATAATATTTCATAGTTGAGATTGGATGCGAGAGTGTGAAATATTATGCCCAAAAGTTGCTCGGGCACATTTTCCCATGCCTTGTTTGGTTACAGCCCTTAGACAAATGTGAAATTTTTGTCTCAGCATAGTAATTTTGAACAAGAAGTGGCAAACATGTAAATATTTTGAATTTTTTATGAACGCTTAGAAACTTGTACCTTTTAGCTGCTGAAAATGCAATCGTCGTTATTTGTAATCATTACTTTTCCCATTTTCTAAAGCAGCATATATGAAGGCGGTAAAAGAAGATTATTTTCTACCTTTTTTTGTCTAGATTCTCAAACTTTCTGTCTTCTTAGTTTTCTTCTTACGATCGTCTTCTCTGTTCATCTGCCTTAGCTGATTTCTTAATTTTTCTGTAAGAATTTCTTCCTACTTTCTTCGATTTAGTCATCATGGTTTACCTTATCGAATAGTTGGATAAGTTTAGAGATGATTTTGGGATTCCTTCTTGGGTTACTTTGGATTAACCTCCTTTCCCTTCTGATTTATTTTCTGTAACTGAGGGACATTGGTTTCCTTCCATTTTTATAGCAGAATGTAGTTTTTCTTTCTCGCTTAATCCCTTATTTTCGGAATTTTGCCAATATTTTGATATTATTCCTGGAAGAGCAGTTCCAAATACATGGAGGATAGTTAACGACATACATAGTTTGAATTAAATTCATGGAACTGATCTAGGGATTCCTAAAATTACGTACTGTTATAAATGGGTTACCAACGACACCACTTTTTACTTAAAAACTAGGCTTTTTAACAGAGCATTAGTGGTCAATCTCCCTTATGCTAATAGGGATTATTTTGATCATGGGGTTGTGATAAAAAATTGGCAACATCCCCCATTAAAGGGGAAAGACATGTACCAAGGTCCCGGATGTCCACTTTATGGCAATGGGGTAGGTTGTTTTTATTTTTCAATTTAGCTCTATTTTTATTTAATAAAATGCGGTACTGACATTTATTTTTTTATATGTTGCAGTTGACATTAAGAGAAAATCCCCAAAAGAGAGTGATATTAATATAAAATATTTGAAATTTATCTTGGGATTGCTTCAAGCAATAGCTGGGGAGCACGTGAGGTCTGTTTCTTATTTGTTGTGATATAAGAACACCACTTCTTGTTTTATTTCTCGACCTCTTGTTCCTCCCTTAGTGATTGACCTTGAGAAGGCTCCGGCATCTTCTTCATTTGATGAAGAATCTTCCTCTGACTTGGGCACTTCTGTTCCTAACCTGATGATGAAGAAAAATAGAAAGTCTGATCTATTTGCCAAAGTTGCACTGGTGTTGATGGGGCGAAGAAGAGCAAAGATGATGTCCCAACTGAAGGGACTAAGAAAAAGGATGTTTCTCCATATGGTGGAGCAGTCACAACTGCTAAGGATATCAACAAGAAGCCCTATATTGCTCCTAAAGAGGAAGCATCTTTGATTGAAGGGGTTGTACTTATTTAAGAAGAGGTAACACCTTTGATTAAAGCTGCTCCTTTTAAAAGATTGGGAAGGGTTCTTGCTGAGAAGACCATGGATGTTGCTGCCCAACCTTCTGGGGTTGAGGTACCTTCTTTGAGAGTTAGTACTCCAGCACTCATTGCTCCTAGCTTGGCCAAGAAATTGATCAGTTATGGAACTCTTCCTAATTGTAGAGATGTTGATACTTTTACTCCTCGGGAGAAGGTTACTGACTTAGCATCCCAACATCTTGCATCAGTAAGTATCATCGCACTTTCCATTTTACCTCTTTTTACAATCTCATCTTCTGACTTAAGTTTCTTTTCTCTTGTAGTTTTTGGTGTACTTTAATAATATTCTGGAGAAGGATGAGGCTATAAGGGCTTCAAATTCATCGAGTGGAGTAGAACAAGCCCTTGCTGGGTTGTCACAATCTTTGGTGGAGTCCCGAAAGAAGTACGAGGAAGACAAAGTTGCTTGGGAAAATAGAATCAAGTCCGCTGAAATAACTCAATAAAAAACTGAGAAAGATGCCAAGGAGGATGATACAACTCGGCGAGAGGTTGATACAGCTTGGCAATAAGCTGTAAATATTTCCAAGGAGGCAGAGAAGGAATGCAAGATTGTCATTTCCAGTAAGGTGGAAGTTGAGGGCAAGCTTGAAGAGGCTGAACGGCGTAAGAAAGACCTTAAGGAGAAGGTGAAGTCTGTCGAAGAGATTTTTAGGGAAAATACTTCCTCATAGAGAGTAAAGAGGAAAGCTACTATGAAAAAGGCCTTTAGATCTAGCTGGGATAAAGGGTGGAACAAAGCTATAACTTCTGCCTCTACCAAAATAGAGTATGTAAGTTTGAAGTTCTTCAGGGATGGACGAAAAGCAACATTGAAAGAGTTGAATGTTGTAGAGGATTCTAAACTATTTCAGAGACATGTTCATGGCCCTCCTATTGCTATTAAAGAAGAAGAAGAAGAAGAAGAAGAAGAAGAAGAAGAAGAAGAAGAAGAAGAAGAAGAAGAAGAAGAAGAAGAAGAAGAAGAAGAAGAAGAAGAAGAAGAAGAAGATGATGATGAAGCTGGATCTGATGAATCTTCTTTGTTGATAGTAGAACAAACACCTGGTGCTAATATTCATCAGTCCTTCGAGCAAGTTAAGTAGACAATCACTTCTGCTGAGCAAGGCTAGATGCCTACCAGGTAACCAATTCCTTCCTCAAAATCAACTGATGATGTTTTAGTGAATAAGGTGAAGGTGTAAAGTTGTTCGGCAGTTTGCTGCTTTTCTCTATTTTTTCCTTTTTTGTTTATACCTTTGGTTCTATTCTCCTCTCTTATAATTAATAAAATGGACTTTGTTATCTATTCTTAGTTTCTCCTTTACTTTTTTAATAAGTTGTGCTGGTGTTGATCTAGTTTTACTTTTCCTTGCTAGTTCATTGCTAGGACGAAATTATTTTCAGCTCATGGCACAGAGTTGATGAAGAAGTGTACTGATTATTTCAAATATGGTCATGCAGATTTCAGTGAAGCATAAATAATTAATATTCTTCGGTCTGATGCCTCTGAGCGAGCAATTGATGCTTACCAATATTGAAAATGTCTACTTGATCGAGCTGTTGTAAATAACGTGGCTTACTATGAAATGATTGAGAATCTTCATAGAATGATCGAAGAACTTCAGCTTCAGCATAAGGAAGCAACCGGTCTTCTGCATGAGGTTTATGAGAAGAAGTACCAACAATTGAGTGCTAATCGAGGTTATAAAAAATTTATTTTAGCCCATAACAAGAGAGAAAATCTGTTAAAACTTGAGATTGAGGATGATAGAAATACTGCTAAGCTACTGGAGGAGGAAAATATTTCTTTAAAGGAAGAGGTAAGTCAGCAAAAATCTGTTGCTTCGTCTGGAGCTCTAATCCCAATTAATGATGAAGGTTTTTCATTTTTGGAGACTGAGAATGCCTCTTTGAGGGAATAGTTATAAACTTTAAAAAAGGCCAGACCTAGATCTTCTTCGCGGGGTAGAGCAAGAGCTAGTCGGAGCAGTATTAAAGAGAATAGGACTCAACAAGACTTGGAAAATCAAGTTTTTCAACTGAAGGCAAAAAATCAAGCTTTAGCTGAGATGTCCCAAAAAATTCAAACTCTTATCGAGCAATTGTCCACCCAGAGTTCTGCATTGGAAAGTAAAGAAAATTTAGTGAAACGACTTCATTACCATGTTGAACGATTGACTTATCATTACCATGTTTTGGATGGGAGGATATAATGAAGCTTTATGTCATCTCGATGCCAGGTTAAAGCAAACCAACAATAAGGGATACAAACAGGGTTTGTTGAACGCCTTAACTGTGATGAAGGTCGAATAAGGAACAGAGCTGTGGGATTAGTATGATCCCGGATTACTTGATCTGCCAATGCCTCCTTTTAAACTAGATGTTAGCTCGATTCCAGCCCGCTCCATTCCTCAGTGTTTGATTTCCCAATACCTTGGTGACTACAATCTTCATGAAGATTTTGAGATATCCCGACCTCAACATCTGCTTGAACGACACAGCTCGAGCAACACTAGAATGCTATAAGATTTGAATTTTAACAACTCTTCTTTTGATCTAGATGATCCTAATCTGAAGGAAAGAAACCAATAGAATAGGCTATTTGTATTTCTTTAGTGATTGTTTAACGAAGAAAAATCAACTTCTTGTAATTTTATTTTCTCGAAAATAAAATGATTGTATGATATATATCTTGTCAATCTTTATGAGATCAACTATAATAATGTTGTATTTCGCTGAGTATATATCTATAAAGGGATAATTTGTCCTTTGTTGATTTGATTTCCTAGACAATGGAACTTTGAACCATGTGTTTGCCTAGTTGTAGTGACTTATCACCCATAAGTGCCTAAGCAATGGAATTATTTTTATCCCATGTTCCTGCTTAGTTCAAGCAATCATTTATGTAAATAATTTCATTGGTGCCTAGGCAGTGGATATTTTACCCATCTTCTTTCCTAGTTTAGGTTCCACTTGGGTCACCCATAATCAAATAGGCCTTGGATTTCTCGATTATTATACCAACATTATTGGTTGTGTTGATGTCGACCAACTTGTAGTTGGTGATTGGTGATGCCTACTAACGTTGTTGGTGTTTGTGTTGTTGTTGACCCACTTTGTTGAGAAAAATTTAATTGTTACTGAGTTAGGTTAGTGTGTAGAACTAGTACTCGGAAAAAAATAGCACAAACGAATATCGAGAAACCTCGTTTCCATTTATTCTGAAAAAATGGGGTACATGTGTACTTATATTACTGGTAATACTTTTGCAGGTGCTCTGCATTCCAAGGATTCTTGAATTATTCTCCTTATAGAGTTTGTATTCTATAAGTGCCAGGTCGAACAACAACTGTGGAACGGTAGGGCCCATGACAATTGGCTTCCAATTTATTGTGTTTTGAATCACCTTCTTGAGAACATAATCTCCCTCCTTGATATCACATTTCTTAACTCTTTTATTATAGAACATGGCGGTCTTTTGCTGATAAGCTACATTTCGAATTGCTGCGTCTTCTCTGACTTCTTCGATCATATCCAAGTCTAAACATCTCATCAAATTGCTTACCGTAGAATTAAAATTAAGAACCCTATGAGTATGTAGTCTTAATTCAGCAGGTATCACTGCTTCACTCCCAAAAGCTAACATGTAAGGAGATTCCCTAGTTACTACTCGGGGAGTTATTCGATAATCCCATAGCACTGAGTGTAACTCATTTATCCAGTTTCCCTTGGCATCATCTAACCTTTTCTTCAACCCATCCAATAGAGTTCTGTTCATCACCTCTATTTTCCCGTTACTTTGGGGATGACCTAGACCAGAATGAATCCTTTGAATGTTAGACTGTAAATAGTACGCAGCAAACTCCTCATTATCAAATTGGGTACCATGATCAGTGATAAAAGCAAATGGTAAACCATATTTGCAAATAATATTCCTCCAAATGAATTGATAAACTCTTTCATAGGCTATATCAATGAGAGGTTCAACTTCCACCCATTTCGTAAAATAAGCCATAGTAACCACCAAATATTTAAATCGTCCTCTTATAGTTGGCAGAGGCCCGTTAAATCTACTCCCCACATGGCAAATGGACAGGGGGAAGTGATTGGTGTTAACACTGCCTGAGGAGTTTTTCGTATAGTAGAAAAGCAATGGTACTTGTCGCATTTCTTGACGTAAGCTGTGCAATCAGTGTGCATTGTTGTCCAGTAGTACCCCTGCGTATTCATTCTCTGTAAAAGAGTTTTACTTACTACGTGAGATTCGCAAAATTTTCATAAATTTCTTTTATCAGATCTTTAACTTCTACTGGGTGAACACATCTTTGCAAACCAGCTATCACACCTCTTTTGTACAGAACCCCATTATTTAAAATGTATCTGACAACTTTAAACTTTAACCTCTTAGCTTCAAGTTGGTCGACTAGTAACATGCCTTCTTCAATATAAGCTCTGATGGGATCCATCCAGGAAGGTCCCACATCCGAAGCGATAAAATTCACCATTAAATCTTCATCAATACTTATGCTTGCCAGTACCTCAATAGGAATTGTTCTTCGTAGCTCGGTGCGCGTAGCTGAAGCTAGCCGAGCAAGTGCATCTTCTCTCGCATTATCCAGTCTTGGTATTCTAATCACTTGGACGACTATTAAATGGATACAATCGCCATGGATTTAGCCAAATACCTCGACATGAACTCTCCTTTCATTGTGTAAAGATTGAGCGTCTTATTTACCACTAATTGCGAGTCACTGAACACCAAAACTTGCTCTGCGTTCAATGACTTAGCTAAGCTGAGGCCCACAATTACACCTTCATCCTCAGCTTCATTATTGGAATCTTTAAATTGGAAAAGCAGAGAATATTCTATATCTAATCATTCTGGACTAATGAGAATAATTATAGCTCCACAACCTATTGCACACAAGGAACCATTAACATATAAATTCCATATGGGGATATTATCATCAATCCCTTAGTCTGACAAAATCCCTTGATGGAATATCTAGCTCTTCCTTTATCCATCCTTCAACTCTGGCCCTTCATTAGAAGATTCTAATTAATAGACTATGATCTCCTCTGGTCGGTCTGCTATTGGGGGTTGATCGGGAACAATTTATGTTGATTCTCCAACATTGTTTAGTTGTTCTTCATTATCCCTCTATTGATCGGAAGTATCTGGGTAGGTAAATTCAGCAATGAAATCCTCCACTTCCTACCCCTTGAGAGAAGATCTTGGCTCATAGATAATGTCACACTCCCCCAACTATATTGCCCAATACATTAATCTTCCAAATTTTTTTGGCTTATCCAATGCTTGTCTGAGTGGCATGTCAGTATATACCACTATCGTATGGGCTTGGAAATATAGTTTCATCCTCCTTCTCGCCTCAATCAATGCCAATACCAACTTCTGCAATTTTGGATACCTAATATCTACTCCCCTGAATGCCTTGCTCATATATTAAACTGGTTTATGCACTGTATTTTCTATTCGTATCAAAGCGGAACTAACTGCACTTTCGGAAATAACTAAGTACAAATATATTTTTTCTCCGAACACCAGCCTGGACAGTAAAGGAGGTGTTCCCAAGTATCTCTTTAACTCTAAAAATGATTTCTCACATTCGTCATTCCACTCAAAGGTCTTTCTAAGCACCTTGAAGAATGGTGCTCATCTATTAGTTGCTCGGGAGACGAATCTGTTGAGAGCTACTACGCGCCCTGTGAGGCTCTATACTTCATTCTTAGTGGTTGGAGATTGTAGTTCCAGCATGGCTTTTATCTTGTCAGGATTTGCTTCAATATCTCAATGATTAATAATATACCCAAGGAACATACCTTCATGTACACCAAAAATGCACTTGTTCGGGTTCAGCTTTATCTGGTATTTCTTTAACAGATCAAATGTTTGGCTCAGATTGGCTATATGGTCAATAACTCTCTTACTTTTGGTCAATATGTCATTGACGTACACTTCCATATTTTTGCTGATCTACTCTGCGAACACCTTGTTCATCAGCTAATGGTATGTAGCACCTACATTTTTAAGACCAAAAGGCATAACATTGTGACAATATGTTCCTCGTAGGGTAATGAAAGAGGTACTTTCCCTATCTTCTGGCATCATTTTAATTTGATTGTATCTAGAGTAGGCATCCATGAAGCTTAACAATTCATGCCCTGAAGTAGCATCTACTAGTTGATCTCTCCTGGGTAGAGGAAAATGATCTTTTAGGCAAGCTTTATTAAGGTATGTGAAGTCCACACAAATTCTCCACTTATTATTCTTCTTCTTCACCATTACCATATTTTCTAGCCAATCGGGATACTTGACGTCCTTAATGAAAGAAGCCTTATGTATCTTTTCTACCTCCTCTTCTTCATTGCTTCACTGGTTTGATCTCTTTATTGACATTTAGCTCGTGACAGAGGAAAGTTGGATCTATCCCCGACATATCTTCATGACTTCACGCGAATGCTTGATTTCTATGCCTCAGAAATGCCATTAGCTCTTGCTTCAATATCAGCTCAAGTGAAGAACCAATCTGAGTTATTCTTTCTGATCGCTCATCATTCAGAATAATTCTCTATGTTGCTTCCATTACCTGGCCTTTAACGATCTCCGTTTCATCTCTATGGTTTAAGGATTCAATCTCAGACTCATCAGATTTGTCCACTTGATAAGTGGTTATTTTTTTCGTTGCATCGTCCAAATCTTCTTGCTCGACAGACGAGTAGTAGCATTCCTAAGCTACTTTTTGGTCTCCCTTCACAATTCTAACCCCAAAGTTGGTCAGGAACTTTAAACACTAATGTACAGTGGATGGAACTCCTTCAAACTTTTTCAAGCCTACTCTCCCCATGATTATATTGTAGGCTTATAGTACATTTTTATCCATCATGAAGAAGCGCACCTTTTCCAATCTGCCAAGAGCATAGGTGCCAATCAATATGTCTAACTTAATCATCCCGAGCAAAAAAACTTTCTCTCTGGAGAACCCAATAAGGGGCCTATGATATGGCTCTAGTTGACTATGTTTTAGGTTCAAACTATCGAAGCATGGATAAAACATGATGTCCGCTAAGCTATCATTGTCCACCAGTACTCTCGAGATGATAACACCCTTCATTCTCATCTTGATCACTAGGGGATCATCATGAGGATACAAAATGCCTTCCAGATCATTTTTGAAAAAATCGATGACCATATTATCTTTGTTAACCTTCCTCGAGCAATCCTCTTCTGCTAGATTTATTCGTTGTATATAAGAACAAGATTGTGCCTCATTAAGGTAAGATTTTCTCTTAGAGGTATGATCACCCCCTCCTGCATCTCCACCTGTAATCATGTTACAATCGAATGAACCCAAATGAATTAAAAATACCTCACGCTCGGGTTGTCTTGGACTTTTAGGAGACCGGGGTCGTCTTCAGGGTCATCTTCAGGGTCCCTTTTCTTATCATCTTTTGGTCAGCAAGGAGACTTGGTCCTTTGTCGAGTTCTATTGTTGGTCCTTCCACCATTATGGTGACCAACGTACTTGTTTAACTTTCCTCGTCTAATGAGTGCTTTTATCTCATTTTGGAGAGCTATACACTACATGGTCGTGTGACCATGATATTTATGGAACTTGCAGTACTTGGATTGGTCCCTTCTTTGAGGGGCTGACTTCAGTTTTCCTGGATAATTCAGTTCCTCATTGTTCTTGATTTTTTTCCAGAATGTGGTTTATATCCACCTTTAAGGGAGTATAATTTTCGTACCTCCTCATGTGGTCTAATGCTTCTTTACCTTTTGACTGCCTACCCCCACCATTATGCTTGTGATCTTTCCTTTCCAATTTGCCTTCATCTTTAGTTTCAACCCTTTCCTCTACATTCTTCTTCGTAGCTATAGCTTCTTCGATATTTATAATTTTGGCTTCTTTGTCCATCAATTCATCCATGGATTTAGGGGGATCCTTGGCCAAGGTGTAGTACATCTTGTCTGGTAAAAGACCACTCATAAGAGACATGATGGTTGTCTTCTCCTCATAGTCAATGACCTTTAGCTTCTCGTTGTTAAAACGAGTGATATAATCCCTGGTGCTTTCTCCTTCTCTCTGTCTAATGCTCAACACATGTTCCACCCTTTTAACCGGCTTTGCACTAAATCAGAAATTACCTATGAAGAGCTCGTCCAGCTGATGGAAGGTTGTAATCTTCCCTTAAGGAAATCTATTGTACCATATCTAAGAAGATCCAGTGATGGTTGCTTAGAATTCCCTACATCTCATTTCATCTGGGACCGTGTAGATGTCTTCTACAGCTTCATACTTCTCTATATGGAGAACATGATCAGTTTTGCCATCATATTTGGGCGTGATTACAGGAGCCTTGAATTTTTATAGAATGGGAAAATCCACAATTACTTGTACACATGGAGATCCCTTGATAAAGGTCATTTGGATGGGGTTTTATCCTTATCCATCTCCCCTAATCGGTCTTCCAATATCTGAATAGAACCTTTTCATGCATCATCTCCAGCCTTTGGTTTACGAGCAATAGATCATGCAGAATTCTCCTCTTGGGATCTTTTTGTACGAGATACATGCCTGAGATTAAGATGTGATTGTGCTGAGCGTTCCCTTAAATCATTTGGTTATTGAGAATTTCTTGACATAATTCGAGGAGGACTTCTGTTCGTCCTAGGTCCCAAACGATCGAACGGAGAGACTATGCTCAACCTTTCCAGCTGACTTGTTCGTTCTGGAATTAGAGTAATATCTTCTTGAGAATCTAGAATTCTTATAGGTGAAGTTAATCCAGGATGATAGGATTGATCACTTGAATTCTCATCATGACAGACTTCAGTGTGTCTAGATCTGGAGGCTAGTGGACGCATGGTTCTACGAATGCTACGTTGTCCTGACTGAGTAGATCCTCTATTTTGGATAGTTTGGATGAACTGTCCCTTGGTTTCTTGCATGGCTGTTTGTCCCCAGCCTAGATTTACCAGGATCCCAGTGAGATCTTATGTATTTGGAGGAGACAAAGGATTTGGGGGATTCCTATCGTTGTTCCTATGGCTAGATTCTGGGGTATCAGCCATTTCCGACGAGTTTTTAGTGAAAAACGCTATATATAGTCTTTCCCACAAATGACGCCAATCTGCTTATGTAAAAAACTAGATTTGATCTAATTAATTAATCACAGCTACATATGCATAAATAAATGAGACAAAGGATTTTTAAAGTGGTTCAGCCTTAAGGAATTGGCCTACGTCCACTATCTTGTATTGCTGGGTGTTTGGCCTTCATCTTGATTAGCTTTTTGCTTATGATAGCTTACCCGTTATGAGGGTATTAAAATGTATTTATAGCCCTTGGGTTGCCCATGTGAATAGATAATACACCGTTATTAGATAGGCATATGTATCAGTACATAATAAGAATATTCATTGAATCTATTTTAGTCATTTGGTCTTCCCAGATAGTTGCTCGGTATACTGAGTAGCTCGGTATTTTGAGTATCTCGGCATGTTAAGTTGCTCGGTGCATATAATTATGCCATGTTGGATGACTTATCATAATTGGTCCACGTCAGCTGACTAAATTTTGTATCAACAGTCACTTCCATAAAAAAATGACAATAAGCGTTATGCAATTGAGGCTAAGGATGATCAAAACCTTACCCCTGAACTCCCCTATAGAAAGATAAGAACTATGGAAATGGAATTAGAGTTTAAGAAGCAATTAATACAGACCCATAAGAAACAATCTGCCTCAAATCTAGTCTTTACCTCTAAGTTGACTAAACCTGAATGTCATTTACCTGAAATTGACTTAGATTCTCATGAGGACTGTAATTTAGAGAGCTTGGATAATCAGATTGCCTTAATGTCTAAATATTTCAAGAAAATAATTAAATTCAGAAATAAAATTACAAATAGATAAGGCAAACCTACCTATTCAAACCACTCTAATAATTGGCCTCATGATAAAAGACTTGACAATAAACCATGTAGGTACCTTAAGAACACTAAATGCTACAGATGTGAGAAGTTAGGACACATAGCCAGTGACTGTGTACTTAATTTGAGTAATAACAAGAACACTAGGGCTAACTTGTGCAAGACATGGGATGACTAAAGTGAATCAGAAACTGAGTAACGTGAGTCCTCTAATCCTTATGACCCTTGTATGTCTTTCTTTGCTAAAATCATATACACTGATGATAAGGAATGTGATCATACTATGTTGAATGATGCTATCCCTACTTATTTGTCTACTTTATTACTTGAGAATGCTGATAATGCTTCAAACACTGTGTGTGTGAGCAAAAGGGAACGATTTATTATTTATGTTAATGGGTGTATGAGTCCTAAAAATGAATCACTAGGGGACACTGCACAATGCATAATTGGTGACATCGATAATGAGGACCTTCCTGACATTCACACACTGTACCTAAAAACTCTCAGGAAAAGCACTAAACTTGAAAAGATTCTCAAAGACCTTACATAGAAGATAGACACCCTAAGTCATTGATCAAATAGAATGCTGAAGAGTACACTTCTCAATGTCTAATTCTTGAGAATTAAACTAAAACTTTTGAACAAAAAATGAAAGAGTTGTCTCACTCAAATGCAATTCTGTAAAATAAATACAAAAGGACATTGTTAAAATTGTAACAAACACAAGAAAAAAACGTCAACAGTCTTCAAAAAGTTTGGTAAATTTGAAAATAACTCAAAATGTTTTTAAGACTGTGTTACTGAAAGTAAGACCAATTCTGATGACAGAACTGGAATAGGTTTTTGTCCCTACAATTCCAAGCAAACTAAAACTTTTGAACCTATCAAGTTTGTGTCTGGTGGCAAAAGGCCCTTGAAACTTGTCCATATTTTTAAACCTTGAAAAATGATTTGACTCGAAACAAGAAAAGTTGGACATTGGTGAATCAAGTAACTGTAACCGTAATGTTGAACATAAGGCTAAATACGTCTGCCCTCCTATTAGACAAGTTGATTCGTCATTTCATCCTATGCCACCTAGGAACAAGACTAGAGCTCAAAACTTAGATAAGCCTTTAATTAAAAATTTTCCTAAGCTTAATATTTCTATGAGCCATCTTTACTACTCCTATTGTGATGTCTATGGACATTTCCTTGATGGTTGATATTCCAAACATCTATCTAAACCAGTCTATCACTCTCCTATTTACTATAACTTTAACTATTCTAGGAGAAGCCGAAATAATTATGTCCTACCAAGATAGCCAGCTAAGAATTCTAACTATCGTAATAGGAATAGAAGAGAAAATACTAATAGGTCATCAACAAGAAGGAATCCAAGATTCTTTTCTAAACCAAATGCTCAAACAGTTTATAATACTCATAAGCATGCATAAAAATCTTTTAAAGAAAAGACTGAAGCTCACAAGTTTTATCAAATAGGAGATAATAAGCGCAAATTGAAAATTAGAGCAATTTGGGTTAGAAAAGATGAACTATTACCCTAGATGAAAGGCAACATTGTGACCAGTGCCTTTAAAGCTGAACACATAGCATCTGGATGGTATTTAGACTATGGATGTTCTAAACATATGATCGGGGATGATAATTTAGTAAGTATATAGCGATTTTATGACTCCAACCATACTGACACATTTTCAAAGAACAATTGAACAATTTTAAATGAAAATGGCGATTGAATTATTACAGAACTTCGTACCCAAGGTAATTATTATATAGTCAATCCAAGTACAGAGGTTTGTAACATTGCCAGAATAGATGACAATGAGATATGTCATAATAGGTTGGGTCACATTAATTACGACAACCTTGGTAAATTGTGTTCCCAAGAGATAGTTAGAGGTCTTCCTAATATCAAACCAATTTCAAACATCATATGTGGTTCCTGTCAAGAAGGAAAGATTGTTAAGGCTCCCCACAAGAAAGTTAGACAAGTTCTATCCACTAAACCTCTAGAACTCATTCATATGGACCTAATGGGTCCTTATCGCACTATTAGTCTTTATGGCAACAATTATATCCTTGTTATTGTCAATGACTTTACTTGATTTACCCAGGTTGCCTTTTTAAAACAAGAATCAGAAACATTCCGTAAGTTTTTGAAAATTTTAGTTCGTACTGAAATGAAAAGAGGTGAATTTATAGATTCATATGTCATCGAATATTGTGACTATAATGGTTACAAACAAGAATTTAGTTCCCCTAAGACACCTCAACAAAATGGATTTACTCAGCATAAAAATCACACTTTTCAAGAAATGGACCGTGTGATGATTCATGCGAAGAATTACCTAAATATTTCTGGGTAGAATCCGTTCGTACAACTTGTCACGTAATAAATAATGTATATATAAGGAAAAACACCAAACAAACATCCTATAAACTTTGGTATGGAAATAAACCTAACCTATAATGCTTTAGAACCTTTGACTGTACTAGTTATGTATGGACGGATAGAGAACATCTGTCTAAATTCAAAACTAGAGGAGATAAAGCTATTTTCTTAGGATATTCTCCAAATATTAGAGCCTATCGTGCCTACAATTTTCGTACCAAAACCTTAATGGAATCCATTAATGTGGTTGTAAGTGACACTAATGTAGAGAGTAAGACCAAAGGACCAACTATAGTGGATGAATCCGAAAACACTTTAACTTATGATTCTCGAGAGATATATGAGTCTTTACCAACTAAGACCCCTAAAGTGCCTAAATGGGTTTCCAAAGATTATCCTTTAGATAGTGTAGTTGTTAACCCTACTGAGCTAGTTCGTATAAGATCCCAACTACGTACTCTTGCTCATTATTCATGCTTTGTTTATCTTGTAGAACCAAATAATGTTAATAAATCACTGAATGACCCATTATGGATAAGTTCTTTCCAGGGGAACTTCTTCAATTTGTCATTACTGATGTATGGTATCTTGTACCCCGACCTGGAAATAAAATGCTTATTAGCACACGTTGGCTTTTTAAAAATAAAACAGATGAATCTGGTATGATTATTTG
Organism: Sambucus nigra; assembly: GCA_949130495.1. NCBI lineage: Eukaryota > Viridiplantae > Streptophyta > Magnoliopsida > Dipsacales > Adoxaceae > Sambucus > Sambucus nigra. Next base: position 320,553,173 of record OX422209.1, on the reverse strand, counting down.
GAATAAAGCTAGATTAGTTGCCCCAGGGTTACTCTCATATTGAAGGAATAAATTTTGAGGAAACGTTTGCACCTATCACTCACCTTGAGTCTTTTTTATTACACTTTGCAATAACTTGTTATTTGCATTTCACACTTTATCAAATGGATGTGAAAGATGCTTTCCTTAATGGCATCTTGGCTGAAAAAACCTACGTAGAACAACCCAAAGGGTTCACTGACCCTCATCATCCATATCACGTATGCCGCCTTAAGAAAGCTCTTTATGGATTAAAACAAGGGGATCCTTAGGCAATATATGAAGCCCTACAGGGGATCCTTAGGCAATTAGACCAAAAATGAATTGGTCACCAAATTATGTTTGGATAAAAAAACATGTTCGGATAGAACATCCAGCGCGATGTGTGTCCTCTCCATTGCCACACTTAGGCCTAAGGGAGTGTGACGACATGACCTAAAAGGTCAAGTGAGGCAGAACGGTATCTTATAAGCATACTGGACTAGGAGGACACTTACTCAACATTGCAACCCTACACTACAAAAAAGTACCTTTTTAATACTGGACCTCTTGAGATGGCTAAATTTGCGTCCTTAAAACCATCCTTTTGAGACAGCTAAAATTTGTGGTCTTAAAAACTAGTAGTTTTTAAGACTCCTTTTATTACCCGTCCCAAAAAAAATACTAAAGAGATGAAAAATTAATAGCCGTCTCAAAAGATATGCCTTCTGAGACGCAAATTAGTAGCCGTCTGAAAAGATATACCTTATGAGACGACTAATTTTTTCCCACCTTTAAAACTTTATCTTTCGAATCTTCAAACTTATTTTATCAACATTCTAGATAAAAAAAAATAGAGGGAAAGAAAACTCCAACACAAAACCTAAAAATCCCGCCACTTTTTTTACCCAGGCAAAACCTCACCCCGCCCAATTTTCTCTCTCTCTCTTATTGATCGGTTCCTTTGACAATCGCAGGTGCTCCAAGTTTCCAAAAATCTCTGTGGTGCTCTAAGGTAAGTCGTATTATTCCTCTTCACTAATGAATATAGCTGGATTTGTGTGATTTTTTTTATTTTTCTTTATCTACATCTGCAATTTCATACAGAGAAAGAATATTACACATATGTTATGTGTAAAATGATTGCATGTTTGTCTCTACGTATGTTAATAAGGGTTCGAAAATTTTGGGCCATATAAACAATATATGTGTGTGTGTGTGTGCGCGCTATTAAACATAAATTTATTACTATTATGAGTGTTTCTTTAGGTAAATTTTATTTATAAAGTTACTATTGCTTAAAAGAGGTGGTACAAATTAACATAGGAATCGGCTATATATAAATAGAAGCTCAAGAATAACAAATGGCACACATGAGCGAAAAACAAAATTTAAATTGATTACAAAGAATTAGTGAGACTATATATAGACTAAAATAAAACAAAATTGCAATAAGGGTTGTTGCATCAACATCCAAACTAAATGACTATATGCCAACTACAAGGCTGCCTGGAGATGTAACCGTCTCACTTAATTGTAATAAGAGAAAATCGGTTCAATCTTAAATATCGCATTGGTAATTTTAGTATGACACGATATCGAGTATAACATCAACATTAAATGACTGTCACTGAGTTATGGGTCTACCAAGGAATCACTATATGTATGCACAAGTACTCTTGATGCCAAAGCTAGAGCAAGGCCCCCAATAATGTAGGTCTATTGGTATTAAGTCATGGCGAACCGGACCTAATATTGATAGAGAATTAGTCATGGCGAACTGGACTTAATATTGCTCTAACCTTTGACTTATGTGGTTTAATCGAGGAACTTTTTAAACTTATGAAGATTGATTCGAGTTCGAGGAGGGAACAAGTGATTACCCAATCAAATATTAACCAAATAAGTTATCAAATAACAAATTGACAAAGAAACCTATTGGGACCATTTCATATACCAAAATGATTTCCAATTACATCGTTTTCCTTAGGTTATATTCCATTTTGTTCTCTGGATTTGTATTTTTTCTTCGGTGGTGGTTGGGGGAAGTGTGATGAATTGAATGAGACAAAAAATTTATTTCCAACGTGAGTAGTTTTTTGAAAAAGGTTAAATTACGTTCTTGCATATAAAAATAAGGGGCCTTCTGATACACCTTCCTCAAATGTTTCATTCATATTTCGAAATGGTGTTCTCTAATTTCGAATTCATAATCTATTTATAAAATAGAAAACTATGTTATCAATTGGACAATTCAAAATCTTATCCAACTATTAATTTTGCAGAGAGTAATAGTGTCTCTCTTTTGTTGGTGAAATTTATCTAATACAAGGTAAAAAAAATTGCGTGTATCGCTAATGATGTTGATTTTTTTTAAACCATTCTCATCGAGAGGTTGTTGTATGGAAACTTCCTTTTGTTTGAAGGATGATTTTGGTAATCATAGGTTGTCTTCAGATAATTTCGCTAGATGGTTTGAATTAATTGTTAGTTAATTTTATTGGTGGTTGGTTTATGTCACTTACTTTAGTTAGTCGAAGATTTGAATTGTTGGTTGCTTAATGTCATGAGTTACTTAAGTTAGTTATGTATACTTTATGTATATTTTTAATCATATCTTACTCATATTTTTTGTGATAAATTATTTGTTGATAAACTAGGCTATATGAGTTTTATATAAATAGAAAATCTTAAATTATTTAATTAGAGTAATTATGATCTTTTACATGTCCACTTCTAAATCGAAGTATGATGTAGATTTGGCAAAACTTCTATCGTGAAATTATTTGAAAAATAGCGCGGGACATGTAGTTTACATGGTGCAGCGTGTGATTTACAAAACATACGTGTGTTGTTCAAAGCATATGTTTTGGACTTCTTGGGACTGTGATTTGTATTAATTTGAGTTCATATATAATGTATGTTGATATTAGATTTTTGTAATTTTTTTAATGGGATTCATGGTTATTTTTGTTGAGGGTAATTGTTAGAAAGTTTTTTGTAGGTTATATGGTAGAGTTTCTTTTTGGGTATACTCCCAACTTTGTTATTTAATTTGTATTAGTTGTTGTTTTAGGGATCTTATTCTATAACTAGTCTCATATTCCAGCATTCTAATCTCAAGTAGTGTCTTTATAGCAACATGTTGTGATAGGTTACCTTCAATTACTATTAGTAGTACTTAAAGAATAAGAGACTCTGAACGTCACTCTTATTGTCCCAAAACTGGATAAAACTACCTTTTGGGCAGATCCTCATGTTAGGTTTTCCATGATCCCATGTGATTCATGAGTTTAGATCTTGCATTCACCTTATGCATCCATTACCTCAATAATTCAGACCGACTAGGCAATAATATATCTTTTAAAATAATGGATGTTGTTGTTGTATAGATGTTTATCAAATCAATAGTGTCAGGGACTCGCAATTCACCCAGTTTGTAATGGTCTTTGTTTGACAAAATCGACACAACGCCGCTACGCAAAGGATCGAGCGACGTCATAACACCGATGAGAGGGCCCAAAGGTTTTTTGGGACTCAACCCTCACCTCTAATGGAGTTATCTATTGCCTCCATAACCCACAAATTCTTTTCGACTCTTATCCTATTCATTTGGATCCTCACTTCCAATTTAAATAGTTAAGACAGATTGAAACATAAAATACTTTAAGGGGTAAATTGGGATCTAAGAATAGTTTTGGGCGAATATGTGAAAATTCTTTTGACTCTAAGAAATACTGACTTTTTTCAACTCATAATTCGGAGTCCTCTGTCCCAGATTAAAATTATGAGTCCTACTTTCCGTATTGGGATGTCCGAATTAAGAGCCTACTTTCCTTTTTTAGACATTATGAAGGAGCCATAACTCCACGATAGTGAACAAGTTTTTTATCTTAGCCATTGATTAAATCTCCTTAAAATCCATCGTTTATAGGGATTTAGGGACTATTAATTCGGGACTAAGGGAGTATATAGTAATAGTATTTAAAAGTGTCAACTGTGGCCTTTTGCCGAGAATGTTAATTGTTACCATTGTCAGCCTCAGAACATAAATAAATTTGTTATGATTTTGGTAAAAAAAATTGCAGACGCCATTGGTGAAATATAGGTAGATTGTATTGCACCTCATAATCAAAATATTTGCTACACTTATACTCATCAGTCACTACTTGGTATTGATTTATAAGTCCCACTGGTATTTCTACCGTTATATAATAATGAGGTTAAAGAAAGGTGAAAAGATGATTATACATTGTAAAAGGAATATCTATTTTCCAATTTCTCGCTAAGTCTTCTAAAGTATAAAATCTCAACGAGTAATATTCGTTTCTTCCAAGTTCATTTTCCCCTGCAATTCACTGCTTCTATAAGTTACTGATACAATATACTCTACAGTGGACAGTGCAAGTAGAACTAAGGTTCCATGAAGACGCAAGAAATTTACAACAATTGGTTCCTTTTGAAGAGTGTATTGGGTTGCATTCTAGTTAATTTTTTTTCCTTTTGCATAATGTTTGCTACCGTTCTCTTTGAAAAATTGAGAGAAAAATGTTTATATTGGTTGCCAATTGGATTATTTATGAATGAGAAATATAAAAAATTTCTTAACTGATTCCTATGTTAATCATATGTTTATATATGTTATTAAACATGAATGGTAGTATATTGCTTTACTTCTGCCTTCAATTGGTGGGTAGAAGTAAGAGTGAATTCTTTTGGACTAGGCTTAGGAACTGTATAAGTCACTTTGTTGCATCAGTTATATGAGTACATTATATGTTAATTGATATCTAGTCGTCGAACACATTATTAGCGAGAATTTGAGTGAGCAACTTATGTTGCTGTAAAATTTTGAGTTATGTCCTGTATGATACCTATGTCGTGTTTGATAGAATGCAATCCTCACATATTATCTATTCTGAAACTTATGTATGAAAGTTGAAGCATTATGGGAATCTTTTTACAATAATCCTCACATATTATTTATCTTTTTTCCTTTTTCAAGTTGTGATGATATTATTATCCTGGTCTTTATCTCTCTCTTTATGTACATTATTTTTCTGAAGTTATAATATGATTTTCAAGCCCAACTCCTTCTTTTGGATGTGAGAGTGTGAAACTTCTTCCTCCTGCTTTGAGGGTTATATTATATCATAATGTCTCATTACAGTTTCCCCATTTGCATGTTTATTACTTAATTCTCGAAATTTCATGTAATTGACATTTGAGTGGTGATAAAAGGTAAACAATAACTGGTTTCTCAAGCAGGAAACTGAAACATTCACCTGTTATTTCAAAATAATAAATTATGTGTTTTGAGAAATAGCAAAGGGTGAACACTGAATCCGGTTGATTACCCAAAGATATGGAACCCAATGGAAAAAGGCAATGACGGCGACTGAACGTGAAGTAGAGTAGGAAGAATATACATGAGTACTGAGTAGACTAAGCAGGAGGGAGAGAACTGCTGTCACCTTTTATTTACCACAAAAGAAAAAAATGAAGTTTTTAATTATGAAATAATCACGTTTCTTAAGCTTGTTTCTTGTAGTGCCGAAAAGTTTGTCAGGAATAATTATAGAAAAAGTTACATTTTCGCAAAGGTATAACACATGTTAGTTCCTTGAACCGAAAAGAAATCATGTAATTTAGAACTTATAATGTTCCTTGAACCAAAAGACATTAGTGAAGTCAAAATTTGCAATACCAACAACTAAAATTATGTTTTCAAAGTAATGCATATATGTTATAAGATAATGACATACATTCAGAGTTAACATAATAAAATTTGACACATACTGTATATATTTTAAACATGGCTATCCTATTTTCATGCCTATAATGAATGTAGTTTCCTATAATGAATATAGTATCTTTTTACAAGGCCGTGATCACTTGTTTGCTTTACACCCTTAAAATCCTAGGGCTAGCTCAGGCATCTAGACTTGGAAGTAAAAAATATCCAAGAGATCACTTTGACATAGAGTAAAGCCAACAACATTTCAAATACAAAATGCAATAGTCACAACTTCAATGTGGCGTTACTCAAGAACATGTTCATTGGCGGTTTAACATTTTACGTCATGGTGGAACTAAGTCAATACATGGTTGTTGGCCTCTATATTTTGTGATAGTATAGTATGAATATGTTTTTTCTCATCTAAAACTATATTTTTATAGGTAAAAGGGCATTCATAGCTAGTGTAGCTGACGACAATGGATATGGGTGGGCTATTACAAGATCTCTGGCTGCTGCGGGTGCTGAAATTCTCGTTGGCACGTGGGTGCCTATAAGTAGAATGTCCTAAATTTGATGGTAGGGTTTTTATCCCCTAACATGAGATTTCTCAAATCACTTTTATTTTGATTGGTTATAGATAGTGGCAGTCTTCATCACTTTAATTCCATTTTTGCCTGTATATACTTATTTTACCCTATTCATTTTAGACCCCTTAATGTTTACATGTTGGTGTTTGGCACCCATTTTCCTGGATTCTATCAAATCCATGAGGTTGATCGTCTGCCAACCCACTCATACTCATTTTATCTCGAAAGTACCACTTTGTACAATCAGCAAATTGAGTAAAGTTACTTAGTTTATTAGGCGCTTTAGATATACTTCAGAATATGTATTGAAAAATTGAAGTATAGTCATGCTTCTTTTCCCCACATAAAATTTATTTTAGGGTGATTCTTAATTTTGCCTCTAACAAAGACTGCTTAAATTGGCAGCAGGGAATCCACGTGCGCACTCATGTTCGCGGCAGTCGGGAAAACTAGTGGTAGATAAGTTGTTACCCACTTTTTTCTTCTCTTTTGCGGCATTTTTCCTGAGATTAAATAAAAGTGGGGAGGGTGTAAATGCCCAATGACGCGCCATCAATAGAATGCAGATAATGCTCTTCGGTGGACGCAGAGGATAAGATGAGTCCGGGTCAGCGCACTAGTACAAGTTTACTCGGTACTAGCCTTCTTGATTGGCTTGCCCATGGCCCTACTAATAGTGATCCATCGAGTTGTGAGCGAACACACATTTCGGTACACACAACATCGGGCGATGATCGGTTCTGGTAGTTAATTTCTCTGTAACATTCAACCACATGTCCAACCTCCATTGATTTGCACTGTGATTCGGAGCCTTCGAAGTATATGCCCATACAACTTTCGTACGTCTTTTTCCCACATTAATAAGTACCAATGTTTCCTTTAACACGCTAGTTCCCACGAAGAGAAAATTAATGCGTCCTCATCTTTGGTAAAAAAATTATTATGGAGACTCCTCGCACCCTTTTGTAGTTGATTTTCTTTAGTTAGATTATCTTGGGTTTATAAGTTGAATTCCATTGTATTGAGATCGAGTTAGAGGATGAGCTTGTAATGATATTTGCAAATAAGTTGAATGAGCTTGAGATTGAAATGGGCATTGAGTTTTTTCTACTTATATTTTATTTTAATAATTGGAGGGTTATAGATATAAATTTTGGAACTTGGATCGTTGATAACCAAAAGAGACATTGAAAAATGTTGTTGATACCGCGGTAGGTGAAATGCCATGGGAAGATGTGTTGCTTGGCCATCCAAATATCATCGGAAGGATGGAAAAACTGGCATTGTGGCATTTTGCCCTATCAATATGTCACGATGCTTTGGAGCATATCCTATATTGGTACTTTGAAGCCACTGAAACTAGTATATATATTGTTACTGTGTTTTTAATTTATGAAACTAGTATTCATTCACCACCTTTCTTAATTAGCACCATCTCTCTATTACATTTTTATGTTTATTGGTCTGCTATGCAGTTGTTTGTGTTTTATTCCTAGGGTTATAAATCTGGGTACTTATTGAAAACTTTGGATGAGTTGACTTGAAGCTCATTCTGTATCATGGCTTCATTTTATTTAAAATAAAGCTTATAGTTATGTTGGGCCTTTTGTGTTATTTGACTCGTGTTTATTAAAAAATGCCATACCCAGTGCACAAAGCTCCCACTTTAGCAAGGTCTTTGACTCGTGTTTGTTAATTGATCTTATTATTTATGAATTATTTCAACAAACAAATAATAAATTGAAGGTAGTTTAGGATGTTTTCGGCTTCCAGATGTTACTGATTTATGACCTTCAAATTGAATTTTTGTTGATCCGAAATTTTTGGAGTTATTTTTCACTTTCCCTCTATCAATAATGCTAAACATTAGGTGCCCCTATTTTCAAGGGGTGTGGGTGGGTGGGCGGGGAGTCAAAAGATCATAAAATTGGGGTTATGGCAAATAACTAGTTTCTGAAATGTCTCAGGAAGCTGCAGAATCTGTGAAGCAAGACTTTGGCAGCATTGACATTCTTGTGCATTCACTGGCTAATGGGCCAGAGGTAGTGTCACTAATTATCATATATCATTATAGACCATTATTATTGTTACTTAACAAAAGCTCATCTTATGATTAGGTTACGAACTCCTATTAGAGACATCCAGGAAGGGATATCTTGTAGCAATATTTGCATCAAGTTATTCATATATTTCTTTACTAAAGAATTTCATTTCAATTATGAATCCAGGAATGCTTCTTACCCAGTTTGATCTCTTCTTTCTGTGTGGTATAAATCTCTCTCTCTCTCTCTCTCTCTCTCTCTCTCTCTCTCTCTCTCTCTCTCTCTCTCTCTCTCTCTCTCATCCTGTGTAAAAATGAGAGTAGTACTTGTATTTTGTTTTTTGTTTTTCTTTTTTGGTTTTCCATTTCCTTTCCATCTATTCGGTGCTTTACCGAATGTTTTCGTGTTTGAAACTTGGTTGTCTTTTAGTTTCATTATTCACTCCATAATTTGAATTTCATTTTCTCGAATAGTGTTGTGTTTGGACTGTTTGACTTTTCAAATGTATACAATGATAACTTTGCATCCCCGACTTGGTATAGTTTTAGGACTGTACGAATGGTTTTTCGTCTGTACAAATGTTAATCTTTTAGAAATGTCGAGTTGAGGTTTATGACTGAATTAATTAGTTTCGTAAACCCAGTTTCCATACCAAGACTATCAGACCATAAATATAAGAAAAACACCTAGTTTTTTACTATATGGTTATCAGTTGTGGCGATGATATTTTGAAAATTTATGTTTACTTTGTTTGTTGAGATATTTGTTATAATTTATTGTAGTATATGTCTGTGTCCAGAATATAATAGACTTTGATTACTTAATTATTATATGAACCTGAACATTTTAACGCTATTTTCTTTATCCTTTTTGCCTATTACAGCTTAGTCGTGGATCCTACCAATCTGAGTGATGGTTTACAGTATATTGAAGTCTATGGAATAGACTGCAAAGCGCCGTGTCATGGTCCTCTTTTTCGAATTTTAGTAACTATAACAAAGCCAAAAGCTATGCAAAATCGACCTCCACCAGTTTCATTTTTCGGGCTTTTTTTCTGCAAGGTAATTAGCATGGTGCTGATGATAAATGAAGATTATCTTAATTTATTAACCAGTAAGTCGGAATTTGCACCTTTATCTATCCTTACACCATAGTGTGTAGTAATAGTTACTTTGCATTTGAGCTTTGTTTTATCCAATGTGCATTTATGGATTTGGTTCTATTTATTCACAGATGTACAAATACACATCTTCAATTTATATCCTTTTATTTTAAATTGGTATTTAAAATCTCTATTTCAATCATTACGATGTGTTTACTATTATTTATATAATCAATATTGTTATTGATTTTATTTGTATATGGGACTTTCTTGTTGTATATTCTAATTTTCTTCTTGAGCTCATCAATTGGGTATCATTTTGTTGCAAGGATTTATAAGAACAATGGTTACCTTATGGTTTCTTATAATGGAGGACTCAACCAAATGGGAGGAGCAGTAAGTTCTAGATGATTTTTATTTATTTTTCATTTTATCATTAATATTTTTTCATGATTTTTTTTCACTTTGGATTCCATCCTCATTTATTGCTCTCATTTCACATCATTAATGTGCATATACATGACATGGTTGCTATTGTAAGATAACTGAACGCCACTCTTATTGTCCTAGAACTCGATAAAACTACCTTTTGGGAAAATCCATGTATTAGTTTTTCCATGGTGCCGTGAGATTCATGAGTTTAGATCTTACATTCACCTCATGCTTCCATTACCTCAATAATTCAGACCGACTAGGTAACAATATATAGTTCATACATATAATTACTTATATATGTTGAGAGATTTCCAGGTGAAAAATCCTCCTTTTTAAAGTTAAATTTTTATTGGTGGTGGTGAAAATTTGATATGGTGGTAGTCAGAATTTTTTATTGGTTGGTTTATTATAATTCTTAGAATCAATTTTAATGTTTAAAATAGGTTAACTACCAGTGGTTTTCATGAATAAACAAAAGAAGATTCTGTCGAATTTAAAAAAAATAATAGTATCTAGATATTGTGATGAGAATATACTATATTGATTCATTTCACATTGTATTGTTGATGAGTGGGATATTAATTTTGGCTAATTGACATTAATTTTTTTTGCAGGTGGCAATTTTTGTAGAACATGCAATGATGAGCAGTGATTTTGGCGGTCGTACGATTTGATTACGGGATTACTTTGATAAAAATAGTTCGTATTTTGGAGTATAAGAAATTAATGTATTTTTATTATCAAGCCGACTATTTGATCTTAGTGTTGTAATTTTTATTTTGATGAATATTTAGAGATGCTTGTAAGAATCTAATTATTGTTGAATGAAAATTATTCGTTGTGTGGTTCAAAATCATCTTATGTAATATATTTTATGATTATTCGTTGAGTTTTGTTGTCTTAAATGTAATTCAGTTATATATTAAATTTGAGCGATAGATTTTATTGTCCACAATATATTAGCATAAAAATTTTAAGATCCCTTTACCTTTTTAGGGATGGTTAAAAATGTTCCAAAAATATATTAAAGACGGTTATGTTGCTGCCTCAAAAAGATCTTTTAAAATAGTAACCTTTTGAGACAGATTAATTTTCGTCTCGAAAGCACTTTTTTGGGACATCTCTCTTGTCGTCTCAAAAGGATCATATAAAATGGTGAGCTTTTGAGACAGATTTTTTCCCGTCTCAAAAAACTCTTTTGAGATGGCTATGGCATCAAAAAAGTATTTATAACCCCCTATCAAAAAGACCCCCCTAGACATCCAAAATAACGTCCCAAAAAGTATTTTAGACGGATAAACCATCTTTTGTGACTATTAGGCCACCGTCTCAAAAGCAATTTTTTTTTGTAGTGCTACCAATCTAGTCGGCCATCAAGGGCCCAAGATAATTAAGTGAGAGATAAATGATGAACACATGTTTAGTCGGCGAAATCGCCCAAAACATAGATATTACATTACTTCATTACATATATACAAAGAGTTACAACTGGTAAAATCCTAATGAGGCTGAGGCCTCTGAACAAGATAGTCATCTACTTGTGCTCTTTGGCCATAGTCCGGATGAGGAGCCAGTTCATACTCGACCTCATTGGTGGTTGGATCTAACAGCTACCTGGGGATAGCATTGATAGGGATCCATTGGTCGTACCTCCTGAAAGGATTAGGCCTCAAAGTTGAAGGAGAGATCTCATGATGGTACCAGAGTACTGAGTTCCTCGGGACTCGCAGCTCCCTGAGGGCGCTTAACCATCCCCTAATAAAGGCAAGCTCTTCAAACTCTGTCAGCCTCGTCGGAGCATCTATCCAACCTTGATCGTAACCATTAGCCCACACTCGCCGAGGTCATTTCTTGAACAGATGCCTCAGACGTATGATATCCCTTTAAATCCCGTAAGTAATCACATATGCTCGACGGATGTCTTCTCAAAGCTCATCAATCTCCCTAGCTGGACCCCTTAGATCAGGACTAGCTCGCGGAGCCGCCGATGAGGTAGAACCTCTCAAAGCTGGGGGAGCGCCGCTCGGCTCTATGTCAGTTCGCAGAATATCTGAGGAAGAGGAACCTCGTAAAACATGAGGTGAGATGCTCGACGCATGCTCCCTGAGTCACGACACCTCCCTCCTCAGAGTCTCGTTCTCCTGCTGAAGAATTTCTCCAACTTGATTGATTTTAGAAGCATCAAGGAGCCTAGCTCTCAGAGTGTTTACTTCTTCTTGGATTGAGGCACCAACTTCTTACATCTCCTGAAGTCTATCCTTCAGCTTGGCGATAAGCTCAGACTGGTCCTTAATGCTCTTGTTTCTTTACCTGAGAGATTTGCCGATCCTAATAAAGGCCTGATGAACTTAGGTGCTCGCGTTAGGACCAAGGAATTCTTCCCAACTGAGAAGTGGCAGGTATATACTCGTCAAGATCAATCAACTACAATCCATACAAGTAGAAAAATGCAGAAGAATCAATGACTAGAAAAGAAGGAACTTTCATTTCATTAAAATAAAAAGGTACAATTACATCGATTTTTTCAAAAAGAAGTACAAGTAAAGATAAGTCTTAAGAGAAGTCTAAATAGAAACCTCAGCTTGTTCGAAGGAAGCCGGCTGCTTTCCCTTATCAGTAGCAGTAGGAACATCACCCTCAGAAGGAATAACTACTGTTCCTTGAGTAGGAAGAGCACCAGTAGGAACAGTCTGAGAGGCAGGGGCAACACCTTTAATAGCTGGGGCAGGGGCTTCATTTACAATAGGCTTTGGGCCTGGATCATGCTCATCAAGTAAGGGAGAATTGACATCCACCCCGATAACTAGAAGAGCCTTGTTCCATCCCTTCTTGAAGTTCAGACGGCTGATGTAGCCTATCTGAACCTCAGCATCCTCATATGCGGCATCCCACCTGGAATTATATGAACCTTCCTTGATAGTGGTTGCCTCAGACTCCATCTTCTTCAGCTTCTCTGCCAGTACCTTGTTCTCCTCCACTACAACGAGTTTCTTATGCAGACCAAGTCATAGGACTTCCTCAACTCATTCAGCTCCTTCATCGTCGCCTCCTTCACCCTATTAGCTTCGACAAGAGCAAGATCGAAGGAATTTTGGGCCTCATTAGCAGCCTTCAGTATGGCCTCCAGCTCGGCATTCCTCCCACATACCTCGACATTGTGTTTTTCTAAATAAACCTCCATCCTTACCAGCTCGTCGTGAGTATAGTACGGGATGGCGAAGTTAGTCACAAACTGTAAGGAAAAAGAACATTGAGCAAGAGGTTGTAAAAATAGAAAAACATTAAATTGTGAGAATAATGGAAAGAAGAAGACTTACTAGAGCTAGCCTCTGGATCGCCTCCAGAGCTAGGTAATCATCCCCCATCGCCTTCTGACGATCAACAGGTAAAATTTCTCTCTCAAGCAACGTACGAGCCAATTGAGGAGAGAGGGCTACCGATGCCCCCTCTGGAAAAGCGTACACGGGCACCAGAGCATGACCATCCTTCGTCCTTGCATTCTCTTTCCTTCTCTCCTCTTCTCTATACTTCTTCTCTTTCTCAGCTCTCTTCCTATCCTCATCTTTCCTCCTCTCCTCCACCTTTCTCCCCTCTTACTCTCTCTTTATCTCTTTCTTTCTCAATAACTCCTCCTCATTTATTTTCTTCAGTTGCTCATAAGCACCCAACTGAGAACCAGTGGCAACAGCCCCACTATCGGACTTTTATTTCTTCGATCGGTGAGCGAGGAGCACATCATCCTCATCATCATCATTATGAATCAGGTTCTTCCTGAGGGAGCCATTTCCTCGCTAGAAATACTAGATGTACTTAAATATTCCTGAGCCTTAGAGACATCATCCAAGCTGGAAGACTCTTCACCACTAGAGCTCGCCTCGCTGGAACCACCTTCAGCACCTCCTCTGATATCACTTTTAGAGCTGCTCTCTTCCTCGTCCAACTGGATGGGATTAACAGCAGCTTCTTCAGTAATATCTAAGTCAGGAATGTTATCCGCAGGCCTCACAATGAAACTGGACCCGATGTTCTAGTACTCTAGAAGAAAAGAAGCTGATCGGGGATATTCACCATCAGCCAAATACTCCCTGATATTCCAAGCTTTGACCAGCTCGACGGCTCGAGCCTCGCTAAGGTCAGGCTCCAAGTTCTTTGTCCTCGCTGAAAAGAAAATAGGAAAGTATTAGAAAAGTCAAACATTAACAGGAAGACCAATGAGCAAAGTAAAAATTACCTATGTACTCATCCCCATAAATAGGGACTGTCAATCTATTAGACCCCGCCCCCTCAGTATAGAGGGAAAACTGTTAATTCCTAGAAAGAAAGCCCTCTTGCAAATAATCCTTATGGGAATCAGGTAGATTTACTACCAATACCCTATCAGGACTCCTGTACTTGAGGTAAAGAAGGCCAGATCTAGTTCGAGAGAAAGAATAGCAAAAAAATATTTCGGTGAGCGCTAATATGGTGCCATAGAGTTGGTTTATTCTATGAACCCCATTGACTATCTTCCATACATTTGGCGAACACTGTGCGGGGATAATGTTGAAATAATCAAATAAATGCAAAAACAAATTGCTCAGAGGAAAAGTAAGACCCCCTTGGGAACGCAACTGGACGTGAATCCAATGAGCACCCTCTATCTCTCTAACATTCTTAGGGATAGATACGCATTCAATCTCTACCCATTCAGGGATATTATAAAACTTCCTAAACTTAGGCACTGATCTATTACCTATCTTCATCATTTGTAAACCCTAAATTACAAATTCAAAGAAAACTCAACAGAGAAAGCACAAAGAGAGCGCAAAGGGGACTTACGAGATGAAAGTTTGCCTTAGACAACGCAATATCACAAGCCTAGATGAGGGAGATTGAGATCAAAGAAAATGAAGACCTGGAGAAGAGGGCACAACGGATAAAACTCGCAGAAGATGAGGAAATTCTAATAAACTTGAAACGACAATATAAAAATTTCTCTCCAAATGAGTCCTTAAACGTTTTCAATCATGATGCACAGGACATGAAGCAGGCTGTCGCCAAAATCAAGTAGAGAACTCCAACATTGAAAAGAGTTACAAAATTTACAAAAAAGCCATTATGACAAATCATTTAAATTTATTGAGCCCAAATTGTGGCCCAACAACTTTAGGGTCAATTGTGGGTACTCAGATTTTCCATCATGGTCCCAGACGAGTAGCCTAATAAAAACGGCCCAAAGTCCGGACCCCTCACACCTCAATGAAATTCAGTTACGACTTATTCCTCTCCTAAAATCTCGTAGGGAGATATTCCAGGAGAGAAATATGGACGTGGGGGAGTCCAACACCCCCACTCGCCGAAGATAAACATGTATATAAAAAACCCTAAGCCTGGGGCAAGAGGCACGATTTTTATTCTCTATAAACACTCCCCAGAGTATATAGAAATAATACTGACTGCACCACCATGAATGTAGGAATTCTTGTTGAATCATGTACATACTGTGTTGTGTGATTGGCATTTTCAGTTCTTTATTTCCTTTGGTGATTGCGCTTTTCTTGTTTATTTGTGTTGGATATAATTGTCACCACAACTGTTATGGGTCTCTGGAACTTAGTCAGTTTGAATGGAATTAAGGATGAAATCCTTTGTAATTACATTAGTCATTTTTGGGTCTTTAGACATTTAACTCCTAGTTTGAGCCAAAATTGGATGCCTTATAACTCTTGATGGGTCATTTGAAACCTTCAGACTTTGGGAGCCAAATATGGATGCCTTTCAATGCCATGATCCATTGGCCTGAGTTATCGTGTACTGCATCCATGTGTTTAGAGCAACATATTGAATCCTTGAAACTCGATGTGGGTCCTGGAACCTTAGAATGAACTTGGATAAAAGGATTTAATCCTTATAACTCCCATTGGGTACTTAGACCTTAGGTTTAATTTTGGACCTAGGTTTGAAGCCTTGTAACCCATATTGAATAGTGCATTGAGATATCATAAGTAGCCAAACGATTTATTTTCATTTCATCACAATAATAGAGTACATTAATGAAAGTATTTCTTGATATGCTTTATATTCCAAAGGTGTGGTAGTTCGTATCCATCAATATATTTTAGGTAATAACACCTTGGTGTTGATAATTTGATCACCACATATAAACCTTCCCACATAGGTCCTCGCTTCCATTCACTCAAATTCCTAGTTGCGATGGTGACTTATCTAAAGACCATGTCCCACACTTATAATTATTGATGGAGGGCTTTCCTGTTAAAAGTAGGAGGTCATTCTTTGCTTCTAAATAGCCATTCTTATTCGCAAAACCTCTCTTTTTTCTTTCAATCCTTCAAAAGACCTGCAAAGACCCTCATAGTTTTAGATATCTTATGTGTTGGTATCTTAACCTCTATTGGGATAACTATTTCAGTGCCAAAGGTTAAAAATAATGGATTTTCTTTCGTTGGACCTTTGACCATGTATCTATAGGCCCATAAGATGCTTGGCAATTCGTCTGCCCCCAAGCCCTTGGCTTTTTGTAAGATCTTTATCAAGCTATGAAATATGGTTATGTTGGTCACTTAGACTTGGCCATTATCCTAAGTGTTCCCTGGAGATGAGTAATGGTTTCTTATACAATATTTAGAGAAGAACTCTCTAAAGGAACGATTTTAAAATTAGATCCCATTAACAGAGATCATAGCTTTAGGTAAGACAAAGTTGTAAATGATGTTTTTCCACATGAAATTGGTAGTTTTCTTCTTGTTCATAATAGTGGCTAATGGCTCAGCCTCATCCTACTTGATGAAGTAATGAATAGACACAATGTAGAACTTATTTTAGCCTTTTCTAAGGGAAAGATTCCTTACCAATTACACTCCCCATTGAGAGAAGTGTCATGGACATAGCATTGACTCCATATTATCCATTGGTTTCTTTAGAAGAAGGAGAACCTATGACACTTATCATAATGCCGAAACAGGACTTTAGCTTCTCTCCCCAAGGTAGGCAAGAAGTACCCTTGCCTCAAGACATTGTAGACTAAGGTATTGGGGTTTGGCTAAGCACCACTGACACCTCATGGAGGTCATTAAGGACATAAATGAGCTTTCTTAGGTTGAGGCATCACTGAGGCGATAAGAAATATCTATTTTTTTAACATTAATCCATTATCCATGAAGTACCTAGAAGCCAAAGACTTTAGTCATTTCGCCTAGTATTTGTCTATAGGTAGGATTATATTTATAAGGTAGGCTTTAATGGGAGTGGCTCAATATGAGATCTAATTGGCCTCGGTAATGTTTATATGGAGATGGGCAATGCTTGGTTGGTCCAAATTTAAAATCAAGTCTACTAGATCCACCTCATCTGATGAGGCCACTCGTGTGAGGTGATGAGCTTTAGATTGTTTTGCGCAGGGGATCCTTTGAATACTAAACTTCAGGATTCTATAGATGACGTGCTTCACAATTGCCTAACTTATCATCTGGTCACCTTTGGCCTTATAGACCTGAGTGACCTTATTGACCATTAGTTGATACTCGTTGATGGATTTTGTTTTTGTTGCATTCAAATGAATATCCAAGCATATGCCCCCCAATAAGGATTCATTCTCCGTCTTAGTACTAAAGGCTTTGAATTAGAAATGGAGAGAAATAGAGATAGTACCTCATTCTATAATTACTAAATAAAGTCCACCTCTTTTGCCTGAGTTGTTGAAAGAGCCTTCCACATGTAAGTTCCACATTAAAGAGTTGGGGTATATCTCCTAGAACATTGTCAATTTGGTCTCTATTTTTATTGCTGCTTATAATTTAGAGCTTTTGGCCTCTTACTCTTCTTTCTCCAAGTTGTTGAATTTCATAATGAATCCAGTCTGACCTTTAATGGCACTTCGTGGTTGATACTTGATATAAAATTCCTCCAATTCCACAGAACACTTGATAAGACTTCATGAGGTGTTATACTTATGGAGGATTTGACATAGTGGTTGAATGGTCATGATCACATTGGTGTAAGATTGGAACTAAGGCCTCCGACGCCTATCTGAGGTGATAAGGAAAAATGAGATTATTTACATCCTTGGATATTTTCATTTATCCCCTTATATAACTAGGCTAACATTATAAGCAAGGTACTAGACCTTAAATTCTTCTCGAATTATAGATAAGATAACAGTGGTCGGAGAAGTACCAAGATACAAGTATACATTCCACAGTGATCATTCAGGACATTAGATGTGGCAAGCCCATGTACTTCTTGAGGATCTTAAAGTCTTATTTGGCCGCATAATTCCTTTAGAAGGCCTTCTTTAGTATTTTAAAGAAGGGAAATAATGTGTTCATAACTTTAGAGACAAGTTGGTTAAGGGAAACGACTCTCCTAGCAAAGTTTTGGACTTATTTAACCATACTCGGGGGCTCCATATCTAGTACAACTTGAATCTTTTTTATATTAGCCTCTGTGACATGCCTAATGACCATGAAATCCACAAATTTACCTCCGACAACACCAAAAGCACATATTTTTGGGTTGAGGCTCATCGGATTACTCCCATGGATGGCAAAAGTATATGTGAGGCTTTGCACATGGTCCTGAGCTTTTAGGATTTTGACCAGTATTTCATCAACATAGACCTCCATGGAATTGTAAATGAGATATTTGAAAATGGAGCTCATCGCCGTCTCATAAGTCTCATCATCGTTCTTTAATCCAAAATACATAACTTTGTAGCTATAGGTACCTTTATCTATAATGAATGAGGTATTTTATTTTTTAGCAAGGGTTATCTTGATCTGGTTGTACTCGTAGTATGCATCTATTAATGAGAGGATTTCATTACCCGCTATTGAGTCTACCAAAGTATCAAACTAGAGGTAGAGGGTAACAAGCCTCAGGGCATGCCATATTGAGTTCATTAAAGTCAACAAGCATTATCCATTTCTTACTGGCTTTGGATAGAAGTACCACTTAGGAGAGACAACATTCACTTCCCAAAAAAATCAGTTTCCAAGAGTTTTTTAACTTCCTCAGTGGTGTCATTATTCCTTTCTGGGCTAAAGGACCTCTTCTTCTAGTGGAAACGCCTGTGTTAGTGGGATCTCAGGCATCTCTAGTGTAGGAGACAAGACCTCTAATTAGGTTTTAAGACACCCTTGCAAACTTTCCATAACTTTGGAAAATATTCAGGATGTCTTAAACGACCTCTTCCTCTCTTTCATAGAATTGTTGTAACACTCGATGACTTTACTTTGATCCCCATGTACTTCTCCCACACTTATAGAGGTAGGTAACCTAATTACCATCCTACATGTGTATATGACATAATCTAAATAATTGAGCAATGACCTTCCCAAGATCACATTATAAGCTGAGGGTAGATCCACCACTAGGAACTTATTCCAAATGGTGGAAAAGTAATCTTTTGAACTAATGGTAAGAGGGATAGTGGCGTACCCTAGGTCATAGGTTCATTACCGATTAAACTTTATTATATGGATGTTTTTGGGATGCATGTTCTTTGTACTGAGCCATTAGCCTTAAAAGTATATAAGAATATGATATATAATGTTCTCTTAGTGTCAATCAAGACCCTCTTAATGATGGTGCTTCATATAATCACCGTTATAACATATGGATCATTATGAGGTATGAGCTTTCTCTTGAGATCGGTCTCTAGAAAGACCATCATTGGTATTGATTATAATGAAAGAATTATTAACTTGCACCTCTTCATATTGGATGCCCCTGAGATGGGATTTCTAGTCGCGGAAGAGAGTCCACTACCGGCAAATCCTTTGAAATTGTATTCACATCAATTAAGGGGATAAAATCCTTATTTTTGTTAGTGTTGTTTCACTGAACTTTTCTAGCACCTTTTCCCATAAATTCCTTGAGGTAACCCATATTGATCACCCCTTAAATAACCTATTTGATCTTGAAGAAATCGTTGATATTATGTCCTTGGTCTTTGTGAAATCTCTAATACTTATATGTATCCATCCTGTTATTTGTGTCCCACACGGGTGTGGCATAGGTAGGATATCCTGAGCTTTTCTTTCGTCAAAGACCACTTACGTGGTGGCTATGAGCAGAGTAAAATGTTTGTCTTCCCGTGGTCCATTATTTTTACCTTTATTGTTCCTCTTCTTGGACTTAACTACCTCAGGGGTCTCCCAAAGGTAGGATACCTTACTTTTTCCCTTTTATGTGTGGGCTATGGAATGCCTCATTTTGACCGCATCCTCAGCATTCATGTACTTTCGAGATCTCTCAAGCATGTCTGTCATAGAATTGGAAGGTCTCTTATTGAAAGACCTTAGCAGGTCCTCTTAGGTGAGACTTTAAATGAACTTTTCCACATATCCTCAAGGATGAATCTCTTAGCATACTTTGTAAGGGTCTCACCGATCTTTTATCTGAAGTGGAGGAGAGAGGCGACATGCTTCCTCATCTTCTAAGACCCTATGAAATGGATGATAAAGGATCTCAATAAATCTATGAATATTCCAATGGTCCCTCATTTGAGCTGGGAAAACTATTATTGAGCCATTCACTTGAAAGTATCAATAAAATACTTCGCATAAAACCTCATCTTAGGTGTCTTAAAGAAGCATGATGTATCTATTAGTCCCTAAATGTCTATAGGATCTTTAGATCCATTGAATGTTTAAATAGTAAGCATGTTTTACTTTAGGGGGAGAGAATAGTATTGATATCCATTGAATAAAGTAGATACCATCTTCTAGATATCCAATTCAATGATATTTGGACTTTGAGCCTTATACTGATTGAGGAAATTCCCCAACGGATCTTGCATCTTCTTTATCTTATTATCCCATGGCCTAGCCACCATGGAACCATCTTAGGATTGAACTCTTATAAATGATAACCTATCCCTGACTAGAATACGAGTCACTAATCATTATAATGAACTAGGCACACCTGGTAGATCATTGTATCCTTTCAAAATAAGGCTCTCGATCCCCTGTTGTTCTGTTATGCTCTGATCTAGTTGGTTTCTCTAATATAGGTTCTAAAGGAAGTCTTCGAAGAATGTTAGATACTTGCTCCTAGAAATCTTTTTATCTAGCTCTCATATCTGTAATAGTACGGTCCAACATGGAAATAATTTCATCTTAACAAGATTAAGGTTTGTATATGAAAGTAATGGAACTTGTGACTCCCATAGATGGTACCAAACTGGCGAGTAATGAAATTGTGAGAGACTTTAGATCAAACAGATTCTCTTTAAGACCTTAGATAGGTTCAATTATATGTGTCAAAGTAAGATACATTAATAAAAAGTGGTTCGAACCTCCACTGAGGATCCTACATCAACTATCAAAGGGTGTTCCACTACTTATTACATTATAAAATTGTTATTACACTCAAGAAGACCTCTAGATATTTGGACAAGAGTGTTTGAAGTCCCTGCGACCTTTGTCACTAATCTAGAGGACCATAGAAAGTAACTGATGGACTTTTCTAAGGGTTGCAAAGTATTAGTTTAAGACTCAACAGGGTGTATATGATATAAAATAAATGGAAATTATCCAAGCTATGGTTTAGTTCTCACAACAGTGGGTTGAGAGTTTATTGGCTAATGAAAAATCCCTTTTATAAGCTAAATATCTATGTTATGTTCATGTGAAATAATTTGAACATGTACTTAAATTTTCGTAAGTCTTCTATTTACATGCATTCTCTTCGAGAAAGAATGAGTGGACTACAACAGCATGTCCAGGATTCCCTTTGAGGTCTTACGACTTCAATACCAAGGTGGAGTGTGGGAGAAAGTCTTGTAGGTTGTGTAAGGTAGTTGATGGGTGCATTTAATGCATATGGGATTCATCAATGTATGTGGAGATAAGTGGTGGCAGTAAATGGAATGGTGTTGTCCTTTTTACCTACCCACCAGACAAATTGCAGTGGTTCAAATAGGCCAGGAATCATTATTGGCCCACCACATGATGATATTGAGGTATATTGTGATGATAACTTTCTCGGTTGAGAAATATATGACCTTTGGACGACATTTCTCTTCAGATTGAGGTTTTCTAAGTGCCTCAAAGACACTAAGAGGTGTTGATGTCTCTGAGTTTGGTTCTAGAGGCATGCTGGAACGACTCTGAATTCAGAGAGATTGAGATGGTGGATGAGGCCTACATCAATACCTTAGTCCTTTGTTGAAGGCAACAGAGGTCTTGGGAGCTTGGCATTTTATAGAGGTTAGAGGTTGACCTTAGGACCTCTATTCTTATGAGGGTGATGGTCGGGAGTTTGAGGAGACTTGGAATACTAGTAGATAAATAGGATATCACTAGTAGTATTTAAATTAATTATTGGATGTGGAGGTAATGTTATTCTCATATAACACGCAGTATGTCATTTCATGTCTTTAAGTTAGCATTTGGTTATATTATTTAGTAGATTAAAAGGTGACCTTGAGATGTCACATATGCTGGAGTACATAATTTAGTGACGTGTTGGTCAAATATTATTGCTATTGATGTTATCAAACAAATAATAATTTACTAAGATAAAAAGTGACTTAGTATTATGGACTATAAGGAAATATTTATAAGTCCTGTTTACATTAGAGTATGTCGTATACCGCTACAAATCATCGACGAAAAAGTTCAAGTTTGAAGATACATGAAGATGGATTCGAATATCAAAGTTCATCAACATTCAAAGCCTCTGGGAGATTAATTTTGGTAAGGGTATGTTTAAGTACCTTAACGGTTCATTTAAAGTGTTGGGGTATTTTTAAAATACTTTCTAAGTGTTGAGGCAGATTTTTAAAGAAAAAATAAAAAAATTATTTTCTTTCTGTCGTTCGAGCGACTTGAGCACGTCATTCAAACGACATGTGTATGTCGCGCGAAGCTTATTAAAGCGACATCTATCCTCGTTCGAGTGACATCCCTATTTCGTTAAAGCGATCTGTTGACTCAATTTTTATATGTAAAGCATGTTAAATGACCCCGTTTTTATTTGGAAGACCTGGAGAATTTCTTTCGCAAAAAACTACAAACCGCAGATTACCCTTGTCTTCTTTGTTTATGGTTTTAATCCTTTTGTTTTCAATTCACAAAAATTCCAATCTTTAGTGAATTGTGTTTTTTGAACCCGAGATACATATTTGTTGGAGTTTCTCTTGTAGGGAGGGTAACCTACTACTGATATAGGTTCCAAATGAGGGCAGGTACTGTGTAGACGTTGACTGCATGTCACAGGGAGTACTCATGGGTGTTCCTAGACTGATTTTGAACTGCGTGTTCCTATGGGTGTACGAATATTCATTACAGATTTTTCTTGTAATCATTGTGAGTATTATCGATTTAAATAAATGGTTTTCCTTTTTTCTTGAAATTTGTGTCTCAGTAATTTATTCATGTTGGTTTAATTTCACTCACGTAGTTGTATATTTTAGGGTTGAATTAAATTAATTTAAAAATTGACTCTAATTAAATAAGTT
This sequence comes from Sambucus nigra, assembly GCA_949130495.1. Lineage (NCBI taxonomy): Eukaryota > Viridiplantae > Streptophyta > Magnoliopsida > Dipsacales > Adoxaceae > Sambucus > Sambucus nigra. The sequence continues at coordinate 320,529,808 of OX422209.1, read as the reverse complement.
TACAATTGGAATTTGAGAATTCGGGTTAATCACTGTCATACGACATTCTCAGATTGGTATCAGATCAGGTTTCACTAATTTATTGTGAATTCCTTTTTCCACAAAATTTTGTGATATTGATTTTTTTAAATCTAATTTTGTAAAATTGCAATGTTTCCGAATGAAAACTTATATAATATGTTGCCAATTTTTTGCGGGTATAATATAACTCATTGGAAAGCCCGCATGAAATCACATTTAAAAGCAATCGATGAGCGCGTTTCGGTAGTTTGTGAAAGAGGCCGGACTCCTCCCACTATCATCACAAATAATGTCACTAATTTAAAACCGTGACAAAATGGATTGAGGATGAATTTAAATGGAGCACTTTTAATTCACATGGGCTGAGTGCAATTTTTGGTGTTGTCACTCCTGAGGAGGTCTGACGTATTATGATGTGCACCATGTCAAACGAAACATGGGTTTTACAACTTACCCATGAAGGTACAAATGTGGTCAAAGAGTCTAAAGTTCAAAATTTAACTACTCAATTTGAAACAAATACCATGCTTGAATCTGAGTGTTTTGATGATTTTTTTGCATGTTTATCTGATATTGTTAACACTAGTTTCAATCTTGGTGAGGACATTCCTGATGCACAAGTGGTTAAAAGGATTTTGGGATCGCTGCCTAAACGTTTTATCCCTAAAGTACCTGTTTTGAATTCCTTGGGTAATTTGAGCAATTTAAAATTAGAAGAGCTGGTAGGAGACCTCCAGATATATGAGATTGACATGTTCCCCGGCACTGTCAAATCTAAAGATAGAGGGATAGCACTTAGATTTGGGTCTAGGAAAGGAAAGGAAGTGTGTAAGAGTGAGAAGAAGAATAAAGTGAGAGTTTTCGAATCCGAGTCTGAGGACGAGTCTGATTTTTATATGTCTATACTTGCAAAAAAATTCAAAAAAATTCTGAAGCTTGCAAAACAAAATTCTCCCAATAAAAAGTTTTTTGATAAAAATAAAAAGAAAAATAAGGCCAAAAAGAGCGATGAGAAAGAGGGTGAGAAAAAGAAAGAGGAAGAAGATAGATGTTTAGAGTGTGAGGGTAGAGGGCATAGAGCATTTGAATGTCCCACTAAGCTAAATAGAAAGGAAAAAAAGATTGTCATGCCAGCCACTCTTAGCGATAGTGAGGAAGAGGTGAAGGATTTCGGGGAAGAGTCTTCACATGGTAAGTTTGTTGACTTTTTAGCTAGTCACGTGAGCACACCTAGTTTGTCCCACGACGATGAGGATACTTGTGCACGTGAGACCCTCGAGGATGATAATTTGAGTGTTTTTAGAGAGGGTGAGAGTGAGTGCACTAGTGAGGGTGATAGTGAGCTCAAGATTGCGTTTAGAAATTTGTACACCAAGTCCTTAAAGACTAAGAAATTGAATAAGGAGTTAGGTCTTAGGGTGATTTATTTGGAGAGAAAGATTAAGAGTTTGAGGGACTTTAAGGAATTTGCGAGTCGACTCAAGAAGGTGAAGGTTTCTTTGAGTGAGCAGTTGATCGTTGTGAATCGGGAGAAGTGTGAACTTATAGCTCGTGTGTCAGAATTAGAGAGAGATCTTAAAAGTGCCCAGGAGGTAAAGGTAACTTTATAGGATTCATCTAAGAAGGTAGTAAAGACGCTCCTAGTCCCCACTTTGGAAATGTTGAGAGACTAGGAATTGGTCATGACTGATAAGCACCCAAAACTATACAATTTATACCCCAAATAGACGTACTTTAGTTGCTATTTCTCGGTAATATGGGTCTTATGTGCTTAAATGTTAATTATGCAGGCTTAATGTACGTTGCGGTGATCAAACGCTTATTTCAAGGCAATTGTACATTTTATGGAGCTAAATATCAACCCCGTAACCTTATCCGAGCCTAAAACCTAGCCTAAACCTACCCTAAACCCTCTGTGTGTTTAGTTTGTGTCCTTTTTACTACTTTTTAGTTTTAGTCATTTTAATTTTAGGATTATTTTAGAATTTTTAGGTTTTATTTTGTATTTTTATATTTCTATTTCTATTTTTATTAATATAATTTTATTTTATTTTACTAAGTTTTTAGTTTTAGTTTTTATCTTATTTTATTTTTTTTAGGATTAGTTTTTAGGAATTTAGTTTTATTACATTTTATTTTTTTAGGACTTTAGTTTTTAAGTTTAATAGATTTACACTATTATTTCTTTTTAGTTTTATTTTTATTGAATCTTGATTTTAATTTTTAGTATAGGAATTTAATTTTTAGATTTTTAGTTTTTATAAGTATTATTTTATTACTTAGATTTTATTTTTATTTTTTAGTTTTATTTTATTAGGGTCCAAACTAATACACACACACACTTAATACCCATTACACCTATACTACTCTCACTCACCCTCACCCTTAATCCTATACACCCTCACCACACCCTACACCCCCCATCACTCATCTTCAACCTCACTCCCCCACCTCCATTAAAACCCAACAGCTACTACCCCATTCCTCGCAGCCCCTTACAACCCCGACGACCTCCCTTCGGCGAGATCCATCCCCTACCCTCATCGGAGACAGCCCAAACCCAGCCTTATCTCTCCCAACTTCCGGCGTCCCATCTCTCTCTTCCCGCCGGACCGACCACCTTACCCGATCGCGTCCCCCTCCGGCAAGCCTCCTGCCGGCGACGCTCCTCTGTCCTACCTGATTCGCGACCTCCGGCGACTTTCAGTCGCATTCTCAGCACCTCCAACTCGTGTAAACCCATATCCGGGTAGACCCAACCTCATCCCATTACCGTCCTCGCAACCCAAACCCATGACCCTCCCCAATCCTTTACCCCCATTCAAATCCAAAACCCACTTCATATTTAACACACCATATACCCATTTCCAAAGCCATGGACCTACACGATTTTACCTGCCATTTTCCAAAGAAAATCCCAAAGCTAAAAGACCCACATGACTTTTATCCCACTTAACCCTCTTTTACCCAAATACCCTTAAAAACCCCAACAACTTTCTTTACCTAATACCCAAAAATACCCTTTCACCAAATCAGTTTTTATTCTCAAATCACCTCACTCCCTCTACCCCCATGACCTCACACCCCCATGCACATGTGCTCTCACCATTCCCACATGCACACCCTTGCCAATTTCCATTTTTACCCCTCATGCTCCATGCCTCCTATATATTGAGGATGAAGACCCATTTGCAAAGGTATCTCAAACTTAGTTTTTTTACTCTTGTGTGATAAATTTCTCTACACTCCTCTTTAGAGAGTATTTGAATTTTTAGCAAATATCTCAATAAAGAGGTGTGTGGTGAAATTGATCTCTAGGATGAATTCCACCCCACCCATCTATAATGAGTCTTGGCATTTTTAGCCATTAATTCATTATAGATTGATGTAGTTGAATTTATCCCTTATGGGAGGTAAATTCTAACCCATTCCTTTATGTTGAGATTTTGCATTTTTAGCAATTATCTCAATATAAATTAATGATCTAGAATTTATTTCTTTGGATGAATTCTAATGTACAATTTTATAATTTTAGGATTTGCATTTTTAGCAAATCTCTTTTATTATTTAATTGTCCATTATGAATTCATCCACTATCCTTTTAATTTTTAGTTTGTAATTTTTATTTTAGATTCAATAAATACATGAGTGAGGGATTATGATTGAGTGATTTTTAATGTGTAATTGAGAGATTGTTGATGCAAATGAAGATTCCATTTCAATTCAAGGCTCAAATTGATTTGATATATTCCTCTCTTTTACTTTTAGTTTAATCCTCACATGCTTTCAATTATGTATCTCATATTTTTGGATGATGATTATTGAGGGCTAATCTCCCATTTATGGGATGAAATTTTGAAGCCCTCATGAGTCCAATTTTGTTAGTTTACTTATTAGGACAATTTTGTTTATCTCACATTTCTTAAATTAGCTTTTACTTCTTAATTAGTAGTTATAAAAATTAGTATAGTTAGTTAGCTAAAAAATCCCTTGAAAAATCCATTAAAAAAATAGAAAAAGCAAAAATAGAAAAATATAATAAAATGCAAATGAATCTATTTATGTCCTCTCCAATTTTGTGTTTCACCCTTAGATATGGATTGACTCCCTGACTTACCTCTACACTAGTTTTGTTATAATTTTGTAGGTTCAAGGGAAATTTTGATGGATAGAGAAGTTGCTACAACGACAAAATCTACAAGAGAAGTAATTTTTCTTTCTATCAAATGGCGCCGTTGCCGATCTTTGGAGCTTGAAGCACTTGCGAGAATTACCTATTTGTGATTCATTTGTATTGCACTTTTTATTTTTTTTTTAGTACCATTTTTTTTTATTTTAGAAGGATTGTATTAGGACTTTCTTATTATCTTGGCTTGTATTGCGGTGCTTAGAGACACCATTTATTTTTCATTTAAAATTGTAATAATTGAAGCCAAGCGTGATAGGGAAACCGGACAAGGTAGAGAGAGGGCGCCGATTGGCGAGGATTTAGAAGCCTCTCTACCTTGGGTCGGTAGGACTCCCGAGGACGACTGAGATAGGCGTGATCTTCCCCCGGTCGACTCAACTTTTTCGGCACCCCATGGCCTAAAAACCGTGGGAGGTACATTTCTTACACTCTCGCGCCTCTCCTGTTAGCGAGTCAATTCTTTTGTGTGCTCTTGTGTGCTCTGATTTGATTTTATTCTCGCATTTATTTTCGAATGGTGTGATGAATTAATTAATTAAGACCTACACCCGGTCACTCACGAGAAGGGATTTCATCACCCGACTCACTCGCTTATCATTGTGTGCTACCCTAGCCATCACTCAATTTAAAATCAATTAACTAGGTAGCCCAATAGGAGAATATTTTTGCAAAGGCGATCACTAAGAGATTTCCGTGATTTTTTATCGCCAGCGGACTTAATTAAAATTTGACTACCCTCTCACTAAATTTTGAAGATAAAAATTGGCTATGTGCTAGTTAGGAAATTTTCTTGACTTGTGTGTGTGTCCAATTCATTTTTTTGGTAGTCTATTTTAGTTAGTTCGTCCAATTCAAAGAATCCATATTTTTTCCCCACCTTTTCTTTCAAAAAAAAAAAATCCAAAAAATATTTTATTTCATTTTTATAAAAAAAATACAAAAATATTTTCTTTCTTTCCTTTTTAGAAAACTCCAAAAATATTTTCTTTTCTTCTGAAAAAAAAAAACAAAAAAAACAAAAAGAGAAAATCTTGAAAATAAAAAATAAGGCCGTGATCGGTGTTTCTTCACCCTCACCCTTGTCAAATTATCGAACAAGACTGACGCTTCAGTCTTGTTTGGGGGTGATTCTCATCACCCAATTTTCTGCCGCCTCGCGCCATCATTGTTCTTTTCCTTAGGGTGAGAATGGATCAGTCTGGCTGAAGACATTAAACTTAGCGCTACCGGGAGGCAGCCCGCGTTTCTTGTACTAGTCTCATCCTGTTTGGGGGTGGTGTTTCACATCACCCTATGCTTTCCCTGTTATAGACTTGTACACCATTTTTTTTTCTTATCACTTACTCAGGTTTACTCTTGCATTCACATGTCCACTTCATTAGCGGTTCATTCTGGTAATCTCTTTCCTACCTTATGCTCTCAATTTTAAAAATCATTTTACCTAACATCGAGGACGATGTTCCTTTTTGTTTGGGGGTGGGGAATTTTATCAAAGTCGTACCTCTTTTGAAAATTTTGATTTTTAAACCTGATTTTTAAAATTTTCGTGCAGTTTCTTTCATCTCAATCATTGATGTGAATTTTCAATCATCCATCTTTCAAAAGTCTAGGAATCAAGCTAGAGAATATCTTTTATAAATGGCTTATGTAATACGTAACAAGGCATTTTGCACCATGAATTTCTAGACTCAACAAAATTTGCGCACTTATCACGTCATTACGTTTAGAGTTGAGGAGTACTACAATTCTAAAGAGAACCTTAAGGATCACTAGTAGAAACTTTAGCCCGTGAGATTTGTGTCTTTCACCCTTTTTGAGTGTTTTACGCAATCTCCGAGTCACAAGTTGATTCAACTTCTTTTGGGTCCGCACTTTAATTGTCGTATGATCTCATTATCTTTCATAAAATTTTGGCTTGATCACCGAGAACGACCTCACTTTCGAGTTGTAAGAAACGCGTGTCTTAAAATTTGTCCCGATCACTAGATTTTCACCACACCTTCACTCATACACCAACCAAATTTCATTTATCATACATTCATACACTTCCATTTTCCATATCATCACCATATACCATACCGCCCATTTCCATATCCACAGAGAACAGTGTTGAAAGTAAAAGGAGAAGATCCGTCATAGAGAGTGTTTGCATTTTTAGCGAATATCTCTCCCAAAGCCGATTCAGATGGAGAAAAATTTGATACAAATCTATGTTGGGGTTATGCGTATTTTTAGCAGATTTATCTCATACATTGATGCGTATTTGGAAAAGAAAAAAATATATATATATAAGAAAAAAAAAGAAAAAAAAAAGTAAGTAAAAAAAAAGAGATGATCTATCATAGAGAGTGTTTGCATTTTTAGCGGATATCTCTCCCAAAGACGATTCAGATAGAGAAAAATTAAATACAAATCTATGTTGGGGTTATTTGTATTTTTAGCAGATTTATCTCATACATTGATGTGTATTTGGAAAAGAAGAAAAAGAGAAAGTTGCAGTCAAGAAATAAAGACATTTGTTCGTCTATGAGTGATACACTCTTCTCAGATATCCACCATCCATCCATCATATCATCATCCCATCCTATCCTACCTACCTCATCCCAAACGTCCCACATCATCATATACCATCCTTTCCATTTCATTTTCCCCTCACCCATGTCATCCATATATTCCCCTAGGTGTTCGGGCAAATGAAAGTTAACGTGGTGAATAACTCAACGTTCTCACTATAGTGATTAGCATTCTTTCATGAGATCAATTTTATTTCTATATGTTCGTTCTTTCTTATGTGTGTGTGAGACGTTTGAACTTGCTTACATTTACTCACCTCCTCACACACAAGAGCGATACACTTACCCTAATCTCAAGAGTTCGTTTGAGAGAGATATATCCGTGAGATTTGAAGTTGAAGCGTTGATTCCGACAAGGCAATCTAGGAATTACTCTTGTGATACTCGACCCATTTTGACTGATTCACACCACACACGTTGAGTTCTAGGAAGGATGTGCCTTGAGTATTTACTTAGCTAACTTTTACATTTCTAGCTTGTATTTCTGAAAATATTTCTCATGATGGATTGTGTGATTATTCTATGTCTAATAAGAGATTGACTGCCTTTCAATAAATTTTTGCAAATAAAGAATTTTGTGGGTATATTCCCTGCAAACCCTCACGAGACACAACTCGTCCTGTAGGGTAACCTATAGGTTTAAAGGCTTGTTGCACATGCTAAGTGCAATCGCAAGTGCCCGCGAAAGTGGTACACTTTTGGTTACTTATCTTTCTCTTTCTCTCTATCTTATTGCTCGAGGACTAGCAACGCTCTGTTTGGGGGTGGTGTGATAAGCACCCAAAACTGTACAATTTATACCCCAAATAGACGTACTTTAGTTGCTATTTCTCGGTAATATGGGTCTTATGTGCTTAAATGTTAATTATGCAGGCTTAATGTACGTTGCGGTGTTCAAACGCTTATTTCAAGGCAATTGTACATTTTATGGAGCTAAATATCAACCCCGTAACCTTACCCGAGCCTAAAACCTAGCCTAAACCTACCCTAAACCCTCTGTGTGTTTAGTTTGTGTCCTTTTTACTACTTTTTAGATTTTTAGTTTGAGTCATTTTAATTTTAGGATTATTTTAGAATTTTTAGGTTTTATTTTGTATTTTTATATTTTATTTCTATTTTTATTAATATAATTTTATTTTATTTTACTAAGTTTTTAGTTTTAGTTTTTATCTTATTTTATTTTTTTTTAGGATTAGTTTTTAGGAATTTAGTTTTATTACATTTTATTTTTTTAGGAGTTTAGTTTTTAAGTTTAATAGATTTACATTGTTATTTCTTTTTAGTTTTATTGTTATTGAATCTTGATTTTAATTTTTAGTATAGGAATTTAATTTTTAGATTTTTAGTTTTATAAGTTTTATTTTATTACTTAGATTTTATTTTTATTTTTTAGTTTTATTTTATTAGGGTCCAAACAAATACAAAACACACTTAATACCCATTACACCTATCCTACTCTCACTCACCCTCACCCTTAATCCTATACACCCTCACCACACCCTACACCCCCCATCACTCATCTTCAACCTCACTCCCCCACCTCCATTAAAACCCAACAGCTACTACCCCATTCCTTGCAGCCCCTTACAACCCCGACGACCTCCCGTCGGCGAGATCCATCCCCTACCCTCACCGGAGACAGCCCAAACCCAGCCTTATCTCTCCCAACTTCCGGCGTCCCATCTCTCTCTTCCCGCCGGACCGACCACCTTACCCGATCGCGTCCCCCTCCGGCCAGCCTCCTGCTGGCGACGCTCCTCTGTCCTACCTAATTCGCGACCTCCGGCGACTTTCAGTCGCATTCTCAGCACCTCCAACTCGTGTAAACCCATATCCGGGTATACCCAACCTCATCCCATTACCGTCCTCGCAACCCAAACCCATGACCCTCTCTAATCCTTTACCCCCATTCAAATCCAAAACCCACTTCATATTTAACACACCATATACCCATTTCCAAAGCCATGGACCTACACGATTTTACCTGCCATTTTCCAAAGAAAATCCCAAAGCTAAAAGACCCACATGACTTTTATCCCACTTAACCCTCTTTTTACCCAAATACCCTTAAAAACCCCAACAACCTTCTTTACCTAATACCCAAAAATACCCTTTCACCAAATCAGTTTTTATTCTCAAATCACCTCACTCCCTCTACCCCCATGACCTCACACCCCCATGCACATGTGCTCTCACCATTCCCACATGCACACCCTTGCCAATTTCCATTTTTACCCCTCATGCTTCATGCCTCCTATATATTGAGGATGAAGACCCATTTGCAAAGGTATCTCAAACTTAGTTTTTTTACTCTTGTGTGATAAATTTCTCTACACTCCTCTTTAGAGAGTATTTGAATTTTTAGCAAATATCTCAATAAAGAGGTGTGTGGTGAAATTGATCTCTAGGATGAATTCCACCCCACCCATCTATAATGAGTCTTGGCATTTTTAGCCATTAATTCATTATAGATTGATGTAGTTGAATTTATCCCTTATGGGAGGTAAATTCTAACCCATTCCTTTATGTTGAGATTTTGCATTTTTAGCAATTATCTCAATATAAATTAATGATCTAGAATTTATTTCTTTGGATGAATTCTAATGTACAATTTTTTTTAATTTTAGGATTTGAATTTTTAGCAAATCTCTTTTATTATTTAATTGTCCATTATGAATTCATCCACTATCCTTTTAATTTTTAGTTTGTAATTTTTAGTTTAGATTCAATAAATACATGAGTGAGGGATTATGATTGAGTGATTTTTAATGTGTAATTGAGAGATTGTTTATGCAAATGAATATTCCATTTCAATTCAAGGCTCAAATTGGTTTGATCTATTCCTCTCTTTTACTTTTAGTTTAATCCTCACATGCTTTCAATTATGTATCTCATATTTTTGGATGATGATTATTAAGGGCTAATCTCCCATTTATGGGATGAAATTTTGAAGCCCTCATGAGTCCAATTTTGTTAGTTTACTTATTAGGACAATTTTGTTTATCTCACCTTTCTTAAATTAGCTTTTACTTCTTAATTAGTAGTTATAAAAATTAGTATAGTTAGTTAGCTAAAAAATCCCTTGAAAAATCCATAAAAAAAATATAAAAAGCAAAAATAGAAAAATATAATAAAATGCAAATGAACCTATTTATGTCCTCTCCAATTTTGTGTTTCACCCTTAGATATGGATTGACTCCCTTACTTACCTCTACACTAGTTTTGGTATAATTTTGTAGGTTCAAGGGAAATTTTGATGGATAGAGAAGTTGCAACAACGACAAAATCTACAAGAGAAGTAATTTTTCTTTCTATCAATGACGATGTGTCCACTTCCCACGTTGCACCTGAGTCGGTTCTCAAGTTTATAATTGATCCATATGTCTCTCATTCTAACCCACCTAGGAGTCACGTACCTGATAGAAGAGTTCTCCATAGACATTTTGAGAGAGGTGTTCTGAGGCCCATATATGTTTGCACCCATTGCAAAAAGAGCGGACACCTTAGGGAATTTTGCTTTAAGTTGGGTAATGCATCACGTTTTGCCACTACACGTGTTTCTACGTCACATGCACCCACACATGATACTTTTAATGCTAAGGATGATTACATGAGAGAGTTTGCGCATATTAGGGAGAAATTTAAGATTTTGGTCAAAACTTCACATGACTTGATGGAGGTTTTACAAAGGATATCACCACCTCTAGAAAACTCCACTGCACCTTATGGTTGAGGTTTAGACTTGTTTGCTAGCATAGGATGATTTTAATGATGACAGTTTTTTACATATTGCTAGTGTGTATCATTTTTGTATTCATATTTTCCAGTTTTGATATATTTTTTGAAAAACTAAAAAGATTTTAGTTTTTAAAATTTTTTGGGAAAATACAAAAAGATTTTTTTAGAAAAAATTGAAAAAGCCAAAAGATTTTATTTCAAGAATTTTTTTGGAAAAGGACAAAACGAGTTTTGTATTTTGTTTACACCATATATGAATGGACATTTAGGATGACTGAGTCACAACTTCATTCAATATCCATGTGACGATTTGATAGTGTTTTAATATGCATCATCATTTCATTTTTATTTTTTAACTGTTTGGAGTCATTGAGATTAAATTTCACTACCTACATGTTTGACTCATAGTTTCCTTTAATGCAAACTTGTATGAATTTGTTTGATTATTGTACTTGTCAAATCACAAGTTTGGGAAGTGTTTCCATCTCAATCATGTCTTTGAAATGAACCAAATGCGATAAAACTCGACAATGAAATTAGTGCATGTAAGAGTCGTTTATCGTGAGGAATTAAACTGCAAAAAATTATGAGTATTCACGGGAAAGGGATGCGAGAATACAAAGATAACTCGTCATGAAATCCACCATTTAAAAGATCCCAAGAAAAATAATTAAGGAAATAAAAATAATCATATTCCCAAAATGGGGCCAATAGGATTTCTCTAAGGAGAGAAAAATAGATCAGCTCAACAAAAAAATAAAAGATATATTATCTATGAGGGTTTTTGGATGGAAAAGTAAAAAACAGGTTTGCACTTCCTGACAAAGTCTTGAAAAAGCATCACATAGTTTTAGACGTTATTGGTGTGAAAATCATTTTAGACTTTGATGTGTCGATTAGATTGAGTCGATGTCATATAAATTCAACATTTTGACACCTAAGGACGATTTTAAGATCATTCGTTAGGAGTATCCGTATTCATCATGCACATATGTTATCTTTGATTGCATTGATTTTCCTAATGAATTTTTTCCCACCCATTCATTATGTTTCCATGATTTGGTTATCTTAGTGTAAATTCATGGTGTGTGATTTTTGTAAAATTATTTTTGCATTTTTTGTGTGGAAAAAAATGAAAAATGAAAAATAGTTTGTGGAATGCTTTTAAGTATCTCTTAATGATCATAGTTGTTTTCTTTGATTGTCGTGACAAATCCATGTTTATTTTGTTTATTCTTTTCCTTGTCTATGTCGGACAAATAAAAAGGAGAAGAACGAATTACAGGGGAGTTTTACATTATGCGGGAGATTTGAGATTTAATATTAATCCTGATGTTATGTTCATCTCATTTAAATCTCAATACGTCACGAAGGTATTTTCTTTGTATCGTGTGTGTATGTACAAAGATTGATGATCATATGTTTCACACCCTGATGAGAAAATCTTGAAGATTTGATGTTGAAGATTCTTGAAGAAAGGTTTTTATCTTGCATTTTTAGTACCTTTTCCATTTTGGGATTCATGGGAGGGCCATCTCGGTTAGCGCCTGGGGGGAGGAGAGAGATATAGAGATAGATACGTCTCCCCTTCGGGAAGGCTGCATTGCGATATCGCGTCCCTCTTGGGAAGGTTGTTTCGATCATCATCGGTGTGGGGTTAAATGTGAAGAGATAGATTCGCCAACCTATTTATCATAAAACATGCAAAATAAATGTTGCCACTTCGAGAGAGCGACATCAAGGACAAGATGATGCATACGAACCCAATAGTTTGAAGGTTCAGGGGATAAGTTACGAAATGGGAAAGTGTTAGGAACCCATCCCTCCCTTTCGGTCTCTTATGGGCTAGTTTTATTATCTTTCTTTTATATCCCCGTGAAGTGTGTGAGCATGTTTATATAAGGGAGATCGAATTTATTCAAGTCATACCATGGACAAGGTAGAGTGAGGTCATCCATCTGAATGTTCCCAAAATAACATATGCAAAAGTATGATTTGTTCGTTCATCACGATGTTGGTCGTTATGTAGAAACGATAATATGTGTTGGATGAAACACAAACAAGTATGATATATATATATTGTTAACGAAAATGTTATTTATCCATAATTAATTAAATTAGTTTAATTAATGAACATTTTAGTTCAACTTAATATATTGATTTTGATGATTCCAAACATATTTTTATTAGGTTATTCTATAGATATTTATTATTGTATAATCTTGTTTATATACCATGATATACATATATTTATTACATATCTATTCTGAGTGAGTTATATCTGTTTATGGTCGAGTTTTATTTTTCATGACTCAATACGCCTCGACTCGACTCAATGACATATCTGAGAAAAGGTATTCACGTGTATTGTACATTTTCAATTGACACATTAAGCACACGTGCATATTTCTTGATCTATGATTTTTAATTGTGTGCCCAAACATTTTTTTTAAAGAAATTATATTATTACTGAAAATAATTTTTAAGTAAAACAGGTGTAATTTTGATTTAAAATTAATCTATTAGTTTTGAAATCATTTTCGGAATTTGTTGATAAAAATAGTTTTTCATTTTGAAAAATCGAATTACCCCTTTAAACAATATTTTTTTGTTTACCTATATTATAAGACAATAGCTCTTTTAGTCTTAGCCTTAGGACTATTAGCTTTAAATATATATATACATATATATATATATATATATATATATATATATATATATACATATATATAGTTTTCGTCCTTTGTAGCTTGACTTGACCACACAAGCTAGGACCTACTACTTCTATTTTGTGTTGGCCGTATAAACCTCTTCCACCCTTAAGTTCTAGTTTTTAGACCATACTCATTTAATGAGTTGTGTACCAATTTCGTCATTTAGTGTGACTTGCCTTGACTACTACTGCTATTATCTTAGTAAGTCTACTATTTTGGCCATATCTGTTACTTAGCTATGATAGCTTGCAGTTGTCCTAGTTTTAGGTTTAGATTTTATAAACCTTAAGATTTTAAAAGCTTTCTGTCCGAAATATTTTTTGTAAAATATCTGTTGAATTTTTTTTGTTGTCCGAAATTTTCCTTCTGTCCGGATTTTTTTTATATAAAATATCTGTTCGAAATTTTCCTTACTGTCCGAATTTTTTTTTAATATCTGTTCGCAGATATTTTTTTAAATATCAGTCAGAAATGTTTTATGAGATCAGGAATTATTTTTTATATATACATATCAGTTCCGAAAATTTTATATATATACATACCTGTTCGAAAAATGTTATATATATATATATCAATTCAGAAATGTATATATATATATATACTTATATATATGCATACAGACTTGCGCCTACTTATTGTCTATACCTGTTGGATAGCTTAGGAGCAAGACTTGTTGTCAGGCGTGTACCTGCTATGATTTAAAGAAGTCATATTTTTCTTTGGGAACTTGCCCAAAAGGCTTTAGCTTGAATGCCTTGTCCGAATTAGACCTGCTTGTTACTTATAGATGTGACCTTACCTTCTAGTGTAGGGCTTAGGAGTGAGACTAGCAGATTTTGTTCTTCAAAAATCGTACCTGCTTAACCTTAGATATATTTGACCGTGTATATCTCTTTATACATTTTGACTGTTGCCGACAGCTTCTTTATTTTACATCATTTATATATCTGATTGAAACAACAGTACCCTTATTTATATATCTCTTGTACAATTTTTTTTTGTACAGAAAAATAAAATTATCTAGTGACTGGTGACTCCTTTTGAAAAGAGAACATTTTTTTTATCTGTGTACTAACACTCATACAGATACGATTCTCTCAAAGATATTGAGCATTTAATGCTCTCCAATTTGATGATGAGTATTCTCCTACTTTCTTACAAATCTTCTCCAACGGTTATTTTTTTTAAGCTACAAAAGAAGAGACCATATTCAGTTGGAAAGCAACACACACGAAAATATCTGAAAGAGAGCATCCAGAAAATTTCATTCTGCTCCATATACACACAGAAAAGAGAGCAAACAGAAATTTATTCAGCTCTACATATTTGGGACATCAACAATCAATATACTCAGTTATTTGTTGAAGAAGAAATTTGAAGAGCATAAAAATCATTATTCTGCTACAAAAATTTCAAGAAGAAGACTAGTTCCAAAAATCAGATTTATTGTAAAGTCTCACTCAAGAAGAAACTCGGATCAATTTGTATTTTAGAGAGTTTCAACATTCAAACTTTGTACTCAACATTCGGATTTGTTTGAAGCTGGAATTTGAGCTTCGGTTGTACTTGGAGCCGGTATTTGCTTCAAGTGTCTGTAAATGGTGGTTTGATCCTACCGTACAAGTGGATCAGGACTAGTGAAGCACGGGAGACGGAAGTTTGCTCTTGGCGAGTGGACGTAGGCCGGATTTTGGCCGAACCACGTTAAAAATACGGTGTCATTTATTTTTCAGTACTTATATTTATTTACTTGCTTGTGTGTGATTGATTATTTTTATTATACGCTCTTTCACTTGCTATTTAATTAACTGTGAAAATTTGGTAATTTTATTTTAAGACTGAAATATTTATTTTCGTAATATTTAATTAATTTCAGGATATTATTTTTTATTAATTACGAAAATTGTTTATAACTTTATTTGGATCTAATAATCTTAAAATACAACTTGTTTAATTTATTGAGAGTATTTATTTGACATTCTTGTGTGAATCACTTTAGATTAAATCCAGAATATAAAATAAGAGAATTTGATAATTTATTTATTGTATGTTATAATCTCGAATTTATATTGTTTAAATTAATTGATTACTTTTATTTAATCATTATTGGTTTAATCATTTAAGATTTATTTAATCTGAAATTTGTATTAAGTATTTTAAATTAAATATTTTCTGAAATATTAATTTAACCCAAAAAGTTTATAAAAACTCAATTCACTGCCTCTTGAGTATTTTTCTGGGCAACATATATATATATATATATATATATATATATATATATATATATATATATATATATATAATAAAGTAGAAAACTTGTGTATGCCATAAGATTAAAAGATGATGTCATCCATATAGTAAAAGATGAGAAACTTTTGGGATTTGTGAATTAATGGTTTAAGTTGTATGTGTGGAATTTAAATGTAATGGTTGAAAATCATTGCAACATCAATGGTTCGGATTAGGCAATGGGTTGGAGCCATATTCACATAGGGACTCACAATAGTGGTTGCCATACATCCTAAGATATGGACTCCATATCTTCGCATCAACTGTATACTTCATTTCAACTCCTCCATAACTAAAGTGACTTAGCAGCTTAAGAAAAAAAATTCACCAATAGTAAAGCTCAAGATGATTTCATTACTGCCCCTCACGGTGAGTTTACACCCTTAATTATTTGTTAAAAATATTCATTTTTCTTTCAACTGAGTTTATACATTATACAACGTATTGTTCTTTTGTAAGAGTCTATATGAGTTTCCTTTTTTTTCTATATGAACACGACTGTTGGGTTAGCTTACAAACTCATATGAGGTATCAACGGATTTACACTAATATCATACACGGACTCACTTTTTTGTATGAGTCGGTATACACGGACTGCTTACAAACTCCATTTTTCTTTCAACTCTATGAACACTGTTGGGCCAGCGGATTTACACTAATATCAGTGGATTTACACTAAAATCATATGAGTTTTCATTTTTCTTTCAACTGTATGAACACTGTTGGGATTAAGAAATGAGTTGTAGCCAAACTCATACACAAACTCATAAACGGACTGACTTTTTTGTATGGGTCTATATACACAGACTGCTTACAAACTCCATTTTCCTTTCAACAGTATGAACATTGTTGGGATTAAGCAATGGGTTGTAGCGAGACTCATGCACGGATTGACTTTTTTGTATGATTTTGTACACACAGATTGCTTACAAACTCATACACAAACTCAGTTTTTTTTTTTTTCTTCATTTTTTTCAACTGGGTTTATGGGTATCACGGACTGAGTTTTTTTTTTTTTTTGCTTTTTACATTTTTTTTTCAACTGGGTTTATGGGTATCATCGTATAGGAGTTCTTACAAACTCATACATGACTGTTGGGTTTTCCCCCTCTCCCATCACCTTCTCATATAAGTTTTCATTTTGTGGGAGCTTATATGAGTTTTCTTTTTTCCTGTATGAACATTGTTGGGACTGCTTACAAACTCATACACAGGCTGAGTTTTCTTTTTGTTGGTTTCTTCAATTTTATTTCAACTGGGTTTATGGGCATCATTGTATATGAGTGATTACAAACTCATACACAACTGTCTTATTTTTTCCCCTCTCACACCACCTTCTATGATTTTTCATTTTGGTAGAAGTTTATATGAGTTTTTTTTTTCTATATGAACACTATTGGGACAGCTTACTGTTGCGCTAAAACAGTCCTATGTTAAGCAACCAAGACCATAAAACTCACTTCGGAATTTTACCAAACACTTGGTGTGCGGAAAACACCCAAGACCTTGTTCCTAATGAAAACTAAGTGTGCAAACTCAAAACGAATCCAATCAACAATCAACAAGTAGGATAACAAGAACACACAAGCAATCAAAGCAAAGAAACGACAACAATATAACGTGGTTCACCCAAACAAGGGTTACATCCACAATGGTAGGATTTCTTCTTTCTTTGATAAATGGAGGAACCACAAGGTTACACACTCACACTCTTTATCTCTCCAAGAAAGTCACTCACAACCAAGCACAAGAACTAATCTTAAACAAGAAGCTCTCACTCACTTTTCTCTTTGAAAAACTCACAAAATGTTCACTCTTGTTGGAAAAAACAGCACTGCATAAAAACAGAAAATAGGCTTCTATTTATAGATTTTCCTCAAAGTGGCAATTTTGTAAATATCAAGAAAAAATCTGTTTTTCTCCCAAAACAGCCGTGAACCAACGGGAAGCCACCGGAGAGCCAAAATACACCACAAACTCCACCTTGGCGATCCGAATGATCCAACCAAAAATCCGGAATGAAAACCATTGAACCCGCTTGAAGATCACCCCGAAATCTACCAAGCTCAATGCGGCTCCACCTAACCGAGGAGCCTCTCCTTGAACTTCAACAAGAAGTGAGATTTAGAAGCTTTAGGCAATGCCTAAACTTCTCTGTAGTCACAGGTTTGGTGAGGAAATCTGCTGCATTCTCATCCGTGTGCACCTTCTCAATCAAAACCTCGCCGGAATTAACCCAATCCCGAACTCTATGATACCGTACATCAATATGCTTTGTGCGGGCATGATACACTTGATTCTTAGCCAAATGCATAGCACTTTGACTATCGCAATGAAGACGAACACTCTCTTGCTTCATCCCCAATTCACTCACCAAACTCTTTAACCAAACCGCCTCCTTTGATGCTTCCGTAAGTGCCATATACTCCGCCTCCGTGGTAGACAAAGCACTTGTCGCTTGTAACATGGATCTCCAAGATACCGGCCCGCTAGCAATAGTGAATACATACCCCGATGTAGATCTCCGCTTATCAAGATCCGCCGCATAATCCGAATCCACATACCCCGCAACAAACTCGGCCCCTTTCTTCCGCTCAAACACAATGCCCATAGACTTGGTTCCCTTTAGATACCGAAGAATCCATTTCACCGCTTTCCAGTGCTCTTTTCCCGGATTCGACATGTACTTACTAACCACACCCACGGCTTGGGCGATATCCGGCCTCGTGCAAACCATAGCATACATAAGGCACCCCACAGCACAAGCATACGGCGTTGAAGCCATCTCCTCTAACTCATCATCCGTAGAGGGACATTGCTTTGCAGACAAAGTGAAATGTGAAGCTAACGGGGTCCAAGTGGCCTTGGCATCCAACATGCCAAATTTCCCGATGACATGCGAAATATAATTTTTCTGAGATAACCACAACTTGCCAACTTTTCTATCTCGTCTAATCTCCATACCAAGAATCTTTTGCGCCGCACCAAGATCCTTCATGTCAAACTCCCGGCTCAATTCCACCTTGAGCTCCATTATTCGTGACATGTCCCGACACGCAATGAGCATGTCATCCACATAGAGCATTAACAAAACAAACGAACCATCATCAAGAACCCGAAAATATGCACAATGGTCATGATCACATCTCGTGTAACCAACCCGCAACATGAAGGTATCGAACCGTAGGTACCATTGTCGTGGCGACTGTTTAAGCCCATACAATGACTTCTTAAGCCGGCACACATGATCTTCCTTTCCCACTTCCTTGAACCCCTCCGGTTGCACCATGTAAATAAGCTCCTTCAAATCACCGTGAAGAAAAGCCGTTTTCACATCCATTTGCTCCAATTCCATATCGAATTGAGCAACCATTGCCAACAACACCCGTATCGAAGTATGCCTCACCACCGGGGAGAAGATCTCATCATAGTCAATCCCCTCCTTTTGTGAAAACCCCTTCGCTACTAGCCTTGCCTTGTACTTCGGTTCTTCTATTTTGTTAATTGCCTCTTTCTTCCTATACACCCACTTAGAGCCAACAATGTGTCGCCCCTTGGGTTTAGGAACCAACTCCCACACAGAGTTCTTTCGTAGAGCTTCCATCTCTTCTGACATAGCACCCATCCAACTCGTCTTGACATCACAATTAATGGCATCTTTGTATGTCGTTGGATCACCCTCACTAGAAATGAGAGCGTAATTGACCTCTTCCCAACCAAGCCTAGATGGTGGCTTGATCTCCCTACGCTCTCGGTCACGTGCTATGGATGGCACTTGCTCCACCCGTTGAGTGTCCCCTACCTCAACCAATTCCTCTTCCAAATCATCCTCATTCGGCTCCACCTCAACCGTGCCATTACCCGATTGAGAATCACTTGAACCACTAGTAGATGCACTATCACTATCGGTGGTTGATGATCTCGTAAATACCAAAGGAATCTCGACGGTTCTAACACCACCGTCATCGGCAACTTCCAAGAACTCCTTGGCCTTCAACATGGACGCCTCGTCAAATCTCACATCCCGGCTAACAACTAGCTTCCTCG
The DNA here is from genome assembly GCA_949130495.1 of Sambucus nigra. NCBI lineage: Eukaryota > Viridiplantae > Streptophyta > Magnoliopsida > Dipsacales > Adoxaceae > Sambucus > Sambucus nigra. Next base: position 320,510,237 of record OX422209.1, on the reverse strand, counting down.
TAGACGGATCCCAAAGCTTGAACCCCTTCACCCCTTTTCCATAGCCTAGGAAAATACACCGGCGAGTTCTCGGGTCATTTTTAGTCCTCTCGTCACTAGGAATGTGAGCGTACCCCGGACATCCGAACACCCTCAAAGTAGAGTAGTCGACCTCGTGCCCAGACCATACTTCCTCCGGACACTTCAAACCAAGAGTCGAATTTGGTGACCGATTCACCAAATACACGGCGTGATCAAAAGCCGCTGCCCAAAATGATTTCGGTAACCCGGCATGAAACCTCATGCACCTTGCCCTTTCCATAATGGTGCGGTTCATCCTCTCCGCCACCCCATTTTGTTGTGGAGTCTTCTTAACGGTAAAGTGCCTTGTGATGCCCGCATCTTTACAATACTTGAGAAACCCACCATCTCTATACTCACCCCCGTTGTCGCTCCTCAAATACTTGATCTTCTTCCCCGTTTGATTCTCCACCATGGCTTTCCACTCCTTAAACTTCTCGAAAACCTCCGATTTTTCCTTCAAGTAGTAGACCCACACTTTTCGTGAATAATCATCTATGAAAGTCACAAAGTATCTAAAGCCGCCTATGGAAACAACATCCGAAGGCCCACACACGTCGGAATGAATATAGTCAAGAGTCCCTTTACTCTTGTTCGTAGATATAGTGAATTGCACTCGAGTTTGCTTCCCCATCACACAATACTTGCAAAAACCAAGCTTGCATCCGTGCACCCCTTTCAACAACTTTCGCCGATGAAGTTCTTCCATGCCCCGTTGGCTCATGTGACCAAGTCTCATGTGCCACAATTGTAGTTCGTCGATTTCAGGCTCCGTGGAGACTGCCGCTCCACCCACTACCGTATTTCCCTTCAATCTATAAAGATTGTTCGGTAACTTTGTGCCGCGCAAAATCACCATCGATCCCCTTTTGACCTTCAAAGCCCCACCCTCGGCTTGAATCACACACCCCTTTGAATCGAGTGCGCCTAAGGAAATCAAGTTCTTTTTAAGTGCCGGAACGTGCCTCACTTCACTTAAGGTTCGGACAACCCCATCCCACATCTTTATGTGCACCGACCCGATTCCCACTACTTTGCACGTAGCATTGTTTCCCATGAGAATCTCACCACCGGTATTGGACTTGTAATCCTCAAACCATTCCCGGTTCGGACACATGTGGTATGAACATCCGGAATCTAGAATCCAACCATCAACGTGATCGGCGGAAAAACAAGTAAGAACCTCTTCGCCTTCCTCTAAAGTAGCAACACCGGCCACATCCTTAGTAGCGTCTCCTTTCTTATCATCTTTCTTCCACTCCGGACAATTCCGTTTAAAGTGACCTTTTTTATGGCACTTGAAACACTCAACCGTGCTAATGTCTCGAGATTGAGACCTTTGGAAGCCCCGGTTATTTGCACCCCGAGACTTCGACCTTCCTCTTTGTCCACCACCAACAACCTTGGCTACCAAGCCTTCACCTTGAGAAGATGAACTACCTCCACCGCTACCATTTTTCTTCTTCATGGCCACGTGAGAAATGATGTCCTGCATTACATCATTGAACTTGAGAGTAGTCTTCCCAAACATAAGTGTGGTGACAAAGTGCTCATATGAATCGGGCAACGAAGCAAGCAACAATAACGCTCGATCCTCCTCGCTAAATTGAACATCAATCCGGTTCAAATCGTTGATCAAAGCATTGAAGATATTTATATGCTTCATCATATCACCGCCCTCCTTCATTTCTAACTTGAAGAGCATCTTCTTTAGAAACAATTTATTTGACAAAGACTTGCCCAAATAAATCTCCTCCAATTGATCCCACATGCCCTTAGCCGTAGTTTCCGATATCACATGATTGAGCACATCATCCGTGATATACATTTCAATTGAAGAAATCGCCCTTTGATCAATATCGCTCCATTCGGCTTCGGTCATATCCACCGGACGCTTCTCTATACCCAACAGTGCTATAACCAACCGTTGTTGAACAAGAACACCCCGCATCCTTCTTTGCCACAAGCCAAAATTAATTTTCTCATCAAAAGGTTTTATCTCAAACTTCATTGAGCCCCCGGATCCATAACTAGGATCCCACTTCTTAGAGCCTCCGCTTGTAGAAGTTGATTCGAGAGTACGCGACACCTCTTCCGCCATTTGGAACAAATTCAAGAACTTATGCCAATATCACTCAAATTGATTCAAGCCGAACCAAAATACCGAGCAAACCAAGCAACCAAAGCTCTGATACCACTTGTTGCGCTAAAACAGTCCTATGTTAAGCAACCAAGACCATAAAACTCACTTCGGAATTTTACCAAACACTTGGTGTGCGGAAAACACCCAAGACCTTGTTCCTAATGAAAACTAAGTGTGCAAACTCAAAACGAATCCAATCAACAATCAACAAGTAGGATAACAAGAACACACAAGCAATCAAAGCAAAGAAACGACAACAATATAACGTGGTTCACCCAAACAAGGGTTACATCCACAATGGTAGGATTTCTTCTTTCTTTGATAAATGGAGGAACCACAAGGTTACACACTCACACTCTTTATCTCTCCAAGAAAGTCACTCACAACCAAGCACAAGAACTAATCTTAAACAAGAAGCTCTCACTCACTTTTCTCTTTGAAAAACTCACAAAATGTTCACTCTTGTTGGAAAAAACAGCACTGCATAAAAACAGAAAATAGGCTTCTATTTATAGATTTTCCTCAAAGTGGCAATTTTGTAAATATCAAGAAAAAATCTGTTTTTCTCCCAAAACAGCCGTGAACCAACGGGAAGCCACCGGAGAGCCAAAATACACCACACTTACAAACTCATACAGGGACTGATATTATTTTCTTTTGTTGATTATACATGGACTGAGTTTTTCTGTATCAACAAGAGTGTATGAGTTTTCATTTTGTATGAGTTTTCATTTGGGTCTTTATTTTCTTTTGTTGGTTATACACGGACCGGGTTTATATGAGTTTTTTTTTCTATATGAACACGGTTGTTGGGACTGCTCACCAACTCATACACAAACTGAGTTTTCTTTTCTTTTGTTGGTTATACACTGACTAAGTTTTTCTCTATGAACACGACTGTATGAGTTTTCTCATATGAGTTTTCATTTTGTATAGTTTTCATTTTGGGTGTTTCTTTTCTTTCGTTGGTTATACACGGACTGGGTTTATATGAGTGTTTTTCCTGTATGAACACAACTGTATGAGTTTTCTCATATGAGTTTTCATTTCGTAGGAGTTTATATCAGTGTTGTTATGTAATATCAGCATTCAAAACATTTTTAAAAATCTTCTTTGTACATAATATCAGGGCTGAGTTTTGTAAAATCTTTGAGTTTACACGACTGCTAATGTGCATGAGTTTTGTATAAGATTTATCTGGACAAAGCCATATATATATATATATATATATATATATATATTATTTGTGGTGAATGATGAATTGTATAATAAATAAGTCAAACAAGTATAAAAATACATATATAAATAGCAAACATGTATAAAAATTGGTTTTATTTCTTCTTCTTCTTCTTCTTCTTCTTGTTATTATTATTATTATTATTATTATGATGATGATGATGATGATGATGATGATGATGATGGTCAATTAATGTATAATTCCCGATCTGCATACATATTTTTTTTAAAAGACACTAATTTTTAGCTTATCCTATTTAGTCTCTTCAACACTCATTACTCAATACTCTCTTATTCTTAAAGATCTGCGTTAGTGAATATTTTAAAAAAGCAGTAATTTTTATACGTGTTTGGTGTTTGTATACCTGTTTACCTGTTTGGTTATACATGTTTGGTGTTCGTGTTTAAGTTTTTGCTCTTATAGTCATTTTCATTTGTTTTTGGCTAGTTTATACTGATCTATTTCGTTTCTGGTTGATTTTCCTTACATGGAGAACATTACCGTATATGGCATTGTATGTTATTTTTTACTCCTATGTCCTTCGGCATTCCTTATAACATTTTTAACTTACTTAGCGTTTTTGTTTCATTCCTTTCTGATAGGTGGATGACGATGCATCATATGTTGTACCAACCACTTCCCTATATTCTAATTGTATATATTACGATAATATCTTTCACTTTTAACTTACACGGTTGTGTTTACAATCACATATTCAAAGGCTGCGAGACAATAATATTAACGTTTTTATCAAGGATGAATATCAACTAAATGTTATTCAATATATGGTAATCGCATTCATCAAATTTGCGTGTAAAGTACTTATCAACATCCTCATTTTTTATATAAATTTCCTTTTTTAAATTTGTAGGGTCGACCAACTAATAACGACAAACATGACAACAATTGGTCAAAGGGACAGGAAAACATGCCGCCTACTCACACACTAATTTCTTCCCATATTCATATCATGTCTTGAATCATTTGCTATTTCCTTTATATTTTTCAAATTTTATATGTTTCCTTTTATTTTTCAGGATAAAAGGAAATGGAAGGAGAAGGCCTCCTCGTAGTCAGTAAGTTTTGTCATATTAACATTGGAAAGCTATTATAAAGTTTAAATGTTAACATGTTATGGTTGGATATGCTCTTGATTTTCTTCCTCACTTTTTTTTTTTAATTTTTTCTGTATATTAATATCACGCGTCGAAAATACAAGGGTATTAGTATTCGTGATGTTGTCCAACCTAAAGCTATAGTTATTGAGGTACTTATTCGCCACTACATGATTTCTACTTTTGAATTGATTCTCTAATTTTTTTTTGTCATTGAGTTAACACTATATGTGTGATTATATTCCTAAGTCTCACACTAAATTGAACAACGTAAACGACGAAGGTAAAAGAAAAATGATCGAAACAAGATCTGACACGCGTAAACGGGTTAGAGTTTTTTCCAACTACTTTCTATAGTTCATGTTAAAATATATTTTATACTAATATTTGTCATCTTATTATATATTGTCATATTATTTATGTAGACAATCTGGATGGGGGAGAAGCCCGCCTATTGAGGACCAGTATGTTTCCAATTTCTTATTTTTCACTTTTCAAGCGACACTTTATATATCTTTAATCCAATGCACCTGTTCTTATAACTAATATACTTTAATATATAAGTAAGGGTGTAAACTTTGAATTAATATTCCCAATTAATAATATTTTTCCTCCACACGGAGAAAGCGACATGAACCCCATGATAATAATTTGATCTCAAAGCATGTTTTGGATCAACAAAAACGTCGTGAACGGGAAAATTTAATCTCAAAGCATGTTTTGCCTCAAGAACCTCCCACCCTACGTACTCTTGCCCAGCGACAAACACGTGATCGAGAAAATGCATTCTCATTGAAAACTACACTTCCTGATCAACCATCTACTCTTCTCTCGAGTGCAATTTAATCGAGGAGCTTAACCTCAAAAGCACTGAACATCATCCTAATCATTCACAACTTACAAATGTTTTGTACCAACAATCTACCCCCTTTACAGTCCTCTAAATATGAGCTAGCCCAAATACAACGACGTGATAGGGAAAAAGCATTTGCATTGACAAATCCACTTCATAATCAACCACCTACTACTCCCCATGTACATTCACGTATGCCACAATTAATGGAAGATGCATTTGTTGAAGTCCCGTTACCAACATCGGACCAATTTACACATTTGATAACCCTTAATCCTTTTGACTTTCCTCTTCAAAATTGTAGTCCTCTTACCAATAGTTTACCAACTGCATGATCACATGATTACATTCACCCCACTATTTTCCACAGAAACCTTTTTAATGATTTCAATGCTATTGAACTGAATGATATTCAAGTATCACACACATTTACTGAGGTCCTACAAGTATTAACTGAAGGGGTTTCTACACCTTCCCCTAATATGCAAACTACTGATACATCGTGTGTAAGAAACATTGCAAGTACGAGTTTAAGTCATGCACCACATTTTAGCTTTGGTAGGAATTTTCTTGGGCCCATGGATGTTCCTTGCTCTTATTGTTTAGCTTTACATTGGATGGATAAAAGATTATGAACCTCATCAAATATTCTCCCTCTATTTGGGAAGTGTTGTAAACAAGGACAAGTTCGATTTCCACATCTAGTTGAACCCCCGCCTGAAATTAAACATTTGTTTGATGGTAATGATGTCAAATCAAGTCTTTCCAGAGTCATATTAGAGAGGATAATGTTACAAACGCCTTTACAAGTTTTGGTGTTCAAATGGATGATAGGGTCCTCATAGGTAGGCATCCATCATATTTCACCATTCATGGATAACAACGTCATCGTACTGTATCCTTATTACCAGAACTGGGACACGAGGAAGAAGCTTCATATGCCCAGTTATACATTTATGATCCCAGTGTGTCTATGAGTGTTAGGGAACAGAGTAATCCACAATTACGATGTGATGTACTTCAAATAATTTAAGGTTTCTTAGAGGTTAAATATCCATTTATCCACAAATATTATCAGGCATTTTCTATTTTAAATGAATCCTCTCGATCTGACCAGAACTTGTCAGCATACCTGCATTACAATTCTGCAGCCTATCGTAGAAGGTATAATTTGCCTTCGATCGATGAGATTGTTGTTATTTTTCCTGACGATGGCCATAATTTGTCTGTAATGAGAGATGATAAGTGTAGACACCCCATTCTGTTACACCCCCCCCCCAACTCTCCTAAGGTCCCTAGCACATCTCTTCATCACTACAAACTTAGGTCATGTCTCGAGTACTGACCTAGAAGCCATCGGGCACTCCTAGGCTCCGTTTGACTAAAAAGTCAAAATCTTCAGCTCGACCAAAGCTGAATGAATATTCGAAGGGCACAGAAATCCCTTTCCAATAGTCCATCACATGCGCGATTCTGACTTACCATGCGGATGAACGATCCGTTTGCATCCTAAACTTGGTCTAGAGGCCACCGAGCGCTCCCGAGCTCTATTTGACCTAAGTAAACTCTTCAGATCGACCGAGGCTAAATGAATATTTAAAGGTCACTAAAACTCATTTCCAACGGATCGCTCCATACGTGATTCTGACTTACCATGCGGATGAACGATTCGTTTGACTCCGAGAGGTCACCGAATGCTTCCAAGGCCCAGTTGACCAAAGTAACCTCTCAAAACTAGGCCAAACTCATTGGAATTTCTAATTACATCTCCTAACCTTTTCAACGGTCCGCCCTATGTGCGATTTGTACTTACCATGCGGACGAATGATCCGTTTGCGTCCGAACGATCCCCAGTCCAATGGACCAACAAACGCTTCTGAGCCATATTTAACCCAAAGTCAATACTCAAAACCGGGATCAGTCCAAAGGGCTTTCAAATGTTTTTGAATTACCTTTCCAAGGTCTTCATCGTGCGTGATTCTGACCAACGGTTTGCCCTCGGCATCCGATTTTCCTATAAGGCCTGAAAGACACTGTCAAACGGCAGGTTCTAGACCCTGCCTATCAGCAGGTGCCGATACGCAGGACCAGGTCTATGCTGATCGTCATTGACCTAGGCCTATAAAAGGAGGCCTTCACCTCATTTGCAAGAGGATCCTAAATCTAATAGAAATCTCTCTCAGTGAATCCCAAAAACCTCTCTCGAAGGCAACGCGATTTCAACATCCAAATTCCTTTCTAACTTCCACTTTTCATCATCCTTTTCATCAAACTTTGTGAATTAGCCACTCTCCATCATCATCCAAGTGCAAGGGCTGCTCTCCAAACATTCAAGATCAAGCTCCAGATCATCAAGAAGGTCCAACTTTCTCTTAAATTCTCTTGAATTCGCAATAACTTGTTTTATTACTTAGCACTTTTATTATCTCATCTCACACATCCTAATATAGTTTTTATTTAGTATTATTGCACAACTCTTATTTTCATATAAATAAAACCTAAAAAATAAGAAAAAGAGGGTTTGCTCATAAATTCCAAATCGGGATTCTCATACTATTCTCACACTTTTCTCACAACTAAAACACTTTTTCTACACACACACACACACACTCACAAATAAGAGATCCCCCATTTGGATTTATGGGATAAACCCCACCCCTCATTTTGTATCCGAACTACGTGGACTTTGATGCCTTTATAGGCTACGTAGGCGTCTCGGGGTAAAACCCGAGACTCAAGTCCTTTTCTTTTTCACTTTATCTCTCATTTTATATCTTTTCTAAATCCAATCTTCTTATATTCCATATACTTGGTCTTAGTGGTGTATTACTCCATATGTGTTATCGTTCCATTATAACGATCAACGTAGGGGTAATCGCGTAAATCCTATTTTTCTAATATTATTTTTATACCTTCCTACAGATGACTCGCTTTACCTCTTCTATGATACAATTCAAGGATTCCTATCTCCACTATATATATACACATGCACACATTTCACGGGGAAAAAGAAAGGAAAATAGCAAATATCCATGAGAGATCGAAAGGGCGGAATGGGTGCCTAACACCTTCCCATTTCATAACTTAGCCTCCGAACCCTTCTCGAATCATTTTTGTTTCGCATGCACCAATATGTCTTTGTATGCCATCCTTCGAGATGGCTTCCTCTTTTTCTTTTGCCTGTTTTGAGTAAAATAGACTAGCGACTCTGAATCTCTCTACATTTTTACACCTCATATCAAATAACGTCAGTCAAAGCGCTCTCGAGAGGGATGTGCGGGACCCTAGGATCCTTTCCCTTTGCGCGCCCGCCTGCATGGAGAGGATCGGGGATGGCCACAGTGGCGAGTCTGCTGGGGAAATGTATATGTTTTGAGGGCTTGACTCTATTTACATGGATGTTATATTTGTTTATGTTTCCCCTATATCTGCATGTTCCCCTTTTTCCATGTGTATCCCATGCTTAAGCTTATGTTCACACGCTTGTAGAAAATTCTCCATGTACACTTCGCACCACGTGCACCTAGGATCACATATATCTACATGTTGCACGCATCACCCATCCATACTTGGTGTACCTTTGGTACTTTTACTTTGCTCCTTGTTTAGCATAATCGAGAAAGGAATTCTCATCATAAGATACTAATAAAGAGAATCATGCATGATTCACACGACATCACCCAACGGCATTGTTATTGACCAAATTTTACCTAGTAACTGTAGGGTCACTTTGTGATGGGCGCTGGTCCGACAGGTCGCAGTTAGCCTAAGGAATATGACTCTCACCTTCCATTGGCCAAGTACCTTCGACGTATATCGAACGGTTCCCCCGCATCGTACCGATTGACCGAAGTCATGACGGGAGGTATATCGTAGGGGATTCGTTCACGTACGCCGAGTATATCAAATTTTCTCTCACATGTACCGTCCCCATGAGGTATATAGTGAGGCAATTCACGTACACTCAGGTATACCAAATGGCTTGTCCACATGTACCGATTGCCCGCAAGAGCAAGAAGTATATCGTGGAAGTTACGCCAAAGGAGGGAACCCATGACGATTCACCCAACCAACTGCATACCCACATATAGGTGTCAAACCTAGGAAACACACTTTAGATTTTCGGTTTCGACCCAAAACTCTGCCGAAATTTCGGGTCGGCCTACCGCCCAATTTTCGCGCATTTTTAAAATGGGCCTCTGTCCGTGAACCTGGTTATAAGTTCAATCATAGCTTTTCATATCTTAAAAACCCCACTTTTCCATGCTCGGGTCTTGTCCGGCATTGTATTTAGGAAAATTAAATACAAGTGAGAACATAATAATCATAATAATCATGCTGAGTTCCGTCTCCCAAAAATATTTCTCCATTCTTTATCAAAAATCCAAAAACATTTCTCCCTTCTTTATCAAAAATCCAAAAATAGTTTCTTCCCTTTTTCTCAAAAATAAATCCCATTCTATGCCTTCTCAGGTCAATCACAAGCCCTTAGCCTGGCTCCCTATTGGCTTTGGTCTTCAGTCAAATCATCTCGGAGTTTCATCCGTTCCTCTACTACTTCTTCTGAGTCCAAAATCTATCCACTTTCTATGGAGAATACAGATCAAGTACAAGTCATACGGATGGATCAGACAGAAGTCCTAGCTCAGCTCATGTCCAAGATTGACAACCTCCAAAATGACGTCCGAGAGATGCAACGAAACCAGGTTCCTATTCCTCAAGAGCCCGAGGCCCTATTCCCTCATGCTATGGGTCCACCCAATCCTATCTGGGTTCCCCAAGAATATCAGCATGCTCCACGTGCCCCTCCTGTCAATGGGCTGCCACCTGCCCATCTTCTGATGCCAAACATTACCCAGCCTGTGGCTAACTTGCCTATGGTCATTGATCCAAAAGAGGAGGAGTTGAATAAAGTCAAAGAGGATCTCAATATGCTCACCAAGAAGTTCGACCAAGTCAGAATCTCTGGGAATTACATGGACTTCACCCACAAGTCTCCTTATCCTAAAGCGAGGTTACCCGACAAGTTTAAGATGCTAAATATCGAGAAGTTTGGAGGAAGTGGACCCCCGATTGTTCATCTTCACAGTTATCATCGTTCCATGACTCTACTAGAGGCTTCTGAAAAAGTTATGGCCCAATTATTTCAGCAAACTTTGAAGGATAGTGCCCTCTGATGGTTTTTGTCTCTCGAGGAATCTAGAATCCGTAGCTGGGAGGATGTAGCCCGAGAATTCATATCGCAGTACAAATATAACGAAGAGCTTGAGGTCACCCGTCGTGATTTAGAGCTGCTCAAATAGAACCCTGGGGAATCAGTCAGTAACTTCATAACTCGTTGGAGGGAAGAAGTAGCTACCATGACCAATCGTCCATCTAAGGAAGAACAGGTCAACATAGTAAAGAATAACTTCTTACCCCATGTCCGAGCAATGATGGGAGAACAATAATATCCCCACTTCCGATCTCTAAGAGAGGCAGGAGTAGAAATCGAGGAAAGCCTAGTTAAAGCATAGGTTGAACCGAAGAAGGTGTCCAGACAATTCACCCGTAGAAAGTATGACAAGTCTGCCAGTGCTACAGTCTCAGCCATCAACAACATCTCTCAACCGACCATGCATGGGCACCAAAAATCCGCCCTGCCCCCATCCGAAGGGAATACACTGAGCTCCATGCTCCACTCTCCAAAGTTTACCAAGACTTGTTAAGCCGAAACCTCATCAAACCCTTGGATCCCCGTCCATTGCTAAATCCACTCCCAAGAAACTTCAAGGCCAATGCTCATTGCGCCTTTCACCAAACTACTGGCCATACCACCGACCAATGCTTACACCTCCGAAACGTAGTCTAAGATCTCATTGACCTCGGTACCATCGCCCTACCAGCCAATCCTAAGACAAAAACTACAATCCACTCCCAAATCATACCAATGCCATCTTCTTAGAATAAAGCCCAGATTTCGATCCCACAACTCAAATCACACCCATATACTCTCCTAAACTATCACATCCCGCAAAATTCGTTCGACGGGGTGGCCAGCCACCGCCGTCGAACTATGTCGGGCGTGAACTAAATAAATACCATTCTTAGCATGAGATAGATATGAGACATAAATAAATCAGTCCATAAGATAAATATTTGAATCAATCCCAAATGATCTTAAACAACTAAGCGATAAAAGATCCATCACATGCTAACTCCAAAAATCCATTCTCCAATAATGATTAAATAAAATCTAAAATAATCCCAAAAGAAATCCTCTAAACAACTTTGGAACTGAATGGCCCAATAAAACTCAAATAAAGTCTCATAATTAAATACGACTGAAAAGGAAAGTCTAACTAAACTATGCCATAGAATGAATAACTCCAGCTGCACCTCCAAATGATAACTCTGATAAACATATGCATCTTCTCCAATTTTAATCCTAAAAAAGATTAGTCAATGCACGAGTCAAAGCCAAAGCCCCTAGCAAGAATACACACTACTCCCCTCAAATAGGATCTTTGAACCCAGATAGTAACATTATACGCAATAAATATCACAATAGAGTATTTTAAATTAAATGGAATTATTTAAACGCGATAAATATAAATTAATGATTACCCGTAGGAATCCCCATTTAAAAGGCACACTAATATGATTTTAAAATTCCCAAGATGTTAATTTATTAAATTAACCAATTTTTATTAAACTTCCCACTTTTTATTATAGTGTCACACTTTCCCTTGTCAATCGTCCTCTGACCCGTTTAAACTGTCGGCCTCGACACATGACAAGGTTCCATACACGACACAACATAAATCGTCCTCTGATCCGTTCAAACTGTCGGCCCCGACACATTATGTCGCCACAAATTTTAATACCCATTTTTATCTTAGGCATTAATTCTCAATTTCTCAATTTATAATCACCCCACCCTTTTAATCGATGTGAGATCCTCAAAATACCCCTTAGTCCCATAACTAAGGGTCCCCAAGTTATCAATACGTCCTAACCTATATATAGGAAGATTTTCTAACATAAATCACAACCTAGTCTTGTACCTTGACTAGCGTAACGATGATAAAGTAATAAAAATCAGCCCAATCCCGACATGATAAAAACGTGATAATATACCCTCACTAGTCCCATACCTAGAAGGTGTAAATCATTAAAAGGCCTACCCACTAGTCTCATACCTAGGAGGCATCCTAAAATATAGGGAGTTAAAATATACCCAATCGACCCATCGCCACAAAGATATTTAATAATACCAACAAGTCACACAAATATGCCTAATAAATCAATGTTCGAAACTACACATGATAGTCCAATTCAATGAAATCTTTAATTAAATTATCACAACATCAAAAATACCAAAATAATCTCATTTAATTATTTTAAATTAATTATACAAAGTTTTCATCATATATACCTCAAAAACCAAATTTTATTATCTCTACATGTATTACACGTGTTATACGCACCCAAAAATCATTTATTTTAAAGCTAGGGTTTTTCTACATGCAACCTACATCAATAAAACCCAAAATCACTCATGAATCCTACGTACCCAAGGGTTATGAATATTATCCAGATTAAAAGATTTAATAAAAACAACCCCATATTTAGTGTCCACCTTTCCTAATTAAGTCACTACTTTATTTTAAGAAAACATATAATTAAGTGTTTACGCGAAACTTAAAACGCATAATACTAAAGGAAAATAATAGAGTATTCATGCATGTGAAGATCGTGTTGAAAATTTGATTAGAAAAATGGATTCCTCTCGAAAAATTAGCAAAGTGTTCTTGAATCAATCTTGATTAAGCCCTAATTAAGCCTTCAAATCTGGTGACAAAACCTTGATTATGTTGGAGGTTGATAATTATGGTTGAGAGAAAATATTTTTAGAAGTGTTCTCTAGTGAAAAACTTGAGAAAAAGTGATTATGAGAAGCCTCCCCACGAATTAGAGTCATTATATAGTCATTAAGAAATATAATCCTAATAGAAGAGGATTTCTTTTGGGATTATTTCAGATTTTATTTAATCATTATTGGAGAATGGATTTTTGGAGTTAGCATGTGATGGATCTTTTATCGCTTAGTTGTTTAAGATCATTTGGGATTGATTCAAATATTTATCTTATGGACTCATTTATTTATGTCTCATATCTGTCGCATGCTAAGAATTGTATTTATTTAGTTCACGCCCGACATAGTTCGCCGGCGGTGGCTGGCCACCCCGTCTGTCGGATTTTACGGGGTGTGACATAAACCTCTGCAAAGTTGCCCATATTTCCTCCTACACCCTACTAGCCTCGCTGATCAGGCACTGTCACTCCTTACCAGAGCATGCATCGTTGTCCGTACCGGTTCTGAAAATGGAAATATGTAATTGTCAGAGGTTTTAAACCAACTCCTAGAGTTCGGGCTGAAAATGCCCTCACAGATGGTCATCAATTGCCAAAGGTTCAGTAAACTATTCTTGGAAGCAAAGAAATGGGCCCGAGATTTTGACAAGTGGTTGGTACCAACCGATGAAGTCAGCCTAGATGATGTTGTCCAGATTATGGCAGAATTATTCGGGCAAACCAATAGCATTTGTAGTATCACGGGGTTACTTGACATTTTAAAGCTACAAGGGCGCTTGGTCCCTTCAACCATACATATCCCCATAGAATGGGAAGACCTGTATGAAGAAGCCGTTACAGTTGTGGAATGCATTGACTTTACATGGAAAGACAAAATTATTGCCATCGAATGGGTGGAGAATTCGAAGATTCGAGTGAAGAATAAGCTTTAAGAAGAACTGGCGTAGTAGTTGACATATATGGGATGATATCATTTGAAGAACTCCTCGAAAAAATAAACAGGGTGACAGAACAACCTGATATTGATGAGGAAACGGGATTCATGTTCTTCCCTTCTTCAGTAAATCACATGACTAGATCAGGGAGACATTACCAGGTTCCAAGCTTACTACCAGCAAATGACAAAAGGAAGGGCGTTGAAAACCTTCCTATGCCAGAGATGACCATCGAGGAGAGCAATATCCTCGATCAACTGAAGAAAAATCAAGCTAACATCACTCTATGGGGTCTTTTCATGTCTTCCCAATTGCACATAAATGCTTTAATTAAGATACTCACTAGACCCAGAGTTCCTCCTTCTACCACACCAGAAGAAGCGGTAAATCTTGTCGGATCCTTCACTTCTACCCAAATGCTATCATTTTCTGAAAAAGAAATCCCCAGAATTGGGCCAAATCTCAGTCATGCACTCAATATCTCCGTCGAAGTTATGGGGAAGGTTGTGCCACACTCTCTCGTTGATAACGGATCCGCCTTGAATGTCTGCCCACTGAGAACCTTCAAGTGTTTAGGCCTGAAAGAAATCGACCTCGCTCCAACCTCCGTCGATGTACGTGCCTATGATAATACTCGTTGGGAGATGATGGGATCCATAAAACTTATAATAGGGGCTGGCCCTATAAACTTTGTTATCAAATTCCAACTCATAGACATCCCAGCTTGTTTCAACCTGTTGCTCGGACGACCCTGGCTCCACAGTATCAAGGGTGTGTCTTCCTTACTCCATCAGAAATTGAAGTTCTTCGCCGACGGGCGAGTCTTCACCATTTTGGGAGACGACGAAAATGTCGAGGGTGCAAGCATGAGCAGTCCAATCCTTGAGATACAGCACGGATCAAATGATATGCTCCTATCAGGATTATGAGTTGAACCACCCCTACTCCCGACAAGGGATGGTTTCAAAGAAAGGGTTTGTCCAGAATATGAGCCTCATGGCAATGTCAATGTGATTCAAATGTTCATAAACATGCACTTCATGCCCGGACTGGGGCTAGGATAAAGGTACTAAGGGATACTTGAGCCCATCGAACTGAAAAAAGATTTCCCTCCTTGTGGCTTGGGGTATCAACCATTATAACAAGAACTCAGAATGATCCACCAGTCTCGACCAAAGAGAAGATTAGACTGCATCCCAACTATCCCAGGAGACTCCTTGAATGGACGATTCATCAAAGAAGGTGAAGACTTCCCCTTTTGCGATTTTCCAGAACCATGTATGACCACACAGACAAGAAGATGAAGTCTGGAATGGAGATCTTTTTCCAAGATAGCTACCCATGAGCCCAAAAGTTTCCAACACTGACTACAATCGCTCATCAAAAATATCAAAGAGACTGAGGAAAGTGATTCCGAAGATTCATTCAACTTGCAGACACTCGGGCTGGCACTCTGTATGGACCATTCAGGCACCACATCAATGGATCCATCCCATCTGATTAAAGCTACTGATACACCCCTCCCCAACTAGCATGCTGCGCCAGTTCTACCTGCTGAAATTTCCTCTATTCCCAATGTTTACCCCATTTCTTCTTTTGTTGTCTATCCCTGTTCAAATGTAATCGATACCTCTTTTGATAAGGTTCTCAATGCTGTTTTTCCTATCAATGAAATAAACAAAGATTTTGAGTATCTTGTTGTGCCTTACATTAATTGTTTGGGTTCTAATCGAACTTATATGGGATGATATCATTTGAAGAACTCCTCAAAAAAATAAAAAGGGTGACAGAATAACCTGATATTGATGAGGAAATGGGATTCATGTCCTTCCCTTCTTCAGTAAATCACATGACCAGATCAGGGAGACATTACCAGGTTCCAAGCTTACTACCAGCAAATGACAAAAGGAAGGGCGTTGAAAACCTTCCTATGCCATAGATGACCATCGAGGAGAGCGATATCCTCGATCAACTGAAGAAAAATCAAGCTAACATCACTCTATGGGGTCTTTTCATGTCTTCCCAATTGCACAGAAATGCTTTAATTAAGATACTCACTAGACCCAGAGTTCCTCCTTCTACCACACCAGAAGAAGCGGTAAATCTTGTCGGATCCTTGACTTCTACCCGAATGCTATCATTTTCTGAAGAAGAAATCCCCAGAATTGGGCCAAATCACAGTCATGCACTCAATATCTCTGTCGAAGTTATGGGGAAGGTTGTGCCACACTCTCTCGTTGATAACGGATCCACCTTGAATGTCTTCCCACTGAGAACCTTCAAGTGTTTAGGCCTGAAAGAAATCGACCTCGCTCCAACCTCCGTCGCTGTACGTGCCTATGATAATACTCGTTGGGAGATTATGGGATCCATAAAACTTATAATAGGGGTTGGCCCTATAAACTTTGTTATCGAATTCCAAGTCATAGACATCCTAGCTTGTTTCAACCTGTTGCTCGGACGACCCTGGCTCCACAGTATCAAGGGTGTGTCTTCCTTACTCCATCAGAAATTGAAGTTCTTCGCTGACGGGCGAGTCTTCTCCATTTTGGGCGACGACAAAAATGTCGAGGGTGCAAGCACGAGCAGTCCAATCCTTGAGATACAGCACGGATCAAATGATATGCTCCTATCAGGATTATGAGTTGAACCACCCCTACTCCCGACAAGGGATGGTTTCAAATAAAGGGTTTATCCAGAATATGACCCCCATGGCAATGTCAATGTGATTCAAATGTTCAGAAACATGCACTTCATGCCCAGACTGGGGCTAGGATAAAGGTAGTAAGGGATACTTGAGCCCATCGAACTGAAGAAAGCTTTCCCTCCTTGTGGCTTGGGGTATCAACCATTATAACAAGAACTCAGAATGATCCACCAGTCTCGACCAAAGAGAAGATTAGACTGCATCACAACTATCCAAGGAGACTCCTTGAATGGACGATTCATCAAAGAAGGCGAAGACTTCCCCTTTTGCGATTTTCCAGAACCATGTATGACCACACAGACAAGAAGATGAAGTCTGGAATGGAGATCTTTTTCCAAGATAGCTACCTATGAGCCCAAAAGTTTCGAACACCGACTACAATCGCTCATCAAAAATATCAAAGAGACTGAGGAAAGTGATTCCGAAGATTCATTCAACTTACAGACACTCGGGCTGGCACTCTATATGGACCATTCAGGCACTACATCAATGGATCCATCCTATCTGATTAAAGCTGCTGATACACCCCTCCCCAACTAGCATGCTGCGCCAGTTCTACCTGCTGAAATTTCCTCTATTCCCAATGTTTACCCCATTTCTTCTTTTGTTGTCTATCCCAGTTCAAATGTAATCGATACCTCTTTTGATAAGGTTCTCAATGCTGTTTTTCCTATCAATGAAATAAGCAAAGATTTTGAGTATCTTGTTGTGCCTTACATTAATTGTTTGGATTCTAATCGAACTTTTGATGATGATGATTTTGCAAATGAACAATTCTTAACTGATCTAAATAAGGTTAATAATAAACAACATAACCGCGTTCAAGTTAATGAAGAAGAGACTGTTGTTATTAATCTCGGTTCTAGTAGCAAACTGCGCGAGATTAGGATAGGGGCTACCCTTGACGAGCATGAGCGCGCACAACTCAAAGAATTGCTAAAGGAATTCATGAATATCTGCGCATGGTCCTATAATGATATGCCCAGCATTAATCCTGAAATAGCTCAGCATGAGATCCCCACTCTCCCTCATTACAAGCCGGTCAAATAAAAATTGAGAAAGCTCTGCACCGAATGGTCGCTCAAGGTCAAAGAAGAGGTGGTCAAGCTGTTGAACGTGGGCTTCATTCGTGTGATCGAATACCCCACATGGCTAGCCAACATTGTACATGTCACGAAATCAGGAGCGAAGGTTCGAATGTGTGTGGACTATCGAGATTTAAACAAAGCTTATCCAAAAGATGATTATTTGCTACCCAATATCGACATGATCGTGGACATCACAACTAGTCATGCTCTTAAGTCATTCGTCAACGGGTTTGCCGGATACAACCAAATTAAGATGCACCCAAACCACCAAGAAAAAACCGCATTCATCACCCCATGGGGAACCTTTTGCTACACCGTTATGCAATTTTGTCTCAAGAATGCTGGGGATACCTACCAAAGGCCACAACCAGTCTACACGATCTGATTCACAAAGAAGTCGAGGTTTATGTGGATGATATGATTATCTAGTCCTAAACTAGAGAAGGTCATATTCCCGCTCTCCGAAAGTTCTTTGAATGACTGCGACGGTATCAGATGAGACTCAATCCACAGAAATGCGTCTTCGTCATTACAAAGCTAAAACTCTTAGGATTCATGGTCAATGAGAAGGGGATAGAAGAAGATCCTGCAAAGCTGGTGGCCATACTTGATATGCCACCGCCCCGAACAGAGAAAGAAGTTTGCGGTTTTCTTAGGAAATTACAATATATCAGTCGGTTCATCAGCCAGCTAACCTACATTTGTGAACCGATCTTCAAGCTCCTCTGAAAGTATTCAACCAAGGTTTGGAATGAGGCCTGCTTAAAAGCTTTTCACCGAATCAAATAATATCTGACCCAATCTCCCGTGCTCATGCCACCACAGCCTGATATCCCTTTGCTCCTATACCTAACCATAATCGACACTGCAGTTGGGGCTTTTCTAGCCCAATACCTTGAAGACCCCCGTAAAGAAAGAGCCATCTATTATGCCAGTAGAAAATTAGACGGGTATGAAGTCAACTACACTGCTTTGGAAAAGGCGTGTGTCGCACTTGTCTGGGTCACCCAAAAGTTACGACACTACATGCTCGCCTTTCCCATCAAACTTGTATCCCAAATGGATCCTATCAAATACCTTCTTGAGAAAACCTACCTTATCCAGTCGAATGGCCCGATGGTTGATTCTCCTTACCGAGTTCGATATCGTATATGTCACGCTGAAAGCCATTAAAGGAAGATCCATCTCTAACTACCTCGTTGATTACCCCGTAGAAGAAGAAGATGCTTGGATCTCTGAATTCCCAGATGAAAATATCCTCTGCACCGCTCAAAACAACCTTTGATGGCAAATGTTTTTGACGGTGCTGCCAATAAAAATGGATATGGAATTAGGATACTTATGATCGCCCCAGATGACTCCCACACTCCCATCGCCATCAAATTGGATTTCCCTTGCACCAATAACATGACACAATACGAGGCATGCACAGTAGGCCTCAAAGTTTCTCTCAAGAAAGGTATATAATACCTTGATGTCTATGGGGATTCTTCCCTCATCATCGGTCAAGTGCTCAGAAAGTGGAAAGTCAAGGATGAAAAGATCCAACCCTTCCATGCCCACTTAGAAGAGTTAGCCTCCCGATTCTGAGATATCACCTTCGATTACCTACCTCAAGTAAAGAATAACCTAGTCGATGCTCTCGCTACCTTGGCCTCCATGGTCGATATGACCGAAGGAATAATAATGACCCCCTTCCTAGTTCAAAAATAAGACAAACCAACCCATTAATACCATATTGATCTTGTCTCTACTGAAGACCCTGAACTAGCTGATTGCTGGTACTATGATATCAGGTGCCTCCTCAAATATGGTAGGTATCCCGAGGGTTCCAACAAGAAAAATCAATCAACCCTCCGAAGACTGGATGCCCAGTACATCATTTGTCATAAAGCTCTACTCAAGAGGAACCTCGATGGAACTCATCTATACTGTATCGCAGGGGATGAGATTGAAAAGATAATGCAGAAGATCCACAATGGGGAATGCGAGCCCCACATGAACGGTCACATGCTTGCTAAGAAGATCATCCGACAGGGCTACTACTGGACCACCATGGCCCAAGATTTCACCGCCTATGTCTGGAGATGCCTCAAATGCCAATAGTTCTCCAATCTTCAACACCTGCCTCCGTAAGAATTATACAACACGAAGCTCAAAGCCATCATCAGCAAGATAACTGAAAGCTATAAGGATTGGGTCGATCGGATCCCATACGCCCTCCGGGGCAATCGAAGCTCAATCTGAACCTCTACTGGGGCTACCCCTTACTCTCTGGTCTACGGCATGGAAGCAGTCCTACCCGTGGAACTGGAAGTACCCTCACTATGCGTCATGATCGAAAGCAAAGTTTGTGACGAAGACTGGTGCCAAAGCCGTCTCGACGAGTTGACCCTCCTAGATAAAAGGAGATTGAAAGATCTTTACCACATATAGGGATACCATCGACGAATAGCGCGATCATTCAACAAGAGAGTCAAGGATCGCGGTGTCCGGGAAGGGGATTTAACCCCCAAGGAGATAGTAGAACCCATCTGGGACCCCAGAGGGAAATTCAAGCCCAATTGGAGCGACCCCTACATTATGAAGAAAATCTTATCCGGCGGTGCCGCCATTCTCACTGACCTAGATGGGGAAGAGATGGCTCGTCTAGTTATCCTAGACCATATCAAGAAAGTCTACCCCTAGTCCAAAATCTCGGCGAGCTATGACTCTTTTCATCTCCGTTCTATTCTTAAAAAAAACTCTCTTCATTTCCCTCTACCCAGAACTACGTGGGCCTGATCCTCTACAAAAAACATTTTTCAAGAAAACTAAAAAAAATTCAAAAACCCCAGAGGTACGTAGGCAGCTCATACATCTTACACGAGCACGGCCCTTTCTTTTTCAAAATACTATTCTTTTCTTATCTCTGAGAACGGCAGTTTATTCTAACATATACTTGAACAAAAGGATTATGTATGCCTTAGCGATCAGTATAGATAATTCAGAATTACAAAATTCATCGAAAGGCACAGCTGGATGATTAGAAACTTGCTTATTTCATTAATAAGAAATTATAGCATGGATTACATAAGAAAAGGAACGGATAACTCCCTTCCCCCTAATGCCATATAAAGACAAATAAAATCCCCACGCCTATTCCCTATTACATAAATAAACTCTCCAAAAGTCCTACCCACAGCTACCAGAAGAGCCTACACCCTCATCATCTACATCCTGGGGTCCCCAAACTTCCCCTGCTTGAATGGAGTGCTGTAAACACTCCATGGATCGATAAGCCCGAACCATCTTCGAAAAGACCACAATGCCCCCTTCCATGGTGTTAAATAAAACAAACCACCTTTATCCAGTCTCCACTGCCAACATCTGGCTGACTACTCTCCTCCATAACCACTTCATATAATCCTTAGGGACATGCCAAACTCTCCCGACAGACTGAGAGGGACGGGTCGACGGACGTCGATTCTCCCACAGAGATCCAAGCAATAGTCGCAGGCGCTCAGTCAAATCTTCTATCGAAAAGAAATTTGAGGTCTGAGGTGGCACGACCTGTGCCCAGCCAAATTGGCGCAGAAGCCGCCAACGGAAATAAAAAAAGGTTTGTCTGAGACCAACCAGCCGCACATATGAGTACTCTCTGAGCTCTAGAACAGGCTGCATCTGCCCCCACCAAGGCATTGACCAACACAGATTCTGACCCCCATGCTTCACAAACTAATTCTCCTAACTTGCAATATCCAGGCCAACATGGATGAAATAACGCAAAAAGAAGTTGGGTACAGCCGACAAAGGATACTCTGGAGGGACCACCAAGTCGAGTCTTTAAGACAACCACATGAATAGCATTACGGGGCTACCCCTCAGAAAGTCAGAACGACCTTCTCTCCAGGCATCCAGGCCATTTAGGTTCTCCTCCAGTTTCACCGTCGCAGGATTGCGACGGTATGACATCCATGAAATAATGGCTGTAAGTTGCGGGTCCACCAACAGTTCCCCAGTCACCAGCAGCAATTTTGAAACCAAGCCCAAAGCAACGACTCTGGCATAGCCAGCATCACCTACTTCTCACAAATACATGGACTGCAGCACCATCGGGAGGGAGATCATTCCTCCAGCAACCAATGATTTGGCCGTCGAAGGCGAAATATGAAGAAGCCCGGCCAACAAACCCTTGAGAGAATGGGAAAATTCGGGCAAAGCCGTAGAAACACTGGGATTTACACCCAGCATGGAAGAAAACTCCTCGTAGGTAGGACAAACTTCATCCAACCCAAAGAGAAATACATGGTCTTCGGGGTACCAAAATTGTACCACAACCATCAGCATGTTCCACTCAATAGGCCGATTGCACCACAAGGAGACTGGACGCATGTTGAAAGCATTATAAGACCACATTGCTTCCAAGGCTTCGAGGTAGTTAGAAAACTCAATGCTAACAGGGAGAGCCATCTTACAAGGCCAAGAGATGGGGGCAAGTAAGTAAGAATGCAAAGGTGTGATGAAAACACTCCACCCTTCCCCCGTTTCAATACTTGAAGAACCCTCACAAGAGACATAATCCCTGCAGAAATTGAAGGGAATCCTACCCCACAAAGTAACCAAGGCTGAAGAGGGTACCAATCAAAGCTTTGAATTGATGGAACTGGGCTGGCCTTCCGATAGGCAGGACAGATCGCTTGTCGATCGACAACCCCCCATTTTTAGAAATTTCCCTTTTTCCTCTTTTGTTGAATCAGAAAACTCAATAAAAATAAATTGATATTCTCAATAGAATTTGTTTCCTCCTTATATAATTTCCCCTTTTAAATAAAAAATTTCCTTCAAAAATTCCAAAAATACTCCTTTTTACGGTCTCAGTAGAAAAATAAAAAGTGCATGTGCATGCATTCATTCAACATTAATAAAAGATATCAAAAAACTCCATTGCAATGTGTGGCCATCCCCGATCCTGATCTCCGCGGGCGGGCGCGTGGAGGAAAGGATCCTTCGGGTCTCGTGCGTCCCTCTCGGGAGCGCTTCGACTGACATCATTTGTGGTGTGAAAAAATGTAGAGAGATTCAGAGTTTCCAGTCTATTTTACTCAAAACAGACAAAAGAAAAAAGGGGAAGCCACCCCGAAGGATGGCATCCAAAGACATGCTGGTGCGTGCGAAACCAAAATGATTCGAGAAAGGTTCGGAGGCTTAGTTACGAAATGGGAAGGTGTTAGGCACCCATTCCACCCTTTCGATCTCTCATGGATATTTTCTATTTTCCCTTATGTTTCCCCCCGTGATATGTGTGGATGTGTATATATATAGAATGGAGGTAGGAATCCTCGACTTGAATCATGGAAAAGATAAAGCGAGTCATCCGTAGGAAGATATTAAGAATAATATTAGAAAAATTAGATTTACGCGATTACCCCTACGTTGATCGTTATAATGGAACGATAACGCATATGGAGTAAAACGTCACTAAGAGAAAGTATATATCATATAAGGAAAATGGATTAAAAAATAAGATAGAAGATAAGGTAAAAAGTGAGAAAAAGGACTCGAGTCTAGGGTTTTACCCCGAGACGCCTACGTAGCCGATAGAGGCATCAAAGTCCACGTAGTTCGCATACAAAACGATGGGTGGGGTTTATCTCATAAATCCAAATGGGGAATCTCTTATTTGTGAGTGTGTGTGTGTGTAGAAAAAAGTGTTTTAGTTGTGAGAAGAGTGTGGAAAAAGTGTGAGAATCCCTATTTGGAATTTATGAGCAAATCCTCTTTTTCTTGTTTTATGGGGTTTTATTTATATGAAAATAAGAGATGTGCAATAATACTAAATTAAAAAAGTATATTAGGATGTGTGAGATGAGATAATAAAAGTGTTAAGTAAGAAAACAAGTTATTAGGAATTCAAGAGAATTTAGGAGAGAGTTTTAGAGAGTTGGACCTTCTTGAAGATCTTGAATGTTAGAGAGAAGCCCATGCACTTTGAATGATGATGGAGAGTGGTTAATTCACCAAATTTTATGAAAGGGATGATGAAAAGTGGGAGTAAAAGGAGGATTTGGAAGTTGAAATCACGCTGCCTTCGAGAGAGGTTTCTGGGATTCCTTGTGAGGGATTTTTATCATATCTGGGCTCCACCCTGCAAATGAGGTAAAGACCTCCTTTTATAGGTTCAGGTCAGTGCCGATTGGCATAGACCCCTTCCTGCCTATCGGCAGGCAGGTGCCGATAGGCAGGGTCTGGAACCTGCCAATTGGCAGTGCACTTGACGCTTTTTTGGAAAATCGGTCGTCGAGGGCAAATTATTGGTCATGATCGCACACGGGGCATACTGTTGGAAAGTTAATTCAGATACCTTCAAAAGTCCCTTGGACCGCTCCCGGGTTCGGGAGTTGACTTTGGGTTAAATATGGCTCGAAAATGTTTGTCGGTCCATTGGACGGAGAATTATTCGGACGCAAACGAATTGTTCGTCCGCATGGTAAATTCGAATCGCGTATGAGGCATACTGTTTCAAAGTTTAGGAGATGTACTTAGACATTCCAAAGAGTTTGACCCATTTTGGAGAGTTGACTTTGGTCAACCGGGCTCGGGAAGCGCTCGGTGGCCTCCCGGAGTCAAATGGATCGTTCGTCCGCATGGAAAGTCAGAATCGTGCATGGGGCAGATCGTTGTAAAAGGTATTCAGGGACCTTTGAAGATTCATTCAGACTCGGTTGAGCTGAAGAGTTAAATTAGGTCAAATAGAGCCCGGGAGCGCCCGGTGGCCTCTTGGTCAGGTTTCGGATGCAAACGGACCATTCGTCCTCATGGTTAGTCGGAATCGCGCACGAGGCAGACCGTTGGAAAGGGTATTGAGTGCCCTTCGAAGATTCATTCAGTCTCAGTCTAGACAAAGAGTTTGAGTTTAGGGTCAAACTGAGCTGGGGAGTGCCCGATGGCTTTCAGGTCAGTACTTGGGATGTGACCATGGTTTACAGTTATGAAGGGAGGTACTAGGGACCTAAGGAGAGTCAGGGGTAATAGAATGGGGTGTCTACAGAGCCCCTCGACGGGTGAGTTTAGAACAAATGATGATCGTCAAATAAACACCACATGATGCCTTTGAGGGAATATGATCAATTCAGAGGGTCGAGGTCGATTCTGAGGACCTAAGGAGTGTGTAGGGGATGACCAATTCTGCGAATCAAAGATGATCCATGACCGGGGTCAATTCTAACCTAACTTAGGTGACGATCCATGACCGGGGCTAATTCTAACCCAAGAGTGGTGACGACCGAGGACTGAGGTCAATTTTGACCTAACTTAGGTGATAATCCAAGACCGGAGCCAATTTTGACCCAAGAGTGGTGATGACCGAGGATCGAGGTCAATTCTGACCTAACTTAGGCGACGATCCAAGATCGGGGCCAATTCTGACCCAAGAGTGGTGACGACCGAGGACCGAGGTCAATTCTGACCTAACTTAGGTGATGATCAAAGATCGGGGCCAATTCTGATACAAGAGTGGTGACGACAGAGGACCGAGGTCAATTCAGACCTAACTTAGGTGATGATCAAAGACCGAGGCCAATTCTAACCCAAGAGTGGTGACGACCGAGGACCGAGGTCAATTCTGACCTAACTTAGGTGACGATCCAAGATCGGGGCCAATTCTGACCCAAGAGTGGTGACGATCGAGGACCGAGGTCAATTTTGACCTAACTTAGGTGATGATCCAAGATCGGGGCCAATTCTGACCCAAGAGTGGTGACGACCAAGGACCGAGGCCAATTCTGACCTAACTTAGGTGATTATCGAAGACTAGGGCCAATTTTGACCCAAGAGTGGTGACGACCAAGGATCGAGGTCAATTCTGACCTAACTTAGGTGACGATCCAAGACCGGGGCCAATTCTGACCCAAGAGTGGTGATGACCGAGGTCAATTCTGACCTAACTTAGGTGACGATCCAAGACCGGGGCCAATTCTGACCCAAGAGTGGTTGAGGATTAGATTTTGGTTTTGCTGGGGAAAGAGCTTTGTGATTCTGATCTGAGCTGGGGAGCTGATAGCTGGGGAATCTTTTTAGGAGACCTCGCAGGGGGGAACAACCTATTTTGGGTGTTGTAAAAGAATTCCGCTGGGGAAGTGGTCAGGTGATCCTTAGGGATTTTCCGGAGCTTTGCCGAGAGGAGTTTTCACTTATCTTTTGAGGATTCCGCTGTGGAGGAGGGGTTTCGCTTGAGGAAATGAAAAATTTTCTTCGTAGAATGGTTCTAAATCCCTCTCGGGATTTTTCGAGGATTTTTTTAGGTTTTCTGGTATTTTCTGGGGATTTTTGTACGAAATTTTAGGAGGGATGCCGATCGGCATAGTATGAAGGGTGCCATTCGGCAGTGGCACGGACTTTTGGGCTACCTTGGGAAGGCAAGGGGATAGTGACGATCTGTATGGTGGGGGGTGATGCCGATCGGCATGGCGCTTGGCATCCTATATAAAGGGGGTGAATCCCCCCATTTTTTCACCGCTTTTTTTGCTTTCTTTCCCTCTCTGATTTTTTTGCAAATTGTTTTTGCATTCCGATCTTCAAGAAATGGCCGCCTTTGTGAGCACTGCAGTCCACCGGGAGTGGTTGACCGTTAATGATTGGGCGAATGTGGAGTGGAGGGCTAGGGCGCCTCTTGCTTTGGGAATGAGAGTTCCTTTGATGCGTTTGAGCCTGTCGCGGATGAGCGAACCTTGCTACGGGAGCCATCACGTCATCTCTCTTCGAGAGTGATCCTCGGCGGTTATGTAAGTAACCCGACCTTTGGCATTCTTTTCTTTTTGGTGGTTTTTCTTATTTGACCTTTGATGAGGCTTTTCTTTTTGCCAGTCTGATATCTCTTTGAAGAACATGTGTGCCCGTGGGACGACGGGGCTTAAGGATGTCTGGGAGCATCTTCCACCTATGGTGCATTGGATGGTATCATCAGTAGGTTTTGGGCGGTTGGCATCGGTGCTGGATGAGACGCCGTGTTCGACAGCGGTCTTGTGCGCCTTGGGAGAGAGGTGGTGGGACACTACCCACACCTTTCATTTTAGATTCGGGGAAATGACGGTGACCCCCATAGATGTGCAGCTGCTGCTGGGGCTGGATTATGATGGAAAGAAAATAGAGGTGAATCTCTCTTTATGGGTGAGACTGGAGGCAGTGCTTACGGCACTTGGTGATGTGGGGAGGATAGTCTCCGGGGATTCCATCCGGCTGTCCTTGCTGAAGGATGGTTTGCTAAGTAGGGTGATTGATGTGGAGGACGGGCTACAAGTGAGGCAGATGGCCTGGTTATTCATTTTGCTGATGTTGGGAGGTTTTATGGTGGCGTCAAGTGACGACGTCGTCCATTTATGGTTTCTGCCGTACCTGAGGATGTTTTCGAACATCCTTTTTTATGATTGGGAAAGTCTGACCTTGGCGACCCTTTACTTTTCTCTGGATGCATTTAGCGGGTGCTACCGACAAACCTTTACTGGGGCCACGTACCTTCTTGAGGTATTCTTCAGTTTGTGCATTTCTTTTCATGCATTCGCGTTTTCCTTTCATGCATTCTCATTTTCCATATGCGTCTTTTTTGCTTTGTGAATTCAGACGTGGTTTTATGAGGTGATTGGGTGCAATACCCTGCTGATCGCTTTGAAGGATGACACTGTTGGGGACTTCTGTCGCTTGTATCGATGGCGTAAGGCCAATTGGCAGTCGAAGGGATCTCTCTCCCTGGAGGCGGTGCGTCAGGTCTTGAACGACCTGACCAGTGGTAGGGTAAGACTCTTTCCATTTTAGTCTTGGTTTTTGCACCTTTTGATCTTGTATTGATTTATGCTTGCTTAGAGATTTTTAGGTGACCT
Organism: Sambucus nigra; assembly: GCA_949130495.1. Lineage (NCBI taxonomy): Eukaryota > Viridiplantae > Streptophyta > Magnoliopsida > Dipsacales > Adoxaceae > Sambucus > Sambucus nigra. The sequence goes on along the minus strand of OX422209.1, from coordinate 320,482,388 downwards.
TTTATCCCTGGGGGACAGCCATTCAGGATGCGAGGGTGACCGGGGTGAACGCACGGATAAGGCGTTTGCTGGTGCATGAGTTCGGCCATTCTTGGTATCTCGGGGAGAGATTAGTTCGTCAGATCATCGAGGAGGAGGTGGTGGTTCTACCCACGCAGCCTCCTACATCTATGAGGAAGGAGCGACTAATGTTGGAGGATGAGAGGATCGCGGGGATGATTGGCGAGTCCTACTTGTTGTACACTAACACGGCCATGTCGTATGACTATATGGATTTTGTGACGAGCTGGTTGATGGTGCCCAGAATATATGATGTGTTTCCCTTCCCTCCGGCATGTTCGAGTCGGGCGGTGGGGTCTTCCACAGTGGTGGTGGTTCATCGGCACCTGCAACGGCGACGACCTCGGAGGTCCCATTTGTACGACTTCACACTCCTTCATACAACATTCGGTGGGCTGATGGAGGGATGGTGCTTATGCTGCACCGTCCTCATGCGATGGATTCAGAGGAGTTGGGTTTGACAGAGGAGGTCCTTTGACCTGCGGTATACCTTTTTGTTCCTCCATTTCTTTTCTGTTTTGGCCATTCCTGTTTTGATACTGATTTTGTCCTTCCTTGCAGCAAGTCCAGATGTCGACCACTTGGCTCAGGGACATTAGAGATCGGATGTCTTCGGCGACTGTCCATATTCGGGACACAGTTCCCATTCCTTCTTTCCTGGTGCCGTCTGCTTCGTCCGGAGAGGACTCGGGCTCAGGTAGTGGTGGTATTTCATCTCGCCGTAGGGGGAAGAGAGCGCATCGAGGGGGTGGAAGCTCTTGAGAGAGAGAGAGGGAATGAAATGTGGGTTCGGGCTGAGTCCCGTTGTTTTTGGATTTTTTTTCTATTTCCTGCAAAATGATGTAACACAGAAAACAGATATATGCAATGCAATGGAGTTTTTTTACTATCTTTTACTTAATGATGAATGAATGCATGCATATGCACTTTTTAATTTGCTACTAAGACCGTAAAACGGGAGTATTTTTGGAATTTTCAAAGGAAAGATTTTTTATTTAAAAAGGGGAATCCTATAAGGAGAAAACAGGATTCTTGAAATTCTTTTGAGAATATCAATTTATTTTCATTGAGTTTTCTGATTTGACAAAAGAGGAAAGGATGAAATTTCCAAAAATGGGGGGTTACCGATCGGCAAGCACCCTGACCTGCCTATCGACAGTTTAGTCCAGTCCTATCATTTGAAGGCTTTGATTGGTACCCTCTTCAGCCCTTGGTACCTTGTGGTGTAGGATTCCTTCCGATTTCTGCAGGGATTATGTCCCTTGTGAGGATTTTTAAGTATAAAAAGGGAGAAGGGTGGAGTGTTTCATCACACCTTTGCATCCTCATCTGCCTACCCATTATCTTTTAGACTTGCAAGATGGCTCTCCCTAGTAGCATTGAGTTTGTCAATTACCTCGATGCCTTGGAAGCTATGTGCTTTTATAATGTCGACTATGATGCCTTCAACATGCGTCGATTCTCCTTGTGGTGCAATCGGCCTTTTGAGTGGAATATGATGATAGCGGTTATACAATTATGGTACCCCGAAGACCACGTATTCCTCTTTGGGTTGGAAGAAGTTTGTCCTACCTACGAGAAATTTTCTGCCATACTAGGTGTGAATCCCAGTGTTTCTGTGGGTTTGCCTGAATTTTCCCGCTCTCCTAGGGATTTATTGGCCGGGCTTCTTCATATCTTGCCTTCGGTAGCCAGGTCATTAGTTGCTGGAGGAATGATCTCCCTCCCGACAGTGCTGCAGTCCGTGCATTTACGGGAAGTAGGTGATGCCAGATATGCTGGAGCCGTGGTTATGGCCTACTTTCAAAATTATTATTGATGACTGGGGAGGTGCAAGTGGACCCTCAACTTGCATCCATTACTTCATGGATGTCATACCGTTGCAATCCTACGGCGGTGATATTGGCGGAGACACTGAATGGTCTGGATGCCTGGAGAGAAGGTCGTTCTGACTTTTTAAGGGGTAGCCCTGTGATGTTGTTCATATGGTTATCTGAAAGATTCCTCTTGTCGACTCCTCTAGAATATCATTTGTCGGTCGTACCCAACTTCATTTCACGGTACTTTACCCGCGTTGGCCTGTATATTGAGAATTGGGAGAATTGGTTTGTGGAGTATGGGGCTCGTGGGCTGTATTGGTCAGTGCCTTAGTGGGGACATTTGCAGCCTGTTCTAGACCTAGGAGAGTATTCATATGTGCGGTTGGTTGGTCTCAGCCAGACCTCTTTTTATTTTCCTTGGCGACTTCTGCACCAATTTGGCTGGGCGCAGGTCGTTCCCCCTCGGACCTCAAATTTCTTTCCAGTAAAAGATTTGACTGAGCGCTTGCGTCTGTTGCTTGGGTCTCTGTGGGAAATCGGCGTCCGTCGACCCGTCCCTCTCAGTCTGTCGGGAAGGTTTTCCATGTCCCCAAATATTATATGAGGTGGTTGTGGAGGAAGTAGTCAGCAAGATGTTGGCAGTAGAGACTGGTCAAAGATGGTTTGTTTTATCTAACTCCATGGAAGGGGGTGTTGTGGTCTTTTCGAAGATGGTTAAGGCTCATCGATCCATCGAATGTTTGCGGCACTCTATTCATGCAGGAGAAACTTGGGGTCCTCAGGATGTAGATGATGAGGGTGCCAGCTCTTCGGGTAGCTGTGGGTAGGACTCCTGGGGAGTTTATTTATGTAATAGGGAATGTATGTGTGGATTTTATTTGGCATTTTATGGTGGCGGGGAAGGGAGTTATTCGTCCCTTTTTCTTATGTAATCTATACTATAATTTTTTATTAATGAAATAAACAAGTTTCTGATCATCCAGTTATGCCTTTCGATGATTTTTGTATTTTGAATTATCTATACTGATCGCTAAGGCATACATAATCCTTTTGTTCAAATAATTTTAGAATGAACCGCCATTCTCAGAGGTAAGAAAAGAATAGTATTTTGTGAAAAAGAAAAGGTCCGCACTCATGTGAGGAGTATGAGCTGCCTACGTACCTCTGGGGTTTTTTTTTTTGAAAAGTTTTAAAATAGTTTTTGTAGAGGATCAGGGCCACGTAGTTCTGGGTAGAGGGAAATGAAGAGTTTTTTTCTTTTTCTTTTATTTTTTTTAGAATAGAAGGGGATGAGAAGAGTCGTAGCGCGCCGAGATTTCAGACTAAGTGTAGAATTTCTTGATACGGTCCAGATTGACTGGACGAGCCATCTCTTCCCCATCCAGGTCAGTGAGTATAGTGGCACCGCTGGATAAGATTTTCTTCACAATGTAGGGGTTGCTCCAATTGGGCTTGAATTTCCCTCTAGGGTCCCAGGTGGGTTCGATTATCTCTTTGAGGGCTTAATCCCCCTCCCGGACAACGGGGTGCTTGACTCTCTTGTTTAATGATCGCTCTATTCGGCGACGGTACCCCTGTATGTGATAAAGAGCTTTTAATCTTCTTTCATCTAGAAGGGCTAGCTAATCAAGACGGCTTTGGCACCAGTCTTCTTCACTAACCTTGCTTTCAAGCATGACGCGTAGCGAGGGTATTTCTAGCTCCACAGGGAAGACAACTTCCATGTCGTAGACCAGGGAGTAAGGGGTAGCCCCAGTAGAGGTTCGAATTGAGGTTCGATAGCCCCAGAGGGCGTATGGGTTCCGGTTGGCCCAATCCCTATAATTTTCGACCATATTACGGATGATGTCTTTGAGGTTCTTGTTGGCGGCTTCAACTGCACCATTGGTCTGAGGTCGTTAGGGAGAAGATTTGTGTCTCTGAATCCCGTACTCGTTGACAACTTCTGTTACTTCTGCCTCGAAGTGTAACCCGTTATCTGAAACTAGCTCATGCGGGACCCCATATCGACAGATGATATTCTTCTTGATGAATTTGGCCACTTTCTTGGCATTCAACACTACGTATAACTCAGCTTCGACCCATTTGGTGAAGTAATAGATGGAGACCAGGATGAACTCATGTCCGTTTGAAGGCTTTGGTGTAACTTTCCCTATGATGTCGATACCCTAGATGGAGAATGGCCAGGGAGAGGTCATGTTGCATAATTCTCACGGAGGCAAGTGTTGAAGATTGGAGAATTGTTGGCATTTGAGGCATCTCCGGACATAGGCGGTATCCTGGGTCATGGTGGTCCAGTAATATCCCTTTCGGATGATCTTCTTGGCGAGCATGTGACCATTCATGTGGGGTCCGCACTACCCGCTGTGGATTTTCTGCATTATTTTCTCAATCTCAGCCCCTGCGATGCAGTGTAAATGAGTTCAATCGAAATTCCTCTTAAGTAGAGCTTTATGACAGATGATGTACTGGGCGGCTAGTCTTCGGAGGGTTGTTTGGTCCTTCTTGTTGGAACTCTAGGGATACCTACCATGTTTGAGGAGGCACCAGATATCATAGTACCAACAATCAGCTAGTTCAGGGTCTTTGGTGGAGACAAGCTTAATATGGTAGCAATGGGTCGGTTTGTCTTGCTTTTGAACTAGGAAGGGGGTCATTATTCTTCCCTCGGGCATGTCGACCATGGAGGCCAAAGTGGCGAGAGCATCGGCTAGGTTATTCTTTGCTCGGGGTAGGTAATGGAAGGTGATATCTCATAATTGGGAGGCTAACTCTTCTAATTGGGCATGAAAGGGTTGGATCTTTTCATCCTTGATTTTCCACTTTCTGCGCACTTGACCGATGATGAGGGCAGAATCCTCATAGACATCAAGGTATTGAATACCTTTTTTGAGAGCGACCTTGAGGCCCACTGTGCATGCCTCGTATTCTGTCATGTTGTTGGTGCAAGGGAAATCCAATTTTATGGCAATGGGAGTGTGGGAGTCATCTGGGGCGACCGGAAGTATCCCAATGCCATATCCTTTTTTGTTGACAGTGCCATCGAAGAACATTTTCCATCGAAGGCGGTCTTGAGTGGTGTAGAGGACATTTTTATTTGGGAATTCGGAGATCCAGACATTTGTTTCTTCTACAGGGTAGTCAGTGAGGTAGTCAGAGATGGATCTTCCTTTAACGGTTTCTGTGTGACGTACACGATATCGAACTCGGTTAGGAGCATCATACATCGATCCATTCGACTGGATAAGGTGGGTTTCTCAAGAAGGTATTTCATGGGAACCATTCGGGATACAAATTTGATGGGGAACGCGAGCATGTTGTGTCGCAACTTTTAGGTGACCCAGACAAGTGCGACACATGCCTTTTCTAAAGCAGTGTAGTTGACTTCGTACCTGGACAATTTACGAGTGGCATAATAGATGGATCTTTCTTTGTGGGAGTCTTCAAGGTATGCTAGCAAATCCCCAACTGTAGTGTCGGTTATGGTTAGGTATAGGAGCAAAGGGAGACCAGGCTGTGGTGGCATGAGAACTGGAGGTTGGGTAAGATATTGTTTGATTCGATCAAAAGGTTCTTGGCAGGCCTCATTCCAAACCTTGGTTGAATCCTTTCGGAGGAGCTTAAAGATTGGTTCACATATGGAGGTTAGCTGACTGATGAACTGACTGATATATTGTAATTTCCCAAGAAAACGTCGGACTTCTTTCTCTGTTCGGGGGGTGGCATCTCAACTATGGCCTTCAGCTTTGCAGGATCTGCTTCCATCCCCTTTTTACTGACCATAAATCCCAAGAGTTTTCCCTTTGTAACTCCGAAGACACACTTCTGTGGATTAAGTCGCATCTGATATTATCGCAGTCGTTCGAAGAACTTTTAGAGAGCGGTAAGATGACCTTCTCTTGCTTTAGACTTGATAAGCATATCATCCATGTAAACCTCGACCTCCTTGTGAATCAGATCGTGCAGGATGGTTGTGGCAACCCTTTGGTAGGTAGCCCCAACATTCTTGAGACCGAATGGCATAACGGTGTAGCAAAAGGTCCCCCATGGGGTGATGAATGCAGTTTTCTCTTGGTGGTCGGGGTGCATCTTGATTTGGTTGTATCCGGTAAACCAGTCGACGAATGACTTGAGAGCATAACTAGCTGTGTTGTCCACGATCATGTCGATATTGGGTAGCGGATAATCATCCTTCGGAGAGGCTTTGTTTAAATCTCGGTAATCCACACACATTCGAACCTTTCCTCCTGATTTTGGTACAGGTACAATGTTGTCTAGCCATGTGGGATATTCAATCACTCGAATGAAACCCACGTTCAACTGTTTTACCACCTCTTCCTTAACTTTGAGCGACCATTCGGTGCGGAGTTTTCTCAATTTTTGTTTAATCGGCTTATAATTTGGGAGAGTGGGGATCTCGTGCCATGCTATTTCAGGATCGATACCAGGCATACCATCATATGACCATGCGAAGACATCCACGAACTCCTTCATCAATTCTTTGAGTTGTGCACGCTCATGCTCGTCAAGGGTAGCCCTTATCCTAATCTCGCGCAGTTGGCTACTAGAACTGAGATTAATAACAACAGTCTCTTCTTCATTAACTTGAATTCGGTTATGTTGTTTAATATTAACCTTATTTAGATCAGTTAAGAATTGTTCATTTATAAAATCATCATCATCATCAAAAGTTCGATTAGAATCTAAACAATTAATGTAAGGCACAACAAGATACTCAAAATCTTTGTTTATTTCATTGATAGGAAAAACAGCATTGAGAACCTCATCAAAAGAGGTCTCGATTACATTTGAGCAAGGATAAGAAACGGGGTAAACATTAGGGTTAGGGGAGATTTCAAGAGGTAGAACTGGCGCAGCATGCCAGTTGAGGAGAGGTGTATCAGCAGCTTTAATCAGACGGGATGGGTCCATTGATGTAGTGACTGAATGAACCATGCAAAGTGCTAGCCCCAGTATCTGTAAGTTGAAGGAATATTTGGAATCACTTTCCTTAGTCTCTTTGATATTTTTGATGAGCGGTTGTACGCGGTGTGGGAAACTTTCGGCCCATGGGTGGCTATCTTGGAAAAAGATCTCCATTTTAGGCTTCATCTTCTTGTCTATGTGGTCGTACCATGGTTCTGAAAAATCGCAAAAGGGGAAATCCTCGCCTTCTTTGATGAATTGTCCATTTAAAAAATCTCCTGAGATAGCTTGAACGTAGTCTAACCCTCTCTTTGATCGAGTCTGGCAGATCATTCGGAGCTCTTGTTCTGATGGTTGATACCCCAAGCCATAAGGAGGGAAAGCTTTCTTCATTTCCATGGGCTCAAGTATCCCTTACTACCTTTATCCTAGCCCCAGTCCGGGCATGAAGTGCATGTTTCTGAATATTTGAATAACATTGACATTGCCATGAGGGTCATATTCTGGATAAACCCTTTCTTTGAAACCGTCCCCTACCGGGAGTAGGGATGGCTCGACTCGGAATCCTGATAGGAGCATATCATTTGACCCGTGTTGTATATGAAGAATTGGACTGCTGGTGTTTGTACCCTCAACATTTTCGTCATCGCCCAAAATGGTGATGACTCGCCCGTCGACGAAGAACTTTAATTTCTGATGGAGTGAGGATGACACACCCTTGATCTTGTGGAGCCAGGGGCATCCGAGCAACAGGTTGAAACAAGCTGGGATGTTTATTACTTGGAATTCAACGTTAGGGTTTATAGTTCCAACCCTTATTGCAAGTTTTATGGATCCCATCACCTCTCGGCGGGTATTATCTTAGGCACGCACAGCGGCAGAGGTTGGAGCGAGGTCACTTTCTTTCAGGCCTAAACATTTGAAGGCTCTCAATGGGCAAATATTCAAGGCGGATCCATTATCAATAAGAGAGAGTGGCACGACCCTTCCCATAACTTCGACGGAGATGTTGAGTGCATGATTTTGATTCGGCCCAATTCTGGGGATTTCTTCTTTAGAAAATAATAGCAATCGTGTAGAGGTCAAGGATCCGACCAGATTTATTGCTTCTCCTGGTGTGGTAGAGGGAGGAACTATAGGTCCAGTGAGTAATTTGATTAAAGAATTTCTATGTAGCTGGGAAGACATGAAAATCCCCCATAGAGTGATGTTAGCTTGAGTTTTCTTCAGTTGATCAAGGACCTTGCTCTCCTCAATGGTCATCTCTGGCATAGGAAGGTTTTCAACGCCCTTCCCCTTGTCATTTGCTGGTAGCGAGCATGGAACTTGGTAATGTCTCCCAGATCTGGTCATGTGATTTACTGAAGAAGGGAAAAACTTAAATCCTATTTCCTCATCAATCTTAGGTTTCTCTGCCGCCCTGTCTATTTCTCCGAGGAGTTCTTCAAATGAGATCATCCCATATATGTCGACTACTGGGCCAGCTCTTCCAGAAGCTTATTCTTCGCTTGAATCTTCGAATCCTTCCCCCCATCCGGTGGCAATAATTTTGTCTTTCACTGTAAAGTTGATGCATTCCACAACTTTAATGGCTTCTTTATACAAGTTCTCCCATTCTGTGGGGATATGTGTGATTGAAGGGACCAAATTCCCTTGTAGCTTCAAAGTGTCAAGTAACCCGGTGATACTGCAAATGCTGTTGGTTTGCCTGAATAATTCTTCCATAGTCTGGACAACATCATCTAGGATGACTTCGTCGGTTAGTACCACCCACTTGTCTGAATCTCAGGCCCATTTTCGTTCCTCCAAGAAGAGTGTGTTGAATTTCTGGCAATCGACGACCATCTGTGAGGGAAATTTCATCTCGAATTCCTGGAGTTGGTTTAAAACCTCTGACAATTATATACCTTCATTTTTAGAACGGGTACGGACAGTGATGCATGCTCTGGTAAGGAGTGACAGTGCCTGATCAACAGGGCTAATAGGGTGTAGGAGGAAATATGGGTAAATTTGAAGAGTTTTAGGATGGTATATGGGTGTGATTTGGGTTGATGGATCAAAATTCGAGTTTTCTTCCAAGAAGATGGCATTGGTGTGATTTGGGAGTGGGTTGTGCGTAGTGTTTGGTTTAGGATTGGCTGGTGGGGCGATGGTACCCCGGTCAATGAGATCTTGGATTATATTTTGGAGGTGAAAGCACTAGTCGGTGGTACGGCCAGCAGTTTGGTGGAAAGCGCAATGAGCGTCGATCTTGAAGTTTCTTTGGAGTGGATTTGGCAATGGACGTTGATCCAAGGGAGAAATGAGGTTTCGGCTTGACAAGGCTTGGTTAACTTTGGAGAGGGGAGCATGAAGCTCAGTGTATTCCCTTTGGACGGGAGTAGGGTGGCTTTCTACTGCCCATGATGTCGTTGGTTGAGAGATGTTGTTGATGGTTGAGACTGTAGCATTGGCAGGCTTGTCATGCTTTCTAGGGGTGAACTGTCTGAACATCTTCTTTGGTTCAATTTTTGCTTTAACGAGGTTTTCCTCTATTTCAACTCCAGCCACTCTGAGAGCTCTGAAGTGGGGATAGTATTGTCCTCCCAAAGTCGCTAGAACATGGGGCAAGAAGTTTTTTTTCACTATGTTGAACTGTTCTTCCTCAGATGGCTGATTATTCATGGAAGCTGCTCGCTCCCTCCACCAAGTTATAAAGTTAATGACTGATTCCCTAGGATTCTGTTTGAGTAGCTCTAAATCATAAAGGGTGACCTCAAGCTCTTCGTTGTATTTGTACTGCAACTTGAATTCTCGGGCTACAGCCTCCCAGCTACGGATTCTGGATTCCTCAAGAGATAAAAACCATCGGAGGGCACTATCCTTCAAAGTTTACTGAAATAATTGGGCCATCACCTCTTCAGAATCCCCTAGTAGAGTCATGGAATGATGATAAATGCGAAGATGGACAATTAGGGGACCACTCCCCCTGAACTTCTCGATATTTGACATCTTGAACTTCTCGGATAACCTTGCTTTAGGATAAGGAGACATGTGGGTGTAGTTCATGTAATTCCCAGAGATCCCGACTTGGTCAAACTTCTTGGTGAGCATCTTGAGATCCTCTTTGACTTTATTCAACTCCTCCTCCTTTGGATCAGCGACCACAGGCACGTTAGCCACAGGCTGGGCAATGTTTGGCATTGGAAGCTGGGCAGGCGACGGCCCATTGGCAAGAGGGGAACATGGAGCGTGCTGATATTCTTCTGGGACCCAGATAGGCTCGGGTGGACCCATAACACGAGGGAACAGGGCCTTGGGCTCTTGGGGAATAGGATCTTAGTTTCTTTGCATTTCTCAGACCTCAGCTTGGAGGTTGTCAATCTTGGCCACGAGCTGAGCTAGGACTGGCGGCAGATCCGGTTGTATAACTGGTGCTTGATCTGCATTCTCCATGGAAGATGGATGGATTTCGAACTCGAAAGAAGTAGTAGAGGAGCGAATGAAACTCCGGGGTGATTTGACTAAAGACCGAAGCCAATAGGGATCCAGGCCAAGGTCTTGCAATCGACCTGAGAAGGCGTAGGATAAGATTTATTTTTGAGAAAAAAGGGAAGAAACAATTTTTGGATTTTTGATAAAGAAGGGAGAAATGTTTTTGGATATTTTTGGATTTTTTAATAAAAAAGGGTGAAATATTTTTGGAGACGGAACTCAGCATGATTATTATGATTATTATGTTCTCACTTGTATTTAATTCTCCTAAATGAAATGCCAGATGGGACCCGAGCCTGGAAAAATGGGGGTCTTAATATATGCAAAGATACGTTTGGACTTGTAACCAGGCTCGTGGACAGGGTCCCATTTTTAAAAAATGCGCGAAAATTAGGCGGCAGGCCGACCCAGAATTTTGGTAGAGTTTCGGGTTGAAACCGGTAATCTAAAGTGCGTGTCTTAGGTTTGACACCTATATGCGGGTATGCAGTTGGTTGGGTGAATGGGCATGGGTTCCCCCCTTTGGCGTGACTTCCATGATATACGTCTTGCTCTTACGGGCAATCGATACGTGTGGACAAGCCATTTGATATACCTGAGTGTACGTGAATTGCCTCACCATATACCTCATGGGGATGGTACGTGTGAGAGAAAATTCGATATACTCGGCGTACATGAACGAATTCCCTGCGATATACCTCCCATCATGACTTCGGTCAAGCGGTACAATACGGGGGAACCGTTCGATATACGTCGAAGGTACTTGGCTAATGGAAGGTGATAGTCATATTGCTTAGGCTAACTGCGACCTGCCGGACCAGCGCCCATCACGAAGTGACCCTCCAGTTACTGGGTAAAATTTGGTAAATAGCAATGCTCTTTGGTCATATCGTGTGAATCATGCATGATTCTCTTATTAGTATCTTATGAAGAGAATGCCTTTCTTGATTATGCCAAACAGGGAACAAAGTAAAAGTACCCCAAAAGGTACACCAAGTATGGATGGGTGATGCGTGCAACATGGGGATATACATGTGATCCTAGGTGAACGTGGTGCGAAGTGTACATGGAGAATTTTCTACAAGTGTGTGAACATAAGCGTAAGCATGGGATACATGTGAGAAAGAGGGATAGGCAGATATGGGGGGAAACATAAACAAATATAGCATCCATGTAAATAGAGTCAAGCCCATAAGCAAAAACACATATCCCCAGCAGAGTCGCCACTGTGGCCCTCCCCGATCCTGATCCCCGCAGGCGGGCATGCCGAGGAAAGGATCCTTCGGGTCCCACGCGTCCCTCTCGGGAGCGCTTCTGCTGGCGTCGTTTGTGGTGTGAAAAAATGTAGAGAGATTCAGAGTCGCCAGTCTATTTTACTCAAAACTGAAAAAAGAAAAAAGGGGAAGCCACCCCGAAGGATGGCATCCAAAGACATACTCGTGCGTGCGAAACCAAAATGATTCGAGAAGGGTTCGGAGGCTTAGTTATGAAATGGGAAGGTGTTAGGCACCCATTCCGCCCTTTCAATCTCTCATGGATATTTTCTATTTTCCCTTATGTTTCCCCCCGCGATATGTGTGCATGTGTATATATATAGAATAGAGGTAGGAATCCTCGCCTTGTATCATGGAAAAGATAAAGTGAGTCATCCGTAGGAAGATATTAAGAATAATATTAGAAAAATAAGATTTACGTGATTACCCATACGTTGATCGTTATAATGGAATGATAACGCATATGGAGTAAAACGTCACTAAGAGAAAGTATATAGCATATAAGGAAAATGGATTAAAAAGAAGATAGAAGATAAGGTAAAAAGTGAGAAAAAGGACTCGAGTCTCGGGTTTTACCCCGAGATGCCTACGTAGCCTATAGAGGCATCAAAGTACACGTAGTTCGCATACAAAACGAGGGGTGGGGTTTATCCCATAAATCCAAATGGGGAATCTCTTATTTGTGAGGGTGTGTGTGTGTGTGTGTAGAAAAAAGTGTTTTAGTTGTGAGATGAGTGTGGAAAAAGTGTGAGAATCCCTATTTGGAATTTATGAGGAAACCCTCTTTTTCCTGTTTTTTGGGGTTTTGTTTATATGAAAATAATATATGTGCAATAATACTAAATAAAAAAAGTATATTAGGATGTGTGAGATGAGATAATAAAAGTGTTAAGTAAGAAAACAAGTTATTAGGAATTTAGGAGAGAGTTTGAGAGAGTTGGACCTTCTTGAAGATCTTGATCTTGATCTTAAATGTTGGAGAGAAGCCCTTGCACTTTGAATGATGATGGAGAGTGGTTAATTCACTAAATTTTATGAAAGGGATGATGAAAACTTGGAGTAAAAGGAGGATTTGGAAGTTGAAATCACGCTTCCTTCGAGAGAGGTTTTTTGGATTCGTTGAGAGGGATTTTTATCAGATCTGGGCTCCCCCTGAAAATGAGGTGAAGACCTCCTTTTATAGGCTTAGGTCAGTGTTGATCGGTATTAACCCCTTCATGCCTATCGGCAGGCAGGTGCCGATAGGCAGGGTCTGGAACCTGCCAATTGGCAGTGCGCTTTACGCTTTTTCGGAAAATCAACCTACGAGGGCAAATCGTTGGTCAGAATCATGCACGGGTCATACCGTTGGAAAGTTAATTAAGAGACCTTTGAAAGTCCCTTGGACCGCTCCCGGGTTTGGGAGTTGACTTTGGGTCAAATATGGCTCGGAAGCGTTTGTCTGTCCATTGGACGGGGAATTATTCGGACGCAAACAGATCGTTCGTCTGCATTGTAAATCTGAATCACACACGGGGCATACCGTTGGAAAGGTTAGGAGATGTACTTTGAAATTCCATAGAGTTTGACCCTGTTTGGAGAGTTGACTTCTGTCAACCGGGCCCGGGAAGCGCTCGATGGCCTCCCGAAGTCAAACGGATCATTCGTCCGCATGGAAAGTCGGAATCGCGCACGGGGCGGACCGTTGGAAAGGGTATTCAGGGACCTTTGAAGATTCATTCAGCCTTGGTTGAGCTGAAGAGTTGACTTAGGTCAAACAGAGCCCGAGAGCGCCCAGTGGCCTCTGGGTCAGGTTTCAGACGCAAACGGACCGTTCGTCCACATAGTAAGTCGGAATCGCGCACGGGGTGGGCCGTTGGAAAGGGTATTCAGTTCCCTTCAAAGATTCATTTAGTCTTGGTCGAGACAAAGAGTTTGAATTTTGGGTTAAACTAAGCCGGGGAGTGCTCGATGGCTTTCAGGTTAGTACTCGAGACATGACCAGGGTTTACAGTTATGAAGGGAATTACTAGGGACCTAAGGAGAGTCGGGGGGTAATAGAATGGGGTGTCTACACATTGCATCTATCTATTTTTTGTGTTACATAATTTTTGCAGGAAATAAAAAGAAAAAGCAAAAAATAGCGGGACTCAGCCCGAACACACATTCTCTCTCTCTCTCTCTCTCTCTCTCTCTCTCTCACTAAGAGCTTCCACCCTTGCGATGTGCTCTCTTTCCCCTATGGTGAGATGACGCACCGCCACTACCCGAGACAGAGTCCTCTACAAAAGAAGAAGATGAAACCAAGCAAGAAGGAATAGGAACCGTATCCCGAATATGGGCAGTCCTTGAGGATATCCAGTCTCTAATGTCTCTTAGACAAGTGGTCGACACTCGAACTTACTGCAAGGAAAGGCAAAATCAGTATCACAGCAGAGATGACAAAAACAAAAAAGAAAGAAAATAATAAAAAGGTATACCGCTGGTCGAAGGACCTCCTCTGTCAAACCCAAATCCTCCGGATCCATTGCATGAGGACGATGAAGCATAGGTACCATCCCTCCATCATCCCGCTGAATGTTGTACGAAGGAGTGTTTAATCGCACGAAAGGAACCTCTGAAGTAGCCGCCTCCGTAGATGTCGTTGAACCACCACCACTGTGGGAAGATCCCACCGCCCGACTCGAACTCGCAAGAAGGAAAGGCAGGGCATCATATATGCTGGGCGCTAATAACCAGCTCATCACAAAGTCCATATAGTCATATGGCGCAGCCGTATTGGTGTACAATAAGTAGGACTCGCCGATCATTGCCGCGATCCTCGCATCCTCCGACAGCAGTCGCTCCCGCCTCATAGACGTAAGAGGCTGCGCAGGTGGCACCACCACTTTCTCCTCAGCAATCTGGCAAACCACCCTCTCCTCGACATACCAGGAATGGTCGAACTCATGCGCCAGTAAACACCTCATCTGCACGTTTACCCCGATCATCCCCACATCCTGAATGGCTGTCACCCAGGGATAAAAGGTCACCTAAAAATCTCCAAGCATGCATAAATAAATAAAGGATCAAAAGGTGAAAAAATCAAGACTAAAAATGGAAAGAGTCTTACCCTGCCACTGGTCAGGTCATTCAAGACCTGACACACCGCCTCCAGAGAGAAAGATCCCTTCGACTGTCGATTGGTCTTATGCCATCGATACAATCGACAAAAGTCCCAAAAAGTGTCGTCCTTCAGAGCGATCGGCGGGGTATTGCGCCCAATCACCTCATAAAACCACGTCTGTCAAAGATAAGAATTCACAAACAAAAATAGACACATAAGGAAAATGCGAATGCATGAAAGGAAAATGTGAATGCATGAAAAGAAATGCACAAAATGAAGAATACCTCAAGAAGATACGTGGCCGCAGTAAAGGTCTGTCGGCAGCATCGGCTGAATGCATCCAGAGAAGAGTATAGGGTCGCCAAAGTCAGACTCCCCCAATCATAGAAAGGGATGTTTGAAAACATCCTCAGGTACGGCAAGAACCACAAATGGACGACGTCGCCGCTCGACGCCACCATGAAACCTCCTAACACCAGCAAAATAAATAACCGGGCCATTTGCCTCACTTGCAGCCCGTCCTTCACATCAATCATCCTGCCCAATAGAACCTCCTTTAGTAGAGACAACCGAATAGAATCCCAGAAAATATCCTCGCTACATCACTAAGTGCCTCACACACTTCTTCCGGTCTCACCCTCAAAGAGCGATCCACCTCTATCTGCTCTCCATCATAATCTAGCCCCAACAGCTGCTGCATATCTATGGGAGTCACAGTCATCTCCCCGAAGCCGAAATGGAAGGTGTGGGTAGTATCCCACCACCTCTCCCCTAAAGCGTACAGGACCGTTGTCGAACGAGGCGTCTCATCTAGTACAGATGCTAACCTCCCCAAACCCGCTGATGATACCACCCAATGCACCACAGGTGGGAGATGCTCCCAAATATCCCTGAGCCCCGTAGTCCCACGGGCGCACATGTTCTTTAAAGAAATATCATACTGGAAAAAAGGAAAAATCTCATCAGAAGTTAAGAAAGAAAGAAAAATCACCAAAAAGAAAGGAATGCCAAAGGTCGGGTTACTTACATAACCTCCGGGAATCACTTTCAAAGAGTGATGACGTGATGGCTCCCATAGCAAGGTCCGCTCATCCGCAATAGGCTCAAACGCATCAAAGGAGTTCTCACTCCCCAAAGAAAGAGGCTCCCTAGCCCTCCACTCCACATTCGACCAATCATCAATGGTCAACCACCCCCTGTGGACTGTAGTGCTCACAAAAGCGGCCATTTCTTAAAGATCGGAATGCTAGAACGATTTGCAGAGGAATCACAGAGAGAGAGAAAGCAAAGAAGCTGTGAAAAAAATGAAGGGATTCGCCCCCTTTATATAGGATGCCAAGCGCCATGCCGATCGGCACTGACTCCTTACCTTCTCGAGGTAGCCCAAAAGTTTGTTCCACTGCCGAATGGCACCCCTCATACCATGACGACCGGCACCCCACCTTTAATTTCATACAAAAATTCCCAAAAAATACCAGAAAGCCCCAAAAAATCCTTGAAAAATTCCTAAAAATCCCAGGAAGGATTCAGAACATTTTTACCAGTAAATTTTTGCATTCCCTCAAGTGAAACCCCTCTTTCCCAGTGGAACCCCTCAAAAACCAAGTAAATCTCCTCCCGGTAAAGCCCCGGAGGATCTCTAAGGATCGCCTGATCACTTCCTCAGCGAAGTTTTTACAACACCAAAATTGATTGTTCCCCCTACGAGTCCTCCAAAAGAAATAAAAGCTTCCCTAGCTATCAGCTCCCTAGCTCAAATCAAAATCACAAAGAACTTTCTCCAGCAGAATCAAAATCTAATCTTCATCCACTCTTCAGGTCAGAATTGACCTCGGTCTTGGATCGTCACCTGAGTTAGGTCAGAATTGACCTCGGTCCTCGGTCGTCACCACTCTTAGGTCAGAATTGACCTCGATCTTGGATCGTCACCTGAGTTAGGTCAGAAATGACCTCGGTCCTCGGTCATCACCACTCTTAGGTCAGAATTGACCTCGGTCTTGGATCATCACCTGAGTTAGGTCTCAGGTCAAAATTGACGTCGGTCCTAAGTCATCAGCACTCTTAGGTCAAAATTGACCTCAGTCTTGAATCATCACCTGAGTTAGGTCATAATTGACCTCGGTCCTCAGTCGTCACCACTCTTAGGTCATAATTGACCTCGATCTTGGATCATCACCTGAGTTAGGTCAGAATTGACCTTGGTCCTCGGTCTTCACCACTCTTTAGGTCAGAATTGACCTCGGTCTTGGATCGTCACCTGAGTTAGGTCAGAATTGACCTCGGTCCTGGATCGTCACCTGAGTTAGGTCAAAATTGACCTCGATCCTCGGTCGTCACCAATATTTAGGTCAGAATTGACCTAGGTCTTGGATCGTCACCTGAGTTAGGTCAGAAATGACCTCGATCCTTGGTCGTCACCACTCTTTAGGTCAGAATTAACCTCGATCTTGGATCGTCACCTAAGTTAGGTCAGAAATGACCTCGGTCCTTGGTCGTCACCACTCTATAGGTAAGAAATGACCTCCGTCCTCGGTTGTCACCACTCTTAAGTCAGAATTGACCTCGATCTTGGATCGTCACCTGAGTTAGGTCAGAAATGACCTCTGTCCTCGGTCGTCACCACTCTTAGGTCAGAATTAACCTCGGGTATTAGATCTTCACCCTAAGCCCGTAGAATTGGCTTTGACCCGCAGAATCGGTCACCCTCATCACTTAAGCCCACAGATTTGGATTTAACAAATTCTTCATCATCGGAACACCCCTCAGGTCCTCAGAATCGGCCTCGACCCTCTGAATCGGTCATACTCCATCAAAAGCATCATGTGGTGTCTATTCGACGGTCATCATTTGTTCCAAACTCACCCATCGAGGGGCTCTATAGACACCCCATTCTGTTACCCCTTAACTCTCCTAAGGTCCCTGGTACCTCCCTTCATCACTACAAACCTAGTTCATGTCCCGAAAACTGACCTAGAAGCCATCGGGCACTCCCAGGCTCCATTTGACTAAAAAGTCAAATCTTCAGCTCAACCAAAGCTGAATGAATCTTTGAAGGGCACTGAAATCCCTTTCCAACGGTCCTTCCCGTGCGCGATTCTGACTTACCATGCAGACGAACGATCCGTTTGCGTCCGGAACTTGATTCATAGGCTATCGGGCGCTCCCAAGCTCTGTTTGACCTTAGTCAACTCTTCATCTCGACTGAGGCTGAATGAATCTTCAAAGGTAATCGAAACCCCTTTCCAACGGACCGCTCCTTGCGCGATTCCGACTTACCATGCAGATGAACGATCCGTTTGACTCCTAGAGGTCACCGAATGATTCTAAGGCCCGGTTGACCAAAGTCAACTCTCCAAATCGGGCCAATCTCTTTAAAATGTCAAAGTACATCTCCTAACCTTTCCAACGGTCTACCCTGTGCGCGATTCGGACTTACCATGCGTTCGAACGATCCATTTGCGTTCGAATGATCCCCCGTCCAATGGACTGACAAACACTTTCGAGCCATATTTGACCCAAATTCAGCTCCCGAAACCGGGAGCGATCCAAAGGACATTCAAAGGTCTCTGAATTACCTTTCCAATGGTCTACCCCGTGCGCAATTCTGACCAACGATTTGCCCTCGGCATCCAATTTTTCGAAAAGGCCTGAAATACACTGCTAAACGGCAAGTTCCAGACCCTGCCTATCGGCAGGTCCTGATAGGAAGGACTAGATCTATGCCGATCGGTAGTGACCTAGGCCTATAAAATGAGGCCTTCACCACATTTGCAAGAGGAGCCCAGATTTGATAGAAATCTCTCTCAACGAATCCCAAAAACCTCTCCCGAAGGCAGCGTGATTTCAACATCCAAATCCCTTTCCAACTTCCACTTTTCATCAAACATGGTGAATTATCCACTCTCCATCATCATCCAAGTGCAAGGTCTGCTCTCCAAACATTCAAGATCAAGCTCAAGATATTCAAGAAGGTCCAACTTTCTTAACTTTCTCTTAAATTATCTTGAATTCGCAATAACTTGTTTTATTACTTAGCACTTTTATTATCTCATCTCACACATCCTAATATACTTTTTATTTAGTATTATTGCACAACTCTTATTTTCATATAAATAAAACCCAAAAAATAATAAAAAGAGGGTTTGCTCATAAATTCCAAATAGGGATTCTCATACTTTTCTCACACTTTTCTCACAATTAAAACACTTTTTCTACACACATACACACATACTCACAAATAAGAGATCCCCCATTTGGATTTATGGGAAAAAACCCCACCCCTCATTTTGTATCCGAACTACGTGGACTTTGATGCCTTTATAGGCTACGTAGGCGTCTCGAGGTAAAACCCGAGACTCGAGTCCTTTTCCTTTTCACTTTCTCTCTCAATTTCTGTCTTCTCTAAATCCAATCTTCTTATATTCTATATACTTGGTCTTAGTGACATATTACTCCATATGCGTTATCGTTCCATTATAACGATCAGCATAGGGATAATCGCGTAAATCCTATTTTTCTAATATTATTTTTATACCTTCCTACGGATGACTCGCTTTTTCTCTTCCATGATACAAGTCGAGGATTCCTATCTCCACTATATATATACACATGCACACATATCACGGGGAAAAATAAAGGAAAATAGAAAATATCCATGAGAGATCGAAAAGGGCAGAATGGGTGCCTAACACCTTTCCATTTCGTAACTTAGCCTCTGAACCCTTCTCGAATCATTTTGGTTTCGCATGCACCAGTATGTCTTTGGATGCCATCCTTCGAGATGGCTTCCCCTTTTTCTTTTGTCTATTTTGAGTAAAATATACTGGCGACTCTGAATCTCTTTACATTTTACACCTCATCTCAAATGACGTCGGCCGAAGCGCTCCCGAGAGCGATGCGCGGGACCCGAGGATCCTTTCCCTTCGTGCGCCCGCCCGCACGGTGAGAATCAGTGATGGACACAATAAGAAACCAAAATCGTACATTTTATACCCCGAATAGACGTACTTTAGTTGCTAATTCTCGGTAATATGGGTCTTATGTGCTTAAATGTTATCTTGTAGGTCAAATGCAAGTTGCGGTGTTCCAACGCTTATTTCAAGGCAATTGTGCGCATTATGGAGCGAATTACCAATCCTGTAACCCTAACCTACCCCAACCTAGCCTAAACCTAGCCCAAACCCTATGTGTGTTTAGTTTGAATCTTTTTATATTTTTAAAATTTTTAGTTTGAATCATTTTTATTTTTAGGATTTATTTTTGATTTATTTTGAATTTCTAGGTTTATTTTCTATTTTTATTTTATTAGTGTAATTTTATTTTATTTTGAATTTTCTTAGTTTTTAGTTTTATTAGGATTAGTTTTCGGAGTTTATTTTTAGTTTATTAGATTTTATATTTTTTAGGACTTTAGTTTTCATTTAGATTTTATGTTTTTTATTTTTTTTATTTTATTTTAGTTTTTATAAGCTTAGGATTTTATTTTTTAGTTTTAATATTTTGATTCTTATTATTTTTAATTTATTTATTTTTAGTTATATTTTATTTTTTAGTTTTAGTTTTATTAATTTTAGTTGAGTCTTTTAGGTGTCCAAACTAAACACACACATAAATCACATTCACTATCCTACACCTAAACAATACACCCTCACCCACACCTCACTCCCCTACACCCTCATCACACACCAACCTACCCCCACTCATCTTCTCCAACCAACCCCCCACCTACTATTCATCATCATCCCCATCTCTCCACTCTCTCACCTCCATTACCAACCATCCCATAACAACCCCAAACCCAACACATACACCTCTCCCCTTGCAACTCTCGACCCAATACCGAAACCCATACCCATTTAACTCGGAGCCCCGGCACGTCTTTCCATATCCACCCCACTCCGGCGAGCACAACCCCTTACCAGAAAACCGAACCTACCCCGAGTTTGCTTCTGACCTCAGACCTTTGGCGATCGTCGTCGGCCGGAACCACCCATTAAACCCATCACCAACCGCGGCCATTTCTCCGGTATCGACACACCTACCAACCTCCTCTCGCTGCCGCCGCAACACCTCTCGTCGGCGACCTCGTTACTACCGCCACCGGCGAACTCATACCTCTCGCCCCCTGCCAAAACCTCACCTCTGCGACCTTGTTACTACCCCCTCCGCCAGCGGAAACTCCACCAAACCCATCCTGCTACCCCCTCCGGAGATACCCACCGGCAGTCCCCAACCCGTCGCCCCTGCCTAGCCCCAGAACCCATTAACCCGACACCCAATAGAACCTCAAGACCCATGTCCAAACCCATTTGCAAAACCCTATTGACCCACCTTAAACCAAAACCCTTTTCTCCAAATAAAAAGCCACGACCTGCCAAAGAATAAATCACTTAATGCCCCCATGTGCCTAATTAACCAATTTAAACCTTTATCCAAATTACCCCCCAACTACCAACTTTTAACAATTTCCCAAAATACCCCTTTTAGCAAATCAAATTTTATTCTAATCCCCTTACCCACATGACCTCAACACACTCACACCTCATGCTCCTCTCACCATTTCCACGCACACTCAAGTCCATTCCCAAAAATACCCCTAGATCCATGCCTATTATAAAATGAAGATGAAGACCCCATTTGAAAAAAGGGCTTTTTAGGTAGGAATTTTTAGAG
This sequence comes from Sambucus nigra, assembly GCA_949130495.1. Taxonomy (NCBI): domain Eukaryota; kingdom Viridiplantae; phylum Streptophyta; class Magnoliopsida; order Dipsacales; family Adoxaceae; genus Sambucus; species Sambucus nigra. The sequence goes on along the minus strand of OX422209.1, from coordinate 320,461,077 downwards.
AGAGAATTGTAGAGAAATAAACACCATTTTGTAAATAGTTTTTGTTTTTATTTTTTTAGAGATTTGGTGAGATTTAATTGTGAGTAATTGAATTGTATGGAAGATGATGGAGTTCAAATTGCCAATTTCAAGGGACTTGTTGAAGATTGGTTCTCTTTCTCTACTCTTTTATTATATATGCCTTTGAGTAAGTGTGTGGTTGGGGGGTTTGTGTGTATGTGAGGTGTAGGATAGTGTGGTGTGAGTGAGTATGTGTGTGTGCTAATTTGGAATTCTGGTAATCTCTTTCCTACCTTATGCTCTCAATTTTAAAAATCATTTTACCTAACATCGAGTACGATGTTCCTTTTTGTTTGGGGGTGGAGAATTTTATCAAAATCGTACCTCTTTTGGAAAATTTTGATTTTTAAACCTGATTTTTAAAATTTCGTTCAATTTCTTTCATCTCATTCATGATGTGAATTTCCAATCATCCATCTTTTCAAGTCTAGGAATCAAGCTAGAGAATATTTTTTCTAAATAGCTTATGTGATACGTAACAAGGCACTTTGCACCATGAATTTTTAGACTCAACAAAATTTGCGCACTTATCACGTCAATACGATTTAGAGTTGAGGAGTACTACAATTACCAAGAGAACCTTAAGGATGACTAGTATAGACATTAGCGTGTGAGATTTGTGACTTTCACCCTTTTTGAGGGTTTTACGCAACCTTCGAGTCACAAGTTGATTCAACTTCATTTGGGTCCGCACTTTATAGTTGTATGATCCAATTATTCTTCATTTTTGGCTTGATCACTAAGAATTACATCACTTTCGAGTTATAAGAAACACGTGTCTTGAAATTTGTCCCGATCACCACACTTTCATCCATACACTCACCTTTTTTTTCATACCATTTCTGATTTATTTCACCCATTACCTTACCATATTCTCACATATATCCCCACACCATCACCTATCATTTCCATATCATCTTTCATTTTTAAATAAAAGAGTGTGATTTCAAATGTTAAATGTCTTCATTGTTGGTTTGAAAAGAGAGAAAAAAAAAGAAAAAAAAAAGGAAAAAAAAAGAGAAAAGAAAAGAAAGAGAGTTTGTAGTTAGTAGTTTAGTCCTTGTTAAATAAAGACATTTGTTCTTCATGTATAGTACACTCTTCTCAATCTTATCTCACCCATCACTCATCCATTATCCATCATATCACTATCCTACCTACATCATCCCATCCATCCTACCTATCATATCCTTCTCATCCCATTTCATTTCCCCTCACCCATAAAAATCCATGTTTCCCCTAGGTGTTCGGGCAAATGAAAGTCAACGTGGTGAATAACTCGACGTTCTCACTAGAGTGAGTAACATTTCTTTCTTGAGATCATTTTTCTTTCTAGATTTTTCATTCTTTCTTATGTGTGTGTGAGACGTTTGAACATGATTACATTTACTCACCTCCTCACACACAAGAGCAAGACACTAACCCTAATCTCGAGAGTTCATTTGAGAGAGTTATATCTAGTGAGATTTAAAGTTTAAGCGTTGATTACGAAGAGGCAATCTAGGAATTACACTTGTGATACTCGACCCGTTTTGACTGATTCACACTACACACGTTTAGTTCTAGGCAGGATATGCCTTGAGTATTTACTTGGCTTAAAAAATTTACACATTCTAGCTTGTATTTCTCAAATTATTTCTCTCATAATGGATTGTGCGATCATTCTACGTCTAATAAGAGATTGACTGCCTTTTACAAATAGAGAATTTTGTGGGTATATTTCCTGCAAACCCTCACGAGACACAACTCGTCCTATAGGGCAACCTATAGGTTTAAAGGCTTGTTGCACATGCTAAGTGCAATCGCAAGTGCCCGCGAAAGTGTTACACTTTTGGTTACTTATCTTTCTCTTTCTCTCTATCTTATTGCTCGAGGACTAGCAACTCTCTGTTTGAGGGTGGTGTGATAAACACCCAAAACTGTACATTTTATACCCCGAATAGACGTACTTTAGTTGCTAATTCTCGATAATATGGATCTTATGTGCTTAAATGTTTATCTTGTAGGTCAAATTTACGTTGCGGTGTTCAAACGCTTATTTCAAGGCAATTGTGCGCATTATGGAGCTAATTACCAATCCCGTAACCCTAACCTACCCCAACCTAGCCTAAACCTATCCCAAACCCTATGTGTGTTTAGTTTGTGTCTTTTTATATTTTTTATATTTTTAGTTTGAATCATTTTTATTTTAAGGATTTATTTTTTATTTATTTAGAATTTCTAGGTTTATTTTCTATTTTTATTTTATTATTGTAATTTTATTTTATTTTGATTTTTCTTAGTTTTTAGTTTTATTAGGATTAGTTTTAGGAGTTTATTTTTAGTTTATTAGATTTTATATTTTTTAGGACTTTATTTTTCATTTAGATTTTAAGTTTTTATTTCTTTTGTTTTATTTTAGTTTTTATAAGCTTAGGATTTTATTTTTTAGTTTTAATATTTTTATTTTTATTATTTTTAATTTATTTTCTTTTTAGTTATATTTTATTTTTTAGTTTTAGTTTTATTAATTTTAGTTGAGTCTTTTAGGTCTCCAAACTAAACACACACACAAATCCCATACACTATCCTACACCTAAACAATACACCCTCACCCACACCTCACTCCCCTACACCCTCATCACACACCAACCCACCCCCACTCATCTTCTCCAACAAACCCCCCACCTACTATTCATCATCATCCCCATCTCTCCATTATCTCACCTCCATTACCAACCATCCCATAACAACCCCAAACCCAGCACATACACCTCTCCCCTTGCAACTCTTGACCCAATACCGAAACCCATACCCATACCCATTTAACCCGGAGCCCCGGCGCGTCTCTCCATATCCACCCCCTCTGGAGAGCACAACCCCATACCAGCAACCCGAACCTACCCCGAGTTTTCTTCTGACCCCCGACCTTTGGCGATCGTCGCCGACCGGAACCACCCATTAAACCCGTCACCAACCGCGGCCACTGCTCCGGTGTCAACCCACCTACCAACCTCCCCTGACACCTCTTGCGTGCGACCTCGTTACTACCCCCACTGGCAAACTCAACCCTCTCTCCCCTGCCAAAACCTCACCTTCGCGACCTCGTTACTACCCCTCCTCCGATGACAACTCTACCAAACCCCTCCTGATACCCCCTCCGGAGATACCCGCCAGCAGTCCCCAACCCCTCGCCCCTGCCTAGCCCCAAAAGCCATTAACCCGACACCCAATCGAACCTCAAGACCCATTTGCAAAACTCGATTGACCCACCTTAAACCAAAACCCTTTTCTCCAAATAAAAAGCCACGACCTGCCAAAGAATAAATCACTTAATGCCCCCATGTGCCTAATTAACCAATTTAAACCTTTACCCAAATTACTCCCCAACTACCAACTTTTAATCGTTGCCCAAAATACCCCTTTTACCAAATCAAATTTTATTCCAATCCCCTTACCCACATGACCTCAACACACTCACACCTCATGCTCCTCTCACCATTTCCATGCACACTCAAGTCCATTCCCAAAAATACACCTAGATTCATGCCTAATATAAAATGAATATGAAGACCCCATTTGAAAAAAAGTCTTTTTAGATAGGAATTTTTAGAGAGAGAATTGTAGAGAGATAAACTCCATTTTGTAAATAGTTTTTTTTTTTTAGAGATTTGGTGAGATTTAATTGTGAGTAATTGAATTGTATGGAAGATGATAGAGTTCAAATTGCCAATTTCAAGGAGACTTGTTGAAGATTTATTCTCTTTCTCTACTCTTTTATTATATATGCCTTTGATTATTTGTTCATCATGTTTAATATCATGTTAGTCTAAATCCCCTTTCAAGGGGTGGGGGGGAACCCTTATTTGATGTTATTTTAGTTTAATTAGTTTGATTACTTAAAAATTCCCTTTGAAGGTTATTTTTGATCCCTCGCCCTTAAATTTACGCCTCGAGAGAGGGTAAATGATTTTCGAGAGAAAATCGAAATTATAGTTATAATACCCATTTTAGATTCGAACTAGAGATAGTGGTTTCTTAAGTGGGGTATTATAACTTGAATTTCAACTCTAAATTTATTTTCTAAGATTGACATAAATTTTAATTGATCGATCCTAGCGGGTGATTAATTAAAAGGAGTGTGGATCTATTTTCTAGAGTTGTGGGGTGTTAAAATTAGATTTCTAAAAGGTTATTATTAAAATTACATTTGCAACGAGAGTTGATTTGTAATTTTGATATTAATTTGGGAGAATTCAATTAATTAAATTAATTAATTAGAATAGCTAAAATTGTTGTGTAATCCCACTTCTTGAATGTTCTCACAATCATTTACCTCACTTTATCTCTTAATTTAGTGTTAGACTTTATTTTCCATTTTAGTCATTTTCTAGTTGGTTATTATCATATCACATTTAGTTTAGTTTAGTTTAAATCATCACCTCGCCCAATTGTTTTAATATTTGAAAAGGCTAAAAAAGTAAAAAAGTGAAAAAGCACAAAAAGAAAATAAAAAGTGAATTACAATATAATTTGTCTATAGCCTACCCCTTTGGAAGTGGATTGATACCCTTACTTACCGCTACACTTGAGATTGTTATGTTTGTAGGTATTTGAGGTTTTGACTAACTTGACTTTCGACAACGACACACAATAAGCAAAGTTATCAAGAGATTGTATGTCTGACTTATTTGGAGATCGTTTGACTTATTTCACACTTAATCAAAGAAAACTTCGGGTAGAGTTATACAAAGATCTTAGCGACTGTATGTCTGAGGGTGTTGAACCATTGCAAATTGGTAGGCAAATGATTTTGCCATCTTCTTTTACTGGTTGTGCATGAAATATGTTTGATATTTTCCAAGATTCGATGGCCATCACTCGGTACAATCAACATTGTGATATTTTTCTCACAATGACCGCCAATCCTAAATGGCCTGAAATCATTAAGGAACTTTTACCGGGTCAAAATGCTCTCGACCGTACAGATTTGGTTGCACATGTTTTTGCACTAAAGAGAATATAACTAATGAAGGAGATTAAAGATAAAAATATTTTTGTTAAGAAAGTGACCCATGTGTTTACAATTGAATTTCAGAAAAGGGGGTTGCCCCACATACATGCTCTTCTTTTCTCGATAATCAAAGTAAGATCATAACATGCGCCCAAGTAGATAATGTTGTCTCTGCTGAGTTTCCAGATCCCACTAATGATCCTATACTCTTCCAAACTATATCGAGTTGCATGGTGTAACACCCCGTATTTTCGAAGACTTAAATAATTATGTGATTTATTATTATTGTTGGATTAATTAAATTAAAATGCGAGAATTAATTATTAATCTGGATTAAAATTGAATATTTAGTAGCGTGACGAGAAGTTAGTAATTATTAATATTAGTGTGGGAATAAATAATACGGAATGACGATTTTATATAAGTTGTCGTGAGAGAGAAATACGACAGTTTGGTATATTAAGTCCGGACGCGCGTGTGAGTCGTGTCAGGACTAATTAAGTGGAATAAAAAGATAAATTATTTTAAGTAACTCCTATGATCATTTCGAGTGTGCCGTTGAGTCCGGAGGGGTCGAGATAGTCAGAAAACTCTACTCGAGTATTTTATTTGGACTCCGGGATATTTTTAGGCCAAGTTAGCACCCGGTAGGGGTAGTTTTGTAATTTGGATTTTTAGAGGAATTAAATGGACGAAAATTGGAGAAATATTATATCAGCTAATTGGGGACAATTAGGGTTATGATACACCAAAATTAAGAGAGTTCCACAGTGGGTGAGGGAGATCAAATTCCAAAGGAGGAGAGTGAATTTACACCACCTTGCACAACCACCACCACCACCATCGTGTAGATCGGAACGCGAGGAGCGCATCCATACCAACAACACCAACAGATCAGACCTTCAAAATCGAAGCAAGTGTTTATTGCTTTCTTTCTTTAGCGATAATTATGTTCATGTTAGTCCAGGTTAATAAACCTTGGTTATGAAAGTTAATTTGGGTGAAATTGGAGAACTATATCATAAACTAGGGCTAATTTGATAAGAATTTGAATCCCATACGTAGATAAGATGATTCCTACGAAATTATGATGATTTCTATGAACAAATCTGGGTTTAATTTAAAAGTTATGCATATCAATTTAAGAACTAGGGTTCTTGATAATAAATTGAGGATTTCGAATTATATGGATGATTGGTGATGATTTAATGATGTTAGGTTATGGTAAGTCACACACACACATATATATATATATATATATATATATGTGTTAGAATAATGTTTGGTATTGGTTGTTGGAAGTTTAGGCTTGATCTTTAGAGGTTTTAGGAGTAAAAATGGTGGGAAAACGCTGAATCTGGAGGTAGGGGACGAAACAACCCAGATCGCGTGAAGTCGTGCGAAGTCGCGCGAAGTGGGTCGTTCGAGCGAGATCAGTAATTCGCGCGAAGTCGTTCGAGTGAGATGGAGTTATCGTGCGAAGCTGGATTGAGTGACACGTGTATGTCGTTCGAGTGAGATCTTATTCTGGTTCGAGCGAGATTTCTAACTTTCGGAGAATTTCCTATATTGCCCTTATTTGGGTAAACAGTTAATTTGAGTGAGCAAAACTAGTATTTAATGAACCTAATGTAGTGTAGAATTATTGGGAGATTTTTAGGTGGAATGATTCAAATATTTTGGATGGTGAGTTTACCTTGAAGATTAGGAGAGAGAGATAATCGTAATTGTAAATGCGTTGAGAGTATTAAGTGATAAATACTTACGATATTAGTTCTAACGATATGGAACTTATAAGAATAAAAATTAGTGGTTACGTTTGGGACTTCTTATGATTATGTATTTAGGATTTTGAGTGACATATTATCCTTATATATATTACGAGAAAGGGAATATCGTAACTTAAAAATACGTTGATAGTATTTAGTTATAGTAATAATACGTATGGAATATAACATTTGGTTTGTGTGTATATCGTTTGATTTAATGGGTTGTGTGTATACCTATTACATGCTTAATATTATGTGTATGACATACCTAGCTGCTTGCTATTGTGGGGGGTTGTGTAGAGACGGTCTTATCATGGGTGACCTTCGGGGGATATTTGACTTGTATCTCAAAACATAGGATTGTGAAGACTTATTTGTGAGTTGATAAGTCAGCTGACTATCGGAGCGTAGGTATGTGCGTGACCCATAGGTATGTGAACTATGTTCACCGCCACTATGTGTGTTTTGTGTATATGGTTAGTGGGAGATTTTCGAACCGATAGCCCTTATTGGAGTATGAGATGTACCGGGACATGATAACAGAGTATGCAATGCACTACAGGCTTAGCCTTGGGGTGCTGTATTAGCATATGTATATTATAGTGAAGAATATGTATATGTATACTTGTGTTATTTCCTACTGTGAAAAATTGTTGGTTATTGGGATAGTACAATCTTAAGTGACGTAAGTTGTGAATACTTAACTTAGTGTGATAACACTTAACCGAATTAATAAATGATGATATTAATAATGTGGAAAACTGGGAATCACGGGTCGCTATCACGAAGTATAACTAGAAGTAAGCCTTTATTTGTTTAGAAGTGGGTCAAATGGCTAGGTTGGATTAGATGTATGTTAGGCGTTCACCCTAGTTGAGAGGTGAGAATTTCATGTGAGAGTTCAAACTAACATGTATATAATACTTGCTTTAATGCAGTTTTAAATACTTGCTAATAAATCTTTTTTAAACATCGGACTCTGACTCGTATCTTGCATCTCTTCTCTCTCTCTCTCTCTCTCTCTCTCTATATATATATATATATATATATATATATATATATATATATATATATATATATATATTAGTGCAGGTACCCAGCCACAGGGACATCGGTTCTAGATACTTGGATGGTTTGCCGAGCTACAACTGTTATGGAAGTTGCGGGTCATTGAGATTAGACGCGCCTCTCTTTTAATTCAGTTCCTAGTTCAGATATTTCAGTTCGGGCATGTGTCCCCCATTCTCATTAGCAGGGTTGTACTCAATTTCCTTTTAGTTCTTTTCAGTTGGATTGAGTATTTATTATGGTTTGGTTTGTGACTTTGAACTGGAAGGTTTTATCCAGTCTTAAATATTCAGTATTTGATTCAATCAATATTCATCTCTTGTGTATGGTTTTTAATTAAATGTTTAGAAATTAAATGAATTGATTGGTTTCAAGTTTAATTGGAAAATGTTTTGACACTAACTTAATTAAATGTTAGGTAATTAATTGGATTTAAGTTTTTGATAGTGATGCTAAGAATGAACCAACCGAACATTCTGTTATAAATTTTATAAAGGACTGATCACCCGATATTTAATTGGGCGGAGTGTCACACATGGTACATGACCCATGTGGCACCCAGAATTCGAATTCCCCATGCATAGAGAATGGAATATACATGAAGAAATGCCCTCGAGCTATTGCAGAAGCCACAACAATGGATAATAATTGATATCCAATCTATCGTCGTCGTGATGATGGTAAGGAATATACTGCTGCCAGTGGAAAAAAGATATCTAATAAAGATGTTGTCCCCTATAATCCATATTTGTTTATACTTTTCAATTGTCACATTATTATTGAGGTTTGTGCTGGGTTACGATGCGTTAAATATATAAATAAGTACATATATAAGGGTCATGATCGCACAACTATGGTTTTGGGAGATGTTGATGAAATCCAACAATATTTGGATGCAAGGTATATTGGACCACCTGAAGCAACTTGGCGAATTTATGGTAATCACATGCACCAAGAGAAACCTTCTGTTACATGATTAGATTTACATTCACTTGGCATGCATCATATTGGGTTTGAACCTTCAAATTCATCATCTACGATTACTGAAAGATCCAGGGGTCAAATGAGTTCGTGAATCAGATTTTTTGCTTTTTGCGCATTGAATCGTTCCGCACGAGAGTATACTTACCAGGAGTTTCCCCAAAATTATGTTTGGAGGTCTAAAACGAAACTTTGGCCTACACAAAAATCATTTGAGTTTGCTATTAGACGAATGTACTATGTTAACCCAAATTCTAGAGAAAGATTTTATTTATGATTGCTTTTGACTGTTGTTAAAGGACCCCCATCATTTGAGTGCTTACACACGGTGAATTGTGTATTGCACGAGACTTTCAAATCATCGTGTATAGCGATGGGATTGCTTCAAGACGATAATGAGTGGGTTCAATGTTTATAGGAGGCATCCATCATGCGCATCGGATATCAACTTCGACGTTTGTTTGGTGTTATACTTACAAAATGCTTTCCTTTGCATCCAGAGTTATTATGGAATCAATTTTCCATTCATATATGTGATGATTTGATTCATAAGTTATGCACATTATTTTCCATCCCGAATCCAATTGACAGCCAAATTGAGGATTATGGTTTGTATCTTCTAAATGAGGTGCTTCAGGAGTCTGGTCAGACAATAAGTGACTTCACTCCAATGCATATGCTAACTTTTAATTGGACAACTTCAGGTGGGAACAAATTACTATAATAAAATCATCTACTGCAATCGTTAGCAGAGCAAGGTGATGCATAATTAGATGTTGATCGCCTTAATGAAGGACAATGTATAGCTTACTCAGCGATAACATCATCTGTTTTCGAGAATAAGAGGGCTATATATTTTTTGAATGGAGGTGCTGGCACCGGAAATACATTTTTGTACAATACAATTGCAACCTTCTATCATAGTTTGGGTCATATGGTTATTACTGTCGCTTCTTATGGCATTGCTTTTTATTGTTGGTTGTTGGTCGGACTGCACATTCAACATTTTGTATACCTTTCGACATTCTTGAAAACTTAAACTATGAATTTACGAAGCAATCGATACATGTAGAGTTATTTTAAATTAGCTAAGCTTGTAATATGGGATGGAGTTCCTATGCAACATAGGCATTGTGTTGAGGCTATAGATAAAACGCTGCAAGATATTTATGATGTTAAAAAGCCATTAGGACGAATTATAGTAGTTCTTGGAGGTGATTTTTGACAAATCTTACCAGTTATCCCTAGAGGAGTTAGAGAAGAAATTGTTTCCGCTTCATTAAGACGTTCTTTGGTTTAGAGGCACATCCATGTTTTGACCTTACATCTAAACATGCGACTAAACCCATTGGATCCCGAGACAATTTAATTCTCTACGTTCCCAAATAAGGTATCGTTATTTACTCTTTTTTATTTTTTAACAATCTCCGTTCAACCTACTACATGCATTTGATTTCTTTTATTTATTTTTGTAGATTGGGTCCAATCCTATGAAATTGTATCATTTCCTTCCTTAATATGAAAGTGTAATGATGTCTATGATTTAATTATAAAGGTGTATCCATTGTTGAATGTGGTCGGTACTGTTACAGTAACCTTCCTCACCGAACAGATAATTCTTTCAACAGAGAATGACGATGTGACTGCTATAAATAATTTGGCATTGAATATCTTCCCGGGAGATACAACAACTTATTTTGGTGCCGATAAAATTTGTAATGACAGGTCTGATACATAAGTACATTGCCAATACCCAAATGAGTTTTAGAATTCTCTCAGTCCTTATGGTTTACCCCTTTTTGAGTTGGAGTTAAAGGTGGGTTCCCCAATTATGATTTTGAGAAACATTGCTTTAAAGGATGGTCTTTGTAATGGTACCTGATTAGTTGTTACAAATTGCAGATATCATGTTATTGAGGCCCAAATATTAAATGGTGATAAGTGTGTAAATTTAATATTCATTCCCAGAGTCTCACTATCTCCTTCATCGACGGAGATCCCTATAAAAATGACCAGACACCAATTTCGGCTGGCATATGCAATAACCATCAACAAATCACAGGGTCAATTCGTAAAGTTTATGGGAATTGACTTGTGCATGCCGATTTTTAATCATGGCCAGTTATATGAAGTGTTATATCTATGCATAAGTGCAAATCGCATTACCCTTCTTTCTGATGATTGTTCACTTTCGACAACTAACATTGTGTATCCAGAAGTCCTCCTATAAAGTAAGTAGTGTTATTTTTCCTATAAACTACACATTTGACCCCTTTATATCATCTTCTAATAATTTTTTAAAATTATTCTTAGGATTGGGAGCCAATGGTAAGGCATCAAGAGTGGATAAATACATGTAGGCTGCTTTCATGGGGCTCTCACAATAAGGTACTTCATCTTTAAAACGTTTCTTCTTTTCATTCATTTTTAAAAATTAGTCTAAAATATTAATATTTCTTATAGGTGGTTGTAAATTGTTCCAATCTTCATATGTAGTACGTCGAGCTAGATACGCGGACATTTCATAGAGTTATTACGATGATGTTTACTGCGAATCCATGACTGGGTATCACAAGGATAATTTTTTGGGATGTTGACCTTTCCAACTTTTTGTAAAGCTTAGGCTTAGAGTTACTACATGTTAGATGATTGCTAAGGGTATATTTGTATAGTCTGCTAACGCTAGTTTTTGTAAAGTCTGCTAAGGTTATTTTTTTTAGGTGTTTTTTTATACCTTAAATAGGTGAATAGTCATTTAAACAATTTGTCCATTTTTTTAATTATAACTTATTTGTATTGAATTAAATTAGCAAGACCGTTACTTTGTTATTATTATGTTAGTTTTCCCCGAATATCATCGTGATTTTTCTAAAGAAGTTTGATCCGTTCAGGTATTTGTTGGATGAATTAGAACATTTTGAATATTGTACAATTGGTTATTACACCTTAACTAGAGTGGATAGTCCAATATACAAAGGAGACCATGTCCTTTTTTTTTAGAATTAATGCTTTGTTTTCTTGGCAAACGAATTCTGAGAGGGAGAGAGTTTGTAGGTGAAGAGTGGGAGAAAGAAAAAGGGTTCGGTCTGAGTCCCATTGTTTTGTTCTTTTGTTTTTCCTGCAAGATGTTAATGTAACAGAGAAAAATATATGCAAATAAAGATGAAGTTTTTATTAATTCTTGCTTTAGTGATTAAATCACATGCACTTTTTACTTTATTGCTGAGAGCGTAAAAATAATTTGAAAATTGGTTTGAGAATCATATTTTAAAATGGGATAAGTAAAAGCATGAGGAAATTCATAATTCTTTTAAGATAAAATTTATTTTTATTGAGTTTTTTTTATTTTCACAAAGGAGGAAAAAGCGAATTTTCCCAAAATAGGGGGTTGCCGATCAGCATGAACCCTATCCTACAAATAGGCACATCAGTCAAGTCCAATCAACCCAAGGCTTTGATTGCACTTTCTTCAATTGCTTGGTACCTAGTGGGGAAAGTTTTACTCCGATTTCTTCAGGGTTTCTTATCTTTTCTGGAGAGTTTTTAAGTATAAATAGGGGTGTGTATGGGGATTTTCTCCACACACTTTCATTTCCTTTCTTTCTCACATTCTTACTTGTTTATCATTTCTTTATTTTGCAAGTTGTCTCTCCCTCGTAGCATTGAGTTTGCCAACTACCTCGAAGCCTTGGAAGAAATGTCTTCTTATAATTTTGATTATGACGCCTTCCACATGCGGTGAGTCTCTTTGTGGCATAACCGATCCATTTAGTGGAATATGCTGATGGAGGAATTTGAGTTCTAGTACCCTTAGGATCATCTCTTTTGCTTCGGGTTAGATGAAATTTTTCCTACTTACAAGGAATTTTCTACCATGTTGGTGATAAATCCTAGTGTTACTGTGACTTTGCCTGAGTTTGCCCATTATCCTAGGGAATTTTTAGCTGGACTTCTTCATATTTCACCCTTGACAGCTAGGCTGTTGGTTACAGGAGGCATGATTTCTCCTCTGACGATGCTGTGATCCGTGCATTGGCATGATGTAGGTGATATCGTATATGCTCGGGCCGTTATTCTAGGCCTAGTTTCAAAAGTGTTGTTGGTGACTCAGGAAATGCTAGTGGATCCCCAACTTTCAGCTATCGTTTGTTGAATGTTGTACTATTGCAAACCTGCGGAGGTGATACTGGCAGAGACTTTGAATGGTCTGGATGCCTGGTGGGAAGGTCATTATGCCTTTCTGAGGGGTAGCCCTATGATGTTGTTCATGTGGCTGTCGGAGAGGTTTCGTATGGCGGTCTCAGCTGAGTATCCTTTGTCAGTGGTGTCAAACTTTTTCTCACACTATTTCATTAGTGTAGGCCTGGACAATGAGAGTTAGGGGAACTGGTTTGTAGAGAACGGGGCTCGAGGCTTTCGTTGGTTCGTGCCTTAGTGGGTGGAGATGCTACCCATTCTGGAACTTGGGGAGTAACAATATGTCTAGTTGGTTGGCCTCAGGTAGACCTCTTTCTACTTTCCCTGAGGGTGGTTGCACTAATTTGGTTAGGAGAAAATTGTGCCACCGCGAACATTAAACTTCTTCCCTGTGGAGAACCTGACGGAGCATATGCGCATGCGGCTTGGATCTTTGTGGGAGAATCGTCGTTCGTTAACCCGTACTTCTCACTCTGTGGTTAGAGTTTGGCAAGTCTCCAGGGACTACATGAAGTTATTATGGAAGAAGGTAGTGGCCAAGATGGTGGCTGTGGAGACTGGACAAAGGTGGTTTTGCATATCTAACACCATGGAGGGAGGTGCTGTGGTTTTTTGGAGGCTGGTCCGGTCTTATCGCTCTATGGAGCCTCTGCGATACTCACCCTTAAATGGGTCTTTTACATACTCAGATCTATTCTCGGGTCTCCATTTTATGGTCTTGGGTCTATTCTACATACCCCTGTGATACCATTCCATCTAGATAGTGCTGAAAAGCTTGTTGGGATTTAAGCTCCAAAAAGGTGAATGAATAGGGAAGAATTATGTTTACCCCCCTTTTTTGATGTTATTTGCCTAGGATCTAGGGTTTATCATTAGAATTTTGCCATTATGCGGAACGAGAGGTTATTCTCTCATGGATAGACCGTAGTAGGAATTCTCTCCCCATGTTTTGGGAGATGAACTCAGTGTTTGGGTTTCGATTTTGAGATTGCTCCCCCCTGCCTAGCAGTGGGTGCAACATGTAGTTTAAATACCTTCATGCCGCGACCTCTACTTGAGAATGTGTTACAGAAGGTTCAGAACATCAAGGAACGAACTTAGGTGGTCTCCGGCACAACCTTGGTGAATAGCATTCAAGGTCCACGGTAGTGCACCTATGTGCCATACTGGCCGCGGCCTCAATAATAATACTGTGTAGCAGCGCAAACGATGCATCCCGACTTCCTACTTAGTTAATCCAATATTTCTGTAATTAATCACTTTTGCTAGTTTTTTCTCAGATTAAATATATTTTGTAAAGACTAACAAAACAGAAAATGGAAGGAGAGTCCATCCAGAGCACAGAAATCAAAGATGAGATTGTGCAACTATACAATCACCTCAACCACCTCTACGACAGTCATGCCTCACTCCAGACCCAAGTCAACTATTTGACTCAGAGGGTGCTAATGCTAGAGGTCACGGCCTCTCCTAATGTGGGTGCGGCACCCAAGATCATAGCTACAGCAGCTTTTGATGCCGCATTTACTATCGTGGCAGTCCAAGAGGATGCAGCCGCGAGATCAGTCAGCAGGTGCCATAAAAAGAGAGTGGAGAAGGCAGAGAAGAAATCTGGGGCCTACACTCCGTTAGCCTTACCTATTTAAGATATCTTTGAGTTCATCAAAGGAGACAAGCTGTTGAGGTGGCCAGAAAAGCTGAGAGCTCCACCCCACAAGAGGAACAAAGCTACTTGGTGCAGATTCCATCAGGACCATGGCCATGAAACTGAGCAATGTTATGCTATGAAGGATGAGATTGAAAGGCTGATCGGGCAAGGGATGCTGCAGAGGTTCCTCAAAGATGTTTAGAGGATGTAACCTTATCTCACCTACCACATGCTCATTTTTCATGCTCATCTCTTATATTCCATCTGTCTCTACTTTATAGTGACAACTCCTATTGTGTTGTTTTAAACTAAACTTTGTGTTATCCTTACAAACTCATATACATACAAATAGTTATAAAATCAAGTTCACTTTTATAGTGTAATATTTCGATTCTCGTTTCCATGAAATGTTACATTATAATGACCATTTTTGTCTTAAAACAGATCTCGTTCCAAGATAACATGTTATGTCAGGAATGATAATATCTGAATGGGCCATAATGCCCGAGAAGACACCTGATTATTCGAAAGTTGATAATAATTGAAAGTGGCGAAGCATAAATTGGAAGCAGTTATCCATATTGGACCACGACATCACTCGTAGGGGCTTCCAATGCCTGCTCTTAGCTTTCGGGATGCGTCATTAGCTGTGGGTGGCTTAATAACATAACCCAGCCTGGGGAGGCTTGAAAATATCCTGTAGATTAGTTGTGGGTGGCTTAATAACATAACCCAGCCTGGGGAGGCTTGAAAATATCCTGTAGATTAGTTGTGGGTGGCTTAATAACATAACCAAGCATATGGAGGCTTGAAAATATCATGTGGATTAGCTGTGGGTGGCTTAATAACATAACCTAGCCTGGGGATGCTTGAAAATATCCTGTAGATTAGTTGTGGGTGGCTTAATAACATAACCCAGCCTGGGGAGGTTTGAAAATATCCTGTAGATTAGCCGTGGGTGGCTTAATAACATAACCTAGCCTGGGGAGGCTTGAAAATATCCTGTATATTAACCGTGGGTAACTTAATAACATAACCTAGCCTGAGGAGGCTTGATAACACCCCATTCACGATGCTAAAAAAGAGAAAGCCATGAAAGGAAATTTCTATTTAGCTATAATCACAAAATCATACCAGTGGAAAAGGCAAGCAGTAAAGGTTAACCTACTGCGGCCATGATCAAGAAGCAATTTTGATTCAGTTGAAGGTGTCGCGACCTGTGTAATCCACGATTCAGTGAAGCTATTAAAGTGACTAAGGGTTGATGCAGCCATTAAGTAAATTCATTCAGAAAAAATAAAGGCAGGATTGTCAGACTGCCACGGTTCTATTATTGGGCTGCCATTCCAGTAATTGCATGAATGACAGGGTCGCGACCCCTGTACATAAGCCATATGAGTTACTGCCGTAGCTTATTTGAAGAAATGCATGCTATGGTGCTGCGGACATCATTTATTAGTTCTACAAGTTCGTCTAATCAATAAGGCATTTTCAAATACAGTTGTATTCAAGCCATCAAAGACTTATAGAAAGTATTCATTAAAAGCATTGAAGCAAGCAAAAAAGAAGATGCAAAAGCTACAAGAAAATAAGGCTAAAATAATTAGCGGAGAAAAGGTGGTCGTAGCCTTGGTATTATTAAATAAGGTTACAAGCACATAGGCTGCAGCCACTACCAAATTGTAAGAGGTCCGTAACCCTAAGATTCGGCATCATCGGCTTCATTTCCTTCTTCCCCCTCTGTGGTCGTCATTGTCTCTTCATCCGCTTCAGCTGCCTCAGCCTCGGCCTTTAATTTGGCTTTCTCCTCCTTCATGGACTTGAGCTCAGCAATGCATTCTTGATGCTCGACATCACTAAGTCTCTAGGCAAGAACCTTCTCCTTGGTCTCAACGAAGTTCTTTATTATTCTCTGATATAGCTCCTGGTAGTCGCGGAGGTAGGCCCTATTATTGATGAGAAAGAAGTCCCTAGAGCCTTTAAATAACTCCACTGTATGGTCAATGGCCAGCTGAAGAGCGTCGCCATGATCTACCTCCATTTTCTTTATGACTACAACATGGTCTAGAGCATCTTGGGTAGACTTGGCCTCCAGCTCTTCGTACTTATTTTGAAGAAGTACGAGCTTATTATTAAAAATCTTCGCGGCTCGTACAACTTCCACGGTCTGAGCCTGGGAGGATTTGAGGGATTCTATGGCCTATTTGAAGTTCTCCTCAGCCTCTTCCCTTGCATTGTTTACAGAGGCTAAGTCCATCTGGGCTGCCTGAATAGCCGCGGTAATAGACTGCTTCCGAGCCTCAAAAGACATAGTCCATGCAGCCTCCAGATCTGCAGCATGCACCCTCTTCTTCGCCTCTTTCAGTTTATACAGGGCCTCGTACTTCCTTTTTTGGGATACCATGACGTCTGCGACCTAAAATTAAAAAGTTAGTAGCAATATATGGAATGCAAAAGAAAAACAAAGAAATCACTAACACCTACCCGCGGAAGACTATGGAGGCCGCAGTCCTCCAGATAGTCATAGTCTTCCCCCACCAACCTGTCTAGGTCCGCGGCATCGAGTGCCCTCTTCATTCTTCACGCGTCTTTCGCGATAGTGTCCCATGATGATTCAGGGTCAGGTTGTCTTAACTGAGGCCGCGGACGACTTTCAGGACTAACTTCGCCATGGTACTGAGGGGGTGTTAAGTTTGAATTTACTGCAATGATAGGTGGCGGCGGTGGAGAAGCTGTATGGAGAGGGGCATCATCAATTGACATCAAACCTGCCGCGGTCAGGTTGGCTCCAATGTCTTCATCAAAATTAACTTGGTCGCTGTAATTTCCATTTTCTCCGCGGCCTGAGTTGGTGTCGCAGCAGGTGGATTTTGGTCGCCGAAAGGGATCGCAGTTGGTGCCTTCATCTTGGACCTCTTCCTTTTCCTGCTCCTCGTAGTGTTATTTAGAACGACTGCATCCTCGTCTATCTCTGCCAGCTGCGCGGCCAACAGTTCCCTGTCAACCTCCTCACCTGAAAAGGGAATACAAATAATAAATATTCAAAGTCAACAATAAATTATCGCGGAAGATACTGACGATCAGATTATTACCTCCTGTGGCCATATCTTTTGGAATGGATTTACTATGAAAAACCTTATTTCAAACACAGTGGCAGATAAAACAAGTGTGCTGAACCTCTTATGCTCGGCAGGAACTTCCGCGGCCTCAGTAACCCTCTTCTCCTGCCGCTTGCTCAAGTGCAAGTTATCAAGAACTGTAGAAAAATAATTCAAAGGTTAATAGAGATTAAAAAGCAACTATGAAGAAAGGACACGACTATAATCCGAATACCTAGTTTAGAGGGAGACACCCATTGCCGCGGTAGTCTATAAAATTTCTCCCTCTCATTCTCCTTATGATGAATCTCCCAACCTTCTCCAAAGATATAGAAATACTTGCCCTTCCAGTTCTTTACACTTGTCGACCTCCCAGTATAAAGGGTCTCGTCCCTACCGCGGATGGAGAATTAGTAGTAACCGGAGAATTTCATGGAGTTTTCCTTTGGATGGTAGAAGTGAAAAAACTCCGTGGGAGTAATGTACTTTTTAAATTTGTTCTATCAAAGAATGGCCGCGATAAGTATGGCCCTCCAGTCATTGGGATCTAACTGGGTTGGTGCCAGTTTTATGGCCTGAAAAATGCGTCGGATGGGAACAGGAACTGGCAGTCGCAGCCCATAAATAAAGGCATGAAGTGGGAAGCAAACTCCATCAGCCAGAGTTGTTCAAGTCTTTGGTTCGTGGTAGGTGCTGGGCACGTCAAATTTTTTAGAAATTCGAAGGCCTCAGCCACCTGGGCAAGCCAGTCTTGGGTCACGATGCTTCGGATATCAAGTGCAACTAGGGGTCTTTAAGCTTTCCCAGATGGGCTGGCAGGGTTATCCCTAACTTTCGCGGCATCATCTCCTATACCCAATGGTTGATTACTTGAATTGGCTTCCTCTTCCATTGGTGGGGACTCAAAATCCTTCTTAGATGCAGAATCTATGGAGTCTGAGTATAGTATCATGCAGTTGGGGCAGTCCTTCAGTTGGCAAGTCCCCATTGATCTCAGAGGGGGGCACAAAAGAGAGTTCAGAAGGAGAGGTTCCAAAATGCTTTGACCAAAAGCCTCTTAGAAATTCATCTCAGTCAAAGCTCATATGGCTACAGCAGTACCTGAAAAGCAAAGTCCGCAGTTAGGTGCCGCAGCCAGTATGGTTCGAATAAGACTTTAAGAAGTCTCGGAAAGAGCAGTTATATGAATAATAAATAGAAGTGATCGACAAGATTGGCCAAATGAATTGATGGTTTGAGCCCCAAGAGACAATTATCGCCGCGGCATATTGGTTTGGTGGGAATTATTTCCCTACTGTAGTTGCTAAAGGACTAAAACACTACTAACCCGATTCATTAAACCTAATGGATTACCCTCTGACCCTACCGACCGTAGCCATCTCTTATTGTAGCAAGAGAGCTTATACTGCCGCGATATCTTACTAAAATGAGGGATTATAGTTTACAGGCCACAACCATCTCAAAAATTACTAAAGACCAGGAATATGAAGCATGCGCTTAAAGAACATCCAAGAACAGTTTGATTTCAGGGAATTGTTGCAACAATTACAATTATTTATCATGGATGTATATTGGGTTCTTGGAAATTTGAAGATCGTTCAAAATGCAAGTGGGGGGATTCAGAGCCCTAAAAGACAACTGCCGCCGCGGCAGATTGATTGGATATGTTCTACAGCATCGTTGGTACTGTTCATCAAAGATCCGCGGAGGATAAATCTAAGAACCCAAGGGGACACATTCATCACCCACTGTATACCGTGGCCAAGGTCCAAAATGGGGTATTCAAGGGACCTCTAGATTACTGATATTCTTTCATGCCGCAAACTCTTTCTCAAACAGTTAAGTATCTAATGCTTGGTCACTTTAAGATCGAATACACAGAATACGAAGAGTTTATTTATGAACAGCAACAACGGATACGTGCTATGTTGCTCAAGCATTTTGAAGATCAAGGGTTCAGTTCATCATACGAAGATTGATTCAAATAATTATTACAACTATTTTATCAGCAATGTGTGATTCGATTCTAGGGTGATGGAAGATTATTCAATTGGAACCCAAAATTCCTATCAAGAAATGCAGAAGATCATGTGTTCGATTATTGAAGAAGTACGAGCTAGAAAACTATTTGAAAAAGATGATTGGTTGAAAAATTACCTAAAAATGAAGAAACTTGCAATGCCCAGCTTCAAACCACCTTGCAACACCACACGCATCCCTGGAAGGTTGCCGAAAAACCTAAGAGAAAGGAATAACATAATTCACTCTTAATTTGCTCTCAAAGTTTTTGAAATGTAATGAGGTCCATGGCCAGAAACAATTTATATAGGAGAGCGCAAAAGATGAATCGTCGCCTTGGAAGTACCGCAACATCTAAGAAAACTCAACTAAGTTGTATCCCTAATCAAATTATCTTGGCCCTACGACTTCTGGGGATTATTGATGGTACAAATATAAAACAATAGTGCGAAAGATACACATTACATGTGCTCACATGCCGTGGAACCCATCAGCCTATGGCACGGCCTTAATGAACTCGGTGTGCGGCTCTAACGAATACAGGGGGAGCGACCCTCCTCGTCTCAGGGTGTGCCCCCCGTCAACATGTCGCAGAACTATCCAGTACTGTGACATCTTTGTATAAGTCTTACAGGATGCGGCACTCACTATTGTTTACCTTACAGGTCTCATCCCTTTCCATTACAATTCCACACTTTGTGAACTACCACGTGCTCATTGCAAGTGAGCTTATCTCCTATAAATAGGGGAATACACCTCAAAAAAGAAGGGGATTCCCCTCACACAGGCAAATTCCACAATACCTGGCGAAGCCTTGACACACTCTCTATATATAAAACCTCAACATATAGTGTGGGGGTAACTCATCTACATCGTGGCCATATCTTCGGCACGCTCGGAACCGTAATAGCCATGTATTCTCTTTTATTCTTATACTTGTGCACCTCATACGGCTTGATAATAATGTACAAGGTAACACATCTAATGAGAGTACTGCAACAAAGTGGACGTAGGCCTATTTTAGGGGCTGAACCACTCTATACCTTATCTTCTCTATATTTACTCCCTTTATTTACTTATTACACACTTTACTCTTGATTTTCTAATACAAGAACGTCTTATGGACGATTTCTCGTATCAACAGTGTTGTTTCATATACACGAAACTTGTGTTCATGTTTGAATTGTGTATTGAATCCTCCGGGTCTCGGAGAACTTGGACTTCGACTCCCGCTTTCTAGTTTGCATCCAATCACTTCATGTACCTACATTGAATAATTCAGCATAAAAATTAATATTAAAGCTTTATATAATATAAGAAAATTACACATGTTATGAGGAAGATGAGCAATATAATGAAATTACCTACATTGCTCCCTTAAATTAATCAAGTAATGGAAGGCAACCACAATCATTTCAGCTCATGATAGGATTTGCATCTTTAAATCTATATACATAAAAACATATATGCAATTTAATATGGGCAGTAAAATGGCAAGAAATTAAAAAGGATGGAAAGGAACAAAATCATATATTACCTCAGAGTTCTGACCCAAAAATTAGGAGGTTAAAAAATCCCAAGCTCCTGTTCAAATAGCCCTAAATTTTAGAAGATAGATAGAGAGTCGAGAAACCCACACAATTTGGAGAAAACAAATGTTAATGATTGCATAAAGAAAACAAAAAATGAGAAAAAAAATGACAATTGGGTCTTAAATTCAATAGGTAATCGCAAATATGGAGAAATATGTATGAAATAATAAATTAAAATATCATTCAAGATCCAAACCTATTAAGGACTACTGTATAACCAACATATATTATTATTTTATTCACAATTACACATAATTATTTAACTATCGTGTCTTATCATGCCCACCCAAAAGGACCCAAACATGTTAAGGCTCGACCCATTAACTAATTTTCTTTTTTTTTGCACACATGATTACAAAATAAAGTTTACTTAAAGAAAATACCTATATACATACCACTTCCCACGTCCAAAAACATCAAAAGATTAGACATGGACAACCGAATACATTTGAAAAACATCGACACCTTGCAAGGTTGTCCTTTGATTTAAAAATTCGATTAGGATACGTCAAATTAGCAACCAAACCTAAAACTATTAGTAGTATGAAATATTAGGGTAGTCATTTTGTCAAACACTTGTCAAGCTACTACGCAAAGATAAATTTAAAAATAATTAAACTTACTAACACCATCTATGGATGGAAATACATTCATAAGATTATTAGGAGTGCCACTGATATTTAATCCCCACCACCATCTACAAAGTAGAAAAATAGTAGCAAAAAAATATGCAAAAAAAATAAAAACTTCAAATCTGCAAAATCAAATTTAAGCCATCTTACGAGCCCAAACAATGTGGAAATATATATATTAAAACAATAGGATGAGCTCATGTAGATATTGAATCAAACAATGTGGAAATATTTTTTCCTAAAAATACAACGACCGAAACATAGTATAAATAAAATACGCATAATTATTTTTCTCATAATATTATCATACACGAATCAAATAATAATAAACGGTTGACATTAAAATGAGATAGCTGAGTGGCAGAAAGACATCTAAGTCATCTACATGAGTGGTTAAAGGCTATATAAGCACATAATTCATCCTTGCAATAAAAATTACAACATATTTATTGAATACATTAGATTAAGATCATACTAAATGCAACGAAAATGATATAATAATATGTGGTTCCGGTTGCTACACAACTCAAAAATACTAAAAATTTCAAAATCCAAATTTTATTGACATGTAAATAGGGATATGTGAGAAGAGATTACCTACAACATACATGAGTACCTCCGACATAAAAGAAATTAAAATGGCTTAGATCTTAAAAAATTAAAATACATGAGTACCTGCAACATATAAGAAATATTAAATGATCTTCAAATAAACACATAGATTCATAAAGAAGAGATTAAATATGGTAAATATGTATACTAATCTAAAATTTCAAAACCCCCAACTTTGAATCCCTTAAAACCCAACACATACATTAATATTGAACCCTTGAATTGCGTAATACCCATCATCCCATGCACTCTCAAATCAATGAATATAAATCCACACAAAATAATCATTCACATTTTCTGATAACAACACAAAAATATGGAGTATACATGCAACACCAAACCTTTACAAAAAAAATAGTATCCAGAGAGAAGTTGAAGAGACCTGAGAGAGAGAACAAAGTTTTGCCAGATGGAGGCACCATATGCGTAGGTCTGGGAGGGGGGTGGGTTTTCGTTAGAAGGGAAAGAGGATGATGTTTGAGAAGGTAGATCGTGGGGGTTTGGTTGAGTGTATAGGAGAGTGGGCTCAGAAGTCGTGCTTTTGGTGTGTTTTTACCAAAATAGCCCCGTGTTTGAATTAAAGTAAAAGAGGGGAACTAATTAGTGAGAAAGAAAAGAGGGGGAAATCAAATATTTGAGGGGCAAAATTGGAAGTGCGGGAATAACTCATATATATGACATCATCAAGTAAGCTTATGACATACATATGTTTTATACTATATATATATATATATATATATATATATATATGTATATATATATAGAGAGAGAGAGAGAGACTCAGACATACTAAGTTTTTTAGTTTAGTTTTTTTGTGTGGTATTTAAGCATTTCAATGGACCCATATAGAAATAATCAGCTCAAAATAACATTTTTTACTGTTTTAAAAAAATCGATAAACGTTTCCCATTTTTGAAAGAGCTTTGAAAGGTGCAAAAGTTGAATCGATTTTTTTAAAATATCAAAAAACATTATTTTGAGCTGGTTTTTGTATGAGTACCTTGAAATGTTTAAATGCCTCACAAAAAAAATCAACTCAAAAATAATATTTTTACTATTTTAAATAAATCGGTATGTATACTTGGTATGTACTGGAGCCTCTCCCTCTCCCCCTCTCTCTCTCTCTCTCTCTCTCTCTCTCTCTCTCTTTATATATATATATGTGTGTGTGTGTGTGTGTGTGTGTGTGTGTGTTTTGACATAGTAATCTTGATACAAACATCTTTCTAAGTAACTGGTATGCATGATTGATATCACCGTGCACAATTTAAACTAATTAGCTTTTTATTCCTTTAGACCACTGTTCTAAAAAACCCGCCTAGGCTCCGCCTAGGCACGCCTAGGCTTAAGGCTTGGGCGAAACGCCTCGCTTTAAGTTTTTCACGCCTTATGCTTAGTAAAACCCTTAAGGCGCACTTTTTTCTAAAAACAACAATGTTTTAGTGAAACGATATCGCCTTTTAAAGAATTTTTTAACTAACCGAACCATTATCTCATCCAAAATAATCAAATAGTATTTTAATTTTCATATATTCAGACATATTTTTATGATATGTACAATTTTAGTATTTTAATAGCCTTGTTATGGTGTAAAAATATTAAAATATATTAAGAAGGCCTAAACGCCTTTTCACGCCTTTTTACGCTTAAACCCGCCTAGGCTTTTAAGGCTTAAGGCTTGACCTCCACGCCTCGATCACGCCCCGCGTTTTTTAGAACCTTGCTTTAGACATTATAAAAGTTATGATTTGTTTATGAGTTAAAAGTATGCGTTTAGTTTACAAAATAAATATATTATGTTTGTACTTTCAATTATCATTTTTTTTTTATTTAAGTTGAAATTCAAACTTGAATATAAGCTCTTTTTTTGCATTCATGGGTGACGTCGGTATTGAATCATATGGGGTGATTTAAGCATGGATGAAACTATGGAACACACACATAGATTATATATTTAAATCTACCTTGGCAGTTTAATTTTATCTTTAAGATTTTAATCATTAGTATATTAACTTTAAAAAATTCATACGTGTAACTATTAGCGATTTCTGTATATGATATAAGTGTATATTTGCAAAACGACTATGAGAATAGTATGGCTCGCGCATCGCATGGGTTTATACCTAGTTAGTCTTCAAACTATACACATATCACCTTTTCAACACCATTTTCTCACACTTTAAAGGCTGAATTTTTCAATTTCTTTATTTCATGTTCAAACCCAAATAAACTCCCATTAAAATTGTTCATATGCTCTAGATCAAAGTACTACAACTTTACATACATGGGAATGTGGATTTTAGGTCCAAAAATTCTATTAGAAGGTCCAAACATATAATCTATTCTAGAAATTTCATAATGTTTGCCCAAATATATTTTTCAAAGCAAAAGACATGTTATTTATTCAATCTTGAATAATTGTCCATTTATACCGAAATCACAGTTGTTATCAGGAAATCTTTGAAACATTTATTCATTAATTCTTCCCTACAAAATCATCCTTCTTCTAACATTTTTATTCCGTAAAAATGTTTAACACTAAGTTTTCTTGAAATATATCGTTGGAACTCATTTTCACAAACCTTAATAAACATCATCCTTCAACAACATTTGCATTTAACTCTTAAACTCTATACGAAAAATCAACAATTAATAACATAGAGTGTTAAAATTAAGAGTATAGTTTTCCCACCTCAAATGGAGCTTCAAAAATTGCTAGATGAGGAAGAAGATGATGTTAACCCACACCTCCTAAGGTGGCCTCAAGAAGGTCTCCTAACTCCACAAAGCATTCTCTAAGAAAAACTTCCTTCAAAACTCCATAAATGTCTACTCTTCCTCTTCTCCAAAACCCCCCAACTACACGTCCAAAATTTGTAGCACTAACCAACAATGGAGGAAATAGGTTTATAAGGTTCAAATATGTTGGGATATTACTAGAATATGGTGGCATTAGATGTATACATGGTGGAGGCATGGTGGTTTGTAGTGGTGGGAGAGGAGAAAATGCTAAAACATTAGTGAGGAGACCCCCCCCCCCTCTCTCTTCTCTCTCTCTCTCTCTCTCTCTCTCTCTCTCTCTCTCTCTCTTATTCCTACTCAAAATAATCCACAATAAACAAACACATCCTTATAAAACACCCCAAACCTTAAAATCCCATTTTCTCCCAATATAGGTTCACCAGAACTTGACACCTCATCAATCCAAGGACCTAGAATGTGACAACACACAAGGGCAACCCTATTTAAAAAAATTATTGCGCTCGTTCGAATGAAAATTTTCGTTCAAACGCGAATGGATTCTCGTTCAAACTAGCCTTTGAGCAACCTTCTAATGAGTCTACTCAGGTATGAATTGGGCTCTCGTTCGATCTCCACTTCGAATGACTTGGGTTTCTTATTCGATCGACTCTGAACTAGTTTGAGCGACCATTTCTTTAGTTCCTCCAAATTTTCTAATTTCTACAGAAAACTTCCAATATAATCACCAGGACTCCAAAATCAGTCAAATATAGATATAAACCCCTGTTCTAAAAGGCGTGCCTAGGCTTGAGGCTTGGGATAAACGCCTTACTTTAAGCCTTTTACGCTTTATTCTTGGTAAAAAGCTTAAGGCGCACTTTTTTTAAAACAAAAATGCTTTAGTGAAATGATATCGCCTTTTAAATACTTTTTTTTTTAAATCGAACTAATATCTCATTCAAAACAATCAAAAGATAAATGGTGTCCCAAACCTCTCTACCTCTCGTCCAAAAAAATGCACGTTTTTTATTTTTTGTTTTTGTTTATTTTTGTTTTTTCTTAATATTTAAAAAAATAGTATTTTGGTTTGCATATACTCAGACATATTTTAAGGTATGTACCATTTTAGTATTTTTAATAGCCTTGTTATAGTTAAAAATGTTAAAATATATTAAAAAAATACCTAAATGCCTTTTCACGCGTTTTTATGCCTAAGGCCCGCCTAACCTTCTAAGGCTTAATGCTTGACCTGGACGCCATGGTCACATCTCGCGTTTTTTAAAAACTTGATATAAACCAATCATAATGATCCAAATCTCAAGGTTTTACACAATTACAACTTATTTCGGGAAAATAATAAAATATTAGGGTCGGTATTACATTCTTCTCTCCTTAGGATATTCCGTCCCCAATATTATCGATTCTCCAATTCCTGAAGTTTATGGTATTAACCAATTCTTATACTATTTCATAGGAATATTCCTTGAATAAACGATCAAAGTCCTTAATAACTTATATTACATCACATGCTCCTATACAGGGGTTGTCACCAAAAGCTCAACATGCAACATATTCTAATGCCCATAATCATACTAACCATCGATGTCGTATAACAGACTGTGAGTTCCCATTCACTGTATGATCGGATTCAATCAAGTCCTATTTTACCTTGCTAATACCCAAATCATAACAATGCCTTAATCGTACAGCCCTCTCTAGTGATCGATACTCACCTAAGAATGAACCGTAATACAACCAATCATTAAATTCATTATCTAAAGTTATTTCTAATATTAGGACTACATATCCAGTATCCCTAGAGACTTTTGGGTCATCTTGAGAACACACTTTTGTCCAATCTTGCTAATAACCTTACAACACTAATTAATCACTATGAGGAGTAATACACTGACCAAATCATCATCACGCTCTCAGCTAACACCTTCTATTATGCCACTTTGATGACTGTAGTATTTCTCTAGGCATCTCACTTTATACCACTCACTTGAGCATCACACCAATCCACTTACCATGGTAAGGTTACATTGTGTGATAGGTTTCCTTGAGTTCCAATGCTATACAATATCCTCAAGTCACCACATTTCTCTTTACAACCACAACCACTGATTTCCATGTCGACCAATCCTAAGGTCGTTAATTCTAAGGAAATAAGATACTACTAGAAAACTGTGCAGCCGAAAGCGCAGCCACCCATGCACTAAACTTTGTACAATAATAAGGATACCTCAAATAGGGGTCGTATCTAGTTATCGAGATGCACCAACCATGCCAGGCCCACTCGTACTCTACTAGGACCAACTGTGCCGTATCATAACATGGTACAAATTCGAGATACCACATTCATGGGATACAAATCCTTGATTACTAGAACCAAAAGGTACACACATAAAAGAATCAAAGGAACAAAGAAACCTTTCGAGAAAACCTTATCCATACGCGTTGGGCTATGGTTTACGAATAGCAAACCTACGCCGCATGCTTGATGTCTTACAATTTCTCCCAGATATTCTCACTGAGTACTAACTTATCCACACAACCTCGCTCGAGTCACCAACCGTGACTAATCGAATCAAAAACATTCATCCTCATAAGACGAAAGAAATGCACGAACCTGTTATTCTCTGAAAAGTTAAACGCATGACTTCCCTCCTCAGGAGTAAGGACTTCCCCCTTACATTTTTAAAACACATAAACCATTCCGATTAGATAATGCCTAACTCCCTTGTCTACACTGACCTTATCCATCTTATCGGTGATGATGTCATTGACTTATTACATTTAGGCTACTGTCTACCTTATTATATCATGGTTGCAGTCCCAAAGTCTCTGTAGGAAGTACCATGTTCAAGAGAGATATTCACATTGTTATAACCTCTAACCATGCGAGATTACGACTAAGCGTATTCCTAGGTTCTTACTAGATGGACTTACATGATAGCCACACCAGTCACTATTAGAGTTCTAGGGTACTAAGTACCACACAGCGCTATATCTTTTAACTCGTACTGACTTGACATGGCTTGCTAAGCACTAATACCTACCATGCTATGGATATTCTAGCTTAAGCCATTTACACATGCCAACACCCTAATCATACTTTGATATTCCCCCCCTTTCGGGTGCCACTTTCAAGTTTCCACATGGCGTCATTAATCTATGTGCTGAACACATTTCCTAGTACCCCTCAAATTCAATTATCACACTGCCTACACTAGTCATTCCATGACACCCGGGCATCACGCCCATTCATGATACAAGAATATAATTTCTCTTATAAGGTTACACCACCCATTTGTTCTAACTCGGATGGCAACACTCAACACGTACACTATTCGACTCTTTTGAGCCTTGACCAACAACATGAGTCTTCACCTGACCCTTAAGAAAATAATCGTCGAGACAATAGTACCTCTTCATAACAGACTTAACTATTTTCCTACGGACACCAAACATACTCCACACAATAGTCCTCAAAAGCTAATAAGATTTCATCGTCCCTGACTTTACCATTAAGGGTGTGTTTTACAAATTTCCCAATACCCACATCATGATTATTAGGTGCTCACAATGACACTACCCTACAAGCTTCTTCATATAGCTCACCTTAACCATTTAATACTTTAAGACGTCACAAAAAGTTGATTTTTATCCCCCAATGATACTGAGTTCTACAGACACTCCAAGATACCCTTAAACCACAGTCACACTAGGATTACCTCGCATCTAGCCATTACTTGGGCCACTAAAATGGGCTTCGACAATTAGATAATAATCTTATCTCTCTTTCAAATAGTTTTGACCGTAAGACACGCACCAAATCACAACTAACATTACTGAGGATTATGGATAGATACAGGACGTCGCATACAACATATAAACCTTTAGGCCTACATCATCAACATCACTAAAGATCTTATCCCTTAATATCATATCTTATCTCATAAACCCCGACATGGAAGACTATCTATACTTCATTCCTAAGTATCCTAAACCATCATTGTTCCATATGCAATTCACTTACCGTAATTCACTTGTACCTTACATTATAACCTACAAGGTACAACTTTCAATCAAGAATCACCAAGACACTTTCTTACAACAATATTATCTCACTAACACAGATCGAGTAGACATCCCCAAGTATTGACCAACACGGTTCATCATGTCCACTAAATCATCAATTGTCTATCAATTGACACTACCCCAAGGATTGAATTTACCTAATTACATAATTGTTACTATCTATTTCAAAGTATCACACCCAAAACATAATACATTCTCATTGTAATACAATACTGCTTAGGCTTGATGCACTAGTCACCTAATCTCCATGAATGACATTACACAATTCATGTCTCTAATTCAGAGGACATCATTAAGCCCTATCAACGTCTTAACAGACCTCTCATATCATCAAGGGTTTGCGCATAACACCTCACACTAAAAACTGAGGTGTTACCACTACTGGATTGCACACACACTTAAAAATTACTAACATGTCTAATCAGAAGAGCGAAAGTGATTAATGACAACTAACTTGGTTATATGTAATAAATTATTCGTCGTGCACATCCCCTTGACTTTACCGTCGAGAACACGAACTGAAATCGTCACCAATCTGACGTGATTGGCCCAAAACCAACACCGACATGGAAAGATCCAATTCTGACCTCATTACATCAATCCCAAAAGGAACCTTGAACCAAGAGCTCTGATACCATTTGTAACACCCCTACTCAGACTTATGGGTCACTTATGGTCAACTAAGTCCGACCCGATCATTAGGTGTGAAGTGAAATGAAACAACTTACATAATGTTGCTAATCCAATTTTATTTTACTGATGTTTCACTTATTTAGCATGCGATTCCAGTTTCAGATTAGAATGCATAAGGGACCCGAGGTAAGCATCCCCGAAATCCAATCATACAGAGATACTAGCATAAAGTAAAAAGAATACTTACTTGTATAATGCTCTCAAAATACGAAATCGCACCCGACCTTCCATAACAAAGACGAGGTAATGAGATGAATGCCCAGTGGGAAATTAAAGTAATGTACTATAAAATCGAACGATAGAAAGAAAACTCTAACATGTTATGTCTACATGCACTTGCTATTACCACACACACACACACACACACTCACTCACTTACATGCATGAAACCGTTTTTTATTCAAAAAATATTATTTACCCCGATTAATTACCCTTAATCCCATAAAATAAATTCCACTTTTATTTTCTTAATATTTATTCCTTGATTTAACACACCGGTTATATAATTAAATAAATACACCTTCTTTAAGGAAAATCATTTATGTCTCGAAATTTCCCCTTTATTTGTACCAATTCACATAGTATTGTCATTGAAACTCACCCTTTCAACACATGCAAAGACCATGTTAGAAAATACTTATTTTCCCTTTGAATGTCTTTCATAAACACACCCTCGTTTTAATTATGGGTTAAACCTTTTAGGTCGCGTAACGACCCATTTAACCACTATAATTTATCTTTCTATTACTTTATCGACATTAATCAATTTTCACATTTCTGGTCCATTTTATCCTTTACCAAAATATTTATTAATTCATTCAACTTAGGTTGTCTTTACACAATTTCACTACACAACTTGTTTCTTGACATGTTCCATTTTACATTATCTTTTCTCAAAATCTTCTAATAATCGCAACTTTAACGGGCTTTACACCATCAGCTATGCATAACATATGCTCTGGCAAATGATTTTGGGTCTTTCACCTAAGAGCTTCGGTCCCTCCTTAATTATTTTGGTGCCATCTAAGTCCGTATTAATGTGTTTAAACATTCTACAAATGTTCACATTATTCGACTTTTTCTTTTACCCGACCGAAACCAAAACTCGGGGTATGTGCAATACCCCGTATTTTGGAGAATATAGAAATTTATAAAATTGGTGATTTAGGAATTTATTTAATTAGGAGAAATTATTTAATTTGGTAATTTAGATTTCAATTAATTCAGTTCAAGTTTAATTTCATGCGTGCCGTATTTTGAGGTGAAAATAAGATGATTTTGTAAAGTGACTTGGACGGTTATTTCGAGGTCATGGATGGTCCCGAAAGGGTCAAAATAGTCGAAAACGTGTATCCGGGTGTATAGTTTGGGTCTTAGGGTGATTTTGGACCAACCCAGCACCGTTTAAGGGCATTTTGATCATTCGAGAGTTGGAGGTATAGAGAACTCCGAAAATATTAAGTCTATATCTGCCATTAGAGAAAGGGAACCAGTGTTAACACAAAGCTAAAGGAAGAGAGGCCATAGGAGAGGAAGAGGATGGGAGAACAAGGCTCCCTACACCATCCCCCCCCCCCCCCCCCCCCGAACGCGACAGAATCGAGATCGGAATGAGGGGATAACCACCACACCATCATCCCAACGAATTTTAGACCTGCTATTGAGAGTCAAGTATTTAAATGGAAATTTATTTTAATCATGTTATAACACCCATGTAGAATAGGGTTTGATTTCTTATTTTTGGAAGAATTAATATGGTTTTAAGTGGGTTTAACTCATGAATTGAGATATAAATGCGTGTAGAGATATTCCCTTATGTTTATGACACGAAATTAGAGGATTTGAGGTGATTATAACTAATTAAATATGATTTTTTGGTGAAAAAAAGGTGGAAGAACATAGAGCCTAGGGTTTTAAGGATTTGATGTTTAAATCCCTTCTTGAATTAAAATTATAAGGTCTTGATGTTATATTTACGTTGGAAATCATCCGAATGCATGTAGAAATGGTTAGGTACAATTGGTTTCAAATTTTTTTGATAAATATGTAAGTAATGTGGATGTTAATGGTGAAAAACTCACTTGTGTATTGGAGAAAACGAATAACAGATCAGCGAACCGGTCCGGTGTAGGGGCCAATCGATTTCGTGCCTAGAAAAATATAAAATTCCCTTTTTATCCTAGAACTCCTAAATTATTATTGGGAAAACTTTTAGGTCGTTGTTAAAAGGTAATGAGGGGTCTATTATATTGCAGTAGGCTATGAGAAGGTTATCGGGATTAAGTCTTATTCAGAGAATTAATACGGTGATTAAATGGGATTAAACAATAATGTAATTAATTCACGAGAATGAGAATGTAATTACGGGAAAGCGTAAGTGAGCGTATGATACAGACCAGTAGAGTAAGGAAATCTTACCTAAGGAAATGAACCAAGTGGTAATTAGGTCCCTTAGAGTAGAGAATAGTACTTCATTAAATACGATAACAAGAATAATCGTAAATATATTGTACGGTGAGTATTCGAGAGATAAATACTATGTATGGATGATTATTATAGGTTGGGTGTATACCTCTATAAATTTATTATTATAGGTCATGTGCATTTACCTATACGGAATATACATATGGATAGGTTGTGTGTATGCCTAGTATGTGCTTGTGTGTATGTTAAGATAGATACGTTACTTGCTATCATGGAGGTCCCGCGTAGTGGGCGATCGCACCTTGACGATTCCAACGACATATCAATTTGGGCCCTAGAATATAGTGTTGTTAGTGGATAGCTATGTAAGATGAATAGTGAAGCCGACGGGTTGTTGGATATGTTATGTATGTGCACATCCCCAAAGACTTAGCACTATGTTCGCCTCCAATATGTGTTGTTTTGATTAATGGTTCGAGGAGATATTACCAAACCGATAGTCCTTGAATTAGTATGAGAGGTACTTGGACAGATAGAAGAGTACACAAATGTGCGTCATGATGGTTAGTCAGATGGATATATATATATATATATATATATATATATTGTACTACTCATGTGTGATAGTAGTGAGACGAGATAAAAAAAATATTAACCTACTAAAGAGTAAGTAGTAGGGAGATTGGATAGTGTACATCTAAATAATGATGAATCTACTAATGTGTGAATAATAGGAAGATAGATAGTGGATATCTAAAATAAGTTTAAGTAGAGAAACTTAAATGGTAATGCTTGAACAATAACATGTGTGATATGGTTACCTGGGTTTGATAATAACAAAAGAGGGATGTTAATTATTAAGGGTATTTGGTAACGTACTATATGGGCGATACGGGTAAGTTAAGGAGAATCTTAACTAAGGATTTAATGGTAATAAATGGTATTCATTAGCGTACTGTATGGGCGGTACAGGTGAGATAGACTGATTTGAGGTTTCTTAGATATTGGTAACCTAGTTGTATTGGGTAGAATAACTAGGTGGGGTTGAATAGAAAATGTTAGGTGCGCACTCTAGATGAGAGGTGAGGAATTCAAAGGGAGTGTTTACATCCTAACATGTGTATCTAATAACTGTTCATTTAAATTGAAATTTAAATGATTGCTAAATATTTTGAAATGATTTTTACTAGGGCTCTGACCCGTACATGCAAAACTTTTTCCAAAACCTTTTAGGTGTCTAGCCACAAAGACGCCAAGTAGGATG
Source organism: Sambucus nigra (assembly GCA_949130495.1). NCBI lineage: Eukaryota > Viridiplantae > Streptophyta > Magnoliopsida > Dipsacales > Adoxaceae > Sambucus > Sambucus nigra. Next base: position 320,427,181 of record OX422209.1, on the reverse strand, counting down.
ATTTATTCTATGGATGCATAGTTGCAGCACTTGTGGATGCTTTCAGGATTTGGACTTAGTCGCTTTGGTTACTTCATTCCTAGTGTAGGGTGCAGTTCAGTGTTTCATGCGGGCATGTTGCCCCTAACTATTTCATTTATATGAGTCAGACTTTGTACTCATAGATTTTTATTCATGTTGGACTTTATATTAGGTTTTGGAACTGATGGTTTATTTGGTATTATTTTATCTCAGTCATTTATAATGTGGATGGACTTATATTACTATTGCATGGGATGTTAATTATGGTAATAATTTTCCGTTGTTGTTTAAATAAAAAGATAAAATTTGGCAGCAAATTTTTTAATACTAGGTGGTTAGTGAAAAGTTTAAATTATTTTCGACAGTGATACTAAAGATGAACCATATGTGAATCCTATTTTAATTTATTAAAGGCTTGGTCACCTAATTTTTAATTGTGTGGGGTGTCATAGATGGTATCAAAGTATGAGGTTCGAGAGTGGTTAGGATCTGTTCACGTTTCATCTTAGCATTCTTTGATGTTGAGACTTATGATAGGGTTGTTGTATTATTTTACGTATTCGTATTTACGTTCTTCTACTAATGATTTTGTATTTGAAGATGAACTTAAACATAACTTGATCTATCTTTAGATGCCACCCAGGAGAGAGTGAGAGAAAAGGGCAGTGGCTAGGGAGGATGTGAATGATGCTCAACAGGAGCCACATGTACCACCACCACAACCATCGTCGGGGATGATATCGACTGCACATGTGGACGATATTGTGACCCGGACAATAAATTCATCCATGACTGCCATGTTCATCTATTTTTCGAGGAATTATCCACATCCAGTAGTGGCATCCAATGTTTAGGACCGCTCGGCGCCTTCTGATTCGTAGAGAGCGAGGGAGGCATTTCAAAAGGGTAACCCACCAGAGTTTTAGGTTAACTCAGATGCAGTAGTGTCTAGTCAATAAAAGAAGAACATGCAGTGCCACATGTTCATGATTGAGTGCAGTGACACTCAGAAATAATTTTTAGCTATGTTCAAGTAGGTGGGGGCAACTTTGCAGTGGTGGGAGTCTGTAACCAATATAGAGGAGAGAGATGTGATGACTATTTGAGAGTTCTAGGTGGGTTTTGACTGCAAATTCTTTTCGTCTTCTATTGAGAAGAGATGAGGCGAAAATTCTTAATGAATATTAGGGAGATAGGACCTTGGAAGAATATGAAGAAGAATTCAAAGGACTAGAAAATTTTATGATAGATAAGGTAATACTTAAGAGAATAGGGTGCGTAAGTTTATGGGTAGACTTACCTGAAAGATCCGATAGCACTTTTTGGGTAATCCACCATTGAAGACGTGCATTGAGAAGGTTAATGAAGTGCTACTTCATTATAAGAATCAACACATGCACATGAGGATTAGAAAAAGAGCAAATGAGTCCAGTAAAACTTGAAGGTATGATAGGAGTGATGCTAGTGGGGCACAACAATAGCACGAGCGGGATCTCCAGTAAGGGAACCAAGCCAAGAGGTTAAGGCAGGGTTAGAAGGGCCCTCAGCATCATTTCATCCCTCAAAGTCACCAGGGCTAAAGGAATGGCAAGGGAGGACTACAAGGACAAGATTAGTTGCAAGGGGGAGAGACGGGACACAAGAATAAAGATTTACCTGAGAGAGACAGGGGAAATCATAAGAGAAGGTTTTGGATGTACAACCACTTCAATAGTTCATGGGTCAGTTCTGGCATGAGGAGGCCGCTCAGGAATCCAGTGCAAGGCAAAATAACTAGAATATGGAGATAAAATTTTATTTTTATCCTTATGAGTATGGGATTTGTTTGGGTGACATGGGTGCGTCACTATATATGATTGTTAACACTATAATTCATGAGTGAGTCGAATTTAGTGGGGGATTTGGCCGTAATAACCTTATTATGTATTTATATATAATTATCGTGAGGTAGCGGGGCTCTTTGGTGTCGCCTACGAGAGAGAGAGGGTGTGTCCACTAAGAGGACATTTATATTACGTGTTAGTTTACTACTTTAGAGAGTTATGAGAATTGAGTAGAATAATTTTTGAGATTTGACTGGTTAGAAATGGGTTGAGCTATCGTAGATAGTGATAGTGAGATATTGTATTCGCTATCTCAGGGAATGATTTTTTTTTTGCTAGGTATCACCTGAAAGAGGGTTTAGCCTATATATGTGTAGATATCTTATAATATATTGTATAGTAAACTTTTGTGTGTATGTTGGCTAGTTATAGTTGATCTCGGTGCGTAGGGACGGTTACTGATGTGATTCAGGGTAGATTAGCTTATTATCGAGCGAAGACATATAGCTCGTGACTTTTTTGTGCTAAGAAACTAGTGATAGTAATAGCGTCGTGATATATGTTGTCTTGTGTAGCATGAGAGTGGACTAGTATACTTTTATGTCAAAAGACGGGTATTTGAGGGTACATACTATGGACTAAGGGCTTAACGGATCTCGACGACCGTTAATGTTAGGAAGCAGTGTATTAGGGGAGGTTCCTTGTTTGGACTTCACTTTGCGAGACATCTCACGCATGAAACTTAGCGCAACTTTGGAAGTGGGGAGATGTTTGGCCATTAGGACATGGGTTTAGTACCTTGGTTATTGTTCATTTATACATTTATATCTGAGGGATAATAACTATGTTATATTTTAGGCTAGTATAGCCAAATAATGTTTGTGCAGTTATTCACAGGTATTGGGTGTATGGGTGCCCTCGGAGTGGTCTTATAAAGGGATGATTTAGGTAGCGTAGAAATCTTGGAGTACTAGACTGACCCGAATTTTGAGGACGGAATTTCTTTGTAAGTTGGGAAGTATGTAACACTCCATATTTTGGAGAACATGAGAATTTATAAAAGTGGTGATATAGGAATTTATTTAATTGGAAGAAATTATTTAATTCAGTAGTTTAGATTTCAATTAATTTGGTTTAAGTTTAATATCACGTGTACCGTACTTTGAGGTGAAAATAATATGATTTTATAAAGTGACTCGGATGGTGATTTCGAGGTCACAGATGGTCCCAAAAGGGTCAAAATTGTCGAAAAAGTGTATCCGGGTGTATAATTTGGGTCATGGGGTGATTTTGGACCAACCCGGCACCGTTTAAGGGCATTTCGATCATTCGGGAGTTGGAGGTATAAAGAACTCCAAAAATATTAAATATATATTTTCCATTTGATAAAGGGAACTAGGGTTACCATAAAGCTAAAGGAAGATGTGCCATAAGAGTGGAAGAAAAGGGGAGAACAAAGCTTCCTACACCGTTTTTTCGCCCTGAATACGACGAAATCGAGATCAGAGCGAGGGGAGAACCATCACACCATCATCCCAACTAATTTCTGACTTGCTATTGAGAGGCAAGTATTTAAATGTTAATTTATTTTAAGCATGCTATAATACCCATGTAAAATAGGGTTTGATTTCATGTTCTTGGAAGAACTAATATGTTTTTGGGTGGGTTTAATAAATGAATTTATATAGGAATGCATGTAGAGATTTTCCTTTATGTTTATGACACGAAATCAAAGGATTTAGGGTAATTAGAATGAATTAAATCTGGGTTTTTGGTGTACAAAAGGTGGAAGAACATAAATCCTAGGTTTTTGAGGATTTCATGTTTAAATCCCTTCTAAATGAAAATTGTAAGGTTTTGATGTTATATTTATGTTAGAAATCATCCTAATGCATGTAAAAATTCTTAGGGAAAATTGGTTTCAAATTCGGTGGAGAAATATGTAAGTTATGTGGGTGTTAATAGTGAAAAATTCACTTGCGTATCGGAGAAGACGAATAACATATAGGCGAACCGGTCTAGTGCAGGGGCGAACTAGTCCGGTGCCTAGAAAAACATAATAATTCCCTTTTTAGCCTAGAAATCCTAAATTGTTGTCGAGAAATTTTTTACGACATTGTTAGAAGGTAAAGAGGGGTCTATTATATTGCAGTAGGCTATGAGGGGGTTATGGGGATTAGGTCTGATTGAGATAATTAAGACAATAATTAAATGGGATTAAACGATAATGTAATTAATTTATACGGGAAAGCATAAGTGAGCTTATGATGCGGACCAGTAGAATAAGGAAAGCTTAGCTACTAAAATGAACCCAGTGGTAACTTGGTTCCCTAGAGTAGAGAATAGTAATCCACTAAATATGATAGCAAGAATAATTGTAAATATATTGTACGGTGAGTATTAGAGAGATAAATACTACCTGTGCATGATTATTTTAGGTTGGGTGTATTTTAGGTTGGGTGTATTTCAGGTAAGTCTAGTACTCCAAGATTTCTACGCTACCTAAATCATCCCTTTATAAGACCACTCCGAGGGCACCCATACACCCAATACCTGTGAATAACTGCACAAACATTATTTGGCTATACTAGCCTAAAATATAACATAGTTATTATCCCTCAGATATAAATGTATAAATGAACAATAACCAAGGTACTAAACCCATGTCCTAATGGCCAAACATCTCCCCACTTCCAAAGTTGCGCTACGTTTCATGCGTGAGATGTCTCGGAAAGTGAAGTCCAAACAAGGAACCCCCCCTGATACACTACTTCCTAACATTAACGGTCGTCGAGATCCGTTAAGCCCTTAGTCCATAGTATGTACCCTCAAATACCCGTCTTTTGACATAAAAGTATACTAGTCCACTCTCATGCTACACAAGACAACATATATCATGACGCTATTACTATCACTAGTTTCTTATCATAAAAAAGTCACGAGCTATATGTCTCCGTTCGATAATAAGCTAATCTACCCTGAATCACATCAGTAACCGTCCAGGGTCCCGACAGAAGGGTGTCTACCTACAAAAAGTAAAAATATTATTTTATTAGAAATACTGAGAAGAAACCCAGGGTCCCGACAGAAAATCATATTGGGCAGGAACACCCCAGGGTCCCGACAGAAACTCATATCAAGCAGGAACCCTCCAGGGTCCCGACAGAAACTCATATTGAGCAGGAACCCTCCAGGGTCCCGACAGAAACTCGTATTGAGAAGGAACCCACCTAGGGTCCCGGCAGAAACGTATAATTGAGAAGGAACCACCCCAGGGTCCCGACAAAAACTTATATTCAGCAGGAACCCCCAGCGCCGCTGTAAGTGTCAGCGCCGCTACAAGGGTCAGCACTGCTGTGAGCGTCAGCGCAGTTGCGAGGGTCAGCACCGCTGTAAGTGTCAACGCCGCTGCAAGAGTCAGCGTCACTAGGGTCAGCGCCGCTGCAAGTGTTTGCGCCACCGCAAGGGTCAGCGCCACTTCAAGTGCCAGCGCCGCTCCAAGTGTTTGCACTGCTGCAAGGGCCAGCGCCGCTGCAAGAGTCAGCGTCACTAGGGTCAGTGCCGCTGCAAGTGTTTGCGCCGCCACAAGGTTCAGTGCCGCTTCAAGTGCCAACGCCGCTCCAAGTGTTTGCGCCGCTGCAAGGGCCAGCGCCGCTGCAAGGGTCTGTGCCGCCGCAAGGGTCTGTGCCGCCGCAAGTGCCAGCGTCGCTGCCAGTGTCTGCGCCGCTGCAAGGGTCAGCGCTGCTGAAAGTGTCAGTGCCGCTGCGAGCGTCAGTGTCGCTGCGAGCGTCAGCGCCTCTTCAAGTGCCAGCGCCGCTGCCAGTGCCAGCGCCGCTGCCAGTGCCAGTGCCACTGCCAGTGCCAGCGTTGCTACAAGGGTTAGCGTCGCTGCGAGCGTCAGCACCGCTGCAAGCGTCAGCGCCGCTTCAAGGGTCAGCGCCGCTTCATGTGTCTGCGCCACTGCAAGTGTCGGCGCCGCAGCAAGTCTCTACGTCGTTGCAAGGGTCAGCCCCATTTCAAGTACCAGCGCTGCTGCAAGTGCCGGCGCTGCTGCAAGTGTCCGCGCCGCCGCAAAGGTCGGCGCCGCTTCAGGTGTCAGCGCCGCCGCAAGCATCGGCGCCGCTGTAAGGGTCGGCGCCGCTTCATGTGTCTGCGTCGCTGCAAGTGTCGGCACCGCGGCAGGTCTCTACTCCGTTGCAAGGGTCAGCACCGCTTCAAGTTCCAGCGCCGCCGTAAGCATCAGCGCTACCACAATCTTCTGCGCCGCTACAAGTGTCGGCGTCGTTTCACGCACCAGCGCCGCTGCAAGTCAGCACCGCTACCGGGGTCGGCGTCTCTGTAAGCGTCCGCACCGCTCCAAGGGTCAGCGCCGCTCCAAGCGGCTGCGCTGCCGTAAGGGTCGGAGCCGCTTCATGTGTCTGCGCCGCTGCAAGTGTCAGCGTCGCGGCAAGTCTCTACGCCGCTGCAAGGGTCAGCGCCTCTTCAAGTGCCAGCGCCGCCATAAGCATCAGCTCCGCCGCAATCTTTCGCGCCGCTGCAAGTCAGCACCGCTACCGGGATCGGCGCCGCTGCAAGCGTCCGCGTCGCTCCAAGGGTCAGCGCCGCTTCAAGCGTCAACGCTACCTCAAGTATCAGCGCTGCTTTAAACGTCAACGCCACTTCAAGTGTCGATGCCATTGCAAGCGTCGGCACCACGTCACATGTCGACGCCACTACAAGTGTCGGCACCACTTCAAGTACCGGCGCCGATGCAAGGGTCGGCATCATTTCAAGTGCCAGTTCAAGGGCCACTATAATAATGATAGTTGAGAGAGTCGGCGTCACTGCAAGGCTCAGCGCCACTACAAGGGTCACTGCAGAAATGTTATTCGAGAAGTGTTGCTACAGGTTTTTTTTACAGAAACTCATATTGAGGGAGTAATTATCGCGAACAACCCCTCATCATGAAACATCAGTCTCTAAATGAACAATAGCACTAACACTTTACTTTCTTGTACAAGTTGCCTAGTCGAGCAAGCAGGGCTCGAACAGGCGTGTTGGGGACCTCCTGGGAGTTTTGGCTTGGCGGTTGAGGGACAAGGTATGTTGAGCAAGCTCAACCACTTAGCATTATAGGATTGAGAGAATACTAGTAGGAAGACCCAGAAGTCACTTGAGACTACACACACTGCACACTTAGTCACAAGTGAAATGAGCAGCCAAAGAGATGGCTACTCACAAGAAACATAAACTCTTTACAAGAAAATGACTTTTCCAGAAGAGGGGGTCCTCGAGGTCCCTCTCAAGAAAAATAACACTTTTAGAGGAAATGAGTCCTTAAGGTCTCCTCTCTTAAGATTTGCAAAATTGCACCACAAGTTACCGTTTTAAAAGATAACTACCAAATCTGATATTTTGTCTCCACTAGGGGACATATGTGCTTTTTAAGTTTTGGTCGGCGCCAGGTGGCGCCTGCAGAGGGGACAGGCAGGCTGCCTACAGGTAGGGACAAATGGTACACTTCAGACATTGTTCCCCACCAACTCTCTCAATTTTGGCGGCCAAAAATGCCACTAACCCCTAACGCCCCAGTATAAATAGACCTCTAGGCAAGATCAAAGATAGACGATAGAAATTGCACTGTTACTCTGCCAAAACATCACCAAACCTACCTAAGTATTCTCTCCCTGCTCATTCTCATAGTGCTGAGTGCCTTGTTCCTTCACTCCCCACTGACAGCCATCACCCTCAGGTGTTTCCCTTGAGAAAATTACTATTTTTGCTGTGAAAGTTCATCTTCTTGCAGGGAGTGAGTTGAAGCTTGAGTTCCATTGTTACCAGAACGGGAAGTTTTCTTCAGAAGTTGCACCAGGAGACTTTGAAGACCTTGCAGGCAGCATCCATTGGAGTGGGTCACGCCTCACCCTTTCCAGTTATTCATAGACCCCAGCCTCACTACCCTCCTACAATATATATATATATATATTTGAATGTTTTGCACTACTTATGTGTGATAGTAGTGAGAAAATATAGTATATATCTAAAGAAAGATTAATCTACTATAGAGTAAATAGTAGGGATATTAGATAGTGTACATCTTAAAAATGTTGAATCTACTGATGTGTGAATAGTAGAAAGATAGATAGTGGATATCTAAAATAAGTTTAAGTAGAGAAACTTAAATGGTAAGGCTTGAACAATAACATGCGTGATATGGTAACTTGGGTTTAATAATAACATGAGAGGGATGTTAATTATTAAAGGTATTAGGTAGCATACTGTATGGGCAGTACGGGTAAGTTGAGGAGAATCTTAACTAAGGATTTAATTATAATTAAGGGTATTCGGTAGCGTACTGTATGGGCGGTACGGGTGAGCTAGACTGATTTGAGGTTTATTTAATACTCGTAACCTACTTGTATTGGGTAGAATGACTAGGTGGGGTTGAGTAGAAAATGTTAGGTGTGCACTATAGATGGGAGGTGATCAACTCAAGGGAGTGTTCGTAGCCTGACATGTGTATCTAATAACTATTCATTTAAATGGAAATTTAAATGCTTGCTAAATATTTTGAACTGATTTTTACTAGAGCTCTGACTCGTACTTGCAAAACTTTTTTGAAAATCTTTTAGGTGTCTAACCACAAAAACGCCAAGTAGGATGATCTGTTCCAGGGATGCGTAGCTGCAGCACTTGTGGATGCTTGCGGGATTTGGACTTAGTCATTTTAGTTACTCCATTCCTAGTTTAGGGTGTATTCTGTATTTCATGCGGGCATGTTTCCCTCAGCTATTTCATTTTCATCAGTCAGACTTCGTATTCAGAGATTTTTATTCCTATTGGAATTTATATTGGGTTTTGGAACCAATGCTTTATTCGGTGTTATTTTATCTCAGTCATTTATATTATGGATGGATTTATATTACTATTGCATGGGATGTTAATTATGGTAATAATGTTCCGTTTTTGTTGTTGTTTAAAAAAAATAGAAAATTTGGCACCGAATTTTTGAATACTAGGTGGTTAGTAAAAAGTTTAAATTTTTTTCGATAGTGATGCTAAGAATAAAACAAATGGGAATCCTATTTTAATTTAATAAAGTCCTGATCACCCTTATTGAATTGGGCGAGGTGTCACATTGTGTTAAACTTTTAAAATCATCTTCTTTTATCCATTTTACTCTATATTGATTTTATCCCAAAATCATGTTCATTTAGGACCCGTTTTGTGTAACGCCTTTTTCAGCATTTTTATTTTCTTAAAATGCTTCACTGTGTAAAACTATCATGTTACTAATTTGTCATTTTCCCGAGTGTTAATTCCTAGAAAACCATTGAGGCACACTAACTTACGAAGTGATTTTAACACATTAACGCCTTTTTAATATTTTGGAGTAACGTTCTTCTCAATTGAAAACATCTTTATTTCGTTACTTTCTTTTTCAAGAAATCATTAACATCTAAGGCCAATGTGAAAGAAATTATCATTTTCTTTATTAGCTTACATAGTCTTAAAACCATAGAATTATCACCTTTTCAACACCATTTTATCACACTTTAAAGCCTAAATTTTACAATTTATTTATTTCATGTTCAAACCCAAATAAACCCCATTAAACTTGTTCTTCTACTCAATATTAAAGTATTACAAGGTTACATACACAAGAATATGGATTTTAAATCCAAAAGTCCTATTAAAATGTTCAAACATATAATTTATTCTAAACATTTCATAATGTTTTCCCGATCATAATTTTCAAAGAAAAAGACATGTTATTTCTTCAAACTTGAATAAATGTCCATTTTACCCAAATCACAATTTTTCTCAAGAAATCCTTAAAAATCTATTCATAAATTTTTCCCCAAAAAAATCATCATTCTTCTAATATTTGTATTCCTTAAAAATGTTTAATACCAAGTTTTCTTGAAATATATAAATTTACTCAAAATCATTGAAACCCATTTTCAAAAATTTTAAAGAACATCATTCTTGAACAACATATGCATCCTATTCTTAAACTCTATATGTAAAATGAACAACTAATAACATAGAGTATTAAACTTAAGAGTAGAGTTTTTCCACCTCAAATGGAGCTCTAAAAATGGTTGGATGAGGAAGGAGATGATGGCAACCCCCCACCTCCTAAGGTGGCCTCAAGGAAATTGTCTAGCTCCACAAAGCATGCTCCCAGCAAAACCCGCTTCAAAAATCCACAAATGTCTACTCTTCTTCTTATACAAAAACCCCCATCAACAACTCCAAAAATCGCAGCTCTACCCAAAACTGGAGGAATTGAGTGTATATGGTTCAAATATGGTGGGATGCTAGTAGACTATGGTGGCATTATATGGATATATAGTGGTAGCATGGTGGTTTGTGGTGGTGGGAGAGGAAAAAATGCTAAAAAAAATTATAAGAAGAACCCCCCTGTCTCTCTCTTCTTCCTACTCGGAATAACCCACAATAACCACACGCACACTTATAAAACACCCCCAAAGATCAAAATCCCATTTTTTTTCCAATTTCGGTTCACCAAAAGTCGACACCTCATCAATCCAACTCCCTAAAATGTGACAACACGAAAGGACAATCCGATTTAAAAATTTATGTTGTGTTCGTTCGAATGAGGATGGCCTCTCATTCAATCGCAAATGGCTTCTCGTTCGAACTAGACTTCGAACGCCCTTGTAACGAGTCTCTTTCAGTATGTAGTGGGGTACCGTTCGATCCTCGTTCGATACCCACTTAGAACGAATTGGGCTTCTCGTTCGAACAACACTGAATTGGTTCGAACAACCATTTTCTTAATTCCTCCAACTTTCCCAACTTTTACCCAAAACTTTGAATATAATCATTAGGACTCCACTATCAGTCAAATATAGATATAAACCCAATCATAATGATCCAACTGACAAGATTTTCATATTATTACAACTTATGCCGGAAAAATAATAAAATATTGGGTGTGGGTATTATATTAATCACAATATAACGAAACTCATAATGTGCAACTAATGATGACTTAGCATGTAACCACATAAATAGAAATACATTTTATTATATAGAATTTATCACTTATAATTCGCCTTTTAAGATCATGTACCACTACCAATCAGTATCAATGAACTCATAATATGCAATTAATTATGATTAGGCCTGTAACCACATGAATAACAAATAATTTATCATTCGATATTCTAGGATACATGGGCCCCTAGTATCCAGCGACAAAAATTAAACAACACATTAGACATGTATACTAGCAACTTCCAATATATAATGCCCCTCGGACACAACACATTTTATATGAGTATATCTAAACCTCCCAAAAAATTACAGTAGTATGCACTATATTAGTGCACTAACTATAGGCCTATCTTACTCCCAGCCGACTCAACATGAACCTAAATTTCAGCAACAACAATAATAGATGTTAATATAGTCATGACTTAAATAACGGCCTCAAGCCATGGTATAGCCACCTTGCATAAACCAATTCCACAACGTGAATAAAATTGAGCAAATATGCTATTATTATGATGATCGATAATAGAGTAAGAATTTAAAGGTGTATATGTACTATTTACCTAGCATATCAACATCTTTTGAACAAAATCACAATATAGATGCTAATTTCCTCATCATAAGAAATCACCTATAATATTCTTCATAAGCTTTTGAGGTGCTATAAAAGATGGGCTTACTCTAAAATTAATTGTATATAATTTTAGTGTTAACATAACAACATGTTTTCACATAAAAGTTTTATTTAAAAATTCATCCATTTTTAGTTTCAAGCATCTAATAAACAAATTAATGATAAAATTAAACATAAACTTTCTCATAAAAAACTTATATTTTAATAACCCATAAACATATTACATTATGCGTATTTACTTGTGCAATTTTCATAACAATCAAATTTATGGTATGGTATAAGCACAATTTTTTTTAAGATAAGTCTTCTTTAACACTTCACTTAAATGCTCTACTAAGGATAGTAGAATGGTCTCTTATAATTATTAACGTTTTTTTTATTTATGATATCAAATCTAATTTATTTACTCCAAATAAATTATAAGGGGTTCATATATGAGTGTTTACAACATATAAATATTTTATGACCATAATAATGACCCTAAAATTTACTAAAATTTGAAAACTAACATGCTCTCAAGGAGCTTTTACATATAATTTCCAAATTGATTAATAAATTTTAAAATTTAGTATCTTATTTATTTAAAATTCCCATTTTCCCCATTGCCCGCATACTCTTTTTTTTCTCACTTCCCTGTGTGATTGTACATTACTTTCTTTGTTTTTACTGTGGTAGTATCTAAAGAAAATGAGATTGGTGTTTTTTTTTGTTTAAAGTGGGATTTTGCATGAAGGCTTGAGAAAGTTACAATACATGTCCAAGATAGGGACACGTGTTACAACATCATTTATTTTTATTTTATACATGTTATTACATTTCATGCATTGTGACATTTGTCATGACTCAGACTCTCCATTTACCAAGTGTCTTAATTAAATTTAATTGTATTTTCATGAAAATCTTCTTAAGTTTCTATATTTATAAACCAATAACTTCAAATTAAATTTTAAGATTTTAACCCATAAAATTTATTACTTGAGTTAACATGGGTATAACACACACACACACATACACACAGATATATATATATATATCCCATTATACATAACAACAATTTGTTCTCTGTTAATGATGGTGAATTTAGGACATAATCTTAATATTTAATAATAAAATAGCACCACCGCTCGTATTTTGCTTACTCAAAATTAAATAAATAGATAAAATCCACATGTTATTGTTAACAATACCCCCATAATGTATAATTTATAAACTAAGGTCATTGTAATTCACACGTTTATTTTAAAAACTTCATCCATATTGAGTAATATTTGTGTATCCACTTTAGTTATGTAAGTATCAATTATCACTACCAATAAATAATATTAATTCTTTTTTTGTTTGTATCCAAAATTTATTTTTGACACGTCAGCTCTACTAAAATTATATCGTATACTATTAAATATTGGGGTCACTACAATGACATCAATTAATATTATCACTTATATATTTAATTTATTATGATGTTTCTTTGGATGACACGACATAATTTTATCACTCAAACGTTATTGTTTAATAAAGTTCATGACAAAGTTAAATTCAAAACACCTTTAAAAAATTTAGGAAAACTTTACAAATTCACCCCAAACTTAATGGGTTAAAATAAGTTTCTTTCCACTATCTAGAAAAAATGGTATACGATTATAGAAACATCTCGTTCAAATATATAGTACCAATCCACATCACTAATAGTATATCCAGGTAGATACATAGAGGTAATAACAACTTGAAACTAATGGGTTCAAAATTTTATTTATAATGAATTACAAAAAGAGTCTAAATTAGTATATTATCAAGAGTCATAATGCATTGATAAAATAAATGAAGGAGTCACTCACAATTATTTAGGAAGTGGCATAAGTAATGTGTTACTCTTTACAAAGTCTTAGTGAAGAGACCTATTTGAAGTGCAACACTGTACAAATTGTGGAAATATCATATTCTTAATTCTCGCAATATTAATTTAGGCTACAACTTTGGGTTAAAAATTTGAGGAAAATAATTTTATAAATAGTATAGGGATAATTAAACTTAGCCTCCAAACATTACCCATTGTCCACTTCACCGCCCGAACTTTCAAAACAACTTCAAATAAAACCCTAACGTTAACACCATTAACTCTTTGGATGAAAAAAATGTCATGTGCATATTATGTGACATTGTAGAAGGTCAATTTAGTATTTAACCTCTAAGAAACAAACCCTATAATCCTCACCATTTTTTCTCATCTATTCAACAAACTCTATTCTCTCTCTCTCTCTCTCTCTCTCTCTCTCTCTCTCTCTCTCTCTCTCTCTCTCTCTCTCTCTACATACACACACACACACACACACACACACACTAGGGTATTCCCGTGCCTGAAGGCACGTCGATATTCGGGAAAGCTAACATAATCACAATAAACTAACGTTCGACCCAATTTAATTTCAATATAAATAAGTTGAATTTAAAAAAAATGGCCAAAGTGCCCTTTATTTACCGGACTATCCACCTGTTTAAGGTATAAAAAAATAATTCAATAACGAAATAAATAGTGACTCATACATCAACTATCTAACAATATTCTAATACAAATGACAACGTAACCCAACAATATTCCAATATCAGAGTGAGCCATCCAGATAATAAACTTGCAATGGGAATCTATAATAACATATTGCATACCATTTTTTTTCTTTATTTGGTTAAAATGCAATGAGTGACCCAATATAGATAATATGTATGTTCTTTTTTAATTAATCCATGTAACTTTCTGAGCATTCCGCATACCATGCTTGTAATGGAGAAAAGGGCGCATAAACAACACCAACACAAGAAATCAACCGAAATCTAGCTTCTAGCACAATCAGCTATCATCATTCTTTTGTTAGAGTTGTTCAAAATTGCAGATGATTATGAAACTTGCGTTTTACTTTTCTTCAAATACTCCAATAAGTTCTATAAGCATTGGGCAGGTGGTATTTCCTTTAAGATAACAGGTTATAGTCTAGAACTTTTGCTCTTTTTCCTTTTTGAGATATGCATTTTATCAGTCTTCTCTTCCTCCGAGTCTAATAAGTACACTTTCTTCTCCTGAGTTGCAAGCAGTTGGACAATGTCATCTGAGAGCATTCCCTTATTACCCTGAGACTCCTGCATTTTAGTTTCTGTTATATCTCTAGTGCTTTTATCCTTGTGTGATTGTCGTGGGGTCTTTTGAGCCCATTGTCTCCGGCGTTCCTTTCCTTCACGAACAACCCTAAACTATTTTGTGTCTGAAGTTTTGTAATCTCTTCACCTTTTAGAATTTCATATTTTAATATGTATTCTTCGGGGGCATCGGAGTCATCACTGCTATCTTCTTGTCTTCTTGGCACTAATTTTTTTCTCTCCTTATAATTTCTCTGAGAGAAAATGTTAAGCATCCAAACATAATTAATTGTATTTTTATAATAAGAAACTCTATATCAAACCTTATTAATTAATTTAGCTTAAAAACTATAAAACCACTCTAATCAAGGTTGAGGTCGGGGCACAGAACCATAAATAACCCCAATGCTCCAGTTGGATTTCAAATAAATAACCCCAATCCTCTGGTTGTAATAAGGTAGTGTTTGGCATCACTAAAGCAAAAGAAGTCATATACATAAGAAACTCATGTTTTGAGGGAGCATCCATTACCACGGTATTATGAATCATCCGAAAATAAAATAATAACTCAGTATTGTGAGCAGACTATTATCAGAATCATCAGAAATAAAAAGAAATTACTTAGTTTAAAAAATTACCTCAGTGATGTGGGGGACCGAACGCTGATGGTGGTGGAAAATCATGAAGGTATAGTGTAGTTTTAATGGACAAATGAGGGAGGTTACGTTCTTTTTAAACAAGATAGAGAAAAAAAGAGGAAGAAAACATGGTGCTTTGGCAATTTGTGGTGGATCGTCGCCCAAGAGAGAAAAAAGAGAACCTTGTGTATAGGACAAACTCCCCTGTCCATCTGCTGCGACTTGATAGATTAACAATGCCCA
The DNA here is from genome assembly GCA_949130495.1 of Sambucus nigra. NCBI lineage: Eukaryota > Viridiplantae > Streptophyta > Magnoliopsida > Dipsacales > Adoxaceae > Sambucus > Sambucus nigra. The sequence goes on along the minus strand of OX422209.1, from coordinate 320,411,693 downwards.
TGATCTCTATAACTTAGCAAAACAAAACATGCCTTCGATCCAGCTAAGGTGTCTTCATAGTGCACATGAAGAATTGTCTACCGTTGGTATTGGGGCCTGCATTTCCCATGCTAAAAACTCCAGGTCCAAACACCTCATAAATGCCATATTATAGTAACGAACTCTTGATCTTAGCATCCGTGTAGATAAAGCATTGAATTTCTTGTTAATGAATCACAGCCTAAAAATAAAACCAAAGCTGCAATACATATTTAGTAATTCGAGAATAAATTGAACCTGCAACTGCTGTTTTCACTCCAGCCATTTCAGTTGTGGGCTTTCACTGCTGGACATTTGATTGCTGGAGTGAAAACAACTACTAGTTGGAGTGAACTAAATTGGAGTGAAAATAATTGTTCTAGCACCGACTATTTTCAGTGGAGTGAACTAAATTAGTTGCGACTAAATTAGTTGCAACTAATAGTTATGACTAATAGTTGCAGGTGAACTAATTTAATTGAGACTGTTAGTTGCAAACTAAATTGGAGTGAAAACAACTAGAGTGAACTAAATTAGTTGCAACTGATGTTTTCACTCCAACTAACAGTTGCAGGTGCAATTTAGTTCACTTCAAAAATGGTTGGATAAAAGTTGTGGGCTGGAGTGAAAAAATTTGTTAGGTCACTCCAGCACCAGCAATTGCAGTTTAAAGTCTTGAACATAATACAAATGAGTCATTGTTGCAGCAACAATGACTTCTGTGCTATTGTTATTGCAGCAGTAGCAGCGGCAGCGGCTACTATGTGATCATTTTCATGCTCCCATGTTTGAATGTCAATTCAAAATATTGTGCGCATAATTCTCGAGATCGAAATTTTTGTCCCATTACTGCAGCAACTCTATTTAAATCAACATACCTACATAATCATTATCGCTACTATTAGAAACCAAAAAGATATTATTTATAAAGTGAAAACAGCAGTCGCTAAACATAATCATTATCGCTACTATTATTTATATATCATTATCGCTAAACAACCTAAATAAAATATAATCAATGAACAACTTAAGCAAAATGAGAAGCTTCTCAACCTAAATACACGCTAAACACCAGCACACATATGCGTCTGGAGATTATGAAACTCGAACTTCAAATTGAAGTGATCCTTGGATAGCATATACATCTGGAGATTATCAGAAAACTTTATGTTACCTGCATATAATGTAAGAATAGCCTCTGTGTTGAACACTAATGCATCTATGATGACAACATGTGGTGTAATCATCGTAGAAGGAAGAAAAGAGGCACCAAGTGCACTCCTGATGTTATATTCCTTTGAATTCAAAATTTGTTGAGAGACTAATTTATCTTCATCCAACGATTTAAAGTAGACATCCACCATACTTCGAAGTATCATTACACAGGACAATTGATTGTATATTGAGATCCTCTAGTACATACTCTTTTAGTTTTGTGGTAATGTCATCAAGGAACTCTGCTTCTGGATGTACAAGTATGCCAAAATTGACTCCAGTGCACACCATTCTATTTCACAATGTGCGAACCTATAAAGAGTAAACATAATATGGGACTTCGTCGATAAATACGAACCTCTCATGTTATGTCGCATAATCGTACCATGCTCTTAATTGTAATTGAATTCTAACAAATTATGAGTTGAGTATTTTCTAAAAAATTGATGAGTACAGTAGCATAAGAGTACAGTAGCACGACACTGAATTAAGAGTACAATAGCATGAGTACAGTAGAATTTTTAGTACAATAGCATGAGTACAGTAGAAAAAATTCAGAGCCCTACAACTTGTGAATTGATTTGAGAAATTTTTTTGAATTAAGAGCACTACAAAGTTATGCGACATAAAAGCTTGCAATAGAATTGTCAGAAAACTAAATTCATAGTTTGTCAGAATTTAGTGCCATGCTCTTAATCTAGTGCCATGCTCTTATGCTATTCTACTCTTAATTCACAATGAGTACAGTAGCAATTCAGTGACATGCTTGTAATTCATAAAACTTAACATAAAAGCTTAAATGAACTACACTTTAATGAACATGAACAATACCTATGAAGCATAAACGACTTACATTTAACTTACACTACATAGTTTCAAATGTGGAAAAAAACACTTACTCAGAGAGCCCCGCACCAACAATAACTACAAACCAAACGATGAAAGTTGTCTTTTCATTGCTTACCCAGCGAGCCCCGCACCAAAAATTACTACAGACCCTTCTATTCCTCTAGAATCTGAGATGTAAACGATGATGGAAAACCCCCAAAATTTATGTAACCATTGTACAAAAGAAAGTAGTACGCTGAATATATCAGATGCTCATACTCACTATGTACCCATTGTACAAAATCCCAAAATTTATGTACCCGTTGTACAAAATTTGAGTTATTATTTATCAAATAGCACCACAAAAACATTAAAAAAGAAAGAAAAACTCAGTCAAAAGATGGGGAAGTGATAGAAAGTGTGTGCCGAGAGAGAGAGAGAGAGAGAGAGAGAGAGAGAGGTTGATGAAAGGGGAAATGAGTGTTAAATTTCAAATGAAAGTAAATATCCTATTTTCAATGTTTCTTGATCCCCCTATATTATGAATCGTACTTGAACTCAGGCTTTTGAGCCCCCTATAGATGTCTGGACCACCACAATGACCAAAGATATGAAGAGTGCGAGCGAGTCGAATATGAGGAATACTATGAACTCAGGCTTTTGAGCAATATTTGCTTGTAGAGTGAATCTAGAAGGATGATTATTGCGGTCATCGACATCGTCATAAATTAAGGTTAACGTATTTCGAACAGTCAAATGAGATAAAAATATATTAGGGGTAGTTATTCCCCGATCAATCCCTCTCTTGCATCAGACAATAATGATGAGACATGAGATAGCAAAATATAATTATTGTAATTGATGTTATTATTTTAAAGGGTAAAGATGATCAAAAGTTTATAGGGATGACATGCCTTATAATGTATATCAGTTTAAACTCAGGCTTATTAGTCAAATAAAAAATTCGTTGTTAGTTTTTTAGTTAAGAAAGTACTGAACAGTGACTTTTTATCCAATTATTTAAAAGCAAAAAATGAAACAATGGACAATTATCTAATTAATATGATACAATTAAGATAAATGTATCACAACTTTAGTTATCTTACATGAAGCAGTTATCATATAGTTACAACTGCATGATAACTCCAAAACCGCATCCTAAACTCTTCCTAAACTTGCATACAGTTCATACTCTCCAAAAACGATGATGCGAAGATCATGAGATATTTCGAGTAATCTTTAGAAGAACAAATAAATCTTCATTCCAAATAATAAAAACGATAGTATTTAACTGAAAAACAGAACAACATTACTAAATTATTTATTTACAAAATGAACCACGTTTTTCAATGTCTTTCACATTTTCAATAATCCAATTAAGTAATAAAATAAATAAACCTTGTTGAAGAAACGGATTAAGCTTATTGAGAAGAAGCGACCCCAAGATTAAGATGAAATTACCTTCGTCACCATCTTAGAGCATGGTAAAATAATAAGAGATAATGATAATATATTCACTAAAAAATTTATATTTATACTTTTCAAACTCGAACTATAATTAAGATGCAATTACCATCGCAAAATCGAACCACAATGAAAATTAACAGTTGTACGTATCCAACAACATAAAGGACTTTACCTCTACTCTGTTTTTCCTTATGTTGATATGTGATTCAAAATTAACAGTTGTACGTAGCCAACAACATAGATGCAATTACCTTTTGTTTGCGAAGCAAAATAAACTTCAAGTGTTATAATGTAGGAAAAGAAAATATAAAAAAAAGATATACTTTACCAACATAAGGTTCATCACAAATCTAAAAATGATTGGTGACATTCTTTTCCAAAGTACGCATAAACACACCTATTTTCGTTTCGACTCCTAAACCCTTCAAGCTCACCCAAAACAATTGCTGAGTTATACTTCTCGGGTCCCATTTGAGTGTGCACAACATCAATAAATGTGGACACATCAGTGCTTAGTAAGAATCAATTGAATGCGGGGTGTAAATGACTCAAAATGGGCTAAAATTTTCACTCGGGTATTTTATCAAACAGTTTGTGCGCCCACTGTGAAGATGGCCATGGTGGTTGCGTTTGTTTCTTGTTCTTTCCCAAATTAGTTTCGCAAATCAACACACATTGTACAAAAATGACCTACTCAAATGTACCTACAAAAATGAACTACTCAAATGTACAATGACCTCAACTTTTTAGGTATTATAGAACTTCCAAAAAAAATTAAAATAAAACAAAATAGAGCAGAGCATAGTAAATAGACATTGACATGAACATTGACAACAACAAAAAAGAAAAAAAAAATCAAAACAAAAACAAAAACCTCAAAATATAAATCTAGAAGCAAGGATAAAGTGTATACCTGATAGAAATATCTAGATACTCGGTTCTTGATCTGAAAAGGAAAAAATAAACAACAAACACAAAAAATAGTTAGATCCCCAAATATAAACATAAACAAAAATATAAATAGACATGAACAAAATGAACAAAATATGTACACAAAATCTAAATTACAAAGCCCTAGATTTCGTGAAAGCCCTAAATATTTTCATGAAAGTGTGTGTGTGCGTGTGTATGCATGTTTCTCCCATGCTTGTGAAAACAAAACTACCAAAAAGGTAGAGATTCGTGAGAGCCCTAAATATTTTCAGATCTAAGTGCATGTGTGCACGTGTTTCTCCATGTCTTTAAGAGAGAGACATGCAATCTACATGGTGAGAGAATACATTTTGTGTTGTGAGCAGATGGAGAACGGTTGTGTGCGTAAATAAAAGAAGTTTTGGAGAGTGCAACATTTTACTTTGTTACCCATGTTTTTGAATTTTGAAGAAAAAGGGGAAATAAATTAGAGTGTGTCAAAAAGAGGGGGAAACCAAAATTTCCAAGGATAAAATAGTTAGTGCAAAAGAAATTGATCCCATGACATCATCAATTAAGCTTATGACATATATAAGTTTCCTACTTTATTATATATATATATATATATATATATATATATATATATATATATATATATATATATCACATAAATGGATCGAAGTATCGATTTTCAGATCTAAACAATATGATTTGAAAATTCACATTTGAATATCTGATTTGAAAAGTCAGTTAGTGTTTGCTAATGATTTGAACAACAAAATTAATCAAACCTAATTTCCTTAATTGATTTGTAGGTTTTAGATCTTAAATTTGGTAACCGTTTAATTTTTAAAATAAAACAAAATAATTGAATGATCAATAGGAAAAACTGAATAATTTTTACAAAGGAAACAATACTTTATACAATCCAAATAAATTAATTTTATAAAATCAATTTGTTGAATTGATTCCCAGGTTTTAGAGATAGATTTGAAATAGTGGTGCACGTGATGTTTAATGGTGCTGGCGTGTGAAGAAGATGGAAAAAGGTGGGTCTGGTGATGGGGAGGTAGGTCTAGTGATGTTTATTGGTGTAGTGGTGTGAAGGAGGTAGTGGAAGCTGTGTTTGATGGTCACAAACATTACTTAATTCTTCTAATCGAGTATTCAATTAGTTAGTTTTATTTTCAAAAATTAGATAATTTTTATAATTTCATATTTGAAACCCACAAATTGATTCAGGAAATTAGGCTTGTTTGTTTTTTATTGTTCAAATAATTTGCAAACACTAAATCATTTTTCAAATCAAACCTTCAAATCCAATTGTATAGATTCAAAAATCAATACTTAAAATATACGAGAGAGAGAGAGAGAGAGAGAGAGAGAGAGAGAGAGAGAGAACACAAAATGTGTGTGTGTGTGTATTATTTTTTGAGAGAGAGGAATATGAAGGTGGTAATCCATGGCTAAGATAAAGGGAGATAAATATATATAGAGATACGGGTTTTATTGAAGATAGGAGAGCTAATGGTGAAGGTTATAGATTTTTTTTGCTTAGAGGTTAAATACTATAATATCCTTATAAAAAGACACATGAGATCCACATTACCTCTTTTCTATCCAAAAATTTAATGGTCTAAATGTCACGGTGTTATTTGAAGTCACTTTAAAAGTTTAGAAGGTTAAGTCTAGAAAATAAAAGTTTGGGTGGTGAAGTGAACAAAGGGGTAGAGTTTTTGGAGGGCTATGTGTAGTTAACTTGTATAGTATATATAAATTGTTATAATCAAATTTTTATATACATCGTTCATCAGGGGTATTAAAACAAATATCAATCTAGTGGTGTATCTTTATAAAAAAAAAAGTGGGCTATTTAGAAAAAGTAGTGGCTTAAATAGAAGTACCCTACTTAAATATTTTACATTTAGCTACACATTTTCTAGAAAATTTAAGTTTGCATTACAAAATATTATAAATATCCAAATGAGATATCATATCAAGATCATTGAAACATCACAAAATCTATACTTATAATAATAATATTGTTAGACAAATTCAAAATAAAATAAACCATAAGCACCTTGAATAAATAAAAATAGAATATTTCTTTAGAAAAAAACAAAATCTATTCTTTACATATATTTTTCTTTGTATGGTAGAGAAGGTATTGCGATGAATAAAAATTCTTATAGAGTTTAGAACATAACTTTAGTCCGTGATAACTCATTAAGGAAAGATAGATAGATAGATAGAACTTTAGTCCGTGATAACTCATTGAGGATAGATAGATAGATAGATAGATAGATAGATAGATAGATAGATAGATAGAGGTTAAATATAATCAATAATTCCGTGTATAATATATGATAAAGAAAAAGAATCAATTCCTAAAATTTTAATAGAAAACTTATAATAAATATGCTACTTTGATATGGAATTGAAAATTTTTACCTCCCCATATTCGAAACAGTGTTCAAGTGAGAGGGCGAGATTGATATTGGAGACGGACAATCTAGATGGTGAGTTGCAGCTATTTTCTACAACCAATGAGGGAGGAAAAAAATGAACGGTTAAGGGAATGGTGGTGTGGTAGTGAATATATATATATATAGAGAGAGAGAGAGAGAGGCTCCTGTGCACACTAAGTTTGCACAGTGTTGGTGCACACCAATTTTTTTAAAGCATTAAAAAAAATATTTTTGAGTTGATTTTTTTTATGTGATATTTAAACATTTCAACGGACCCATGTAAAAAAAATGAGCTCAAAAAAACTTTTTTTGCTATTTTTGAAAAATCGGTCAAACTTTCGCACTTTTTACCGCTTACTTTGGCAAATAAAAGAAAGCCCAATTACCTTTACCGCTTCGAAAAATAAATGTATAAAAAAATTAATGTAATGAGATAAAATAAGAAAATCATAAAAAAATATATTAACCATGTGTTTTGTAGGAACTCGATAAGTTTTTTGAATGTTCGAAAACTGCCATACCAAAGATAACTAAGCTAAAAATAGCCAAATGAGATATAAACACTCTAAATTATTACTATTAAATGGGAATCAATATTTTACGTGAAAATTTATCAATTGTTTCAAATCAAAATGTAATCAAATTGTGAATGGAATATTTATAATTTAAATTTATAAAGAAGACATGGAAAAATAAACTCATGCGATTATGTAAGGAACATTATCTCTATTTAAAATCAATATTATCAAAAGATAAAGTATATCTTCGTCTTGGGTTCACTAATTTTACCTTAGTATTAAGAATATTTGAAATCTCAACAAAAAATAAAAAATTCCAAAATAAATAAGAATGAAATTACCCATAGAATACAAAAATGTCTTATTATAAAGAACATCATAAAGAATATCATAAGCACACCTGAGTTCTATTATAAATCAGTGAAGAAATTTAACAAAATAAGTTGCTTTATTAATGTATAACACCGTACAAAATCATTTGTTAATCTATTATAATGAAGGCAATATAATATAATTTCAGAGCATTTGAAATTAGAATTGTAAAGAAAATTTTTAATCCCATTTCAAATTAGTTTTCATTATCCCAATGCACAATAACACTAGAAGAAATGATTTACAATTTGCAGGAATATTATAACGACAAAAAATTAGACTTCTATGAATTGGTATTTAATGAAAAAATACTTTGACATGCCAAATAAATAAAAAACATTATAGATCTAAATTGATCATTCATTATGTACATTCCAGACCCTATGTGGTGTTTGATTGTGAGAATAATTTTAACAACAAAACTATTCAAAATAATATGTAAACTAATAGAAATAAGAAAATAGTATTTTATTATCAACAAATGTAATACAAGTAGAGAATTGTACAAACTTAAGTGTTAGCATAACAATACACAAATGTATAATTTCATCGAGACTAATTGTGACACCCCGCCTATTCAAATATATGGGTGGCCAGCCCCATACTAAAATACAATAGGAATCTCAAGTGTATCATTCTCATCACCAACTATCGAATATAAATATAACCACTAACCACCGTATATATATATATATATATATATATATATATAAACAGGTGCCAAAAGTTTTCTTTTTACAATAAATCAATCATATACAACGGAGCATGCAAAACAATAGTCAATTAACGAACTAGATCATTACATGCCTTAGTATACATACAAAAGAATATTCCTAAATATGTTGTCGAGAAACGGACCATACAACAATCAAAAGAAAATCATGTAAGAGATCAACATATAAGACCTGTGGCTATAACCACCCGATTTACAATTGTGAGTTCTTAACTAGATTACAAAAAGAGACGCGTCAAAAACAAAAATCCTATAACATCCCGCACATACTACACCTCCCAAAAACTCTGGAACAGATAACCATCATGGGATCCCTTGCAGAGGAACACCTATAAAGAACATAAGATACATATAGCAAGGGAAAATATAAACGAGTCAGAGCCCTGGTTTTGAAATTAATTGTATTAAATGAATTAAATGCATAATAATTAAAAATGCAAGATTTCATAATTATGCAGAGTCGCACTCCCTGGAGACTCAACCTCACCTTTCAGCTACAACGCGCACCTAACGAATGCAACTATTAACTTAAGCTACCACACTAAATCTATGAACCACACCCCCTCAAACCTAAGCATAACTCCCATATGCGTAATTACAACCTATTATCTAACAGATGTCATTTCTCTTTAATTAAGTAAAATTCAAATACCCCATGTACTGATGACCAAACATTTCTCTACTTCAAACATAGATCTAGTATGCGTGCGTGGGACGTCCATCAAGAAAAATCCAAATAAGTAACCCCCCCGATACACTGCTACCTAACATGGTTAATCATGGGAATCCGTTCGACCCTCAGTCCATAAAACACACTCCTAAATCCCAGTCTATAATCATTAAAACATACAAATACAATTTCGTGCTAAAAAAGGGTAATGCATATCTCACGTATCACACAAGTAGGTAAATACATAACACACATCGTACACGTATACTAACAGTCTCTACAATGTTATCATCTTCCAGGGAATTACTCACTTATCATCCTGGGTTACCAGTGGTCGGACTCTCACACTGACTTGGTATTAAAACCTATTCACAAACGTATGGGAAGCGGCCATAGTTTCTTACCTAAAGGTAAGAAGAATCACACCCAAGATATCTTACCCTAGCCTCACACGGGGTAAAATAATGGACTCTATGACCTGGGACCATACTCTCCCTACTCCTTGAGCCATAGGAGTTTCCCACATCGTGCAACTTCCCATGATAAAACTAGAGGGGTATGAACCACATACACATCCAATATACATTCACATTATATATACAAACTATCACACTTTAGAATGTATATACATATAATACTAATCCTAGCTATATGTAAATATCACACCATATGCTAGGTAATGATCCACAAAATCATCTCAAGTTCATAACGTAATTTACTCATTTTCTTGATTAATGATAACCAATCATACCTATGATTATTATCCTTGTAAGGACCTACGAACTCTCACTCATTAACCCAAAACTCTCCTCGAAAGAATTTTCATTCCTTAGAGGATTTGAAAAAGGAAGGAAGATAATACCTCTCAAATATGCCTCTATAATGGCCCCAAGGTAACTCCTCCATCGAGTCATAACATACCCACAATATGTCCCATAAACATGTTTACACAATAACATAAGGTTTTTTTTAGTATTTAAATAATCTATAGAGGAATAGGATCGAAGTTCAAAGTTACAGTAACCAGACCGATCTGGTACCCCTTAAAAATGACCAGACTGGTTCCCTAAATCTTCGCAGAAACTTTCAACCTCCGGACTGATACAGTGCCCCTTAAAAATGAAACGGTCATAGTAACTTTAACCTCTGAACCGATCTGATATCCTTAGAAAATGAACCAGTTCGGATTGCCTAGTTTTGCATCTTGCCAAATTTTACCAATTCTCCAACAAACCCTCCTTCTACAATGATTCACTTCATAATCCAACCAAAATATGAGTTCCACTATGTCCATACCTTTGAACCCACATACGCACAACAAGGGTTACTCTTTTATACTACCTTCTAGGGTTTAACACCCATGTCTCTAATGTTACCAAATTCAAACCACAAATTATGAAATAGGTCACACCATTAAACATTTAGAAAGTTAATACACTTGCCTCAAAGATTGTAGTGTCTGATTCTTCCTCAAAGTCAAGGATTATGTAAGATTTCAAATATTCCCAAGCATACTCTTCTTTCTCTTCTCCTCTCTCTCTCTCTCTCTCGGATGGGTTTTCTCTTAATTGAGATTAATTACCAACTTAAGACTAATAATCCCCTATCAATAGTAATCCTATCATTAAATTATAATACACGCATAAAAATAACAAGTATACCCCAATTCGAGTCAAACTAGTAAAAAAGATTCTAGAACTCTAATAAAAAAAACCAGAGCAGTCATTTTGACTTTCTCGACCCTTCCGGAATCAACCGCGCCCTCCAAATTTTCATTCAAAACTCGGAATATAAAAAACATCTCCCGACCTCAGATAATTCATTAAAATAAGCCACGGTTGAGAAATAACCAAATCCCGCTGTCAATACACATATATACGACGAAATTGCATAAAACAATATTATATTTACCATATCACTCCAGTAAATGTGTAATTCTCATAAATATTAACTATTCTAACCAAATCATCATTTATTTTAAACCCTTATTTTAATTCTCAATTATATTAAATCACCCACACCCAGTAATTTAATATAAAAATATATACACAAAAGTAAGGGGTATTACACTAGTGTTGGACAATATGTTCTTAAAGAAATTATGTCCCTGCTATGTTAGTCATGGTTCTTTAAGCAACTGTCTTTTAAGATACAACGATCATGCAAACAAAAGTATTACTTCAATTAGTTTGCCTATGAAGGTTTTGTGATGAACTCTCTCTTTTAATGCAGACACAAATAATATTTGATGAAATAGACTAAGTGGAATAAATTTATTCGCTTCGAGGATTGAAATGCATGCAAGTTTGTTTGGAATCGCCACTTGAACCAAATGACACCACTTGTCACACAAAAGATGAACATAGACTACCCTTAAATAGCATATTTCCGGACAAAAATAATTACCGAGACAACTAAAAGATATCAATCTAAAATTTTTGCATAAAGGCAGGGGTAGAACAATTTATTAAGTCGAAAAATAAAGGCCCAATTAATTCTAAAAACTAATTTTATAGAGGTCTCATTTAATATAAAAAATCAAAAGAAATTAAATAAAATGTGACAGAAAAAGAAAGTGTGACACCTCATAAAATTCATAAATAGATTGATCAGGTCTAATACATAAATCATGGGAATGAAAAACAATTAGTAACATTCTCAGCATGAACAACATAGATAAAAATCATATAAGTAAATGCAACATAAGATAATAAAATGTTGAATAAATTAAAACATCTTTGATACCATCGGAATAACATTAGAAGCCAACTCCAACTACGGAATATAAATTATCTCATTGTTTCCATAACTAATCCTAAATAAATAAATACATCTTGTATAAATATCTAACATGGGAAAATTCCAAATAATACACCCATTGGTAAGATGAAACATAATAAATATAACGATGTAAAAGAGCTACAATGATCGACTCCTACAAAGTAGGAATGATGTTAACGAAACTCCTCCAACCACATAGCTCAAGTATGCGACAACAACGTCGAACTAAGAGTTGCAGAAAAATAATTAAACAATGAGGATTATACTTAACAAGTAAGAATATAATTACATTTGGGACGCAATAAAAATAATACATCTTCATCCCATAATAAGTGCATTTTTAATTTATTTCACTTACTCCAACCCAAAGAAACCTAAATAAACATGTGATTCTAATTCTGAATCCTAGATGAGGCCCATGCGATATAGGTGTACCCATTGTAATTAGGTGTCTCTATTGTAACATTATTAAGTTCATCTATTATATTAAGAATCTCGTACCCTATGATAATCTCATGCATTAACAGTAAATTGCATAGTAAACATTATTCTTTCAATTTACCATCTCAAGTTATGCATCCAAAGTATATCTCTAATATATCAGTATTTAATATTCTTAAATCATAGTCCGACCTATATGTCTCTAGTATATTCTTACAATAATATTCTCATGTCATTGGCATATGTTTATACATCACTAGTATAAATCATAATCTAGTATAATGACACGACTCAGAATGTGACTCTAAGGTGTGTACTCTCTAGGCTCAAGTGCAAGCCTGTCGTTCAAGTAATAATCCGACAAGTCGGGTATCGATCCTCAGGGAAAAAGGACAATGAAGTTGTGACGACGGGATAAGACGGAGGAATCCTAAAGATGACTCTAAAAAGAAAGAAAAAGATTGATTTGGTTTTTGGGATTCGATTACACTAAATGCAATTACAAAAGTATGGTGAAAAATGCAGCTAACTAAATGACCTAGATTAAGAATGAAGGATTGAATTGAAATTTTAAATGAGATGATGAAAAATAGGATGGGAATACAATCCCCCAACCCTAGTGTATTGCAGTATAATATTAATCGTAAATTTATCTAATTAATATAACCCGGAATTTAGTACTCCCAAGCATTACGTATACGAGGTTCAAGCCCGCGTCATACTTAATCAAAGGATGAGTAAATCAGTATCACGATAGCGACGCTCAAATTGTATTCTCAATCATCCCGGTTACCCATAGGCAAACAAAATATTTAGACCTACAATTGTTGTATCCCTACGCAATACGGTCACAATTAATTACTAAATTCAGAGGATTAACTTTATACATACAATGACCACATCAGGTTAGGTTCATGTAACCCGACCTTGGAAATCTAGCCAGACATACCGAAAGTGATGAAAACAGTGTTTAACATGCAAGAGTACATGATTAATCTAAGGACAATTGATGGAATGCTGTAGAATAGAATCACAAAGAAGAAACAACTTACTAAAATTACCCAAGGAACAATCGCAGCAATAACTAAAATTGGTGATCACACAAACTTTGAATAAACCTTCAATCCTTGAATAAAAAATGGAAATTGTATCTACAACAAGGGTTTTTGGAAGAATAAAAGAGATTAAACTAATCCCCTCCGTTCTTGCCTACTTTACAACGAAAATAATTCGGGTTTTTATACCCTACATGAAATTCCAAGAAGTTGAGTATAAGTTGGAGTCTTTAGAGGAGAATCAGAAAACAAAATCTCGAGGGGCGGACCGGTCCGACCCTTAGGCGAATCGGTCCGCTTCTAAAGCGGATCGGTTCTTTTATTTTCCAAGCGGACCGATCCGGGTGCGGATCGGTTCTTTTATTTTTTGTGCTCTTCGGTTCGCCTGCGGTTCGCAGTCCTCTGAAGTTTGCACAGCGGACCGGTCCGGGTTGAGAGCGGACCGGTCTGCATATTTGACTTTTCTCTCAAACTTTGACTGTCCATATCTTTTGCTCCGGGTGTCCAATTGAGGTGCCGTTTCTTCCTAGGTGCTTGTGAGGATGATACTTGCAACTTCTCTTTAGGTACCTCATCCGGATTCTGGGTAGAAATGACTCTTTTGCCCTTTTGACTTTTCTCGTTGACTTTCTCTATTCTTCCGGTTTCCTTCTTCCATTTCTTGACATTAGATACTTGTAAAATCATAACAAAATACCAGAAACTCGGTGTACTTGTTAGGATGAGTCAATAGCAAGATTATGAGATAAAGTCAATCCAATTACGTTGTTCGTGGTGATTAAAGTACCGAAATTAGTGGATAAATTGGGAAGAATTTATGCCTAATCAAACCCCCCTAACTTAGAACTTTGCGCGTCCCGAGCAATGTAAAAGAATTCTAGCAAGGCTCAACTTTTGAAAAACATTTATTGGGATAAAATACCTCTTTCGCGGTCACGCGATTGCATTTAGCGTATGCAACAAGCCTTTAAACCCCTAGGTTACCCTAGTGGGACGAGTTGTGTCTCGTGAGGGTTTGTAGAGAATATACCCACAAAATTCGACTCAAAGAACTTCAAAATAACCAAAAATTGTATAATTCAAACTTTTCCAGAAAATAGTCATCGTTAAGTCATGTCTACAAGTCTCAACTGTAGTGCGTGTGTGCGAAGCCAGAAATATAACCGCCAATTTCCACCTATTAATCATTACGTTACTTATTCAAAAGTTCGTTTTGATTTCAAATTCTCACAAGAAGCACTCACAAACGAATCTCTCGGATTATGGCTATTCTCTAGGCATGCGCGATATAAAGAGTAAATGTAATGGAAGCAAATTCACGCATGCAATTAGAAAGACGGAAATCTTTATAGTGAAAGGATCTCATCAACGGATTATGATTTTAAAAACAGGAACATCGCCTCTATTTCGCGCATTTAGCTTCTTATATTATCTTTTGGTGTATTATCTCTCCACGCGGGACTCAATTTTCGCAATTCGGACTCGGTTAGGACTTTTTCGGGTTTACGGTTGTATTGGGTAAAATGAAGGAGGTAAGAAAGTTGGAATTGGAAAAGTCATTCGTGATGTCCATTTGTGCCTTTTCCGGGCTATTGCTCATCTTTTTCTTCTTTTTCTATTATTTTTGTTGAGCATATCTAAAAAAAATTTTTCTTGCCCCTTTTTATGCACTCTTCGGACTCAAATTCTGAGATTTTTCCATTTTCACAATTCCGGGCCATTTTGGGTTTTTCGGGTTGTCAAACGAAAGGGAAAATTATTCGGCTCAATTTGGGTTGCAAAGGGTAATTTTTCGCTACTTTTTCTGGCCAATATTTTTGGGATGACAAACGAGGGCCTACTTCATTGTCCAAAATGCAAATTGCGTTACCATGTGCGTTTCGAGGTGAATTTAAGTTTAGAGACTAATTTGGCACGTTTTTCAAGGCAATATTGCACACATTTTTCAAAACCAATCAAAATGAAAGAATTAAGATCCTTGACAACTTATTACGCGCTAAAAAGAACTTTGAGTTAACAATTAACTCGGATTGATTTAAAATCTCGCAAAACGTGATAGGCTCGAATCTCACCGGGTTTGTTAATCTCCACATTTATTCGTTAAGTCGTCAATTTTTGCACAATTTCCATCTTTGGTCAATTTCGGCTTTGTGTATGTTGACTTTTTACACTTTGAGACTCCAATTTGACTTTTAATGATATTTTTGAAAATTTTGAATTCCAATTTTTATTTATTTTGAACGAAAATGTTTTTGGATTTTTCAGAATTTTTTTTATATTTTTTTTTGGAATTTTGGGCATTTTTGGAAAATTTGTGAAGTTTTAGAAATATGCACTTGTGAGCCCCCCTAACTTAGACTTTTGCATTGTCCTCAAGCAAAAAGGACTAAAATCTAAATAAGGCAAAATAATAAGTGCAGTAATTAAAACAAACAAATATAGAAAAATGCAACTTTATATATCATATGACTGTGGTACAAACAGGAATATAGCATATGTGCGACATGAGAAGGGATACATCAAAACAGTCCATAATTAACAAAACATCACGGGGAAGGGAAATGGGATGAGCTGGGCGTGTCGGGGCCATAGGGGTCCTGAAAATGTGATGGGAGTGGCTCATAAGGATCCCCTAGGCGTCGGTAGATATCTGCTTGCCTTCGAGCCGCCCGACTTTGATCTCGACGGTAGTCGATCATAAAAGTCTCGAATCGGTTCTCAAGGGTGGACAACCGGGTCGAGATATCGGTACCCACCCATTCAAAGTCCGGGTCGTCCTCCTCGTCCGTCGACTCGTCGTCGGCACCGACGTCACCCATTTCAACGTCCGCTTTGGCGACCTCCTCCTCCGCTCTCTCTTCCAAGGCAGCCTCTTCCTCGCTATCATTCCCCCGCCGTGCCCGGATTATGGCGAGCTGTTTGGCACTCTTAGTGCGAGTGCCCTATCCAAAGGGACCGGGAAGCCGGGTGCGGTCGACAGGGGCCTCAATGCCGGCGTCTTGGAGTATAGACGTGATCAACCGGGCATAGGGCAAAGGGGCGGTACCCTTCTCATCCAAAGAAGCGGCGATGATGTCGGCATACAATGTGCGGGCCAAATGGATGGAGGTTTGGGGATCGAAGAGATGGTAGGTCAAGGTGGCTTGCCGAGGCCTCATGGCGGAATCGTTGGACGTTTGAAGAATGTTGGCGCATACAATTTGGAAAGTGAGGCGCGCCGTTTTGTTAAGTCGTCCAACAGCGACGGTTTGGCCCGCCCAAGCCACGTTTGGAGCAATGCGCGCCATGACGACGTCCTTAGCGACCGGAGGAACGTTCCTAGGATATGTGAAGTCTTGGGGGTCCGGGACACCAAAGGTGGCCAATTTGGCCGTGAGGAGGGCTAAGGAAAAAGGAACGACCGTTCCATCAACGTAAGCTTGGGCCTCAAATTGGTCCGTCTGCACAAGCGTGCCATAGAATAATCGGACCTCGGAAGCCCACACGGCGTCATGGGGTTCGTTGAGGAAACGACACCACCCCCGGGCCATGAAGAGGGCCGTTACAGAATTGGGCAGTGCGTTCCATTGGACCGCGCGCTCCATATGGAGTTTGCGGTTTGACCCGAAGAAGTTGGTGCACCATCGCTCCTCTTGGCGGGAGCGAAACTCGTTGCTCCCGGAGTGTAGGATGTCGGTGGATGCGTATTTGGTGGGAGCAGCACGGGGGACCATGGAGACAGAGAGGATAGAACTCACAAAAATCTAGAGAGGGAGAGGAGAGAAATATGTTTGAGGTGTGAAGAGAAGAGGAGGGGTAGGGTTAAATTTATAGTGGAGGGAAGGGATTTGGAGGTAAAAGGTGGTTGGAGGGAAAGGTTTTTGGAGGGAAAGGATGTGTGGGGATGTGGGAAATCGAATGGGAGGGAAGGATGGTAATTGGGGGGAAGAGGGGGTGCATGGGAAGAAGGGATTCAATGAATCTGCAGGAGGCGGAGTGGTCCGGTCCAGGGGCGGACCGGTCCGGTTCTTTAATTTCTAGAAAATTCGACAGGCGGACCGGTCCGGCCTAAAATTAAAGGAACCGGTCCGAGGGCAGACTGGTCAGGCCTTAAATTAAAGGAACCGGTCCGGCTTGGGGATTTTTTGGCTGGAATTTCCCCGAAACTGGATTTCAACCTGTCATCCTCGAAATATTGCACTTTTAACACGCGCTCCTCACCAAATATAGACTAAGGACCTCTCAATAACACCGGTCACCCGAATTGACCCAATTCCCGAACATGCACATACTAAACCCGAATGTACCAAAATCCTAACGACACTCACTCACGCACACGACACACACGACTCTCACCCCATACGCGTCGGGGGTGCGACGACCTAACTGAAACTGTTCACTCTACCCCGTAAACGGGGTCCGACAACCAAACGGTGTCGACTTCCTCTTCGCACACCTCAAGATATGGCTTTAGGCGTTGTCCATTCACTTTGAATGTATTCCCCCCTTTTAAATCTTCTAATTCGACAGCTCCGTGGGGGAAAACATTCTTGACAACAAACGGGCCAGACCATCGCGACCGCAACATGCCCGGAAAGAGATGAAGCCGAGAGTTATAGAGAAGAACTTTTTGCCCGGGAAGAAACTCTTTGCGTCGAATGATGCTATCGTGAGCGAGTTTCATCCTCTCTTTGGCAATTTTGGCATTCTCATACGCATCATTGCGTATCTCCTCTAACTCATTTATTTGAAGCTTACGAGCTTCACCGGCTTTATCCATGGCATAATTGAGTTCCTTAATTGCCCAATACGCTTTGTGTTCTAACTCCATGGGGAGATGGCAAGGTTTTCCATACACGAAGCAAAAAGGGGACATGCCAAGCTGATTTTTGTATGCGGTGCGATAGGCCCATAGCGAATCGTTCAGTCTAATTGACCAATCTTTCCGGCTAGGATTGACGGTCTTCTCGAGAATGTTCTTGATCTCACAATTTGCTAGTTCGGCCTGCCCATTTGTTTGTGGGTGGTACGTTGTTCCAACCTTGTGAACAACGCCATACTTTCTCATGAGCTTCTCAAATGGCCTATTGCGAAAGTGCGTGCCATTGTCGCTAATTATCGCCTTCGGTGCGCCGAAGCGAGAAAGTATGTGTTCCTGTAGGAACTTTATCACCACCTTATTGTCATTAGTCTTAGTAGCTATAGCTTCTACCCATTTAGAAACGTAGTCTACCGCGACTAGGATGTATAGGAAACCAAAGGATGGGGGGAAGGGACCCATGAAGTCAATACCCCAACAATCGAATATCTCAATGATAAGTATGGGGGTAAGGGGCATCATGTCGCGGCGAGAGATGGCTCCCATTCGTTGGCACCTATTACATGACTTACAAGCGTCATTTGCATCCCGAAAGATTGTGGGACAATAGAGGCCGCATTGCAGAATTTTAGCGGCCGTCTTTTTCGCTGAGAAGTGGCCTCCACATGCTTCCGAATGACAAAACTGGATGACCTTTGGAATCTCGTTATCCGGTACACATCGTCGGATGATTTGGTCGGCGCAGTATTTAAAGAGTAAGGGATCATCGTAGAAGAACATGCGCGACCAAGTAAGAAACCTCTTCTTATCTTGCGGTGTCCAATCGGGAGGGACGGCTCCCGTGACAAGATAGTTCACTATGTCCGTAAACCAGGGATATGAAGAAGTAGCAAAGAGTTTCTCATCCGAAAAATACTCGTCTATGGGTATGGGATCACTAGGTACGTCGGACGAAAGCCGAGACAAATGGTCGGCAACGACGTTTTCTACTCCTTTCTTATCCTTGATAGAGAAATTGAACTCTTGTAGGAGTAGGATCCACCTTATGAGGCGCGGCTTGGCGTCTTTCTTCGCAAGTAGATACTTTAAAGTCGCGTGGTCGGTGAAGACAATTATAGGAGAACCAATGAGATACGATCTGAACTTATCAAGGGCAAAGACTACCGCTAGCAACTCCTTCTCCGTGGTAGAGTAATTGAGTTGAGGTCCAGTAAGGGTCCGGCTAGCGTAGTAGATGACATGAGCTTGTTTATCTTGACGTTGTCCCAAAACGGCCCCAATCGCGTAATCGCTTGCATCACACATGAGTTCGAATGGTAGAGACCAATCCGGAACTTTCATGATGGGAGCGGACACGAGCATGTTATTTAATTTGTCAAAGGAGCTTTGGCATGCCTCGGTCCACTCAAACGGGTTGTCCTTCATGAGAAGGTTGCTTAAGGGTCTAGCGATAGCGCTAAAGTCCTTAATGAACCTGTGATAAAACTCGGCGTGACCCAAGAATGAGCGCACATCTTTAAGAGATCTCGGTGGGGGAAGGTCAGCTATGACATCTATCTTAGCCCTATCAACCTCTATGCCTTTAGATGATACTATGTGGCCAAGAACTATTCCTTCAGTGACCATGAAATGGCATTTCTTCCAATTCAGCACTAAGTTCTTCTCCACACATCGAGCAAGTACTTGTTCCAATTTTTCTAGACAAAGATCGAAAGAGGTGCCAAAAACGCTGAAATCGTCCATGAACACCTCAAGTCCTCTTTCGACCATGTCACTAAATAAGCTCAACATGCACCGTTGAAAAGTCGCGGGTGCATTACACAAGTCGAATGGCATACGTTTGTAGGCAAAAGTACCAAAAGGACAAGTGAAGGTTGTCTTCTCTTGGTCAATTACATCTACCTCAATTTGGTTATATCTGGAATAACCATCAAGGAAGAACTAATAAGGGTGGCCCGCTACTCTTTCAAGCATTTGATCAATGAATGGTAAGGGGAAATAGTCTTTTCTTGTTCCCGCATTGAGTTTCCGGTAATCAATGCAAACACGCCAACTGGTGGTGGTGCGTTGGGGAACAAGCTCTCCCTTAGCATTCTCAATCACAGTCATACCCGACTTCTTCGGCACGACTTGAATAGGGCTCACCCATTTGCTATCCGAGATTGGGTAGATAATCCCGACATCTAATAGTTTAATGATCTCGATTCTCATAACTTCTTTCATGTTGGGGTTCAGTCTTCTTTGCATTTCTCTAGAGGGCTTGACATCCTCTTCGAGATGAATCTTGTGGGTGCAAATCAGAGGACTTATCCCCTTCAAATCAACTATACACCAACCAAAAGCACCTTGGTGCTTTCTCAGAATTCTCAACAATTTACCCTCCTGCCCTTCATCTAGGCTAGAGGAGATAACAACAGGGAATGTCTCATCCTCTCCTAGGTAGGCATATTTGATATGGGAGGGGAGTTTCTTTAATTCAAGAGTTGGAAACTTTTCGTTGGAGGGAACAACGCGTGTATCCCGTGGTGGTAACTCCTCGAATTTAGAAACCCAATTCACATCTCTCGCGTCCTCGTCCAACGTTCTCTCATCGAGTAACTCTCTTAACTCCCCAATTTCCCTCTCGTACTCAGTATACGTCCCCTCATTCTCATTGCTCGAAACCAGACAGGATCCTAAGGCGTCTCCACAACAATTCTCCTCAATGTACTCCTCTACTATCTCATCTATGAGACTCACCGCGTGAATATTATCTTCCTCTCCCGTATGTTGGGATATGTTAAAGATGTTGGTCTTTAATGTCATATTCCCAAAAGTGAGCTGCATTCCCCCATTCCTTGTGTTAATAATAGCGTTAGCTGTCGCTAAAAATGGGCGCCCGAGAATGATGGGAACATGATTAGTCGAGATTAATGAAGGCTCCGTGTCCCAAATGACAAAGTCTACCGGGAAGTAGAAAGTGTCAACTTAAACGATCACGTCCTCTACTACACCTCATGGGACCTTCACAGTTCAATCCGCTAGTTGAAGAGTGATTCTTGTGGGCTTGAGGTCGCCCAAATCAAGTTGCCTATAGATGGAGTAAGGTAGGATATTGACACTTGCTCCCAAGTCTAGTAGGGCTTTTTCAATTTTGTTCTCTCCAATGATGCAGGAAATGGTGGGTGCACCGGGATCTTTGAATTTAGGAGGGAGCTCATTGAGTAGGATGGAGCTCACGTTCTGTGCTAGGAAGACATTCTTCTTTACTTTCATCTTCCTTTTTACCGTCAACAAATCTTTGATGACTTTTGCATAAGCTGGAATTTGTTTGATGGCATCGAGGAATGGTAAATTCAGCTTTACCTGCTTTAGTATTTCTAGCACGTCATCACGTGGGTTTCCTTTCTGGGAAGGAATCAACCTTTGAGGAAACGGGGCTGCGGAGGGTGGTTTCACTACTACCTCGGGCTCACTAGTGTCGTCTTTATCACTCTCATTTGAAGGGACATCTTCGGCCTCTTTCGTGCCGGGCGAAATCACCTTGTCTTTAGTTGCGTCGTGTGGGGGAGGTGATAAATCAACGACTCTCCCACTACGAAGAGTGTTCACAGCTTGACATTGCTCCTGATGATCAGTAGAAGTGGAGCTTACACTAGTTTGACCTTGGGGCGGTCTTTGGCCCTGGGCAGGAAACTTTCCCTTCTCTTGAATGCTCAACGAGGATTGAATTTTGGACAAATTCGCATTTATGTCGCCAATTAGACGATCATATTTGGCATTGGTTGCGGTCTGGCTAGTGATGAATTGATTCATCGTATCCTCGAGAGTTCTCCGCTGTGGCGGGATATAATTTCCGTGAGGTGGTGGTGCTTGTTGAAATTGTTGTGGAGGAGGAGGGGCAACATGCGAAGGAGGGTTCATTGCGGCATGTTGTTGCCCGTAGCTAAATCCGGGATGATTTTTCCACGAAGGGTTGTATGAATTCCCATGCGGGGCACCGAAATTACCCTTAAAGCCTCCTATACCACTAACTTGCTCCTGCAATATCACTTTGCAGGCGGGTATCGTCGGGCATTCCTCAGTTGAATGTCCCGCCTCACAAATCGCACACACCTTTTCGACGGGATTCTTGATAGATCTAACTACCTCGCATAAATCTCGAAATCCTTTCTTAAGGGTGTCCAATCGACAATCTGACATAGAGGTCTTATCTACATGGTGTAGGCCGGATGCCAATGGAGTGGTGGTCGCTTGACGATTTCGATTCTGAGCATTAGGATCAGAAATATCCCATGATTGGGTAGTCTCAGCGACATACCTCAGGTGAAGCTCAGCATCGTGGCAATCTAGCTCGATATACGGACCACTACCCATGGTTTCAATGAGTTTCTTGGAATTAAGGTTCAACCCATTATAGAGGAAGGAAATGATTTGAGCTGTATCAAATCCATGATGGGGTCATGAAGCAGTTAACTCATTGAAACGCTCATAACATCGATGGAATGGCTCATTATCCAATTGCCTGAACGATTGAATCTGAGCCTGTATGGAGATTGTTCGATGTGGTGGAAAGAACTTTTTGAGAAATCTGGATTGTAACTCGATCCAAGATGGAATCGAGCTCGGAGGTAAAGACCATAGCCAGGTCTTAGCTTTATCTTTTAACGAGAACGGGAAGAGTTTGAGGCGAATCACCTCCTGTGTGCAAGTTTGATCGTTGAGGGTATCGCACACGTCCTCAAATTCCCTTATATGCAGGTATGCCTTTTCTGAATCCATACCGTGATAGTGTGGTAGCATCTGGATCATCCCATTTTTGAATCGGAACTGCCCGACATTATATGGGAGTATAATGCATCCCGGAGTGACAGTGCGCTCAGGATATAAGAATTCTCTCAATGGGCGGTACGGAGGCTCTTCCTCACCGGTAGTTGCATTACTATGCTGCGATATCTCTATCTCACTAGACGATTCGGTGCTCTCACTGGGTGTGCACGACGTGTGTCCTACGAAGGAGAAGGGAGTGTTGCTAGAGATTGAGTGTGACGGTGTGGGAGGTGGGATCCAGAACTGTGGGGCTTGTGGAGTGTGGGGACTATCAGGATTATACTCAACAAGTGGATTTTCGTGAATGCTGGTTGGAGTATTATAGGGTGTGGGAGTGGTTTCAGAATTTTGCATTAAGTTTGTGAGAGATGGTGGTGAATCTTTTTGTGCTTTTTATATTTTTTTGATTTTTTTGGATTTTTGAATTTTTGGTCAAAGCTTTGGATTAACTCGATCTAATCCTAAGTCTACCTAGTTCCCCAGCAACGGCGCCAAAAACTTGACACGACTCAGAATGTGACTCTAAGGTGTGTACTCTCTAGGCTCAAGTGCAAGCTTGTCGTTCAAGTAATAATCCGACAAGTCGGGTATCGATCCTCAGGGAAAAAGGACAACGAAGTTGTGACGACGGGATAAGACGGAGGAATCCTAAAGATGACTCTAAAAAGAAAGAAAAAGATTGATTTGGTTTTTGGGATTCGATTACACTAAATGCAATTACGAAAGTATGGTGAAAAATGCAGCTAACTAAATGACCTAGATTAAGAATGAAGGATTGAATTGAACTTTTAAATGAGATGATGAAAAATAGGACGGGAATATAATCCCCCAACCCTAGTGTATTGCAGTATAATATTAATCGTAAATTTATCTAATTAATATGACCCGGAATTTAGTACTCCCAAGCTTACGTATACGAGGTTCAAGCCCGCGTCATACTTAATCAAAGGATGAGTAAATCAGTATCACGATAGCGACGCTCGAATTGTATTCTCAATCATCCCGGTTACCCATAGGCAAACAAAATATTTAGACCTACAATTGTTGTATCCCTACGCAATATGGTCACAATTAATTACTAAATTCTGAGGATTAAATTTATACGTGCAATGACCACATCAGGTTGGGTTCATGTAACCCGACCTTGGAAATCTAGCCGGACATACCGAAAGTGATGAAAACAGTGTTTAACATGCAAGAGTACATGATTAATCTAAGGACAATTGATGGAATACTGTAGAATAGAATCACAAAGAAGAAACAACTTACTAAAATTACCCAAGGAACAATCGCAGCAATAACTAAAATTGGTGATCACACAAACTTTGAATAAACTTTCAATCCTTGAATAAAAAATGGAAATTGTACCTACAACTAGGGTTTTTGGAAGAATAAAAGAGATTAATCTAATCCCCTCCGTTCTTGCCTACTTTAAAAAGAAAATAATTCGGGTTTTTATACCGTACATGAAATTCCAAGAAGTTGAGTATAAGTTGGAGTCTTTAGAGGAGAATCAAAAAAACAAAATCTCGAGGGGCGGACCGGTCCGACCCTTAGGCGGATCGGTTCTTTTATTTTCCAAGCGGACCGGTCCGGGTGCGGATCGGTTTTTTTATTTTTTGTGCTCTTCGGTTCGCAGTCCTCTGGAGTTTGCACAGCGGACCGGTCCGGGTTGAGGGCGGACCGGTCTGCCTATTTGACTTTTCTCTCAAACTTTGAGTGTCCATATCTTTTGCTCCGAGTGTCCGATTGAGGTGCCGTTTCTTCCTAGGTGCTTGTGAGGATGATACCTGCAACTTCTCTTTAGGTACCTCATCCGGATTCTGGGTAGAAATGACTCTTTTGCCCTTTTGACTTTTCTCGTTGACTTTCTCTATTCTTCCGGTTTCCTTCTTCCATTTCTTGACATTAGATACCTGTAAAATCATAACAAAATACCAGAAACTCAGTGTACTTGTTAGGATGAGTCAATAGCAAGATTATGAGATAAAGTCAATCCAATTACGTTGTTCGTGGTGATTAAAGTACCGAAATTAGGGGATAAATTGGGAAGAATTTATGCCTAATCATATAATCATTTAAAAGTACAGTAGCACATAATCACATAATCCAGAATATCCGTGAGTGTACTCAACTCACATAGGTTCCTATGGACTATACGAAATCCTAAAAATAAAAGTACGAAGGCCTATACCCGTAGTTATCGAGGATCACTCATGAATGCTAGGTATAGTTATAGTGTTTCCCAAACCTATAACCTCAAGGAATCAATGAAGTTAAATCTCTACACCTTACCGTCAATCATATGACCCCCATACCCAAGGCTATATGAAAGGAATTCCCCATCTATTTACCCTTGGGAAAATGGGTAGTTCAATAGGTAGTGTCGGGGTAAATACGACCTAAGTAGAGAGCATCTCAATCACCAGAAATACCATGAGTGGTCAATGTTTTACACGCCCCCATTAAATCCCTCCTTGTACACCCCCCACAAGCAGACACACCCTCGATATGATTGCCAATTTTTTTTAAATAGAGATTTATTTATAAACACATGTGAGAAGATCCCTCACTATGGCTTACAAAATAGAAAAAGGAAACTAAAGAGATTAGAGATTACAAACAATCTTAAGAAATTTTCCTAATGTATGGAGTTTTCATTTTATTTAATTCCAAGATACCTTTGAAATACTTAGGAAGAAGGTCTATGTTATGAGACATTAAATGATCCTTATGAAAACATCCCATCTTGGACAAGAAATCAGCTGCAAAATTTTCCTCTCTATGAATAGGCTTTAACTTGCATTGAATGGTAGAAGCTAAAGATAAATCTTTGAGCAGTAAGCTTCTAATTTTCCATGGACTTGAAGCCTTATTGTGGATAGCTTCTATAAAAAATTTGGAATTAGATTCAATTATCAGGTCATAGTCTTTTAGATCTTGATAATAAGTAAGCCCTTGGACTAGAGCAGCAACTTATGCTTCTAAAGTTGAAGAATCTCCTAAATAATTGTATAAGAACTATAACACTTCACCTTTGATTTCTTAGAACACCACCAACTCCACTTTTGCTAGGATTTTCCAAAGAACTTCCATCAACATTAAGAACCACAACACCTTGAGGAGGGAAATACCAATGCAGCATGATAAACTTGGATTTGGGGATTTTTGGACCTTTGTAACAGATAGTAGAAGTAACTTGAATGCAATCAATATTTGTATTAGTAGACATGGGAGAATTCTCAAATCTGGTAATGTTTCCATTAATCCAAATATGCAAACAAATTAGAAGTGGAATCAATTGAAAAATAAGTTTTGAGGAAGGGTTTGAACATAACCACCAAGAAATAAGCATGTGCCTAATAAAACCCTCTTGCCTAATTATCCCATACATTTAACCAAAGAAATTCCATAGCTTGATTGTTGTTTCACTTGAAGAAAAGAGATGTTCTGTACAAACTATTCTCAATTGAGTTAAACAAATAATCTCTTTTAACATAAGTTAATATTCATGTTAACTTAACTCGATTATACACAATACCATCTCAAACTACTGATGATCTATAGTCTAGGTATCATTCTATACCTAATTGTTGCAAGATTCATTTTAAATATCTAATTACCTCACTTGAACGGTTAATAAATATATATAATTATCATATACACTATAAAACCATTAAGAAACAAAATTTTCTATAGATATCTTCTCGAACCCATGGCTTTAATCTAGGTATAATATCTACCTGTTGGTTTACATAATTATTCTAACTCTGTCACTACCCCTAATTGATGGGTTTCCAACTTATTATCATTTTTAATCCGATTAATGATATCACTAAGATTACTCGGCATATAAAAATATCAACTCAGAACTACAAGTATCTAAAATAGGTTTTAATATGAAATATACTCCCCGGATATCCCTCTAAGTGATCCACAGTCTTAAAACTGAACCCCAATCTAATTTTAAACCAAAACATCCACTGGTCAAAGGTCGTTTGAACGACCCCTTTAAGTCATTCAAATAAGATATACTTTCTCATTCGAAGGAGATCTACTAGTCCTTATAATGAAATACCCTATCTCATTTGAAATAGACTTCAATCGTGTTGGAACAAGATGGTTGTAGTTGCCCTTCTTTTTCTTGAACCGAAACATTTATAACCATAAAAAAACTCCAACTTAAAGTCTCTAATCATTACCCACTTTACTTATAATCAAATATACATTTTAAAAATACCAACATTTAATAACCATCTTTATGTGATTTAAACAATGTTTAAGGATCTAATCACATATTCTAAGGATGTAACCCTAAGTTCATTAACTCAACAATAATAATCAAATTAGTTAGCGAATTCAATTCAATTCAATAAAATAAATAAAATAAGGTATGTTTAGATTAACATCATCAAGATCAACATTTAATGTTTATAGGTTCAGATTACATATATCCATGGTTCAATTTAGGATGTAATAACTAATCATAGTAGTTCTTCATTACAAAATTCGGCTTGAGCATGTAATTAACTCTAATTACAAAATTAGGTTATACTATGATTTTAAATCAGACTTCATGAGTGAAATTATAGAATCTAATGAAATGCTATTATTCTAACAAAAATGTAATCACATTCTTAATCAATCCCCAATTCTCTAAGCCATGACCTTCATTCTTCAAGCCAGGATTTCTCCGCCTCTTCCTTCGCAGCTAGATAGGTTAACCTAAAATGTTATATTAACTTACTAACAAAGAAATTAGGCTAGGTTTCCAAAATAGTCCAAATTAAAATGGCCCAAAACGTGTTCCAAATAGCCTAAAACTTGACCCAATTCACATATTAATGCAATTGGCTAAACTCCCAATATAATAATATCAAATCAGACTTTTTAAACATCATATGAACCTATAGGCAGGTTAACATATTTTATAAGTCAATCGTCTTAATTTAATTATCTCATTGAATTAATTAAATAGTCAATACACATATTTTATGTTTTTTATAATCAATATAAATATATTAAGTTAAATCTTAATTATTAATTAATCAATTTGTAAATCGGTATTATAGAAGATCCTTCATGATCAGTGGCACCCGATGACGAAGGAAAAATAAAAATAAGGAAACCCCCGACACCAGGTCCCAGGCCCTTCTATAATCGTCCATGAGAATGCCGCGTGATATTGATTAACCCGAATTCACAAATTCCAATTGTTAACTTATTTAATTAGAGTCAATTTTTAAACCAATTTAATTTAGCCCTAAAACATGCAACAATGTTACTGAAATCAAACCAGCATAAATAAATTACTGATACACAGATTTCAGAAAAACCCAAAAAGTGAAAATCTTTTATTTCACTTAATAATACTCACAATGATTACAAGCGAAATTTGCAATGAATATCCACAGATACCCACAAGAACATGTAGTTCTGAATCATTCCATCAACACCCATAAGTACTCCCTATGACACGCAGTAAACGTCAGCCCAGTACCTACCCTCAAGTGTCACCTAGATGAGCAGTAGGTTAACCCTCCCTACAAGAGAAACTCCAGAAAAGATGTATCTCGGGTTCCAAAAAAAAATTCATTAAAGATAGGATTGTGAATTGAAAATAAAACGATTTAAACCTTAAATGAAGAAGACAAAGGTAATCTGTTGTTTGTAATTTTTGCAGAAAGAAACTCATCAGGTCATCTTAATGAAAACGGAGTCATTTAACACACTTTATATAGAAAAAATGAGTTGGTAGATCGCTCGAATGAAATAGGGAAGTCGCTCGAATGAGGACAAATGTCGATCGAACGAGCTTCGAGTGCAATACACATGTCGATTGAATGATAAGCTCAAGTCTCTCGAACGACAGAGCAAAAATATTTTTTTCTTTAAAAATCCGACTCAACGTTTAGAAAAATATTTTGATGAAAAACAATGCCTCAACACTTAGAAAATATTTTAGAAAAAATATCCCAACACTTTAAATGAAAAGTTAAAGTACTTAGACACATCCTTAAAAAAATTAATCTCGCAGAGGCTCTGAATGTTGATGAAATTTGATATTCGGATCCATCTTCATGTATCTTCAAACTTGAATTTTTTATTTGACAGTTTGTAGTGGTATACGATACACACCAGTGTAAACATGACTTATAAAATATGTCATTAGAAATCTCCCCCGATGCCTATGTTGGTACAAAATAAAAGCATCCAAATTATCAAATCAAAATGCCTATACAAATCTAATACCCTATGTAGACACCACATTCTAGGACCCCCTAGGTCTCCCCTTAGGTCCCTAACACCTCCCCATCTCATCGTAAACCCTAAGTCGCACTCCGAGTACCTATCTAGAGCCCACCGGGTGCCTCGGGCCTCGTTTAACTCCGATCAACTCTATTGTCAGACCGAAAGTTCATTGAATCATTGAAGGGATCTGAATACCCTTAAAAAAGGTCTGCCCCAAGCATTAATCGGCGTAACAGTTCAGATGAACGAATCATTTTGCTATCGAAGATCGATTCAGAGGTAGCCACCGGGCACTCCCGGGCACTAATTTGACCCCAATCAACTTCACCGTTAGAGAGAAATATCTTTGAATATTCCAAGGTCATGGAAAACCCTTTCCAATGGTCCATCCCGCATGCGAAACAGCATTACCGTTTGAACGAACGATCAATTTTCTCTCAAAAATTGATCGGGAGGCCACCGGGCACTCTCGGGCACCGTTTGACCAAATTCAACTCTTTAGCTCAAACAAGACTGAATGAATCTCTGAATGACACTGAATACCCTTCTAAAGGTCCACCCCGTGCATGATTCTGGCCTACAGTACGAAAGAATAATTCGTTTTACTCCGAGAGGTCCTCAAGCGCTTTCAAGCCCCGGTTGACCAAGGTTAACTTTTCGAACCAACCCTTTGGAATGTCAAAGTACATCTCCTAACCTTTTCAATGGCCTGTCCTGTGCACAATTCTGAATTACCATGCGGATGAACGATCCGTTTCCATCCAATGATCTCCGTCCAAAGGATTGACGTGTGCTTCCGAGCCACATTTGACCCAAAGTCAACTACCGAACCCGAGAGCAGTCCGAAGGAGTCTTTAAGGTCTTTGAAAGAAATTTCTAATTGTATGCCCCGTGCATGATTTGGATCAACGGTTCATGTTTTATGATAATTTTTCCAGAAAATCTGCACGGGATTATCAATTGGCAGGTCTAAATCCCTGCCTATCGACACTGTGTCTGGGAGCACATGCCGATAGACACCCCCTGGGGTAGGCCGATCATCACCCCCCTGTCCCTATAAATAGGTTCGATGACCTGACTCCAAGAACACAACAAATCCATCAACACTAGTGATCTTAACAACATTCCCTCGAAATTAGCAAAGTCACTCATGTGAAGTTCCATCTAAGATTACATTCCCATCCTTTTCATACCCAATTTGGAAAAATATCCTTCTCTCTCATCAACATTCATCAACACTCAAGGGACTTCATCCAAGATCAAAGATCAAGCTTCAAAGAAGGTCCAATTCCTTCCCTCTCTCTTCAAATTCCTTGTTTTCGCATAGTAAACATTAGATTCATAATGTAGTTCTTACTTTAGTTCATACACATTAATATCTACATTTTCATTAGTATATTGCTCATACTTTATTTTCTACAAAAAAATCCAAAAACAAATAAAAGAGGGCTACACTTGTAAATTCCGAACAAAATTATCCATCACACTTTTTCCAAAATCAAAAAACGCATTTTCTACACATACACATATAATAAAATTCCGATCGAATATATAGGATAAACCCCATCCCTACGCTATATTCAAACTATGTGGATGGTGATGCCTTTATAGGCTATATAGGCGTCTCAGATTAAAACCAAGACTCGAGTCCAATTTTCCAATTCTTTCTATTTGCCAAATTCCTTACTTTCCTAAAATCTCCCATTTTCACACACACACACACACACACACACACACACACACACACACACACACACACACACATATATATATATATATATATATATATAAAAATTCCGTTCGAATATATGGGATAAACCCCACCTCTATGCTATATTCAAACTATGTGGATGGTGATGCCTTTATAGGCTACATAGGCATCTCAGATTAAAACCAAGACTCGAGTCCAATTTTCCAATTCTTTCTATTTCCCAAATTCCTTAGTTTCCTAAAATCTCCTATATATATATATATATGTATCATACTTGTTTGCATTTCATCCAACACATATTATCGTTTCCTATTAACGACCAATGTTGTGATGAACGCACAAATCATTCTTTCTACATATGTTATTTTGGGAGCATTCTTATGGATGACCTCACTCTACCTTGTCCATGGTATGAGTTGAATACATCCGATCTCCATTATATAAACATGCTCACACACTTCACGGGGATATAAAAAGGAAGATAATAACACTAGCCTATGAGAGGCCGAAAGGGCGGGATGGGTTCCTATCACCTTCCCATTCCTAAACATAGCCCCCAAACCTTCGAACTATTGGTTTCATATGAATCCGTTTGTTTTTTATGCCGCTCTCTCAAAGTGGCAACATTTCTTTTGCCTGTTTTACACAAAATAGGCTAGTGACTCCATCTCTTAGTATTTACCCCCACACCGACAATGACCGAAGAAACCTTCCTAGGAGGGGCGCGAGATCGCGGTGCAACCTTCCTAAAGGGGAGATGTATCTATCTTTATATCTCTTTCCTCTCCCCCAAGGCGCCAATCGGGATGGCCACAGTGGCAACTATGCTAGGGACTATTTTTAAGAAGGATAAACTCTATTTGCATGGGTGTTTTACTTTATTATATATCCCTTATTTTTTATGTTCCATTATTATTCCCTGTACATATGTACCTCATGCTTATGCCACTATTCACACACTTGTAGAAATTTTCCATGTACACTTCAGACCACGTGAATCTAGGATCACATATATCCACTTATTGCACACACCACGTAGAAATCCATTCTTAGGTGTCACTAACACACACCTCCACTTGTTTATATCCATGCTCACTTACACTTAGTACACATTCACTCTCACTTGTTGGATCTACTATTTATACTTGTACCTCATTATCGGCTGGGCATGATCAATAAATATACTCTCTCCATATGTTCCTAATAAAATAATCATGCATGATACACATAACATCACCAAAGAGCATTGTTATTGACCAAATTTTTTCCCATAACTGGGGAGTCACTTCGTGACGTGCGCTGGTCCGACAGGTCGCAGTTAGCCTAAGCGATATCACTTTCACCTTCCATTGGACAAATACCTTTGATGTATATCGAATGGTTCCCCCACATCGTACCTCTTGGCCTAAGTCATAATGGGAGGTATATCGCAGGGAAATCGTTCACTTAAGTTGAGTATATCTAATTTACTCTCACACGTACCATCCCCATGAGGTATATAGTGAGACAATTCACGTACACTCAGGTATATCAAATGGCTTGTCCACACGTACCAATTTCCCTCAAAAGCAAGATGTATATTATGGAAGTCATGCCAAAGGGGGGGAACACCATCTAACTACATACCCGCATATTGGTGTCAAGCCTAGGACACACATGTTAGATTGTCAGTTTCGACCCGAAACTTTGTCAAAATTTTGGGTCGGCCTGTTGCCCAAATTTTTGCCTCAATTTTTAAAACGGGACTCTGCCCATGAGCCTGGTAACAAGTCCAACCCTACTTTTTACATATATTGCAAACCCAAATCTTCCAATCTTGAGTCCCGTCCGGCATTTCTTTTTTGCATCTAAGCAAACTTAATACAAGTGAGAACCTAATAAACATAATAATCATGCTGAGACCCGGCTCTCGTCTTTTTCTCTCCCTTTTAAAAAGTGTCCAAAAAACGTTTTTATCCTCATGTTTTCCAAAAAGATGTCGAAAAATTTTTCCTCCTTATCTAGAAATAACAAATTCCCTTTTTTTTTAAATAAATCCCAATTTTTCTCCTTATCAGGTCGATTGCATACCCTTGGCCTGGCTCCCTATTGGCTTCGGTCTTCAGTCGAACCGCCCCAAAGTTCTATCTGTCCCCTTACTTATTTTGAGTCCAAGATTCACCCACCTTCTATGGAGAACACGGATCAAGTGCCGAATGTACAACCGAATTTATTGATAGTTCTAGCTCAACTCACTACCAAAATTGACAACCTTCAAATCGAGGTTCATGAGAGGCAAAGAAACCAAGTCCCTATCCCTAAAGAGCCCGAGGTCCTTTTCCCTTGCGCTATATGTCTTCTTGTACCCGAGCCTATTTGGGTTCTCGAGGATTACCAGTACGCTCCCCGTGCTCGTCCTGCTATTGGGCCACTGCTAGCCCATCTGCGTATGTCAAACCTTGCTCAACCAGGGTCTAACTTACCCGTGATTATTGACCCGAAAGAGGCGGAATCGAAATAGGTCAAGGAAGACCTTAAGATGTTGACCAAGAAATTCGATGAGGGCAAACTCTTTGGGAACTACATTGACTGCACCCACATGCCCCCTATCCTGAAGCCAGGTTAATAGAAAAATTCAAGATGCCCAATATCGATAAATTCGAAAGAAGTGGACCCCCAATTGTTCATCTCCGTAGCTATCACCGAGCCATAACTCTCCTAGGGGATTCTGAAGAAATAATAGCCCAGATGTTCCAACAGACTTTGAAAGATAGAACTCTCCGTTGGTTCTTATCCCTTGAGGAATCCAGAATCTGTAGTTAGGAAGATGTTGCCTGCTAGTTCATATCACAATAAAAGTAAAACGAAGAGCTAGAAGTTTGTAACAACCCTCGCTTTTGGGAGCCCATTGTATAATTATTTACTATGTTGAGTAGTTGCATATATAAAATGCTTTATGTGGGTAAGTATTAATTTGATGAAATAAGTTAATATTTACTAATAAGTTGCATGATACCATGTGTGTAAGTAGTTGTTACCATGTGGTGTTCTATTTTGTCATGAAGAATTAATATGGCAATTTGAATTAAAATGGAACCGAAACTTGAAATGGCTTATAAAATCTCCAAATGATAATTTGGAGGGTGTAGTTAGTTTCGGGAGGTGCGAGACAGTCAAAATGTGTGCCATATTGTATTTTGGGATTTTGGGCACTTTTGACTGGTTTTGGCATATTGCGTATTAGAAATTAATTATTGCGGTATTATTACTTAAAGGTTGGAGACTTTTAATCTTAAGCAACGGTTTAATCTTTCCCTAAGTCTTTCATTTCCTCTTATTTGCCCTAAGTGCTCTAGCCCTAGAGTGAGAGAGAGTGAGAGTGGAAGATTAGAAAAAAAAAAAAAAGAGAGATCTTGAAGATTTGTGGTTTGATCTTGCTTTCTTCTTCAACCAAGCATGATATTGAAACCCCAAGGCAAGTTTTCTACTTGATATTATATGGATTAAGATGAATAATTAGTATGGGTAGATATTTATAGTTTTGATGTAATATAATTGTGGTTTTTGGTTGGATTTATGTGTATCAACATCTCTGGTAGAGATAGATTGTTGATTGAGGTAGAAAAATGTTGTTGGGAGCATTTATGATCTTTTGGTATCATTAAATGTAGTTGGATGATTTTGGGTTGGTTATTGATTTTGGGTTTAGAAGATATTAGGAGAAATAGGTCTAGGTCTGCTATGGCCGGTCGACCGCGTATCTCAGACCGATCGACCGGGCCTTCGGAGGAGGGCACACTGCTTTCTTTCAAAGGCATGAAATAAGGGCGCGGTCGACCGCGGTTCTACCACAGGTCGACCGGTCCGTCCAAAATGAACTTTTTGCTTTCTTTCAAAAGCTAAA
This sequence comes from Sambucus nigra, assembly GCA_949130495.1. Classification (NCBI taxonomy): domain Eukaryota; kingdom Viridiplantae; phylum Streptophyta; class Magnoliopsida; order Dipsacales; family Adoxaceae; genus Sambucus; species Sambucus nigra. Next base: position 320,376,762 of record OX422209.1, on the reverse strand, counting down.
ATTTGAGACGCGGTCTTAGGACCGGTCGACCGGCCCCTTGTTTTCTTACCCAACTTCCCACTTTTGTTTTTAATCCTTTTCTTACCCTAGGAACTTAGGACTCTTCTTGAATGAAGTAAACCTTGGCTTTTAGAGTCCTAGTTGAGTTGGTTGTCACCCTAGTGTTGAATGGGTTTCACTTGGGGTTAAGTCCGGGGGAGAGGTTGTCCTAGTGATGTTAAGGCATCACTTTTCTTTGTGCACCCTAATAAATATAGATGGGAATTGTAGGCCCATACTTGGAGACTTTACGGGCTTGAAATGAGGCATAAGACCTTAGGCTTGGGAAACAAAAATAACCTCCTTGGAGATTTATTCGAGGCATAACCTAGGATGAAAAGTAATGAAATATCCTATGATAACGATTTCAAACAAATGAAACATGTAATTGTAAATGAAATGAAAAGTATGGTTTTTATAGTAAATGCTAATTTACTTAAACACACCTCTCTAAATGCTATCATAAGGGAAGCTCGTGCATGAGGTGATGTTCCTTAACTAGTGAATGCAGGGAGACTATAGTCCTCGGCCATATGCGGGTTTATTATATGTATTTTCTGCGCTAGTGAAGCAATTCCGGGTGTGGTTATGACTCACTCGCAAGCATATGGCCACTTCTCGACGTGTGTTAGGTACCCAGGCTGCCTTGTTTGATGGGCCCCTGGAAGATGATAGTCATTTAGGGGCGCGCCCAGTGGGGAAACTCGAAGGGGCGGTCTTAGAATCGTTATATGCATAAGAATATAGCTTTTCTAAAACTCAAGTGGGACTTGAGGGTTGTATAATTCCACTAAATGATATTATGACAATTACATTCCTACTAAGGAATGGGAATTGGAATGAAATAAGAAGATAATGTTCGTATATTCCTGTTAAGGAACTGAAACTGGATTAAAGTGGAATTTGGGGAATACAAGTTTTTAATTTAGTTTTAATTTGATTATTGCATAATTTCATCTTCATGCATAGTCTCCTTTAGTCATGTCATTTTTCACTTGTTTTCTTATGATTCATGCTTAGGTTGTTAGGTTCTGTTTTCCATTATCATAATTAACTGTTCATATCTAGCATGCTTTTTATTCATCTGGGAACTATATATAAACCGGGTCCTGACCCGTTCTTTTTCCTCTATGTTGTGCTTGTTATTGTATTCGCCCAGGTGCTCCTCCGCAAGGACGCCCGTGTTGATATTCCTACTCTTTTGCTTTTAAGGAGCTGTATGAAATTGCGAATATTATAGGATGTTTTTCTAGACGCCCTCATTCTTTTGATATCTAGTTATGATCGGGTCTGTCACTCGGGCGAGTGGCCCAAATCTTGTAATTGCTTAATGAATGTAAAACGTAACATCTAAACTGTTGTGATTACTTTTGTGTAGCAGTGAACCAACAGCATATTCGGTTCTTCTCTTTGGATATAGTGGTTTTAGACGTATGTTAATTATGTTCTTGGAATTCCACTATGGTTCTAGAATGGGTTGTTTAAATTGTTTTTCTTAACTTAACTTTTAAATTGCATAAATTATTTTGACAACCCGTTTTCTGAATTTATTGGGTGGTTTTCTCGGTTACTCTTACTATAATTGTGGTGCTGAGAATGATTTCCGTCCATGATTACCGTATATGTCGGAGTATCGGGCTGGCCACCCCTTATTTCGGAGTGCGGGTTGTCACAAAGTTACCCACCGTGACTTACATCTACTTAAGGAAAACCCTGAAAAATCAGTCAACACCTTCGTAGAAAGGTGGAGAGAAAAAAGCAGCTACCATAACCAATCATCCTTTAGAAGAAGAACATGTCAGTATCATAAAGAAGAACTTCCTACCTCATATTTGAGCAGCAATGGGAGGACAGTATTACCCTCAATTTCGATCCCTCTGTTAGTACCACGATTTCTACCATCAACAACATCTCTCAGCCTGCTGCTTCATGGGCACCAAAAAATCACCTAAACACGATCCAGAAGGAATACATTGAGCTTCATGCTTCCTTATCCAAAGTCTACCAGGCCCTCTTAAGATAAAATTTGATCAAACCCTTGGACGCTTATCCATTACCAAATCCACTTTCGAAAAATTTTAAACCAGATGCTCAATGTGAATTTCATCAAACTGCTGGCCATACCACCGACCAATGTTTCCATCTCAAAAAGGTGATCCAAGCCCTGATTGACCGAGGTGTTATCGCCCTACTAGCTAATCCCAAACCAAACACTACCCATAATCCACTCTCAAATCATGAAAATTCCATCTTCCTGGAAGAGGACTTAGAATTTGACCCATTCACCCAAATCATGCCGAGTAAATCACCAATCATACCCATATAATATCCTAAACCTCTCCAAACATGCTCCTATTTCCTCTTACACCCTACCAGCCTTACCGATCAAGCGTTATCCATTCGCACCCGAGCATGCATTACCTATCTACACCTGTTCCGGAGGTAAATATATGGAACTGTCAAAAGCACTGAACCAACTCTTAGAGTTCGAGCTTAAATTGCCCTCCCAGATGACCATCGACTGTCAGAGATTCAGTGGGTTATTCTTAGAAGCTCGAAAATGGTCCCGAGAGTAAAAAAATTGGGTGGGGCCAATCGACGAAGTCAGATTAGATGACATGGTCTAGATCATGACAAGTTTATTTCAATACACTCGTGATATTTGTAGTGTATCCAAGATACTCAATGCTTTGAAATTATAAGGGTTCCTGGTCCCTTCAATTTTGCATTTCCCTATCGAATAAGAGGAATTATACGAAAAGGCCATGGAAGTTGTGGAGTGAATTGACTTTGCATGGAAAGACAATATCGTTTCCACCGAATGGGGGCATGATTTTGAAGATTCAGATGAAATGGAAGATTCAGGAAAAACTATTTTGATAGCCAATATATGCGAGATGATATCATTCGAGGAGATGCTAGGAAAAATCAACAAGGTGGAAGAACAACCCGATATCGATAAAGAAATATGATTTGTATTTTTCCCTTGTTCTGTGAACCACATGACTAGGTCAGGAAGACACTACCAAATCTTAAATCTATAACTATCAGCAAGAGACAAAAGGAAGGGTGTTAAGAATCTCCTTATCCAAGAAATCACCCTCAAGGAAAGCAAGATCCTTAATCAACTAAAGAAAACCCAAGCCAACATCACTTTATGGGGGATTTTTATGTCTTCCCAACTGCACCGAAATGCCTTAATCAAGCTACCCACAGGACCCATAGTTCCTCCCTCAATCACGCCAGAAGAAGCGGTGAACCTAGTCAGATCCTTGACCTCTACCCGAATGCTCTCCTTTTCTGAAGAAGAAATCCTCAAGACTAGTCCCAACCACAATCATACTCTTAATATCTCTGTTGAAGCTATGGGGAAAACTGTCCACCTATCTCTTGTCGATAAGGGATCAACTCTGAATTTTTTCCCATTAAGAACCCTCAATTGTCTGGGATTTAAAGTGAGAGACCTTGCTCCAACCTCTGCTGTCGTACGTGCCTACGACAACACCCGCTGAGAATTAATTAGATCTATAAATATTTTAATAGGGGTTGGCCCTATAAATCCTATTATTGAATTCTAAGTCATCGACATCCCAACATATTTCAATATGATGCTCGAACGATTGTGGCTCTATAGCATCAAAGGGGTGTCTCCTTCCCTTCATCAGAAAATGAAGTTTTTTGCTAACGGATAGGTTATTACCACTTGGGAGATAGTGACAACACTCAGAATGTAAACACGATATGCTTATGTTAGGATTCCAAGGTGAACCACTCCTAGTCCCAGTAGGGGTGACTTCAAAGATAGGGTTTGTCCAGAATATGACCCTTATGGAAACGTTAATGTAATCAAGATGTTTAAGAACATACATTTCATTCCCGTATTGGTGTAAGGGCGAAGAAAGCAAGGGATAACTCAACCCATTATGTTGAAGGAGACCTTTCCTCCTTGGGGCTTGGGCTATCAGTCATAAAAAAAAGAACTTAGATTGATCCATCAACCTCGACTGAAGAGGAGGTTAAAATGAGCCAGAACTATCTCGGGAGATTGCCTAAATGGAAGATTCATTAGAGAATGTGAAGATTTCCCCTCCTACAACTTCCCTGAACCTTGGCATGACCATATAAACCAAAGGATGAAACCAGTAATGGAGATCTTCTTTCAAGACAGCTACTCATGGTCCGAGAGTTCCCAGTACCGTGTATAACCACTCACTGATGGGACCATAACTAATATCGGGGATTCTGAGGGCAGTAACTCTGAGGACTCTTTCAATTTACAGATACTTGGGATGAAACTCTACATGATCCACTCAGGGGCTACATCATTGATTCCATCTTACCTTATAAAATATATTTATGCACCTCTTCTCAACTGGCATGATGCACTTGTGCCACCTTCTAATTTTCAACTTAACCCCGATGTTTATCCCATTTCCCTTTTAGTTGTTTCCCATCACTCTGATTTAATCGAGTCCTCCTTTAATGAGGTTCTCAATGTTATTTTCCCTATCAATGAAATAAATGAAGATTTTAAGTATCTTGTTGTGCCTTACATTAATTGTCCTGATTCTAATCAAACTCTTGATGATGATGATTTTGTAAATGAATAATTTTTAACTGATCTAAATAAGGTTAATAACAAACAAAATAACTGGGTTCAAGTTAATGAAGATGAAACTATTGTTATTAATCTCAATTTTAGTAGTCAAATGTGCGAGATTAGAATAAGGGTCACCCTTAATGAGCATGAGCACACGCAAATTGAAGAACTACGAAAGGAATTCATGTTTATCTTCACCTGGTCCTACGATGATATGCCCGATATTGACCCTGAGATAGCCTAATATGAGATTCAAACTCTCCCGGATTACAAATTGGTCAAACAAAAATTGTGAAAGCTCCGCACCAACTGGTCACTCAAGGTTAAAGAAGAAGTAGTCAAGCAACTGAATATGGATTTCATTTGTGTGATCAAATATCCTACCTGGCTATCAAATATCGTACCCATGCCAAAATCGGGAGGGAAGGTTAGCATGTTTGTCTATTATCGAGACTTGCACAAGGCCTCTCCGAAGGATGATTACCCACTACCTAACATCAACATAATCGTGGACAATATGACCAGCCACACTCTCAAGTCATTCGTTGACGGGTTTTTCAGATATAATCAGATCAAGATGCACCCAGATCACCAAGAGAAAACTGTAGTCATCACCCTTTGGGTAACCTTTTACTACACTGTCATGCCATTTAGTCCCAAAATACATGGGCTACCTACCAGAGGGTTAACACAACCATTCTGCATGATCTGATACACAAGGAAGTCGAGGTCTACATAGATGACATGATTATCAAGTCCAAGACAAGGTAAGGCTATGTTCCCACTCTCCGAAAGTTTTTCAAACGACTACGACAATACCAGATGTGGCTCAACGCACAGAAATGTGTCTTCCGCGTCACAAAAGGAAAACTTTTGGGAGTCATGGTTAGTGAGAAAGGGATGCAGATCCTGCCATACTTAAGATGCCACCACCTCGAATGGATAAGGAAGTTCGGGGGTTCCTTGGGAAATTACAGTACATCAATCGGTTCATTAGTAAATTAACTTCCATATGTGAACCCATCTTCAAACTCCTCCAAAAGGATTCAACCAAAGTCTGGAATGAAGATTTCCAAGAAGCCTTCGATCGAACCAAGCAATACCTAACCCAACCTCCGATGCCCATGCCTCCACAGCCTGATCTTCCCTAACTCATATAACCAATCGTAATCGATACTGCCATTGGGGCTTTGCTAGCCCAATACCTCTAAAACACTAGCAAAGAGAGAGACATCTACTATGTCAATTGAAAGTTGTATGGTTAGGAAGTTAACCGCACTTCCTTAGAAAAATCATGTGCCGCTCTTATCTGGGTTACCCAAAAGTTACAGCACTACATGCCCAGCTTCCCCATTAAGCTTGTATCCCGAATGGATCCCATCAATTACTTGCTCAAGAAATCTGCCCTGTCCAGCTGAATGGCCCATTGGTTGATGCTCCTAATTGAATTTGATATCACCTATGTCACGCAAAAGGCCATGAAAGGAAGAGCCATCTCTGACTACCTTATGGAAGAGGCCGATGTCTGGATCTCTGAGTTCCCTGATGAGAGTATCCTTCGTACCTCCCAAGAAGACCTTCTATGAAAAATTTTCTTTGATGATGCTGCCAACAAAAAAAGGTATGGAATAAGGATACTCCTAATTTCCCCTGATGACTCTCACACTCCCATTGCCATTAAGTTAGACTTTCCTTGCACCAATAACATGAATGAATACAAGGCGTGCATGGTAGACCTCACATTCTCCATCAAGAAAGGAATTCGATACCTCATCATCTACGGGGATTCAAACCTCATCACCAGTCAAGTACTAAAAAAATAGAAAGTTAAGGACGAGAAACTCTTACCCTTCCACGCTCACTTAGAAGAGTTAGCTTCCTAATCTTAAGAAATCACCTTCCACTACTTTGCCCCGAGGAAAGAATAACCTAGTCGATGCCCTTGCTAACTTAGCCTCCATGATTGACATACCGGAGGGAATAACTATGGCCCCTTTCCCTGTCCAAAAATAAGACAAACCATCCCACTACTACCACATTGAGCATGGCATGGAGGAAGATCCTGAGGTAGCTGGCTTCTAGTACTATGATATTTGGAGGAAGATTCTTATCAGATCCTGAGGTATCCCCAAGGATCTGATAAGAATAACCGAGTAACTCTCCACAGATTGGCTGCCCAGTATATTATCTGTGATAAAGCACTGTTTAAGAGAAACTTTGATGGAACCCATTTACATTACATCGCAGGGGATGACATTGAAGAAATGTTGCAAAAAATCCATAGCGGGTAATGCGGACCCCACATGAATAGCCATATTCTCGCCAAAAAGATCATCCGACAGGATTACTACTGGACTATCATGGTTCAAGATTACACAACCTACATTCGAAGATGCTTCAAATCCCAATAATTTTCTAGCCTACAATACTTACTCCCACGGGAATTATACAACATGACTTCAAATGCCAACCGTTACACCGAAAGCATCCAACGGGAATGAGTTCATCCTAGTCTCCATTGACTAATTCACCAAATTAGTCGAAGCCAAGTCATAAACAATTTTGAATGCCAAGAAGGTGTCCAAGTTCATCAGGAAAAACATCATCTGCTGATATGGAGTCCCACACAAGCTGGTATCAGATAACGGGTTACACTTCGAGGAATAAGTTACAGAAGTGGTCGATGAGTATGGAATTGAAATAGATAAATCTTCTCCATACTGACTGCAGACCAATGGCCCAGTCTAGGCAGCCAATAAGAACCTCAAATCCATTATTAACAAGATGTTCGACAGTTGTCGAGATTGGGCCGACATCATCCCTTATGCACTCTGGGGCTATCGCACTTCAGTTTGAACCTCTACTGGGGATACCCCTTACTCTGTACTCTACGGCATGGAAGCAGTCCTACCCATGGAGCTAGAAATCCCTTCACTGTGCATTATGTTTGGAAGCAAGGTAAGCGAGGAACACTGGAACTAAGGTCGTCTTGACGAGTTGTCCCTCTAGAACGGAAGAAGATTAAATCTCTTTATCGCATACACGGATACCATCACCGCATAGCGCAATCATTCAACAAGAGAGTCAAGGTTCGCAGTTTCCAATAATGGGACTTAGCTCTCAAAGAATAGTAGAGCCCATCTAGTACCCCAGAGGGAAATTCAAGCCCAATTGGAGTGACCCCTATATTGTGAAGAAGATCCTGTCAGGCGGCGCTATTATGCTCACCGACCTTGATGAATAAGAATTGGTACGTCCAGTCAACCTGGACCGTCTCAAGAAATTCTATCCCTAGTCCGATATCTTAGTGCGCTACAACTCTTCTCATCTCCCTTCTATTCTATTCTAAAAAAAACTCTTCATTTCCCCCAAATCAGAACTACGTGGGGCCTGATCCTCTCAAAAAATTCTTGCAAAAAATGAATTTCATAAAATCTTCAAAACCCTAATAGGTACATAGGCAACTCATTCGTTTACATGATCAAAACCCCCCTCTTTTTCATAAAATGCTATTTTTTTCTTATCCCTTAGGACGACAGTTCATTTTAAGATATACATGAACAAAAGGATTATGTATGCCTTAGCGTTTGGTATAGATAACTCAAAATGCAAAGGTCATCAAGAGGCATAACTAGATGATCAGAAACTTATTTATTTCATTATCTGAAATTTCAGTACGATTACATCGACAGGGAGTCAAATAACTTCCCTTGTCATCCTACTCCTACCTTCCTAAAACTAAGCCCCACTATTCCTAAAACAACCCCTCTAATTATTCCCACAAAAACACAAAATCACACCCATTATAAAAATCTTCCGAAAGCCCTACCCGTAGCGACCAGAGGAACCGGTCCCATTATGACCCATATCCCGGGGTTCCCAAACCTCCCCCCATAAATGGATAAATAAAAATAGAGTTCAATAACCAGCATCAACCCATGAGATGACAATCCATCGGATCCTCAAGGATCGAATAAGGTGTCTAAGAACTCAAATGTATAGAGAAGTAATATTGAAATATCTCACTTCCCACATAAGGCACCAAATTATTGATACGAGAAATCGGCCATAAGATGTTTTCGTATCGGCAAATCAAGAGTAAAGTGTGTAATAAGTAAATAAAGCGAGTATATAGAGAGAAGACAAGGTATAGAGTGGTTCAGCCACTAAAATAGGCCTACGTCCACTTTATTTCACTACTCTCATTAGATGTGCTACAAATTGTACAGTATTATCAAGCTGTATGAGGTTCACAAGTATAAGAATAAAAGATAATACATGGTTGTTGCAATTCCGAGCGTGCCGAAGATCTGGCCACGATGTAGATGAATAACCCCCACGCTATATGTTGAGGTTGTATATAGAGAAAGTGTGGCAAGGCTTCACCGGGTACTGTGGAATCTGCCCGGGTGGGGGGAATCCCCTTCGTTTTTGAGGTGTAGTCCCCTATTTATACGAGATAAGATCATATGAAATGATCACGTGGTAGTTCACAAAGTATGGAATTATAATGGAGAGGAATGCGACTTGTAAGGCAAATAATCGTGAGTGTCGCATCCTATAATACTTATACAAAGATGTCGCAGTACTGGATAGTTTCGCGGCATGTTGAAGGGGGTCTCACCCTGAGACGAGGAGGGTCTCACCCCATGTATTCATTAGAGCCGTACACCGAGTTCGGTAAGGCCGTGCCTAGGCTGATGGGTGCCGCAGCATGTGAGCACATGTAATGTGTATCTTCCGCGGTATCGTGTTATATTTGTACTATCAAACACTATATGCTTGTTTACATTGTTAATCCATTTCAGTAGTTAATAGATACATCTGAAGTGATCGTTTAAGTTTAAGCTTCTTTTCCTGGAATCTTTGATGCTTTTTATGAATCTAATGTGTTTCTTATTTTCATTTCAGTGTTTTTTTACAGATGATTATTACTTAAAAGGTACAAGCCTCAACTTGGTATTTTAAGCATTACGCTACCATACGTAGACAAATAACGGGCACTAACATGGGTTTATGTACTTTGTATAGGGGTACTAACAGGGGTTTTGACAATTTTGGGAAAGTTTCGTGTGAAAGAATGTAGTCTAAAATTATGAACAAATTGGATACATGATGTTATGTAACTAATAGGGTTTTTGACAATTTTGAAATATTTTCCCAATTGAGTTGAATAGAGTAGTTTGGATTGGATCAATAAGTAGAGTTGCATAGAGTAGTTTGCATGGGTTTATGTACTTTATTAAGGGTGCACGTCATTTATGTTAACTATATTAACACTTGGTGCGATTCCAGTTAACTATATTAACATCTCGAAATATTAACACTTAGTTCACTATTAACTTTATTGGTTTATCTTTACACGTAGTTTATGTTTCTAGACTCAGTAGTGATCAGTCGATCCCCACATGAGGCATGTCTCGGTAATGTTTTAATGACCATCTGTATATTGGGAACGTCTCAGCAACGCTATGCTATGCTGATATGTTTACAGTTGTATCTAGAAGTTTTAGATTCAACTTAAACAGGTGTTAAATGGTTTCCACGAATTACCAGCTCCTTAGATCAACTTAATTGCTTTCATGGGTTTCACTCTCTAATTGCTTACAATATTTTAGGGGTTGGATTCATATTTTCATTTTCTTATGCTTAATTGTTGTAGTTTTTCATTAATAAGCTATAGCACGACAAAGTTATGCATTCGACCTCAATTTCTTTCTTGTCTTCTATCACTCTTTACTACTCTATAGGTGACAAATTTGGATTTCAGTTCTGCCGATCCACTTTGTACTTGAGTCTGATCTGTTTACATCCATATCTGGAAGTTTTAGTTTCGGATCTATTATTGTTGTCAAATTATCGTCGTTCCATTAAATGCCCCTTTATATTATTATCTATCCCAGGACCATCATTTATCTTATGAAAGAGTATTGGTGTCCTTTTTTCATCATTTATCTTATGTTTTAAGATAATTATGTTTTTGTCTGATTATAATACTTTTCAGGTAGCACAAAGGAGGTGGGGAGTCGTTAGTTGATTTAAAATGACAACATATCCATAAAATTATTACACTCGGGGATCGTTATTCTCTACCAAATTTCAATAAGTATGTTTCTTTTTTGTTTATTTGGGTTGATAATGCTTAAGGTTTAATATGTTTACAATGTTAATATTTATCAAGTCACAAATATCCAAACAGAGTTTGGGAATAAATGTAGTGACTCTGCCAATGTTAAAGTATTCAATTAGAGAAATACGTTATGTGAAATGCATTTGCAAATGATTTATAGATGTTATGTCATCAAACGGTAACATATAGTGATGTGAACCAAAGAGATGGCCAAGAAGCTTCTAATATCTCAATGGAGAATGCTTATATGCTAGGCGTGTAAGTTTTGTATGAGTTTATTGTGTACTCAAAGTTTATTCAAATCCAAGTAATATGTATAACTAAAATGCTTTGTTTTATTGGTGAAGTGATAAAAGTTAAGCATTTATTGGAATTTTTCTTTGATTCATTAAATTGGTATCACTCATAATAATTCTATTATGGTTCTCTTACTCTTAATACATGTATTTTATCATTTTAATTTTTGTAAAGTTTTATAATTTTACTAATATGTTACACATATTTGTATTCGATTCATAGACATGACTACAAAGATTCTTGAGATGTGTTACACAGATTTGTATTCGTAACATGTAGATATAAAGACCTCACCTAGTAACATGTAAAGCTTTAAATCTAATACAAACAATTATCCATTTCTTTTGTAATTTAAAAAGGTTAAAGCTTATACCTATACCTAATATAAGTTGCACTACCAAAACACAATGGACATCAAAAGAGTAATAGAACAAAACATGATAGACATAGCCTGGTTTCAAAAAAATGATGAATAAAAAACATCATTTGGAGGATCAGGGAGAGGGCCTGCAGCTCTTCCTCTTGAGGTATTGTCTAATCCTCCCATATTATCTCATCTATTGATCTTTGGTGGAGGTATTGGTCACGGTAGACCGTCAAAAATAGGTGTAAATTCATTGGTGGAGGTATTGGATGTTTCTCCATGTTCTCTGTTATTAAATCCATTAGATGTTTCTCTACGTTCTCTGTTATATAACTACAGACCCCTCTCTGTTATAAACTTTTTGCCTTTTGTATTTAGGCTCACTATTTACTACCATTCTATTTATATGATGGCTAAACACTACGGTTCATGTGATCATTCCATTATCATCTTATTTATTGTGCACTACTAATCTCTCTGTGTTTTTTCTGTACATTTACAACGATGGTTACTTAATTAGTTTTTCTATAAAAGAAGTGATATTTTTTTGAGATTGTGAATATTGATTATTCTAAACTCTGTTTATGTATATGTATATATTTTCCAAACAATATTTTCACATCAAAATTTGATTTTCGTCATAATCTAAACTTTGGTTTTAGTTGCGTGAAGAGGCACACTGTTAGAGATTGATGAGTCCTCCTGTTAGTTTTTATTGTCACTGACTTTTCATGTTCGCTGCAATAATTGAGGAGTATAACCAGCACAACATTTTTCTTTTCTTTTCTCTGTTTTTGTTCTGTATATATTGGTTTTGTTTTTGTGTTATTTTTATTTTGGAGTTGGTTTGTTTTGCTTCTATCAATGGGGTCTCAATTCATTCGAGAATGAACTTGATCGATTAGACCTATGATGCCAGAATAAAATCCAGTTGATCTATTATGATTCGGATCATAGATGGAATCATCGGCGACATCAGTGATGTGACCATGCAATAAAAAATGAATCTACCTCACTCAGTTAAGTGTCCTACTTTGATTTGGTGCACACAAGTTTTTGATGGACCGTTACTGGTAAAGTTTTTAATCAAGTTTTTGATCGACTGTTACTTTGACTTGGTCCAATCAAGTTTTTAATCAAAAAAAATTGTATGATGTTGTTGATTGTATGTTGCCCCGAAACAAGGAATGCTCTTTCATCTTTACAACTCAATGCATCTTTTATCCAAGTAGTCCCATGTTTTCTAAATTTACTCACGAAATTGTTTTTGTATCTATATTATGGATCACTACTAAAAAAAAAGAATCTTTTTATTAACTTATCTCCCAGATACCCATGCGCCCCCATAATTTGGATCGGGGACACATTCAATATGATACAATTATTTTTTTCCTTCATAAGAACGAGGAATTAGATGCACAATTATTGCCTCAGCCCTATGTTTGTTTGGAAGTGTTATCTCGCAAGTGATATATACTTTATACCTTGACTTAATATGGACAATGATGACTCTTCCTACTTTCTTTATAATTTTTGTACTTACTTTAAGTTTTTGTATAGATAAGTTGTGGGAACCCTCGTGGATGAACAAATACTCTATTTTGATAATACATATAATACAGACAAATTTGGATGAACAGATATTCCTTCTACTATTTTTTTTCTATTTCATCTTTGTACAAAGCTTTCTTTCAATGTTTTGTTTTGTAACTTCCTTCATTGTTTTATTCCTTCGATGATGCTCAATTACCCTATCTGTGATGGTAAAAGGTTTAAGAAGAAAAATCGATTAAAGATTGAATGTTTCACGTTCTCTTAGTCAAGTAAGTTGTCTATCTCCGTTGATTAATTTGACTCATTTTATTGAGGTTTTAGGTGAATTAGTTCTATTGGATTGATGTGAATTAGTTCTATTGCAACATCTATACGCAGGATATAAGGTAAACCTTTTAACAAATTTAGTGTGATTCTTCCATTTTCTTTTTATTAGTATGACTTGCATATGTCTTCATTATATTTTATGTGCAAAGTGAACAAAAGTTCTTCTCATTGACAAGTCAGACGAGTCCCCGTGGAGAAGGATAAGGAAATAAAGGGAATTTCGCCCAATTGTATTTATATTGTTAGGTTTTACAACACATGGGTTTACATGGAATATTATTAAATAAGTGATGTAGTTTATACAAGTTCCACGAGTTACTCTTTATTTGGTTATTGAATTGTTTTTTATATCTTAAACAAGTGTATTGTCCTATAAATAAAGAAAACTCTATCCATTCTTTTTAAAATTTAACTTATTTGTATTGTGATTATGTTAGCTTTTTTTTTAATATAATTATTTTATTGTGATTATATTAGTGTTCCCAAATATTGTCTTACCTTCAGGCAAGAGCATACCCTAATGTGTATATATATATACTAGGGTGTACCCATGCCGATGGCACGGTGATAAATTTGCTCCCGTGATATTTTTTCTCTTAAAAAACTTTGTAATGCTGCGTATGGTATTATTCATCTCACACCTTTGTAATACTACATATGAGCATTAATGTCACTTTAAGAATGACTTAAAATTTCACACCTTAAGTTAATTAGTTACCCAAACTACAAAAGTATTAAAATCTAGGAAGAAAACAAAATATTAATTTTAGACATAAAATAATATCACGACACAAAAGTCACCAAATGAATCCAAAAGTTTTAATTGTTAAAGAGTAATTGATAATTTTATCCCATAAATGTATCAATTCAATGTCAAAACTTTTACTCACGTAAATGGAGTTGTCATTGTTTCAGTTTTTGAAATAGACTAACATGGTAAACCATGACACCTTGAAATTATTTGTAAGTACTAAAAAGGATTTTAATAATTTTTTATTTTATTGCTTAATATTTCTCAAATTTACTTATAACTTTTAAATAACACTCAAATTGACCAAAAGTGACAAAAATTGACATAAAAGATCTTGACACCATAATTCGCATAATAGTCAATTTATGCTATAAATTGTTAACAATGGTTTCAACTCAAAATTGACTTACAAATTTTATTAAGTAAACTATTTGTAAACAATTTTCCCAATTGTAAATCAAATTGCCAATTTTAAAAAAATCTTACACGCTTCAAGAGATTTGTCATTCTAATAGCATGTTGGTTTTTTGCACTGAAACTTGTAGCCAACAATAATTTTATCTTTGTGCCTTGTTCTTTTTATTTAAGTCTACATATATCAGACTACGAATAGTGATGGATAGTACTACCAACCCCTTCATAAAGGCTTCACACGAAACATTATATGTGGATAAGGAACATCTATTGTTTCTCCCATTAGCTATAGGTCCAGCCATCAAATTTCATTTAGAGATGGTACATTATTAGGCCAACTGTGTTTTTTATATTATAAGGTACCTATTATAAGATCTTCTAGGATTCATGTCTAGCATATGATTTATTACGAGCTTTAGCTTTTAGTACTTTTAATGATTTTAGAGATTTTGTACATTTAGTTCTTTAATATATGACATGTTAGTAACCTTTCATCAAGACATTTTTCATCAAGACATTTTATAAAGTTATTTATTTAAAAAATTATTTACCAATGTACCTAGGGTGTAGAACCATTAAACCCTTAGATGTGGTTTCTTAGGTCCCATTTAGGAGGTGACTGGTTGAAACACTACAGCTATATATTTAGTTCTTAATTGGTAGAGCCTTTGTCCAATTTAAAGTTTGCACCATTTAAAAAAAAAAAAAACTAAAGCCAGAAGGAAAATGGTTAAAGTGGAAAGACCTCACAATGCAAATATTTAAAAGTAAAAAATAAGTAAGTCAACCAAATAAGTTCAAACTAAAAATAGAGTAAAATGTTGTTATTTGCAAAAAAAATGAAAGGTTATACTCGTGTTTCCAAACAAAAACTGAAAGGTCACATTCGTGTTTGCAAACAAAAACAGGATATCGTGTCGTGTCGCATCGTGTTCGTGCCTAATAAAATTGTCGCGTCGTGTTTGTACCGGATAAAATTATCAAATCCATTCCAGATAATTCAGATATACAAAAAATGTAGAAGCAATATAAATCAAGGGTTTAAGTAGAACAATAAATTATTTATAACACATTGAGGTCTGAATCTGAAGTAAAAAAAAAAAAAAAAAGAAAAACAAACTCCAAAGAAAAATTTCAAACCATGGTGACTGCAGCCATTGACCACCAGTGGGCCTTCCTTTATTCTTGACTACCATCTTGGACCTCGGCTCCTTTTTATTCCTTTATTCTTGAACGAACACCACTCGATAAAAAATTTCATGCTACTAACTATAATTACGTTGTTAACAAAACTCCAATTCAAAAAAATAAAGAATCTTATTTATTGAGGAATGCATATTAAAATGAGGGGTGAAGTGTGTGAAATTCAAGAGAGGTAAACAAAACTCACCGCCAGGGCTGAGTCCACTGCCCACCCCACACCAACCACAAAATCAATGTGTCTCCTCCTCCTCCTCCTCGGGCGATGTCGATCTCCAACAGAAAGGTCTGTTCCACTTACATACAAAAAGCCTATTTTAAAACCCATTTCAAACGCACTCACATGATTAACTCGCAAACCCAAGATTCGGATCTGCTCAAAATCCCACCAATCAAACTCAAAGCCTATTGCTTCCTACTCATAGCTCAAAACCCTCTAGTCGGATCTACTTAAACTCAACATTAACTCAGGGACTCAAGATCAACACCGGATGTTCTCAAAAATCAAGTTCTCAACTCGGGTCTGCTCAAAATCCCACTGATTAAACCAAACCACCGACCACTCTACGACTCACCAAAATGGTTAGATAAGTGCATGACCAAACAGATAGAGGATGGGTGGAGGGCATGATTTGCAACAGTGATGAAAAAAACTTAAGATTGATGATGTGGTTATTGTGCCACTCACAGATCTCAAGCAAGTGAGTACCTTATAAGATGAAAGATCAAACCATACCTAGGCATCCCAAAAGTTAAGCGGTTGCCAACTTATAAGACATGGGCACTGGACAGAACCTCGAGAATCATACACCATTATTAAAATGGACCGCCCTATGAGACTTATCAGAAATTAGGAAAGAATAATGGGGGTGCCACCATTTTAACTGATCTCATCTATAAAAGCTGTAAGAGAGTCCACATCAGAGTCACCTGCTAGAGTTGTAAATGATTCTATTTCAATAGCATAACTTTTTTTGAATGATCTGGTATCATTATTTCTCTCTTCTACAACCCGATTTTTCAACAAAATAAGTACCTTCAATGTCATCAAAGTATTAGTGTATCAGTTACATTTTAAGTACATTTTTGTCATGTACTGGTCGAGATAACTCACGATTCAGATGAAATGAGCTGTGCAGGAGAGGGATGAGGATGTGGGTGGTGGTGGCGGTGGCGGTGGACTGAACCAGAGTGAGAGGGAGAGGATGGGGGAGAACGATGGACTGAACTGGGTACATTTTGTTGAGAGAGGAGGAAGGATGTGAAATAAGTTAAGGAAACAAATGTGAGATGAAAAAGGGAGAAAGAGAATAGTTGTGTTCTCTCGAGCCTTGTGCTCTGTCCATCATCATCATGAATATCTGAGTACATTTTTAAAATGTGGGCAGACTCTACATATTAGTTTATCAGTTTTACACAACCCAACAATCATGTGTATGTGTGTGTTTTCTCAATCGTTAGATTTCTCCCATTTTTATCAGCTTGACCCTTACAAACATTAAATCTGAGCCGTTAGTTGATAAAGACCAAATCCACCAGATTTCATCCCAACCGTTAGTTGGCCAAGACAAAAAAAACCTCATGCTTTATTTTATATATATATATATATATATATATATATTACTGCTCCTATATATACAATCTGGCCCTCTATTAACTAACGTGTCTTGTGTTTTAAGTTAATTTAGGAGATTATTATCCCCTCTCTCCTCTCTCTTCTCTTCTATACTCTCACGTCTCTTAATTTCTATATTATGATCCTCTTATGTTTTGTTCACAATATGTTTTTTAAATTGGCAATCTATTTCTAATTTATTGAAAATCTATTTTTTAAAGATGGAAACCTGTTTTTTTATTAGAAATTTGTTCTTTATTTATTGAAAATTTATTTTTATTTATAGAAAATTTGTTTTTCTTTTCTAAAGTTGGAAATCTATTCTTTTTAATTATTTAAAATTTGTTCTAAAACATTTAATAAAATAGGTACCAAATATGAAGATGAATATGACCATGAAGATTTTTAGACATAATTTTATTTTTTGCAATTTGTTCGGTACAATTATTTTGCTCACTTAACTTAGTATGTTTGGATTTTTTTTTATATAACAGTTCACATTTAAGTTTTTATTTTTAATTCTGAACGTGAAATTTTCGGAGCAAGCATATGAGTCACATTTTTTAAGAGTCCTTCGACGCCAACTCATGATTTTCTTGCCATGTCTTATGGATTATTGTCTTTTGGATGTGGATTTGCGTCATCGGTACTAGAAAATCGCGACACAACATGGCAGCGTGTCGCGGCCAATACATGAAAATCATGGGTCGGCATAGAAGGACTCTTAAAGAACGTGACTCGTATGCCTGCTCCGAAAATATCACGTTCATAATTAAAAAAAAAAAACTTAAATGCGAATTGTTATCAAACAAAAAAATTTCCAAACATACTTAGTTAAGTGAGGAAAATAATTGTACCAAAAAAGTGCAAAGAATAAAATTATGTCTAAACATCTTCATGGTCATATTCACCTTCATATTTGGTGCATAATATATTAAATTTTTTAAAACAAATTTTGAATAATTAAAAAAATAGATTTCTAATAAAAAACATATTTCCAACTTAAAAAAAACATATTTCCAATAAATTAAAAATAGATTGCCAATTTTAAAAAGCATGCTGTGAGCAAAACATAAGGGGAGCATAATAAAGAAATAAAGAGACACGAGAGGATCGGAGAAAGGAGAGAGAGAAAAAAGAGGCGTAATTAGGGGTGTGCACGAACCTGAATGGATCGAAAGGACTGAGAAAATCGAACTGGACCGAACCTATTTTTGCGGGTTTTTTAAATTCCGTTTTAATTCGGTCCTAAAATGTAAAGGATCACATTATTCAGTTCGATCTCGGTCTTCGGTCATAAAAGCGGGTTTGGATCGGACCGAACCTATTTTATTATATATATATATATATATATATATATATATATATATAGGGAGAGGTTTAATAGTGAACCAAAAGAATGAACTTTTTAATGAACCTACTAAGACATTAGAAATTTGATCCTTAATTTCTTATTATAATTGGTCCGCGCCAGCGGCAATTAATAATTTCTCAATCCTCCCGCTGGCGCAGACCAATTACAACAAGAAATTAAGGATCAATTTTTTATGTCTTAGTAGGTTCATTAAAAAGTTCATTCTTTTGGTTCACTTTTGAACCTCTCCCTATATATATATATATATATTAATCTAGTAACTACATTTACACACGTTGCCAAGTTCCCAACAACAAAACAACCTAATATCTTATTTTCTTTCTCTCTCTCTCATCCGTTTTCTTTCCCTCATCCTCATGAAACCCAACTGTAAATCGAAATTATAAATCGGCTGTAGAGAGAGATTTAGTGAAACCCATTTGTGGTTTAGGCTTTATTCTATAAATACAAAATGTAAGCCCATTTTGTACAGGCCGACGAGTTCATCAGGGGTTTTTCAGCCTTCCTCCGGGAATTGTAAGACTCGTCGGGGTCCGACGAAGAGGCATTAGGGTGACGACGAGGCTGGGTACTAGCGAGGCTAAGGTTTTCTTCAGTTTACAACAACGATAAAAGGGTTATCAGTCTTCCGCTTGAAGTTGGGGTGCAAGTCAGAAATTACATTGGATTTCATTATTATGGACTTCCCAACCAACCTAATCAATCTCCGATAGAGGCAATCGTTCTTCGACAGGTTAGTTGTTGGAGGTGTGCTGCTGTTAATTTTCATTTTATATTTATGCAATTTCATTTTGGTCTTGGTGTTGGGTTTGAGTTTTTGAGTGAAACCCAAAATGTGATTTACTGTTTCGATTTAGAGTTGGGTTTTATGAGATTTAGTGAAACCCATTTGTTGTTTGGGCTTTATACGATTTATGTGACTTACAGGTGAAATAAATTTTTTTCTTTATTAATTTCTCTAGTAGTTCGTGTGAATTAAACTACTACAACAGCAACACTGATTATGATATTAAAAAAAATTACTTGTTTTCCAAAATTTCACATTACATAGTATTTTTTCAATGGTCATTCAAATGCAGCAAGAGGTGTATCCCATTAAAATTCAACTAAGACTTTGGGGGTTTCTAAGACTGTTCCTGTGACTTTGGGGGTTTCTAAGACTTGTTGTGAATTTTAATTGCTTCTGTGTTTGTTTATTTGATGTGATTTTGGGGGTTTCAATTGTGTTTCGTTGTATGGACCGAATAGGACCGAGACCGAACACGAACCGATTGAAAACCTAATAAGACCGAGACCGATTATTTTGGTCCGATCTCGATCCAAATTTTTCTAGGACTGATTAATGAGGTTCGGTCCCAAAAATAACTCAAAACCGAATCGAACCACGAACACCTCTAGGAGTAATAGGCGTAAGAGGAGAGAGGAGAGGGGAGAGAGGAATCTCCTAAATTAACTCAAAACACAAGACACATAAGTTAATAGAGTTCCATAATAAAAGTCCGAAAAAAATTTGGGATTACATGTGTTTAGTCCTACTTTTTTTTAATATATGTGCGCTTAATCCCATGTCAATTTTTTTTGGGTTCTATATTTTTACACTTGTCATTCTCTACAAAAAGAGACATGAGCGGTTAGGAGAGGTTACATGAAAATTAAGGAAAGTTTTAGACAGTTATGGAACTTAAAACAATTTAAAAAACACATCGAATGGGAGACTAACAAAACTTTCGAAAAGGGACTAAAATAAAAAAAAACTAAAAAAATATGGGAAGTATGTATAGGAGAAGTATTCTATATATAAAATAATGTTCTTATGCGGGGGTATAGAATTTTAATAGTGCAGATTGGACATGTGTCACTTGGCGGTGATCCCAGAAAAGAGAGAGAGAGCACCTATAATTTAGCCGATAATTTTTGGGCTCACCGTTAGATGACACATGATCAGTCTGAACTATTAAAATGTGAGACAATCCGCACAAGAGGAGTACTCTCTCTCTCTCTCTCTCTTTAGAGAGAGAGAGAGAGAGAGAGAGAGAGAGAGAGAGAGAGAGTTACATCATGATGTATACATCACACCATACATCACATCTAGTGCTAGGCCCTAAGAAACATTTGTTCCAAATTTTTTATTTTTCCTTGAAATTAATATTCTAATCGACCCATATTCAAAAAATTATGGTAAAATACATTTTGTAGCTATTTTATAAAAAAAATTATAAAAAACTACTGGCGCAGACCCTTATAAATAAGGTATTTTGAGCAGTTTTTATGGATTTTTTAAAAATAGCTACAAAATGTATTTTGACCTAATTTTTTGAACATGGGTTTTTTGGAAGGTTAATTTCAAGGGAAAAATAAAAAATTTGGAAAAAATATTTTTTAAAGGGCTACAACTAGGTGTGATGTATGAATGATGTACAGATCATAATGTAAGGGAGCCTTATCCTATATATATATATAACTCAACGTCCTTGCTGTTTAGCTCGAATGGGTGAGTCCAAATGGCTTGTTCGGGTGGAGGTTCAAAGTTATCATAAAACAAAAAAAAACACTTTAATTTATATCATTTCAAAACTTTAAAATCATAAAATTCCTAGAATTTGTTTTAAAAAAAGTAATGTTTGGAATATTAAAATTTTTAAAAATTATAATAACGCAATGATTTTATAATTATTTTTACAAAATATTTTATTTACTTTATTTTTTCAAAAGTGTTGTAGATAACATCCATTACAAAGTATTATGTTTAAAAAATATTATAAAAAGAGTTTCGGACGTCTACATATTACAATTATTTTTAAAATATCACATTTGAATAAACATTATAAAATAATATTTATTTAACAAAAATTATAAAAAAACATTTCGTCCAGCTACTTTAAAAAAAGAAAAATAACATCCATTTTTAAACTATTTTTTTGTTCTTAATTTTGATGAATATTATGTGTCCATCTATTTTTTAAAAAGTTATTTTCTTTTCAACTATTCTTAAAACTTTTTTCCAGTTATTTAAAAAAATTACATCCATTTTTTATGAACATCCAATTACTTTTTTAATGATGAAAACAATTTTCATATAATAAAAAAACTTCATATTTAGATTATTCATATTTTCCTTTTAAAGTTGTATAAAAATGTTTTGTAAAGAAAATTATAAAAACCACCCCATGTGCATTCGAATGATGATGCAGGCTGTGTTTGATCTCAGACTCAGTATTGAAGCCACAATCTTTAGTTGAAGCCATAAGTTGGATATAATCGAACAATAACCAAGCCATTGATTGAAAATCATTGAACCAAACCCTTAATGAATCAAAACATTGTATCTCATCCAAACAATCTCTCACAAGATATGTAGATCGTTAAAAACTAATGAACCCACATGCGTAGATCCAAATAAAAAACCATTCATCACCACCAGATCTAAGCCCGACTGATGCCATGTTTGATTGAAATCCATCATTGCTAGATCTAAACTCAAGTACACTTCTTGTAATTGACTTCTATTAACTATCAATAGTTAATTATATACCCATATGAATGAATTGGATCACCATGGTAATGTATTCTATTAACTGATTTCCATAATAGCCAACAAACATGTGGATAACCCTAGGTACAAAACTATGATCCAGGAATGATAATAAAAAAAACCAATTTTGTGAAAACAATTTTAGTGATAACAGTGATATTAAACAATCCTAAAGATATTTTACAATAGAATGAGATGGTTTTGACGATCTAAACAGTAATAAAATTGATATTGGAGGAAACCATTTTGTACCTGATACGGTCTGGCAGAAAATTGGTAGAGAGGAAATGAAAGAGAATGGGATGAGATTAAAAATCAAACCCGACATTCAAAAAGACATAGGAGTTAGGGATACGGGAGGGGTAATTAAATGGGGTGAGGTGAGGAGATGAGCAGTTTAGGAGGAAAGGGAAGACAACGTGAATTTTTTATGTCATACCTTAACAAATGACGATAGTAGGCAATTGAATGTGAAAAATTATCCACGTGAGACGTGGTTAGCTCCATTCTTTAGCATTCTTAAAGACTTGTAGATCATTTTAGAGTATATAGAGATTGAACTAATAAAGAAAATGATTTTTTTTTACAAAGTGGTCTTAGATGTTAATGATTTCTTAACAAAGAAAGTAATTAAATAAAGTTGTTTCCAATTGACAAGAATGTTACTCCAAAATGCTAAAAACGTGTTAATGTGTTAAAAGCACTTCATAAGTTAGTGTGTGTAACTTAAAGGTGTTTTGGGAATTAACACTTGTCAATGGAGGAAAAGATAAGTTTGGAAACAAATGAGTAAAATGGTAGTTTTACATAAATTGAAATATTTTTATTACACAATAAGGGTCCTAAATGAACATAATTTTGGGATAAAATCAAAGT
Organism: Sambucus nigra; assembly: GCA_949130495.1. NCBI lineage: Eukaryota > Viridiplantae > Streptophyta > Magnoliopsida > Dipsacales > Adoxaceae > Sambucus > Sambucus nigra. The sequence continues at coordinate 320,353,688 of OX422209.1, read as the reverse complement.
AGAGTAAAAAGAAAAAGAAAAGATGATTTTTAAAGTGTAACACAAGTTGGGGTGGAACCCCGGATTTAGGCTTCGTTCGGGTAAAAGAAAAAGTGAATGATGTGGACATTTGCAAAATGTTTAAACAAGTTAATAATTACTCAATGACATCGAAATAATTAAGAATAATCACTGGCCAGAGCATCTGTTGTGGATAACCAGCGGTATAGACCCTGTTAAAGTCACAGTAATTGGAAGATTCCAAGAAAAGATAATGGTATATGGAACATGTCAATAAACGGGCTGTGTGATGAAAATGTGTAAAGACAACGTAACTTGAATGAATTAATAAATATTCTAGGAAAGGATAAAATGGGAAAAAAATGTGAAAATTGATTCAAGTCGATAAAGTAGTGGGAAGATAAAGTATAGTGGATAAATGGGTCGTTAAGCAACCAAAAAGGTTTAACCCATAGCAAACACAAGAGTGTGTTTATGAAAGATTTTTAAAGGGAAAATAAGTATTTTCTAACACGATGTTTACATGTATTTAAAGGGTGAGTTTCAACGAAAATACTAACGTAATTTGGTATAAATAAAGGGAAATTTTTTGGAAAAGAAATGATTTTCCTCAAACAGGGTGTATTTATTTGAGCATATAACCGACTTTGTTAAATCAAGGAATAAATGTCAAAAAAATAAAAAGGGGATTTCTTTTACGGGATTAAGGTGAATTAATCGGGGTAAATAACATTTTTGAAATAAAAACAATTTAATGATATATATATATATATATGTATATATGTGTGTGTGTGTGTGTGTGTGTGTGTGATAGTCGCATGTGCACGTAGACATAACGTGTTAGAGTCTTCTTTATGTCATTTGGTTTTATGTTGCATTGTTGTAATTTTCCAATGGGCATTCGTCTCATTCCCTCATTTTTGTTACGATAGGTTAGGTGCAGTTCCATATTTTGAGAGCGTTATACAGGTAAGTAGTCTTTTTCCTTTAGGTTAATATCTCTATATGCTTGGATTCCGAGGACGCTTCCCACGGTTCCCTCACTTAGTCTAATCTGAAACTAGAATCATATGCTAAATAAGTGAAAAATTAGTCAAATAAAACAAGATTAGGAATATTATATAGGTTGTTTCATTTTACTTCACACCTAATGCTAGGTTCAGACCGGGTTGACCATGAGTGACCCACAAATATGGTTCGAGGCTTTAATATTATATTGACTGCTACTAGTACAATTAGAGTTGAGTTTCATAGAATAGTTCTCTCATTTGGTCGCGTTACTCATGATACTATACAAAAAGTTGAGGCAGTAGTCAAGTCAATGGATTTTCTGAGATCTTCATTGGAGATATGTCGAAGACGATGATCCTTATTTTAGTAAACTTTAGCTCTTTATGTGGTCATTATACCTAGTACTTTGAGTGAATTATTGTAATGAGTGAAATCTTAAAGTGTTTCTAGTTGCTCTTGATATTTCGAATACAAAAAACTAAGTGGTCAAATATGTTGCACGCCAAGTTATGTCCCCTTATTTATTTAGAAATTACCTATTTCTATAAAACCAAGTTTTGGACTCTTATTGACAAGATAATATTACAAAAGCTTTGTCAAATTTAGTTGTTTAAATATTTACAAATGAGTTTACTTTAATATATATATATATATATATATATATATATATACACACACACACACACACACACACACACACACACACACACACACACACACATGGAATAAAAATTGATGCCCATAACCCGGGGTATGACAACTTGGTATCATAAATCTATGTTGTACTTACCTTAGGAATTAAGATTATAATGGTGCATCTACGATTTGAGAACCACTTTTGGAGAACACGTTAAATGTAAAGGATAACACTATTTGGTTAGAACATTATTCAGATGGAGGTATTCGATATAGTTTGGTGAGTACTCATAAGATAGTACCACATCTAGTATAGAAATCAAAAGCATCTTCGTGGATAAATTTTGAATGCAATTTAAATTGTGAGATTTGGGATATGTGAGTTTTACTTAAACAGACCAAAGAAATTGTTTAATTATGTCTTAGTTGTGTACTTATGTGTTTTGATATGTGGTAAACAATTCTTAAGGAATTATAGTATTATTACAACCATTAATCAACAATCACGAATATGAGAAAATTATATGATACAACATAAATATGTTGCACCAATACTATGAAAATATATTAATTATTACACACATGCACTATTAACATGTAATAAAATATTCTAAAAGTTAATATAATAGTAAATAATCTATAAATTATTAAATATATCTTTCGATAATATTTTGGCAATAATATGAATTTAAACAATAATGTATTTTTTTTATCTTATGACTGTTAATAATCATATCACGCTACAACGAATATACATAAGGAAACATGTAGGAGTTGTTAAATATTTAAAAAAAAATATTAACCTTTTATTTTATCCAAGATAAAACACTCAAATGTGTAGTGATGTGTGGCGAAAAAATCTTATAGGATTCGTTTGGTTATTGTGATCAACATTGGTAATTTAATAGCAAGTTAGAGAGTGAACTAAGTGGGATACGTCTACACTTTTAGTGTGTTCACATTGTGCCATTTAGAGGGCGAGTGTATATAAAACTACTATGTATCTTGAGACTATTCATTAATGTAAGAACATGATTCTACAACATTAAATATGAGGTCCAAAGTGTCATTTTGAGTCTTGCGAGGTATATTGAATAATTTGAAGACAAAAATAAAATATCGCGACATCGAATTACCTGACCGAATAATTTCATTAAATCAAATTTTTGATAATAATTTATGGTTCTTGAAAGATAAGGGTATTTTTGGCCAATAATGAGGTAGGGTGCAGTAGCAATACAAAGAGAATGTGTTATGTGTCAACTTTTCTTCTAGGGAGCTGAGTGTAACTTTATGGAAACCCAAACTGATTAGAGGCAAACTTATATTGATTTGATCAAAGATGAAGTTGTTCATACTAAGAAGATTAATGCCATGGGGATTATAAGGAGAGCCCAAAGGTTCTACGTTCATGAGGAACAACTTTATCACATAGTATATTTCAATAGGCCCTTAAGGCGCATCACAAAGGAGGAGGTAAAGGAAGTCCTTGGTCAAGCCCATGATCCAAATCACATTAGGGGAGACAAATTGTATGATGACTTTGGACTATTATTGGACAACCATGGAGAAAGATTCAACTAAGTTTGATCGTAAGTGAAAAGGTGCCAACTTCATGAAATATGCTCCCTGCTCCTTCAATAGACCTTTATTCTTTGGTAACGCCCTATCCATTTCACACTTGAGCATTTGACCTTTTGGGGGCAATTAGTCCTCACTCAATGAGAAAAATATGGATACTGGCCACATAGTGTTTTATAAAGTAGGCAGAAATAATACCCTTGAAGAATGCAATAACCGATATGGTGGCACAATTCATCAAAGAGTATATAATTTATCTTTTTTGCATTCCCAAGGTTATTTTGTCTTATAATGGAACTCCATTTATCAACAAGGAGGTGATATTTCTTGCAGACACATATTCGATCATACACCACACCTCAACAGCAGCCCACCTCAAAGGCAATGATCAAGCTGAAAAAATAAACAAGACCTTGGTCAATATCTTAGTCAAAACGATAGAGGATTTTCTTAGAGCGTTTGATGTCTCACTACACCAAATCCTACGAATGGTCACGTCCTGGGGGTCACGGTCCTAGACCGTGACCAACTGGTCATGGCTGAGGGCCGTAACCATTGCAACCTTTGGTGTGACTAGATCCATGAACCAATGTGGTTATGGATGCTCTTGGAAGTGATCACGGACCATAGCTGTGACCATGGAGTGACTATCTTGGCGCATAATTCGCGCCAAAATTCCCTCCAAGCTTGGTCACAGAGGGTTCATGGCCTTATTCTGTGACCTTGTGCATGACCAATGGCATAATACACACATAGTGGGTTACGACTTGGGGTCTTGACCATGTTAAGCTCCCCACGAATGTGTGTCATAGATGAAGGTCATGATCATGTCAAGATCCTATACCTATCACGAGCTGATATGGAGGATATTTTATAGGTCATGTTAATGGGTCACTGCTATAGGTTGTGATCAGGTTCCTTATACAAAAAATAACTAGTCCGATTTTCAGATTCATCGGGCGATTTTTGCCCTATTTTCTTCTCTTCTCAGTGCAATTTCATCTCTTATTGATTTCGGCCTAAATTTTTCACTCAAAGGTAATACAAGACCCTAGTGTTTTGTATATATTTATGTGTATTTCTATATATATGTGTTTATATGTATGTGTGTGTGTGTGTATATTCTGTGTATTTCTATGTATGTGTGTATGTGTATTTCTATATGTGTTTGTATTTCTATGTGTGTGTATTGTGTGTATTGTATGTGTACCATGTATGTGTGTATTGTGTCTATGAGTGTGTATTGTATGTGTGTGTGTATTATGTGTAGTTTAGGGGTTGGATTGTGAAGGCGATCATTTGAGGTTTGAGCCAAAATAAAGTTTGATTATTTGCACTAAGGCCCCTGAACTTCATAAAAAAATGCATTTGGGCCTCAAATTGGATTTTTTTGAGGTTCAAGGACTTGAGATTAATTTTTCATTTATTTATTTATAGGGTTTGGTGAAGTTACTATTAGGGTCGTATCCTTTTCTATAATTTTATTTGGGACTTATCAAATAAATATGGTCAATTTTATAATTTTTAATTCTTACCAAGCAAGTTTCTTGATTGACTAGATTGGTTGCCTCTGTTACTTAATTGTTACGGGGTTTCGAGACTAATTCTAAGGAAGAATATCATAATAATTTCCTACCAGATACTCTATGTGGGAAATTATATTTGATTGTTTACTTATTTTGAAACTTTTGGTGTTTTCTATTATTCGGACTTGGGGGTTTGATATTGTTGGGTGTTTGGGCAAGACATGTTTTTCATTGGTTTGAGGTAGATATTCATTGTTTTGGAGTTTGGACTATAATATTATACCTACTTAAGAAAATTGGACATACATAGTTATTTTTTAAGAAAAGGGGATGTATATGTGTGTGTATTTCACATGTTTCAAACTAGATATAGGATATTGGGTATTTAGGAAATTTTATTTTGGGTATATGTGTGTGTATTTGATTTATTTTGTTTCAAACTAGATATATATCTGTGTATTTGATTTTTTTTCATTTTATAATGCTAAAAAGTACATTAGTTAACTTGATATCACGATTTTTTAGGCATATTGTTGGTGAAATTGTTAGCAAAGCTAACAATATAATTTAATTCTTTTAGAAATGGTAAACATATAAATTATCAACAAATTCATTTATGAATTTAGCATGTATAAAATTAGAAATGACCTTACTACAATGAGATATTGTGACTATGGCTATGTGTTTGATCACATATAATTTTAAACCCTCTCATAATAAACCCTATCAAAACGTGTTACAAAGACTTATGGCGGGTGGTTGTTGGGATTTCACATCGGTGAGATCCCAAAGGCAAGGGGTTAAGAGAATGGTAGTGATGAATCAAAACCTCAATAAAATGATTATACCCTAATACCATCATATACTTTTCTCAGGAAAAATGAGGCACGGTGATAATCACTAGCAACAAGAGTACGAGAGTTTCCAATTGGAATAGACATATAACTCTTTTATTAGTGTGCAACATATAAAGGGTACTCCTATTTGTAGGTATGGAAATAAAAATATTGAGCAATTTAACTACCTTGTAAATCATGGACTTGATCTCCAACAAGGGCACCTGTTCGATCGTATTTTATTTCCCCTACCAGAAAGCTAGGATGATGCTATGCATAATACATTTCACACACATAGTCCCGACATATCCCTAACCTTGCTTATGTTATCGGAGAAGGCAAAAAAAATTCACCCATTATGGATACAATTATACACAAAGAGCATTGACATAGACTACGATGTCTCGCGCCATATGCACGTAAAATTGAATCTTTCCAATAAGTTGAGAAAAATGGGATTCCAATTTCATGTCATGGATATCTACACATCAATCATAATTACCCTTCCTCCTAGTTGGCCACATGCCTAAATTCATTATTTTTTAAAAACTAATACTGAATAGATTGAGATTAGACACATTGAACATATTCTAAAGTCTTACTCCGAAAAGGTATACATATATATAGTCATACGCTTGTTTAATTAGTTATAATGTCATATTATTATAATTATTTAGTCACATATGGATTTTCATTTTTGTAGATAATGTCGGTATGAAACAACCAAAACGTACCAAGTGGCGAGGTGATACCCCAATGAGGTTCCTCATCCCGTTCACAACCTGAATTCTCAATATCAATGGTTGAGAAATTCATAACTGCAACAATCATTCACTCCACACCAAGTCCAACTTCCAGTGATCCAACACCCCTATCCAACACTCATGTTGCTCCCGTTCCCTCATCTAGTGATCCAACACTCATGTTGCTCCAATTCCCTCATCAAGTGATCCGACACTCATGTTGCTCCAATTCCCTCATCTAGTAATACATGGTGTACATTAAATCCATTGTTTATCGCAGCAAAAAATGAACATGGGAGTCAGTGGACCAGAAAATTGAAACCTTGTTCATTAAGCCATAAAAGATGTCATACACGATCAACTCTACAAGCTTTTCTAATTTCCTGACTATTAAGGAATAATATTATTTCTCGGGTAGCTAAATCATTGAGGACATGCAGGAAAATATTGAGAAGAAATATTTTCTAAAGGAGGCAGTGAGATTTGATATTTTGGCTTTGAAATATAGAGTGGATCTAAATGTTGAAATGTTGGTGGAGCAGTGGAATATTTTTTTGGAGAATTAGGCGAAGCAGAAAACTTTGGTCCAAAGGGAGTAAAACAAATAAAATAGGGCAAAAAAATAATATCCATAGTCTTGTCTCCAAATCATACAAGGAATTCAAATGATATCCATAGGCTTCGATCGCGCAGCTACGAGACTCCCTATTTGAGGATGGGACACGAATTCAAAAGAAGGCACACTTAGGCTTGAAAATGTTCTGCGGGGTATTAAGCACTCTCAGCGGCACCCAAATGGCACCGCAATTTTCACGAACACCTCGTGCCTGTCCAATGTAACCTGCGAAAACCGACTGCACATTCATGGGACTCTCGGCTTGAGGATAGGACCTAAACATAAATTTAAAAAAAGGCACACTTAGGCTTGAAAATGTTCTAATGGGGGCGAGAACCCCCAGTGGCACCCAAACAGCATCGCAAATGTTATGAACACCTCATGCTTGTCCAATGTAACACGTAGCAACTGTTCGTGCACTGGAGGGACCCTATTTGAGGATAGGACCCAAACATAAATTTAAAAATAGAGACACTTAGGTTTGAAAATGTACCGCAGGGGGTGGGAACCACCAGCGGCACCCAAACGACACTACGAGTTGCATGAACACCTCATGCACATCTAATGTAACACGTACCAACTAGTCAATCCATCGTGGGACTCCCAGTTTGAGGATATGACTCAAACGAGAATTTGAAAACATGCACACTTAGGGTTAAAAATGTGTCGCGGGCGGGTGGGCTCCCCTAGTGGAACTCAAATTGCATCGCGAGCGGCACGAACACCTTGTTCATGTCCAATGTAACATGTAGCAAGATTTTGCACAACTGCGGGACTCTCATTTTGTGGATATGATCCAATAATGAATTCAAAAACAGAACACTTAGGCTTGAAATGTGTTGCGGGGGGTGACCCTACCAGCGGCACCCAAACGGCACCGCGAGTGGCACAAACACCTCTTTGCATCCAATATAACTCGTATCAATCACCCTCACAACCGCAGGAATCCCAGTTTGAGGATAGGACCCAAACATGAATTAGAAAAGAGGCACAATCAGGCATTAAAACATGGTGTGGGGGCAGGCACCTCCAGGGGAACCGAAACGGCACTGTGAGCGGCACGAACACCTCATATGCATCCAGTGTAACACGTAGCTTGTGTCCATACCGATAGAGATCACGCATCGAGCCTCATCTCTCTTTTCGCCCCTTTTAACCTAAGGGTGGAGAGATGGAGAAGGAAGAGGGATCAAAAGGTCTTCACGCCCTTACTTAGGAACGTTTCAGCCATCATTTGTATGAGGTAAATGTAAAGAGATGGAGTCGCTATCCTATTTTGCGCAAAACAGACAAAAGAATATGGTGTCGCCTCGAGAGAGTTGCATAAAAAACAAACTGATGCATACGAAACCAATAGTTCAAGGATTCGTTGGCTAAGTTACGGAATGGGAAGGTTTTAGGCACCCATCCCGCCGTTTCAATCTCTCATGGGCTAGTGTTACTGTTTTCCTTGATTTCTCCGTGAAGTGTGTGCGCACGTATATATAACGAAGATTATAATCGTTCAACTCATACCATAGGAAAGATAGAGTGAGGTCATCCATAGGAATGTTCCTAAAATAATATATATAAAAAAATATCATTTCCGTGTTTATCGCGATATTGATCGTTATTATGAAACGACAATATGTATTGGATGAAATGCTAATAAACATAATATCTATATTGATGCAGGAATATGATAAATGTAGAAATTAGGAAAATTGATAAATTAAAAAATTGAAAAAATTAGAAAATTGGAAAATCGAAAAAAGGGACTCGAGTCTCGGGTTTTAATACGAAATACCTACGTAGCCTATAAAGGCATCAAAGTCCACATAGTTCGAATGCAGAATGGGGGTGTGAATTATCCCATAGATTCGAACGGGATTTTATTATGGTTGTGTGTGTGGGTAGAAAAATGTGTTTTAGTTTTGAAAAAGTGTGATGGATAATCCCGTTTGGAATTTATGGGTGTAACCCTATTTTTTTTTTGTGTTGGTTTCTTTTATAGAAAATAAGAATGTGCAATATACTAATAAAAATGTAGTTATTAATGTGTATGAACTAAAGTAAAAACTAGAATATGAATCTAATGTAATTTATGCAAAAATAAGGAATTTAAAGATAAAGGGAAGGATTTGGACCTTCTTTGAAGCTTGATCTTTGATCTTGGACGAACTACCTTGAATTTGAGATGAATGTTGAATGAAAGAGAACGAGATTTGCTAAATTGCCTATGAAAAGGATGGGAATATAAATTAACTTCGCTGATTTCGAGAGAATGTTGTCGAGATCATTGATGCTGATGGATCTCTGGTGTGCTCTGGGAGTGACATCATACCCTCTTTTTATAGGGTCACGAGTGGTGCCAATTGGCATTAACCTAGTCCTTCCCATTGGTAATTTACCCTAGACACACAGCCGATAGGAAGAGAACTAGACCTACCAATTGGCTGTCTCTTGCAATTTTTCTTGAAAAAATGGTCGTAAAATGTAATCTGTTGATCCGAATCGCACACGGGCATACCCATAGAATGGTACTTTCGATACCTTCAACATTACTTTGTATCGCTCTCGAGTTCGGGAGTTGACTTTGGGTCAAATGTGGCTTGGAAGCCTGTGTCGGTCCTTTGGACGGGAGATCGTAAGACGAAACAGGATCATTTGTCCACATGGTAAGTAAAAATTATGCACGGGGTAGACCCTTGGAAAGGTTAGGAGATGTACTTCGATATTCCAAAGATTTTTGCTCAGTTCAAAAGGTTGACCTTGGTTAATCGGGGACCAGAAGTGCCTGGAGATCTCTCGAAGTAAAACGAATTATTCGTCCGCATCTAAAGTTAGAATCATGTACGGGTCTGACCATTGGAAAGGGTATCCAATTCCTTTGGAGATTCAATTAGTCTCATTTGAGCTGAAGAGTTAACTTTGGTCAAATGAAGCTCAGGAGCGCCCGGTGGCCTTCAGATCGATTTTTGAGGGGAAATAGATCATTCGTCTGAATGGTTATGTCATTTCATGCATGGGGAAAACCATTAGAAAGGGGTTTTAATTCCCTTAGATTCTTCAAAGAGATTTAGCTCTGACGATGAAGTTGATTGAGGTCAAATCGGGGCCCAGGAGCGCCCGGTGGCCTCCAAATCGATTTTTTATAGTAAAATGGTTCGGTCATCTGAACTGTTAAGACAATTCATGCATGGGGTACACCATTGGAAAGGGTATTCAGAGCCCTTCGAAGAGTTAATTAGCTCTCTCTATGATCATAGAGTTTATCAAAGTCAAATAGGGATCGAGAGCACCCGATGGACTTTAGATCGGTACTCAGAGTGCGACCTGGGGTTTGTAGTGAAATAAGGAAGTTATAGGGACCTAAGGAGAGACTTAGGGAGCGTATAATGTTGTTTCTATAGATCCCATCGATGGGTGAGCTTGGAACAAGTGAAAGCCTTCGAATAGACAGCATGTGATGTTTTCAAAAGAGGTTGATTCTGCGGGCCTAAGGGAATTCTGGGGATGTCCAATCCTGTGGGTTGAGGTCAATTCTGAGGACCTAAAAGAGGTGAAGACTAAGGAACAAGGTCAATCCTGACCTAGAAGAGGCGACGATCGAGGGTCAAGGTCAATTATGACCTGAAAGAGGTGACGACCGAGGGCCGAGGTCAATTCTGACCTACAAGAGGTGACGACCGAGGGCCGAGGTCAATTCTAACCTGAAAGAGGTAACGAATCGGGGCCAAGGTCAATTCTGACCTAAAAGAGGTGATGACCGAGGGCCGATGTCAATTCTGACCTAAAAGAGGTGATGACATGGGGCTGAGGTTAATTCTGACCTAAAAGAGGTGATGATCGAGGGTCGAGGTCAATTCAAACTTATAAGAGTTGATGACCGAGGGTTAAAGTAAATTGTGTCCTAAAAGACGTGCGACTAGGGGCCAAGGTCAATTTTGACCTTAAAGAGGTGACGATCGAGGGCCGAGGTCAATTCTAATTTAAAAAAGGTGACGACCGAGGATCGGGGTCAATTCTTACCTAAAAGCGGTGGAGATCATCAGGTCGAGGTCAATTCTGACCTAAAAGAGGTGACCACTACTGGGGGTCAAATCCAATTCCGAGGGATGAGGTTGAAACTTCCTTTGGGGAAATTTGGAGACTCCACTATGTATCTTGTAATTCCACTGGGGATTGAAGGTTGGACGTGATTTTAGATTCTGCTAAGGAAGAAGGAATGATCCGAGGGTTGGATGTGATTTCTCAACTGGGAAGTTTCTTAGTTTTTGTGGTGTCCTTTGGAGACGTTGCTGGGGAGAATATCCAATTATTTTCTAGAATTCCGCGGGGGAGGTAAGAGTTTCGTCGAGGAAATGAGTGTGGTAAAAACGTTTTTCTTTGTGAAAAAGGTTCTAAAATCTAATTGGTAAATTTAGGAATCTTTCAGGGATTTTGTGGGATTTTTGAGATTATAATGGGGTGCATATTGAGGTGGATAGGACTCTAAGGGTTACGCCGAAGGCGGTGATGGCGGCGTTGGGTAATGTGGAGAAGGTAGTCTCTAGGGACTCTTCATTTGTCTCTCTTGAGAGAGTTATTACTGAGGAGGATGATTGATGATAGTGACAAGTGGTAGGTGCGGCAGAAGGCCCATTTGTTTATTCTGCTAGTGTTGGGGGGTTTCTTGGTGGCGATGAGGGGCAACATCGTCCACTTATGGTTTTTGCAATTTTTAAGGTGTTTTCGAACATCCCTCTTTGTGACTGGGGGAGCCTAACCTTGGCAACCATTTATTATTCTCTTAATGCATTCAGCTGGTGATATCGGTAAACTTTTACTGGGGCCACATATATTCTTGATGTATTATTTATTTTCCGCATTTTCCTTTATGCATTCACATTGTCCTTTATGTGTTTTATTATTGGTTTCTTAATTGCGGACCTTTGTCTTTTGCAGACGTGGTTCTATGAGGTGATTGGGTTTAACACCTGATTGATAGATTTGAAGGACAAGTCTGTTGGGGACTTCTGTTGGATGTACCGGTGGTGGAAGTTCAATCGGATGTCGAAGAAGTCCCTCTCTCTGGAGATGGTGCGTCAAGTCTTAAATGTCCTGACGAGTGAGAAGGTAAGTCCTTTTTTTTTTATCTTGAGTCTAGATTTCTTTTTACGATATTGATCTTTTTCTCTTGCTAGGGAATTTTTAGGTTACCTTCTATCCCTGGGGGATGGCCATTCAACATACAGGGTGAACTGGTGGAAATGAGCATATGCGGCATTTGTTGGCTCACGAGTTCGGCAACTCTTGGTTCCTTAGGGAGAGTGTATTTTGAAAGATTGTGGAGGATAAGGTTGCGGTGCTACAGGAAAGGCCCCCGGTATACTTTTGTTACTCAGAGTGGGACTGGCGATGAAGTTTGCAGGTATAGGAGGTGGAACCCAGAATTGAGCAATGCAAGGAGTATGGGGGCTATCGTGGTTATACATAACGATCGGATTTTTGTGAATTCTTGTTGGAGTATTTTGAGGAGTTTGTTCTGGATTTTTCATAAAAGGTATTTTGAGAGATGATTTCTTTTTGGCTTTTTATTTTTCTAAATTTTTTTGTTATTTATTTATTTATGATTTTTTTTTTAATTTAGGAATCATATTTTTGGGATTTAATCAACTAACTTAATTTTTACCTAAGCTCCCCAACAACGAAGCCAAAAACATAACGAGACCACAAATGTGTATCTAGTGTACGTGCTTATATAGGCTCAAGTGCAAGTCTGTCGCTCAAGTAATAACTCGGTAAGTTAGGATCGTATCCACAGGGAACTATGACGAAAGATCGTGACAACATATGACTAGATGACTAACCTTAAATTTGAATCTCGAAAAGAAATGAGAAAGATGATTAAGGTGAACTTAATGACTACTAACTACATGCAAAGGAAATTTAAACTAAGACTAAACTAAGGGTATAGAAATAAACTACTGAGTGAAGTGAGTATGAATAAGGTAAAGATAGGTTAGGATACAATCCCCCAAACCCTAGTACATTTATCGGGTAGAATGCTAGCTTTTGAATCAGAAATTTAATTCAACCATGTCCTTATTAATCCTAAGCATTACATATATGAAGGTAATAGCCCGCGCCATACATAATCAAAGGTAAAACTAAAGTTGTACCGAATAGCTACACGCACATCGCATCCTTAAACACCCTGGTAACCTAGGGCAAACGAGGTTAAAAGGTCTACGATGGTTGTGTACTACACAACACGATTCATTCAAATTTCAATTCATACCCTATTTTCTACATAGGTAGATTACATCGGGTTGGGTTCATGCATCCCATCCCTTAAAAACTTAGCTAGACATGATTAAAGTAGATGAAAACATAAATTCAAAAGTGTAGGAATTAATAGCTATGTGAAAAATTTAGAAGAAATTTAGAATAAATAATTGCAACATAAAACTCAATGACTATTTAAACTAAACTATGAAAGCAATTAAAAGCATAAATTAAATAACACTTGTAATGAAGGAATTCTTGAAACAAAGCTTGAATCTTGAATAATTGTTGCAAAACTTGAAAACCTAGGGTTCTTGAGTGCAAGAGCCATTTTAAAATTACTAAAAATCGAACTCCCTAATGTCTGGTATTAAGTTAAATTAAATACCCTACGAAATTACAAGAGTTTGAGCAAGATAAACCTCTTAATTTGGAAAAGAAAATTCAGAAAAATCTCGTTAGAACCGATCCGATGGGTTATTTTGGTTCGATCTGGTGTCATCTAAATGGGTTCATTTTCCCTTTATAACGGATCGCTCCGGTCTCCAAATTTATGCAAATATCTTTAAGGCACCAGACCGGTTCATTTTCAACTGTATCCGAATCGGTTCAATGGTTAATTTTATTCATAGTATGGATCTCCTTTGGATTAATTTGTTTTAGGGAATGACCGGTCCGGTCTAATTCCTTGTATTTTCTTTTGTTCTTTTCTCTCAATTTTATCTCATCTTTAAAGCTCTGTAACTTTTAATTCGGGACTCGAATTGGGACACCATTTCTTCCTAAGTTCTTGTAGAATTGAGATCTTCAATTTTCATGTTGGTCCCTCGTCCAATCTCCATATGTAAAGTGACTATTTTTCCCTCCGACTTTACTTCCTTTCTTGATTTCTCGGTCTTGAATTCCTCCTTTCTTCACTTGTATAGAATACCTATAAAAAGCACGAAAATACACAAAACTCGACGCACTATGTGAGAATTTTTAGTAGCACATATATGAGATAAATGAACACAAATTGCATAATCCGAGGTGATAAAATCTACTAAATTAACGGGATAAATTCGAAAGAATTTATGCCTAATCATCTACCTCTCAGGAGGCCAAGAGTGTGGATTCAATCGAGGAATCCATGGAACATCCCTCATCACCTACTGACGGGTCTGAGGAAGATGAGGCTTAATCTCGTGTCTCGTCCTGCCATAAAGCCGAGACTTTGAATCTATCTAATTGTTCTCTTAAAATATTGGAACCGAGCGTTGTCATTACTTCACCCATTAATACCATTCCTCTTTCGGTTGTAACAAGAGTGGAGTTCGTCAAAAAATTTCCAACGTGTCACCATTAATACTCAAACCTAGGCATTTGAAGATAGATATGAGGAGAGAGAACTTGATACGTCTAATGCTGAGGAATATGAGAGCATTGTCTCTGAGGCTGACCTTCAGGTCTGGAGGCATCTCTATGGTATAAACTCGTCTTTTTCTATGAGGAAACCCACTACAGATAAAAGATTTTTCCATGGCCGAGAGGGTGAGGTCTGTGTTTATGAGCAAATGTTCAAGGTCAACTTCAGACTACCCATTCACCCAACCATCCGTGCAATCTTAGCTCACCTAGGACTTGTTCCTTCTCAATTTTTCTCCAAATGCTTGAAGGGTTATCATTGGATTTGTGTCCCTCTAGAAGATTGTCCACCAAACTAACCTTCTAGTTAATATTTTCCTAACTTGTTATACTCCTTTATCTCCCAAGACTCAGCCTGTCTACTATCACCTCATAGCTAGGAAGTTTGAGAAGAAAGTTCTCTTGGTCACTTAGACCTCAAATCATAAATCTCTGGGTTTGGGAATTTGATCCTCCCAACTAATACTGTGGAACTTCTGAGTCTAGAACCCCTCTGAGATGGGCTAAAGTTTCTTTATCGGAAAAACTTGACCCTGAATTGAACCCTGAGGCCTTTGAGAAGGTTAATAGGCTTCGTAATCAAAGGGAAAATGGTCGTCTTTTTAAGTTTGAGCATTTAGTGACCCCCTAGTCGAGATACGTAAGTAATTATTCTCATTAACTATTGTCTAATACCTTGTAGTTCCCATTGCTGAATTTGTTTCTCTTTTGCAGAACGTCCAGAAGTCACCTTTAATGATCTTTGGAGAGTGGTGGCCCGTAATCTGTGAAAGCTTGTCAGCTAACATAGCAAGAAGGCTGATCACCCTGCTGGACCCTCCAAGAAATCAACTGAAGGTAGCCGCAGCAAAGTTGATGATGCTAGGAAGAAATGAAAAGGTCGAGCTGAGGATACCACTGGTGGTCAACCTTCTTAAGAAGCTCGTTCTGACCAAGCTATCCTAATTTCTACAGATGATGCTCTAGCGGCTCATCTTTTTCCAATCTCTGCATATTTCCATATTGACTGAGTTTTCATCCATAGGGTTGTCCAGGTATTTTCAAAAACTCACTGAGTGTAGTCTATTCATTAATTTCATCTCATACTGACTTATCGTCTTACACTTTTGCAGAGTGTGGTCTCCCTCCATCGTATGGGAGACTAAATCGATAAGAGGTTGACCTTAATTCAAAAGGGAAGGGAAGTTGCGACCATAGAGAGAAATTTAAGGGATGAGCTTTCGAAAGCCAAGTCGGCCCTGCAGGAGAAGACCAACAAAGTTACCAACCTCAAGACTCAGCACGCCTATAGCCTAAAAATAATGGCCAAGAGAAAATAGGCCAAGGTTTATGCTTCTGTTGAAGCTGCCTTGGACTAGGATAAGGCATAAGCTATAACTGTGTTCAAAGAATCTAACGAATTTGGAGGCTATGCCTTCGAATATTTGGGGAGAGGCATAAAAAATTCTAGCCGATCGATTTCCCTCAAGTATGCTGAGGTTGGAACCTTGTCCCCTGATGACTTTTTGGGTTCAATCTTTCGTGTCCACCTCTTCGAGACAGCTCTGAATAATGTTTAAAACCCTTTTAATCCCCTAGAGACCAATCCCATTTAGTTAATAGAGAACAATGAGACTACCGTCGAGGTTGGAGCAAATGATGATGGGCGCCAAGACAGTTAATGTTGAAGCCGAGGTTAATCTTACAAAGTCACCAGCTCAGTTGGTCATTGAAATTGTGTAGCTTTACTTTTATTTTGTATCTCTCTATGGTCTCAGACATCTTTTTGTTTTGTACAAGAAATGATTTGTAACCTCATCTTATTATCAATGAAATTTCTTGTTTGTCTTCATTTTATGTTTGCTCTGCTTCTTCATTTTCAATGTTTCACTTCTTAGCCGAAACGAGTATAATCATACACCGCTAAATTTATAACTTGAATCCATCAAACTAGAATTCATAATTTTCCTCCACCAAATCAATGATGTTTAATCATAATGAACAACATTTTTCTTCCACCAAATCAATGATGTTTAATCATAATGAATCATAATCAAGTGATTTCAAAATTCGCCTTCACCAAATTATGATGTTTTAGGCATAAGTCCCCTCTCGTCATTTTGAGAGTGCACGGACGAGAGTCGTCTCGTCCATGTGCCATCGTCCCGGCTGGGAGAGTATATTCACCAAATCAATGATGTTTAATAATAATGAACCACAATCAAGTGATTTGAAAATTTTCCTTAACCAAGTTATGATGTTTTAGGCACAAGTCCCCTCTCGTCGTCTTGAGAGTGCATGGATGAGAGTCGTCTTGTCCATGCACTATCGTCTCAGCCTAGATAGTAAATTCACCAAACTAATGATGTTTAATAATAATGAACCACAATCAAGTGATTTTAAATTTGCATCCACCAAAGTATGATGTTATAGGCACAAGTCCCCTCATCGTCTTAAGAGTGCATGGATGAGAGTCGTCTTGTCCATGCACTGGCGTCTCGGTCGAGAGAGTAAATTCACCAAACTAATGATGTTTAATAATAATGAACCACAATCAAGTGATTAAAGTTTTTCTTGATGTTATTAAGAGTTCTTTGATGAGGTTTACCCCATCTAGACTATCATTTCACCGAGGACACCTTAAAGCTACCTCACCACGAATGATGTTTCATAACTTTAAGATGAATTATCACGCACAAATAATAATCATTAAATAATAGGTAAGGTATGAGAGAACACTTTAATTTTTATTCATAATTTGATTCTGATTCTCATATACATGTACAAATGATACCAACATGAAACTGAGATGAAATAAATGAAAGAACTTTGTTTCAAAAGCACAAAACTTCTTACTGGTAATACTTCTTAATATGATCGGCATTCCATGGGTTATATAAGGGCTCTCCCTCCATATTTTCCAATAGATAAGTTCCTGTAACAACCTCTTCAATGACTCTATATGGTCTATGCCAATTAGGATGAATCTTGTTAGGTTTTTGCCATGTCTTCTTAAAAACATCCTATCTTTAAAGGCCGAGCTTTCACCCTCTTATTATAAAATTTTGTTGTTCTTTGCTGCTATGCATCCTGCTTAACCTCAGCGTCTTCTTTTTGTTCTTTTATAAGATCTAAATATAGCCTCCTCTCTCCCCCATTCTTCTCTGGGTTATACGTTTGAACTCTATGGGTTGGGAGACCTATATCTGTAGGCACGGTAGCTTCTAATTCGTAAGCTAATATAAATAGAGTCTCCCCTGTTGGAGTTCTCTCCGTCGTCCTGTATGCCCATAGGACAACGTGCACCTCTTCAATCCATCTCCCTTTAGGATCTTCTAACTTTTTCTTAATTCCCTACAGGATAGTTCTATTGGTGACCTCTATCTGCCCATTAAATCGAGGTCAGACAGGAGAGGAGAAGAACTTCTTAATGTCGACTCATTCATAATTATTTTCAAGGGAGATGTTCATGAATTGCGTTTTATTATCAAAGATCAGAGTGTTAGGAAGGCCATGCCTAGAGATGATGTTCTTCTATATAAACTGAAAGGATTTCTTCTCTATAATTGTAATCATTGTCTTTGCCTACCCACTTGGGAAAATAATCAATCGCTAGTTATTCACAGCTCTCTTCAAGGGTCTTACCAAATCAATTCCCCAAACCGTAAATGGCCAGGGAGAGTTAAGGTAAGTAAGCAGCTGATGAGGTTGATGGGGTGTGTTGGCATACCTCTGACACTTATCACATTTCTTGACATATTCAGCTATATCCTTGGTTAGTGTCGACCACCAATAGCCCTAAGTGATGATTCTTTTAGCTAGCGACCTGCCTCTTATGTGACTAGAGCGAGAACCTTCATAAACATCCATTAAAATGTACTTCATCTCTAATGGATGGATGAATCATAGAAGTGTAAATAGAAACCCTTTCTTGTATTGGACGTCTCCTGTGAGGGAGAACTTGGCAGCTTTATACCTCACTTTCTTTCTATCATCTCTTGATTCTGGAAATGTATCAGATGATAGGATCCATACAAGAAGCTCCTAAATTCACATTTCAATGGGACTCAATCACACTTTCTTCTTATTCAATGGTCGGCCGATGCAAAATCTCAATCGATATTATTCTCCGAATCTCTGTTCTGGTGGTTGTGTCTAGCCTTGCCAAAGCGTCAGCCTGGATATTATCTAGTCATGGTATCCTCTTTAACTTCACTTTATTGAATTGCCTTAGTGTTGTAGTCACCCTTCTCAAGTATGTGGACATCCTGTCATCTTTGGCCTAATACACCCTCAAAATTTGGTTCACAACCAACCTGGAATCACT
The DNA here is from genome assembly GCA_949130495.1 of Sambucus nigra. Classification (NCBI taxonomy): domain Eukaryota; kingdom Viridiplantae; phylum Streptophyta; class Magnoliopsida; order Dipsacales; family Adoxaceae; genus Sambucus; species Sambucus nigra. Next base: position 320,334,780 of record OX422209.1, on the reverse strand, counting down.
ATGGACAAGGAGTTGGATGACATTCAACGCCCGAGGGAAAGACTTATAAGGAGAGCCTTATAATCTGACTCTTTATTACAGGATTTGAAGCTAAACCTCAGCGTATATTCAATATCAGTCCCATTTGGGCCCAACACAGATAATCCCTCCCCACTTCCATTCTTAGAGGATGACTCAGAAATGAACATACTCTAAACAGTTCCATTTTGTGAAAAGTTACCCTCTTCTAGGTTTCCATTCTTGAAGAGGTTTTGTTCCTTCACATTCTCAGACAGTTTGTTTCTCATGGAACTCATATTGGCCTCGACTAGGGAAAGGCTTATCTTGCTTTCTTCCTCACAAATTGATCTCATCTCTGCTGGGGGAGGATGTACCTTTTCTATGTCGACCTCGTCCCATGCAAACTCGACCACAAAATTAGCTAGGGCTTTCCCCTTAATAGCCATTCTTGGATGGTAGATGATTTTGAATTCCCCCAACTCAATTTCCCAGGCCATTAACCTTCGTGACCTTTTCGGCTTGTGAATAACTTGTCTCAGAGGAGAGTTTGTTAGCACCACCATGGTATGTGCCAAAAAGTAGGGTTTTATCTTCCATGAGGCATGGATCGAGGCATAAGCCAACTTCTACATTTTAGGGTATCTCTGTTCGCCCCTTGGAGGGTCTTTCTATTGAGAGGGACTTGCTATTGAAGTCCTATATTTTTGAACTGATGGCCTACTCTGACACTGCTAGATAGAGATAAAGCTTCTTTCCCTGGATCGTCTTTAATCGCAGGAGTGATGAAACAAGATAGGACTTGAGATCTAGAAAAGCTCTATCACACTCTTTATTCCATTTAAAATATTTTCTCAAAACATTAATGAAAGGGAGGCATTTATCAGTGGCTTTAGACACAAACCTGTTCAGGGCCGCCACCCTGCCTTTAAACCTCTGCACATCTTTGATGGTTGTTAGGGTCTTCATCTCCAACAAGTCTTTGATCTTTTTTGGGTTAGCCTTAATCCCTATATAGTTGATGATGAAGACTAAGAACTTGCCTACTCCCACACCGAAGACACATTTGGCGGAGTTAAGTTTGATCCTGAACTTATCTATCGTAACAAAGGTTATCTCAAGGTCAGCCATATGGGTGTCAGCCTTGAGACTTTTGGTAAGTATATCATCAATGTACACTTCCATCGTCTTTCCAATCTGGTCCTCAAACATCTTAGTGAAGCCTCTAGTATGTTAACCCAATATTTTTCAATCCAAAGGACATGAACTTGTAGTAGTAGGTCCCCTTGTCTGTGATGAACAATGCATTCTCTTCATTAGCCTGGTCCATAAAGATATACCTAGAGTATGCATCCATAAAACTCACTAACTCATGGCCAGCAGTAGCATCCACCATTTGGTCTATCCTTAGTAATGGGAAGCTATCCTTGGGGAAAGCTCTGTTCAGATCTATAAAATCGACACACATTCTCCACTTGCTATTGGTTTTGGGGATAATGATAGCATTCGTCAACCACTCTGGATAAATGACCTCCCTGATACAATTATCATTTTCTAACTTCTTTACCTCCATCTAGATGACATCATATTTCTCTCGTGAATAAACTTTTCTTCTCTTCTTGATTGGCCTAGCATCAACTTCTACATTGAGCTTGTGACAGAGGACATTTGTATCAATGCATATCTTCATGAGTCCATGCGAAGATACTTTGCGTTTTCTTCAATAACTCGATCAACTCATACTTTATGTCTTTCTTTAGGATTTTTCCAGTCTGAATGGTATTTTTCAGTTTGTCTTCATTTAGGATGATGGATTCTAGATCTTCATCTAGCTCTCCCTTTTTCAGCTTAGACTCATCACTAGGGTCTAAAGTGTTAATGTTGTCGGTTGTTCTAACTTTCTTATATACTTCCCTCTCCTCAGTAGAGTTGAAGTAGCATTCGTGTGCCTTAACATGATCCCCCTGGACTTCTCCTACCCTATATGGAGTCGAGAATTTTACCATTTGGTGGACAGTTGAGGTCACGGCCTCAAACTCTTTAAGGGATACCCTTCCAAGAATTATATTATAAGTTGAGTAAACACTTTCATCCATTATGAAGAAACTGATCATCTTCGTAAGTCATTTAGGCCAGGTATTCCCCATACCAACCTTCATCTCATATATACCGAGGAGTTACACTTTCTCCCCACAAAAGCAAATGAGCGGCTGATGGTAGGGCATAAATCTTTTCTTACTCAAACTAAAACCTTTATAACATTCCCAGAACATGACATCAATTGAGCTTCCACCATCAACTAGGATTCTAGGAACCTCATAGCCATGCACTAATGTAGTAATGATCAAGGGGTCATCATGAGGTGCCACTATACCCTTAAAATCAAGTCTTGAGAAGCCCACAACTAGGGTATCCATATCGACTTTAATTATCTTACCAGTTGTAGGCTCTATCGCAGTTGAGTTGACAGTCTTGGGCTTTGGTGGAAGGGCTTTAGTGTCGGACACATGCGCCTTCATGTCTGCAATCTCTTTTCCATCGCCATCAAGTCCACCACATATCATCTTAACTTTTCACTAAATCATGTGGATCCGACCTTTAGGATCAGTAAATGGGGGTGGGAGGTCAGGATTATCATCATCACCATCATCATTTGAGCCATCATTATCTCGACATACTAGAGCATCTGGCTTATACTTAATATTTTTCTTCTTTCTCTGGGTGTCATCTCGTCCACCCTTCTATCGGCTCTGATCTACGTACTTTCTATGCTTTCCTTCTTTCAGCATCTTCTCTATTTCGTCCTTTAGAGGAAAGAATTTATCGTTCAGGTGCCTATGGTCCTGGTGGAATTCATACCACATGCTCTTATTCCTCTCATGGGGAGGAGCTTTTAGCTTCTCGAGCCACCATAGGGATCGATAATTCTTAATCTCATTAACGATGTGCTCACAACTAACAGTCATAGGCGTCTAGTCGTCAAACTTGTCATCTCTTGATCTTTTCTTCCCATCTTTATTCTTCTTCTAGAACTTTCTTCCATTGCTATTTCTTCTCTCGTTATCATTCTTAACTTCCATTGCTTCTTCAGCATTCATTACCCTGTCGGCCATTACTAGAAGCTCGACCATTATCTTCAGTAGGTCTTCTGATATCTTCTATAGAAAATTTCCTTTCTAAAGACCTATGACCAATGTTGTCATTATAATGCTTTCTTCATAATCCTTAACCTCAACATTCTCTTCATTATACCTCGCTATGTACTCCCTGAGGCGCTCATTCTTTCCCTACTTGACATACAGCAGGTGAGTCGTCTTCTTTTGGGGTCTAACCCCAAAGAAGAAGTTATATATGAACCGCTCTACTAGTTGCTTGAATATCTCAAGTGAGTTCTTAGGGAGTGAGGTATACCATACGTGAGTGGCTCGATCATTGTGATGGAGATAGCATGGCATCTCATATCCTCTGAGACTGAGTAGATGTCTACATCTGATTGGTACATTTCTACGTGATGGACGGAGTTGGTGCTCCCATCGTACTTGGGAGTAACCATCGGAGGCTTAAACTTATACAGAGTTGGATAATTGATGATCCCTGCTATGAAAGGAGAGCATTTAGAGTATCCCCTCTACAAGGGGTCTCGACTTCTCAGAATATCTCTAATATTATCCTCCAGCCTTTTAGTGGAATCATTCCATGGTCTTTCGGTCGGTACTAAAACATCGGCCTAAACGATGTTGTCCCCTTACACTTCATCTGGTCTAATTGAGGGATCCCTTACCATTGACCTATATCGGCTGTTTATTTCTTTCATACCCTCGTATCAGCCATATTATAGCCTACGACTTCCTTCTTCCCTCATAGAGACCGTAATATTCCTTGACCTGGATAACCTGTCTCTGATATCATCGATTGGGCTGAGCCTTTCAAAGTCTGATCCTCTACTTAGCCGATCAAAGGCTTATCCCCTTGGTTGAACATCTTGACACAACCTCCTATTGTGCCCTCGGTTTTCTTGAATGTGGCATACAGTGTTACCTAATATTTCATACGGATCCAAGTACTTAGTCGGGGCATCTTTAGCCTCATGATCATCATAACGATCCTCTGGGAAGGGTTGACCTTGCCTCCCTAGGCATTAATGCCTAGGGTCATCTACGTCCCTTCCTCATTAATGAGGTGGTAATTCCTTGCGCGGTGCCTGGAGTGGTACCCTAGAGTCTGGACGCTTCTCCATGGTTGTCGGAGTAATCATCTCTACTAATAACCCAACGGGTCTCATCAATACATTTTGGCTAAAGGAAGCTGACTACTCCTACATATCCTGCTGACTAGTAACTAATGGCTTACACCGCAGCCAACTCCTCCATCTTTGACTGCAGAGGCAAGTGACTAGAGCTGAGTCCACTAGCTGGTGGTGGAAATTCTGATGCCAGGTTTCAAACCTGATGGATGAGTTATGAGCTGAGAGAGTATGAGCTTAGAATCTCAACAGGTGGTTTTTCAATGGTGAAATAGCTCCACAAGAGGGGATAACTGGTTCACCACTAAAGATTTTAGTGAGTATAAGCTATAGTAAGATGGACAAGACTAGTTATGTCGCTTCCCACAGATGGTTCCAAAGTGATGATACCAAGAATGGTATCACCAGATCATTGAGATAAACAAGCTCACACCAGGTTGACAATGGCATAGATAAATCAATATAATAGTAAAGAGAGGGAGATGAGGCAAAGAGGATGAACACCAGAATTCAAATGGTTCGGTCTGAGCCTACGTCCACGGTACAGTGTGAATGGTGGTTTCATTATAACAGTGCCACTAATGGCCTGGGATTACAATACTCAAGCTTTTCTCTCTCTCTTTTATATATTTTGACAGAGTTTCACTAAGGTTGCGAATGATCCATACCCTACCATGAGGTATAAGACAAGTATATTTAGTATCTAGGGGGTCTAGTGTACCCTTATGCATGTGGTAAGCATGTACTGAATATCCCTCGCTAATGAGGAGGTACCATCTATCTCTATCACATGTAGAGGATGATGAGAAAATATTCCCTCACGTCCGGGGATAATCTTGTTATAACAAACTTGTCCATGCGGGATATGCCATCATGGAACTCCGTACTGCTCATCCTGTAGGTGTTGTCTAAAGGAACCTCGGCCCGATCGAGTATGAGGCAAATGATGTAGTGCTGAGTCACATACTAGAATGCATCAAGTGTAGTCTTGACTGAATGTGTAAGGCCGAGACGAGTCATGCGCATAGTCACCTAGTGTCGTCCTTGATGGAGGACGAGACAAGTCTTGGCTATTGAAATTCTATTTTGGGGTCTCGACTCATGAGATGGCCGAGAGCATGAAAGACGAGGCCAACCCTCATCTGGATGAGTTTTGGGCATGACCCTAACAAGGTGTTTTGGGAACTCGGCTAAAGATGTCTAAGGACCCTCGTCCTATGGCGAGGTCACATTTGGGAATATCAACCACCTCCACTAGCGAGGTACTAGTAAGAATGATTCCCATTTATCACTATTTCAACGATTGTGGCCACCGGAGCCACCACCGTTTCGTCCACTGTTCCGAAACCCACCTCTTTTGTGCATTGTGGGGCATCTGTTGATCCTCTCGCGAGCAGGGGTTCCTCATCACTGCCTATTCCAAGTCACAGAGGGATTACTTAATCGCTCGTGCAAATAGATATTTTGATGTATGTCGCTTGGCACAATACTTTGGTGAGGAGGAAACCTTCATGCTGTCCCTCACAAATTTTGAGCTGGAGTTTGTAGAAAAAATAAACAAGGATCCCCATGTGGGCCTAGGTGAGTTTTCTAACCTTCCTAGTCTTTCCTGATTCTATTCTTAGGCTGCGAGTGGACATGGATGATTTTCCTCATTCTAACATTGAGGTCAAACCATGTGGGGGTGCCACAGAGGGATAGGGTCTTTGGGTAGACCATATCTTATCCTCCCCCTTGCATAAAACTATTGTCAAGGGGCTAGGTTTTCTAACCACCATTGAAAGTCTTAGATCTTGCACCATTGCAAAAAAAGTTAACACATTTACCTTGTTAGCTTCCCGTTGGAGCAGGGATTCTCACACCATTAATATTGGTTGGGGTGAATTTATAATTACTTTGGAAGATATCGGTGAGCCGCTCGGCCTTCCTTATTTGGGAGTGAACGTTCTCACATATGGATTTGAGGATGAGGTTGAGGAGGAGATGGTGGGAGAGATTCATTCTACTCTGGGTGAGGGATCGAAATATTTTGCTATCAATTTTACTAGGGCCACCAATCATTCATTCACTAAGTGGAAAAGATACTAGTTTAAAGATTTTGAGCGGCTGTGCAAATGTTAAAGTTCGAGCAGGGCCTTAAGGAGTCGGGAAGGATCAAAATTAATTTTGTAAGGACATATTTATGAGTCCTGATTTTCCATGAGTGTATGTTATATACCACTACAAAGACGTCAAAGAAAAAGTTCAAGTTTGATGATATATGAAGACACGTCCAAATATCAAGCTTCTTTAACATTCAAGCCTCTGCAAGGTTAATTTTGGTAAGAACATATTTAAGTCCCTTTACGGTTCATTTAAAAGTGTTGGGATATTTTTCTAAAAGTTTGAAAATTTTTCCAAAATATTTTCTAAGTGTTGAGGCATTGTGTTCCGTCAAAATAATTTTTTCAAGGACTTAAAAGACGAATTTTCAGAAATAAAAAATAATTTATTTTTTCTGTAGGTCGTTCGAGCGACCTATGATGTCGTTCAAGTGACAAAGGGATCTCGTGCAAAGTTGTCGTTCGGGCGATAATACTATTTCATTCGAGAAACTTTCCATATCATTTGATCGACGCACGAACTTAAGTTTTTTTTATAAATAGCATGTTAAACGATACGTTTTCCTCAAGACCTGATGAATTTTTTATGCGATAACTGCAAACAACGCTAACCTTTTGTCTTCTTTAATTTAGGGTTCAATCCTTTAGTTTTCAATTCACAAATCCCAATCCTTATGTGAATTATTTTGGAACCTAAGATACTACTTGTTGAAGTTTTCTCTTATAGAGAGGGTAAATCTACGACTGATTAGGTACCACTTGAGGGAGGTGCTGAGCTGATGATTGGGTGTCATTGGGAGTGCTTGCGGGTGTTCTTGGTCTGATTGGAATGCGTGTCTTGGTGGATCTTCTGCAGTTGATTCATTCCTGATTTAGGTTATGGCCTATGAGAGTTTGCTATGATAAATTCTTTCCAGATTTCATTAGTAATCTTGTAAGTTGTAAATTGCAAATTGTTAGTGAAATAAAGGTTTTTACCCTCAGGGGATTTTTTTTCCTCAAAATTGGTTTCCTTTGCATGCTTTCTGATTTAATGCTTTCAAATAACCTAGATGCATGATTTAGGGTTTAACTAAAATTTGGAATTAATTGAATTTGGTTGTATTATCATACAATTAAATCAATTTGAAGATACTTGAAATATTCCGCTGCACTGCACAAGCTTACAAATTAATATAAAATCTTTTTAAGAAAATCACTGCATTCTCAAATTGGTATCATAGCTTATTTCAAGCGATAACCACTTTTATAAATTCTCCTTCACACTTGGCTGCGTTCTTTGTTACTTTTCTGAGTAGGTTCTTACTTCCAGGGAGACAGTTGACTCCCCTCGTGAGCTTATTTTCAAACTGGTTGGGAGGCTTGCTAGAGGGAGGGCAGTCCCCCTCGTAGCTTTAACATTGAGCATAGCTTATATGGATGGTTAGAGTTCTTGGGGACGTCATGATCCTATTATTTTCACCAACACCTTCATCCTCCTGTCTTTTCTTTTCGATAGGTTCCCAAGTTTTGCTCCAAATGCCAGGTCTTGTCATAGCCATGCTTCTCTTGATGCGATGTGGCACAAAAATGATCCTAAGGCTTTTCTAGGGTCTTTGATAGATAACATTGATGAGTTCTACTTCAGGCCTTACTATAAGACCGTTGGTGGTATTTATGCTTGGATCTCATTATCTGCTTCTGGGGACACCTTCTATTCTTCTTCTGATGAGGAGTCTATTCCCACTTACCCCCACATATCTATAGCTATTATGCTTCTACCCTGCACCTTGCCTTATTTGACTAACTTGAGCCAAGGTGTGGAGTTTTACCATTCTGAGAAAGTAAGGAGATAGTTTAGCTATGATCAGGGAGTTCATACTCCTGCTTATCCTTCGAGAATCTCCCCATCCAAGTTATATCATGATTACTTTGCCAACTTCACATTCTAAGGGGTGGTCTATAGAGTTGGCCACTTAAAAGCTTCATTTGTACCTTCTCGAGACTACCTGGTAGCCTTTATTCGCTCGTGGCTTACTCTTTGGTAGATCCAAGTCCTCCTTTTTCAAATCTGTGTGTAAGAAGTCCCTTGTGAGACCATTTCCATTAAGATTGACAATAATGATAGGTACATAGGCAAGAGGACCCAATAGTCATAATGGTACTGAAACACTATCTCTAAGCCTCCTCTCGAGCAGGACACCCTAGTCTTGGTGAGGCCCTGCTCGATGAGTCTATTTATTCCAAATAACCCGAGCCTCAAATTGCAAAATCCAAGTCAAATGGCAAGACCAGAGCCTCTGATACTTCTAAGAGGAAGCATTCTGATGCGGATGTTTACAATTTTATCCCACTTACTAATGCCCCTCCTATTGATGTTACCACTGTTGTCGCCCCTACATCCCCCCCCCCCCCCCCCCCCCCCCCCCCCGCCAGTTGGGGTTGTTGATCCTCGTCCTAAACCAGACCAAGGTTCTGACACTAATGAATGTCATAACCCACCCTAGAAAAGAAATATTGAATAATAAATTGACGATTTTATTTGAAGGAAAATTTTTAGGAATAAATATATAAGGGAATTGCGCTAAAATGGCATGAAAAGTGACACATTATGAAAATAATTATGGAGAAAAAGAATCTCAATGTTGCATGGCTCGCATGGATGCGCATTTGAGTCCTAATAGTCCTAGTAAGTATGTTGGTTAAGTTTTATGCAAAAATTCCAATGAATGATTATGACACAGTCATAATTAATATAACGCGATTTTTGTCGGTGCATGTCGCGCAGGAAGCGGACATGCATGATTTTTGTAGGAAAATTAGAGAAGGATAAAAATAGTATGACTACATATTTGGGGCTCTAAAAATACTTATAAAAATACCATGAGGTCAAAAGTCAAAAAATAATTAAAAATAATTAAAAATTATTTTTCATCAAAAAAACTAAAAGTGCTCAGAAAATTCTGAAAATTTCCAGATTGACTTAAAATTTAATTTTAAGCAACTTTTCCTTCTTCAACATCTCCAAAACAATTCAAAAAATTCATTTTTTTGACAATTTTCTACTCGGCCAGATTGTATAATTTTAGTTTGTTTTTCACTTCCTTTTGCTCTTGCTTTCTTAGTTGTCCAATTCCAACTTTTGAGCTACTAATTAGGGACCATCATTGGCATATTATGGGTAGTGGAAAATTATTATGTTGGCCATTGTTAGATTCCCATGTGGGTGTGTGAGTTGGTGTGTTATTATAAGAGAGAGATGGAGGTAGCTTTGGTTCATATTATTGTCATTAGATTTGTGTAAGTTTTCTCTCATTCTTCAAACACTTATACACCATTATTACTCTCCCAAATCAGTAGCTCACCTCCCCACCCTCCATAAAATCACCCAAACTCCATTTTTGTGAGATATTTACACCCCAAAACAACCACTCAAGGGGTATATACCTTAAGGAAGTCTTGGAGCTTATATTTTGGACCTATAATTGGATTTTTGGAGCATTTCTTAGAGTTTATAGAAGGAGTTCCTAGAGCACATATAGATCTCTCATGGAGGATGCATTTGGTAATCCCTTGACGCCACCTTTGAAGGTGGGGGTTGCTCCTCATACACCACCATTTTGGAGTCTTAAGAGGTGGGAAAACCTTACTTTGATTGAAGTTTAGAGTTTGATAATTTTTAGAATGATATTTACATATAGTAGACTTAATATATGTATTAGTTTAGCTACTTTACAATTTTATGTTGTTTAGTCATCATATCATCATTTAGTGTGAAGAAATGAGTTTTAAGAAGTAATTTTGATGGATTCAAAAGGTGGACAAAGTTCATAATATTAGCCTTGAACATTTTATTAAAAAAAATGTGTTAAAATGATGTTTCAAAGGTAAATAATGTAATTTCATGTTTAGAAAAATATTGGGCTAATATAGGCCATTTTTACGAAATAAAAATTGGACTTTCTTACCAAAATGATGAAGTAGAAGAAGAAATTGGACTTTTACTTAAATGGATGTTTTTAAGATGCATAAACTCATAATAAAAAATATTTGGGGTTGATATGTAAATAATCAGAGTATAAAATGCTTACTTTTAAATTGATGCTTAAGTGTAATTAAAGAAAGTAAAGAAGGCCAATGTGTTGATAATGGCCAAATGGGTATTTAAAGTGTGTACAACTTACTTTGGAAACATAAATGGAAATAAAGTCTTTTATAAAATTTGGAATTTATTACTGAAATTATGTTGAAAATATCATAAATACATTTTGAGAAGTTATAAATTGGTTTTTGGTGAAATTAGTACGTTTAAACCGATTTAAAAGTATAATGTTTGTGTGAAACAAATAGTAGTGGCATTGTCGTAAATAAAGTGAATAGTATATTGTCAAGAAAATATTTGGCAATTAAATATATTAAATAAGTTTGATAAAATGAGATTAATGATATATTTTTGCTAAATGAAAATAATGAGTTTTACTAAAATGATAAGGATGAAATATGAGTAAAAACATAGTTTTTGACAAGTTTTAAGTGGATAAAAGTGTTTTGAGAATTAAGTTGGAAAGTTAGTAACTATTTTGGGCACAACACTTGTTAAATGGCTAAATGCATGTTTGACAAGAAATGGAAAATTTGGTAAATTTACGTAAAGCGAAATTTTTTAATGAAATAAAAATGTCAATGAATAGTTTGGAAGAAAGAGGAAAGAATTGATTTTCCAAGTGACAATAAATGTGAACATTGAGAATAATGTTGAAAGACATGGAAAAGATAAGAACTGGTACTTGAATGATGCCAAGAATTAAGCAGGGCATGACGTCCCTGGTGGTGAAAGACCACAAAGCCTGTACAGATGAGCATATGGCGGCTGGAGACCTATGGTGTAGAGCCCGTGAAGTCCAGGAATAATGGTTAGACTCCAAGGCAGAGATTGATAATTCTTGTAATAAGAAATGAAGAATGAGAATATTCTTAAAATTAATGCAAATAAATCTTTGAGATTTGCAAAAGGTTGATAGATGGAAATAACCAAAGTTTTCTTGAAATAATAAATGTTTTGTGTCGTGTGGTGTATAAGTTTCTCAATGAAAATGAATATTTTCCCAACACGAGGTGTGCGTGTCATAAAGATTATTTTAATGAGAATATTAAAATAATGACAAAATAACTCTAGCATGAGTTGATAAACGTTGAATAGATGAATATTTTCAATAATAGAAAGGGTTTTCCTATAAATGATTAACCGTGTGTGTTAATGGGAAAGAATGTGATTTTTAAGGAAAGATTATCCAAAATGACTATTTTGGGAAAGAAAAAGGGGATGAACGGGGATAAATTATATTTTTGGAATAAAACAGTTTAATACATCGAAACATGCATTTTTAAAAGTATATGTTTAGATATATACATAATTTCATGAGCATATAATGAGTGAGTATTATTTTCTGTCGTTCGTTTCTATGTTGCATTTCTATAAATCCCACTAAGCCTTTCGTTCACTCCCTCCTCTTTGTTACGGCAAGATGTATGCGGTTTCGTACTTTGAGAGCGTTATACAGGTAATATTTACTTGCATTAATGTTAGTAGCTCTATTTACTTGGTCTGAGGGCACTTCCCTTGGGTCCTGCACGTAGTTTATTTTATATTGGAATTGCATGTTAAGCAAAGCGTAATATTATTTATTGATAAGACTAAAATAGTAACATTATTTAGGTTGTTCATTGAACCCAACACTTGACACTCGGCTTAGATCGGGGTCGATCCTATAATAACCCTTAAATCCGGTTTGGGGCGTCACAACTTGGTATTAGAGCTTTAGGTTCAATGTTTCTTTCGGGTGTGACGTGGTGAGGTCGGTAGTGTATCTTTCAACATCGATGTTGGTATGGGCCGATCACGCTAGTTTGATGACAGTTTGTATCCTCGTCAATAAAGTCAAAAGGTTAGCATGACAAGTAAGTTGGTGCCAAGTGGCACACGATCAGCTTGATAGTTATAAATCGCTTCCACATTTCTGATATAGGTACGTTAGTAATTACGTGCATCAGCATAAACTAATGTTGCCAACATCATAATTCCATTGTATAGAGACATATCATGTGTTAATTTTTATAGTAATAAAGAATAAGAGAAGTTAATGCCCCAAATAGTGTGAGCTAAATTGTAGCTAGAAAGATTGATTGAGTTAACTTTGGAGATTAGGTGACTTGAGTGTTTATTATAAGTGTTGACTTTGTAGTGAGAGTGTATTAAATTAAAGACTCGGATTAATGTATTTAGGTGTATATATTGGGTAGTATATTTGTAAGTATTGATCTTGTGGTGAGAAATTTGTAGGTCCCTTGGTTGAGGACTGGGGTTTATTATACCGTGATGTATATATTTTGGTTATAATGTAGACTTGGATAATCGTGATGACTTAAGGTGACCTAATAGTTAAATTAAATATTCCTTGTGTCCAATGTTGATGACGGTATCAATTTATTATTATAATAGTACGATATTGAGGAATATGATCTCTTTGAGTGTTTGCGATATGGTCTTGGATGTTTATAGGAAATACCCGATTTTCCATATCTTACCAAAGTCTTTAGTAAATGTCAACATGTGATCTATCGCATGGTATGGTAATCGCATCTTAGAGATAAGCTACATTTGTTAATTGACACTCATTGAGGTTTATATGACATATTCTAGTGATTTTTACTACTGGTTAGTAATTTGATAAGTTTGTAATTCCATGATAATTGCTCTTAGAAGTAAGTGCTAAGGTTATTTTAAAAAAAAAGTAATGGAAGTAAGTATCATTTCGAGGCGATACCTTTGGGGTTGTATATCATAAATAAAACTAAGGTTGATTAGTCTTCCTCAGTGATAGGCATGTTATTTACTTGCGTAGAAATGACAAATTAAGGTGACACAAGAATATGTCCTGGGTGATTCCCTAATATATGATAGGAGATAATTGGTGTGACGTTAGAGGAATCAAATCAATGATTACAATATAAAGATATTGAAGATTAGTGACCTTAGTCAAATCATTATGATAAACAATTGGGTTAACTTGAGTAGAGTGTTTTTGGGACATTAATACGATAAGCTCCTGTCATGATGAAATAATAATTGAACTTGGCGTATGTGTTAGCTTCAGGAAATGGCTAAATCTTATGTCATTACGTTAAAGCTTGGAGAACCATTGCATTGAGGATTTCAAAAAATAATAATAGGTCATTAGTGACTAAATCGTGTTAACGTGCGGAAATGCCTTAGGATTGGTGACATAAAATGAATTGATTCAGATTATGAACACGTATCTTGATATAACTCTTGGAGAAATATAAGTTGGTAATTATATCCGAATTTTGTGACAATTACTTGGATGGGCTTAATTATCATTTATTTCTAGAACATCGAGCATGACAAGATTTTAGTGTGACAGACGAAGCTTACATTTGATTGTGTAAACACCTTTATAAAGAAATATAAGTTTATGCAAGTTATCCATAAAGCCTTGGAGAATATGAGTATTAGGGATTGTTTAGGTGTTGATGAATCATTATCATACATGTTGACTTGTGGAAAAACCTTGGAGATTAGCACCATGAATCGTAAAACTTGTCTTAATATGATCTTTGAGGATTGTGTCGTAAACATGATGGTAAGTGCCAGGTTGTGCGCTTGGGAGAACTTGAAGTAACGTGATGTTGTATCGATATTTAATAAATAACTCTTGGAATGAAGTGTGATCATATCACCCTCTTGTGCTACCAATACGATGGGGATAACCCTAGTAAAAAGAAATCATTATTCGCCTAGCATAACCCTTAGTGATAGTACAAGGCGAGCAAAGATCCTACCAATGAGATTAGAAGCGCTAGCTTCGATTAAAGTGTGATATTCAGTATTGCATAGGATGTTGCTAAGAGTTATGAAGTTGTTGGTAAATTCAGATGGTTGAGACTGTGCATATGCGTTGAACGTGAAAATTGAGGTTAGATACCACGTATTGAAATTTGGAGACCTAGGTATGATGGATCAGCAATTTATGATAAAAGATGAGAAGGGTTATCTCGCGTGAAATTGGCGCAGTACGTACAAAAATATAAAAGTGTACCCCTTAACATTAGTCATAAGGATGAAAGCCTTGTGTTCTAACTTCCCGAAAGAATTAGTTGATACTTCGGTAAGAATGGAAAATTTGCGTAGGATCAGTCAATGTACAAAGGAGGAACATTGGTTATAAGTTTTGGACCTTAAGAGCACTTGTGGGTTCGTACTTTGTGAAGAACAGCTTGTTGCCTAAATTCGATTGTTATCCTTTGGCTCGGTATTCACTTAATTCGTTATGATTCCATATGTTTCATTTGATCCTAGTAATGGGAAGTTGTTATTCGGTTGTGATCTGGTGTGCCACTACATAATCTCAGTAGTATCATGGGTTAAGCTTGTTGTGACTGATGCATCACAGTAAATGAGTGCGCACTTTGTTAGAAGCACCCTAATCTTTTCATTAGTATGTGTGTGCGCATGGTCTTGCGATTTGTTGCTCGTAGTTTGCATGTGTAAATTGGTTATCTTAGGTTAACGGCCCTATTAATTGACCGATAAAACTAGTTACAGTTTGGAGTTACAGTATAGGTAGTTAATTTTCAGTCATAGGTTCAAGAATACGTTTTAGGAATTATGTGGATATCAGACTTAATGAGATCTTAAGTGCAAATGTTACACTCCGAGTTGAGGATATAATTACTCATATGTATAATCTGGATTATGATGTCTAGGATGCTTCGAGGTTAATATGAAGATCTCATGGGAGGTTTCGGTCTTTCAGGATAATGCGATAAAGTGACTCTTTTAAGATTGATGATATGAATGACTAGGAAGTGTTATAGATGTATTAACCTAGTCTTGACGTGATTCAAAATTTGAGAAAACATAGATTTGTAAATCCGAACTCGTGATGATGAATTCATTAATGATGGCAAGATGTTTGAGGAACACTGATTGTTTCAAAAAATTTGTTAGGATGAATAAGTTAGGCATGCTTGGGTATTATTAATGAAAAAACTTACCATGATTGGGTTAACTTGATGATAATTAACGTGGATAGAATCTTTGAGTTTTAACTGTAAATATTAGGATACTCCAGAATTAGAAATGGTTTGCTTAGATGATTGAATGATTAAGATTGATGAGTTATAAATTTTGAGGATGAAATTTCTTAAGGAGGGAAGAATGTAATACCCCGCCCTAAAAAAAGAAATATTGAATAATAAATTGATGATTTTATTCGAAGGAAAAATTTTAGGAATAAATATATAAGGGAATTACGCCAAAATGGCATGAAAAGTGACACATTATGAAAATAATTATGGAGAAAAAGAATCTCCACTTTGCATGGTCCGCATGGATGCGCATTTAAGTCATAATAGTCCTAGTAAGTATGTTGGTTAAGTTTTATGCAAAAATTTCAATGAATGATTGTGACGCGGTGGTTAATATAACGCAATTTTTGTCAACGTGTGTCGCATAGGACGCGAACTTGCGTGATTTTTGTAGGACAATTAAAGAAGGGTAAAAATAGTGTGACTACATATTTGGGGCTCTAAAAATACATATAAAAATACTATGAGGTCAAATGTCAAAAAATAAATAAAAAATAATTAAAAATTATTTTCATCAATAAATATAAGTGCTCAGAAAATTCTGAACAATTCCAAATTGACTTAAAATTTAATTTTAAGAAACTTTTCCTTCTTCAATATCTTCAAAAAAATTCATTTAATGCCTTTTTTTGATAATTTTCTGCTCGGTCAGATTGTATTTGGCTCTGGCTTTCTTAGTTGTCCAATTTCAACTTTTGAGCTGTTGATTAGGGACCATCCTTGACATATTATGGGTAGTGAAAAATTATTATGTTGGCCATTGTCAGATTCCCATGAGAGATGGAGGTAGCTTTTGTTCATATTATACTCATTAGATTTGTGTAAGTTTTCTATCATTCTACAAACACCTATACACCATTATTACTCTTCTAAATACGTATCTCACCTCCCCATCCTCCATAAAATCACCCAAACTCCATATTTGTGAGATATTTACACCCCAAAATAACCACTCAATGGGTATATACCTTAAGGAAGTCTTGGAGCTTATATTTTGGAGTTAGAGTTGGCGTTTGGCAGCATTTCTTAGAGCTTAAAGAAGGAGTTCCTAGAGCACATATAGACCTCTCATGGAGGATGAATTTGATAACCCCTTGAGACCACCTTTGAAGGTAGGGGTTGCTCCTCCTACACCACCATTTTAGAGTCTTAAGAGGTGGGAAAATCTTACTTTGATTGAAGTTTAGAGTTTGATAATTTTTAGAATTATATTTACATATAGTAGACTTAATATATGTAGTATTTTAGCTACTTTACAACTTTATGTTGTTTAGTCATCATATCATCATTTGGTGTGCAGAAAGGAGTTTTTAAGAAGTAATTTTGATGGGTTCAAAATGAGGATAATGTTCAGAATATTAGCCTTGAACATTTTATTAAATAAAATGTGTTAAAATGATGTTTCAAAGGTAAATAATGTAATTTCATGTTTAGAAAAATATTGGGCTAATATAGGCCATTTTTATGAAATAAAAATCGGGCTTTCCTACCAAAATGATGAAGTAGAAGAAGAAATTGGACTTTTACTTAAATGGGTGTTTTTGAGATGCATAAACTCATAACAAGAAATATTTGGGGTTGATATGTAAATAATCAAAGTATAAAATTCTTACTTTTAAATTGATGCTTAAGTGTAATTAAAGAAAGTAAAGAAGGCCAAATGTGTTGATAGTGGCCAAATGGGTATTTAAAGTGTGTACAACTTATTTTGGAAACATAAACGGAGATAAAGTCTTTTTATAAAATCTGGAATTTATTATTGAAATTATGTTGGAAATATCATAAATACACTTTGAGAAGTTATAAATTGGTTTTTGGCGAAATTAGTATGTTTAAACCGATTTAAAAGTATAATATTTGTGTGAAACAAATAGTAGTGGCATTGTCGTAAATACAGTGAATAGTACACTGTCAAGAAAATATTTGGCAATTAAATGTATTAATTAAGTTTGATAAAAGGTGATTAATGATATATTTTTGCTAAGTGAAAATAATGAGGTTCACTAAAATGAAAAGTGTGAAATATGAGTAAAAATATAGTTTTTGACAAGTGTTAAGTGGTTAAAAGTGTTTTGAGAATTAAGTTGGAAAGTTAGTAACTATTTTGGGAACAACACTTGTTAAATGGCTAAATGCGTGTTTGACAAGAAATGGGTTAATTGATAAATTTACGTAAAGCGGAATATTTTTATGAAATAAAAATGTCAATGAATAGTTTGGAAGAAAAAGGAAAGAATTGATTTTCCAAGTGAGAATAAATGTGAACATTGAGAATAATGTTTAAACAGATGGAAAAAGATAGGAACGGATACTTGAATGATGTCAAGAATTAAGCAGGGCATGACGTCCCTAGTGGTGAAAGACCCCAAAGCCTGTACAGATGAGCATATGGCGACTGGAGACCGATGGTGTAGAGCCCATGAAGTCCAGAAATAATGGTTAGACTCCAATGCAGAGATTGATAATTCTTGTAATAAGAAATGAAGAATGAGAATATTCTTAAAATTAATGCAAATAAATCTTTGAGATTTGCAAAAGGTTGAAAGATGGAAATAACCAAAGTTTTCATGAAATAATAAATATTTTGTGTCGTGTGGTGTGGTGTATAAGTTTCTCAATGAAAAGGAATATTTTCCCAACACGAGGTGTGCGTGTCATAAATATTTTTTTAATAAGAATATTAAAATATTGACAAAGTAACTGTAGCGTGAGTTGATAAACGTTGAATAGATGAATATTTTCAAGAATAGAAGGGGTTTTCTTGTAAATGATTAACCGTGTGTGTTAATGGGAAAAAAATGTGATTTTTAACGGAAGATTATCCAAAATGATTATTTTGGGAAAGAAAAAGAGGATGAACGGGGATAAATTATATTTTTGGAATAAAACGGTTTAATACATCAGAGCATGTATTTTCAAAAGTATATGTGTAGATATATACATATTTTGATGAGCATATAGTGAGTGAGTATTCTTTTCTGCGGTTCATTTATGTGTTGCATTTCTATAAATCCCACTGAGCCTTTCGCTCACTCCCTCCTCTTTGATATGGCAAGTTGTATGTGGTTTCGTACTTTTAGAGCGTTATACATATAATATTTACTTGCATTAACGTTAGTAGATCTATTTACTTGACCTTGGGAGCACTTCCCTTGGGTTCCGCTCGCAGTTTATTTTAAATATTAAAGTTGCATGTTAAGCAAAGCGTAACCTTATTTAATAATAAAATTGAAATAGTAACATTATTTAGGTTGTTCATTGCACATCACACTTGACACTCAGATCGGATCAGGGTCGATCCTATAATAACCCTTAAATCTAGTTCGAGGCGTTATAATAACCCTGGAGTAAAGAAAACATATATGAATATACGAGAGTAGGGATATGAAGCCCTTGGATTATCTACTGAGGAGCCTGATGTTACTTTCATTCCCATTGGTCAAGTCACTACACCCACTCCTCTTTAGTGAAACTGTCTTTCACGGGATTTCACTTCCTCGTACCCCTTCTCTGTCATTTGAATAAAAAGGTTCGTCTTCAAATGATATGAGTGTCATTGATCCTTATGATAATCAAGACCGTTATGCTTCCTCTTTGTTTCTCGTTTCAACGGAGTCCTCTAGCGAGGATGTTATGATAGATGATCCTTGTGACAGCATCCCCACTACTAGACATTTACCGTACGAATAGACTACCCGTTCATCTGCTATAAGTCTTTTTCTCTTGACTTCTTTGGCATCACTTATTGCCTGCTTAAACTTGCGTGAGTTAATATGTAAATTATCTTTATCTTTATGGCATTTACAGGGTGTTTCTGTTACGATGAGTGATCATTTGCCCCCGCTTCCTTCCCCAGAGCCTTTTTCTAAAGTGAGGAACTCTATGATGGTCTCTTCTCTGAGTCTATCTAGAGAGTTTTATCACTCTCTCCGTACTCGGGTATTATTCTCTTTCTCTTCGATTTTACTGATATAGTCTGCTTTCTCATTTATCTTTTGCATCTATCTTTTGTATTCCCGATGACCGTGAGGACCTCTTTTATGTCCTCTTCTTTGGTCTAGGTAATCATTAACTCTTATGGATCCTTCTTTCTTTGACTTTTCATATTTGAAGCAACACTTTTACAGTTGTCATTTTGTATGCACAGGTGAAAGTTTTTCTCATCCACACCTCCTCACCTCCCACCTCTTCTGCGGTGGGTGGTTATTTTGTCGGGTCGCCCTAGATAATTTGTTTTTATCACCTCCATTGTTTTTCTTTATTCAAAGTTTTTGTCTATATGTAATTATAATGTCTTTGTCTTTCTTCATTACATGGATTATCCTCTAGTGGCCCTTCCTCTGCTGGAGGACTAGCATAGCTCATTGGAGGCACCGCCCAGGTTTATCTCCTTCGGGAAGAATTCCTACCTCTCGAGTCTTCATTCTGATGGACAATAGGCCTCACATCCAACCTATACCGTCTCGCCCAGTTTTTACTATTGCCTTCAGTGAGCCTGTTGCCCAGGCTAGCTCCACTAATCATATATCACTTACTCCTATTAGGATAGTTTCTTTCTTTATCCCTATTTGGTTCTTTGACAACTTTGAAATGATTAGGCCGCTACTTCTGATATGACCATCCCACTAGTCCTCTTCCATCCTTCTTCCTTAGAAGGAATTCATGTATGCATATTTCGAATACCTTATCTCCTTACATTTTCTTTGTCATTGAGATTTCACCCTTATACTTCTTTTTTGTTTGTTTATGTTTGAATTGGTTAGTGTTACCACTTCATCGATCGTTTCTACAGCTGGCCCTCCAGTAGACCCTATTACTACGTGGAAAACTCTTACAACTACTGTCTTTGTGGAGGCATTGCCATAGCACCACTCCCGATAGTTATCCTAACTTGTTTGTGCCTCTCTTTTACATATTTCTTTATTAAAACTTGATAAGCACCCAAAAGTGTTCAAATAATACCCCGAATAGGCGTTTTTTAATTGTTAATTCTCGACAAAATGGGTCTTATGCGTGTAATTGTCTATTGTGCGGGCTTGATTGTAGTTACGAGTTCAAAAGGTAATTGCATCAAGAAATGGCTAAATATCATAACCCTGACCTAGCTAGTAACCCGGCCTAAACCCACACCGAACCCTGTGTGTGTGTGTTGAGTTTGTACTTTTGTTATTTTTTTAGATTTTATATTTGAGTTCATTTTAATTTTTGGGATTAATTTTTTTTATTTAGAATTTTTAGGATTTATTTAGAATTTTCTAGGATTTATTTTCTATTTTCCTATTTCATTTTAATTAGTGTATTTTTATTTTTATTTTGACTAGTTTTTAATTTTTAATCTTTATTTTATTTTTATTAGGATTAGTTTTTAGGAGCTTATATTTAGTTTTAATAGATTTTATATTTTTAGGACGTTAGTTTTGTTTTTAGTTTTATTAGATTTTAATTTTAATTTTTCATTTCTTTTTATTGAGATTTTTTTTTAGTTTAATAGATTTTACTATTTTAGTTTAGTTATTTTTTTTGTTACTTTTACTTTTAGGTAGTGTTATTTTAGTAAGGGTACAAATTAAACACACACATTACACATTACACCTTACCAGAACATAACATCACATCTCACCCACACTCTTCTACCATATACCTAACCACACCTAA
This sequence comes from Sambucus nigra, assembly GCA_949130495.1. Classification (NCBI taxonomy): domain Eukaryota; kingdom Viridiplantae; phylum Streptophyta; class Magnoliopsida; order Dipsacales; family Adoxaceae; genus Sambucus; species Sambucus nigra. The sequence continues at coordinate 320,313,636 of OX422209.1, read as the reverse complement.
TCCAATACCTCATCATCTTCCCAACCATGACTCTCTCCTCTCACCTCCATAACCAAATCCACGTCCAATTCCAACATACCCACCTTCGAACTAACCAAATTCGACAACCTCCAACCCGGGTCTACTGTTAACCCATCATACCCGGAAACCCACAAAACCCAAACCCGATTTTAACCCCAGCCATTGTTGAAAATCTACTATGGAAAGAATGAAAAATACATTAATTTCTGCAAGGCACATTCTGGGAACGTTGTCTTTTAGGCAAAATGTCTCCCAATCCAGTTGAGAATGAACCGTACACTATGGGTTTATTTGAATCTGCCTTCAGGATAAAATGCAGTGTATGAACATTTGTTTGATTCAAGCTATGTACTATTTGATCAAACTGAGAACACTCTGAATTTGTAATCCGATAATGCCAAAATATAGAGGATGGAGAGAGGACAAATTAGCAATTTTTGGTGTCCAAAACAGAGGCATGTAACTCTTTTTATAGCCATTTCTGTGACTGTTCTTCAACAGTCATAGCTCTTCATGTAGCGACTTAGCAGCCGTTGGATTGTGCCTGTTTGGAATAACTTCGATCTAACGGTTCAGATTAGGCGTCCCATCGTAAGCGAATGGACATCCCATATACGAAATGCTACGAGTTCATCTAACGGTTCAGATAAAGTCATTTCAAATTTTAAACCCTCTGATCATATCATTTAATCACAGTCGTTGATCTATTTTAATTTGTTAAAGCATTAGACTCCCACACTCCAAGCGACCATGCGCACATGCAAAGTTCCAAGTGCGCGTCAAAGCGCGCAATGCGCCCTAAGCCGCCCAATCACCCTTATGCGTGTCGCGTGTCTTGATTGGTGGTGCTTAAGCACCACCGCAATGCATGGGGTCAGAACCCCTTATTTGACTTGTCAATTAAGAAGCTTGGTTGTCCTTTAGTTGATATACCACCACTTTTTGTAGTAATCTTCCAATGTGGGACAATATGGGATTTTGAGCACTTCCATATCTTTCACACCCATTTGCTCACGTTTCTTCTTTCTATTGTTTAAAATAAAACACAAATTAATATAATAAAATTAACAACTAAAATTATATTAGTGTTGAAATTTATCCTATAGCCATAATACGGACCTTAGCGTCCCAAACCTTAAACCATTAGTTGTTGCCACTCAAAATTTAGGTCGGCGACCTGCTCAAATCCGACAGAGCTTTACCCTTCCCGAATCCAACGAACGATGACCCGCCTATACCCGACTCCCCACCTGCTAAAAACCCATTGTCGATTAAACCCAAGCCGGAAAAATAAACCCACCTCCAATCCGGACTAAATCGAACTGGGAGCAAACCCATTTCTGCCAAATCAGGCGCGACTCAAACCTTAACCCAACTTACACCACATGTTCAAACCAAAACCTGATTGTTATCCCTTGATCCAAACCCATGAACCAAAGCTCCATACCCATGATATTTTTTCTACTACCTGCCAAGAACCAGGACAAATAAATAACAAAACCAAATCTAATAATCCACGTGTTTTAAAGCCTTTTAACCCCTTTTCCCAATATACCCCCAATTACCTCATTCTCCCATTTAACACCCTCACACCCACTTTTTCCACATGCTCACTTATCAATACCTAAATTACCCCTCTCTCATACCTCACACACCCTCTTGCACTATTACCTTTCCCAATTTACCCCTAGCCACTTACACTTTAGATAAAAAGGAATAAGAAGACACATAAAAGAGGAGAATTTTAAAGTCAAAGGGAGGAAGAAGACCATTATTTTAGTTTAGTTTAGTTTTTTTATTTTTATTTTTAGTTTAAAAAAAATATAATAAATTGAGTGATTGTAATTAATTCTTTTGAGAGATTGTTGATTTAATTGAAGAATTCATGCAATTGAAGGCAAAATTGGGTTAGATCTTCCCTTCTCTAATTTTTCATATAATGCTTTTAATTGATTATTGTTATTGTTGTATGATGATTATTGAGGGTTAATCTCCCAATCAAGGGATTAAGTGAAGCCCTCATGAATCCAATTTGATTTAGTTTGTCAATTTTAATTTTATTAGTTTCCTTTGATTAGTAAAATTAATTCCTACTTTTATTTTCACATTGAGAAATGGAAAATCATCCTTGAGAAAGGATTGAGAATTGTATTATCATTTATTTATTTTATTCAAACCAAACTAGAGATAGGCTTATCACTTGATTTAAATGTTAGTATAATTTTCATCTACTCTTGTTTTTATTTTGTCTAATTAAAATTAGTTTCATGAATTGAACCTAGCGGGTGATTCATTTGATTAATTTTAATTCATTTAGAGTAGTGCTTGTGGGGATTAAACTTACTTTTCAAAAAGAACATTCAATTAATTCATTAGTGTAATGAGAATTAGCTTTTCAATTAAATGAATATTTTGAAAAATGATGAAATTAAAATAGTGCAAGCGATATTGATTTGTGTGAAGTGGGAGTGGATTTACATCCCATGAATTTTTTCTCTCATTTAGTTACATTTCACTCACTTTTTATCACACGCTTTTACTTAGTTTTCTTCACATTTATTCACGCACACTCTTATTTTAGTTTGATTCCCTTATATTTGATTCTTAGTTTAAATTCACCTTAATTTCAAGATTTCTTTAATATTGAAAAAGCTAAAAAAATAGAAAAAGAAAATAAATCCAAAAAGAAAATAAAATTGAATTACATTTGAGTTTGCATCTAATTTCACTCCCTTGAAATGTATTAACACATTTGCTTACCGTTATTTATCTAGTTTGTTACATTAATTTTTAGGTATTCAAGGTTTTGATTAGAGGAGATTTTAACAACGACGACACCTAAAAGGTCCTTTATCACAACTTCTAATAGTTCATATGTTTATTCTATTTGTATGGCGGTGTCAGTGAGACCTCTTCATCCGTGGTGCCTGTGATGAGGGCCATAGAGACATCTCTCGAGGCACCGCTTATGAGTCTCCCTTCAATTTGTACAGAGGGGGTTGTCTCAATTAGCCTGACTGATGTTCGTTCGTCTGAGGGGCTTGTTCCTAGCTCTGCATGAATAACTTATGTGGTATGTTAGTCCTTGCACCTCTTATTTGCTATACTTATTATATATCCAATCACTCTAGAGCTTTTTCTAACATATCTGTAGTTATGGTCCCTTTATCTACGGGACCTATATTTGGGCTCTCAGGTTACCACTGTGCCAGTTTTTGTGCCCTAGGAGACTTTGGACAGTGTCTCTGAGGAGACTGCTCCAGTACGTATAATGCCAAATATTTTCTAAGATTTACATAAATTTTAATGGATCGATCCTAGCAGGTGATTAATTAAAAGGAGTGTAGATCTATTTTTCTAGAGTTGTGGGGTGTTAAACTTAATATTCTAAAATATTATCATTAAAATTACATTTGCAACGAGAGTTGATTTATAGTTTTGATATTAATTTGAGAGAATTCAATTAGTTAAACAAATTAATTAGAATAGTTAAAATTTGTGGTGTAATCCCATTCCTTGATTGTTCTCACAATTATTTACCTCACTTTATCTTTTATTTTAGTGTTAGACTTTGTTTTCATTTTAGTCACTTTCTAGTTAGTTATTTTCATCTCACACTTTAGTTTAGTCTTATTTCACCTCACCTCACCATATTGTTTTAATATTGAAAAAGCCAAAAAAAAAATTAGAAAACTGAAAAAGCACAAAAAGAAAATAAAAAGTGAATTACAATTGAATTTGTCTCTAGATTACTCCCTAGGAAGTGGATTGATACCCTTACTTACCTCTACACTTTAGATTGTTATATTTTGTAGGTAATTCAAGGTTTTGATTAGAAGGAGCTTGTACAACAACGAAAAATATACGCAAAAGTTTTTTCTATCAAATGGCGCCGTTGCCGGGGAGATAAAAAAAAAGATAAAAAAAAGTCTTTCTATCAAATGGCGCCGTTGCCATTCTTGGGAGCGTGAAGCACTCGAAGCGGATTTCATATTGTAATTCATTCATTTTTTGTACTTTATTATTTTTACTACCTTTTTTTTTTATATTTTTAGGAGGCTTGTAATAGGATTTTTATCATTGCTTTTATTGCGGTGCATAGGATACAATTTATTTTTCATTAAAATTTGTAATAATTGAAGACAAGCTTGATAGGGAAACCGGACAAGGTAGAGAGAGGGCGTCCAAAGACGAGGATTTAGAAGCCTCTCTACCTTGGGTCGGTAGGACTCTCAGAGACGATTGAGATAGGCGTGATCTCCCACCGGTCGACTCAAAATTTTCGACACCCCACGGCGTAAAAACCGTGGGAGGTACATTTCTTACACACTCGCGCCTCTCCTGTTAGCGAGTCAATTCTTGTGTGTGCTCTTGTGTGCTCTTGCTTGATTTTATTCTCGCATTTATTTTCGAATGGTGTGATGAATTAAATTACTAAGACCTACACCCGGTCACCCACGAGAAGGGATTTCATCACCCAACTCACTCACTTACCTCTGTGTGTTACCCTAGCCATCACTAAATTTAAAATCAATCAACTAGGTGGCCCACTAGGAGAATATTTTTGCAAAGGCGATCACTCATATATTTTCGTGATTTTTATCTTCCGCGGACTTAATTAAAATTTGACTACCCTCTCACTAAATTTAAGATAAAAATTGGCTATGTGCTAGTTAGGATTTATCCTTGACTTGTGTGTGTGTCCAATTCCATTTTTCGGTGGTCGATTTTAGTTAGTTCATACAAATTCACAGAGACCATATTTTTTCCCCACCTTTTCTTCCAAAAAAATCCTAAAATATTTTCTTTCATTTTTATAACAAAAAATCAAAAAGATATTTTCTTTCTTTCATTTTACAAAAATCCAAAAATATTTTCTTTCTTTCCTTCTTATAGAAAAATCCAAAAATATTTTCTTCCATTATTTTTAGAAAATCCCAAAAATATTTTCCTTCCTTTTGAAAACATTTAAAAAACAAAAAAAAAATATTTCTCTCCACATGGTTGAAGAACGTCCTTTACGGGACTACTTGGTCATTTTCCATTGACATGTGACACGTGTGAGAGTGATCTCGAGTGGTCTCTTTATGATATTCTTCATGATTTCACCTCTCTCACGAGTACCGTTGGTACTCTTGACCCGTCCATGCACGCACCTCCTATTCCATCACCCTAGGTGTTAAATGTCGACGTGTCTCATCCTTTGTTGTGCACCCACTGTTATTATGTTGATCACATGTCCCATGAGTGCCCATACTCTTCATATCCATACACCCCCTCCACGGACCATGTGTATCCATATGACACTGTTCCGGAACCCACCTCGGCCTACTACCCCGCTATACCTAATCCCGAGTTATGTGAGTCCCCGAGCTATTCGTGGAGGCCTGATCACCCTTCCACGCAGTACGAATCCCAACCCGATGTTGTGGATCCTCACACGTTCCAACATTCGTCATGGCAACCTTGTGCACCCAGTCACGATTAGTCCCTCACTACGCACCCAATGAATTTCAACCATTTATCCATCACGAAAGCAATCCTTTCGTGTATGATGAACTTGTCCCCACCCCACACACTTCATATGAGTATTCTCCATATAGTCCCGATTATAGCGAGTTGTGTCCACCTCACCCACTGCCACCACCCGCCACTCCACCACCACTATCATGCACGTCCACTCTCGAAACCCTCTTGCAAAAGTTCGTACTTGAGCAAGAGAAAGCAATTCAAACTCAATATCTCCAAAGGCTTGAACAAAGGTTAAATAATTGGAGTGTGAGCGAGAGTCAGATATTTCCATGGCCCCACCTATCGTTGCCACCGAGTGTGATGATGATGTGTCCTCTTGTGACACGGATTCTGAGTGTGACCAATCCTACCACCCCGAGAATCTCGAAGTTGAGACCATCCCATGGTTCCAGTCCCAAGTCGACAATTGTGTTGACTTGGCTTTCAATAGTGATCCTGATCCAGTCCCACCTTATCCATATGAGACCCAATTTGAGGTTCCTATTCCCATTCACCTTCCCACTCCCGTCATATCCAAACAAATGCCTGATTCTACACCTATCGAGCTTCACTCTTGTGTTCCCGAGGAATCCATTTATTCTAGGTTAGCTCCAGCTACGAGTGTTCACCATTTTCCCGAGATAGAATCAGTGATAGTTCCTAACTATCCGGATTTGGATCTAATCCCACCATGCATGGATCCCGTTGAGCCTGATATTTCTAGCCATTCCTCTATCTCTGATCTTGGTGCCTCGTTTGATCCACCCACCCCATTCCCCGATGCTAATCTTATAGAGAAGTTGATAACTCCATCTTTAGAAACCACACTCCCTTGTGAGTATTCATTTACTCCTCCCAATGAGTGTGTGTCTCCCACGCTTGAGTTAGATCATCTTCCTCCACCATTTATCCCACCCGACCCACCCATTATCCATTCCACCCCACCACCTGGTTTGGATCTTGATTTTGCACATTTCAAGTTTCCATTTACATATTTAGATCCTAACCTGAAACCACCCTCCATCTACGAGAGTATATGTGGTGATACTCTCCACTTCCGTGACATCGAGCTTGTTCCTCCATGCACACCACTTCCTTGTGGTGTTGATTTTTTCCATCAACAGCTCCCTGGCGTGTCACGACGTGACCATTATCATCTCCCATTCATAGAACGGTCTTGTAATTTCTATGAGCCCCATCCCATCACTGTTTCTACACCTTTTTGTCTCCCTCACCGACTAGAGCACCATGCTTATAGGGCCCTAGTTTCCCTCACCTTTATGCTCAATAAAGCTCGTGATCGATGCCTATTCACCCTCACCTTTACCCTAATACCCACCCGCCCATGGTTCACCGATGCTTTGCATCGTGTGATGCATTTTGCCATACAAGTGCATTGACCCTTTTAGCCTGTTTCCAATAAGAAGAAAAAGCGAGTTGCTTCCCGGTAGCGCTAAGTTTAATGTCTTCAACCAGATCGAACCATTCTCACCCTAAAGATTGGAACTAGGAAATCACGGGGTGGCAAAAAAATCCGGTGATGAGAATCACCCCCAAACAAGACTGAAGCATCAGATTTAATCTCAATATAACTCGAGTTTTAAAATTGTGTTTTCCATGAAAATTTGACCTAACTTTCATTGATTTATAGAGTATGGCAAGGTCTCTTATGAATTGGGTTTGGTTTCTGCTATATGTGAGAGTAGCTTGGTTTTGGCATCAAAGATTTTGATGGATTGTACATTGAGAAGTTTGAATTTACAAGTTTTGAGTTCCAAAAACACTTTCGATCGATTTTCTCTTTACATGATCATTCATGGCTTTTCACCATTACACTCGAGATCCTTAGGTTATAATGAATTTATTCATGGATTTAAATCAAAGTTTAAGGCAATGTAATGAGTTTCACCATTAAAGATCAAGCTTTAATGGTGTTCTTACTGATTTTTACTATCTTAGGCCATTCTACATATAAAAGCTTGCATATTATGAGTGCTCTAACTATATTAACTATGCAGCAAATTAGTGGACTTGAAATAATTGAAAATGAAGCTTAAAATGAGGAGTTACCTAAATTAAGAGAAATTTTAAGACTTCAAATTGTACTGTGGGGTGAGTTTTTACTGCTTAGGTCGATGAGTATTTATACTAGCTAAGGTGGGGATTTGATTGGAGCTAAAAGGAGGTTGATTTGAACTAGTATAGGGGAAGTTTTAATTGTGGGTAAATGGGGTGCACATGGGTTCCTTGAGTTAACCATGTTTTTTTGACCTCTTATGCATATGTGGGGCGACACGTGGATAGTTGTTAAAACATAATTTCATAAGATTTTGATTGTAGTCGCTTATCTTTTGTATAATTACAATTATAGCCTTAAAAGTACATTTTTTGTAAAGTTTAGGGCCATTTTGCTAATTTCAAAATCTTTTCAGAGTTGAAACTATAATTTATGTCAGTTGAGGTCCAAAGGTTTAAGTTGATATAAGGTTAGGGTTTAGGGGTTAAATATATTTCAAGTTATCTTACTTTAAAAGTTTCTGGGACTCTTTTGTAACCAAGGGGTCTAAGTTAATATAACAAATTTGTAGGTTTTTAAACATAGTTCCTTTCTTCTTGGAAGGCTTTTGATTTTACATACCTTATGAGGGTTTAAATCGAGGTCGTAGGTAATTTAGGGTTTAAATCGAGGACTTAAGAACCGCGAGTGGCATGAACACCTTGTGTACGTCCAACATAACACATAGCAATCAGTCGCATAGTCGAGAGACTGCCGGATTGAGGATATGCCCCAAACTTGAATTCGAAAATAGGCACACTTAGGCTAGAATACATGCCGCAGGGGGACGGAACCCCCAACAGCACCCAGATGGCACCGCGAGTGGAACGAACACCTCATACGTGTCCAATGTAGAACGTATAAACTCGCTATTGATATGTTGAACTCCAGTTTGAGGATAGGACCCAAACCTAAATTCGAAAACAGGCACACTTGGGCTTAAAAATATGTCGCAGGGGTGGGCACACCCAGGGGCACCCCAATGGTATTGTCAGTGGCACAAACACCTCTAGCGCGACCAATATAACACGTATCAACTAACCGCGTAGCTGTAGAAATCCCAATTTTAGCATAGGATGCGAATTCAAAAATAGGCACACTTATACTAGAAAATGTGTTGCAGGGGCAGGCACCTCCAGCTTCACCCACATGGAACCGCGAGTTACATTAATACCTCATGCGTATCCAATGTAACACATAGAAACCGATCGCACAGTCATAGGACTCCTGATTTAAGGATAGTACCCCAACACGAATTCAAAAACAGGCACATAGAGGCTTGAAAAAGTGTCGCGAGGGGCGGACGTCCCTAGCGGTTAACAACTTCACTACGAGTGGAATAAACGAGTCATGCGCATCCAACGTAAAGATATTAATTGGACGCATAGTCGGGGGACTCTCAGTTTGAGGATAGGAGACAAATTAAAAAATAGGCACAATTAAGCTTGAAAACTTGCTGCGTAGGGAGGGCACCTAAACGGCACCGTGAGTAGCACAAGAACCTCGACCTACGAGGGTACATCCACCTCTTATGGAAACCAAATAACACCTCAACTAGAAATAAAATCTCATGTGCACCCCATGTAGAACATAGCGACTAGCTGCGACGATGCGAAACTCTCGTTTTGAGGAAAGGTTCTAAACACGAATTCAAAAAAGTCACACTAAGGCTCAAAAATGTGCCGCGGCGGTGGGCGTACCTAGCGGCATTGAAACGGAACCGTGAGTGGCATGTACACCACGTGCGCATACAACATAGCACGCAAAAGCTGGCCAAGAAGTCACGATGCTCTCGATTTGAGGAGAGGATCAAAATACGAATTTGAAAATAGGGACACTTTGGCTTGAAAACGTGCTGCAATGGGCAGGCACCCCCTGCGAGACACAAACGACACTGTGATATGAAATAACACATCGTACGGGTCCAAACTAACACGTATCAATTAGTCATGCAGCCGTGAAATTCCCAGTTTGAGGATAAGTGTGACAGCCCGAATATAATTATGATAAATTATATTTAGACCATGCTTATCTTAGGTGATATGAATAATGTGTTATTAGTATATCTAATGTTAATTGATTATGTTTATTATAATCCTACTTTCATAAATCATGAAAGGTCGAATTACTTACGAACACAAAATTTTGTTGTTTTCGGTAGAAAGGTTCCTGTTAGAGACTAGTTTTGACCTTTATAACATTATAAATGACTTGAGGTGAAAACTAGATAGTTGTATACATGTGAGTTAGGGTTGTAACAGAACAAACGGATCATCAAATGGATGCCCGAGTAAAGAGTTATACCGAATTTACGAAGAAGGGGTAATTTGGTCAATTCCCTTTAAGTGGTAAATTGTCTTTTATTAAACCAAATGGTTTAATTTGATTGGTTGGCTTGGGAGGCAGCCTTGGCCGACCTTATACCCTTGAAATAGACTTATCCTTCAGCCAAAATCAGCCATGAAAGGGTTTTAAGCATAAGGAAAGAGAAGGTAGAAGTTTAGGAAGGAAAAGTGAGGAGAAAAGGTGTAGAAAAATCCGTAGAAATTACGTAAAAAGCCCTGAAGGTAATCCTAATTACAATTCTAGTTATTTATCTTATATTACTGATTTATATGATCTAAATCATCACAATTTTACGAAAGTTTCATCCCTTTATATGTATGTATGGTTATATGCAAGTTTATGTTAAGTTGAATGTAGAAACCCTTAAAATTTCTTTGTTTTGAAACCCCTTGTATTCAAACTCGCATATCTATTTGTGTACTTACTGTAATTGAGAAATTACAATTGGATATGAAACTAGACTCATATATTAATATCATATCTGAAAATTAGAATTTATTTCCATGTGGTTAGGACGTAATGATGATTTCAAGTTGGTACATGGTTTCTGTTTTTATACTTCATTTCGGTATGCCCTGAGTTTAGTCAAGCTTTTGAGATAGCAAATGAAGTCAAGAAATTATGAAACTTTAATTATGTATGATTCAGTATTCGTACTGAAAATGGGTTGAAAATCATGGAATTTTATGATGGAGAAAAATTATGAAAATTCTTGGAAGTTGAAGGAACAATAGAGGAGCTTGTAGGGCAGATTTCTTGTGTTGTAGACAAATGGTCATAACTTGCCCTAGGAAGCTTGAAAAATTACACCGTCACTTGTACTGGATATTATATTCATATATGTTTTCATATTTATGAGGTTGGACCCCTGTATTTGTACAATTTAGGAATATAGGATGGTTAAGTAGGTAAGACCATAATTTCAGGCCATACTGGGTACCCCTTGAATGAATGTTTGTATTTTGTCCTTACAAAGGGTACTTTGAGTACATGTTTCATGTGTATATACATTGAGGAGTATAATTTCATGTTTACTTGACTTTGGTTATAAATTCCTCATAAGGTATTTCCTACGGTTGAATGTCCGTAACTTTATCAACATGTACATCATTGTTTGCCTTTACCTATGTTTTATGGAATGTGACTTAATTGGAATTATATTGTTGATGTATAGTCATGGAAAGTTACATAATTATGTTTGGATAACATTTATGATTGAGGTTCAGTACTGATTTAGTTGGATTGACAGGTGTAAGGCCTAATCAACCCAGTTCAGCTCCACCAGAAGAAAACGTGAATACATAGTTGTCAACCAAGGTGAGTGTACTCATTGGAATGATGTATTTGTATACTGTTACGAATGTGATCATAATGTTATGAATATAAAATTGTTCATTTCGGTTTACCGAAATGAGGGGTTACTCCTCGACCAGGAATGGGGGAGATTTGTCTATTAATGACAAGGGGTTACTCCTCAACCAGGAATGGGGGAGAATTGTCTATTTAGACAGGATATGTGAATCATGATTCGGAAAAGTTGGTCATTCATTATGAATGAGCCGGATAAGTTAATGCATAAGTATATGGACATGATTTATTTCATTTAAATTCATGCAGTAGTATAGTAGTGATGCATTCACTGGGCTATTTTGCTCACGGTTCCTATGTTCACATTTTTCAGGTAATGCGATGTCACTGCCAAATCTAGGAGGTCGGGTTGGGTTAGCCAGGAATGGGAGAAACTATGATTTTGTGTAAATGTAAATGATGTAATAAATTTAACTTATCCTTCAAGAAAGTTTTTATGGGCATGATTACTCTGATGTTGTAAAAAGGTTTTCAGTTATATGAATTTATAATGATGACTCTGAAATCAAAACTCGTGATTATGGTTTGGTTAGATTCATTATGGTTTGACTCACTTTGACTTTCAAACTTAATTATAAGTAACTGGGTTGGGGTGTGTCAGCTTTTGGTATCAGAGCCTAGGTTTTAGAGTTTCTGGAGTGAGAAGAGTCTAGATTTGGCAGTGAATGTTAAAAGTATATTTTGTTTGATACTAACGATTATGGTAGGAAAAATATGTATATATGCATGTTGTTATATCTTTGATCCATTTCATATATAAAAGAATGGAAGGAGGGAATGTGAATGAGGAAATATAAGATGAGGCTTCAAATATGGCACAGAGGCTGAGGTTGAGCAACCTGTTCATGGAAATGTAAAACCTGACCCAGAATAATTGACAGACATTGAAAAAATGGCACATGCTATGACTCTAATGGCAGAGCAGCAAGCTAGATTTATGGCATAGATGGAAGAACAACAGACCTGGCAACTGGAGGTACAATCATTGGCTAGGGCTGAGGAGGTGATACACCGGGAAGAAAGAAGTACTTCACATGAGAAATTTATTAAGATGAACCCACCCTCATTTTAAGGAGCAGTTGATCCAGCAGAGGCAGAACTATGGGTTAAAGAGATTGAACTTATTTTTGGGGTAATGAGAATGCCTGAAAATCAACGAGTGACCTTGGAGATGTATATGCTGAAAGGAGAAGCTAAGTACTGGTGGGATGCCACAAAACATTTGTTGGTTACTCTAGGAGGTGAGAATCTGATCTCATGGGATGCTTTTGTCAAAGCTTTGTATGATAAGTATTTCCCCCCAATGTATCAAAAACAAAAGGATAAGGAATATATCCTCTTGAATTAAGGGAGTATGACAGTTAGAGAATACGAAGCTAAACTTACAGCTTTATCTCTGTTTGCTTCGAGGTTTATACGGAATGAGGAAGATATGTGCAGTCGATTTCTTGATGGCCTTGAGTTAGTCATTAAATCTAGATTGTCGGCTTTAGAGACTTCTAACTATTCCTCCTTGGTGAACAAAGCCATGCTAGTAGAAAGGGACGTGAATGAAGCTAGAGGGAATCGAGAGCGAGGTGTAAAGAGAAGCAGATTTGATCCAAATTATCAAAAGAGTAGTGGTACAGAATATTCGAGGTTTGGAGGGCAGAAATTCCAACAGGGTAGAGGTGGAAGTAGTTTGCAAAGGGGTGAAGCTAGTGGTGGAAGAGGTTCAGGAGTTTCAGCACAAGGAGATCCGGATGTTTGTTTCTTTTGTGGGGCATCAGGTCATATAAAGAGAAATTGCCTAAAGTTTCTGAATATTGAATGTTTTAACTGCCACCAGAAGGGTCATTTGAGAAAGAATTGTCATATGTTAGCGAGAACAGTTTCAGTCAGTAGTGTGGGGACTCATAAAGGATCTTCTCCAGGGGGTGCCACTAGGAGGAGAGGTACAGAACAAGCAACTGGATCGAGGGCAGGAGGAAGAGTGTTTGCGATGATGCTACAAGATGCCATGCTACACCTGAAGTGGTTACAGGTAAACTCTCTATTGCGAACAAAGATTTATATGCACTCATTGATCCTGGATCTACGCATTCATTTGTGGCATTAGATATTGTTTCATATTTGGGTAGACCATGTCTATTCCTCAATTGTTCCTTATATATTTCTACCCCAATGGAAAGTGTAATTCTAGTTGAGCACATTTATAAAGATTGTGTCTTACGAATGGGTGAGAGAGATTTCTATGTTGACTTGATACCGTTGTCCATTAGGGATTTTGATATTATACTGGGGATGGATTGGTTATCATCGTATCATGCTTCCATTGATTGTTTTCGAAAGGAAGTTACATTTTATCTTCCAGGTGAACCTCAGTTTCAGTTTACAGGAGAAAGGAATGTTGTCCCTAATTGTCTTATCTCAGCCATTGAGAGTAGAAAGTTATTGAGTAAAGGTTGTATAGGGTATTTAGCTTATGTTGTTGATGTTAGTAAGGAAACACTTAAAGTTGAAGATATACCAGTAGTTAGAGAATTTTCTGATGTCTTCCTAGAGGAATTTCCAGGATTGCCACCCGATAGGGAAGTAGAGTTTTCTATTGAATTAATTCCAGGTACTGATCCAATTTCTCTTGCTCCATATAGAATGGCACTAGCAAAGTTGAAAGAATTAAAAGTGCAATTACAAGATCTGATAAGTAGAGGTTTCATTCGGCCTAGTGTTTCGCCATGGGGAGCACTGGTGTTATTTGTGAAAAAGAAAGATGGGACAATGCGATTATGTATTGATTATCGGCAACTGAATAAGGTGACCATTAGAAACAAGTACCTTCTACCTCGTATCGATGATTTGTTTGACCAATTACAGGGAGCCACTGTATTTTCAAAGATTGATTTGAGATCGGGTTACCATCAACTGAAAGTGAAGGATAGTGATATTTCCAAAACAGCTTTTCGGACTCGATATGGGTACTATGAGTTTTTGGTAATGCCATTTGGGTTAACTAATGCTCCAGCAGTTTTTATGGATTTGATGAACCGGGTGTTCCACCCTTTCATTGATTCATTTGTGATTGTATTCATAGACGATGTGTTGATTCACTCGCGTAGCATGAAGGAACATGAGAAGCATTTGAGACTTGTATTGCAGATTTTGAGAGAGAAGAAATTGTTTGCTAAATTCAACAAGTGTGAGTTTTGGTTGAATGAAATTGTGTTTTTAGGGCACGTGGTGCCGGGAAATGGGATTTATGTTCATCCAAAGAAAGTGGAAGAAATTGTTGAATGGGAAAGTCCTAAGAATGTGACAGAAATTAGGAATTTCCTAGGATTGGCAGGTTACTATCGCAGATTCATTAAGGGATTTTCAGCAATAGCATTACCACTGACAAAGTTGACTCGTAAAAAAGTGAAGTTTGTATGGGATGAAGAATGTGAGAGGAGTTTTAAATAATTAAAGAATCGTTTGGTTTCAGCCCCTATACTTACTATTCCATGTGGGAATGAGTCTTTTGTGCTCTATACATACGCTTCATTTCAGGGGTTAGGATGTGTTCTTATACAGAATGAGAAGGTAATAGCATATGCTTCCAGACAATTAACGACGCATGAACGAAATTACCCTACACATGACTTGGAGCTAGAGGCCATTATTTTTGCTTTAAAGTTATGGAGACATTACTTGTATGGAGAGACTTGTGAGATATTTACGGATCATCAAAGTTTGAAATACTTGTTAACACAAAAAGAACTGAATTAGAGACAGAGGCGTTGGATAGAGCTGATTAAAGACTATGACTGTACCATTCATCATCATCCAGGGAAGGCCAATGTGGTAGCAGATTCTTTGAGTCAAAAATCATCAGGGATGCTTGGTTGCATACGGTGTGCCCGTGTTGGAAATATTCTTGACTTGTCATCGATGGGGATTAAATTGAAGTTTTCAAAAAGCGTAGGATTATTAGCACATGTCACAGTGAGACCTTTATTGGCCGAACGCATACGAAATTTTCAGACCAGTGATCCATTCCTTGAGAAGAAGAAACAAGATGTCCTGGATGGTAAAGAGAGTGACTTTGAAATTAAGAATAATGAATCGTTATGTTATAAAAATAGGATTTGTGTACCTAATGATCCACCCTTACAGAAAGATATATTAGAAGAGGCACATAGTTCAATTTACTCTATGCATCCGGGAGGTACCAAAATGTACAGAAATTTGAAAGAGTATTACTGGTGGAATAATATGAAACGTGAGATTGCAGAGTTCGTAGCTAAATGTTTAGTGTGCCAGCAAGTAAAGGCGGAGCATCAGAAACCGGCAGGATTATTACAGTCATTGCCTATTCCGGAATGGAAGTGGGAGCATATAATGATGGAATTTATTACAGGATTACCCCGGTCACCAAAGGGGCATGATTCTATTTGGGTGATTGTAGACCGATTGACGAAGTCAGCTCATTTCCTCCCAGTTAAGACCACCTACACTGTTGACAAGTATGCACGTATGTACGTTGATGAGATTATCATTTACATGGGGCACCAGTGTCAATTGTATCAGATAGAGATCCAACGTTCACTTCTAAGTTTTGGCCTCATCTCTAGAATGCCATGGGCACAAGTTTGAAGTTCAGCACTGCGTTTCATCCACAAACTGATGGGAAATCAGAAAGGACGATTCAAATATTAGAAGACATGTTATGAGCCTGTGTATTTGACTTCAAAGGTAGTTGGGATGATCATTTGCCATTGATGGAATTTTCGTATAATAATAGTTATCAGTCGACTATTGGTATGGCTCCTTATGAATCTTTATATGGGAGGAGATGTAGAACGCCTTTGTGTTGGGATGAAGTGGGTGAAAGGAAAATTTTGGGTCCTGAATTGATAGATATGACAACTGAAAAGATCAAAATGATTCGAGAACGGATAAAGATAGTGCAAAGCAGGAAGAAATTTTATGCAGATAAGAGGAAGCATCCATTGGAATTTCAGAAGGGAGATTTTGTATTCCTGCGTATTTAATCATGGAAAGGTGTTATGAGATTTGGGGTAAAGGGGAAACTAAGTCCAAGATACATTGGACCATTTGAAGTGTTGGAAAGAATTAGGCCCCTGGCTTATAGATTAGCTTTACCTCCAGATTTATCTCGGTTACATGATGTGTTTCACTTATCGATGCTTCATAAGTATTTGGCAGATTCATATCATCAGTCGAAAACTCAAGCAATTGAACTGAAGGAAGACTTATTGTACATCGAGGAACCAATGGAAATTATTGATCGTAAGGAGAAAGTATTGAGATATAAAGTTATTCCCTTAGTTAAAGTTATTTGGATGAGCCATGGAGTTAAAGAAGCAACTTGGGAAACAGAGGATAGCATGAGGAAACAGTATCCCCATTTGTTTGGTAAGTGACATTTATATTAAATTTCGGGGACGAAATTTTCTAAGGGGGGGAAGTTGTGACAGCCCGAATATAATTATGATAAATTATATTTAAACCATGCTTATCTTATGTGATATGAATAATGTGTTATTAGTATATCTAATGTTAATTGATTATGTTTATTATAATCCTACTTTCATAAATCATGAAAGGTCGAGTTACTTACGAACACAAAATTTTGTTGTTTTCGGTAGAAAGGTTCCTGTTAGAGACTAGTTTTGACCTTTATAACATTATAAATGACTTGAGGTGAAAACTAGATAGTTGTATCAATGTGAGTTAGCGTTGTAACACAACAAACGGATCATCAAATGGATGCCCGAGTAAAGAGTTATACCGAATTTACGAAGAAGGGGTAATTTGGTCAATTCCCTTTAAGTGGTAAATTGTCTTTTATTAAACCAAATGGTTTAATTTGATTGGTTGGCTTGGGAGGCAGCCTTGGCCGACCTTATACCCTTGAAATAGACTTATCCTTCAGCCAAAATCATCCATGAAAGGGTTTTAAGCTTAAGGAAAGAGAAGGTAGAAGTTTAGGAAGGAAAAGTGAGGAGAAAAGGTGTAGAAAAATCCGTAGAAATTACGTAAAAAGCCCTGAAGGTAATCCTAATTACAATTCTAGTTATTTATCTTATATTACTGATTTATATGATCTAAATCATCACAGTTTTATGAAAGTTTCAGCCCTTTATATGTATGTATGGTTATATGCAAGTTTATGTTAAGTTGAATGTAGAAACCCTTAAAATTGCTTTGTTTTGAAACCCCTTGTATTCAAACTCGCATATCTATTTGTGTACTTACTATAATTGAGAAATTACAATTGGATATGAAACTAGACTCATATATTAATATCATATCTGAAAATTAGAATTTATTTCCATGTGGTTAGGACGTAATGATGATTTCAAGTTGGTACATGGTTTCTGTTTTTATACTTCATTTCGGTATACCCTGAGTTTAGTCAAGCTTTTGAGATAGCAAATGAAGTCAAGAAATTATGAAACTTTAATTATGTATGATTCAGTATGTGTACTGAAAATGGGTTGAAAATCATGGAATGTTATGCTGGAGAGAAATTATGAAAATTCTTGGAAGTTGAAGGAACAATAGAGGAGCTTGTAGGGCAGATTTCTTGTGTTGTAGACAAATGGTCATAACTTGCCCTAGGAAGCTTGAAAATTACATCGTCACTTGTACTGGATAGTATATTCATATATGTTTTCATATTGATGAGGTTGGACCCCTGTATTTGTACAATTTAGGAATATAGGATGGTTAAGTATGTAAGACCATAATTTCAGGCCATACTGGGTACCCCTTGAATGAATGTTTGTATTTTGTCCTTACAAAGGGTACTTTGAGTACATGTTTCATGTGTATATACATTGAGGAGTATAATTTCATGTTTACTTGACTTTGGTTATAAATTCCTCATAAGGTATTTCCTACGGTTGAATGTCCGTAACTTTATCAACATGTACATCATTGTTTTGCCTTTACCTATGTTTTATGGAATGTGACTTAATTGGAATTATATTGTTGATGTATAGTCATGGAAAGTTACATAATTATGTTTGGATAATATTTATGATTGAGGTTCAGTACTGATTTAGTTGGATTGACAGGTGTAAGGCCTAATCAACCCAGTTCAGCTCCACCAGAAGAAAACGTGAATACATAGTTGTCAACCAAGGTGAGTGTACTCACTGGAATGATGTATTTGTATACTGTTACGAATGTGATCATATTGTTATGAATATAAAATTGTTCATTTCGGTTTACCAAAATGAGGGGTTACTCCTCGACCAGGAATGGGGGAGATTTGTCTATTTAGACAGGATATGTGAATAATGATTCGGAATAGTTGGTCATTCATTATGAATGAGACGGATAAGTTAATGCATAAGTATATGGACATGATTTATTTCATTTAAATTCATGCAGTAGTATAGTAGTGATGCATTCACTGGGCTATTTTTCTCACGGTTCCTATGTTCACATTTTTCAGGTAACGCGATGTCACTGCCAAATCTAGGAGGTCGGGTTGGGTTAGCCAGGAATGGGAGAAACTATGATTTTGTGTAAATGTAAATGATGTAATAAAGTTAACTTATCCTTCAAGAAAGTTTTTATGGGCATGATTACTCTGATGTTGTAAAAAGGTTTTCAGTTATATGAATTTACAATGATGACTCTGAAATCAAAACTCGTGATTATAATTTGGTTAGATTAATTATGGTTTGACTCACTTTGACTTTCAAACTTAATTATAAGTAACTGGGTTGGGGTGTGTCAATATGACCCAAACACCAATTCAAAAATTGGAACACTTAGGCTTGAAAATGTGGTGGGGACGAGCACCCCTAGTTACACCCAAATGGCACCGTGAGTGGAATGAACACCTCGTGCATTTCCAACATAACACGTCACAACCGAATGCGTAGCCGTAGGGCACCTAGTTTTAGGATTTGACCCAAATACGAATTCGAAAACAGACACATTTAGGCTTGAAAACGTGTCTAGGCAAGAGTGGGCACCCCCAGTAAAATCCAAACGGCATTGTGAGTGGAAAGAACACCTCGTGCACATCCAACGTAACACGTAGAGATTATCCTCACAACCGCATGACTCCCGGTTTGAGGATAAGACCCAAACACGAACTCGAAAACAGGCACACTTAGGTTTCAAAATGTGTCGTTGGGTCAGCACCCCCAGCAACTCCATAATGTCACCGTGAGTGTCACGAACACCTCATGTACGTCAAACGTAACGCGTAGCAACCATACCCACAATTGAGGAATCCCATTTTACGGTGTAATGTCCCATAATTTTAATGATTTTTAATATGAGATTAATTAAAAATTAATGGGCAAAATAAATGGGGATTAATTATGAAAAATTAAATGTGATTAATTCAGATTTAATATTACTAAAGATAAAAGTAATATATGATTTTGAATATTACTTAGTGATATAAAAGTAATATGTGAAAATAATAATTATTGTCGGGAACTACAAATACGGTAATAATGGAAATTACGTTAGAACGCGCTTATAAGTCGTGTCGGGACTAAAGTTGGGAAATAAAATTAGATTTATTTTAAGTCATTCGGATGATCATTTCGAGTGCGGTGTTGAGTCTAGAAGGGTCGAAATAGGCTAAATAGTCTATCTGGGGGTTTGATTTGGGTCTCGGGTCAATTGAAAGATGAAAGGACACCCCGAAGGGGCATTTTAGTCATTTGGCTTGTAAGATGAATAGTATACACGTTTTTTGTCATTTAACTAGCCTTGGAGACTTGTTATATATATGTGGGTTTAGACTCTACCTAATGTTCATTTCATCAAATCACTTGTGAGGACTTTTGAGAGAGACTAATAGTCATCTAGAGAAAGTGAAAGGGTTTTTGTGGAGAGGAAGAGTCATATAGTGGAAACCAAGGTCCAAACACCATCTCTACACCTTGTACCACCACCGAAGAGTCGTAAAAAAGTCACCATAAAAAGGGAAAAGGAGGTTCTAACATTATCTTCTCCAAAGGATAAGCCCTACACTAAGAGGTAAGCGTAATTCTTGCTCTAATTGGTGCTTATATTATCCATGTTAGATTAGGATTTATAAACATCCACGAAACTTATCTAATTGGGTTTGAAAATTAATTGATAAAATAAATGAAATGGATGAAATGGATAGGTATTGCATGTAGATGAGATATACACATATAGAGGATATAGAAATGATGATTTGTAGATTAAATCAAGAACTAAATTATGGGTTCATTTTGAATATCAACGGAGAATTGAGAATTGGTGATATTAAGAGGGTTTAATTGTTTTTAATTGAATCTTTGAAATGAGAGTTATGTAGGATTAATCTTTTGTTGAAGATATATTTTAATCCAAAAAATTGGAATCATTTGTTAAAGAAATTCTGAGTTTCTTGGAGAAAATTATAAAATATAAATTTCTAGAATTTAAGGGAATTAACATGTTTGAATCCAACCTTCTTGATGATTTTAGGTTGTCTGATTAGTAGAGATCATTTATATATCATGTTATAACATTTGGGTTGATTAATGAGGAGATTCAGATCGATTGATGATGGTTTTGATGTTTTAAAATGTTCAAATCCGTTGCTAAACATATGCAAAATCTGGGTAGAAAACTCATCCATCGATCAATCGACCCAAGAATGTCGGTCGATCGATCAACCAAAAATAGTCGATCGATCGACCTCCCTTGGAAAAGTGATTTATTCCCTTTTTAAATTGTGATTAAATCCCATTGGTTAGAAATTTTTGTGATGATTATTAGAACATAATAGGACCTAGAGTAGGGCAATAGGATATACCTAAGACCCGAAATGTGATATTATGTATGGGATTTAATGGGGAAAATTAATGAGCGTTAATTGAATAACTTACGGTGGGGAATTATATTTGAATAATTTTAGTACATTGACAAGGAGTGATAGACTTGTGTTAATTTTGGAAAATTATACTTAAGTGAGAGAGACATTATGAGTGATAAATACATAATAAAAATAAGATGATAATCGTGATTAACAAGTATGTTTAATGTTCGAGAAATACGACGAGTACTTGGAATAGGATGAAATCCTAATATGATATTGGTCGAGTGCGTACCAAATTTTATATAGGTTGGTGTGTATACCAATTTCTTGTCTAATTTATGTGTATGACATACCTAGCCTACTTGATATCGACGGGAGGTTTACACCTAGAGGGCAATCATATCCTGATAAGCCTTAAGGGGGGAACTTTGGCTTTTTGCCTCAGAGCATAGGATTTAGGTTGGATTGCCATTAGTGAGAACAATGGTATTGAATGGTCTTTTAGGTGCGTAGGTATGTGTGTAGCCCAAAGGCTTATGACTATGTTCGCCTCCATTACTTGTGTTTGATATTTATGGTTCAAGGGATATTAACTGAACCTATAGTCCCCTATACAGTGACGAGATGTACTAGGACGTGATAGCAGAGTACGCATGCACCGTAGCTGAGCCTCGGGGTTCAGTTTAGTATATATATAATAGAGTGAATGTATATATATACATGTGATAGTGTTTACTGTGTGAATTAAGTAAACATAAAAGATAATAAAATCTGAAATGAATTAAGTAGGTGAATACTTAATTATATTGAATTGTAAAAAGGATTATCCATATTATAGAGAAATTAGATATATATGTAT
This sequence comes from Sambucus nigra, assembly GCA_949130495.1. Taxonomy (NCBI): domain Eukaryota; kingdom Viridiplantae; phylum Streptophyta; class Magnoliopsida; order Dipsacales; family Adoxaceae; genus Sambucus; species Sambucus nigra. The sequence goes on along the minus strand of OX422209.1, from coordinate 320,291,682 downwards.
TACTTGTATTGCGAGATAAATTCGTGGGATAGATATGGGCTGTGTTTAGTTAGCACTGATATGAACTAGTTAGCATGGGAGTAGTAATTAGTATGATTTTAAGGTACGTTATTTGTGCACTCTAGATGAGAGGTGAGAATCTCAAGAGAGAGTCTGATAAATCTAGCATGTATATAATAATTACTGAATATAGAATTTATTCACTTGCTGTTTGTAAACTATTTTTACATAGGGCTTTAACCCGTTTTCTTGCATATTCTCGTCTATCTTGTCTCTCCTATATCAAGTGTCCAGCTGCAGGGAAGCCAACCATAGAGGATTGAGATTTTGGCGAACTATGGATGCTATGGAGTTTTGGACTTTGTTTAGACGCTTTCATATTCATTAATTCATACTCTATAGTTAATCTCTCATTTAGGGCATGTCACCCAAGAGGATTCTAGTTAATTATTTCCTATCATAGAAAGATTAAGTTCTTATGTTGGTTTTGGTACATTTAATTTCTGTGGGATTATTGTATTGAGATATTTAAATTGGAGAGTTTTATTCCATTTCATTTAATTCAGTTTTGATATTACTATGTTGTTATTCGTTGTGTGAATGGATTGTGTTAAATTGTTTATGTTTTAAAGGTGGAAATTTTATTTATATTAAAGTCTTGAAATTTTTTAACACTTGCTTAGTTGGATATTAGGTGAATTATAAAAAGAAAATGTTTTTCGCCAGTGATGCTAAGAATTAACGAACTATAAATTCTGTTTTAATTGGGTATAGGACTGATCACCCAGTAGTTAATTAGGGGGGGTTATGGGTGGCATCAGAGCATCAGGTTTTAGAATCATTTACGATCTGAATGCTTTATTATGCTTTCATCTTAGCGTTCTTTGATATAGAGCCCTATCATTAGGACTGTTGTATCCTTATTTGTGCATATACAATCTTCAGTTATTCTTTGGGATTTAAATTGAATACTGATGAAGAAATTTCTCTCATTCCAGATGCCTCCCTGACGTGCACCTCAGCCTGCCCCAACTCAGGGAACAATGAATGTTACAGAGGTTGCTGCGAATGTTGCTCAGGAAGTCAATGCAACTTTAGTCATTGATCAGCAGGCTCTCTCACAAGCACCATTTGTGCCACCCGCACCAGGGTAGGTGTTTCCTACTGCTTGGGAACGTGTTAGGGATGCTTTTCAGAAGGTGCATCTACCTGAGTTTCAGGGAGGTTCTGATGTTGTGACTGTAAGCAATGGAAGAAAGATATTCAGAGGCACTTAAGAATGTTTGAATTCATGGAGGTTCGACGTCTGATACAAGATAAATTTAATCTAGTTGGGGTAACTCTGCAGTGGTGGGAATCTATTACCACCGCCGAGGAGAGAGATATTATGACTATCAAGTACTTCAGGGTGCGGTTTGACTGCAAGTATTTTCCATCCACCGTATAGACTGAGATGAGGTGGAAACTACTCAACTTAACCCATAAGGGAAGGACAGTGGAAGAATATGAGGAGAAATTTACTCGACTAACTAATTTGGTGCCAGGAGAGTTGCCTACTGAAGAAAGAGAATTCAGATATTCACAGATGGTCAGCATTGGAAGATTCTCTAGAACTTATTGGGGAATGTTTCATTACATACTTATGAAAATGTTCTTAATGCTGCGATGCTTCACTGCCAAGATAACCGCTTACATGCTAAGGGTGGCAAGGGGGTATTGAGTTGATCCAGCAGGGCAAGACTGGAGCAGGAAGTTTTAACGAGACACAACTAAGCTAGAGTCAGTAACGCCAAGGTGAGTAGGGTTCCCAATCGGGGGACTATGCTAAATGTTTACGATTGGAGGATCTCATTTTGGTAAAGGGGGTAACAGGAAGGGGCAATAGGTCCATTAGGGTCAGCAGCAGGGTCGAGGACAGCAGGGAAAAAATAGGGGAAAGTTTACTGGAAGATGTTTCGTGTGTGGCAGGACAAGACACAAGAGACAGGATTGTCCTGATTAGGGAAAATTTACTCAACCGAGATTTTGTCAGGAGCCACAGAGACCAGTATTTCCACCAGTCTCTCTTCCAGCACTAGCTCTGGTACCAGCATTACCTGCCATTCTACTCACTCCAGTACAGTAGGGATAGTACGGGCATGTGTATAACATCCATCAGGTAGTGCTTCAACAGCCACCGCCTGCGATTGAGGGTATGTTTTCTATCTATGGGGATATAGGGTGCATTCTGTTTAACACGAGGGCCTCATGTTCATTTGTAGCCGCTAGATTTTCACGGACCACAGGGTTACTAGACTTGGCTGATAGCACTGTTGCTTATGTAGACCCATCGATGGGTAGTGGGATGCCTATTTTCTTTATATGTCGTAATGTGAGTATAGAGATTGGGAGTCTAATTTTACCGGGGAATTTACTTATATTGGGCATGTCCGAGTATGATGTAATTATTGACATGGATTGGCTTATTGCATATAGGTCCATGATTGACTATTATAACTAGTGTATTATTTTTACTATTTCGAGACATGAGATGTTCCTTGTGGCAATGCCTCGTTATAAGGGAGGGTTATCTACTCATTTTTATTTTATAGAGGAGGATACCTCCACGGGAGTAGCAATACCCCTTGTTTCAATACTGGTAGTTTGTGGGTTTGCGAATGTATTCCAGGTGATACCGGGATTACCTCCCAATAGGGAGATTGAATTTGTGATTGATTTAGCATTGGGTACTCGACCTATTTCTCTTGCGCCTTACCGTATGGCTCCAGCAGAGATGAGGGAGCTCAGGGAACAAATGTAACATCTTTAGGGGGAAGGGGTTTATCCCCAAGAGTATGTCACCTTGGGGTGCCCCGGTGTTTTTTGTAAATAAGCGAGACGGTTCTTTAAAATTATGCATGGATTATCGGGAGCTTAACAAAGTCACGATACAGAATAACTATCAGTTGCCTAGAATCGATGACTTATTTGATTAGCTGAGATGAGCATTCTACTTCTCGAAGATAGATTTAAGATCTGGTTATCATAAGCTACATATTAGGGATAAGGATGTTTTAAAGACTACATTCTTGACCAGATATGGATCGTATGAGTTTCAAGTTATGTCATTTGGACTGACTAATGCACCGATAGTATTCATGGACTTGATGAATAGGGTGTTCAGAGAGTTGTTAGACCAGTTTGTCATTGTTTTTATAGATGACATCTTGATTTATTCTCAGACTGAGGAGGAGCACGCCAAGCATTTGCGATAAGTACTACAGACACTACGTGAGCATCAACTGTATGCGAAATATGAGAAGTGTGGGTTTTGGATTTCGAAAGTTCCGTTTCTAGGGAATATTTTGTCTAAAATGGGAATATCGGTAGATCCTAGCAAGGTATCAGTGGTGGGAGAGTGGGGACAGCCCACAACACCGACAGAGGTGTCGCAGTTTCTTAGGATTGGACGGTTATTACAAACATTTTATCTAGGGTTTCTCAAAGATTGTAGGTACGATGACAAATCTAACCCATAAGGGCATACCGTTTGTTTGGGATGATGAGTGTCAATTAGTATTCGACGAGCTAAAAGATAAATTGACTTCAGCACCCGTACTAGCACTACCCAATCCAGGAGTGGAGTACTTGGTTTACACTGACACATCATTACAGGGCTCGGTGGAGTATTACACCAGGAAGAGAAGTCTATAGCTTATGCCTCTAGAAAGCTCAAGCCTCATTAGAATAATTACCCCACCCACGACTTGGAGCTTACAGCAGTCATGCTTGCTCTTTGGATATGGAGACCATATGTGGGAGAGAAATTTCACCTATTCACGGATCATAAGTCACTTCAGTATTTGTTCACTCTGCGGGAGTTGAACATGCATTAGCGCAAGTGGCTTGAGTTCATGAAGGATTATCAGTTCGAGATGCAGTACCACCTGGGGAAGGCTAATATGGCAGTAGACGCGTTGAGTAGAAGGCCGGTAGGTGAGTTGGCCGCAGTGTGGAAGGTGAAATGGAAGGAACTGGGACATCAAGATGCAGTTGCCCGATCATTTATGTCAGTCATGACTATTACACCTCAGATCGTGATAAGGGTAGTTCAGACTCAGTTAATAGATCCATTTTTGTCAGGAGAAAATTCGATAACTTTTATCCGGAGGAGTAGAGTCTTACTCAGTGAGTTCAGATAGGGGATTGCGCTTCAACGGTAGATTGATTGTTCCAGAAGGTGTGGATTTGCGGCATGCGGTGATGACAGAGTCGCACGGATCCATATTTACAGTACATCCCAGTGGGGATAAGATGTACCAAGATATGTGACGGTAGTATTGGTGGAGCGAGACGAAAAGAGACATCTATGAGTTCATCTCTAAGTGTGCCACTTGTCAGTTAGTGAAAGTGGACCATCAGAAGCCTGTTGGGTTTCTTCAGCCATTAGAGATCATGATGTGGAAATGGGAGAGCATTTCTATGGACTTCATCACAGGGTTACCTACTTCTCAAAGGGGTCATGATTCCATATGGATTATACTGGATCGGTTGACTAAGGTAGCTAACCTTTTGCCAGTTCGGACTGATTACTCTACGGGATAGTATGCCTAGCTTGTTATAGCAAAGATACTGAGGTTACTTGGGTACCGCTTAATATTGTGTCCGATGGACAAGATAGTTAGGATTGATATTTTAACGAGCTACGGATGCTATGGAGTCATAGACTTTGTTTAGACGCTTTCATATTCATTGATTTATACTTTGTAGTTTATCTCTCATTTAGGGCATGTCGCCCAAGAGGATTCTAGTTATTTTGTTCCTATCATAAACAGATTAAGTTCTTATGTTAGTTTTGGTACATTTAATTTATGTGGGATTATTGAATTGAGATATTTAAACTGGAGAGTTTTATTTCAGTTGCATTTAATTCAGTTATGATATTACTCTATTTTTATTCGTTGTGTGAATGCATTGTGTTAAATGGTTTATGTTTTAAAGGTGGAAATTTTATTTATATTAAAGTCTTGAAAATTTTTAACACCTGTTTAGTTGGATATTAGGTGAATTATAAAAATAAAATGTTTTTCGACAGTGATGCTAATAATGAACCAACTATAAATTCTGTTTTAATTGGGTATAGGACTAATCACCCAGTAGTTAATTAAGCGGAGTGTTACATAAGGATAGTTTCGATGCACGAATTCAATAGCAGGGACACTTAGACTTGAAAACGTGCTCGAGGGAGCACCCCAAGCGGAACCCAAATGGTACCGTGATTGACACGAACACCTCATGAGGGTCCAACATAACACGAAGCAATCATTCGCGCAGCGGAAAAACTTTCGATTTGAGGGTAGGACCCAATTAAAAATTCAAAAACAAGCACAATTAGGCTTTAAAACATGTTAAGGGAACCCCCAGCGGCTCCCAAATGGCACTGCAAGTGTCATGAAAACCTCATGAACATCCAAAGAAACACGTATCAACTGGTAGCGTAGACGCGAAGCTCTCGGTTTTAAAATAGGACCCAAACACGGATTCAAAAATAGTCACACTTAGTCTTAAAACAGTGCCACAGGGGGGAGAGGGCACATCCATCGGAATCCAAATAACATTACGTGTGGAAAAACACCTCGTGCACGTCTAATGCAACACATATTGATCTACCTCGTAGTCGTATGACTCGTGGTTTGAGGATAGGAACCAAACACAAATACGAGTGGCCTCCCTCCCATGACACATTTTCAAGCCTAACTGTGCCTTTTCTCGCCCCCAGTGCCCCAACGAGGGGTCATATTCAAGCCTAAGTGTGGATATTTAAAACTTACACTTAATGATCAAACCAAATGATATGCTATAATAAAGTATTCTAGATATCTCAACAAACTTAGTACAAAAGGTAATTTTTGGTCATGCGATAGACCTATGACCTGGGAACGATACTACACGTAGCAACCGGTCATGCATTAACGGGACTCCCCATTTGAGGATACAAGCAAATTTTAAAAATAGGCATACTTAGTCTTAAAACGTGTCGTGGGAGTCGGGCACTCCCAGCGGCCCCCAAACGGCAACTCGAGTAGGGACTCCCAGTTTCAGGATAGGACACAAATTCGAAATCATCCACACTTAGGCTTGAAAACGTGTTGCGGGTGGTGAGCACACCCAATGTCACCCAAATGGTAGTGCGAGTTGAGTGAACACCTCATACACGTCCAACGTAACATGTACAATTCGGCCTCATAGCTGCGGTACTCCCAGGTTGAGTATAGGAACCAGAGATGAATTTGAAAATAGGCACATTTAGGCTTGAAAATTACACCCAGCGGCACCCAAATGGGACTCTGAGTGTCACGAACACCACTTAGGCTTGAAAATGTGTTGCGGGAGGTACGCACCCCCAGTGGCACCCAAACGAGACTGCGGGTGGCACGAACACCACATGTGCATCCCAATGTAATACATAGCAAACGACCACTTTGTCATAGGAATCTCAGTTTGAGGTTTAAACCCAAACACGAATTAAAAAACTGGCACACTTAGGCTTGAAAACATGTCGTGGGGGCAGGCACCCCTGAGGAACCAAAACAACAACATGAGTGGTATGAACATGTCCTCTGCATCTAACGTAACATGTAGTAACTGGATGTGCAGTTGCGGGACTCTCGATTTGACGATATGACCCAAACACAACGTTGAACATAGGAATACTTAGGATTGTAAACGTGTCACAAGGGGTAACACCCAGCGGCACCCAAACTTCACTGCAAGGGGCACAAACATCTCTTGCACATTCAACGTAACACGTAACAATCGGTTGGACCCCATTTTGAGCATAAGAACCAAACACGAATTCAAAAATAGGCACAATATGGCTTAAAAACATGTCGCAACGGGGAGGGCACCCTCAACGACACCTAATTGACACCAAGATTGGAATGAACACCTCGTGAACATCAATCGTAACACATTGTAACCGATTGCGCAACTGCGGGATTCCAAGTTTGAGGATAAGACCCTAAAACGAATTCAAAAAAAGGCACACATAGATTGAAAAGGTGCCACAGAGGTGGCGGTCACCTTAGCAGCACCCAAACAGCACCGTGAGTGCCACAAACATCTCTTACGCATCCAATATAACACGCAGCAATCGGTCACACAGCCGTAGGGCCCCTAGTTTGAGGATAGAACATGAATTCAAAAATCGTCACACTTAATCTAGAAAACATGTTGCGGGGGGATGGAAACCCCAGAGGCACCTAAACGGCTCCGCAAGCGAAACTCTTGGTTTGAGGATAGGATCCAAGCAAAAATTTGAAAACAGGCTCACTTAGGCTTGGAATCGTGCCACGGGGGTGGGTACCCCTAACGGCACCCAAACAGCATCATAAGTGGGATGAACACTTCATACGCATCCAGCGTAACATATAGCAACTGGACACATAGCCGCGGGACTGTCGATTTGAGGATAAGACCCAAACACAAATTTGCAAATAGGTGCATTTAGGCTTGGAAATATGTCACTGAGGGAGGGCAACCCCAGCGGTACCCAAATGGCACCGTGAGTGGAACGAACATATTATGAGCGTCCAACGTAATACTTAACAACCAGTCGTGCAGCTGTTGGACTCCCGAATTGAGGATAGGACACGAATTAAAAAACAAGGGCACTTAGGCTTGAAATTTGCTGCGGCGGTAGGCACACCGAGCGACGCCATAATGGAACCACTAATGGCATAAACACCTCTTGGGAATCCAACAAAACATGTTGTAACTGGTCATGGAGCCACAGGGCTCCCAATTTGAGGACAGGAACTAAACACGAATTTTAAAACAGGCACACTTAGACTTGAAAATGTGTCGCAGGGACAGGTAGGCACACCCAGTGGCACCCAAACTGCACCGCGAGTGGAACAAACACCTCGTGCATGTCCAACATAACTCGTTTCAATCGACAACCCAAGTGCGGTACTCCCAAATCAAGAATTGGACAAGAATTTGAAAACAGGCACACTTAGAGTTGAAAACGTGTTGTGGGGGGCCTAGCACTATAAATTGCACCCAAATGGCACGACTAGTCGTATGAAAACCTCATGAGCATCCAATATAAAATGTAGAAACTATCCGCACAGTCCTGGGACTCCCTATTTGAGGACATGATGCAAACATAAATTCAAAAAGAGGCATACTGAGGCTTGAAAACATTTCATAGAGGGCGGGCCACCCAGCGGCCACCAAATGACACTATCAGTGGAGTGAACACCTCGTCTGCGTCAAACATAACATGTAGCAACCGGTCGCACAGTCGTAGGACTCCCAGTTTAAAGATGAGAATCAAATTAAAAAACAACCTCACTTAGGCTTGAGAACGTGTGACGGGGGGATCGACGCCCACATTATCACCCGAATGGCACTGCGAGTCATGTGAACACATGATGAAGGTCCAACATAACACGTAGCAACCAGCCATGCAGCGGCCGAACTCTCAGTTTGAGAATAGAACCCAAACACAATTTCAACAACAGGGACACTTGCACTTGAAAATGTGCCACTGGGGGGACACCCCCAAAGGCACCCAAATGGCACCACGAGTGGCACGAAATAACACATAACAATTGTTCGCATCACCACGGGACTCTCGATTTGAGGCTAAGACCAAAACACAAATTCAAAAATAGCCACACTTAGGCTTGAAAATGTGCCACGGGGGAGGTCACCCCAACGGTACCCAAACAGAGCTGCGAGTAGCATGAATACATTATGCATGTCCAATGTAACATGTAGCGACTGACCGCGCACCCGCAAGACTCCCAATTTGAGTATAGGAAATGAATTCAAAAATTGACAGACTTAGGTTTGAAAACGTTCTACGGGGTGGTGGCCACCCCTGCGGCACCCAAACGGCACCATGAGTGGCACAAACACCTCATGTGTGTCCAATGTAACATGTATCATCCGGTCTCAATGTCATAGGACTCTCAGTTTGAGTATAGGACCCAAACATGTATTCGAAAATAGGCACAATTAAGCTTGAAAATGTGTAGTGGGGGTGGGCACCCCAAACGGGACCACAAGTGGCATGAGCACCACGTGCAGGACCAACATAACACGTAGAATTCAACTGCGCCACAACATGACTCTCGGTTTGATGATATTACCCAAACACGAATTCAAAAAAAGGCACACTTAGGCTTGAAAATGTGTAGAGCGGCGGGCACCCCCAGCGGCACCGAAACGGCATCGATAATGGCATGAACACTTTGTACAGGTCCAATATAACACCTAGAAATCATCCGTGTAGCTATGGAACTCTCGATTTGAGGAAACAACCCAAACACGAATTTGAAAATGGGCACACTTAGGCTTAAAAATGTGTCGCGAGGGGCAGGTACCTCCAGCGGCACCCAAATGGGATCGTGAGTGGCACGAACACCACATGCACATCCCAATGTAATACTGGACCCGTAACCATGGGACTCTTGATCTGAGGTTAAGACCCAAACACGAATTCAAAATATGTACACCTATATTAAAAACGTGCCCGGGGGCACCCCCAACAACACCCAAACGGCATCGCGGGTGGCATGAACACGTCGTGTGCGTGCAAGGCAATACATAGGCACTGTCCATGCAATCACGGTATTCCCAGTTTGAAGATAGGATACAAATAAAAAAGCAGGCACGCTTAGTCTTGAAAACGTGCTGCAGTGGGCGCGCACCCCTAGTGGCACCCAAAATACATAGCGAGTTCTGCGAAAACATCGTGCGTGTCCAACATAAAATGTAGCAACTTGTCGCGCAGTCGCAGGGCTCTTCATTTGAGGAAAGGAGTAACACCAATTCACAAACAAGCACACTTAGGCTTGAAAATGTGTCACGGGGTGCGGGCACCCCCAATGACACACAAACGGCACCATGAGTGGCATGAACACCTCTTACCCTTCCAATGAAACATGTAGAAACCAGTCGCATAGCCGCATGACTCTCGATTTGAGTATAGGAAATGAATTTAAAAACATACACAATTGGGCTTGAAAACATGTCGCAGGGGGACGGGCACCTATAGTGGCACACAAATGGCACATCGAGTTGCATGAACAAATCATGTATGTCCAACGTAAAACATATCAACCAGCCACCTTGCTGTTGAACTCCATATTTCAGGATTGAACCCCAATATGAATACAATAGCAGGCACACTTAGGCTTGAAAACGTGTCATGGGGGGAAAGTGCTACCAGCGGAACCATGAGTAGAACAAACACCTTGTGCGTGTCCAACATAACATGTAGCAACTGGACACATAGCTACGGGACTCCTAATTTCAGGATAAGGCCAAAACACAAATTCAAAAGCAGACACACATAAGCTTGAAAATGTGTCGTATGGGGCGGGTACCCCCAACGGCGCGCAAATGGAACCACGAGTAGAATGAACACATGGTGCACGTCCAACACAACACATAACAACTGACCGCACAACTGCAAGATTCCCGATTTGAGGATAGGACACAAATTAAAAAATCGACACACTTAGGCTTAGAAACGTGCCTCGGGTGGGTAGGCACCACCAGCGGCACCCAAACCACACGCGCCTCGGGTGGGTAGGACACGGTGAAGGTCCAACGTAACACGTAGCAACTAGCCTCATAGTTGTGGGACTCTCGGTTTGAGTATAGAGCCCAAACATGAATTCAAAAAGGCACACTAAGGCTAGAAAATGTGCTGCGGGGGACAGGCACCCCCAACCGCACCCAAACGACACCACGAGTGGCACGAACACCTGGCGTGCATATAACATAATACATCGTAACTAGAATCATAGTCATGAGATTCTCAATTTGAGTATAGGACCCACGCATGAATTAAAATATAGGCACACTTACGTTTGAAAACGTGTCGCGTGGGGTGGGAACCCACATTGCAATGCAAGTGACACGAACACCTCGTACGCATCCAATGTAACACGTAGCAACTGGAGGTGCAGCTGTATAACTCCCAATTTTTTTTATTAGGACACAAACACGAATTCAAAACTAGGCACATTTAGGCTAGACAATGTGCTGCGAGAGGCGGGCAGCCCCAGCAGCACCCAAATGGTACTGCAAGTGGCACAAACACCTCGTGCATGTCCAACGTAACATGTAGCCACCGGTTGCGCAACTGCGGGACTCCTCGTTTGAGTATATGACCCAAACACAGATTAAAAAAAAGGGTACAATTTGTCTTGAAAACGTGCTGTGGAGGTGGGCACCCTAAGCAGGACCCAAATGGCACCGCGAGTGGTACAAACACCTCGTGCGTGGCCAACGTAACACATGGAAACTAGTCGTGTAGCCGTGGTACTCTGATTTTAATGTTAAGACCCAAAAATGAATTCAAAAATAGGCACACTTAGGCTTAAAAATGTGTCGGGCGAGAGGGGGGGGGGGACCCACGGTCAAACCTAAATGCCCCCTAAGTGGCATGATCACCTCGTATGTCTCCAAGATAACACGTAGAGACCTGTCGTGCAACCATGGGACTTTCGGTGTGAGGATAGAATCCAAAAATAAATTTAAAACAACCACACTTAGGCTTGAAAATCTGCACGGGGACAGGCACCCCTAGTGTCACCCAGACAGCACCGCGAGTGGTATAAACACCTTGTGCGCATCCAACGTAGCACGTAACAACCGATCGCGCAGCCGAGGTACTCCCTATTTGATGATAGTACCCAAACACGAATTCAAAAATATGCACACTTAGGCTTAAAAATGTACCAGAAGCAGACCCCCTTGCAACACCTATATGGCACCACAAGTGGCAACACCTCGCGCGTGTACAACGTAACACGTAGAAACCTACGGCGCAGTAGTGACACTCCTGGTTTGAGGATATAAGCCAAACACGAATTTGAAAACAGGCACACTTAGGCTTGAAAACCTATTGCGGGGGTCGGGCATGTCCAGTGGCACCCAAATGACACCACAATTTGCACGAACATCACATGCGCATCCAAGGTAAGATATAGCAACTGGACATGCAATGACGGTACTCCTGGTTTAATGATAGGACCCAAACATGAATTTTAAAACCGACACACTTTGGTTTAAAATGGGCCACCGGGGCGGGCAACCTCAATGGAACCCAAAGGGCATTGCGAGTGGCACGAACACCTCATGCGCGTCTGATGCAACACTAGAAATTAATCGCACAGTCGTGGGGCTCCCGATTTGAGGACAGAACACAAATTCGAAAATAGGCTCACTTAGGCGTGAAAACGTGCCACGGGGGGCAAACAGCCTCTAGTCGCACCCAAACGTCTCCGTGAGTGGCACAAACTCCTCATGAGCATCAAACGTAACACGTAGAAATTAGTTGTGTAGTCACAGGACTCCCAATTTGAGGATAGGACACGAATTAAAAAATGGGTCCATCTAGGTACAAAAACGTTCCACGGGGCGGTGGGCACACCAGTGACACCCAAACGGCATAGCAAGTGGCACGAACACCTCATGTGCATCCAACGTAACACATAACAAACGACTATATAGCCACGGAACTCCTGGTTTGAGGATAGGACCCAAATACAAATTTAAAAATAGGCACACTTACCCTTGAAAACGTGTCGCGGGGGACGGGCACCCCCAGCATCACTCAAACAACACTACGAGTGGAACGAAAACCTCATGAGGATAGGACCCAATCACGAATTCGAAAAAAAGGCACACAAAGGCTTGAAAATTTTCCGTGTAGGCAAGAAGCCCAAATGGCACTGCGAGTTGCACGAACACCTCATACGCATCCAACGTAACACTAGTAATTGGTCGTGAAGCAGCGGGACTCCCGGTTTGAGGATAAGACACAAATTTGAAAATCACGTTGGGGGGGGGGCGTGAATAGCCCCTAATGTCACCTAAACGGTACCACAAGTGGCACGAACATATCGTGTGCATCCAACATACCATGTAACAATCAACTACATAACTGCAAGGCTAGAAGTCTAAGGGTAGTATCCAAACACAAATTTGAAAAACGACGCACTTAAGCTTAAAAACGTGCCGCGGGGGGGCTTCCTCAGTGTCACCCAAATGTCACCTCAAGTAGAACGAATACGTGAGGTGCATCCAATGTAACATGTAGCAACCGGTCACACTATTGTGGGACTCCCGGGTTAAGGATAGGACTCAAATAAAAATTCAAAAATAGTCACAGTTTGTCTTGAAAATGTGTCCCTTAGGGCAACACCTCTAGTGGCACCCCAAACGGCACCGCGAGTGGCACGAATACCTCATGTGCATCCAATGTAACATGTAGTAACTGTTAGTGCAGTCGTGGGACGTTGGATTTGATGATAGGACCAAAACACATATTTGAAAACAGGGAAACTTAGGCTAGAAAACGTGTCGTGGGGACGGGCTCCCCCAGAAGCACCCAAACGGCATCTCGAGTGGCATGAACACCTCATGAACATCCAAAGTAGCACGCAAAAACTTTCTCCATGGTTATAGAACTCTTGGTTTGAGGATAGTATCCAAACATAAATTCCAAAATCGGCACACTTAGGCTTCAAAATGTGTTATGGACGGCGAGCACACCTAGCAACAGCAAAATAGCATCGTGAGTGGCACGGACACCTCGTACGCATCCAGGGTAACACAGCAACCGATCGCATAACTGCAAAACTGACGGTTTTAGGATAGGAGATGAGTTCAAAAATAGGCACACTAAGGCTTGAAAATGTGCCACGGGGGGACGAGCTCCTCAAATGGGACCCGAAAGGCACTGCGAGTGGCATGAACACCTCATGTGAGTCCAACATAACACGTAGAAATTGTCTGCCTAACTGTGGGACTCTCAATTTGAGGATAGGATCCAAACACGAATTTAAAAATAGGCACACTTAGGCTTGAAAATGTGTCGCGTCGGTGGGCACCTCAAGCGGCACCCAAACGGCACTAGGAGTGGCATGACCACCTCGTGCATGTCCAACGTAACACGTAGAAACCTTACACGTAGATATGATACTCCCTATTTGAGGATAGTACCCAAACACGGATTTGAAAATAGACACACTTGGGCTTGAAAACATGCCATGGAGGTGGGCACCCCGAGCAGCACCAAACGGCACCCGCGATTACAAGAACACTTCGCACGCTTCCAATGTAACACCTAGCAATCATTTAGGCAGTCACGGGACTCCTAGTTTGGGGAAAGGACACGAATTTAAAAAAGTCCCCACTTAGGCTTAAAAACATACCTCGGGGCATCGGGCACCCCCAACGGCACCCAAATGGTATCACGAGTGGCACGAATACCTCGTGTTCATCCAACATAACACGTAGAAACCAACTAAGAAACCGCTAGACTCTTAGTTTGAGGATAGTATCCAAACACAAATTTGTAAATAGTCACACCTTGTCTTAAATGTGTTTCACGGGGGGTGAGCACCTTTAGAGGCACCCAATCGGCACATCAATTTTCATGAACACTTCGTGCGCAACCAATGTAACACATAGCAACCATTCACGCGTTGTGGTTCTCCCAATTTGATGTAGGACCCAACATGAATTCAAAAACGGGGACACTTAGGCTTAAAAACATGCCATGGGGGACGTACACCCCCAAAAGCACTTAAACGGCACCACAAGTGGAACGAACACCTCATGTGTCTCCAACGTAACACGTAGCAACTAGTCGCACAGCCGCAGGACTCCCGGTTTGAGGATAGGACCCAAAAATGAATTTAAAAATAAGAACACTTCGGGTTGAAAATATGTTCCGGGGGTAGGCACTGCCAGTGGCTCCCAAATGGCACCACGAGTGGCATTGTCACCTCGTGCGTGTCTAAAGTGACATGTAGCAACTGACTGCACAATTTCAGGACTCTCGGTTTGAGGATAGGACCCAAGGAAGAATTCAAAAAACGGCATACAAAGGTTTGAAAAAGTGCTGCGGAGGGAGGGCAGCCCCAATAGCACCCAAAGGGCACTGCGAGTGGAATGAACATCGCGTACGCATTCAATGTAACATAATCATTTGGCTGCACAGTTGCGGGACTCCTAGTTTGAAGATAAGTCACAAATTTGAAAACAAGCACACAAAGGCTTGAAAATGTGATGTGGGGCGGATAGTCCATAGTGGCACCCAAACAAAATCGTGAGTGGCAAGAATACCTCGTACGCATCCAACATAATACGTAGCAATTAGCTATGCTGCTGTGGGATTGTCAGTTTGAGGATAGGGCCCGAAGAAAAAGTTGAAAAAATGCACACTTAGGCTTGAAAATGTGTCGTGGGAGAGGTATCCCCAGCTACAAACTTCTCAAGTGCATCCAATATAACACATACCAACTAGTCACACTTTCGCAGGACTCCAGATTTGAGGACATAACCCAAATACGAATTCAAAAATAGGCACCCAAAAAGCACCATAAGTGGCATAAACATCTCGTGCGCATCCAACGTAACACATAGCAATTGTTCGCATAGTCGTGAGACTCTCGATTTGAGGATAGGACCAGAATAAAATTTTGAAAGTAGACACACTAAGGCTTGAAAACGTGTCGTAGGGGTGCGGGTACTCCCAGCGGCACCCAAATGGAATAGTGAGTAGAATGATCACCGCAGGCGCTTCCAATGTAACATGTACCAATCAGTCGGTAGCCCAATTTGAGGATAGAAGCCGAACATGAATTTGAAAATAGGCACACCTAGGCTTGACATCATTCCGCATGGGGGGAGGGCGGCCACCTCCAGTGGCATCCTAATGGCACGACGATTTACAAAAACACCTCATGCGCGTCCAACGTAACACATTACAACTGATCGCATAATCCTTCTACTACCAATTTGATAATAGGACCCAAACACGAATTCAAAAAAGGCATACTTAGGCTTGAAAATGTGTCACGGGAGGACGGGCACCCCCAACGGCACCTAAACATCACCTCAAGTTGCATAAACACGTCGTGCATATCCAAAGTGACACGTACGGACCTACCTCACAGTTGCAAGACTATTGGTTTGAGGATAGAACCCAAAAATGAATTTGAAAATAGGCACACTTAGGCTGGAAAATATGTCGCGGGACGGACACCCCTAATAGCACACAAACGGAACCATGAGTGGATTGAACACCTTGTGTGCATCCAACATAACACGTGGAAACCGATTGTGCAGGACTCGCAGTTTGAGCATAGGAACCAAGAACGAATTCGAAAACAGGCACACAAAGGCTTGAAAATGTGTTGCGGCGGGCGGGTAGCCCTAGTGGCACCTAAACGGCACTGCGAGTGGCACGAACACCTCGTGCGCGTCCAACATAACACTAGAAACTGGTTGCGTAGTCGTGGGACTCTTGGTTTGAAGATATGATACGAATTCAAAAATAGGCACACTTAGGCTTGAAAACGTGACACAAGTAGACAAACAGCCCCTAGCGTCATGCAAATGGCACCGCGAGTGGCATGAACACATCTTATCCATCCAACGTAACATGTAGCAATCAGCTTAGTACTCATGGGACTCCTGGTTTGAGTATAGGACCCAAACATAAATTTAAAAACGGGCACACTTAGGCTTGAAGATGTTCCAAACGAGGGCGGACACACCCAACGCACCCAAACGACACCGTGTGTGAAACGTACACCTTAGGCGCATCCAATGTAATACGTAACAACTGATCATACTACCACATGACTGAGGATAGGACCCAAATACAAATTTGAAAACAATAACACTTATGCTTGAAAATGTGCCGCGGGGGCGGGCACCTACAATGGCACCCAAACGGCACCGCAAGTGGCACGAATACCTTGTATGCATCCAATGTAACACGTGGCAACCGATTGCACAACTACGGGACTTTTAATTTGATGATAGGACCCAAAATGAATTCAAAAAAAGGCACACTCAGGCTTGAATACGTGTCGCGGGGGGCAGGCACACCCAAATAGCACCGCGAGTGGATGAAACACCTTATGCGCATCCAACAAGCATGTAGCAACTAGTTGCACAGCCGCAGAGCTCCCGGTTTGAGGGTAGAACCCAAACACAAATTCGAAAATAGTCACACTTAGGCTTCAAAATGTTCCGCGGGGGGGGGGGGGGGGGGGGGGGGGGGGGGAACGCCCAGTGGCACTCAAACGGAATATCATGTGGCATGAACACGTCGTGTGCATCCAACGTAACCCATAGCAACTAAACACCTAGGCGTAGGACTCCCGGTTTGATGATAGGACACGAATTCAAAAATAGGCACACTTAGGCTTAGAAACGTGCCACGGGGGGTGGGAACCCTCAGTAGCATCGCTAGGAGTGTTCGCGATCCGGCCCGATTCGGTTTTGAAGTTTTTTTTGGACTAGACTGACTATGTCGGTCCTCTAAAAAAATGGACCAAGATCGGATCAATAATGTCGGTTAACCAACCCTATGCGGTTCGTTTTTTAACAAGGTCGGTTCGGTTTGGTTTGTTGGTCTTAACAGTGATTAATTTTATTATTTTAGATAAAAAAATTGACCATTTTTTTCAATTATGTCCAATTAAAACTATCCATTAAAACTTTACTATTTATAAATTGTTCAAAATGAAATAAGTTCAAATAAGCTTTGAAGAAATAGCACATAAATCTGTCCATAATTAGTACATAAGCAACACATAAATATGTCTAAAATTACTACATAAACAGCACATAAATCTATCATAAATTAATACATAAACAACACAAAAATAGCATTTAAATCTGTCCAAATTTAGTACATTAATCGTCCAAAACAGCACATAAACAACATATAAAACAGTCCCAAAAGAGCCTTCAATACAGTCCCCATAACACCCTTCCAAACAACACCAAAAAAGGGTAAAAAAATAGCCCCCAAAACTGCTTTAAAGATGCTTCAAAATAGCCATCAAAATGCGTCCAAAGATCTCTAAATAGATAACCTATATTACCTTCGTTTCTAGCCATCTACAAGCCTACAAGTTACAACAAACAACAAAGCACCAAATATATCAATATCAGATCGAAAACATAGCAGATCAGGTATAAAAAAAAATAGCACAAATCAAATAAATATATCAGATCGGGTAAAAAAACATAGCAGATAAAAAACAAAGGTGCTGGGGTGTAAAAAAAACCAAACACAAACCAAATATATCAGATCGAGTAAAAAAAACTTAGCAGATACAAAATAGATCACATCAGATAAAAAAACCGTATTGAAACCATAGCAGATCATCATCAGATCGTGTAAAAAAATAAATACATATGAACTAATGTTGATCGTATTAAAAAAAACGTAGTGTTCATCATCAGATCTGCTAGTGTTGATCATATGAACTAGTGTTCATCATCAGATCATACAAACCGTAGTGTTGATCGTATTAAAAAATGAATACTTGATGCTGATCTGGTAAGGATCTATTACTCATAGTCTCGGTAGCAAGGGAGAAGGGGGAGAAGAGGATCGCCGACGCTGACCATGGCAAGGGAGAAGGGAAAAAAGTCGGCAGCCGATAGATAGAAAGGGAGAAGGGAAAAGTCGGCTTTGTGTTAGATAGAGAGAAGAGACGATTTGGTCTTTTGTGAAGTTTTGTGCTGTAGGGTTTAGATTGAAGATTGGATAATGGACTTTTTTAACCCCCATCTTTATTTTAATTGACATTACACTTAAACAACATATTTTAAAGGCTAAATTTAATATAAAAAATATATATTAAATTGTTGTCAGTCCAGACCCACTACACCAATGCAAAACCCGAGGACCGGACCGACTCAGTCGGTTTAAAAAAAAAGGGGAACGAACTGATTAATAAAAAAAATGATTAAAATAAGGCGGTTCGGTTCGGTCTGTCGATTCGGTCGGTTTTTTAACACCTCTAAGCATCGCGAGTGGCACGAACACATCATGCACGCCCAACGTAACACGTAACAGCTGGCCTCGTTATCGAGGGACTCCCGGTTTGAAGATAGGACCTAAACAAAAATTCGAATACATGTACACTTAGGCTTGAAAATGTGTCATGGCCGACGGGCCCCCCAGCGACACCCAAACTTCACTATGAGTGACACGAACACCTCATGTGCATACAACGTAATTCGTAGCAACCGTACGCACAATCATGAGACTCCCCGTTTGAGCATAGGACAAAAATGCGATTTTAAAACAGGCACACCTAGGCTAAAAAATGTACCGCGACGGGGCGAGCACCCCCAGCGACATTTAAACGGCACTACAAGTGGCACGAACACTTCTTGCACATCAACCATAAAACATAGCAACCGTCTGCACAACTATTGGACTCTTGGTTTGAGGATTAGACCCAAACACGAATTCAAAAAGACACACTTAGACTTGAAAATGTGTCGCCTGGGGCGGGCACCCCTAGCGGTACCCAAATGTGACCATCAGGGACACGAACACCACATGCGCATCCAACGTGACATGTAGCAATCATTTGCAAAGACGTGAAACTCTCTATTTGAGGATAGGACACGAATTAGAAAATAGGCAAACTTACGCTTGAAAACATACTACGGGAGGACGAGCACCCCCCAACAGCACCCAAACGGCACCGCGAGTGGCATGAACACCTCGTACAGACCCAACGTAACACCTATCAACTGGACGAGCAACTACGAACTCCCGGTTTGAGGATAGTACCCACATAATAATTTGAAAAGGGGCACACTAGGGTTCATAATTTTCCTCGGTAGTGGGCACCCCATATACACCCAAACGGCTCTACGACTAGCAAGAACACCTCGTGCGCATATAATGTAACAACCGTCCGCGTATCGGTGGGACTCTCTGTTTGAGGATAAGACCCAAACACAAATTTAAAAATAGTCACACTTAAGCTTGAAAACGTGTCGCATGGGTCTCCCCCAGCGGCACCCAATCGACACCGTGAGTAGAACGAACACATCGAGCTCATCCATTATATCACGTAGCAATCAGACGTGCAATCTCAGGACTCTAGGTTTGATGATAATGTACGAATTCGAAAGCAGGAATACTTGGGCTTCAAAATGTGTCGCGGGGGCCAGCACACCCAGCAGCTTCTTAACGGCACAGCGAGTGGTATAAACACCTAGTGCACATCCAATGTAACACGTAGAAATCGGTCGCACTGTCGTGGGACTCCCGAGTTGAGGATAGGACCCAAACACGAATTTGAAAATAGGCACACTTAGAATTAAAAACGTGCCACGACGTGGAGACCACCCCCAGCGGAACCCAAACGGCACCACCAGTGACACGAATACCTCTTATTCATCCAACTTAACATGTAGCAATCGGTCGCACAGTCAAGGGACCCCCAATTTGAGGATAGGACATGAATTTAAAAATGGGCCCACATAGGCTGGAAAATGGGCCTCGAGCGGCGGTCACCCCTAATAGCACCCAAATAGTATCATGAGTGACACGAACACCTCGTGTGCATCCAACATAACACATAGAAACCGACTGCATATCCACAAGACTCTCGATTTGAGGATACGACCCAAAAATGAGTTTGAAAATAGGCATATGTAGGCTTGAAAATGTACCCCTAAGGGGAGAGCACCCCCACTAGCACCCACACGGCACCGTGTGTTGAAAGAACACCTCGTGCGCGTCTAATGTAAAATTTAGCAACTGGATGCGCAGCCGAGGGACTCCCAATTTTAGGATAGGAAGAAAGAACGAATTCAAAAATGGGCAAACAAATTGTTAAAAACGTGTCGTGGGGGCGGGCATCCCTAGTTGCACCCAAATGACACTGCGAATGGAACGAGAACCTCGTGCGCTTCCAACATAACACTAGTAATTTGGTGCACAGACATCTTTTTTGAATCCAACGTAACACATAGAAATTGGGTACACAGCCGAGGGACTCTCGATTTGAGGATAGGACCTTAACAAAAATATAAAAACAGACACATATAGGCTAGAAATGTGTCGTGGGGGGGGGGGGGGGGAGCACCCCTAGTGGCTCCCAAATGGCATTGCGAGTGGAAAAAATACTTCTAGCACATCCAATGTAACACATAGCAACCAATCGTATTGTTGCGGGACTCTCGGTTTGAGGATATGTCTCAAACACCTCGAACGGGTCCAACGTAACACGTAACAATCGACCACGCAGCTGCAAAACTCCGAGTTTGAGGACAAGACCCAAACACCAATTTGAAAATGGGCACACTTAGGCTTAACAATGTGTCGCAGGGGGGCGGGCACCCCCAGCGGCACCCAAATGGCTCCATGAGTGGAACAAACACCTCATGCGCATTAAACGTAACATGTAACAATCGGTCGCACAACCGTGGGATTCTCTAGTTATGGATAGGACCCTAACATGAATTCAAAAACAGGCATACTTAAGCTTGAAAACATGTTGCAGGGGAACCCAAACAAAACTGTGAGTAGCACGAACACCTGGTATGCATCCAATGTAACACGTTGCAATCGTCCGCACAGTCACAGGACTCCCAATTTGAGGCTTGGACCAACACACGAATTCAAAAATAGGGACACTTAGGCTTGAAAATGTATCATTGGGGTGAGAACCCTTGGCGCCACCCAAATGGCACCATAAGTGGCATGGACACCTCGTGTGCATCCAACGTATCATGTAGCAACTGGTCGCGTAGTCGCGGGACTCCCAATTTGAAGATACGATCAAATACAAGCATACTTAGTCTTTAAAATGTGTCGCGGGGGGCGGGTAGCCCCAGAGGCATCAAAACTTTGGCGCTAGTGCCATGAACACCTCATGCGCATCCAATGTAACACGTAGTGATCGGTCTCATAATCACGAGACTCCCAGTTTGAGCAAAAAACCTAAACACATATTCAAAATAGGCACACTTAGGCTTGAAAATGTGTCGCAATGGGGTAAGCACCCCAAGTGACAACCAAACAGCACCGTGAATGGCACGAACATCTCGTGCGCATCAATTGTAACATGTAACAACCATACGTGCAACTGCAAGACTCCCGATTTAACGATAGGACCCAGACACAAATTTGAAAGCAGGCACACTTAGACTTGAAAACGTTTCGCAGGGTGCATGCACACCAATCGACACCCAAATAGCACTGTGAGGTGCACCAACACCTCGAATGCATCTAGCATAACAGGTAGAAACTGCCCACGCAGTCATGGAACCCCCGATTTAGGGATAGGACACGAATTCGAAAACAGGCAAACCTAGTCTTGAAAACATGTTGAGGGAGGAAGGGCACCCAAATGGCACCGCGAGTGGTATGAACACCTCATGCAGTTCCAATGTAACATGTATCGGCCAACTACACAGCTGCGGAACTTTAGGTTTGAGGATAGGTCATAAACACAAATTCAAAAATAGGCACACTTAGTCTTGAGAATGTGCCACGGGGGGAAGGCACCCCAGTTGCACCCAAACAGCACTGTAAATGACAAGAAAACCCCATGCACATAACAACCATATGCATAAGCATGGAACTCCAAGTTTGAGGATAATACCAAAACATGAATTCAAAAATGGTCACAATTAGGCTTGATAAACTTATCGTGGTGGTGGGAACCCCCAGCGGCACATAATCGACATCATCAGTAGCATGAACACATCGAGATCATCTAACGTAACACCTAGCAACCGTTTGCGTAGTCCCGGGAATCTCTGTTTGAGGATAGGACACAAATTTGAAAATAGGCACACTTGGGCCTTAAAACATGTCGCGGGGACGGGCACCCCCAGTGGCTTCTAAATGGCACTGCAAGTGGCAAGAAAACCTCGTGCGCATCCAAGTAACACATAGCGATCGGAAAAGAAGCCGTAGAACTCTCGATTTGAGGATATGACCCAAATACAAATATGAAAATAGGCACACTTATTCTTGAAAATATGCCACGGGGGGCAACCCCGCATTTCCCAAATGGCACCGCGAGTGGCACGAACACCTCGTACACATCCAACGTAACACGTAGAAACCGTTTGCACCATTGGGGGACTCCTGATTTGAGGATATGACCCAAACACGAATTTAAGAACAGGTACACTTAGGCTTAAAAACGTGCCACGGGTGACAGGTACCCCTAACGGCACCGTGAGTGGCATAAAAACCTCCAGTGCATCCAATGTAACATGTAGAAAATGTTCGATCATTCGCAGGAGTCTCGATTTAAGAAAAATACCCAACCACCATTTTGAAAACATGCACACTAAGACTTGAAAACGGGCCATGGGGGAGCGGGCACCTCCACCAGCACCCAAATGGCACCGTGAGTTGAACAAACACCTTGTGCGCATCCAACATAAAATGTACCAACTGGCTACGCAGTCGTAGGTTGCTTCATTTGAGGATAGGAACCCAACATCAATTCAAAAAAGGCGCACCTAGGCTCAATAAAGTGCCGCGGGGACGGGCACCACCAGCGGAACCCAAATGGCACCGCGAGTGGCACAAATGCCTCTTGCATGTCCAACATGACATGTAGCAATCAGGCTCTAGGTTTGAGGATAGGATCCAAACACGAATTCAACACTTCGGATGGAAAATGTGTTGCGGGGGTAGCAGGCACCCCCAGTGAGACCTAAACGGCACCGTGAGCGGCACTAACACCTCGTGCACATCCAAAGTAACACATAGCAACCGCCCGCTCAGTCAGGGTCTCCCTGTTTGAGTATAGGACGCAAACATGAATTCAAAAACATGGACATTTCGGCTTGAAAATGTGTCGTCGGGGGTGCACCCCTAGCGCCACCCAAACGGCACCGCGATTAGCAACAAAACCTCATATGCCTCCAACGTAACCCGTAGAAATAAATCATGAAGCCACAAGATTCTCGGTTTGAGGGTAAGAGCCAAACACGAATTTTAAAACATGCACACTTAGGCTTGAAAACATGTTGTGGGGGTGGGGGCACCCCGAGCAACACCTAAATGGCACCAAGAGTAGCATGAACACATTGTGCACATCCAACATAACCAGCCGAGGAATCGTGGGACTCCTGATTTAAGGATAGTACCCAAACATGAATTTAAAAATAGACACACTGAGGATTGAAAACATGACACCGAGGGCACTCTCAGTGGCACCACGAGTGGTACGAAAGCCTTGGGTGCATCCAATGTAACTTGTATCAACCGTTCGCAGACTCCCGGGACTCACTATTTTAGGATAGGACCCAAACAAAAATTCAAAAATTGGCATGCATATGTTTAAAAACGTATCGCGAGGGGGCGGGCACCCCCAGCGGCACCGATAACGGCACCACGAGTGACGCGAACACCTTGTGTGCATTCAACATAACACGTAGAAGCCATTCGCATAGTTATAGGACTCCCAATTTTAGGGTAGATCCCAAATACGAATCCGAAAATAGGCACACCAACGCTTGAAAATGTGTCGCGTGGTGCAGGCACTACCAGCGGCACCCAAATGGCACCGTTAGTGGCAAGACCACCTTGTGCACATCCAACATAACATGTATCAATTGGTTGCACAGTCGCAGAACTCTCGTTTTGAGGAAAAGACCCAAACACGTTCTTGAAAATGGGCACACTTAGGCTTGAAAACATGTTGGGCACCTCCCACGACACCCAAATGGCAACATAAGTGGAAGGAACACCTCGTATGCATCTAGCGTAACATGTAACAAATGGCTACGCAACCGTGGGACTCTCGATTTGAAGATAGGATCCAAACACGAATTCAAAAATAATAACACTTAGGCTTGAAAACGTCTTGCTAGGGGCGATCATCCCCAGCGGCACCCAAATGGCACCGCAAGTGGAACTAACACCTTGTTCACGTCCAACATAACACGTACTTATCGACTATGTAGTCACGGGACTCTCGATTTGAGTATTGGACCCAAATACGAATTTTAAAATAGGCACACTTAGGCTTGAAAATGTGCCTCAGGGGGGTGGGCACCTTGAGCGGCACCTAACCGGCACCGCTATTTACATGAACATCTCGTGCGCGTCTAATGTAACACGTAATAATCATCCGCTCAGCTGTGGTACCCCCGGTTTTATTATTGGACCCAAACACAAATTTAAAAATAGGCACACTTAGCATTAAAAATGTGTCACGAGGGGTGGGAACTCTTAGAGGCATCTTAATGTCACCATAAGTGGCATGAACACCTCGTGCATCTCCAACATAACACGTAGCAATGACCAAAAGTCAAAGGACTCATAGTTTGAGGATAGGACCCAAAAATGAATTTCAAAATAGGCATACGTAGGCTTAGAAACGTACCGCTGGAGGGCGGGCACCCCAGTGGAACCTAAACGGCACCGTGAGTGGCATGAACACCTCGTGCGCATCTAACATAACACATAGAAACTATGTACGCAGTCGTGGGACTCACGGTATGAGGAAAGGACCCAAGCACAAATTCAAAAATAGGAACACAAAGGCTTAAAAACGTGTCGCGGTGGGCGAGCATCCCCAGCGGCACCCAATTGACACTGCGTCAGGCACGAACATCTCGTGCGTCCAACATAGCACTTGCATTTGGCCTCGAAGTTGTGGGACTCTTGGCTTGAAGATAGGACACGAATTTGAAAGCAGGCACACTTAGGCTTGAAAATGTGCCATAAGGGCCGAGCTCCCCACGCAACACCCAAATGGCACTGTGAGTTGAATGAACACGTTGTGTCCGTCCAACATAACATGTAGCAATCGGCCATACAGCCACGAGACTCTTGATTTTAGGATAGGATCCAATCACGAATTAGAAAATAGGAACATTTAGGATTGAAAACATGCTAAGAGGGGAGAGCACCTCTCACAGCACCCCAAACGACACCGTAAGGGGCATGAACACTGATTAGGCATGAATTATTCATATTTATCCCCTTAATTTATAGGATTTTATCATCTTGTGCGGTGTAAATCGAGTTGATTTATCTCATACCATTGCTACTAACCTTTTCTATATAGTGCATCAAGTTTCGTATTTTTCTCTTACATTTTGCAGGAATTTTACACAAGTGAAAAAAAGAGAAAACTCAAATTCAAGAAAAAAAGAAAAGATATGGAAAAATGGTGATTTTACATCAGGAATTCGGATGCATAACCTGAAGGAAATTTGAATACCTCGAGACCACTAGCATGTTGGAAGAAACGGCATCCAAATCCGAGTCCCGGGTGAAAATTTATGGAGCTTTAAAGTTGAGAAGAAATCAAGAGAAAAGGAAAGAAACACTACAAAAAAAAGTTGCTTTTAATACCCTATTTTTTGAGACACACAAAATATAGTCTTTAAAACATACTTTTGAAGACGGGTATAATTAGCCGTCTCAAAAACTATTATTTTTTTAGACTACTACTCAAACCCGTCTCAAAAGAGGTCACTTTTTGAGACGGTTAATTATTCCCGTTTTATAAAGTAAACTAAATAAGACTACAAAATGTTTGCAGTCTCAAAAGATATACCAAATAAGACAGCTAAAAAAATTATGTTCCCACCGTAATCATTTTTCATCTCCCGCCTTATTTTACCAAAAAAAAAAAGTAACACACGCACTCACCATCTCTCCCAAACCCATTTGGCCCCCTCCTGCTCTCACAAACCCAATCGGCAACCCTCACACCATCTCTCCCGTCACTTTGAGATGGGCCGACAGTCACACCATTTCGGTACTCACCATCTCTCTCTCTC
Organism: Sambucus nigra; assembly: GCA_949130495.1. NCBI lineage: Eukaryota > Viridiplantae > Streptophyta > Magnoliopsida > Dipsacales > Adoxaceae > Sambucus > Sambucus nigra. Next base: position 320,265,072 of record OX422209.1, on the reverse strand, counting down.
TCCCACACACGCACACAGTGACACACACGCAGTGATGCACACACACATATAAATGAACACAAATCTTAAAGTTAGGGTTTTAAATTTAATTTTGTGTTGGGTAGTTACAGGGACGAATACAATCTTCAAATCTAGGGTTTTCATTTTAATTTTCAATTTGATTATTGATTATTTATATACATAAAGTATTATATGGTTGGGTATACATATAATAAAATGAAAACCCTAAATTATATGGTTGATTGTTATTATTGATATACATAAAGTATTATTATATGGTTGATTATTATTATTATTGATATACATAAAATGAAAACCCTAAATTTCATTTTAATTTTCAATTTGATTATTGATTATTGATTATTAATATACATAAAGTATTTACAGGGAAGAATGCACACAGTTCTTGATTATTGATTATTGATATACAATTTTCAATTTAATTTTGTCCTAAAGTATTATTATTATTAGTTGAAGCTATGTATAATGTTGTAATATTTAATCTACTTTAGGAAAATCATGATTTTGGTTGTGTTGTATATGTTTATGCAACATAACAGTGTATATTAAAGGGAAAAGACTAGACTTCACTTGTTGAATTATGCTGAATGGAAGCAGAGTTTTTGTTTTCATTTACTGTGTTTTAAAAAGGACAATAGGATTATTATATTAAAATAAGTTGAATATTAGACTATGAAGAAATTCAACATTATTGAGCTAGATTCAGAAGATTTTTGCTACAACTATAGTAACATTTACATTTTTTTTTCTTTCTAATAGTTTTGTATTTGAAGAGTGAATTGAACTTAAATTGAAGTATTCAAGGTTTTCAATGATATTTTTATCTACATAAAGGAGATCTGGATTATCAATATCCAGTTGTATACATATATGTTTATACAACATGATAATGTAGATTAAATGACAGATGCATGACTTTACTGGTTGAATCGTGCCGAGTCGAACATAGCTTTTTTCATTTACTAAGATTCAAAAAGGGTAACAACTATATGATATTAAATTAAGCTAGATTTTGGAGATAATTGAAATTTAGTGTTTATATTGAGGTGAATTTAGATGGGCTTTGCTTCAAATATAATAGTTTTCCAACTGGTTCTTCTATCACGTGCATTGTTCAGTTTCTTTTGTTCATCTGTAGTAATTTTTGAATTAAGAGTGATTTGATCTTAAACAAAAGTATTTATTGTTTGGGATGGTATTATCATTTGTTTAGGGAGATCTGGACACTCAAAATATAGTTATTTATGGCAATGGCGTTACATATATGTTTATACAATACAACAATGAAGTAGGTTTGCTTGTGTGAGTCATCTGGTAGTGGTTTAATACACCAGATATTAATATTGTTGTCTTGTTTGTTCAGGTGTTTGTTAGATGTCATGGAGAGTGTTAATATACTTGTCATCAACAACGGGAAAATTATTAGAACCGAAGTTATAAGGGGCATTAAAGATGCAAAACATATTTGAGGTGATTATCAACCCACATGTTATATTTCCTTGCTATTGGTGTTTTGTTGTCGACTCTTAATTTTGTAATTGTTAGGGCTATGCATATATAAATGCTTGTTAACTGATTTTGATAAGTTCCCTTTTTAGCTAGTTTATATGCCTCATATTGCTATCAGCTTACCTTTACAGTTATCATACTTCATAAGTGAAATATAATGTTATTGAATGGGAAGCCACTACCAAGTAAATTTATTTTATCGACAAGTTTCTCCTGCTTCCGCCTTCCCCACACTGTTCATTCCATTTTCTCAGCTCATTCATACTCACAGCATCGTACGATACCGACGGCCCCACCTTGGTTTTGGATTGGATAAAATCATTCAATTTGAGTGGTCTTAATACTGGAACCATGCCATTTCCGTCTCCTTTGTTTTCTTCCTCTAAAAGTTCTTGAACAGGTCTATATGCTGCAGCAATATAGAGGTTCTTCAACTCACTGCCCGAGTATCCTTCGGTTGCATTCACTAGATTTTCTAACTGAAATCCAGGTTCTAGATGCTCTTGATCAAGAAATATTTTAGGTATCTTTAAATGATTATCAGTATATGGCAGGTCAACATAAATCCTTCTTGGTAGACGACGAATGACAGCATCGTCAAGATCGAATGGTCGATTTGTGGCGCCAAGGCTGAGGATTCTTTGGTTATCTATTGATCTCAACCCATCCGAGGCTGCCATAAATTCGTTCTGCATTCGTCTAGTCGCTTCATGCTTGAAATAACCACCACGCACAGCCAGCAAGCTGTCAACCTCATCAACAAAAATAATTACGGGAGCTAGCTTGTTGGCGAAGGAGAAGAGGGCCTTGGTAAGACTTTCAGCATCTCCAAATCACTTAGATGTAAGTGTGGAACCAGTTATGCTGACAAAATTTTCCCCTTCTATTAAAAGAATTGGGAAAAACAAGGTTTGCAATGATATCTAAAATGATATCAACAAGGATTTTTGAGTCCGTTTCGATCAGTACATTTTCAATGTTTAGTTGAGAGCAAAGCTTTAAACCCACCTCTAATGCCTTAGCTTCAACAAATATGGAAGAATTATATCCCATATCCATACTAAATCTAGCTATGAAAAAACCCCTATTATCTGGAATTACACCCCCAATGCCACTTGGACCTAGATTACCTTTAGAAGCATCACCAATATTTAATTTTGAAGTCCCTATAGGAGGCTAGGACCAAACACATTCATAAGACAGGACCTGTTTTGGGCAGACATTCAAATTGAACTAATTGGTGATGAAATGATCCTTAAGAAGGCACCTATCCTTGAAAATTTATTGTGGCCTATATCAATAGTTAAATTAACAACTTTATTGACTACGTTCACTGATTGATCTTGAACATTATCATAAAGTCTCCAACTTTTTTTCACTGCGATATATGCAAAATGTATTCGTGAGGAAAGATAAAACTTATGGGAATCTCTATCAAAATGAAAAATGGGGAGGTAATCCTATTGATAGAGAGTCTGTTCCGAATTTTAACATGGCCATTATGAGTTTGGGATTACATGAGATTTATTATACAGGTTCGAAATATACCCGGTGAAATAATTGAGAATCCATTCGGACCTTGAGAGCTATCGGGATCAAGGCTGAATGTAGCATTTTTCACCTTTGCAGCATTAGGAATTGCGCATAGACTATCATTCACCTCTACTGCGAACAGAGAATGAAAAACCTCCAAAAATGCTAGAAAAGTAATCCGCAACTACTTGTCATGTGCTATCGGAACTAGTGATGAACCCATACCCCTTTTAATCGTAAGGTTTCCTATCCAGAAGCTCAGTCCTTAATAGAAGATGATAGAAGGCTCAATTTATACTCCCTGTTGGATCCAAGTTTGTTTAGACTTTTCTCTAAGCATTATATCTTTTTTATCCAAAAGTTTGGTTGGTTGGAGTTTGCAACTATCCATCTCATTTTGAATATTGTCTAACCATCGACCTAGGAAATCGACCTTTAGACTTGAAATTTCTTCTTAAAAAGTCTATAATTTTGTATTGATATTTCCAAAGACTTCCCAATTCCAAGTAAAAAGATATTTTATCACTTTGATGATCTTACATTTCAACGTAAGAAGTGGAGACCTATAAAATGAAGAGTCCAAACAGAGGCCACAAAATTTTGAACTCATCATGATCAGTTCACATTTTCAAAATTTTGGAAGGTTTGTAAATTTTCTCCTTTGGAGTGATGGTGAGAGCCAAACAAAAGGGGATGGGGGTGCTCATTCAAAATAAAAATCATTACATACGGTAAAAATTTAAAGAGGAAAGGTCTAACATTGCAATCCAACATTGCTTAAATTTTCAAATACATGGTATAAATTCAAAAGTTAACTGTATCTGATCTGTGTTTCCAGCAGTACTGTTTGAGATTGTCCAGCAAGATTCTTTCTTGATGCTCTTTTTATTATTATGGGCCAGCAAGCTCAATAGGTATGGAAGTGCACCATGATCGATTATAAACTACATGGGAAGGAAAATCCGTTAACTCAAATATAAAATGATAGTGCTGTAAATAAGAGAAATATAATTTCACAGGTGCAGTGAACAAGATCATAGCCCAATGCACTGAAAAATGTAGACCAGAGAGAGAGGGAGAGAGATTCAATTCTATTTTAATTACTTTTTATGCAGGTTTGAGCTAGGCTGGGCATAAGCTTGAACCAGATCCATCTCAACTAACTTTGGTTTGTGCATTACGGTATCACTAAAAAGCTACGACCCAGTGTTGTCAAATGGGAGCCTGAAAAGCTACAGCCATGTAACTTTTATTTATTACACTGACCTCTCCTATCATTGAGAAATTACAGTGACCTCCTTTATGTTCTCCTTATCAACATATATTTTGCATCATGATGGATCTTAGCATATAAAGAATATTACCTATGTGATGTAGTTTAGATATTAGAATGAAATTTTAACAAACATAGAGGGAGGTTACCGTCACAATCCCAAATGCCCGGAACCAACATATGAGGAGAGGTCATTATGATTTTCCAAAGAACTTGGGAAGTTTGGGTAATAAACCCGAAATAGATGGGAAGTCACTATAAATATCCTTTCAATCTCTAATGATATTTTCCAGTTTATCACTTTGGGAAATATATCCAGGCCAATGTAATTATGTGCATGCTTTGATAAAATAGGAGTATACCTCCTGATAGGCTGACACCTTTGTGTTGTGTGGAATGTAAAGTTATGTTAAGATATTGAATAATAACGTATTTTTGTATGAATTTCATTAGTTGACCAATATATTCCAATGACGAATAATTTGTACTACTATATGGGCAACCCATATTCCTTTTCAAATTTCAAAAATATTCTGTAACACGAGTGAGCTGACGCAATCTGTATTTTAGGTAATGATTGGGCCTCGGGAGAAACAATATGAAGACTGAATGAGAGTCACCAAGACATCTTCTAAAGGCAAATTTTAGGGATGGGCTGGATTTTATCTTCTCGTATCTCATCGGATCACCGCAGGGTAATTTAAGATTTGGGATCATAGTTTGTTTTCCCGAGCAAAGTGCAGAAAGCCCCTAAACTAAATTGATTTAGCAAGAAATTTATCTCAACTTTTTTTAATGTTAAAGGCTCCCTGAACTACATTGATTTTACAGTAAGGATAAGTACTTCTTCAGATGATACATACAATATCCATGTTCTAATGACATATGCAAACCTTTTTACAGTAAGGATAGGTATTTACTTTCCGTTCAAACACAGATCCGGGATTAGAACACCTTACATTATTTACATAACATTATAGTTCTTTATATGACAGTGAGTCATCACCATTGACATCTTTTTTTACTAGTTGAATACCATACTAGTTTTTTATAGTTCATTTGTACTTCCCCCGCCTATATCTCATTAGCCATGATTTATACCTTCACCAAAGATTGTGATACTATGTGGCATATTACTAACACAGATTAGATGACCAATTTAGATTACAATGATGGAAATCTTGATAGCACAGTAGGGTGAAGCAGAGGATATATTCAAAACGGATAAAGTGTAAGAGGAACAATTTACTCAATTGGTGGTCACTACTTCTCAAGATGCTAGCATCATACAAAGCAACACGACATAATCCAACAAGAATAGAGAAGCCTAACAGAAAACCTCTAGGTATTGTGCAGGGTGTGCTTCTGTGGAGAAAAGTCAGAATGTGATTGAAATCAATGCAACAGCTGAAAATGTGAAACCAGGTATGTTTGTACGCATATCCAAGTATGTCAACCTAAAAAAATGAACTATGCTTTCTGTGAATTAGTTATCACCAATCTGACTGTAGAACATTATATAATAAAGTGAATTATCAAATTAAAGTTCGAAAATTGAGATCCTAATAAGATATAATTATGTCTCTTCAATTCTGGAAAAATAGAATCCAGTTCTTCAAATTTACAAAACATGTTTGCGTATTTTCTAAAGCTACAAATGATTTCTGTAATTAAATATGACCTTAAATCCTGAATCCCCCACTATTTCAAGTTCATATAAACTCTCACTAGAGTTGGTAATTGGTTACTTTCACATCTTACAGTAAAAAACATTGCATCTCTATCTCCTCCCAACAACTCTGAATGGTTAAGAGATCACAAAGGGGATTTCATAGGAGAATTTTCTGTTAGATGGATTCCCCCAAAGCATATATGTTATAAGCTTAATTGTGATAGTAGTTCTAAAGGAAACCCAGGCTCTGCTGGAGGTGGTGGTATTATTAGAGATCAAAAAAGGGATTTCATAGGAGAATTTTTTGTTTTCTATGGTATTCAATCTAATAATATGTCAAAATTATGTGCTTTGATTGATGGTTTAAGAATTACGGATAAATCAAGAGGAGATCAATTTGGATTCAGATTTAGTTGTGAAATCTGTTCTTGGATTGGTCAAAGTGCATTGGAATTGTTTCACTCATTATCTTTGCCAAGGAAAATTTAAAGAGACGAAGTGTACTATTTTCGACTGCTATAGAGAAGCAAACAATGTTGTTGACTCTTTAGCTAATTTTTCTTCTAATAATACCCCCCATTTTTAATAAGGACAAAATTCCATTCATTATTTATCTCCATATCCGAATGGATAAATGGGGTTTTCCTTCAATTAGAACCAAATATGATTTTGCTTATTGGCATACCTTATTATTTATTTCCTAGTAACATCTCCTGCTTCCTCCTTCCCCATACTGTTCATTCCATATGTACTAATATTTACTTTTTAACTTTGTTTTATAGGTGAAAATATATACAAAGTAGTGGTGATTTTCACAAGGTATAGAGAAAGATCAATGTTTATGGCATTTCAAATGGGTGATTTTCATGTTGCAAGACATACGAGGTATGAGATAGAAAATCCTTTTTTAGTATTTACCACTCAACAATTCAGGCTGACTGGGTGTTATTATATAGTCCATACATATAATTACTTATATATGTTGAGAGATTTTCAGGTGGAAAATTCTCTATTTTAAAGTCAAATTTTCAATGTTGGTAGTGAAAATTTGTTATGGTGGCGATGAGAATTTGCTATTGGTTGGTGTATAGTATTCTTAGAATCAATTTTAATGTTTAAACAGGTTGGCTACCTTTGGTTTTCGTGAATAAACAAAGGAGACTCTGCCGATTTAAAAAAATAGTAGATATTTATTAAAAAGATATCATGGTCTAAAATTTGTATTATTTGTGATGAGAATATACTATTTTGATTCATTGCAGCTTGTATTGTTGATGAGTAGAATATTAATTTTGACGTAATTGACACTTTTGTTTTTGCAGGTGATAACTTTTGTAGAACATGCAATGCGCATTAGTGATTTTGGAGATCGTACGGCTTTAAGATTGCGGGATCACTTTGATAAAATCATTTTGTATTTTCGAGTATAAGAATTTAATGTATTTTTGTTGTCAATTCCAATATTTGAACTTAGTGTTGTAATTTTTGTTGTGATGAATATTTAGAGATGCTTGTATGAACTCTAATTATTGTTGAATGAAAATGATTCGTTGTGTTGGTTGAAAATCGTCTTATGTGTTATATTTTTTTTATCATTCGGCGATGCTTTAATAAATTGTCCAAATGTAATTCAATTATATATTAAACTTTAGCGGTAGATTTTATTGTCCACAATATATTGCTGCAAAAATTTTAAGATCTCTTCACCTCTTTTGGGATGGTTACAATTGTCCAAAAAATATATTAAAGACGACTTTGTTGTCGTCTCAAAAAGGTCTTCTAAAATAGTAACCTTTTAAGACAGATTAATTATCGTCTCAAAAACACTCTTTTGTAACGGCTCTCATGCCGTCTAAAAAGGGTTATATAAAATGAGGACCTTTTGAGACGAATATGTTCCTGTCTCAAAAAACTCTTTTGAGATGGCTATGGCGTCACAAAAAGTATTTATAACCCCTATCAAAAAGACCCCCCTGACCGTCCCAAATAGCGTCCCAAAAAGTATTTGAGACGGATAAACCAACTTTTGGGACTGTTAGGCCACCGTCTCAAAAGTTACTTTTTTTTGTAGTGAAAACCCCAGCGAACCGAACCGATATCACAAGCAGTGAACCGATACCCTATACTGGAAAGAACAAACCGAACCGATGCCAAAGAGCCTAGACCAATCCATCGTACTATATAAAATCGGACCCATTCTCCCCACTAAAGAAGAAAAAATCAGACCGGTTCGGCAGGCGAATTTTCTATATTTTTATTCTCAAAATTAGAGTTGTGCATGGTTGAAACACTTAAAAAAGTGAGAGTTATATATTATTGTACCACCAGACATTAGAAAGGAGGTTTTTACATAATTTTGAGAGCTTCTTGAAGGAAAGAACCTTAGGATTATCATTCTTCAACAATTTATTCATCTTTTGGCATCAAACTAGAGGGTTTTCTCCAATTTAAGTACAGTTCATTATTGCTTTCAATTTCTCTCTTCTTTTTGCTTGATAATTCATTAGTTCTTAAGTATAAATCTCTCATACGTAATTAGATATAGTTTCATCATGATTCTTATTACATGTAACGTAGCAATCATCTTTTTTAGCAATTACGTCATGTCCGGCTAAATTTATGAAGGTTGGGATGCATGAACCCAACTTTAAATGGTTCGCGTGGATATAAAAACAAGTTCTTAAGTTAAATAATTAATTGGAACATGACATTTCGTTAATATAAACATCGTAGGACTTTTAACCTCGTTTGCCCTAGGTAACTGGGGTGTTTAAGATTGCGATGTGCGTGTTAACCATCTCGTCATGTGCTTTATTTGTATTCTTGATTTCATATGGTGTAGGTTTATTCCTTTATATGTGTAATTCTTGAAAAGAATAAAGTTTCTCCTTAATTAACTATTTAATTCTCGACTAATTTTGTATCCGATGGATTCATTAAGGGTTGGGGGATTGTATTCCGACCTTATCTCTCTTTCATAGTTATAATTTTGAAGTTTGTTAAGTCTTGCATATTTAGTTAGTTTTTAATTTAATTTATATTGCATTTATTGAAAGGTATAATTCCAAACTCATCACCTTTTTCATTTCTTTTTCCGAGTCATTCTAGGTTTAAGCGTATTTCCTATCTGTCGTCACGATTCTTCATCCTATTCCCTGTGTCTAATACCCGATTTGCTCGTATTATTACTTAGACGCTCGATTTAAACTTGAACCGTATTCATATGCACTAGAAACTCTATTTTAAAGTCACGCCAAGTTTTTGGCGTCGTTGCCAGGGACTAGGTAGACTTGTAGGTTAGGTCGATTTAATCAAAAAAATTGACTCTAATTCTTAAAAATCCAAAATAAAAAAAAATCAGAAAAGCAAAAAGCCAAAAACAACATAAGAATTCGACAGTTGAGTACGACCCCGACAACCCTAGCAGCACTCAAACAACACCGTGAGTGGCACGAACACCTCGTGCGCATCCAACATAACACGTATCAATTATTTGCGCAACCATGGGACTCTAGGTTTGAGGATAGGACCCAAACTCAAATTTGAAAACCAGTATACTTAGGTTTGAAAATGTGTATGGGCGGGCACCCCCAGCACCACCCAAATGGCATTGAGAGTGGATCAAACACCTAAGGTGCATCTAATGTAACACGTAGCAACCGGTCACACTATCGCGGGACTCTAGGTTTGTTGATAAGAGCTAAACAATAATTCAAAAATAGGCACACTTAGGCTTAAAAACATGCCGCAAATAGGGGTGGGGGGGCACCTCCAGCGTCACACAATTGGCACTGCGAGTGGCACAAACAAAACTTGCTGGTCCAACGTAACATGTAGCAACCTATCATGCAACGAAGGGACTTTCGATTTGAGGATATGAACCAAACACGAATTCGAAATAAGGCACACTTAGGTTTGAATTCATGTCGCGGGGTGCGGGCACCCCCAATGGCACCACAAGTAGTATGAACACCTCGTACGCATACAATGTACCATGTAGACCTGGATGATTAGTCGTTAAACTCTCGGTTTAAGGATAGGACCCAAACAAAAATTCGAAAATTAGCACACTTGGGCTTGAAAACTTGTTGTGGGGATGGTCACACCCAGTGTCACCTAAACGTCATTATGAGTGGCACGAACACCTCATGCACATCCAACGTAATGCATAGCAACCAGCTTCGTAGATACAACACTCATGATTTGGGGATAGGACACGAATTTAAAAATACGCACACTTAGGCTTGTAAAGGTGCTGCTAGGTGAAAATACCTTGTGCGCATCCAACATAAGACGTAACAATCAGCGCCCATCCATGAGACCCTTGGTTTGAGGATAGGGCCCAAATACGAATTCAAAAAAAAGCACACTTAGGCCTGAAAATGTGCCGCGAGGGGCGAGCACCCCCAATGGCACCTAAACAGCACTCTGAGGGGAACAAACACCTACTGTACGTCCATTGTAACATGTGGCAACCGACCATGAAACTGTGGGACTCCCGATTTGTGGATGGTACTAAAAGATGAATTCAAAAATAGTCATACTAGGCTTGAAAACGTGTCGAGGAGGCTAGCACCCCTAGCGGCATGCAAAAGGCATCGCGAGTGGAACGAACACTTCATGTGCATTCAATGTAACATGTAGAAGCTGTTCACATAGCCCCAGGAATCTCTATTTGAGGATAGGGCCCAAACACGAATTCGAAAATAAGAACATTTAGGCTTAGAACATGTCGCCGGGGGGGGGGGGGGGGGGGGGACCCCCACCAGCACGCAAATGGAATCGTTACTAGCACGAACACCTCATGCGGGTCCAACATAACACATATCAACTAATCATGAAGCTGAAGAACTCCTGGTTTGAAGATAAGGTCCAAACACGAATTCGAAAACAGTCACTCTTAATCTTGAAAATGTGTCGCGTAGTGGCATGTAAATGGCACTGCGAGTGACATAAACACCTCATGCACGTCCAACGTGACATGTAGCAACCACCTGTGTAGCCCTAGTACTCCCGGTATGAGAATAGGATCCAAACATAAATTCAAAAACAGGCCCAGAGGCTTAAAAACGTGCTGCGGGGGGGGGGGGGGGGGGGGGGGGCACCCTCATCGGTACCCAAACGGAACCAAGAGTCGCACGAACACCTCATGCTCATCCAGAGAAACATGTAGAGATCATCCGTGCAGTCATAAGACTCCCTATTGGAGGATAGGACCCAAACATGAATTTGAAGATAGGCATACTTAGGCTTGAAAACGTGTTGCGGGGGGGGGGGGGGGGGGGGGGGGAGGGAGAGGACGGGGGTAGCACCCCCAGCGAAACTCAAACGGCTCCGTGAGGGGCTAGAACACCTCGTTCGCGTCCAACGTAACATAAGGCAATCAGTCACAGAGCCATCGGACTCCCGGTTGGAGGACAAGACCTAAACAAGAATTCAAAAATTGGCACACTTAGGCTTAAAGTAATGATGTGGAGGGCGATCCCTCCCAGTGGAACCCAAAAGGCACCGTGAAGGGCATGAACACCTCATGTGCGTCCAACATAACACATGGCAATCGGTATCACAACCATTAGACTCCAAGTTTGAGGACTGAACCCAAACACGAATTCAAAAATAGGCACACTTAGGCTTGAAAATGTGTCGCGGAAGCTGGCACCTCTAACGGCACCCAAACATCACTGCGAGTGTTACAAACACCTCGTGCACATCCAGCAAAATACGTAGCAACTGGCCGCATAGAGCAAGACTCTCAGTTTGAGGTTAGGAGCCAAACACAAATTCAAAAATAGGCATATTTAGGCTTGAAAACGTGTCGGGGGGGGTACTCCAGTGGCACCCAAACGGCACCGTGACGGGAACGAACACTTTGTGTGGGTCCAACATAACGCGTAACAACCGATCATGCAGCCGCATAGCTCAAAGTTTGAGGATAGGACCCAAACACGAATTTGAAAATAGGCACACTTAGGCATGAAAACATCCTGTGAGGGGGTGGGAACCACCAGAGGCACCTAAACGACAACACGAGTGGAACAAACACATCGTACATCTAAGGTAACATATAAAAATCAATCACGTAGCTGTGAGACTCGTGATTTGAGGACAGGACCCAAACATGAATTTGAAAAAAGGCACAATTCGTCTTGAAAATATGTCGCGGGGGGCGTGAACCCCCCAACATTAGCCAAATGGCACCGCGAGTGGCACAAACACCTCATGCGCATCCCACGTAAAACATAGCAATCGAACGTTGGGCCATGGTACTCCCAGTTTGAGGATAGGACCCAAACACGAATTCGAAAATAGGCACACTTAGGCTTGAAAATGTGTCGTAAGGGGCGTGCACCACCAGCGGCACCCAAACGGCACTGCGAGTGGAACAAAACCATCGTGTACGTCCAACGTAATACGTAAAAACTAACTGCGTAGTCATGGGACTCCTGATTTTAGGATAGGACACGAATTCGAAAGTAGGTACACATGGGATTGAAAACATGCCGCGGGGAGGCGATCAGCCCCAGTGGTACCCGAATGACACCACGAGTGGCTTTAATACCTCGTGCAAATCTAATATAACACACAACAACTGGTTGCCTAGCTTCGGGACTCCCTATTTGAGGACAGGATCAAAACAAAAATTTGAAAACCTGCACAGTTAGGCTTGAAAATGTGCCACGGGGGGACACCTCCAACAAAACCCAAACATCAGCGCGAGTGGCACAAACACCTCATGCACGTTCAACGTAACACGTAGCAATTGACCGTGCAGCCACGGGACTCCCAGTTTGAGGACAATACCTAAACACGAATTCGAAAACAGGCACACTTAGGCTGTAATGACCCCACTTTTATATGCTCATATGCATATAGTTTTTTTTTACACTCATGTGTTACTTACTATCTTATAAATGTTGTATTATTAGATATGTGGTATTATTGGTTGTTAATATAACAAACCCCATTTTTAAATATGAAGAATCAATCGTAAATTGGATCAAATCGAAGTCTTATGACATATTTTAAGGTAAATAATAAGTTTTAGGTTAGAAAATATAATTTTATGAAAATTTAGGGACTAAAATAAAAATATAAAAAGGGCCATTTTGTAAATAAAAATTTTTCAAGGACCTCTAAGAAATATTGAAAATATATAGTGTGAAATTACAAAAATACCCTTCATGTGTAAAATGACCTTTATGCCCTTATCACCTTTCCACCACAAGCTGGTCACTTCCACCTTACACATGTCGTCTTTAGAGAGAAAGCTAAAACACTTGTCATCACTTGGTGATGTTAAGACTGCAAGACCACCCTGGAACGCGACACCCAAACGATGACTTGCCACCATAAATGCTTGATCACCTAGACACATGTCAACACCGTAATACTTTTGGAAACCTATAAATAGGGCCTTAGGGTTCATTTTAAACTCATACCAATTCCTAGAGAATTATAGTAAGAAAGAGTGATAGAAATCTTGAGAAATGTCTTAAGAAGGAGTTCTATAATTTCGAAGAAATAATTCATTTAGTAGGTATGATTTTACTTAAATGTTATAATGAATTTTTGTAGTTTTAATTTCATATTTTATAGCTTTACTTAGTAGTTATGCTGGTAAAATACACTAAAGACTTCACTAATCAAAACTTAAAATTTGGAAACAATATAAATTGATTTTATTTTCAAAATATGTCAACTTGTTTGAAAAATATATATACGCTTTTTAAAATGATTTTTGTAAGCAATTCCTCGTTATTATGGAATCTCATTTAAGTAAATCCAAAGTCAGTCCCGGTGAAATTCTATCTAGTTGAGATGGTATTTAAGTGGTGCCCCTGTGACCCTCCATCTCCACTGAGAAACGACTGATTAGGAAGAACTATGAATTGAATTATTTAAATACGATGAATGAATATTAAAAATTGAAAAAATGGTTTTAGTAACCTTTTTCAGCAAGTTATTTTAGGATTAAAACACAATATTTAGAATTGGGGTTTATTTAGAATACGTAATTAAACATTTATTGTATTTATTAGATTAATGTGTGATCCAAGACTCAATATCTGTATTTTCGAGCCTCTATTTTTTGTGAGTACTCTATGTCATTTCTTGCACATTTAAATTATATTATATTATGCAAACTATGTGTTTTGTGAAATGCTTTTATTCTCAAAATGCATCTGATACCGAAGATTGATACATTTGTGATATGTTTATATCTCTCCATATAGACATACTGATTGAAATAAGTATTTAAAATGAGATTGAATATTGGAAATAAGATTCGGCCTAAGGGACCTCTTTACTGACTGACCTTCCTAGCTGGGTTATCGTTGTGTACCCTAAATAAGGCATTGTGACGAACTAGTTCGATTGACCCTCAACTACCGGGGTATAATATGGTAGAAGAACACAGTATTAAAGTGTACTTGGCCATTAAAATGATATGATTGAAAGAAAAAGATATCACATTTGATTTGTTGCATTCTTCTTATTCAGAGCTATCCAGTTGTGATATATATACTATCATTTCAAAATATATATCTATCTACTGCAAGTTCCTATTCATATATGTATATGCCTTCTCTTTGACTTGAATAAGTATCTATTTTCTGAAAACCTTGGAATGTCGGGAGATCAAATCTTATTCAACTTTTAGTTGACGTTGTATAAATAACGATTTTTCAGGAAATAATTCAACTGGAGGACGGAGTGTAGAAGGACTATGTTGAAGATCTAGCTTAAAGAGCTCTTTTGTTATACTTGTAAATATAACGTTTGTTTTTAGGAGATAGAGCATGTTTGTCTCTTTAGTAATAAGTTTTTAATTTTGGCATTAGTTGTAATCCGTTCATACTTTAATATATACGAAGTTCCCTTTTAGAAAGCTCTGCTAACGTAATTCCATTTTTTTCAATAGTTTACGATTCATGACCATGTAAATGTATTTTCATTGCATGTATTTTAAGAAATATTTTAAGGCCATAACATTGAATGCCTTGGTGGCATGTCAAGACACTCATTCCCTACTACTATTGGGTTGGGGTCGTGACAAAAACCCTAACAGAAATTCGAAAAATGGCACACTTAGGCTTGAAAATGTACCGCGAGGGGCGGGCAACCCTAGAGGCATTCAAATAGAACCACAAGTGGTATGAAAACCTCGTGCTCGTCCAATGTAAGACATAACAATCGTTTGCATAGTTGTGGGACTCCCAGTTTGAGGATAAGACGCAAACACGAATTTGAAAACAGGCACACTTAGGCTTGAAAATGTATCGCGAGGGGTGGGGCACCTCCAATGTCATCTAAATGGCAATGCGAGTGGCATGAACACATTGTGCATATCCAACGTAACACATTAAAATAGGTCGTGTAGCCGCGGGAATCCTGGTTTGAGGATATGATGCGAATTCATAAAGAGACACATTTAGGCTTGAAAACATGCCGAGGGGAGACAGGCACCCCCAAACGGCACCGTGATGGGCACGAACACCTCGTGCGCATCCAACATAACACATAGAAATCGGTGCCCATCCATGGAACTCTCGATTTTAGGATAGGACCCAAATACGAATTCAAAAACAGGCACACTTAGGATTGAAAACATCACTGCGAGGGGCACAAATACCCCCTGCACGTCAATCGTAACATGTGGCAACCGATCATGCATCCATGGAACTCCCGGTTTGTGGATGGGACCCAAACACGAATTCAAAAATAGTCACACTAGGCTTGAAAACGTGTCCAGGGGTTGGCACCGCTAGTGGCACCCAAACGGCATGACAAGAAGCACGAACATCTCGTGTGAATTCAATGTAACACATAGAAGCTAGACGTGTAGCACCAGGAATTTCGATTTGAGGATAGGGCCCAAACATGAATTCAAAAAGATTCACATTTAGGCTTGGAAATGTGTCGCGGGGTGCGGACAGCCCCACCGGCACCCAAACGGAACTGTGACTAGCACGAACACCTCGTGCGAGTCAAACGTAAAACATATTAACCGTTCATGAATATGAAGAACTCCCTATTTAAAGATAAGACCAAAACACGAATTCAAAAATAGGCACTCTTAATCCTAGAAACGTGTCGCGTAGCGGCATGCAAATGGCACCGCAAGTGACACAAACACCTCATGCACATCCAACGTTCCATGTGGCAGCCATTTTCATAGCCCCAGTACTCCCAGTATGAGGATAGAACCCAAACACGAATTCAAAAACAGACACACATACGCTTGAAAACGTGCTGGGGGTGACGGGCACGCCCAGTGGCACCCAAACAGCACCACAAGTCACACGAACCCCTCATGCACATCTAGCGTAACATGTAGCGATCATCCATGCAGTCGCGGGACTCCCTATTAGAGGATAAGAACCAAACATGAATTCGAAGACATGCGTACTTAGGCTTGAAACTATGCTACGGGGGGAGGAAGGGGTCAGCACCCCCAGCGGCACCCAAATGGCACAGTGAGGGGCTGGAACACCTCGTACGCATCAAACGTAACACGTGGAAATTAGTCACAGAGCCATAGGACTTCCAGTTGCAGGACAGGACCCAAACACGAATTCGAAAATAGGCACACTTAGGCTTGAAATCATGAATCGGGGGGTGAGCACCCCCAGCGGCACCCAAACAGCACCACGAAGGGCATGAACACCTCGTGCGTGTCCAACATAACACATGGAAATTGTTCGTGCATGCATTGGAATCCAGGTTTGAGGATAGGACCCAAACAAGAATTCAAAAATAGGCACACTTAGGCTTGAAAATGTGTAGCGTGGACTGGCACCCAAATGGCACCTCTTATGGCAGAAACACCCTTTGCGCATCGAATATAATATGTACAAACTGGTTGCATAGATGCGGGACTCTCGATTTGAGGTTAGGATCCAAACACAAATTCGAAAATAGGCATATTTAGGCTTGAAAATGTGTCGCGGGGGAGGGGGACGGGCACCGCCAGTGGCACCCAAACGGAACCGTGACTAGCACGAACACTTTGTGTGGGTCCAACGTAACACATAATATCGATCGTGCAGCCACAGAGCTCCAAGTTTGAGAATAGAACCCAAACACGAATTGGAAAACAGGCATACTTAGGCTTGAAAACATCCCGCGAAGGGGTGGGAACCACCAGCGGCACCTAAACGGCAACACGAGTGAAACGAACACATAGTGTGTATCTAATGTAACACGTAAAAATCGGTCACGCAACTACGAGACTCACAGTTTTAGGACAGGACCTAAACATGAATTCGAAAAAGGTTACACTTAGGCTTGAAAATGTGTCGCGGGGGGCGTGCACCCCCAGCGGCACCCAAATCGTACTGCAAGTGGAACAAACCAGTCGTGTATGTCCAACGTAATACGTAAAATTTGACTGCATAGTCATGGGAATCCCAGTTTTAGGATAGGACACGAATTCAAAAATAGGTACTCTTAGGCTTGAAAACATGCAGCGGGGAGGAAAGCAGCCCCAACAGTACCCCAAATGGTACCGCGAGTGGCATGAACACCTCGTGCACGTCCAACATAACACGCAGCAACTAATTGCCCAGTCGTGGGACTCTCGATTTGAGGACAAGACCCAAACACGAATTTAAAAGTAGGCACACTTAAGCTTGAAAATATGTTGGGGGACACCTCCAATGGCTCCCAAATGACACCGCAAGTGCCACAAACACCTCATGCACGTTCAATGTTACACGTAGAAATTAATCGTGCAGCCACGAAACTCCTGGTTTGAGGATAAGACCCGAAGACGAATTTGAAAACAGGCACACCTAGGCTTAAAACGTGTCGCGGGGGGTGGGGAGAACACCCAGCGGTACCCAAATGGCACCCTAAGTAGTACGAAAACCTTGGGTGCATTCAATATAACACGTAGCAACCATTTGTGCAGCCATGAGACTCCCGATTTGATGATAGTACCCAAACACAAATTTGAAAATAAGCATACTTTGGATTAAAAACTTGATGCAGGGTGCGGGCACCCCCAGAGGCATCCAAACGGCACCGAGAGTGGCACGAACATCTCATGCAGGTCTAACGTAACACGTAGCAACTGATCATGCAGTCGCGGAACTCCCAGTTTAAGAATAGAACCCTAACATGAATTCGAAAAAGGGGGCACACTTAACCTTGAAAACCTGTCGCGAGGGGCAGGCACCCTCAGCGGACTTCAAATAGAGCCACAACTGGCAAGAACAACTCGTGCCCATCCAACTTAAGACATACCAATTGGACGTATAGTCGCGGGACTCCCAGTTTAAGGATAGGACCCAAACACAAATTTGAAAACAAGAACACTTAGGCTTGAAAACGTATCGCGAGGGGTGGGGCACCCCCAGCGTCATATAAACGAAAATGCGAGTGGCACGAACGCATCATGCATATCCAACGTAACACATTAAAATAGGTCACGTAGCTATGGGACTCCTAGTTTGAGGATAGGATGCGAAATCATAAACAGGCACATTTAGGCTTGAAAACATGCCGCGGGGGGACGGGCACCCCCAACAGCATCCAAACGGCACCGCGAGGGGAACGAACACCTCATTTGCGTCCAACGTAAGATAGAAGTAAAACAAGAATTAAAAAAATAGGCACACTTAGGTTTAAAATCATGTCGCGGGGTGGCGGGCACCCCAGAGGGACATAAACGGCACCTCGAATGGCATGAACACCTTGTGCACATCCAACGTAGCATGTAAAAACCGATCGCGTAGCCGCAAGACTCTCAGTTTGAGGATAGAACCCAAACACAAATTCAGAAACAAACATGCTTAGACTTGAAAATGTATCACGGGGGGCGGGCACATCTAGTGGCACCCAAACGGCACAGCGAGTGGCACGAACACCTCGTGCGCGTCCAACATAATACATAGTAACCGACCGTATAACTGCGGGAGGACTCCCAGTTTGATGATAGGACCCAAACAAAAATTTAAAAGCAGGCACACGTAGGCTTAAAAACGTTCCATGGGGGGAGAGCACGCCCAGCAGCACCCACACGGTACCGCAAGTGGCATGAACACCTCATGCGCATCCAACGTAATACGTAGCAACCGTCCGCACAGTCGTTGAACTCCCGATTTCAGGACAAGACCCAAACACGAATTCAAAAATAGGCACACTTTGGCTTGAAAATGTGTCGTGGGGGGCGGGCACCCCTAGCGGTACCAAATGACCCCGCGAGTGGCATAAACACCTTGTGCGTGTCCAATATAACACATAGTGACCGGCCGCAGGACTCATGATTTAAGGACATGACCCAAACACGAATTCTAAAATAGGCACCCTTAGGCTTGAAAATGTGTTGTGGGTGGGCGAGCAGGCCCAGCAGCACCCAAACGTCACCGCGAGTGGCATGAACACATCGTGTGCATCCAATATAATACAAAGCATCCGGCGCGTCCAACGTAATATGTAGCTGTGTAAGAACATTTTTGTCCATTATCAATTTGTATGTCGTACGCCGTTACACTGTTGAAGAAATTGAAGATCGCATCTACATCAACGGATCCGAATATCAAAGCTTCTTCAACATCATAGCCTCTGCGAGAATGAACATGGTAAAATTTTGTTTTTACGCTCCTTAAAGTTCATATTTAGTATTGGGAAATTTTTATAAAATGTTTTTTATAAAAATAAGAAGTAAGTTTTTTCAAGAAAAATGAGGCTTTTAAAAGTTTTTTAGTTTTCTGGGAAGCCGGACCGGTCCGCCTCTATACCGGACCGATCCGC
Source organism: Sambucus nigra (assembly GCA_949130495.1). Lineage (NCBI taxonomy): Eukaryota > Viridiplantae > Streptophyta > Magnoliopsida > Dipsacales > Adoxaceae > Sambucus > Sambucus nigra. Next base: position 320,245,306 of record OX422209.1, on the reverse strand, counting down.
CACCGGACCGATCCTCTTGCTGCAGATCCAGTAAACCCCGGACCGAAAGCGAACCGAAGAAGCCAATTTTTAAAAGAACCGATCCGAGGTCGGACCGATCCGCCTCCAAGCCGGACCGGTCCGCCTGGGATAAATTCGGCCAGATCTGTTCGAGATTTTTTAGGCTCAAAGTTTTCTTATTTAAGCCAACTTCGGGGAGTTGTTTTCCAAGACTTTTCAAGACGATTTTCAGAGTCCTAAATACTCTAAGTCTTCACCTTTTTGAGTCCCAAGACTCTTTTTGATTCACACACAAAAATTCCAATTACTTTTGTGAATCTTTTGAAACTCTAGAACACAATTTTGTTATTGTTCAACCCTTGTGGAGAAGCCGTCTCTCTTCTTCGTTGCTGACCACCTAGAGTTCCTGCGGGAGATTCCAGCCGACACTGTTTCTAGTCGTTGCTTTGAAGGTTTAACGAAGACATCGTGCGTTACACTTGTGGGCGATTATCAGGTTGTATGTAAGTCAATGGTCTTGTAAATTCTTCAAAGTTCTAGAAATAAAAGGTTTTGCCCTTTGAGGATTTTTCCTTAACTTTGTGTCGCTTGCTTTATTTGTTTATGGGTTGACACTTGCATTTTAGATGCATGATTAGGGACTCTAATTAAATAAGGGTTACTTGAAAACTAACGAATTTAATTTAAATCGATATCACACAGTCGCATCTCTTTCAAGCTGTAATAGGGGCTTATTGATAAGCCTCTAGTTTAATTATTAAATGAGATTAGAGATGATTAATATTGATAAAAGTCCATGTGTTTATGCGACTGAGGTATATGTGCATCCAACATATCACACGTATTGATGTATTATTTATACATTAACTAGACAATATTTTAGTATTGAGGGGCAACATATGTTATGGGACACAAGCTGTCCAAAAGAGGACATATATCACCACAGGTTGTTTGACACATGTCTTCACCATATATTTGACCTGTGGCAACCAACTTGGGTTGATTTTTATTATAAATAGACTTCATTTACTTACATTTGGAAGGGGACTTCTTTGTTAGATAAGAGTTTGTTTGTCTTAAGATCTCAAGAGAGAGTTTTAAAAAGAGTTTTAGAGAGAGTTTGAACAAGAGTTTTAAAGAGTTGGTTTCAGGAGAGTTTCACCACCTCCCACCTCTCTGAGATATCACCACAAATGAGCTTTTCAATGAATAGTACGAACCCACGAACTGAAGTGACTTTGATTTTGATTATGATAGATATATAGGCTCAACCAAAGTTGCTCAAGTCAGACACCCACAAAAATTCGATATTTCCCCATATTAAACTCCCATCTTATAGTAGTTGACTCTGCTGGAGAGGTATTCATGATTTTTATCATGTAAAACCTTATTCGTGCTCAGAAAAATGGACAAAGATGGTAGAAAGGGGTTAGCAAAGCAACTTTCTGCTCCAACATTTATGAAAAAAATCAACCTCTTCATTCTGAATAAGTAACTGATTTTCTACTTGTGCCAAGCATTAACTAAGTTATTTATCTAATTGATCTCTTTACTAGAGATTGTATATTATGTGATGGCATAAATTTTATTGGTAGAATCTTTCATATTTAAAACCATTACAAATAGTTAGTTGAATAAATTACAAAGCACCTTGAAGATTGTGGGTTGTGACAGAGCCCTTTATTATTTAAAAACTATTCATAGCTGTTATGAATAAGGAAAAAAATAAAGGTTGTAGAGAGACACTTACTATTGTATTTGATGATCATGTACTGACCAACAATGGTAAATTAGACACGGGAAACTCATTTGATTTCGATGAGTATTTGATTTAGATTATGATGGATACAATGAGTATTTTATTTCGATTATGATGGATACGAACCCACATAGAGACTTGTTTTTCCTGCTAAATACATTAAATACGGGAGCTTTCTCCATTTTTCACATGTGTTAGTTACATGCAATATCTTGGTTGTAGATGCGATATCTTGGAAGCGTATTTGGAAAGGCAATATCCCCCAAAAATTTAAAACATTCCTTTGGCTCATTTTTCACAATAAGATCCTTACTAACTGCCAAAGATTTAAAAGACGCCTAACCAACTCTAAAAAATGTGATTTTTGTGCGCTCGATGAAGATATTGAACATGTACTTAAAAACTGCCATCTTGCCATCGCCGTTTGGAGGTCTTTCTACACTCCTAGAGTGTGGGATTCTCACCATCAAGTGAATTTTCTTGATTGGGTTAAAAATAATATATGGGACAATCCCAAACCGAATGGTGAACTTATATTTATATCTACTTTATGGAATATCTGGACTGCGCGTAATAAACGCATTTTTGAAAAGATCGATTTCACCCTGGACATGGTTTGTGCTAAGTCCAGAGCCTTGGCTAAGGAGTTGGCATATTGTGCCAAACCACTCTCTGTCACAAACCATATCCCGGGTAAGATTACTGACACTATTTCGAGTACTTGTCATGATGCAGGTTATGAGATCTTCACTGATGGAAGTTATGACCCGTTCAGCAAAATGGGTGGGTTTGGTGGCATGGTGAGCAATAATGAGCAACGGTGGATCCTGGGATTCAACAGTAAGATCCGTGGTGAGAGCAGCCCTCTAAAAGCCGAGTTCGTCGGCATTCTCCATGGGTTGAACCTGGCCAGAATTAAGGGATGGAAGGGGTGCACAATCCGCAGTGACTGTCTTGATGCCGTGCAAATCCTTAATAGACGTGACCATAGAAATCACCCTCTCACCAACATTATTGAGGAATGCATTACTATAATAGGAGAAATGAAGATCGGTGTCAACCACATTAGGCGCACCAACAACATGTGGGCGGATGGCCTGGCACGACTTGGTAAACAACAGGTACACGACTACACTGAATACGAGGAGACCCCGGAGGCCCTATTCTGCCTTCTTGAGCATGAGGACCCGAAGAACACGAGGATTGCGATCCAGGCAAGCATTGACCCTACCTACCGCATAGCCACCTTTGGGAGCTATGCTCTGGATGACAAGGGACAGTGGAAAGGTGGGTGTTAGGGAAAACTCAGAGGCACCCCATCCCTGCTTCGTGCACTTATGGAGGGACTTTTCCGCAGTCTGAATATGGCCAGAATGCGAGGATGGAAAGATGTCATGGTGGAGACCGACTCCCATGAGCTCATTGAGATGTTCAAGGGGGTCCAATACATCGAGTCGGACTTTGAGAACATAAGGATCGATTGCTATGAGCATATGCGGTTTGTGGGAGCTGACTTCATCTATTCGCACCCGGGAAGGATCCGTGGTGCCGATTGGTTGGCACGTGAGGCTAAGCTCCAAGAAGAGGCAATCGTGGAAATTGACGAGGTCCCGACTGGCATGAACTGGATTCTCGAGAATCCTATGATATAGTCTGGGTTTGCTTGTCTGTCTGTTGCGCCCATGCTATCTGTTTTATGTTTTTCTTTGCCTCAATGGCTTATGTTTCAGTATGATGTAAAAAAACCTTAACCATTTATCTTTCATTGTTAACCAAAAAAAGATGCGATATCATGGGTGTAGACAGATTTGTTTGGACCGCGATTATTATTTTTCTAACAATTGAAATAACGAATGAGAATATCTTAAATACTTTGGGTCAAGGCCTGCTAAAGTCTAATCATTTATTACGCATGCTAGAAATAGCGCGTGATTTAGTGTGAGGAACAGAGTTTTGTACCAACTTTCTTGAGTGTTAGGTATATTAAATACATTTTGGCCAACAACTGTGGAGTATGGCATCAAATAACGAGCCTAACTTTAAGTGTCTTGAGCCACATAATTTGATCAACCATCACGACAAGATTTTTCACTTTCGGATGGCAGCCAAAACAAAACCCACCATGCCATGTTTTTGTTGTCCGCTGACAAAAAAATAAGAACTCTGGTGAAAAAAAAAACTTTTTCCTTCCGGAGTAACTTTAAGGGCTCGTTTGCGAGTTCTATTTTTGGAGAGAAAAGAAAGGAAAGGAAGAGAAAGTGTGTTTCCTTTCCTTCGTTTGGGAGTTTAAGTAGGAAAGAAAATAACTTTCTCTCGTTTGGGAGTTTAAAAGGAGAGAAAAGAAAGGAAAATTTTTAATAAACTTTATCTTCCTTTCTCTCCAAAACTTTCTTTCCAAATCGGAAAGAAATGGAGAGAAAAGAAAGTTTTTTAATGAATTGTTTCTTCTTCCTCTTAAAAAATTTATTTTCCTTTCAAACTTCCAAACGCAAGAAAGAAAATTATTTTCTTTTCTCTCTCAAACTCCTTTCTCTTCTCTTCTTTTCTTCTCTCCTATTAACTTTCTTTTCTTTTCTTTTCTTTTCTTTTCTCTCCTAATAAAATTTTTATTTCCTTTATTTTCTCTCCCAAACTCCCAAATGAGGGGTAACTCAAAGATACCACTGTTTTCCCGGAGTAAAATAGCATCCTTTTGATTATTTTTATACACGATGATGGAGTTGATAAATAACGATTCACCATGAAAGAGATATAGAGCCGACTAACCATGGCCATTAAATCAACATCTTAGTACAAATCAACCCACCATTGGTGTTAAAAATCAACTAACCATCTGCGTACAACCGATTCAACATGCGATTTAAAATTGACAGTGTGTAGGTTGGTATTTGTATCAAACCGACACATCTGAGATATGAGTACCTAGCGACCCCGCTCCGATGAACCAGCGATTCTCACCGATAAACCATTCACTTGGGCCGGATCAAATTCATGGGATAAAACCCAAAAAATTAAGATGAGGGGGAAATCCATCAAATAGATAAGCTGGGACTCAAACAAACCGACCCACTATGAAAGTTTGTAAGCGATTCAGCTGAGAAATTAAAATAGAATAAGCATATATATAAACAGAATGAGCACGGATTTCGGAGAGTATAAACTAAATACTCATGAGAACTTGAAAAGGAGACAAACCTGAGGGTAATAAACCAAGTGACCTCGTTTTATACAACTGAAAGATGAAAAACTCCATAAGATTCCACGGTCATTTTATCACAAAATATACAGACCTCTCGTGCATCCATGAAACTGAACCACCATGACAAATAATTAATCGAATCACCATGAATTTTGGGACCAATTTACCTGAGAACCAAAACTCAGTTAACACATATAGCAGTGGGTAACCATGGGAGTTTTCAAGTTTGAGAAATATTCGAAAAAAATTGACAAAAAGGCCACTTAAAGAATGAGATCCCTCATCTCTTAACCCCCCCAAGAAGAGTTTATGTTTTTCGTTTCATGAGGAGGGTTTGCCCAACTTGCTTGGTGAGGATTTTAAAAGAGACCCACGTTAAACTCAAATGTTAAATCGGAAGGTTGTTTGACAACCACGTATCATTTGGGATTATGTGTTTCCTCGGATATAACACCTGTTGGAACAAATTTGGTGTGTCAAAAATATTTATGAGTATATATCAAAAACGAATGTTACTAAGCTATTTATGGAATAGTTAAATGGTTAAAATATAATTATGATATTATTAAATAAATGAGGTTATTTTATATTTATTTTGATAATTATACATTACATATATTGATAGGTGTATTTACCCATAGTTTTAAATCCATATTATTATACCAAGTGTCGATTGGATTATGAATAAACTACTATTGAATCAGATTCTTCAAAAAATCTCAAATTGACGAGGCATGTCATTTTTTATGTCAATTCATGAGGGTATCATTTATCAACAATTATGAGTATTGTTGTGGCATGTGATTTGAATAAAATAAAGGCTAGAATAAAATCAAAATGACATGCGTGGACTCCACAATTGAAAATGGATGTCTTTATCACGCTTATTGTCAAATCATATATATTGTTTTTGTGCTTCCTCGAAACATCTGTGCGCATGTTTACTGAGAAACATAACTTGCATCATGCAGTTATTATGTTCATGGGACATTTCCTTTCCACATAATATATTATTATAGTGAAAATATTTACAAGAGTTATTCAATGATTTTAGACAAATATGGGCGTGGTTTATCCTTTGGGAATTACTTTAGATACACCTGCAACATGTATACGCGATGAATCACACCATTTGGGATAGAAATATTGGGGTTCTCCATTAGGATTCATCGCATGCTCTCTCTATACGTTATTACATGAAACTAAAAACGACTCAGAAGGAATATGATGGATACTATGCGATATTTCATAGAAAAACTTGTGCATATTATTTTGTCTATTTCACAAATTATGAATTATTTATAAAAGTATTAAATATGTTACAACTCATAATTAACCTTGAGATTATATGCACCTTCAGATTTAATATGGCATGTGCTCAAACAACATTAAATTGTGCATTATACACCTACGATTATGGGTGGTTATAACTCATTACTCAAATATCCTCAGACTTTATATAATTTTTATTTTATTACATCAAATAAAAATAAAAAATAAAAGGGGAATGATGAGAATTGTAGTTAAATATTTCCTGAGTTTTAGTAACACTACAAAAAAAAGTTGCTTTTAAGACCCTATTTTTTGAGACAGACAAAATATAGTCTTTAAAGCATACTTTTTTATACGGATATAATGAGCCGTCTCAAAAACTATTATTTTTTGGGACTGTTAATATATCCGTCTAAAAAAGGTCATTTTTTGATGCGGTTAATTATACCCGTCTAAAAAAATGTCACTTTTTGATACGATTAATTATATCCGTCTTATAAGTAAAGCAAATGAGATGGTAAATACTTACTGTATCAAAAGATAAACCAAATAAGACCGCTAAAAAAATTGATTCCCACCACTAATTGTTTTCATCTCCCGCTCTAACACTTTAACCTAACTTCCCACCTCAAAAAAAACAAAAAATGAAAAACAAAAAACATAAACAAACCAAAGACTGAAATCTCGTCTCCAACAAATCCAAACCGCCCCCCGTCGCCTCCCACCCACCCACCCGCGGCCGTTTCTTCTCCACCCACAGCGGCGCACTCCCCCCCCCCCCCCTGCTGCGTTCTCTCCCTCCCCCAGCTGCGTTATCTCTCCCGTTATTTTCTTTTCATGGTAAGTTTTCATCTTTACTTTTATTTTTTGAGGAAAACAGCATAGAAATTATTGTTATTAATTTATTTATTATTTTTCTTCTTCAAAATATGCTATTAATAGTCTGTTGCACAATGGTAACAATGGGTGATCAAAAATTATTCTTTAGACATAATTAATGATGCCATATACATAAAACTGTAAATAAATAACCATATGTGTAATACTTATATAAAATGTAAATAAAGAGTGGATGTTTATTTGTTGATTTTAATTTTTTTTGTAGCTTTCAATGTGACCTAATAAGAAGATCTCTAATAGGCTATTTATTTTGTTTGATGTTATATAGCATTATGGTTCATGTTGGCTCAATGATTCTATAATAATTTTTTATTTAATTTTTAAAGAAATTCTTAAATGCATGAACCAATTATTCAAAGATCCTAAAATTATTCTTCTCCCAAACCATTAATGTGTTTTTTTTTATGTATTTGAGGTTTGTAGAACGATTGATTAGGTTTTTGATGTAAAGTTATGATTGGTAGATCTTTTTTTTTATGTATTTCTAAGAATGAAGTTAAATGATATTGGGTTTTATTACTACAAAGCTAAAGGCAAGGATAAAAATGATTTAGGGATCGTTTGGTTCGAGGTTTAGAAAAGGGATGGGAATTCTTGATTCCAGGAATTCTAAGTTCCTGGAATCTTGAATTCCTTTCCATTGTTTGGTTCGAACGGAAATTCTTTTTTTTTCGGCATCTAAATTATTTTCCCATATTAGGAACAAATATCATTTAATTAAAACACCCTTCTACTTGATTTGAGTGTGTGCGCGCGAGTGTGTGGTGAGTGTGTGTGTGTGTGTGTGTGTGAGTGTGTGTGAGAGAGTATATGTGTGTGTGTGTGTGTGTGAGAGAGAGAGAGAGAGAGAGAGAGAGAGATAGTGTGAGAGAAAGAGAGAGAGAGAGTGTGTGTGTGTGTGAGAGAGCGTGTGTGTGTGTGTGATAGAGAAAGAGATTATGTGTGTGTGTTGTGAGAGAGAGAGAGAGTGTGTGTATGTGTATGAGAGAGAAAGAGAGAGGAGTGTGTGTGTGTGTGTGTGTGTGTGTGAGAGAGAGAGAGAGAGAGAGAGAGAGAGAGTATATGTGTGTGTGTGTGTGTGTGAAAGAGAGAGAGAGAGAGAGAGTGTGTGTGTAAGAGAGAGATAATGTATGTGTGAGTTTAAGTGAGGTGGTATTTTTGTCTCACCACAAAAGTAAACTAGAATGCCTAGGAATATAGGATTCCCTCATTTTAGAGGGGAAATGAGAATTCCAATTTTGTTGGAGTTATAAATTCCAGTAATTCTAAGTTCCTCCCAAATTTCCAACCAAACATTGTAATTCTAGATGAGGGGAATTCTAAATTCCTTTTCCAAACCTCGAACCAAATGAGTCATTAAAGTTCTACAACTACTTTGGGAGCAAGTATAGAAATGAAATTAACATGTTAAAGAAGTAGTATGAGTCTCATTCCTTCTTTAATTACATATCTTTTCTCAGAAAAAGTTTGTGACAATGAAGGAGTACGAGAAAGAAAAGAGGAAGAGAATAGAAGAGAATAGAGCAAAATTGAAGGAATTGGGAATACATGAATTGTATTCGTCACTTCAAAACAAAGATAAAAATAAAAAAAGTGGTTCAAAGAGTAAAAAAAAAATCATTGGTGATGATGACGAGTTTGTGCCACGTGAAGAAGAAAATGAGCATACGGATTCAAACGAGGATGAAAATGAGTATGTGCCTTGTGAGTTTTTTAATGTGTAAATGTTTAGTGACGTAAATGTTAATTAGTTTATTGTGTGAATTTTTGTTTGATACTTTCCATTATCATGCGTGCATTAATACTTCAATATTTCAAATTTGAATTGCTCGATTTAGTTAGCCATAATAATACTTAAATTGATGTGATGAATTATGTTCTTATTTTATAGTTTGTTCTCCTTTTATGTGCTAATCTTTTTAGGAATTCATGTTTGCCATTATTAATATTTTTAGCTTTTCATCATCTTACGAAAACATTATTAATCTCTTTATCTTTATATTATGAAATATAAATTTACTGACATTTTTTTTTAGATTCATAGATGGGAACCATGGATAAGAGTTGGATTGATTTTCGCAATCAGTGTTCAAAGGAATACATTAATGGGATTGAAGGGTTTCTTAACTATGCATATACTAATAAAAACATTGAGACAACGAAAATCTATTGCCCCTGTAAGAGATGTGCAAATCGAGTGTACCACGCCCGACAAACTGTGAGAGATCACCTTGAGATGCATGGTTTCGACAAGACATATAAGGTTTGGATTTTTCACGGAGAAACTTTTGGTGGTGTAAGCAGCTATATAAATACTCCGGGGGATGATATACATATACCTGTTGAACTGAGTGCTCGAGATAACATGGTTACAATGGTTCAAGAGGGAATAGGTATTTCCCACGTGCATGATAATATGCGTGAGGAGGAATATAACACCGAAGATGTCTTTGAATCCGACGGAGATGTTCCAGAGTACTATAGTCTTATGAAAAAGGCTCAATGCGACTTTTATGAAAATTGTTCGAATTATCATTTGTTGTTGAACTCTTGCAAATGAAGCAACTTCATGGTTGGACAAATTGTTCTCTCACGGCTTTATTGAAATTTTTGGGGAGGATATTTCCGCATGCTAGAATTCCCAAGTCTTTCTACCAAGCCAACAAGCTAAAAAAAGACTTGGGATTCAAGTACGAGACATGGGTGCCCAAATAACTGTATGTTGTTTCGTAATGAAATCGAGGGTCTTGAAAAGTGTGGCATATGCGGATCTTCTCGATATAAAGATGAGGACTCAAGTATTGATGGTGTCCATGGTCCGAAGGTAGCCGTAAAGAAAATGAAATACTTACCTTTGAAACCGAGATTGCAGAAATTATTTTGGTCATCCTATTCAGCTCCTTTAATGAAATGGCATGCTGAAGAAAGGATTGACGATGGTGTAATGAGACATCCCGCTGACTCTCCTGCTTGGAAAACTTTTAATGAGAAAAACCCTTTTTTTGCGAGGGAGATTCGCAATGTTAGACTTGGGTTAGCTGCTGATGGATTTAATCCGTTTGGTAATATGAGCATTAAGCACAGGACATGGCCAATTATCCTCATTATTTACAACTTACCTCCATGGTTGTGCATGAAGCAACATAACTTGATTTTGTCTATCTTATAGATGGACCAAAAGGACCCGGAGATAAGATTGATGTATTTTTACAGCCATTTATTGATGAGTTGATTGAGCTATGGGTTGATGGTGTACGTACTTACGATGCATCAAGTAAGGAGTTCTTTCAGTTGCATGCATCGTTGTTGTGGACCATTAACGATTTCCCCACTTATGCGATGTTATCGGGATGGAGCACAAAAGGTACATTTGCTTGCCCTTGCTGTAACGAAGACCACCAGTCAATGCGATTAGATAAGGGTAAGAAGTTCTGTTATTGGGGTCATCGTCGATTCTTAGACTCGCGCCATAGGCTTCGTAGGCAGAAGGCACCATTTAATGGGAGGGTAGAATTACGTCCAGCCCCACTTAAACTTTTGGGATAACAAGTATTGCAACAGTTGAATGATCTTGACGTTGAATGTGAATATAAGATGGAAGATGTCTTTAGAAGGAGGGAAAGAGAGGCGTTAGAAAAAAGTAAACAGGTAGTTGAAAAATGTAGATTTGGTTGGAAAAAAAAGGAGAATATTTTTTGAATTTCCATATTGGAAGGATAATCTTATTCGCCATAATCTTGATGTCATGCATATTGAGAAAAATGTTTGCGATAATGTCCTGTTTACATTATTGGGTACTAAAGGGAAGACAAAAGACAATTTACAGGCTCGAAAAGATCTAAAAAAATTGGGTATTAGATCAGAGCTACATCCTCAACCACGAGGGTTAAATCTAGAGTACCTCCCCCCAGCAGAGTACACGATGAGTAACAAAGAGAAGGAAATTTTTTTTAAAGTGTTGCAGAATATTAAAGTTCCTGATGGCTACTCTTCGAACATTTCACGGTGCGTGAACATGCAAGAAAGAAATATTTCAGGATTAAAGAGCCATAATAATCATATTTTAATGCAACAATTACTTCCAATAGCCGTGAGAAGGGTATTGCCCACTCATATTGTCAAAGTCTTGATTGAATTGAGCAATTTCTTTGTTATACTGTGCTCAAAAGCAGTTACCGCAGCTGATTTGGAAAGGTTTGAAGATCGGATGGCCCTTACACTTTGTAGCCTTGAGAAGATATTCCCTCCAAGTTTCTTTGATGTGATGGAACATTTGCCTATACATTTGTCGGACGAACTCTTAATTGCTGGCTGTGTCCTTTACCGTTGGATGTATCCGATTGAAAGGTACCTCCACACTTTAAAAGGCTACGTTGGTAATCGGGCTCATCCCGAGGCCTCGATTGCCAACTCTGTTATTCTTCAGGAATGCATGACTTTTTGTTCCCAGTATGTGGATGTGGAAACTAAGTCTAACCGACCGGCTAGAAATGATGACTGGGGGCATATAAATGGTCGTGCAATTGGGAAAAAAGTTCAATTTGAACTTGATTCTATAATGTATATGCAAGCTCATCGGCACGTTCTTACCAACACTGAGGCAGTGGCGCCATTTGTTGAGTAAGTTTGATTATAAGTAATTGGTGTTTTTGAAAACCATTTTTATATTTTTTGTGGAATTGACATATGACTATTTGTTTACTTGTAGAAAGCATCTTGCGGAACTTTTATCAAAGTATCCTCAAGATTCACAAAAGCATCGTGTTAATCGTCTTCACAACGATGAGTTCCACAAATGGTTTAAGGATTATGTAAGCGAAAATATCATAACTAATAGTTGAATTATGAATAAATACTATACTTTTGTATTGACATTTACTTTAATATACTGTAGGTTATTAAATTGGGACGTGACGGTGTGCAAATATCCGAAGAAATCAAATGCTTGTCTTTAGGTCCTCTTAAGGATGCGGTCAGATTCAACACTTATATTGTTAGCGGTTTTAGATTTCGAACAAAGAGACTTGATAAGGGAAAGAAAACTCAAAATAGAGGAGTTTTTATAAAAGCTGAACAAATGAGTTATTCTAGCCGGAAGGATAAAAACCCCATTGTGGGTGATATTACATACTATGGAGAACTAACGGATATTATTGAAGTTCAGTATCTTAATGGCATGAAGTTTGTGTTATTCAAGTGTGATTGGGTTGAAAATCGCATGGGTACAAAAGTTGACGAGTTTAACTATACGCTAGTGAATTTCAAGCATTTGAAATATAAAGATGATCGAGAGAGTAACGAACCTTTCATACTAGCATCCCAAGCAGAACAAGTATTTTACATGCAGGACCCTATCGATACAGATTGGCATGTTGTTGTTCCCATGACACCAAGAGACCAATTTGATAGGTACACGACAGTTCAAGAAACTGGAGAAGAATTGTTGCTTAATGGAGATGAGCTGTTTGTCATGCAAAATTTGAATGAAGATCACAACTTACGGTGGGTGAGGGATGGAGATGGATTAATAGTTGACACTGGTGTTGTTCAAGCTAATGATCGCGAAGATGCAGACGAAGATGGAGATGAAATTTAGAGGGACAATGCTTGAGGGAGATATAGTTATAAACTAGTTATTTTTGTTTTTGAACTGGAGCATTTGTAGTTTGGTTTTGTACTGATGCATAACTGAGTAGTGTTTCTTATAACAAATGCATAACTGAACAGATAGTTTGCTGCATATCTGAACATATATTTTGTTAGTTTTCTGAATTAGGTAGTTTGCTGAATTTGCTTTGTGATTACTGAATTCGCTATATCATATGCTTTCTAATTAATAGTTGTTGAATGTTCACTACAAACTGATCATACTTATCCTTAATCTCGGTTCTGGCCTTTTCATAATTAGCTTGCGCAGTCTTCAGTTCCTCAATCATGGATTCATGGTCCCATGGTGGGTAAGGAGCATAGAATTGGCCATAGGTAAAGTTAGAGTCATCTCCTCTCTCACATTCACATGAAATGTATTATCAGGGTCTCGCAACCTTGAAGATACAATTTGGTAAGGATATACCATCAAATAAGTTGTGTTTATGATAAATATTCATCAAACAAGAAGTTTGAAATTTCACAAGAAGAATGTCTGGGCCCTCGCTCGCTTTGAATTTGATGTCTGCCCTGTCAAGATTAGTTGTAGAGTAATACATGCCACGATAAATTGCCCAGACAAAAAGGAACTTGGTTCTCTAGTAGTAGCAAGTCGTGTTTCATTATAAGGAGATCCAAATCCTCAATGAATATCGGGTGCATAACATTATGCTCACGCGTCACTGACCTTCATAGAAATTCAAGTATGAAACAACCATCAATCAACATTATTTTTTCAAAATCCACATTTTCATATTTGAATACTTCTTGCATGAGCATCGGGTGCCAAATATGACATGGCATCCACACACACACATAGTATATCATCTACATTATATTGGATAGCTTTAGCGATTCTGTCCAAGAGGCCATTTTGTTGTCATGTATACATGGGAGGGGATCATCATCTATGTGCAAAGGCCCAATGGACACCACACCATGGGCATATGAACTGGCATTTATCTTACGAAGACCTCAAAACCCTATAAATGGAGCGTTTAATCTGTTGTGTAGAAGTCCCTTTGTCGTACTTGTTATTCAAAGGCCTAATTCCATCATATCTTTGATGGAATTTAAGACTGATCACTTCTCAATGCCATCAGATCCTAGTTTTTTGGTCTCTGATATCTTTATCTCCTTGTTGACTTTTCTCTTATGTTTAGGAGGTTTGATAACGTATATTCTTCCTGTAATATTCCCCTACAAACGCACACCTGAGCTGGTAGAGGATATTTTTTCTAACTCCACATTCACATCTATTTTTCCTTGATACTTTTACTTTTTAAATTCTCAACATTGCATAATGGGATATGAAGAACATGTTCTAGGCTTTAGTCCCACCCCTCTCGACGTTTCAACCACTTGCTTCCGATTAAGTCTCTTTGTTAGAGGGACTTCACATAATCAGCGGTGCCTTTTAAGTACTTGTCTACTCTCTTCTCTGTGTAAATATCAATTCCGGTACTCCAAAATGGTTCAACAGTTGGGGAAATCATCTGGAGTGCAAGAGCCTGTAATTGAGAGACACTCGGAGAAATATTATGTGTTAGCTGCCATTCTTCCATTTCTTTTCCCAGCACTTGGCGGATTATTATATGGCTATGATATTGGTGCCACATCTCGTGCAACCATTTTCATAGAGTCAGCCACATCAAGTGGGATTATAGGCTATGACTCGTCTTTCGTGGAAGTTGGTCTCATAACAACTGGATCATTATATGGGGATATTATTGGCTCTGTCCTTGCTTTTAATGTTGCCGACTTCCTAAGAAGAAGAAGGGAGTTGATTGTGTTGGCTATAGCGTATCTTGTTGGAGCAGTGGTAACAACACTGGCACCTGTCTTGCTGTTATGGTGATTGGTCATTTTGTATAGGAATTGGCCTAGCAATGCATACCGCTCCAATGTACACTGTCAAGACAGCTCCAAGTTGGATACGAGGTTAACTAATTTCATTCAAAGAGTTCTTTATAGTTTTCAAAATGGTTGTAGGTTAAACAATTGGTAGCATTTTGGTTGGTGCGATTGCTGGTTGGCGTTATATGTATGGAGCTAGTGTCCCTATAGCAGTGATTATGGTAGTCGTGATGTGGTGGTTACTCGCTTTACCTAGATGGATTCTTCTATGTTCTGTTTAAGGAAAAGGAAATATTCAGGTGTAAGGGAGATTGCCATATCATGCTTGTGCCTAGGCAAAGCTATGAGTGAGTCAGCTCCTGAAAAAGTAGATGAAATTTTGGCCGCGCTCTCTTCCATTCCTCGAGAAAATGAAACTACACTAGGGGATATGTTCCAGGGGAAATGCTTGAAAGCCCTTATTATTGGGGCAGGATTAGTCTAATTTCAGCAAATTACAGGGCAACCTAGTGTATTGTATTATGCTGCAATAATTTTTTAGACTGCAGGATTCTCTGTAGCATCCGATGCTACAAGGGTCTCCATTCTTCTTGGGGTGTTAAAGTTGATTATGACTGGAGTTGCCGTTCTGATTGTTGATAGACTTGGGAGAAGACCTTTACTAGTTCGAGGTGTCTCTAGTATGGTAATCTCGTTATTCCTTCTGGGTTCATATTACACTTTCCTAGATAATGTATCTGTTATGGCTGTAGTTGTGTTGCTGTTATATGTCGTATGTTATCAGTTATCATGGGTGTGGTTGTTAATACCCGCGAGAGCCCAAAATCGCAGATCTTTACAGTCCAATGCTTATTCACTAAGCAATTTGCACTTTTCAAATCACGGTGTGCTATTTTCATTCGATGCATGCACATAAGACCCCTGCATATATCACATAGCATTTTCAGTCTCTTTCGCCAGGTGAGTTCCTTTTTCTGCCCACTCAAATGGAGAAGATAATATAGTGATCCCCTCTCCATATATTCGGTAACCATGGACAATTGAGGAGGAGTTGTGCAAGCACCAAGGAATAAGATAATGTTTGGGTGGCGAAGACGGCTTAGGATAGATATTTCATTGCAGAAGTCTTCAATATTCTCACAAGTTAAATCTTGTTCAAGCAAGACTTTGATTGCAACCTCAGTTCCATTCCAAATGCCACGAAAAACTTCCCCAAAAAATCCAATTCCAACACGGGATCCAACAGTTAATTCGGAGAAATCAATATTCCATTCTTGAAAAGGTAACAATGGCTTGTTCAGGATCTTTGATGATTCAAGAACTTTATTCCATGTCGATTTCATATCAGCATTTGATAAAAAATCTGTTGTCTCACTCCTCTTAGAAGTCTGAGACCTACAATAAAGTGGGGATGAAGGTAAAGAGATTGCCTTCTCAGAACTGATTTGCTTCCTGTGGAGAAAATAGGCAGAAGCATTTTCACCAGATATTGCATCATGATCATCCAGATAAAATTTTGGAACATTTTCTTGAGGACCTGAGCTATTGTAAGCTTCACCAATAGAAGAAACTGTAAGTCCATCAACTTGTTGAAGATGATTTCCCTTCAAAGTCTCATTCATTGCTCGCAAAACCCTTACAACATCATCACCAATCACTGGAATCATGCTAATACTGCGCCGTCGTCTTCTGCGAGATTCTACGGGTGATGCACCAGCAGACCTTGATGCAGTCATTTCATTTTCATACTCCCTGGAGGAATATTTATGACCACCAAGAATAGATCTTCCATGCCCTCGAAATAAAGGATGCTCTAGACTTGAACTGGCCGTCCTTTGTTCAGCACTGACTTTCTTTCGGCTACGCCTCCAAAACGCATTTTCTATATAAGTTTCACTGTGTGATAAGCTTAGCTTTCCCTCTTCAATCCCCAGATTTGATCGTAAGACCATGTCCCGTGGAGATTGACTAGTTACATTCGTACATGCTTCTAGTTTAGACTGATATGATGTTTGAAGACTCTCATCGTTCTCAGTACCTTCAACATCTATTTGATCTGAAAACCCACCACATACAGGACTGTTTGGTTCAAGAGGTGAATCACAAGAGTCATTCTCTGTAAAGTCGCTATCACTAGTGATGGAGATATGAGACATAAAGATTGCTTTGGTCGAGCAGGGCATCAGCTTGCCTGGATAACGCACAAGATCAACCAAATGTTCCACATAATTCAATAACACTATCACAGACATGTGCTTATGCGAGTCTGTTCTCTCCATTACTTCGTCCCTAGGTAAACTAACTACAATGCTACAATCAAGGCCTACAGTATCTGCAAGAACTTTGAATAAGATTTCTCGGGAGTGGCATGAACTGTGCCTTATTTGACCCAACATCTGAATACCTTGATTATCCAATGCATGAGAAACTTCCTCTAGCTCACCTTTCACATTATTTATTCCATAACTGGTCATTTATAAAAATCAGAAACCAATCCGGCTATCTTTTTTATCACGGCAACTGGGTTTGAATTCAATCCTTTCACCAAGGTCAGAGTCAGCTGCTTAAGCATGAAAAGCTTCTTATCTTTATGAGTATCAACAAGAATTGCATCAAGTCAAGGATCTTCCAAATCAAACGTGTATAGCTCATTTAAGGAAGGAACAACATCAAAAAGATCCTTGAGTCTTCTTTCTGGAACAACGGAATAGAATCCATTGGGAATCGGTTCAGAAAGCGTTCTAGTTGACCACAGGGTCTGAGATGCTCTCTGCGCTGTCAAACCCTCTTCCTTGTGCTCACTATTTGAATCTTTATGATTTAAGGTTTGTACTGAAGAACCCAGAGATATTGACTGTAATTTTTCCAAAAAGTCTGAATGCCACCATGTAACATTAGAATCCACTGGTTCCTCTGCTCCGATATCATCTCGTGTCTCCTCTATTTCCTCAACGATTCAAAATATATGATCATTTTCCCGCGCTTCTTAGGCCATGAATGTCAACTGAAACCCACTTGATCTCCTCGGCAGAAGGTTCACAGTGAACTAAGTTTACAAATTCGCTAGATGGGGTTTCATATGTCCATAGATTGTACAAATCCTTCGCTAACATGGGTATCCGATTTAGCACCATAAATCCAGAGTGAAAATCCGCCAATTAAGTAATCAGGAAGATAATTAATGTGGGGCAGTGACCACATGAACATCCAGCAGATCTAAGGATTTAAATCTCGTAATGATTCCTCATAGGTTCCAACATCTATATCCGACTGCACCGGATCCTCTTGTTGGGGTTATGCGTATATTTGTATACGTATGGGTGTATGTATTAACTGTAGTGGTTATTCTTCTAATACTTGAAGAATAATGTATCATATTAGATTTGAAGTGGAACCTCACATTAGCTGGTTGATTGGTAGAGGACATGTTAATTTCTAGAGAGACCAATGTTTTCCAATTCGTTGTTTACCTGATGCTATAGATCCTCTGCCTCACTGGCCACAAACGGTTCATTCATTCATCTATGATAATTAATTTAATCTAACTCTTTCTGGTTAATTCATTCTTACTAGTGTCATTTCAGAGATTACTAAGATATATCCCAATATTCAAAGGTACGAGACTACTATTTTGGAGCTTAATTCTAATGGTGTTTTCTTTGTTAAATCTGCATGGGAGTGTATTAAAGAAGAGATGTTCATCTTTTTCATATTCCCATGTTTGACACCAGAAATTACCATTTAAAATCTATGTTTTTGTGTGGAGGCTTCTGCAGAGACTCATCCCAATGGATAATTAACTTATTAAGCATAATGTTAGATCGTATTCAAAGTGTAAATGTTGTGCAAAGTTTCTAACATGGAAACTATCCAGCATACGTTTTCTATAGGTGATTTTTTAGCGTCTATTTAGTCACATTTTAAAAGTGACTTGGGATTCCTGCGCAGTCATTTCTTATTAAACTTAGACCGAGTAATTGGTGAATTCACGCAAATTCTTACTCAGTTTAAGGTATTATTAACTAGATCCTTCCTTCTATTACAAGTTGGGAGCTGTGGAAAGATAAAATAGGTTTTTTATGGGACTTCTCCTTATGACCTCTAGTATTAACAATGTGATATTTTTCAATGGTAGATGTGCTCAAGTGTAAAAACTTAGACAAGATTATTCCATATAATGATTCCTGCTTCAAAACTTCATTTCCACCAATTCAAAGAAAGATGCTTATTGTTAGATGGATTCCTCGAAAGCATATGTGTTATAAGCTTAATTGTGATAATAGTTCTAAAGGAAAGGGTTTTGTTTCAGCTTATTTGTTCCACGCTTTAGTCTCTAGTGGGCTGTGATTGAGATATTTTCTTGGGGTTCAACATATTTGGGTTAATCTAAAACCTTAAGTGGTTGCCAACTTAGTTTTTGGACCCAAAAATGAGAGGTTTATTGTGTCTCAGATAAAAAATCCAAAATTCTCAAAAATATTTGTTTTGGTTGTATGGCCCATCCATTTTTCCACGAAAGCTTGAGTCGAGATCTTTTTATGGAGTAATATTTTAAAGGAGGGAAGAATGATGTATATGATAATGATGCTAATGGATGAAATCAAGATCTCTATGACTCAAATTAATAAGTATTTATCAGTAATGGGTTTAAGTTGCTCCTCTTATTCTTGGAAATGATTTTGAAATGAACATAATCATTTTAATGTAATGATCGATCATTTTATATTTTGTTTCATGTTTGATTAGTTTTATAACCGATGTTGAAATGTGATATATAACTGAAATGTAACTTCTTGCTATGATAAATGCAAATATACAGATCCATGACATTGAGGCGTCGTCGGCGTCGTCGGTTGACTATGTCCGACCTCATAGGCGAGGAAAGACTACTCGAGAAGCAACCACTCACAACTCCAGTGAGAAATGATTTAGAGAGGACATCTCAAATTACTCCCGTGCAACACAACATAAGGGACCATGGAAATTGAGAGATGCAACCACAACTTTCACCAAATATTGAATTAACATACCATAATACACACCTCAACTCAAGAGATCAAGTTTCTGTATTTCAAACACCTACACGTCAACTTTCCCCAAATATTGAGCAAATTAATAATTCAGTTGGGAATGCCAATCCTCCATCCGCTTTAGATGGTGAGGATCTCACAGGTATGCTGTGTTACACAGTGTTTGTATATCTCCATTTGTATTACTATTATGTTTATATTCATATTGAATAAGATGTATAAACATTATTTATCAACTTTTTTTCCAGGTACAATGGCTACCCTTACTAGTAAAAAACGGGTTAGAAAGGGGGTAAGGCCTTGGCTCGAATGGAATGATAACAAAAAGAAGATATTGGAATGGAATGAACTTTGTCAGCCAGTTTGTAAACTTGAAAGTAAATTGATGTCACATTTAGGTTATTACGCAAGGTGTGGAAATTTATTTCCATTGACAATGTTGGATTGGAGAGAGGCGGACGAGGAAGCACTTGATAATATTTGGAAGGAAGTGAAGGTAACTTATTAGTTTGATTTATTTATTTGTTCTGTTGTACATTAGCTGTCAAGTTTTAACTAATTTATTCTTTTTGTTCTTAGAATAACACAAATGCACCGGAAGGTTTTAAACAAATCTGCTTTGCAAGGATGGGACTTGCGTGGAAGCAATGGAAGCATCGAGTGAAGGCGAATCACTATAAAAAGTTTCAAACAGATGAAGAGCGGTTGAGTTATACGCCTGAACGAGTTGAAAAAGATCAGTGGCCTGAATTGGTGAAATACTGGGGTCTAAAGAAGATTAAGGTATAAATATCACATTTATTAAGAATTTTATACATACATTATTCTTCACTAGTATCATAATTTTTATTTTTATTTATTCAAATATTTAGGATATTGCCGATCAAAACACTAAGAACCGTGAAGTTGAATGTGCTTACTCAAGGACAGGACGAAAGCCACATGCTAAAATAGCCAAGGAGGTTGGAATTTTTATTATTATAAATATTTCTGATTTTAATATAAGAGTATTAATATACATACATTGTTTTTTTCAGAGGATAGAACTGGGGGAGCCCATCGACAATATTAGCATGTGGAAAGCCACTCGAGCTCCAAATAATAAAACTTTTAGTGTTGAAGATGGATCATTTGATAGAGCGGTATGTATAAATATTAATTCGTAAGAGATGATTGAAAGATTTATTTAATATTTGTTATAAATTTTGTTCTTGAAAATTATTTTATGTTCATTAATAATAATATTAATTCAATTGGTAGAAAATGCTTGAAAGACGACTAAATGAGCTACCAGAAGAGCAACAAAATGACCCAGAAGTGCAGAACAAGATTTTTACTGATGTAGTAGGATATGGAGGGCATGGGTATGCTTTATTAAAGGGAGCATGTATTAGGCCAACGTCGACAAAAGCATGTTCATCTCAGTTATTATTGGAAGAATTTAACCAGTTAAATAAAGAAGCTGAAGATCGAGAGACTCGACATCTACAGGAGCTTGAAGAGTTAGAGATTCGCAACCAACAAGCTTTATTACAGATGAAGAATGATATGCGAAGTGAAATGCGAAGTGAAATGCAAAGTTTGTTCCAAAGTTTTACCCTTCAGCAAGCTTCCACTACCTCGACGATTCAGTCCGACTAGGTAATACAATATAATTCATACATATAATTACTTATATATATATAATGAAAAATTCTCTTGTTTAAAGTTAAATTTTCAATGGCGGTGGGGAAAATTTGTTATGGTGGTGAGAATTTATTATGGTGGTGGTTAAAATTTTCTGCTGTTGGTGTATATCATTCTTAGAATCAATAATTTTGATGTTTAAAACAGGTTGGCTACCTGTGGTTTTCATGAATAAACAAAGGAGACTCTGCCGAATTTTTAAAAAAATAATAATAGTTGTATATTTATATTGTTAATGATGAAAATATACTATATTGATTCATTTTGCACATTGTATTGTTGACGAGGGGTATTAATTCTGACATAATAGAAACTATATTTTTTTTGTGCAGGTGACAATTTTTGTAGAACATGCAAATGTTAATTAGTGGTTTTGGAGGTCGTACGCTTCAGTGTTGCGGAATTAGTTTGATAAAAGCATTTCATGTTTGGAGTATTAATAAATTAATGTATTTTTGTTGTCAAGTCAAATATTTGAACTTAGTGTTATAATTCTTGTTTTGATGAATATTTGGAGATGGTTGTAAGAACTCTATTTATTGTTGAATGAAAATGATTCGTTCTGTTGGTTGAAAATCACCTTATGTATTACATTTTATGATTATTCGTTGTTTGTGTTGTTTCAAATGTAATTAAATTCTATATTAAACTTTAGCGGTAGATTTTATTCTCCACAAAATATTGGTGCAAAAATTTTAAGATCCCTTCACCTGTTTTGGGATGGATAAAACTGTCCCAAAAATATATTAAAGACGGCTATGTTGCCGTATCAAAAAGGTTTTTTAAAATAGTAATCTTTTGAGACAGATTAATTTTCGTTTCAAAAACAATCTTTTGTGACAGCTCTTGTGTCGTCTCAAAAGGTTCATATAAAATGAGGACATTTTGAGACGGAGCTGTTCCTGTTTCAAAAAACTCTTTTGAGACGGTTATGGCGTCACAAAAAGTATTTATAACCCCCTATCAAAAAGACCCCCCCTAGCCGTCCCAAATAGCGTCATAAAAAGTATTTGACACGGATAAATGATCTTTTAGGACTGTTAGGCCACCGTCTCAAAAGCTATTTTTTTTTGTAGTGTAACCATTCGCAATGTTATATTATTGTGTCTGAAAAGTTATAATATCTTGCAGAGGCTTCTGAATGAGCAGATATTGAGCGATGCAAACATCAAGACATGTTCAAAGATATGATAATTTCAGATTACCCCATTAAACATAATGATTAGGTTGCTTTCATTTTTCGAGTAGGCATTGCAAATGATATATGTAATTTATTTTATTTTATCTTGAGATAAAATAAAATAAATGGGGAAATGGATATTATGATGTAACGTAGCTTCTAGTTTAAAGCTTCTTCGACATCCTCCGCGACAAGGTTAGATTGATGAACCTTCAGAGTATAGTAATATCCAAGTAGGCCATTACAAAAACTTCTTCAGTTTCTTTTGCAAAAAGTTTAGACGAAATAATTAGTTGTCACTAAAAAATAGACAAAACAAAGTCATAGCCATCCTTCACATATAACATCATATTACGAAAACTTTGTGAGTATTGGAGTAAGTCTTTTTCAGAGGTGTAATATTCCAAAAAACTTTATCAAATTGGTCAATTGTTGAACCACGGTCGGTGTGACTTGACTCTTCCGAAGAAATTAGTCCTTGACGTGTGGAGACAATAGGCGAAGGACCATGGTCAGTTTTTCGTTCGGCAGGTGTGGGATCCCTCGCGACCTGAAAAGTGATGCAGAAGAATGAGTTTGCGAAAAATCTTAACAAGTGTGTTTTAATTTTTAAGTCACCTTATAGGTTGAGTTTGCAAAAAATCTTAACAAGTGTGTTTTCATTCTTAAGTCACCTCATAGGTGGAGTTCGTAAAAAATCTTAACGAGTGTGTTTTCGTTGTTAAGTCACCTAATAGGTGGAGTTGGACAAAAATCACAACAAGTGTATTTCCATTGTTAAGTCGCCTTATAGGTGGAGTTTGCGAAAAATCTTAACATGTGTGTTTTTATTATTAAGTCACCTCATAGGTGGAGTTGGAAAAAATCTTACAGGTGTGTTTTCATTGTTAAGTCACGTCATAGGTGGAGTTTGAGAAAAATCTCAACAAGTGTGTTTTCATTATTAAGTCACCTCATAGGTGGAGTTTGCGAAAAATATTAACAAGTGTGTTTTAATTGGTAAGTCACCCCACAGGCGGAGCTTGTGAAAAACCTTAACTAGTGTGTTTTAATTATTAAGTCACCTCGTAGGTGCGAGTTTGCCAAAAAACTTAACAAGAGATTTTCATTGTTAAGGAGTCATATTTTACTTCTTAAATCTTCGTTTTCATAGGCTTAAGGATAAGATTTATGCAAAAGAATGAGAAGGCAGAAGTTACCTCAATAGTAGCAGAAGGTGTATTAACTTCAATAACCCTATGGGTGAGTCAATAATACGGGCATACACAAGAACCTCTTCGTCATTTTGGTGATTCAATAATAAGTGCATGCACAAGAAACCTTGTCGTGATTTGGACGAATCAAATAATAGGATTATGAACTAAAAAACCTCGTCGTGATTAGAGGAGTCAAAAACATGTGCATACACTAAAATATTAATAGAGAATGATGAATTAGTTATGTAAACCATAATAATACTTCCACCAAGTTTGGTTGAGAATGATAAAAGAGAACAATGAAGTAGTTATTGTGTAAACCATAATAATACTTCCACCAATCTTGGTTGAGAATGATAAAAGAGAACGATGAAGTAGTTATTATGTAAACCATAGTAATACCTCCACTAAGCTTGGTTGATAATGATAAAAGAGAATGAGGAAGTAGTTACGTAAACCATAATAATACTTCCACCAAGCTTGATTGAGAATGATAAAACAGAACGATGAAGTAGTTATTATGTACACCATAATAATACTTCCACCAAGCTTGGCTGAAAATGATAAAAGAGAACGATGAAGTAGTTATTATGCAAACCATAATAATACTTCTACCAAGCTTGGTTGAGAATGATAAAAGAGAACCATGAAGTAGTTATTATGTAAATCATAATCATGCTTCCACCAAGCTTGGTTAAGAATGATAAAAGAGAATAAGGAAGTAGTTATTATGTAAACCATAATAATACTTCCACAAAGCTTGGTTGAGAATGATACAAGAGAGTAATGAAGTCATTATTATGTAAACCATAATTATACTCCCACCAACATTGGTTGAGAATGATGAAATGGAACAACAAAGTAGTTATTATGGGAGTGTAATATACTTCCAAATAGCTTTGTTTAGAATAATGAAAGAGAATGATGAAGAAGTTATTATGTGCCCATGATAATATGTTTTACCAAAGCAGAGTTATGAACAAACACAATAAAATCGTGGATGCATAATAATTTAAATAGGAATGGTGGCAAGACTCACAGTATATCATTCGTATGAAAATAATGATCACGAGGTCCATCGAAAAAACCCATGAGCTCGAGATGAGATATGAGATGTGAGATTGATATTTAAGATATGAGATATAAGATTTAATATGTGAGATATAAAATTAAAGTATATTAACAAACTAAAATGAGATATGAGATTATTATCCACAACTCACATGTTGATTGAACCTATCAAGACCGATTAAAATTATTTCGTACATATAGTCGATATGTTTCAGCGGGGCATCGACATATCAACTATATGTATAAGGGGGCAAATGTAGGAGGGGCTTAATGATAAGCCTATAATTTAATTATTAAATGAGATTAGAGATGATTAATATTAATAAAAGTCCATGTGTTTATGCCACTAAGGTATTATTATGCACGTCCAGCATATCACGCGTATTTGTAAATTATTTATACATTAACTAGACTATGTTCTAGTACTGAGGGTGAAACATATGTTATGGGACACAGGCCATCCAAAAAAGGACATATATCACCACATGTTGTTCGACACATGTCTCCACCATATATTTGACTTGTGGAAACCCACTTGGATTGGTTTTTATTATAAATAAACTTCATTTCCTTACATTTAGAGCGGGTCTTCTTTGGAAGATAAGAGTTTATTTGTCTTAAGAGATCAAGATAGAGTTTTAAGAAGAGTTTTCAAGAGAGTTTGAACAAGAGTTTTTTAGAGTTGGTTTGAAAAGAGTTTCACCACCTCCCACCTATCCGAGAAATCACCACAAATGAGTTTTTCGATAAATAGTACGAACTCACGAACTCCGCTGACTTTGATTCTGATTATGACGAATACGTAGACGCAACCAAACTTTCTAAAGTCAAACACGCACAAAAATCCAATATTTCCCCATATTAGACTCCCCTCTTACAGTAGCAACTAACCGCGTAGTCGCGGGACTCCCGATTTGAGGACAAGACTCAAACACAAATTTGAAAACAAGCACACTTATACTTGAAAGAGTGTCGCAGAAGGCGGGCACCCCCAGTGGACCCAAATGGAAGCATGAGTGGCATGAACACCTCATTCGCATTCGACATAACACAGAGTGATCGGTCGCATATCCACATAACTCCCGATTTGAGGATAGGACCCAAACACAAATTCAAAAATAGGCATACTCAGGCTTAAAAATGTTCCGTAAGGGGTAGCACACCTAGCAGTACCTAAAAAAATCACAAGTGGCACAAACACCTAGAGGATGTCCAACATATCATATATCAACTGGTTGAGAAGCAGCATAACTCCCGTTTTGAGGATAGGACCCAAACACGAATTCGAAAACAACCACACTTAGGCTTGAAAACCTGTCACGGAAGGCACTCATAGCGGAAACCGAAGGGCACTGCTAGTGGTATGAACACCTTGTGTGCATCCAACGTAATATGTAGCAACCTGTTACGTAGACACATAACTCCCGGTTTTGGGATAGGACCCAAACGCAAATAAAAAATGGGCACACTTAGGTTGAAAAATGTGTCGTGGGGGCGGGCTCCCCCAGTAGCACCCTAACGGTACTGAGAGTAGCATAAACACCTCATGCACATCCAACGTAACACATAGCAACCGATTGCGCAGCTACCGAACTCCAGGTTAGAGGATAAGACCCAAACACGAATTCAAAAATAGGCATACTTAGGCTTGAAAATGTGTCGCGGGGTCAAGTTTTCACACCCCGCGTAATTCTGGCGTCGGTCGCCACCAAAACTATGTAGGGCATGAACTAAATAAAATATTATCCTCGGCATGTGATAGTATGAGACATATAAAATTAATCCACAAGATAAATGATGATCAATCCCAAATGATGATGACCAAAAATTCGATAAAAGAAATCCATCACATGTTAAAACTCCAAATAAATCCAATCTCCAATAATGAGTTAATTAAAATATGAGTATTAAACCAACTGTAAATACACCAACTGAAATCCTCAAACAATTTTGGAATCAAATGGTCCAATAAAACCCAAATGAAGTCTCATAATGAAATACGATTGAAAGGAAAGTCTAAACTAAGTAAAACAGTTAAGTAAATAAACTCCAGTTGCACCGCCAAACGATAATCTCCAAATAGTCCTATGAAGCTTCTCTAAAACTTATCTGGAAAAGGTTAGTCAACGCACGAGGTCAGAGACCCAAGCATGAATACACACTACTCCCCTCAAATAGGGTCCCTGAACCCAAACAATAGCATTATCCATGATAAATATCACAATAGAATAGTTTAATTAAACTGAATATAATTAAACACGATATCACAAATCACTAACTACCCTTAGTAATTGTTATTCACAATGCGCACCAATATAATTTTAAATAACTAAGCCCCATGTTGTTAATTTAATTAAATTAACCCGATATCATTCTATTCACTTTTATTATAGCGGTCCTCCCACCCCTAGTGGTATTACTACCAAAGTTTTACACTTCCCCTTATCAAAATGCCAGGTGATAGATTTAAACTGTCGATCCCTCAATTTAACAAGGTTCCACACATGACACAACATAAAACTCCAGCTGACTCGTTTAAACTGTCGGTCCCCGCATATTATGTCGCCCAGATTTTATTACCCGTTTTTATCTTAGGCATTAATTATCATTAGTTTACTTTATCAATTCACCCCACTCATATTATTGATGTGAGGTCCTCAAAATACCCCTTATTCATATACCTAAGGTTCCCAAAGTACACATACGTCCTATCTTACATATAGGATGAATTTCTCGCAATAATCTCGTCCTAGTCTCATGCCTAGACTAGGGTAACGATGCTAGAATATAAAAATCAGCCCCACCCCGGAATATTAAATCCTCACTATTCTACACTAACTAGTCCTATACCTAGAAAGCATAAATCATAACTAAGGCCTACCCACTAGTCACATACCTAGTATGCATCCTAATAAAGGTGAGCAATATACTACCCGAAAGCTCCTCGTCCCCACGATGGCAAAAGTGACTAATACGAAATCACACAATACACACAATATCACAATACATATGAACAACATAGCAATTTAATCATAATGGTCACAATTAAATTTAATTCAATTAATAACACCGTCGTCGTTTTCAACACAATTATTTCCACTTAATAATGTTAAATTAATTAACATGCAAACACATTCAATACATCATAGTCGTCCTCTTTTATAAGTCAAATAATTTTATAAGTGTATATGTGTCCCATTTATCCTTTAAATAACTCCATAAAATTCTACATGCGAACCTACACCCAAAATTATCAAAACCCAAAACACTAGCCTACGCACCCAAGGGTTTCAAATATTAATTCATATTTAAAAGTTTAAAAAAAAATCGCAAACTTAGGTGTCCAGTTTCTCTAATTAGGTTACTAATTTATTTTTAAAAAAATTATTAAGGGTTTAGGCAACACTTAAAATACATAATAATAAAGGAAGAGAATAGAGTATTCATGCCTGAAAATAATTGTTCACTGAAAATTCTGAATACCCGTTTGCGTTCGTCTCGTAAAAATAATCAAGTTTCATTCTTGGGATTTCTTGAAAATATGTAGTGTAAACCTACCAAAATATGCTTGAAGTTTTGTTTAATGGAGGTTTGGAGTTGAAATATAAGGGCCTGAATATTTTGTATTAGTACATGGAAGAAGGTGTTTAAAAACAACCATGACTTTTAAAAAATGAGTACATGCTTTCTTTTTTTATAAGGTGTGAAAAAAGGAGTCCCAATTGTGTTCCACCTCTTAAAGGATTTAATTAGAATATAAAAAAATGATTACAGTCCCATACGCATCCCAACAATTTGGGAGGAGGCCAATCTCTAGCTTTAACCCCTGTGCGCCCCTCCAAAGTTGGAGACAACCAACTCTCATGTCAACACCGGGAAAAAGCAACAAATGAGTAATGAACTAATAAAAAAAGAAAGAAAACACTCATCTCCCAATTACTTGGAAGCCAAACATGCGTGACAGGAAAAAAAAAGAGCCAACGCATCTCTCTCTCACCTTAAGTAGTAAAAAAAATTCTTTATTTTACAAAGATCCCATTCTTTAAATTATATAGTACTAAATTTTTTTTTATAAAGATCCCATATCTTTAACATGCCAAAAATTTAAATGTTTGGATTTACAAGATTTAAAAAATCAAGAATTTATTAATGTTTATTCAATTATAAAAAAATTTGAATCCCCGTAAAAATATTTTCTATTTAATCAAATTTTGACAAAAGATCTTTTAATTTAAATATTCCACTTTTTAATTGTAAAAAAATTTAAAAATAAAAAAACACCTTTTCTACTTCAAATTTAAAACGTGCTATTTAAGTTTTAAAAATACGGGGTGTTACATACCTCCCCACTAGCACAAGAATTTTGTCCTCGAAATTCGACGAAGCAGACGAAATAAAATAAGTCCCACGTAAAACAGACGAAATAAAATAAGTCCCACCGATGCCTACCCATAAAATGTCAAGATCGGACGCCCATACAACCAATCCTACATGCGTCTGTCCCACGATCACAAATAGAATACATATCTTAATTCTATATACACATAACTATGAAAAATAACGACATACCACACTCTCTCGCAAATCGCCACTCGTTTTTATCTCCAATAGTTATCGCAACACTTAAGTCCTCAAATCAAATCATAACTTCAAATTGATACTAGATATATGTAAAAATAAACCGTATGAACCGGCCGCACAGCGGAAGGATGCCCGATTTCAGGATAGGACCCAAACACAAATTCAAAAATAGGCACACTTAGGCTAAAAAACGTGTTGTGGGGGAGAAGGCACC
Organism: Sambucus nigra; assembly: GCA_949130495.1. NCBI lineage: Eukaryota > Viridiplantae > Streptophyta > Magnoliopsida > Dipsacales > Adoxaceae > Sambucus > Sambucus nigra. The sequence goes on along the minus strand of OX422209.1, from coordinate 320,215,715 downwards.
CCGAGTGGCACCCAAACAACATAAAGAGTGGAAGGAACACCTTGTGAGTGTCCAAAGTAATGCGTAGCAACTGGCCGCACTGCCACATGACTCCCGATTTGAGGATAGGACCCAAACACGAAATCGAAAATAGGCGCACTTAGGCTTGAAAATGTGTCGCGGGGGGCGGGCATCCCCAGCAGCACCCAAATGGCACCACGAGTGGTAGGAACACCTCGTGCGTGTCGAACGTAACACGAAGAAACCAAATCAAAAATTGCAAAACTCTCAATTTGAGGATAGAACCCAAACACGAATTCAAAAACATGCACACTTAGGCTTGAAAACATGACACGGGGGCGAGGATATCAAGCAACACCCAAATGGAACCGCGAGTGGAATGAACACATCATGCACATCCAATGTAACACGTATCAACTGTTCGAACAGTCGTGGGACTCTCAGTTTAAGGATAGGATCCAAACACGAATTCAAATATAGGCACACCTAGGTGTGAAAACATTTTGCGGGATGCAGGCATTTATAGCGGCACCCACATAGCACCACGAGTGGCACGAACACCTCATAAAATTCCAATGTAACCCTTAGAAACTGGCCATGCATCCATGATACTCCTAGTTTGAGGATTTTACCCAAACATGAATTCAAAAGCAGGCACACCTTTGCTTCAAACGTGCTGCGGGGGGAGGGGACCCCCAACGGCACCCAAATGGTACTGCGAGTGGAACGAACACCTCGTATGCTTCCAACGTAACACATTGCAAAAGGCTGCGGAGCCACGGGGCTCCCGATTTAAGGATAGGACCCAAACATGAATTCAAAAACAGATAACACCCCACCCGCCCGGGGAGAGCGAACGGAGCACTAATGCGATAAAATAAATCCAAATCCACAAGTGACAAGTGACAAGGTATAGAGCATCTAAATAAACCCACAATAATATAAATCCACTAATCTCAATCTCTTCAATTACAACAAGTCTCTCGAATTAAAATTACAACTATCTAACTCGAATAAAAATGCTCTATACATCAATGAAATAATTAATACAAATCTTCCAAATTGTATTAAAAATTCTTCCCAAATAATCCTCGCTAAAATAACCAATTGGTCCATAGCGTTCAAATCCATGCTAACCTGCCACTAAAAGAAAATATGGGGAAGTACACAATACGACAGGAAATATGCTCAACAAATATGGATTAGCAATGAATAAAACGTAACAACACGAGTATGAATATTCAAATCAAAATGTAAATCTCAATAGCATTTCATCATTATAATTTTTCAACAACACATCAATGGGTCACCAGGCCTCACCCCATTTGCATATGCTTTATCAAGACATAGCCCAGGAATAGGTATTTTGGCGGGTACTCAACATCCGTGCCATATTAAAATCTCATGACAACGTGCTCATCAACAATATGATGATACCACATGAATCAAAATAATTTCAAAAATTATTTTCCAGATTTCAATGAATTTATCAATTCAAATATGAGTTCAATTAACAAGAATTCAAAGAGAATGACACTCGCGGGATTTAAGGAGCATATTGTGTAAAACCCCATACCTCAAACTATGATGAGAAACCAACGATCACATCCTCAAGATCAACTCAAAAGATCTACAAAAGCTCCTCCAAGAATCTCCAACAAAATAGCCTCAAGAACACCTCTAATCTAAGGTTGGAACTCACAAATCTCAAGGGCCAATGTGTATATAAAAATAAGAGGAATATAAAATATATTTGCTGCCAAAATTTGTGCCAAAAGTAGGTTAAAAGGTTGCCCACGACTCCCTTTTATAATGCAAAGAAATGAAGAGTTGGAATCCAAAAGACTCCTTTAAATAAGGCAAAGAAATGAAGAGTTGGAAGTCAAAACGACTCTTGAAAATTACTAAATGTTCGCCGACTTAGAATTCCAAAAGTTAAAAACATTTTAAAATCAATTTAAAATCCGTTTTAACTCTGTTTTCGAAACCGTTTGAAATTCTCGCCTTTAAAAATAATAACCAACATATTTGAGCAATAAAAATAAATTTATCAAAAACTTTATTTTCCTCCATTTTCTAGAAATTAATTAAAATAGCCCAAAATTACGCGGATTATTAGACTTCCCCACTAACAATGGAATTTCGCCCTCGAAATTCGCCAAATGCCTAACTCTAAAAAAATCAGGCCAACAATCTCCAAAAATAATCTCGTCTCCAAAAATAATTCCTCACCTCTAATCTCGAAACCTAACACAAATATCACCTAAAATTTTCTATCTCCAAAAATTGCTAACCACGCAAAGAACCCAAAACCCAAGCCCCGAGGGTTGCCGTATACCTAAGCTCTGATACCATTTTTGTTCATTCAAACCTTCATATTAACAACCCAAACGACTTATAATCCTTACTACATGATATATCAACATATATAAATGATTTCTAATGATCAAAACATCCTAGAATCATCAAGAGATTGAATTAAATGCATATTTATCTCCTCATTTTTCCAGAAAATTATCAACCTAATATCTTCAAGAACATATCAATGGTTTCCAGATTTTCTTCAATAGATTCATGATTATTTCGTGGATTACTATCTACCTACAACATGAGTTTGATTCCTATATATTTTCAGTTTCCAGAAATCCATTTAAAACTTCATCTTTTCATCTTCCAAACATGAAAAATCATCTCTTTTTACAACTACTCTAACATGGACAATATACAAACTTAAATTGCAAATATCAAATACTTGCCTCTAATGAAGGTCTGATCCTTTGGTGTAGAATAACACATGTGGTTCTCCCTTTTTCGATCAACCTCCGGTGGTGGTTGGTGGTGGTGACCTTTGGTCTTTGTTCTTCTCCTTCCCAAGTAAACTTTTATCTTCCCAAGCAACCTTTCACTCTCTCTAGGAATATGACTTCTCTATTTTGTGTAGAGGAGATGAATAACCCACGTACACTTAATCTCCAAATACTTATAATAGGACAAAATCCGAAATCACTATTCACCCCCCTATAAAAATGACCAAAATGCCCTTTTGGGTTGTCTTTTCATTTCCAAATGACCCGAGACTGAAAATTAACGTCCCAATAGACTTTTCTGACTATTTCGAACCTTCCGGACGCAACTACGCAGTCAAAATGACTATAAGGTCGATAGAAAATAAATTTATTTTTTAATCTCAATAATTTAGTCCCGACACGTCCCATACCGCGTCCGACTAAAAATCCAAATTACTGAATTAATATCACACAACCATATCAATAGCTTCACATTCATATATTACCTAAATATCTTCGAGTAATATTCAGAATCATCCATTTTAATATCCACAATTCGGATAAAATCCAAATGAATTAATTAATAATTAAAATCCAATTAATCCATTAATTTAAAATATAACCATTTTAAAAATTATTAAAAATCACGGGGTATTACATACCTCCCCCCTTATAACAGAATTTTATCACGGAATTCAGGAATTTAAATCATACCGGTAAGGTCAACTCCGAGTGTTAATCTCACATCGTAAGAAATCTAAGACGTACTGCCCATACAATACATTATCAAAAATCCCTATTGATGTTATACGCCAAGCCTCACCATATAGTTTCAATTTAATAGAATACAAGCTTTGCGCAATCTTCCCTATACCATCCTCGTGACAAAGTTTGGAAAAAATGATCCTCACTTATTAAACAAATAAATCCTCAAGTCACAACTACTTACTCTTTCACAATTATGAAAACTACTACAATCCAATCATCCAGGGCGCCCATACACCATATCGTATATCTTTCATTATAATTGTTATCGCAAAGGTTATAAACTCATATCCTAAATACATAACTTATTTCGACTCCCAACAGTTATTAGTTTCATACGTGGGGTGTCTCACAAGCGAAATCCAAACAAGGAACCCCCCCCCCCGATACACTACTACCTAAAGTAGTCGATCATCGAAACTCCTCAAGTCTTTAGTCAATAGTTTATAACCTCTCTACAGGTTTTATCGATTTGAAATAAACTCTACTCATCTACTCCCTTATTAAAGACAAGATGCTTGCTAAACGCTCTCATATACCACAAGTCAATGCACGTTGATAGTCACATCACGATCGAACATGCCCAAAGTAAGTAATTCCGCGATAAAAAATCAAATTCACGTAACGACATGAAAATATAGGTATCCCACACCCCTCGGTGAGTCTACGTAAATAACAGTGTTATAGGCTAAGTTTAGTAACCTTATTTCCCATACAATATTAATTGCTACAAAAATTAATATAAACCTCATAATTACTTAGATAGAAAACATACCCTCATTCGCCGGTGTTGGTTGTTGATTCCCACTATTATAACTTTGCTCCGATAAGTCAAGAAAAATTTTACCCCAAAATTTTCAGTTCCAGTTAACCACACTCCACTATATGCCCAAGCCTTTGAATATATTGCCTTCGTTAGGTAACACACATAATTTTTCGCATTTCAAGAACTTCTACTGATGACTCTCCTCAATTTTCCATAATAGGGGTGACCTCGACTACGGTCATCATACTCGAACATACTTCGTAACCTCCTAAGTACGATCTTCGCTATCCGTCCAATGGCCCTCATCTGCCATACTTCATTGTTCGATCACGCCCGAGCGCAAATAAGATTCACTAATATATACGAAATCTTACCAAAGAAATCAACAATCCTAACCATAGGGCTCTACGTCAAATAACGCTAAGCTGAAAACACAATAAGTCGTACAGATCCTAAAGGACACTAGAACCTGATGCTCTGATACCACCTGTAACACCCCGCCCGCCCGGGGAGAGCGAACGGAGCGCTAATGCGATAAAATAAATCCAAATCCACAAGTGACAAGGTGTAGAGCATCTAAATAAACCCACAATAATATAAATCCACTAATCTCAATCTCTTCAATTACAAGTCTTTCGAATTAAAATTACAACAATCTAACTCGAATAAAAATGCTCTATACATCAATGAAATAATTAATAAAAATCTTCCAAATTGTATTAAAAATTCTTCCTAAATAATCCTCTCTAAAATAATCCCAATTGGTCCATAGCGTTCAAATCCATGCTAACCTGCCACTAAAAGAAAATATGGGGAAGTACACAATACGACAGGAAAGATGCTCAACAAATATGGATTAGCAATGAATAAAACGTAACAACACGAGTATGAATATTCAAATCAAAATGCAAATATCAATAGCATTTCATCATTATAATTTTTCAACAACACATCAATGGGTCACCAGGCCTCACCCCATTTGCATATGCTTTATCAAGCCATATACCGGGAATAGGTATTTTGGCGGGTACTCAACATCCGTGCCATATTAAAATCTCATGACAACGTGCTCATTAATAATATGATGATACCACATGAATCAAAATAATTTCAACAATTATTTTCCAGATTTCAATGAATTTATCAATTCAAATATGAGTTCAATTAACAAGAATTCAAAGAGAATGACACTCGCGAGATTTAAGGAGCATATTGTGTAAAACCCCATACCTCAAAATATGATGAGACACCAACGATCACATCCTTAAGATCAACTCAAAAGATCTACAAAAACTCCTCCAAGAACCTCCAACAAAATAGCCTCAAGAACACCTCTAATCTAAGGTTAGAACTCACAAATCTCAAGGGCCAATGTGTATATAAAAAGAAGAGGAATATAAAATATATTTGCTGCCAAAATTTATGCCAAAAGTAGGTTAAAAGGTTGCCCACGACTCCCTTTTATAATGCAAAGAAATGAAGAGTTGGAATCCAAAAGACTCGTTTAAATAAGGCAAAGAAATGAAGAGTTGGAAGTCAAAACAACTCTTGAAAATTACTTAATGTTCACCGACTTAGAATTCCAAGAGTTAAAAACAATTAAAAATCATTTTAAAATCTGTTTTAACTCCGTTTTCGAAACCGTTTGAAATTATCCCCTTTAAAAATAATAACCAGCATATTTGAGCAATAAAAATAATTTTATCAAAAACTTTATTTTCCTCCATTTTCTAAAAGTTAATTAAAATAGCCCAAAATTACGCGGGTTATTACAACATTTAGGCTTAAAACTTACTGCGGAGGGGCGGGTACCCCCAGCGGCATCCAAAAGGTACCACTAGTGGAATGAGAACCTTGTGCGCATACAATGTAGCACGAAGAAATCGAGATCACTGTCGTAAGACTCCCAATTAGAGGATATCACCCAAACACGAATTCAAAAGTAGGCACACTTACGTGCCGCAGTGACAGGCACCCCCAACATCACCCAAACTGAACTGCGAGGGGCACGAACACCCCGTGCATTTCTAACATAACAATTGGAAACCGGTTGTTCAACCATGGAACTCTTGATTTGAGGATAGGACCCAAACATGAATTCGAAAATAGGCACACTTAGGCTTGAAAATAGGCCGCGTGGGGGGGGGGGGGGGGGGGGGGGAAGCAACCCCATTGGCACCCAAATGGCACCACGAGTGGCACAAACACCTTCTGCGAATCAAAGTGACCAATAGCATTCAGCCGTGCATCCACGGGACTCCCGGTTTGAGAATAGGGTCCAAACAAGAATTCGATAACAGTTACACTGGTGTTTGAAAATGTGATGCAGGGGCGAGCACCCACAGCAGAACCCAAAAGGCACTGTGAGTTACACGAACACCTCGTGTTCATCCAATGTAACATATAGCAACTGTTCGCATAGCTGCAAGACTCCCGGTTTGATGATAGGACCCAAACACGAATTGAAAAATAGGCACACTTAGACTTAAAAGCATATCGCAGGGGGCAGGAACCCCCACCGGCACCCAAATGGAACCGCTAGTGGCACGAACACCTCGTGTGCATCCAAGTAACCCGAAAAAATAGGTCCCGCGATCACTGAACTCCTGATTTGAGGATAGGACTCGAACACGAATTTGAAAACAGGCACAATTATGCTTGAAAATGTGTTGCGGGGTGGCAGATACCCCCAGCGGCACCCAAGCAGCATCGCGAGTGGCACGAACACCTCGTGCGCGTCCAACTTAATCCATAGCAACCCATCGCACAATCAGAGGACTCTTAATTTGAGGATAGGACCCATATAAGAATTTGAAAAAAGGCACAATTAGGCTTAAAAACATATCGCGAGAGTGAGGGCACCCCCAACGACACCCAAATGGCACCGCGAGTGGTGCGAACACCAAGTGCACGTCCGACGTAACATGTAGCAGTGTAGCAATCAATCGCGCAGTCACGGGAGCCTAGTTTGAGGATAGGACCAGAAAAACAGCAACACTTATGCTTAAAAATGTGTCAGAATGGGGTGGGCATCCCCAATGTCACCCAAACGACACCGCGAGTGGCACGAACACCTCATGTTCATCCAACATAACACATAACAATCGATCATAAAGTCGTGGGACTCTCAGCTTGAGGATAGGACCCAATCATGAATTCGAAAATAGGTACACTCGGGGTTGAAAATGTACTACGGGGGAGAGATCACCCCCAGTGCCTCCCAAATGGCACAACGAGTGGCATGAACACCTTGTGTGTGTCCAATGGAACACGTAACAACTGACTACACAGTAGTAGGACTCCTGGTTTGAGGATATGACCTAAACAAGAATTTAAAAACAGGCACACTTAGGCTTGAAAACATGCCTTGGGGGGCGAGCACCCCTAGCGGCACAAAAATGGTAACACAAGTGGAACGAACGCCTTATGCGCATCCAGCATAACACGTAGCAACCGATCGCACAGACACAGGACTCCCATTTTTAGGATAGGACCCACACATAAATTTGAAAATAGGCACACTTAGGCTTGAAAATGTGTCGTGGGGGGACACCCCCGAGACACCCAAACTGCACTCCAAGTGGCACAAATACCTCATGATCATTCAGCATAATTTGTAGCAACCGGTCACATAACCTCGGGACTCCTAATTTGAGTATTGTACCCAAAGACGAATTCCAAAACAGGCACACATAGGATTAAAAATATGTTGCGAGGGGGCACCCCCGCGACACCCAAACGCCACCGCGAGTGGCACGAGCACCTCATTCGCATCTAACATAACACGTAGCAATCGTTATTGCTGCCTTGGAACTCCCGATTTGAGGATATGACCCAAACACTAATTTAAAAATGGCACACTTAGGCTTAAAAACTTCATGCGGGGGTCATGCACCCCCAGCGGAAGCCAAACGACTCTACAAGGGGCATGGACACCTCGTGAAAGTCTAACGTCACACTTAGCAACCAACCAAATAATTGAGGGACGCCTTACTTGAGGATAGGACCAAAAACTAATTCAAAAATAGGCACACTTAGGCTAGAAAACGTATTGTGGGGGAGAGAGAACCCCCAACAGCACCCAAACGTCATCGCGAGTGGCACGAACACCTCATACACATCCAAAATAACACGTAGCGATCACTTGCAGAGCTTCAGGACTCCTGATTTGAGTATAGGTCCCAAATATGAATTTGAAAATAGGCACACTTTGGCTTAAAATGTGCTGCGGGGGTGCAGGTACCCCTAGCGAAAAGCAAATGACAATGCGAGTGGCACGAACTCCTCATGCAGGCTCAATGTAACAAATAACAATCGGTTGCACAGTCGCAGTAATATCAGTTTGGGGATCATAGAAAAATACGAATTTGAAAATAGACACACTTAGGCTTGAAAACATGCCCCTTACGACACCCAAATTGCCCCCCAGTGGCAGGAACACCTCTGGCGCATTCAACGTATTGCATAGTAATCGTCCGCTCAACTGTGGGACTCCCAGTTTGAGAATAGGACCTAAACACGAATTTAAAAAGAGGCACACTTAGGCTTGAAAACGTGTCGTGCGGGGGCGGGCGCCCCCAGAACCACCTAAACGGCACCACAAATGGAACGAACACCTCGTGCACATCCAGCATAGCACATTACAATCGACCACGTAGTCGCAGTACTTGTAGTTATAGGATGGGACATGAATTCAAAAAAAAGCACACTTTGGCTTGAAAATGTGCAACGGGGGCGATCCCCCCTAGTGGAATCCAAACGACATCACGAGTGTCACGAACACCTCGTGCGCATCCAACTTAACATGTTGCAATTGGTCGCGCAGCCACGGAACTCTTGATTTGAGGATTGGATCGAAACACAAATTCAAAAATAGGTACACTTAGGCTTGAAAACGTGCTACGAGGGTCGTTCACCACTAGAGGCACCCAAACGGCACCGCGAGTGGTACAAGAACCTCATGCACATTTAATGTAACACGTAGCAATCGGTCGCACAGCCTTGGGACTCCCGTTTTGAGGATATGACCCAAACACGAATTTGAAAATAGGAACACTTAGTCCTGAAAATGTGCCACGGGGGTGGGCATCCAAACGGCACCGCGAGTGTGTGCACGTCCAACATAACACATAACAACTTATCGTGCAGTCGAAAAACTCTTGGTTTGATGATAAGACCCAAACAAAAATTTGAAAATTGGAACACTTAGGCTTGAAAATGTGTCATGGGGGAGAGCACCCCTAGCGGATCATAAATGGAACTGCGAGTGGAAAAACACCTCGTGCACATCTAATGTAACATGTAGCAAATGTTCGCGCAACCACGGGACTCACGGTTTAAGGATAAAATCGAAACACTAATTCAAAAATAGGTACACTTAGGCTTCAAAACATGCCGCGAGGGGCAGGTACCCCCAACAGCACACAAACAGAACCGCGAGTTGAACAAGCACCACGTGCACATCTAACATTACATGTAGCTACCGATCGCGCAGCCGTGGAACTCCTGATTTGAGGATAGGACCTAGACATAAATTTGAAAATAGGCACACTTAGACTTGATTGAACTTGGAATCTCATCTCAACACAGCTTATGGATCACTCACTACCTTAGCTAAGGCTTCTTCGGAGGCCTTGACCTTATAGATAAGCCCCTCAACAAGGGTATCAAGCTCTTTCAACCTTGACTTTTCAACACATTGAGCCTCAATGCTCTTCAGATAGAGCTCGCATTAAGTCTCCATGAAAATGTCTTTCTAGAGTTTTAAATAATTGATGAGCGAAATGAAGTTGAACCCATCCTTAGATAATTACCTTAAATTTTAAGGTGTTGGTTGAGCGTGTCCCCATCAAGGTTTGTCATTGGAGTATTCACGAGCTCTGACATAATTGTCACCACACTTTGGAGCATGTACCCCATGATAATGTTGTTGGACCTTAGGCACTCCACCACAAAAGTGTCTGAGTGGTGACGAATGAGTTTCTCTATCACCAAGCGATGACAACTTTAAATGAAAGGGAATTGTTGAAGCACTTTCTAGAAAATTTTTGAAGGTGCAATTCTTGGAGGAGGTACCTCACATTAAGATTTCGTATCAGCTGGGAAGGAATTAATCATGGAACCACAATAACTATCACTAGAGGACTCAACACGAGAAGGCATATATGGAGAAAGAAAAATGGATTAAGAGGGAACAGTTTGAGGTAGCTCAAGTGTTATAACATGCTCCCTCGCAGGCTGCAAAGAGATAATAATAATAATAATAATAATAATAATAATAATAATAATAATAATAATAATAATAATAATAATAGTTAACCATATATTTGGGCATTCTTTCTACGAAACCAGAGAGATAACTTATGAATAAATTTTAGCAAAGAGTTTGCTAAGTTACCAAGCATGTGTGAAAACTAAAAAAAATCTTAGCAAAAAATTTGCTAAGTCACCAAACATGTGTGAGATATGAAAAAAAATCTTAGCAAAGAGTTTGTTAAATCACCAAGTAGGTGTGAGATTTAAAAAAAATTAGCAAATATTTTGCTAATCACTAAGTAGGTGTGAGATTTGATTTTTTACACAGGTTTATTTTCAAAACCTTTTAGAGCAATTCGAAATATACCTCAGAAGCTTGAATGTTAGCAAAATTGAGCTAAGGGAGTGTTGGCATCCATATCTTCATTGACAGGACTTTGACTAGAAAGAGCTTCCTCTTGAGTGGGAAAAGAAAATTGAGCTACCACTGGAATGAGAACTCGATTAAAAACAAGATCTGACGATGAAGTACGAGCCCCAAGGTGGTATGGGACAACCTCCACTAATGGTAAAGGAACCTCATGTCCAGGAGTGGTTGGTTCAGCCTTAGAAATCTTCATCAACAGAGAAAAAAAAGAATAAATTTTCTAAGAGTTAGCATTAGATATTACAAAGAAACAGTTATAGTAAGTTAAATCTTTAACTTTTCAAAAGCCTCTTATGGAATCCAATTGACGATTAGCCTCATTATAGGGTAATAAGGAAAAGATTAATTGAACGCACTGATAACGACCTAAATATTAACCTGGGCAACATCATATCCTTTAAATAGCATTAACATAACACTTTAAGTAGTTATACTTAGATTTTTTTTTCTTTTTCAAAGAAATAAAGAAGATAAATTACCTTGGGAAAATTGGTTGGAGGAATCATAGCAATGGAAAAATGCTGGAAGTTGAGGATTCAGAGGACATGGGAAGAGGAAGGTCAAGCAATTTTTGAAATTTTCCAGTATAACTTGAGACACCAATTATTTCCTCTTCAAGTGACAACCTATGTGCTACCTCACTCATATGAGTGGAAGAAACAAGCCCATTATAGGTAAGCCTAATCATCGATGAACAATGAGCTTGAGCTAGTTCGGGAGTAAGTCCATCGATAGTAGGGCTTGGGGTTGATAAAGAATAACCAGGAGATGGTGGAAACCCCTAAAGAATAAAGAGAAAAACATATAAAGCATAATAGTAAGCACGCCAATAATAAATAACCTTGTACACACTGTTTAAGGAATTAAATCTTGAGTAAGAGATATATATGGAGTTGGAATAGCCCGCATTGAAGCAACTACAACATCTTCATCCACATGGTTATCATTGGGAATAATGGGTTCACATGAATCGGGTGGCATTAGAGTTGAACTTGGACTAGTAAGGTTCATAATAGGCTCTTGAGTTGTGCATTTCCATGGTGTTTTGGGGCCAAAACTTTTCTTACGCTGATATGGGATACCATAGAAAGGTCCCTCTTTGGATTGGACAATATGGGAACTTTGCCCGCGTAAAACATGAGAAGAAACAACACACTGAACATGGGGTTTCCTATTGGGAATAATTGGAAAAGAATTATAATTACGAAGGACCTTCGCAGCCCATTAAATGCACATTTCCCATCAAATTTGGATTTAATGATCGATCGATTTCTAGAGGTTCTCTAGATGATTTGTTGTCACTCTTTTTTGTTTTGGATATCTTGGGAGCTGGGATGGAATCTTCATCCATGGATGAACCAATTGAAAATGAAGCTAGTCTTTTGGGGGCAATAACTTTCTTTTTCACCTTTTGAGGCGCATCATTCAAGGGTGTAGAAAAGGTAACTCTTGGGGAAGACTTTTGTTGGTGGTACTCAACTCAAGTTTAACTCCAATAGTGGAGTTATTTTTTATTCCAAGATCATTGGGGGTATATCGTTGGACCACTAGATAAACAAGAGGAGTTTTGAGCTAGTCCCTTATCTGATTGAGTTGCTTGGAATGAGCCAGCTAAAGGATACATCACCTTGCCTTTTGCTGTTTGAAGTGGTGAGTTGGCCACTAAAATCCTCACAAATAGATACAATAATAGAAGTAATAAAGTCTTTGCAAACTTGAGAGAAAGTCTCATCGATAGTGCTGCTTTGGTAGGACTAGGGAGGAACACCTTAATCATAACCAAAATATCGAGCAGAACGATTGGGGTTATAAGCCTCAGTTTTAACAGCCCACTCAATGAATGAGGGAAGATATTTAGGAGTAATGATAAGTCCAACGGCCAGAGCTGGTTTCTCAATAACCATTTCTTCTACCACCGTTTCAACAAGAAGGCCAGCCTCAACAAAGAATGAGCAAGTGTGGGCTTGAGTTACCCCACTGTAGGGCCTCGAACCGAAGGCTTAATACTTGTCAAGAAAAGGTAATAGGTCATTCCTATTTTGTTTTTTGTTCCAACGGATTAGCCTGGGCATTTTATGAATGATGGAACGAAAGTAACTTCTAAGAGAGAAACAACGGGGAACCTTGTGTAAATAAATCCCGTTAGGAGAATAGTATTAGAAAAATTGGAAACATAATACCTCCAGAAAGAGCGTTCCATGTCCATGTGAGTCCTATCCAGCTAGGTATAGAGGGACCCAAGTGTGATAACAGTAAGTGGAAGATTAATCTCTTGATACAATCTAACGACAATATTTATTAAATATCGATGAAGTTGGTCATTAGGCTTGCCTAGCAGATAGAAGTGAGAATGCACACACAATATATATGAAACTAACTCCAAGGGAGAACATTTACATTCACCAAAAGGTACCTCGAGGATGTTACGCCGGGGGCTAACTTGGATTAATACCCCGTACTTTTACGAGTATTTAATTTCCATATGTGCATCTAATTATTAATTTAATTGTAAAAATTAAATTGGCTTTGATAAATATTAATTAATGAGTTGATGATTAATATTTATTATTATTATTATTATTTATTTGCATGTCATAAGTAAATAGAAATGTGAATTATTATATGTCGTTTATGTGTGAAAAACAATGGTTTAATATATCATGTTAATAGAGAGTTACATCGACGGATTTATATAGTTGTGGGCGACGCATATTGTACACACGTGTCGGGCCCGATTAATGAGATGATGACATACTTTTAGTTGGGTGACTCGAGTGACCTTTTTTAGTGCACTGATGATCTGCAATGAGTTGAAATAGTCTAGAATAGGTACCCAGGGTTATAGTTGGGTCCCGGGGACGTTTTAGACGTAATAGGGCCTGTATGGGAGTATGGGGATCTTTTTACCCTTAGGGCTAGACTTAAAAATGGGATTCGGGTGTGATTAAGGAGTGTTTAAGGATTATGGAGGTGGACGACATGCTAACTTTTGGCCTCTTCATAATTGTGATTAAGGGAGACATTAAGAGAGGAGTAATGGGAAGAAAGGGAAAAGAGAACTTGGAGAAAAGATAAGAAGAGATCATCTTCAAATTCAAATCAACCCTACATAACAAGACTTCAGACTAAGATCCAAAAGGCAAGTGTTTACTTTCTTTAGATTGCAATTACTGTTGTTAATTACACTTATAATTGATTTAGATTAAATTTGAGATTTAAAAGATGTAAGCTTTGAGAATTATGTGAGAATATTTAAATTGTGTTTAACCTCTGATTTTATTTTAAAATGATTGATGATGAATATATGGGAGATTCGTAATATTAATCTGGTGTTGTGATTATGAACATGATAATATTGATTAATTCTAAGTTATTTTAATTAATGAATAATTAGGAATCTTTGTGTGTAAATGATGGATTTGGGTTCCATTTGATGTTTGAATACTTCTGAGTTGATAATATATTGATGTGGGTTATAAATTAGATGTTTTTGGAGGATTGGGGTCTCCATTGGAGGGTTTAAGAGGTGAAAACCCGAGGAATATGATGAATGGCAGCCTATAAAATTGAATTGGTTCACAAAGGGAGAGAATCGATTCGGTCCAGTGAATCGGTTCGATCTGCGAAGAGAATCAGTTTGGTTTGCTGGCGTGCTTAGATTTTTGTTACGCATTGTTTTGACTCGTTAGATCTTGGTAAATGGGAGTATGGTCTTCCATGGTAGATTGGTACTAGTGGGTAATATTTTTAGGGTTTGGTACATGTGTTATGCCAATAGTTAGATGGGTTAGGATGAGACGAACTGAAATTCAAGTGAGTGTACACTTAATTATATAATCGGGAAGTCGGTTTGGACTTCGGGATTTAATAGACTAGTAATCTGTGGAATTTTCATACGTAGTTAGTACTTTATATATATGGGTATGGTGGGATTTTATATATATATATATATATATATATATATATATATATATATATATATATATATATATATATATATATATATATATGTGTGTGTGTGTGTGTGTGTGTGTGCTTGTGATTGCCTTTGTATCTGTTTGAACACATCTACCTGGTAGTGCTATCCTTAAGAGGTTGCGCGTAGCGGCCAGTCCACCTACCGCCCTGGGGATGCAATTTATACGTATATAGCGAGAGAAATATGTGTATGTGTATACAAGATATTGTGTGTATACCTATTTATATCATGGGTGTATCTATGTAACGATTCATAAAAGTATACTTCAGGAGGGAATTATATATTTAGCTAATGGTGACTATTAGCGGGATGAGCATTGATAGCGGTTATTGTCCTATTTAAACTGAGTAGAATAATTAGGATAATAAAATGAATGCATTAGGTGCTCACTGTATATGAGAAGCAAGGACATATCTCATGTGAGTGGGATCAGTAAATTAATTGGGAAAGTAATACGCTGCATGTTTTTATTTAAAGCATTTAAATACTTGCAAAATATTTTCAAACGTTTTCGGATTTTTGACTCCCTGGAAAATCTATTTTTGTTTTCAAAACCTTAGGTGTGCATTAGATACAAGGAAAGAAGGCTTAGATCTTTCATGTAATTGCGAGCAGTGGTTGTGGATGCTACGAGATTAATTTAGTCGCCTTATCTTCTTTCTATCTAGATAGGATTCAGTTTCATTTCCAGTATTTCCTTTTGGGCGTGTTGCCCGTAGTCGGATAGGATTTATTTATGTCAGAGGTATTTTGGTTAATTCTCAGTATTTATTTACGTTGGAGGATTACTTATAGTGATCAATGGTTTATTCAATTCACGTTATTTATATTTATGCATATCAGTTATTATGTCATTTCATTATATGTACGTTTTATTTATTTTATATTATATTACTTGTTACAACAGTGATGCTGAGAATGAAATCACACTGAATTTTTATTTTATTTTAATAAAGGTCTGATAGACTGGTATTATAATAGGACGAAGTTGGTATCAGAGCCATCAAGTTCTAGTTTCCTTTAAGATCTGTGTGGACTTGCTACATTGTCAGCGTTACGTTTCTTTGAGATAGAGCCATATGATTAGGACTTTGTTTAATATTGCGCATTTATGTTCTTTTGCTATTGTGTATATTTAAAATAGTTACTCATACAATTTCAGTTTGGTTTCAAATTCTAAACACCAGGAGAGGGAGACCAATGAAGGTAGGAGGAAGGGCCGCGGAGAGGGAGGGTCAGCCGGGGCTTGAGTTAGTGTTTGAGATGCCTACCTGGGGTGTATTTAAAGTGCTTG
The DNA here is from genome assembly GCA_949130495.1 of Sambucus nigra. Classification (NCBI taxonomy): domain Eukaryota; kingdom Viridiplantae; phylum Streptophyta; class Magnoliopsida; order Dipsacales; family Adoxaceae; genus Sambucus; species Sambucus nigra. The sequence continues at coordinate 320,199,443 of OX422209.1, read as the reverse complement.
CTTCTCTCCCCCTCTAACAATTTTTTTTAATAGTTCATTTATTATTATAAATAGATAGTCTTTACTGTTTGTCGTTCAATTATACATGAGAATTTGCGAGTTTATATTTAAGAGTTTGATTAATTAGAACCGAGTTCATTCAATTACCAGCAATAGCATTTTGTTTGGTAAATTATCGCCATAATTATATGCTACACCTCAGTTTATATTTAATTTCCCTAGCACCAAGAGAACTACTCTTACAATATAAAATGAATTAAATATATAATAATATGCATATATACATATCCTCTCAAACATAATCTTTAGTATGGAAAAAATATATATTTCTTATATTCACTACTAAATCTCGACCGTTCTAACTCCAGAACCACTAAAGTCTAGGCTTTGATACCAAAAGATGACACGACCTAACCAAGTTACTGATAATTAAGTTTGAAAATCAAGTGAGTCAAATCATAATTCAATTAACCAAACCATAAATATGAGTCTTATTTATATATGAAGTCATCAACGAAAATCCACAAAATTAAAAACTTTCGCAATTTTTAAATACTTATGCTAATACAAACTTGCCTGAAGGATAAGTTGATGTAATTACATCAGTTAAATTTAAATAAAACTCATTATTTTACTCATTTCTTGCTAACCCAACGTGACCTCCTATATTTGGCAGTGAAATCACGATACCTGAAAAACATAAACATTGATACCGTGAGCAACATAACTCAATGAATGCAATACTACTGCACTATTGCATAAAATTAAATGCAATAAATAATATACATATACTAGTGTATAAACTTATCTTTTCCATTCATAAATAATGACCCAAATTTTCGAACCACGATTCACATATCTTGCCAGTAATAGACAATTTTCCCCCATTTCTGGTCGGGGAGTCACCCGTTGTTTATAATAGACAACCCTCCCAATTTCGGGTCGGAGAGTAACCTCCAATTTTGGTAAATTGATATGAAAAAATATTGTATTCATAATGTCATGATCATATCCATAATAATGTTCATATATATATTTTCAGTGAGTACACTCACATTGGGTTCTCAACTATATGTTTGTGTTTCTCTCGGGTGGAGCTGAACTTGATAGATTAGACCTCAAACATGTCAATCCAACTAAATCAGTATTGAAGTAAATCATAAGTATCATATTAATGTATTTATATAACTTTCAATGATTATACAATAATAATATAATCCCACTTAAGTAGAATTCCATGAAGCGTGAGTAAAGATGATGCAAAGGTATATGTGTTGATAAATTTATAAACATTCAACGCTAGAAAATAATTCATACATAATTTATAAATAAAACTAAATACACATAAAATTACGCTTATCAATATATGTAATCATGAAACATGTACTCAAAATACCCTTTGGGAGGAAGAAATAAGAATATTCTTTTATGGGGTATCTAGAATGGAATCAAATTGTTATCCTCGATTCTTAACCATTATAAATTCATAAATGATACCAATGCAGGTATCCAACCTTATCAATATGAAAACATATCTGAATATACTTTTCAATACAAGTGATTGTGTAATTTTTTAGGCTTCTTAGAGAAGATATGACCATTTCTTTATGACATATTAAATTTTTTCTACAAGCTCCTCTATTGTGCAGTCAACTTCCGAGAATTTTTATAATTTTTTTACATCATAACTTTATATGATTTGCAATCTATTTTAATACACATAGTGAATAATAAAAAATTAAAGCTTCACAATTTTTAGAGTTCATATGCCATGTCAAAAACTTTATCAAACTTGGGGTAAATCTAAACGAATTATTCAAGTGGAAACTATGTAGCATCTTCTACCATCACCAAGGCCTAACCACAAGGAGTTTAATTCTAAGTTTCGAATATGCTTTGTAATTTAAGTCTAGTTTCCTATCCAACTGGAATTGATCAATTTCAGTAAGTATATAAAAATATATATAAGTTTGAATACAAGGGAGATATATACAGAGCAATAAGGCTTACACATACCACTCGTCTTAAGTATGAACATATACATACATATACAAAGGAGGATGAAAGTAAAATCAATAATTGATGATTTATATACTTTCAATAAGTATAATCCAAGAATAAAACAAGATTGAAATATAAATATACCTTGGAAAAACCTTTATGATTTTATTTGAATTTTTCCTAGCTTTTCTTATCACATTTTCTTCCTTAAGCTTCTCCTTTCTCTCTCATCAAACTAAAACTTATCCAAACCGAACCATGGGTTCAAAATGATGAAGAAAAATGTGAGATTTAGGGATTTAAGTCAACAAAATCTTCTACCCCTTTCAACTAATAAAATTAAAACATTTTGTGTACTAAAAGACAAAATGAAACTTAAAAGGATACACAGCTTTGCCCTCGGTTTGTAAATTCGGGATAAATTCTTACTCGAACATTCATTAGACACACCGTTTATTGTGTTACAAACCTAACTCAGATATCTACAACTATATAGTTTTTACTTTAACCAATTTGTTAAATACTACGGGTCAAAACTAGTCTCTAACATGAGCATTCCTACCGAAAATCTTAAAATTTATTTGTATGTAACCATCTTGATATTTCATGATTCTTGAATGTACAAATAGAATAAAATATAATAACCTAACATTATATATATATATATATATATATAAAGTAAGAATTATTCAAATATAATTTATCATAGTTGTATTCGAATTGTCACGTCAATTTTCCCGTTCTTTAGAAGCCTTTGAATTCTCGTTGTATCAGTTGTTTGAAGTGTGTTCGAAAGATAAAGGTTACTTCATTGAGAGAGATGTACATTCGTTCGAACGAGTGTGCAAAACTTTATTTTTTATCAGATTTCAAATGCAATATTTCATACCTATCTCTTAGAGATCTTTCTCCCTATAAATAGAGATGTGAGGATGCATTTTAATCTAAGACTTTTAGAGTTCTTTTTGTGCTCGAACTCTTATTTTTCGATCCAAATTCCTTAGATGATTTGATAGCACTTTTCCAAACCAAAAAGAAAACATTCCATGTTTCAAAACTCGTTGGCCTTTCTAGAGTTTATTCTCTACGACTAAAGAGGAAAGGAATATCAATTTCTGGGGTTGATGTGTTGGATCTTTTCAGTCGATATAATATCAAATTGCACCCATAGTAATCAAAGTGACATTTTTGCAAACATTCCAATCCTCATAATTTTTTGGATTAAGAATATATTAATCTTTTGCAAATAGTACGAGATTGTCTGGGTCTAATCAAGACAATCCTTATAATTAAATCTCACGGGTGGACCGGTTCAATACATTACTGGGATGTACCAATGACAATCCTCTGTCAAACTATCGAACAAGTTCTCGAACCATCAAACAGTATCCCCCAGTTTGAGATAAACTATTAGGATTGCATCACAACCATTCTAATAGGATGTCAACTACCTATCTATCACACCCTGCTAAATTCTGGCGTCGGCGGCCACTAAAATTAAGTTGGGCGCGACTAAATAAATATCATTCTCAGCTTGTGACATGAGACAAATAAAATCAATCCAAAAGATAATAAGTTTAATCAATCTTAAATGATAATAACAAACTATGTAATAAAATATCCATCACCATGCAAAACTATAATAATAACCCAATCTCTAATAATATAAAACTGAATAAAATATAACTAAGAATATCTTAATAAAATCGTACAACTATAGAACCGAATGGCCCACCAAAACCATAAACTGAGTCTCATTATGAATGCGAAGGAATGGAAAAGTAATCTAAACTACTAAGCATAACCAAAATAACTCCAACTGCGCCTCCGAGATAAATTCCAGAAATCATGTGCAACTACTCCACCGCTAATACTTGAAAAAATTAGTCAATGCACGAGGTCAGATCCCCGACCATGAATACACACTACTCCCCTCAAATAAGGTTCGTGATCCCAGACAATATCATTATACGAAAAAAAATATCACAATAGAATATTTTAATTACGAATATAATTAAACGAAAGGAGGATAAATATCTAACCACCCCCAAATACTCTTATAAAACCACACAAATAACCTTTTAATTATCCCATAGTCCCAAAGTGTTAATTTAATTAAATTAACCCAAATGATTATTTATTCTCACTTTTTTATTAGGTATATCGGTCCTCCCACCTCGGCTAGTTTTCTCACCAAAATACATTATTATAGTGGTCCTCCCGCCACGGGTGATTTCTCCACCAAAATACATATCCCCATGTCAAAACGACCATTGATCCGTTTAAACTATAGATCCTGCAATTTGACAAGGTTCCACACATGACACGACATAAAGCGCCGGTTGGTCCGTTTAAACTGTCGGCCCTCACTATTTATGTCGCCAATATAATTTAATACCCGTTTTTATCTTAGGCATTAATTCTCAATTCTCAATATCATAATTTATAAATTGTCCCCTCCCATTTTAATAGATGTGAGATTCTCAAAATACTCCTTAATACCATACCTAAAGGTCCCCAAGTCACCAATAAGTCCAACCCTATGTATAGGATGGATTTCTAACATGAATCTCGACCTAGTCACATACCTAGACTAGCGTTACGACGATAAGATACCAAAAATCAGTCCACCCCCCGATATGATAAAATCGCGATAATTTACCCTCACTAGTCCTACACCAAGAAGGCGTAAATCATCTAAAGCCCACCCACTAGTCCCATACCTACAGGGCATCCTAAAATATAGGGAGAGCATAAAATACCCAACAACCCTTCGTCACAATGGCAATTAAAAAGAATACCAACAAATTGCACAATCACACATAAATAATCAACATGTAAATCTAAGCATGATAGTTCAATTTAATTAAAACTCAATTGAATTATCGCGTTGTCATAGTCATGCAGTTTATCCCATTTATTTTTTAAATTAAGTAACACGTGAAATCATCGTTTACATAAAAAAATTTCAAATTCCATAACCACTACACAATTTTTATGAGTTACACGCCCCCTAAATCATTTAATTCAAAACAAAGGTTTTCTACATGCAACCTACACCAATTAAAACCAAAAATTCACTCACCAATCCTACGTACCCAAGGACTATGAATATTATTCATATTAAAAGAATTTATAAAAACAGTCCCAGAATTTGTTATCACTAATCCTAATTAAGTCACTAATCTCTTTTAAGAAAAACATGATTAAAGGTTTAGGTAACACTTAAAACGCATAATACCAAAGGAAATGAATAGAGTATTCACCCGTGTAATTTAGATGAAGAAAATTTGGGTTGACGGTTGGATTCCTCTCGAACAATTAGCAAAGAGTTGTTCTTGAACAATGTTGAGAAAACAAAAATTAAGCCTTCAAATATTGAGTCAAACACTTGATTAAGTTTGGGGTTAAAGTTTGTAGATAAAAGAGAATACTTTTGGAGAGGTCTTCCGATTGAAAACTTGATGAAAAAGTGATTTCAAAGGCCAAGCCATGAATTTTTTTCTGATGTATAAAGGATTAAGAGTTTGATTAAGAAAAGAGTTCTAATCAGATATAAACAGTAAAAAATCATTCTGGACGATCGTACCGTTCGAATTTACTCAAATTTGAGGACAAAATAGCTGAAGATGAGAGGAAGCTGCACAAAAAATTTCAGCTCAATCAGACGGTAAATATGTTTATATATTTTTATTTTGTAGAGAGTTTTATGTTTTGAGGACTATTAAAGAGTTTTATGTTTTGAGGACTCTTAGAGAGTTTTATGTTTTGAGGACTCTTCTATATAATAAAAATTCAATTAAAACTCCATTTTAATTCCAAATTCAATTCCGTTTGAAGTTTTTTTGTTCTAATATTAAAACCAACATATTTTACTAATAAAAATTATTAAATCCAAAATTTTATTTTTCTTGAATATTTCAATTAATTAATTAAATTAATTATTAAAAACACGGGGTGTTATATACTTCTCCACTAGCAAAGAATTTCGTCCTCGAAATTAGACGAAGCATACATGTCAAATTTAAATTGCAAAACGTAAAAAAAAGGGTCACATATGCCTACCCGTAGAATGCCACAATTGCGCGCCCATACACTCAATCCTACGCGCAACTACCTCTCGTACACCAAAATAATATATATATATATATATATATATATATATATATATATATATATATATATATATATATATATATATATATATATAGCCTACCCTATACATAACTATGAAAATAACGACGTACATGGCGCTCTCGCGAATCCCCACTCGATTCTATCTCCGATAATCTTCGCAACCCAAAATTCTCAAATCTAATCACCTTACTGCATTAATATAAGACATACCCAAAATTCATACTAAGGACCTCCGACATAAAATATCGTCTCCAAAAATCAACTCAAAAGATCCTCACATCAAGCTTACTAATTCTAAATTCAATGCCTACAACATCCTTAATACCAAACTCCATATATCCAAGAAACACATCTAACACGTATGCTAAACCCTCTACCTTACGGAGTACGAATCAATAAAGGGAATCAAAGATCAGTAATGCGGAAGCTAAACGGACTCACAACCTATGAGCCCTAAGACCATGCTCTAATACCATCTGTCACACCCCGCTAAATTCTGGCATCGATTGCCACCAAATCTAAGCCGGGGGCGACTAAATACATATCATTCTCAGCATGTGACATAAATGAGACATATAAAATCAATCCACAAGATACTCGGTTTAATCAATCCAAAATGATAATAACTAACTATGTAATAAAAAATCCATCACCATGCTAAACTTCAATAATAACCCAATCTCCAATAATATAAAAGAGAATAAAATCTAACTAAGAATATCTTAATAAAATCAAACAACTATGGAACCGAATGACCCACCAAAATCATAAACCGAGTCTCATTATGAATGCGAAGGAATGAAAAACTAAACTAAAGTACTAAGCATGACCAAAATAACTCCAGCTGCACCTCTAAGATAAATTCCAAAGATCCTGTTCAACTACTTCAGGGCTAATACCTGAAAAAGTTAGTCAACGCACGAGGTCAGATCCCCGAACATAAATACACACTACTCCCCTCAAATAGGGTTCATGAACCAGACAATAGCATTATACGCAATAAATATCACGATAGAGTATTTTAATTACAACCATAATTAATTGCAAGGAAGATAAATATCTAACCACCCCCAAATATTCTTTTAAAACCACACTAATATCATTTTAACAATCCCACAGTCCCAAAGTGTTAATTTTATTAAATTAACCCAAATTATCATTTATTCTCACTTTATTATTAGGTATAATGGTCCTCGCCCCTCGGGTTGTTCTCCCATCAAATTACATTATTATAGTGGTCCTCCCGCCACGGGTGATTTCTCCACCAAAATAAACATCTCCTTGTCAAAACTACCACTAATATGTTTAAACTGTCAATCCCACAATTAGATAAGGTTCCACACACGACATGACATAAAACGCCGGATGACCCGTTTAAACTGTCGGCCCTCGCTATTTATGTCGCCAATATATTTTAATCCCCGTTTTTATCTTAGGCATTGATTCTCAATTTCACAATTTACAAATTTGCCCCACCCTTTTTAATCGATGTGAGATCCTCAAAATACCTCTTAGTCCCATAGCTAAAGGTCCCCAAGTCACCAATACGTCCTAACCTATGTATAGAATGGATTTCTAACATAAATCTCGACCTAGTCACATATCTAGACTAGCGTAACGACGATAAGATACCAAAAATCAGTCCACCCCCGGTATGATAAAATCGCGATAATCTACCCTCACTAGTCCCACACCTAGAAGGCATAAATCATCTAAAGGCCTACCCACTAGTCCCATACCTAGAGGGCATCCTAAAATATAGGGAGAGCATAAAATACTCAACAACCCTTCATCACAATGTCAATTAAAAAAAATACCAAGAAGTTGCACAATCGCACATAAATAATGAACATGTAAATCTACGCATGATGGTTCAGTTTAATTATCACGTTGTCATAGTCACGCAGTTTATCCCATTTATTATTTTAATTAAATAACATGTGAAATCATCATTTACATAACAAAATTTCAAATTCATAACCTCTGCACAATTTCTAGGAGTTAAACGACCCCGAAACCATTTAATTCAAAACTAAGGTTTTTCTACATGCAACCTACACCAATAAAACCAAAAATACACTCATCAATCCTACGTACCCAAGGGTTATGAATATTATTCATGTTAAAATATTTTATAAAAACAGTCCCAGAATTTGTTATCACTAATCATAATTATGCCACTAATGTCTTTTAAGAAAGACACGATTAAAGGTTTAGGTAACACTTAAAACACATATTACCAAAGGAAAGGAATAGAGTATTCATGCCTGTGATTTAGATGAAGAAAATATGGGTTGACGGTTGATTCCTCTCAAAAAATTAGCTAAGGTTCGTTCTTGAACAATCTTGAGAAAACACTAATTAAGCCTTCAAATATTGAATCAAACACTTGATTGAATTTGGGGCTAAAGTTTATACGTGAAAGGGAATAATTTTGGAGAGGTCTTCTGATTGAAAAATTGATGAAAAAGTGATTTCAAAGGCCAAGCCACGAATTTGTTGTGATATATAAAGGATTAAGAGTTTGATTAAGAAAATAGTTTTAATGAGATACAAACACTAAAAAAAACATTTCGGACGATCGGACTGTGGAATTGGATGAAATTTGAAGACGAAGTAGCTGAAGTTGAGAGGAAGCTGCACAAAAAAATTCAGCTCGATCGGACGTTTGAATATTTTTATATATTTTTGTTTTGCAGAGAGTTTTATGTTTTGAGGATTCTTAGAGTATTTTATGTTTTGAGGACTCTTTTATATAATAAAAATTCAATTAAAACTCCATTTTAATTCCAAATTCAATTCCGCTTGAAGTTTTGTTCTTCTAATATTAAAACGAACATATTTTACTAATACAAACTATTAAATCCAAAATTTTATTTTTCTTGAATATTCCAATTGATTAATTAAATTAATTATTAAAAACAGGGGGTGTTACATACTTCCCCACTAGCAAAGAATTTTGTCCTCGAAATTAGACAAAGCATACACATCAAACTTAAATTGCGAAACGTAAAAATTAGTGTTTGTATATATATATATACTACCCTATACATAACTATGAAAATAACGACGCACCACGCGCTCTCGTAAATCACCACTTGATTCTATCTCCAATAATCTTCGCAACCCTAAATTCTCAAATCAAATCACCTTGCTAAATTAATATAAGACATACCCAAAATTCATACTAAGGACCTCCCATGTAAAATATCAACTCCGAAAATCAACTCTAAAGATCCTCACATCAAGATTACTAATTCTAAATTCAATGCCTACAACGTCCTTAATACCAAAGTCCCTATCTCCAAGAAATACATCTAACATGTATTCTAGACCCTCTACCTTAAGGAGTACAAATCAATAAAGGGAATCAAAGATCGGTAACGCGGTAGCTAAATGGACTCACAACCTACGAGGCCTAAGACCATGCTCTGATACCATCTGTTACACCCCGCTAAATTCTGGCGTCGACCGCCACAAAAACTAAGCCGACCGCGACTAAATAAATAACATTCTCAGCATGGGACAAAAATGAGACATATAAAATCAATCCATAAGATAACCAGTTTAATCAATCCCAAATGATAATAACTAACTATGTAATAAAAGATCCATCACCATGAAAAACTTCAATAATAAACCAATCTCCAAAAATATAAAATTGAATAAAATATAACCAAGAATATCTTAATAAAATCGTACAACTATGGAACCGAATGGCCCACCAAAACCATAAACTGAGTCTCATTATGAATGCGAAGGAATGGAAAACTAATCTAAACTACTAAGCATAACCAAAATAACATCGGCTGCGCCTCCAAGATAAATTCCAAATATCCTATGCAACTACTCCAGCGCTAATACCTAAAAAATTTAGTCAACGCACGTGGTCAGAGTCCCGAGCACGAATACACACTACTCCCCTCCAAAAGGGTTCGTGAACCCAGACAATATCATTATACGCAATAAATATCATAATAGAGTATTTTAATTACGAAAATAATTAAGCGTAAGGAAGATAAATATCTAACCACCCGTAAATATTCTTATAAAACCACACCAATATCATTTTAAATATCCCACAATCCGAAAGTGTTAATTTAATTAAATTAACCCACATTATCATTTATTCTCACTTTATTATTACGTGTAGCAACGGGTCATTTCTCCACCAAAATACACATCCCCTTATCAAAACGACCGTTGATCCGTTTAAACTTTCGATCCCGTAATTTGACAACGTTCCACACACAACATGACATAAAACGCCAGCTGGCCCATTTAAACTGTTGACCCTCGCTATTTATGCCGCCAATATATTTTAAAGGCCATTTTTATCTTAGGCATTAATTTTATATTCTCAATTTCACAATTTATAAATTTGTCCCACCATTTTTAATCTATGTGAGATCCTAAAAATACCCCTTAGTCTCATACCTAAGGGTCCCCAAGTCACCAATACGTCATACCCTATGTATAGGATGGATTTCTAACATAAATCTCGACCTAGTCACATACCTAGACTAGTGTAACGACGATAAGATACAAAAAATCAGTCCACCCCCCGATATGATAAAATCGGGATAATCAACCCTCACTAATCCCACACCTAAAAGGCATAAATCATCTAACGGCCTACCCACTAGTCCCGTACCTAGAAGGCTTCCTAAAATATAGGGAGAGCATAAAATACCAAACAATCCTTCGGCATAATGGAAATTAAAAAAAATACCAACAAGTTGCACAATCACACATAAATAATCAACATGTAAATCTACGCATGATAGTTCAATTTAATTGAAACTCAATTTAATTATCACATTGTCATATTCACGTAGTTTATCCCATTTATAATTTTAATTAATTAACACGGGAAATTATGGTTTACATAAAAAAAAAATTATGTAACCTCTACAATTTCTATGAGTTACACGCTCCCGAAATCATTTAATTCAAAAGTAAGGTTTTTCTACATGCAACCTACACCAATAAAACCCAAAATACCCTCATCAATCCTACGTACCCAAGGGTTATGAATATTATTCATGTTAAAAGATTTTATAAAAATAGTCAGAGAAATTGTAATCACTAATCCTAATTAAGTCACTAATCTCTTTTAAGAAAAACATGATTAAAGGTTTAGATAACACTTAAAACGCATAATACCAAAGGAAACGAATATAGTATTCTTGTCTGTGATTTAGAAGAAGAAATGGGTTGACGGTTGGATTCCTCTCAAAAAATTAGCAAAGAGTCGTTCTTGAACAATCTTGAGAAAACACCAATTAAGCCTTCAAATATTGAGTCAAACACTTTATTAAGTTTGGGGTTAAAGTTTGCAGGTGAAAGGGAATAATTATGGAGAGGTTTTCTGATTGAAAAGTTTATTAAAAAGTGATTTCAAAGGTCAAGCCACGAATTTTTTGTGGTATATAAAGGATTAAGAGTTTGATTAAGAAAAGAGTTCTGATTAGATACAAACACTAAAAAAAACATTCGGGACGATCGGACAATTGGAATTGGCTCAAATTTGAGAACGAAGTAGCTGAAGTTAAGAGGAAACTGCACAAAAAATTTCAGCTCGATCGGACGGTCGAATATTTTTATATATTTTTGTTTTGTAGACAGTTTTATGTTTTGAGGACTCTTAGAGAGTTTTATGTTTTGAGGACTCTTCTATATAATAAAAATTCAATTAAAACTCCATTTTAATTCCAAATTCAATTTCGCTTGAAGTTTTTCTCTTCTAATATTAAAACCAACATATTTTACTAATAAAAATTATTAAATCCAAAATTTTATTATTCTCGAATATTCCAATTAATTAATTAAATTAAATTTTAAAAACACGGGGTGTTACATACTTCGCCATTAGCAAAGAATTTCGTCCTCGAAATTAGACGAAGCATACACATCAAACTTAAATTGCGAAACGTAAAAATAAGGCTCACATATGCTTACCAGTAGAATGCCATAATTGGTCGTCCATACACCCAATCCTACGCGCACCTGTACCTCATACACCAAAATAATATATATATCCTACCTTATACATAACTATGAAAATAACGGCGTACCACGCGCTCTCGCCAATCACCACTCGATTCTATCTCCGATAATCTTCGCAACCCTAAATCCTCATATCTAATCACTTTGTTGCATTAATATAAGACATACCCAAAATTCATACTAAGGGACTCCTACATAAAATCTCGTCTCCAAAAATCAAATCTAAAGATCCTTGCATCAAGCTTACTAATTCTAAATTCCATATCTCCGAGAAACACATCCAATAGGTATGCTATACCCTCTACCTTAAGGAGAAAAAATAAATAAAGGGAATCAAAGATCGGTAACGCGGAAGCTAAACGGACTCACAACCTACGAGCCCTAAGACCATGCTCTGATACCATCTGTCACACCCCGCTAAATTCTGGCGTCGGTCGCCACCAAAAATAAGTCGGGGGCGACTAAATAAATATCATTTCTCAGCATGTGACAGAAATGAGACATATAAAATCAATCCACAAGATAATCAGTTTAATTAATCCCAAATGATAATAACTAACTATGTAATAAAAGATCCATCACCATGCTAAACTTCAATAATAACCCAATCTCCAATAATATAAAACTGAATAAAATCTAACTAAGAATATCTTAATAAAATCGTACAGCCGTGGAACCGAATGGCCCACCAAAGCCATAAATTGAGTCTCATTATGAATGCGAAGGAATGAAAAACTAATCTATACTACTAAGCATAACCAAAGTAACTCTAGCTGCACCTCCAAGATAAATTCCAAAAATCCTGTTCAACTACTCCAGCGCTAATACCTTAAAAAGTTAGTCAACGCACGCAGGCTTATCAATGGGTCGGGTCTGGACCCGGAACCGATCTGTATAATAGTTTGGCATATTTTTTTGAACCTGAGACCCGAAGACCGAAAGACCCGTTTATTAAACGGGTAGTGTCTGGATCTTATACAAGACCCGGACCCAAAGACTCGACCCAAATTGTACATTATTATTTTTTAAATATATATATATACACACTATAAATTTGTATATATTTATAAATATATCTTACCAATATAACATGTAAGTATTATATATAAAAATATATATTTATGTATATAACAAATATAAGTAATATATGCTTTATTTATACGAATAATATTAATACATTACAAATATTTTAATTTAAGATTAAAAAATAAATAAGGGGGATAAAATAAAATAAATATAAAGTAAATGCATATATTTGGCCAGACTCGAGACTCGAAGATCCGAACGGATCCGGGCCTGGATCCAATATTGTAGACCCGATGAAGACTCGGACCCGAACCCGATGAAGACCCGATTACATGGATCTGGATCTCCCTAAACCCGACCCGTCTCTGACCCGTTGACTGGCCTAAATGCACGACGTCAGAGCCTCGAGCCTCAATACACACTACTCCCCTCAAATAGGGTTCGTGAACCCAGACAATAGCATTATACGCAATAAATATCATAATAGAGTATTTTAATTACAAACATAATTAAATGAAAGGAAGATAAATACCTAACCACCCCTAAATATTCTTATAAAATCACACGAATATCATTTTAATTATCCCACAGTTCCAAAGTGTTAATTTAATTAAATTAACCCAAATTATCATTTATTCTCACTTTATTATTAGGTGTATCAGTCCTCCCGCCTCGGGTGGTTCTCCCACCAAAATACATTATTATAGCAGTCCTCCCACCACGGGTGATTTCTTCACAAAAATACACATTATCAAAACGACCGCTGATCCGTTTAAACTGTCAATCCCGCAATTTAACAAGGTTCCACACACGACATGACGTAAAACGACGGCTGACCCGTTTAAACTGTCGGCCCTCGCTATTTATATTGTCAATATATTTTAATACCTGTTTTTACCTTAGGCATTAATTCTCAAGTTCACAATTTACAAATTTGTTCCACCCTTTTTAATCGATGTGAGATGCTCAAAATACTCCTTAGTCCCATACCTAAGGGTCCCCAAGTCACCAATACATCCTACCCTATGTATAGGATCGTTTTCTAACAAAAATCTCGACCTAGTCACATACCTATACTAGCATAACGACGATAAGATACCAAAAATCAGCCCACCTCCCGATATGATAAAATCGCGATAATCTACCCTCACTAGTCCCACACCTAGAAGGCGTAAATCATCTAAAGGCCTACCCACTCGTCCCATACCTAGAGGGCATCCTAAAATATAGGGAGAGCATAAAATACCCAACAACCCTTCGTCATAATGGCAATTAAAAAAATACCAACAAGTTGCACAATCACACATAAATAGTCAACATGTAAATCTACGCATGATAGTTCAATTTAATTAAAACTCAATTTAATTATCACGTTGTCATAGTCACACACTTTATCCCATTTATTATTTTAATTAATTAACGTGTGAAATCATTGTTTACATAACAAAATTTCAAATTCCATAACCTCTACACAATTTCTATGAGTTACACGCCACCGAAATTATTTAATTCAAAACTAAGGTTTTTCTACATGCAACCTACACCAATAAAATCCAAAATTCACTCATCAATCCTACGTACCCAAGGATTATGAATATTATTCAAATTAAAATATTTTATAAAAACAGTCCAAGAATTTGTTATCACTAATCCTAATTAAGTCACTAATCTCCTTTAAGAAAAACATGATTAAAGGTTTAGGTAACACTTAAAACGCATAATACCAAAGGAAAGGAATAGAGTATTCATGCATGTGGTTTAGATGAAGAAAATTTAGGTCGATGGTTGGATTCCTCTCGAAAAATTAGCAAAGAATCATTCTTGAACAATCTTGAAAAATAACAATTAAGCCTTCAAATATTAAGTCAAACACTTGATTAAGTTTGAGGCTAAAGTTTGTAGATGAAAGAGAATAATTTTGGAGAGGTCTTTTGGTTGAAAAATTGATGAAAAAAAGATTTCAAAGGCCAAGCCACGAATTTGTTGTGATATATAAAGGATTAATAGTTTGATTAAGAAAAGAGTTTTAAGGAGATACAAACACTAAAAAAAACATTTCGGACGATTGGACCATTTGAATTGGCTGAAATTTGAGGACGAAGTAGCTGAAGATGAGAGAAAGCTGCACAGAAAATTTCATCTCGATCGGATAGTCGAATATGTTTAATATATATTTTTTTGTAGAGAGTTTTATATTTTTAGGACTCTTAGAGAGTTTATGTTTTGAGGACTTTTCTATATAATAAAAATTCAATTAAAACTCCATTTTAATTCCAAATTCAATTCCGCTTGAAGTTTTGTTCTTCTAGTCCTAAAACCAACATAATTTACTAATAAAAATTATTAAATCCAAAGTTTTATTTTTCTCAAATATTCCAGTAAATTAATTATTAAAAACACTGGGGGTTGTGAACATTTCAATAGTGTTCGAACCAAAATTCCGATCTCCTTGTGATCAACCTAAAGCCGACCCATCGGAATTGATATTTCGCTCTATTGGTCGACATGTCTACAATATATTTAATCCAAATATAAGGCATTCTCGTAACCATAATTCTTATTTCTAAGTGAAATGACATACATTTACTTGAAAGTAAACATAGTAGATGAGTTTAAGAATAAAAATCCAACATAATTGTCATATATGTTGAGAGGGGTAACCTCATTATCACCATCTTTTTTTAAAACTCTAAAGAGAAAAAATATTTAATCATTTCTTAAAGTGAAAAAAGATATTTGGTCAAGAGGAATTTTAAAAGATAAAAGTTAAGTTTAAACAATCTAGAGATTAAAACTAAAGTTTTATTCTTCATCATTTTACTCTTTTGTATTTTGATATGTTTGTTTTCGAACATTGATCATAAGTCCTATCAAAGCTTAAAATCAACCTTTATTCTTGAAAAAATTATATTTATATCTTTGTTCTTAAGAGACTTGTGTGAATATACCTAAAATCCAATATGAGGTTTGAGTAAGATAAAGTATATTTCAAGAGTTTCAAAACCTTTAAGATCACTTACATCCTAGAAAGTGGTACTCGACCATTTGTTGGCTTCTCAACAAAGTTAGTATTCAACTTCAAAAGAAGATATTGATTGTGGTAAAATTTGAAGACATTGTTGAGACCAAAATCGATCATGGTTGTGTAGAGTTCTCTAGCAATTAGCGTTTTTTATATAAGACATGGTGCAAAAGAGTGAATAGTGAGTAAGCACGTTTTATGATTGCAAGTCGTTACATTCTATTTGTAAAATTCTACCATAGTGCATGTGTAATTCATTTTTGCCCGACTTTTTTTCATTAGTGTTTTTTTATTGGATGAATCAGTGTTGTGTGATTGTTATACTTATTCCGCTTTTAGATTAATCATCTAATATTGAAGATAAAATTTGTTGTGATCTAATATGTACAAAATTTTGTCATAGACCTAAATTGTTGTATTTTTGCCTAATGAAAGTAAAAGAAATTTTTTGCATCCATTACTAAAATAATTTTAATTTGGGTATCTTCGCTTCATCTTGAATTTGTTCATTTTCAGGGAATTGCTAGTGGTCAACTCGTGCGATGCACGACAATTTATTATAAGTATTTTGAATAGGAAGAAACACAAACTTTGCACAAGATCAAATTGGGAACTTACAACCCAAAATAATTTACACAAATTAAATCTAAGGACAAAAATAACTATAGAGAGCATAGACCAAATTCACTTGACAGTGAATAATAGTCATTCCTGTGTGTTGGTGGTGGTAGTTCTACATGATAATGCATTATAGAAAACTCCTTGTTTAAAACAACGACTGGTCAATACTGATCTTAACCACCTCATTGTTAACGTAAGTAACAATCAGAAGCTTTGCCAACTGGAAATGAGAAGCTTAACACACTGGAAATCAGCCACACATTAGTCATCCAATGCCTCAAAATGAAAAACGAAAATAAAAAAGAAAACGTGAAAACCTAGGGGTGGCAATTCGGGTTAGTCGTGTCATTTTCGGATCGCGTTGATCAGAGGCGGAGCCAGGAATTTTTTGGGGGTGGGGCAAATATTTTTTTTCAGCAATATTAACTATTAAAATATATAAATATTTAACACATGTCATTTCATTACAAAAAAAAAAGATATTTAACTAATGATCTCGTTCCAAAAAAAATAAACTCCTAAATTACAATTTTATAGTTGCCCCCTACGAGATCTCATTTTTTGGAAACGATCCATAATGACATCATTGCTAACACTGTCGAAAACATCCTTTTCAACATATGCGACCAAACAATCATTCATCCACTCATCCCCCATTCGATTCCGGAGATCCGTTTTCACAATGTTCATAGCTGAAAATGCCCTTTCAACTGTAGCAGTAGCAATGGGTAAGATCAGTGATAATTTGATAAGCCTATAAACCAAGTTGTACACAATATGCTTTCGCAACTCTACCATCTTCTTAGAAAGAGCAAGAATCCCTTCCAATTCTGAGAAGTCATCGTTAGATTTCATTTCCATTTCATAAAGCACAAGTTGATTTTGAAGTGCAATGCGCTCACCCTCGGAGAAATCATTAGGATAGAATTCAGAGAGACGAAGTAGCTTCTGACAATTGAAAGCAATGAATGAGCCACTTGGGTTTAAGGATGACATACAAAGAAGCAATTCTGAATTAACCTTATCAAAACTATTATTGAGCTCAACAAGTTGTTTATCAACACAAATATAGAATAAATCAACTTGATAATGATGTAAATTTGTTATTACTTCAGCTCTACGTTTAGGCTTTCCTAAAAGCATAAAATTATCTTCCATTTGAGGAATGGCTATATCATGTCTCGAGCAAAATGAACAAACATCGATAAGAAGGGAATCCCAACCACTATCTCTCATTTTTTGCATACGCTCTTTAGATAATCTAATCAATGTTATAGCATTCACTATATCTTGATCTTTTTGTTGCAATGCTTTTGAAAGATCATTAGTGATTCCGAGCACATTCTTCATCAAATGCAACGTGAAGATAAAATCAAAAGACCGCATCAATTTTAATAAAGTGCAAGCTTGTCCCTTTTGGTCGCTGGAGCCATCAAACATCACATCCTCGACAACTTCTGACACAGACGAAAACATAGTAATCAAATTTATCAGTGTACCATGATGTGATCCCCAACGTGTTTCACCTGGTCGTTTCAGATTAGTCTCTTGATTTAACCCACGACCACATGATAATTCGCCACTTTCAAGTAACTCAAACACCCTCTCAGCTTCTTTAGTTCAAAGAATATCTCGGCGCTTACATGATGCCCCAGCAATATTCACTAAATTAGTGACAGAGTAAAAGAATGCAGAAATATCTGGAAGATCTTTTGCGACATGAACAAGTGCCAATTGAAGTTGATGTGCAAAACAATGTACATAAAATGCAGACTTGTTCTCTTTTAGTATGAGTGATTTAAGACCATTGAACTCACCTTGCATATTACTAGCCCCATCATAGCCTTGACCACGCAAACTCGTGATACTTAACTTATGATTGCTTAAAAATTCTTCGAGTGCTGTTTTGAGTGAAAGTGCCGTAGTCTCACGAACATGTATCATGGCTACAAATCTTTCCATTACATAACCTTTCTTATCCACGTACCGCAAAACAATGGCCATTTGCTCTTTGACAGATGAATCACGAGCTTCATCAATTAAAATTACAAATAATTCTCCGTCGAGATCTTTTAGGATAGCATTGACTGTCTCAACACCAATTTCATTTACAATATCCTTTTGAATCTCAGGTGCTATTAGTTTATGATTGCCGGGAGCATTTTTAAGAACTACACGATTGATTAATTCGTTGTGATTAGCTAACCATTGTAAAAGTTCAAGAAAGTTCCCCTTGTTGAATGACTTTTCTGATTCATCATGACCACGAAAAGATAACCCTTGACGCACAAGAAATCGAATGACATCAATAGTTGCATTTAAACGAATTCGGTAGTCAATCTTATCTTGCTTCGAATGTTTTGCAACTAGTGTCTCAATGTGTTGATTTTGATTCATTAAATCTTGGCCTCTTCTATACGCTTCATTGTGATAACTTGTGGGGTTTCCAACATGATCTTGAAGCCTTTTGCTATTTTTCCAATTCTTAAATCCACCACTCACAAAAGTGTCATTTTTACCCAACTCGGGACGAAATAGATAACAATGCAAACAAAAAACAGCATCTTCTTTTATGCTATAATCCAACTAACTCCCATATTTAGTGAACCACGTTGGATTAAATCGACGAAATTTATCACCTATTTTTTTTTTTGTGGAAAGGTGTGATTAAGAGGTTGACAAGGGCCCCTTTGCAAATAAGCTCTTCGAACATCATCTTGATGGTTGGGATCATAATCAGAAATTCGAGGTCGTAAAAAAGGATCCGAAGGAAGATTTGATAAATCAACCTCAATACGACTTAGATTTACCTTTTTGCGTATAGGTTCTTCCACTTCAACATTAGTGTTTTGAATAGGAGGCACCGAATCAGAAACTTCTTTTAGAGTTCTTTTATAAAATCTTTCCATAACTGAAAAAAAAATTATGTAAATGTTATAATCTTTTATGAAAGTTATGAAATTAAAAATAAATTAGAAGCATAAAATTCAACAAATAAAGATAACATTTGTTATAAAATTAACAAAAAAAAAGCCCTAAATGAAACCCTAAGTTAATTTAAAAAAAAAATGAACAAGAAAAAAATCGTCAAAATAGATGCACAAACACAAAGAGAGAGGGGAAAGAGAGAGAGAGTTACCTTAGAAAATAAAGACCTCTTTCTTGATTTTGACGCTCACCACCAACAACTTTGTTTGCAATTCTTTGTTTCCAAAGAGGAGACAAAAAAAGGGATTTTGTTTTGAAGAAAAAGAGACGTGTGCTTCTTTCATTGTTAGTGGGCCAATGGGCTAATTAAGTCAAAAGAGTAGTTTTAAAATTTGGGAGTCTTGAAACTGTTTTAAAGAAGTGGGGTGGGGCACCTTTTATATATATATAAATAATAATAAAAATAGGCCATTATCTCGGCTGCTTGAAGTAAAAAATGGGGTGGGGCACCCAACCTTCCAAGTGCCTCCGCCTCTGGCGTTGATTTTTATTCTAGTATAAATTTTAGGTACTCTTAAATCTATACAAGCTAATCGGATCATGTTCGGATCATTTCAGATATTACCATAAATGGGTTATCGGGTAAAAAATTGCCAGCTCTATGAAAACCTTATAGATGGCTGTCTCACAATTAGTTCCACGTTGAACTAAATGGTTGCAAATCTTGTGATGTTGTGCTGTAACATTCCTAGGTATTTGTTTTTTTTACTCACTAACAGATCAAACGGTCCGATCCAATCCCGACCCGTTCCAAATTTGACTGGACCCAACTTGACATACCTATTTTATTGCAGAGGTTTGGACCCGATCCATTAAGTATCGACCCAGCCCAACCGCCCATTTTCCACCTTTTATCAAGCAGTGACATTTTCGACTAGAAACATCTTTTGTAAAATATCAAATTTGCTGCTGAACAATGTTCCTGGCCTTTTTGGAGCAATGTAGGCAGATACGCATCAATTTCATTTACATCCTAGATTTCAATTGCTTAATAATTCAACAACCACCGGTTTTGATTAATTATTGTTACATTAATTAATTTTTTTTTATATTGCAATGACAGTCAATTTCTTGACTATGGATAATACAATTTCCACACGATATCAACACTTCTCATGCTGCTTGCAACGTATCGTCTGTCTGTAGTGACTATTTATAAGATTCCATTCCCCCAACCACATAAATGAAAAAGGCCATATGTAACGATTGAATGACCTTTGAACCAATCCAATTATTCAATTTCAATGCCTCACAACATGTGCAAATGGAATATGCTTGTGCCAAATTTGATTCTGATGCTCTCTCTATTCTTTTAAGTGACTGATTCTAACAGGGTGATTATTAAGTTAATCCATTAAAATGGAATAATACATTCACTTTGTAAATGTTCCATTTTAATGAATTAACTTTTTAATTATTTTTGAGTGAATGTACTTATAAAATGTGTGGATGGCCCATCAAATAACAAAGTGAGGGGGAAAAGAAGAGGTTTCTTGCCTTTTAGCACATTAAAATTTCTAAAACCAACGAATGGCTCACTGTAATTAAACATTTCATCTCCCAAGTAATTTTTGGGCATGGTCAAACTAGGATAAAGTGCATTTAACCATATATGATAACATTTTTTTAATATTATTTGGTGATATTTTTAAAGTTTTGATGACATTTTTTAGTGTTTTAATAATAAGGCAGAGTGCATTTAACCATTCTTTTTATATTCAATATCTATCCATAAATTTCGTATTTTTTAAGATTTCACAAATTACATGATCCCCAAAAAAGCCACATACCATCCAAAAAACAAATTATATTAATCAAAATGAATTCCAATATCGTAAATGGTGAAAAGAACTCATCACATTTGTTGAACATGGATTACATTTTGAATGTAGTTTAAAATATACTATTGATTGTAATTATGTTTTAGGGTGAAATTAGCAAACTATTTTCCGGGAGCTTCTGCACTAACCTTCACATGACATCAGATTTTTTTTCACAAAGTTCATTTTGAACCAGCATCGCATCAAGCCAAATTAATGGAAAGCATATATAATCAGTTGGAGAACATATATCAAACAAAAACATAAAGATCTTTCCAATACTAAGAAATTACTATGCCATCATACTAGTCGAGTCAAATTTATTTGAGAAGGATACCTTGTCATCATAATATTTGAGTCAAATGCATTCATTTAGTCGCCCTCTTTATATAATAAATATAATGTATTTTAATACAAACTACTTGGAAATTCGCGCAGTGCGCTGATTATTCGTTAACGTATTCAAAATAAACGTAGCCATTGCTAATACCAAGAAATAATAAATGAAATTATGAAATAGATTGAAAATTTAGAGTATTTTTGCTCAGTAAACATATATTAGGAATATAACTATATATCGTCACAATTCAGCATAGCGAGAAAACATTTATTTAGATATCTCTTGTAGTAGTAGAGGTCCTCATTTTACAACCCAACTAACACGCATTACTTCGAATCTAATGCATCTTTTTTTTTTCATTTCTTCCATGTTCCTGCAATTAAGTAATGATAATTATACGTTGAGAACAATTCTAAATGTTAAGTTGAAATATTAGACAATAACCAGGAGAAGCAACATAGAAATGATACAATAGCCCCATTGAATGATGAAGTTGGTAATAGCCACAATTATGAATCGATACTACAATTATATGAACAATCAACATAAACATTGTATTTAGTGTTATCTAGTTTACATCGGTTGTTTTGGTTATTCCAAAAGGAGAAGCAACATTTAGTTTGGTTTTTGATTTTTATTGTTTGGGTATGTGGACAACTCTTTAGCTCACATGGTATGCAGAGACAGAGAGGATTACTTAACAATTGCATACAATTTTTTTGAGCGGTGGTGTGGCAAGAATGAGGGGTGAAGGTTTTATGTAGTAATTTCGTAAACAAACACAAACAACATACATTCTATTTAGAGCAGAGTTTTATTGTTTTCTTGTCAACTATTAATCATTATCATTCTAATATACTACAAACTCAACCTATAAACAAACACAAACTGATACATTGCACACACACTCAAACATAAACTCGTAGTAATGAACTTAGGTGTGGTTGGTTTGTAATAATTCTATAAACATTGTAAATATGTGATATTGAAAACATTGTAATTCTATTTTATATTTTAAAATACATAATATTCTGAAAATAAAAAAAATAAAAAAATAATATTTTGAATATAAACAAACCTAATATTCTAGAAAAAAAATTTAACATTCTGAAAATACATAATATTCTTGGAAAAAATCTTATTAATATTTTGTTAAAACACTAAATGACTAATGTGCCCTTATATACATGTATACTTTAGTTTCAGCAAATATAATATTTTGTTAAAAGTCTATTTTTTTTAAATAAGTAATATTTTGGAAATAAAAAGATAAATTTTTGAATATAAAAATCCTAATTTTAAGGAAATAATATTTTTAATATTTTTAAAATATAAAAATTATAAAAGTCATTTTTATTTCAAAAAACATTCGGTTATTTATTCAAAAAAATATTTTTTTTTTTATTGGAACTAACGTTAATAAAAAACTGTTTGTTATTTATATTAAAAATGGACATTCTTTTTATAAAAAAAATGTTGACGATAATTATATCAAATAAAAAAATTGGAGACCATTTTTATAAAGAAAATCTGGACGAAACTTTTAATATAAACTTAAATTTTTTTGAAACCTTTATTTTTTACAAAGTTTTATAAAACATAACTTTTTTCATAAAACTATATTTTTTTGTAAAAAACTAAGTTGTGATTTTGATCAATTACAAGAATAGCGTGACTTAGAATTTTCACACCAAATTGAATACAATAAGACACAAATAATTTGGTGTGAGTGGCATAATATTAAATTCATTAGTTTACTCGTCTTATTCGTGTCATGTTGTATTTAACGTGGTGTAAAAATTATAAATCTCGTTATTTGTGTCATGTCGTGTAATAAAATATAAAATACAAAATTAGTAATGTGTAAAAGCCAGAATTTAATTTTTTACAAAAAAATATGGTTTTATAAAAAAGTTATGTTTTATAAGAAATTGTAAAAAATAAAGTTTTAAAAAAATATAGTTTATAATAAAATTTCCAATCATTTTTTCTTTAATAAAATGTTGTATAGTATTTCTGTTTGATATAATTATCATCAACATTTTTTTGATAAAAAGAATGTTCATTTTTCAAATAAATAATATCACAGCTTTTTCATTAACTTCCATTTCTATAAAAAAAAACACTATTAAGTTTTTTCCAAAATATTATGTATCTTCAAAATATTTAAAAATTATTTTCTAGAATATTAGATTTATTTCTATTCAAAATATTATGTTTTTTATTTCAGAATATTATGTACTTTAATTAATAATAGGTTTTTGACAAAATATTATATTTGCTCAAACTATTTTTTTTTTTATAAATAAATGTATTAATAATTTGTTCAAACTAAGTTAGTTTATTTTCTAATTGAAAATTGTTACATAATACACCAAAAAATACTTGAAAATTTTGTAGACCTATGGTCTAATGATGGTCGGCTTATATTAGGAGATATTAATGTTGATATATCTTATAATAAAAGAATGGGTGGAGTTGGGTTTGAGTGAGAAGAGGCTAATGAGTATTTCAAAAATTATAGTGCATGAATTTACAGTTGAAGGCTACTGGCATATATGGGATAATGGAAGAGTTACAGAAGCTAACATTCAAAGTGAGATTGATAGAGCCCTTCATATTGTCAATTGGTTTCACTAGTATATTGAAATTGAGGTGACAATATGATTTCCAATTGTATCTAATCATTACGTTATTATTGTCTCAGCTAAGCTAGAGAGATAAAAAGTTAATAAACCTTTCATGTTTTTTCATCTTTGGATGAAGAATAAAGAGTTTAAGAATATTCTGAAAAAAGGTTGGCCTATTCAAGTAGATGGGAGTCCTATGTTCTCCAAGAGATAGAAGAACCTCACATAGGAGTTCAAGAGCCTTAATAATAATTACTATTCTAATATCTCCCTTAAAGTGGCTGATAAAAAACAGGATTCAGACAATATTCATACTAACCTGATGGAGAAAATGGGTGATGAGGATCTTAAGAAAGCTAAGAAGATATGCTTAAAGGAATACTTAGATCTTAGAGATCAGAGATAAGACTTTTTCAAGAAAAAGTCCTGGAATATATGCAAGGCCGACGCCAAAGATTTTGGGGCTCAAGGCAAACTTATAAAATGAGGCCTTTTGAATAATAATTTTTTTTTTGCACAAAATATTTACGTATTTTTACAAAATAATAGGAAATGAACAAAATTTGTAAGCTGCTTTGTTTAAATTTTTATGTTCTTTGTTTAAACCTTCTTCATTATCGTTCTCATTAATATCCTCTTGATCACCAAATTTTCATCTCCAATCAAAACTTCTTCATTTTCTTTCTTATGCCCATTTCCAGTTTCATTCAATTTAAAAATAAATTTATCAAGAACTCCCGTTTGGAATTGCATAAATTTTTCTACCTTTTGCTTCTTCTTTAATTTTTCCCATCCAGAAATATACTTTCTAGGAGGCATGGTTTAAATACACAACAATCCAAAAATCAATCTAAAAAAACTCAACCACAACGAAATAAAGGAACAATGGAACCTCGTTTGGCGAATTTGTAAATCAACTTTGAAAGCCTTTCTTCGATAAAAAAATCCTGAAAAATACATAAAAAATTAACATCATTAACTTATTAAGAGGTGATATTAACAACATTTAACATAAAAAAAATGCATTTAGCATAGAAAATAACAACTTTTAGGATAAAAAATAATTTACAACATTTTTTAAAAGTTAATGACAGATTAATAATTAATAATATTTTTTTAAGTAAATGAAAGATTAATAACAATTTTTTTCAAGTTAACAGATTAATAACATTTTTTTAAGTTAACGACAAATTAATAATTAACAACATTTTTTTAAGTTAATGCCAGATTGATAATAACATGAACATAAATAAACAACTTAATAAAAAAAAGACTAAGAATCATCCTAAATAAAAAAACGAATACAACCTGATATTAAAATAATGCTATTAAATAAATCAGATTAATAAAAAATTAGAGGGACAAAAAAATTACACGGATAAAAAAAATTATAAATAAATAAAATTTAGATTAATAAAAAATAGAATACAAACCTCTTTATCTTTAATATATTTGGTTGAGAGTATTGTGAGTATTTTAAATAAAGGAGTTTAAAGAGAGATGGGTTAAGAAGAGGAATAGTTGCTGCGTGTAATTGTTTTGTGGGAATGAGTTAACTTTGCTCTTGGGATATGAAGGGAAGGAATAAATGAGGTAGGATTTTTTTTGGGATTTTATTTTTGTCTGTATACAGTATACTCATAAATTTTTGGGCCTATAAAAACACATCATATTTGAGGGCCCAAGGCGATTGCCTCGTCAGCCTACCCCTTGGGCCGGCTCTCACGTGTACAGATTAGACATACTAATTACAAATTACAAATTTCTGAGTAATTGATTATTTACAACTATTGCTATCTATGGGTTTTATTTTGTGGAATGTCCTACTGTCCAACAGCTGGATTTTTGAAGTTTCATTATGAATATGCAAAGATGGAACTAATGGTAAAGCCATAAACATTTTAACTGACCCAAAAATAGTATCTAAATTTTGTTGAAACCAAAACTAAAACTAGCAATAGTCATGATTAACAAATGATTTCACTCAATACTTGTTTTCTCTTCTTAAAAAACACAAGGGTATCAGATGTGCTAAAAATATGTTAATTGCAATGACAAAACATTTCACTAAACAAAAGGTTATCTAAACTGATTAAAACAAAATCAGATGTGCTAAACATATGTTTAATTGGAATGATACATGAGCAAGATGTGACACCCCGCCTAATTAAATACCGGGTGATCGGTCCTTTATTAAATTATAATCAAGGTGAACGATTGGTTCATTCTTAGCATCACTGTCGTAAAAATAACTTTTCTAATTTAACACCCTAAATAGTTAAGCTAAGTGTCAAAACCATTTTAGACATTACTTTTCAAATTTTATTTATATAAACCAACATTTAAAACTTTACATCATTCATAATTAAAGAATCACACAACAACTATACTGGAACAAACAATCCAATTAAGTGATTCCAACATTAAAACTTAAAGGAAAACATCCTGACAGTAATAAGTCCCAACGTGTAAATACTGAAATAAACAAATCACAATATCCGATAAATAACTGAATAATGGAAAAAGGGCGACACATGCCCAACTGAATAAAGTGATAGAAGAGGAATCAAGAAATGAGGTCGTCTAAGCAACAGGACTGTAACTCACACCTAAGCTGCAGCGCGTTCATTCCAAAGGATACTATGCAAGACGCGCATGTGGCTGGGCACCTATAATACATAAATATATATACAAGAGAGAAAAGAAAATGGGAACGGGTCAGAGCCCGATTGTAAAAACGATTTAAAATTTGTTTAGCAAGTATTTAAAATGTTTACTGGCCAATGCAACAACATATTAGTGCGGCACTCCCTTGAGAAATTCTCACCTCCCTTCTAATGTGCACACCTATCGCACTCACCTTCCCAACGGTTTAACTTATCTTATCTTAGGTTGCTCGTAAGATT
Organism: Sambucus nigra; assembly: GCA_949130495.1. Lineage (NCBI taxonomy): Eukaryota > Viridiplantae > Streptophyta > Magnoliopsida > Dipsacales > Adoxaceae > Sambucus > Sambucus nigra. The sequence goes on along the minus strand of OX422209.1, from coordinate 320,171,943 downwards.
TAAACGAACAATTCAACTGTTTAAGAAGTAAATTTCATTTAATAACAAAGCTCCCATTTTAATTTTATTTTCTAATAAAGTTTCCCAGTATCATATTATACTTTTCAAAACAGGTATTTACAAATTGAAATCATTATTCATTTCTTACTTACCATAAACACAGTAGGAAATTCCAAATTTTAGAATTTAATATATATATTAAATACTCGTATAATATATATATTCTAACATCACCCCACATAAAAATTATGGTGCGGGCATACTCTGCTATCCAGTCCCCGTACCACTCGTACTAAGGGAAATACAAGTTCAGTATCACTCTCGAACTGTATTAACACAAACGCAAACAATATTGAGGTGAAGCATAGAGTTTCGGTCTCTAAGAGGTCAGCACATGCCCCCACGTCTCTTAGGTCATCAGACTTTCGATCCGATTAGCTTGTAGCAAAGGATCTCTATCTTCTAGGGTACAAGTCAATATCCCTCATAAAGGTCCCATCGAGATAAGACTGTCCCAGCGCGGTAACCTCGGGATAGCAAGTAGCGCGGGCATGATTTTCACACGTATATAATAGATGCATAAACACAGTCATATAAATATACTACTATAACTATATCATATTTAGGTACATCTCATAACCCATAATTATGATATTTATCCTTATTTCTCATTATTTAGTTATCACGTATAACAGTTCGTCTCTTACTTTAATTTGTGGAATTATCCTAACTAAATAAGTGACACTCGTGGATTCCTATCCTCCCAAGTGAAATTTCAGTAGGTACTCATTTACTCTTTTTTTTTTCAACGCAACTACCTTACTCGTCTCCCCCTTTTTATACATAGTTCCATTGTCCCTTATATGTAAACATCCCCGAAAAATGTAAATCTCGTCTTACATTAAAGATTTCATATTATCAATAAGTCCTACTGGTCTTCTTTATCTCCCAAAATATTTTACTAAGGATGTCTAAGGATTATTACTCATCTAAATTGAATTCATCTATTTAAAAGGGGATATATGAGTCTGCCAGGAGGGGTCGATCGATCGATGGTAGGACCTCGATCGATTGATGCGTCGATCGATCGACACTCCTAGTTCGATCGATCGATCAAACATGTATGGCGAACCTGCAGAAAACCAGTTACGGGTTCTATCATCCAACCTCATCCAAATCCAGATTTTTAACACCCAAACTCCTAGAAATTTTCACTACAAACATTATAAACCCAAACTAGAAATCTTCTACGTAAAGTATGTGAATTTTCATCAATATCCATGGATTAAAGGACCAAAACTTATATAAATCTCATGAACCCTAGAAATTTCTTTAACTTTGTTCTAATCAACCTTTTTCTAGAATTTCTACTTCTAATCCATCATAAACCCGTGGTTCAACCTCTACATATGAAGGGCGTTTCCAGAATATCATTTATATCATTACTACATGCAATTTTCCTATCTCCAACATGGGTTTTCTTTTATAAAACTCATCCTAATCAACCCTAGACTAACATGAATGATGCATTAACGAAATTAAGCAAGATAAATACTTGCCTGGGAATTCCAGAGTTCTGATTTGTGGACGAATTTGGTGTGGTTGCATTCCCCGTCGCGCGATCTACGTGTTGGTGGTGGTGGCGGTGCAACCGGATGAATTTTTGGCCTGGGATTGCTTAGAAAGATTTCTACCTTCCTCTCTAATGGTTGTTCTAAGGTTTTGAGTTTTCTAACCCTAAGGGACCATTCCAAATGGCTGATATAACTGAATAAATTTCATCGGTTTAATTACCCAAAAATGCAAAATGTCCAAAATACCCTCCCGGGATACTAAATAGGCCTAAAAACACCCCGAGACCCAAACTAAACCCTCGGGTCCACTTTTCAGACTATCTCGATCCTTCCGGACACTTTGGCACACTCAAAATGACCATACGAGCAACTTATAATTTGTTCACTTTTATTAATCAATATTTAGTCCCGACACGACACAGGCGCGTCCCGACTTAAATTTCCAAAATTGTCATTTTATTCACTCGTGACATTTAATAGTACCAATATTATATTACTTTACTCATTAGTAATAATAAAAAAGTTTCCAATGATTACTAACTCTCGTCACATTAGTAATTAAAAAAAATTAATTTTTGAATTTATATTAAACTAATAATTCACATTAAATTTAATAAATCCCCAAATTTAGAAAGCATAAAAATACGGGGTATTACATACTTCCCCCCTAATAACAGAATTTCGTCCCGAAATTCAGAAAATAAGGCATACCGTGTAAGAATAAATCTGGATATCTCTCGCGCATATCTGCCTCGCGCTCCCTGGTGGATTCCTCCACATTATGATACTCCCACTGGACACGTACGGGTGGAACTACCTTCGACCTCAATCTCCTCTCGCTATGGTCTAGGATAGCCACTGGTCTCTCCTCGTAAGAGCTGTCAGGATGTAAGTCTATCTCTTCTATCGCGATGTGGGTATGGGCCATATCATCCCGAAGGAATCGTCTCAACGACGAGATGTGGAATGCATCGTAGATGTGATGTAAATGTTCTGGCAGTCCCAATCTGTATGCTACCGGCCCATTTCTCTCGATAATGGAAAATGGTTTCACGTACCTCGGGGCCAATTTCCCTTTCTTTCTGAACCTCATCACTCCTTTCATATGAGATACACGTAGTAATACTTGGTCCCCCACATTAAACTCTCGAAAGAACCGTTTTGCATTGGCGTAGCTTTTCTGCCTGTCCTGGGCTACCCGAATGCTACTCATGATCATCTCAATACTCGCGAAGGTTTCCTGGATCACCTCTGGTCCTAGCAACTTGTTATCCCCCACCTCTATCCAACAAGTTTGGGAACGATAAGGCCTTCCATATAAAGCCTCGAATGGATCCATGCCAATCGTGAACTGATAAGAGTTATTATAAGCGAACTGTACCAGTGGAAGATGGGCTCTCAACCTCCTCCAAAATCAAGGACACACATGCGTAGCATATCCTCCAACATCTGATTAGTACGCTCTGTTTGTCCATCTGTCTGTGGGTGATAAGCTAAACTCAACCTCAACTCTGTACCCATAGCCTCCTGAAAGCTCTCCCAGAAACGCGATACAAAAATCTTATCTCTATCTGACACAATATTCTGGGGCACCCCATGTAATCTGACAATCTCAGCAATGAACAACTGAGCATACTGACCCGTGGTATAGTTTGTCTGCACCGGCAGAAAATGATCCACCTTGGTCAAACGGTCCACAATCACCCAGATGGAGTCGTGGCCCCGTTGTGATGTAGGAAACCCAGTAATAAAATCCATAGAAATACTCTCCCACTTTCACGCGAGTATTTCTAATGGCTGAAGCAACCCTAACGGTTTCTGATGGTCCACATTTACCAGCTGGCAGGTAGAACACTTGGATACAAACTCAGCAATGTCTTTTTTCATCCCACTCCACCAGTATTGTCGCCTCATATCCTGGTACATCTTATCTCCCCCAGGATGTACTGCAAATCGGGACCCGTGAGACTGGGTCATCACTGCCTGGCGTAAGTCTGCTCCTTCTGGGACCACCAATCTCCCATTAAACCTCAAACCTCCATCAGAACTAACAGAATATGACTCAGCACCCTCAGCTAAAAGTCGTACAATCTTCTCCTGGCAAAATGGGCCTACTGTCTGCGTCTGTATCACCCTCGTAACAATCTCGGGTGTCACTATCATGATAGATATGAAGGAACGGGCTACTGCGTCCTGGTTACCCAACTCTTTCCACTTTGCCTTCCAGATGTCCGCTACATCGTCTACTGGTCTACGGCTCAATGCATCGGCAACTACGTTGGCTTTCCCCGGATGGTATTGTATGTCAAACTGATAGTCCTTCATAAACTCTAACCACCTGCGCTAACACATATTCAGCTCTCGCTGAGTGAACAGGTACTGCAGTGACTTGTGGTCTGTGAACAAGTGAAATTTCTCTCCCAGTAAATAGTGCCTCCAAATCCTCAATGCAAAAATAAACGCTGCCAACTCTAGGTCGTGTGTGGGGTAATTCTTCTCATGCGGCTTAAGCTTGCGGGAGGCAAAAGCTATAACCTTCTCCTCCTGCTGAAGTACTCCCCCAAGTCCCCGTAAAGAGGCATCAGTGTAAACCAGATACTCCACGCCCGACTTAGGTAAAGCAAGGACCGATGATGAAGTAAGCTTGTCTTTCATCTCATCGAAGGCTAATTGACAAGCATCGTCCCATACATATGGTACCCCCTTGCGAGTTAGGTTTGTTAGTGGCCCCGCTATTTTGGAGAAACCCCGAATGAATATCTTATAGTATCCGTCTAATCCCAAGAAACTACGCACCTCCGTCGGTGTCGTGGGCTATCCCCACTCCCTCACCGCTGACACTTTACTCTGGTCAACTGCTATCCCTTGCTCAGAAACAACATGCCCCAAGAACTGCACTTCATGTAACCAGAACTCGCATTTCTCGTAGTTAGCATACAACTGATGCTCTCGTAGAGTCTGAAGAAACTGCCTCAAGTGCTCGGCATGCTCCCCCTCAGAGTGTGACTATATCAGGATATCATCTATGAAGACGATGACAAACTGATCCAAGAACTCTCTGAACACTCGGTTCATCAAGTCCATAAATACGGCTGGAGCATTTGTGAGTCCAAATGGCATCACCCTGAACTCATAGGACCCATATCTCGTCAAGAAAGCAGTCTTTGAAACATCCTGCTCCCTAATACGTAGCTGATGGTACCCTGACCTCAGATCTATCTTCGAAAAGAAAGTTGCCCCCCTCAGCTGGTCGAACAAATCATCGATTCGAGGCAACGGATACTTATTCCGTATCGTGACCTTGTTCAGTTCTCGGTATTCCACACATAGCCTAAGTGAACCATATCTCTTTTTCACAAACAAAACTGGAGCGCCTCAAGGTGAGGTACTCCTGCGAATGAATCCCTGACCTAATAGCTACTCTATCCGATCTCGTAACTCATGCATCTCCTCCGGTGCCATACGGTATTAAGCGCGTGCTATCGATCGAGTATCTGGTAATAAATCTATGACAAAATCTATCTCTCGATTGGGGGGTAGGCCTAGTATCTCCTGAAATACATCGGAATACTCATGACAACTGGGATCAAGTCTAAGGGAATCACAACCTCCTTAGAGGTATCCTCCTCTATGTAATACAAATGAGCGGTCGAGCCTCCCTCTGGGCGAGGCATCGCCACTATAAAAATCTCTTGCCCCGGAATAGCAAAGACAATACTCCCACCAAAACAATCTATCATGGTTCTGTAAGATGGGAGCCAATCCATACCGATAATAACATCGTGCTCATGCATATCTAAAACTAACATGTCTGCTGGTAATACTAAGCTACCAATCTCTACCCCCACACTCCGGCATATAAAAAAATGAGCGATCCACTCCCTAGTGGTGAGTCTACACACGTCACAGTGCCCTCTGCTGTGGTTAATAACTCTAAGGCCTTCGCAAAATGGGTAGCTATAAAATAGTGCATCGCCCCAATATCAAATAAAACCCGATCCATAGTACCATGGATTGGAAACATACCCTCAATCGCGGGTGGTGCCTGCGGAGCTGCTGCCTGGTGGACGTTATAGACACGTCCGTACTGTAACTGCCCCTGCTACACTAGAGCGGCTGGAATGGCTGGTAGGGATGGTACTTGAGCTGGTGCTGGGAGGGCGGCTGGAAAAAGTGGCCTATGTAGATCATTACGGGCACCCTGCTGCTGTGGGGCCCTATCACCCTCTGGACAATCCTGATGCTTATGGACATTCTTGTCACACATAAAACATCGGCCCCTGAAATTACCTCCCCTCTGACCCTGCTGACCACGGCCCTATTAGCCGTTATCGCCCCAGCATTGACCCTGTTGGCCCTGATGAAAAAGCTGTTGGCCTTGTTGGCCCTGCTGCTGACCCTGCTGCTGGCGGTGTTGGCCTTGTTGGCCCTGCTGACCCTGCCTAAATCCTCCAAATCCCTACCTGGAATCACCCGATCAGAATCGCTTGGCAGGGTCCCCCTGATGGGAACTCTACTCGTGCTGACGAGTCTGTCCCTGAGATGTCGGTGCTCCACTAGCACCACTACCCCCTGTTTTGCCCTGCTGGTCGGACTCTCCTGCCCGCTTGCTTCCCTGCAGATGGAAGCAGTGATCCTAGCAATGTAGTAAAGCAGCATTGAGTACATCTGTGAAACTACTCAGAGACAGATTTCCTATAAGGTGCTGACGGATCCTCCAAGCTAACCCGTCCACAAACAATAGTATCTTTTTACCCTCAGTGGGTGCCTCATCTAGAACTATAGTGAGAAGTCTTGTGAACTCCTCTTCATACTCAACAACGATATAATTCTCCTGCTTCAAGTTCAGTAACTTTCGCCTCATCTCAGTTTGCACGACGGATGGAAAGTACTTGCAGTCAAACTGCTCTCAGAATAACTAAATCGGAATAGTATCCCTCTCCTCCAAGGTGGTGGTAGACTCCCACCACTGCAAAGTGGCCCCCACTAGCTTAAATGAAGCCAACAACTGTTTCTGCACGTCCATGCACTCATATATACACAGATGCCTCTGGATATCTTTTTTCCATTGGCTGACGATGATGATATCTGAACTACCCGAGAACTCAGGGGGATGCCCTTTCTGAAAGGCATCCCTAACCCACTCCCATGCTGATGGAAGTTGTGCAGGTACTGGCGCCACTACCTGAATCTAGGGTGGGGCCTTTCTGTACTACCGCTAACGCGGCATTAACCGCCTGAGCAACAATAGCGGCTACCTCATTGTAACACCCCGCCCGTCCGAGGAGAGCGAACGGAGCGCCACTGTCGATAAAACTAAACTAATCCACAATATAATAAGGTATAGAGCATCTAAATCCCACAATATAAATAAGAGAATCCACTAATCTCAAATCTCTTCAAATTAAATACAACAATTCTCTCGAATAAAAATAACTATTTAACTATCTCGAAAAAAAATAAATCGCCAATGCTCTATACAACCAAAATAAATACAATCTTCTCTACTTGTATTCTCCAAATTCGCGCCACAAAAACGCAACAGACCCAAAACCCGAGGGTTGTCGTATACCTAAGCTCTGATACCACCTGTGACACCCCGACTAATTAAATACCGGGTAGCTACTCCTTTATTAAATTAATACAAAATGTCAAGTTGGTCCAGTTAACAACATCACTATCGAAAACATTTTAATAATTACAAACCACCTAGTATTTAGAAAGTAAGATGTCAAATTTTAAATTAAGTCTGATTAACATACAATAAAAGAATTATGAAAGAATATCATAACCATACACCATAAAGTCTCAATAAAGTAACCAACACATAATAATAAGTCCGGAGGAAAAACTCCTCACCACCCTCCCGCAACTGAAATAAATAAAACAGTGTATCCTGAATTAATTACATGCCAAAGATCTGAATAACTGAAATAAGAAATGTCTCTAATAGAAATGGGCGACATGCCCTACAAATGATGAAACTGAATATGGAGTCAAGACAAAAGAAACGTCTACTATCAAGGCCCTGTAACTTCCACAACAGCTACAACTCGTCACCTGAATGGAAATCCTATGCATGGTGTCCTTGTGGCTGGGCACCTAAAAGGTTTTTACAAAAATAGATTTGAAAGCAAACGGGTCAGAGCCCGAAAGTGGAGAGTATTTTAAAAATAGAAAGTTTTTTAATAACATTAAAACAATGAATGCAAAATACATGCTAGGACGTGCTCTCACATGCAATACTCACCTCTCGACTACTTGTGCACTCCTAACGTGTAGTACCCATCTAAGTGGTATTTATATCTAACTAAACCGACATAAGTTCTAACCCATCTACTCGATTCACAACATGAATTCCCAATGTTATCACTTGAATAGATAGCTTTACTTAAACTTGGATTCTCAATTATTAGCATTACCACTTACTGGAGGTTATCCCCTTATTTATCTTCTCAAGGAGTTACTCTAAATTATTCTCATAATTTAACATGACAAGTCTGTTCATTTAACCGTATATCATTCACTTCATAAATATACAATACAAGCACCCCGAGACAAAGCTGCGGTGCACACATACTCTGCTATCCATCCCGGTACCTCACGTGCATAAGGATCACGCATTTCGAATCTCTCAGGAATCGTTCTCAGATAACAATAATCACAATCAATGGAGGCAAACACAGTCACCTCACATGGGTCACGCACATACCTACTCTCCCACGATCAGCAGACTTATTAACTTCCCAATAAGTCCTTCTCTGACCTATGTTCTCGACGTACCAATCTATATCCCCCTGTAGGCACACAAAGATTAGATGGCCCTAAGAGAATGCAAACCTCCCTTGATAGCAAGTATGGTAGGTATGTCATACACATAAAATCATATACATATACTAAGCATGCACACATCTTAGTAATTACCATAATTTATTAGTGGTATACTTCTAATTCACATACCAACTTATAATTTTACACCTTTCATATGTTCGGTTCGTATGTATTTAAGTCATCAATTATTCTCACAACGTGATTAGTCACTCGCGTCCTAATCCAAAAATATTATTTGGTTCTAATCACACTTATATATTTATTATGCTTCCAGCGTAATTCTCTTTGATGTAGAGCCCTATGCTTAGGACTGTTGATATCTTTGGTGAGATTTCGTTCTCCTACTTCGATATATAGGATAGTGAATCTTATTTGCAATCAGGTGTGTTCGTGTGCCAAACGATATAGTACGTTAGGTGAAGACAGTTGGACGAATAGCAGTAGGCAAGGATCAGTTGAGATTAATAAATTAATTAAGGGAAGACCGTAGTCGAGGTCACCCATATCAGGGTACGGAAGTCCTGGACGGTCCAGACAGCCAAGGCGCAACTTATGAGTTCCAAGCACAACAATAGTTGAAGGTAGGGTCAATTGAGACTCACCCAACAAGGTTGGATTGAGAGAGAAAGAGTTGGGTGGGACATCGAGAAAACCAGCGGTGGAAATACTTGAAAGGCGAAGATGGCATGTGCTAGCCAAACGAACGCAATGTATCCAAAGGCTTGGACATATGTCAGGATATGACCAATTGAGAGTGGAAATTTAGAGAAATTTTTCCTTGACTCGTAAGAGAGGAGATTCAATGGTGAGAAACAAACAACCCACTTAAAAGTGGAATGTGATGTCGAGAAGGCGTACACGAATGATTTGACCATAAATTCCTTGATAAAATGTATAGGATGAAAATCGAATGTCGTTCTGAACTCACACGAGAGGTCCGGACAGAGGTCACTTTGTGAGAAGAAATAAAATTATTTAGGGAACCTTACACCGGGTGGAGAAGGTGGTATGGAGAAGAGGATGTTAAATGGATAATCTACATACAAGAAGAATTGTTAGCTCTTATGGGGAATTCTGCTTGGATGATAAATACAGATTGTGATAATATCGCGTGGTGTAAATTTGGAGGTAAATGTTCCCTTGGGTAGGGAGATATAAATCGAAGAATTTTTATAGAATAAGACTAGGAAAAGAGTGTTGGAGAAAAACCACAAGGAGGAAGACCCAATGGAGAAACTGTTAAAATAATTTGATAGCGAAATTACTACCGAGCGATGGTAATTTCAGTAAGAGAGGTGGAAAACTAGTAGCGTGTTCCTTAGGTACATCAAGCTAAGGGAACAATGGAGATAGTCTTCAGAGCTGAGACTACCAACGTCCGAGGAAAGGACCACTTAACATGGTCAGGGTGACTGGAAATAAGTGGAGTAGGTGTAGAGGTACTTTGTGGGAGTGAAAACCCGTACATTATAAAAATTTTCCGATACAAGAGTAGGGATCAAGGTATTGTGCCTGGAGAGGGCGACAATTATTGAAATATTTGGTGTGGTACGGACAGGTGTTAAGACCAGAAACCATTAGAGCAGCCAGGACGATTATCAGGATGGAAGTAGGAGTTATATTCTCAGATGATGTTGCATGTTAGTTGTGATATAAACAGGTTACTACAATGGTTATTGTTGTTATTGTCACTTTTGCTTGAGAGTTGAGTTTAGTCAGTATCGGCAATTTTGTTTATGTGAACATTTTTTTTTCGCTGATAGTGTGGGAATTACTTTTATTGTCATCCGCGGAGGATGAATGGGTATATTAATAGCGGTTTATGCTTTATCGAAATTACTCGTTTTAGTGCTGTGTTATACGAGTATTATATGATCTTAATTATTGTTTTATATATATGATTATACCGATAGTGTTCTGGTATTGCAAGTTTATTGGGATTACTACATCGGGGTAGCATGTTTTGTTCTGGTGAGGCCCCATCTGTTAGAGGGCCGGGCTCGCAATTGTACTTTTGTGCATATATGTATATATATATATATATATATATATATATATATATATATATGTTGTAATTTCAAAGTATAATGGTCTCGGACATTTAATCCCAGTATGCGTAGGGATTTCATTGTTAGGAGTCGTATGTAATTGATTTACTAGTCAACAAAGAGTTAGTTGGTTTTTATAATTAATGATAGAGAGGTCGTAACAAAAAGAGTGCATTGTTTTATCACCCGTTAGAGATTTGGAAGTTTATACTCATAGTTGTGTGTCTGGGGACGGGAATTTGAGGGTCTCAAATATCTCGCATGTTGTATATGAAATGTGATTTCCATCACTGTAAAGAGAAAAGTGTCTTTCAGAAGGAGTTCTTTGTTTATGTATAATTGCGAACTGAGATGAAACTTTGTTGTTAAAAGACGAGAGTGTAGGGGTACATATTATGGACAGGGCTTAACGGATTCCGATGACCAACAATGTTAGGTAGTAGTGTATCGGGGGGGTTCCTTGTTTGGATTTTGCTTTGCGAGACGCCCCATGCATGAAACTTAGCGTAAGGTTAGTAGTAAGGAAATGTGTGGCCCTTCGTTCATGATTGGGATACCTCTATCGTTATGGGAGTACGTAGTTATGACGGTAAGTTACAAGGAGTAAATTATGATGTACGGCCATTAGAGCCAGTTGTTAGTAAATTATGATATAAGTACTAATAATGTTGGTTTTGTCACGGCGTGTTGAAGGATGCATTGAGGATAAGGAGGATTTAGGATTTCTAATTCAGAAGCGATTGAGAACACCCAAGTGGTATAGCACCGTTGTATTTACAGTGACAATAAAGAGTTTGGGATTTGTATGAAGCGTATATAATGTTTAAAAACCGTATGGTTGGATTGTAAGGGGCATAGACATCTTGAATTGCTAAAGTGTAAATCAAAGGAAGAGGGAACATAGACGGGTGAGATTATTACTTATGAGATTAAATGTCATAAGAAAAGGTGTAAGTGAATATCATGTGTAGTCAGTATAGCACGTTCAAACTTGGAGAAAAGGCAGTAAAAAGCCATTTAATAAAAGGATATCTCTTGAGAAGGCGAATAAATTATTATGAGCAATTTGGAGTAGAGTTTCGATCAACCGAATGTTGAGGGTGACTCAAGAGTAAATAGAGTGAGAATATCAATCAGGTATAAAGTCGAGATATGCACAAAGTGGTGAAAAGTGTAAAGGTCCAAACTTTTGAACTTGTCGGGAGAATAAGATCATTAAGTATCATTTAACGGGGAAAATTTTATGTGAATATCGACATTGAAAGAGGGATAGTAAGTAGTAGAACAGTTGGGGTTAGATGATCAACCAAATAATTTTGTATCAAGACGACGATTCCAAGAATGGGAGGGTTAAATTAGAGAATATTCTTGAGAGGTAGCCAACTTATTGATAAGTAATGAGTTCCTTCGATTATGTGGGACATGTGGCCCAGAAGGAGAGAAATTGTTATATACTTGGGGTGATTTACACTATTAGATAGTGAACACGCCGGTACGTGGTTCGACGTAGTACTATTTAGAACTGTGATGAGATCCCCGAAATCCACCTTTAACATGGGGTAACAAGAAGTAGAGGAAATACGTTTCACTTGGACTAGGCTGTATCACCTATGGCCCGAGGTGTAGGCGCAAGGTGATTGGCGACTGGTGGGCTGTATAAAATAATGTTGAATTCATTTTGATATTTTTATTTTCCAAATCGAGAAACTAGTAAGCAAGGTACATTGTGGTAATGGGAAGAAAATATTATCTAATAGTAGAGCTGGGTGAAACCACCCGTATCTATTTATGGGAGACAAGGTGCTTAAAAAGGTTTGTGTGACACCAACAAGCTGAAGTGGTTTTCCCTTGTGTAAAAGTCACAACGTCGGGATATTTCAAGGAATGGACAAGCGTAGTCAGATGTGTTATTGATTCATCCCAAGATGGGAGTTTGGTGGTTTGATAAACGTGGGAGTTAGTCGTGAGGTGCGGACTCACACTACTAATAAAAAAAATAAAAAAAATAATAATGCGGCTAATGATGTATAGGCTATTTTTATTCAAATGTTGTTTAATAAGAGCATGATGTGAGGTGCATTTATCGAAGATTATTCTGATAAGGTATCAAGTATGTTAAAGAAGCTTGTTGTGAACAAGGGCTTTAGTGATTGGGATTTTCTTTATATTTTGTTTGGAACACTGGAGGGTACCGAATTTTTCCAGGTATGCCTTATTTTTCCGAATTTCGGGACAAAATTCTGTTATTAGGGGGGAAGTGTGTAATACCCCGTACTTTTATTGATATTTATTTATGGGATTAATTAAATTAAGTGTGAATTAATTGAGAATTAATCCAGATATAATACTAACGAGATGTGAGTTGGTATTTGATTGTAATGTGTATATATGGCAATATATGAATATTGTAAATATTGAAATTGTCGCGAGACTGAAATACGGCAATTTGGGAAATTTTGTTGGGACGCGCGTGACGGTCGCGTCAGGAATGTAATTATTTAAATTAAAAAGTAAATTTTATTTTTATCAACCAAATGGTCATTTTGAGTGCGCCAACGTGTCCATAAGGGTCGAAATAGTCAGAAAACACTAGCCGGGGGTTTAGTTTGGGTCCCGGGGCATTATTGGGCCATACCGGCAACTAAAAAGTGTATTTTGGTAATTTTGAAATTTGGGGATTTATGACCAACGAATTTTGGGAATAAAAATAGGGAATTTAATAACCCACTAACCCATTACCAACACTTAAGTGATTAGAGGGCAACGGGAGTTAGAGGAGGAAGTTAGAGAGAGTTTCCAAAGAGGAAACACAACCTCCATCTTCAACCTTCAACCTTGGGAGAAAAAGAGAGAGTGCAACCTTCATCATTCTACACCAAATTCAGAGAATAATCCAAGGCATGTGGTTTAACTTCGTTAATTTCAAGCGAATGCTTCTTCCATGCTTAGAAAATTGATATATTTGCATTGTATTGAGAGATTTATAAAAACCCATGAAATTGGAGTTTTAAATTCAGATATTGAGATAGGTTTGCATGTAGAATTGTTATTGGGTGATTAGACTAAAAGAATTACTAATTTTTATGTTACAAAAACGGATTTATTTATGGAAATTGATGACTTTAAATTTCTAGGGTTCATGTTCATAAGATTTGGGAAAAATTGGGGAGTTATGATAATTAGATGATGTTTAGAAAGATTTGACCCTATAAAAATGTTGAGTTATGACCAATGAATGTTTAGTGATGATTAGAAACCTTAAAATACTGTTGGGACGACTTTTAGATGAGATTAGAGGTGAAGAAAATTGAGAAAAACGAGATAGGAAAATTCTGGGTTCGAAACTGTCACCTCGTTAGAAGACCTGCCCAGGTCATTCGAACGAGCTCGTTCGAACGAGCTTCTAACGAGCTGGCAGTTTGCCTTCTAACGAGTTGGAAGTTCGTTCGATGCCTTTCGTTCGAACGATATCTCATTAGATGCCCATTTCGTTTGAACGAACTCTTGTTCGAACGACCTCGTTCGAACGAGACTTCTAACGAGTTGACAGATTGACCTTTTTGGCCTGATTTGATTTCTAATGTCCCGTAACCATATTTAATTATAGAGATAAATATAGAAGTGTGATTGGAACCAAATAATATTTGTGGATTAGGACGCGAGTGACTAATCACGTTGTGAGAATAATTGATGACTTAAATACATACGAACCGAACATATGAAAGGTGTAAAATTATAAGTTGGTATGTGAATTAGAAGTATACCACTAATAAATTATGGTAATTACTAAGATGTGTGCATGCTTAGTATATGTATATGTATATGATTTTATGTGTATGACATACCTACCATACTTGTTATCACGGGAGGTTTGCGTTCGCTTAGAGCCATCTAATCTTTGTGTGCCTACGGGGGGATATAGATTGGTACCTGGAGAACATAAGTCAGAGAAGGACTTATTGGGAAGTTAATAAGTCTGCTGATCGTGGGAGCGTAGGTATGTGCGTGACCCATGTGATGTGATTGTGTTCGCCTCCATTGATTTTGATTGTTGTTATCTGAGAACGATTCCTGAGAGATTCGGAATGCGTGATCCTTATGTATGTGAGGTACCAGAATGGATAGCAGAGTATGTGTGCACCGCAGCTTTGTCTCGGGGTGCTTGTATTGTATATTTACGATGTGAATGATATACGGTTAAATGAACAGACTTGTCATGTTAAATTATGAGAATAATTTAGAGTAACTCATTGAGAAGATAAATAAGGGGATAACCTGCAGTTAGTGGTAATGCTAATAATTGAGAATCCAAGTTTAAGTAAAGCTATCTATTCAAGTGATAACATTGGGAATTCATGTTGTGAATCGAGTAGATGGGTTAGAACTTATGTCGGTTTTGTTAGATATAAATACCACTTAGATGGGTAATGTACGTTGGGAGTGCACAAGTAGTCAAGAGGTGAGTATTGCATGTGAGATCACATCCTAACATGTATTTTGCATTCATTGTTTTAATGTTATTAAAACACTTGCTATTTTTAAAATACTCTCCACTTTCGGGCTCTGACCCGTTTGCTTTCAAATCTATTTTTGTAAAAACCTTTTAGGTGCCCAGCCACAAGGACACCATGCATAGGATTTCCATTCAGTTGACGAGCTGTAGCTGTTGTGGAAGTTACAGGGCCTTGCTAGTATACTCTTCTTTTGTCTTGACTCCATATTCAGTTTCATCATTTGTAGGTCATGTCGCCCATTTCTATTAGTGACATTTCTTATTTCAGTTATTCAAATCTTTGGCATGTAATTAATTCAGGATACACTATTTTATTTATTTCAGTTGTGGGAAGGTGGTGAGGAGTTTTTCCTCCGGACTTATTATTATGTGTTGGTTACTTTATTGAGACTTTATGGTGTATGGTTATGATATTCTTTCATAATTCTTTTATTGTATGTTAATCAGACTTAATTTAAAATTTGACATCTTACTATCTAAATACTAGGTGGTTAGTAATGATTAAAATGTTTTCGACAGTGATGCTCTTAACTGGACCAGCTTGACATTTTGTATTAATTTAATAAAGGAGTATCTACCCGGTATTTAATTAGTCGGGGTGTCACACTCATTAGCATTCATCGTTCCCTGAGCCGGAGCTACTAGCTGCTCGTCTTGGGCACGCCTATCCTTTGGTGCACGTATCAGAGGCATCTCAAACGTGAAGAAATTTATTAGTCTACAGTTATTATCAAATCTCAAATAGCCGAAGACGTAATTGTAAATTCAAGAATACAACAATCCTAAAATAGGGCTCTATAACAAAAATGCTAAGCTGAAAGCGAAATAAGCCGTACAAATTCTAAGGACACTAGAACTTGATGCTCTGATACCACCTGTAACACCCCGCCTAATTAAATACCGGGTGATCAGTCCTTTATTAAATTATAATCAAGGTGAACGGTTGGTTCATTCTTAGCATCACTGTGTAAAATAACTTTTCCAATTTAACACCCTAAATAATTAAGCTAAGTGTCAAAACCATTTTAGACATTAATTTTCAAATTTTATTTATATAAACCAACATTTAAAACTTTACATCATTCATAATTAAAGAATCACACAACAACTATACTGGAACAAACAATCCAATTAAGTGATTTCAATATTAAAACTTAAAGGAAAACATCCTGACAATAATATGTCCCAATGTGTAAATACTGAAATAAACAAATCACAATATCCGATAAATAACTCAATAATGGAAAAAGGGCGACACATGCCCAACTGAATAAAGTGCAAGAAGAGGGATCAGGAAATGAGGTCATCTAAGCAAGAGGCCTGCAACTCCCACCTAAGCTGGAGCGCGTTCCTTCCAAAGGATCCTATGCAAGACGCCCCTGTGGCTGGGCATATGTAATACATACATATATATACAAGAGAGAAAAGAAAATGGAAACGGGTCAGAGCCCGATTGTAAAAACGATTTAAAATTTGTTTAGCAAGTATTTAAAATGTTCACTGGCCAATGCAACAACATATTAGTGCGGCACTCCCTTGAGAAATTCTAACCTCTCTTCTACTGTGCACACCTATCGCACTAACCTTCCCAACGGTTTAACTTATCTTATCTGAGGTTGCTCGTAAGATTTAAACTGACAATTCAACTGTTTAAGAAGTAAATTTCATTTAATAACAAATCTCCCATTTTAATTTAATTTTCTAATAAAGTTTCCCAGTATCATATTATACTTTTCAAAACAAGTATTTCCAAATTGAAATAATTATTCATTTCTTACTTACCATAAACACAGTAGGAAATTCCAAATTTCAGGATTTAATATATATATATATATTTAAATACTCGTATAATATATATATATTCTAACAGTACCCCACATAAAAATTATGGTGCGGCCATACTCTGCTATCCAATCCCCGTATCACTCGTACTATGGGAAATACAAGTTCGACATCACTCTCGAACTGTATTAACACAAACACAAACAATATTGAGGCGAAGCATAGAGTTCCGATCTCTAAGAGGTCAGCACATGCCCCCACGTCTCTTTGGCCGTCTGACTATCGATCCAATTATCCTGTACCAAAGGATCTCTATCGTCTAGGGTACGAGTCAATATCCCCCATAAAGGTCCCATCGAGATAAGACTGTCCCAGCGCGGTAGCCTCAGGGATAGCAAGTAGCTCGAGCATGATTTTCGCACGTATATAGTATATATGCATAAACACAATCATATAAATATAATACTATTACTATATCAAATTTAGGTACATCTCATAACCCATAATTATGCTATTTATCCTTATTTCTCATTATTTAGTTATCACGTATAACGGTTCGTCTCTTACTTTAATTTGTGGAATTATCCCAACTTATTAAGTGACACTCGTGGATTCCTATCCTCCCAAGTGAAATTTCAGTAGGTACTCATTTACTTTTTTTTTCAACGTAACTACCTTACTCGTCTCCCCCTTTTTATACATAGTTCCATTGTCCCTTATATGTAAACATCCCCGAAAAATATGAATCTCGGCTTACATTAAAGATTTCATATTATCAATAAGTCCTACTGGTCTTCTTTATCTCCCAAAATATTTTAATAAGGATGTCCAAGGATTATTACTCATCTAAATTGAATTCAGCTATTTAAAAGGGGAAATATGAGTATGCCAGGAGGGGTCGATCGATCGATGGCAGGAGCTCGATCGATCGATGCGTCGATCGATCGACACTCCTGGTTTGATCGATCGATCAAACAGGTATGACAAACCTGAAGAAAAACCAGTTACGGGTTCTATCATCCAACCTCATCCAAATCCATATTTTTAACACCCAAACTCCTAGATTTTTGCACTACAAACATTATAAACCCAAACTAGCAATCTTCTACGTAAAGCATGTGAATTTTCATCAATATCCATGGATTAAAGGACCAAAACTTATATAAATCTCATGAACCCTAGAAATTTCTTTAACTTTGTTCTAATCAACCTTTTTCCAGAATTTATACTTCTAATCCATCATAAATCCTTGGTTCAACCTCTACATATGAAGGGTGTTTCCAGAATATCATTTATATCATTACTACTTGCAATTTTCCTATCTCCAACATGGGTTTTCTTCTATGAAACTAATCCTAATCAACCCTAGACTAACATGAATGATGCATTAACGAAATTAAGCAAGATAAATACTTGCCTGGGAATTTCAGAGTTCTGATTTGTGAACGAATTTGGTGTGGTTGCGTTCCCCGTCGCGCGATCTACGTGTTGGTGGTGGTGGTGGTGCAACCGGATAAATTTTTTGCCTTGGATTGCTTGGAAAGCTTTCTACCTTCTTCTCTAATGGACGTTCTAAGGTTTTGAGTTTTCTAACCCTAAGGGACCATTCCAAATGGCTGATATAAACTAATAAATTTCATGGGTTTAATTACCCAAAAATGCAAAATGTCCAAAATACCTTCCCGGGATACTAAATAGGCCTAAAAACAACTCGAGACCCAAACTAAACCCCTGGGTACAATTTTTTGACTATCTCGACCCTTTCGGACACTTTGGCGCACTCAAAAGGACCATACGAGCAACTTATAATTTATTCAATTTTATTAATCAATATTTAGTCCCGACACGACACAGGTGCGTCCCGACTTAAATTTTCAATATTGTCATTTTATTTACTCGTGAAATTTAATAGTACCAATATTATATTACTTTACTCATTAGTAATATTCAACAAGTTTCCAATGATTACTAACTCTCGTCACGTTAATAATTAAAAATAATTCATTTCTGGATTTATATTAAATTAATAACTCACATTAAATTTAGTAAATTCCCAAATTTAGAAAGCATAAAAATACGGGGTATTACACAAGAATCATTTTACCGAACCACCCTTAAAACGGGTACCTAAAAAAATTTAAAATGATGAAACTAATCTCAGCATAATTGAGAAACAATAAAACCAACCTCACCTTTTATACTAACACAATGAAGCCAAAACCAAAATCAAAACCCACATGTGCATCTTTTCCCAAGTTTGATATATTGCAATAGGTAAAGAACTAACCCTAAAAGAATTCACCTTTTGTTAATCATGACTGTTGATACCAAATTTAGTCTGGTGACATGGCTCAATAAAGTGAAGACACGTGGCAATCTACGTGGCAACGACAAACACTTCCGAGGAACGATACTACAACGAGGAACACTGCTTCCCCGAGGAACTCATACGCTCCGAGGAACTCTTAAACATTGAGAAGCTTAGGTGGTCCGTGCAACTCAGGCGGTCTGAGCTGCACCTCGAATAAAGCATTAATAGTAGGATAACCAACAGTTTGACTGTTCATTAAATGCTTATCATTCAGACGCACACGTTAAAGGGGCATTGAATGTATTACCCTTTCATATGTACATCATTTAATGTATTACCCTTTCACATTACAGCCTCAAGGCTATAAATACATTGTACAGTCCTCATTGGAGTGGGACCGAAATTTCTTGATAGAACTTGTAATCGAGAATTCCCAAACACTCAGCAATAACATAACAGTGGACGTAGGCCATTCTTATAAGGCTTAACCACTTTAAAAACTATTTGTTTCATTTATTTTATCAGTGATTGAATAATTAGATACGATCTAATTTTTTTATATCAACAGATTGGCGCCGTCTATGGGAAACGACTGGCAATATCGTTTTTCATAAAAAATAATTCATCAGAAATGGCTGATATTCCCGAATCCAGCAATCGAAACGCTGGAAGCCCTCCAAATCCATCTGCTCCGCTAAATATTCCAGATCTGGCTGGAATAATGACAAATCTGGCTCAGGGTCAAACCGTCATGTAAGAAACTATGCGATAACTCATACAAACCCTCCATGGCGGTGCACCAACTCATTCAAGACTGCGGAGTATTAAAGAAAAACTCGTGCACCATCCTCGGGTACTAGGCGTACTAATTCATATCGCAATGAGGAGTCTGAAGATTTTTCTTATCAACCTAGACGAACTTTGTCAGTGCGAGCCACAGATACTGAACAACGTATCACTCTTTCTCCAGAAATGACTAGTGTGCTAGAGAGGTTAAGCAGGGTATCTCATTTCGATCGATTAGGTCCTAGGAGGAGCAAAAGTCCTCCTCGAGCCCCATCGAAGAGTTTTCGATGACCATCAGACTTAAGGGAAGGATCTGCCCAGTCGCGACTAGTTGCTCGTCAAGATAGATCCCAGGAAGCCACCTCAACATGATCAGTTGCTCGAACCAACAGGCCCGAGGAAGAAAATGATGCATGGAAAGGCTCTATTCAAAGGCTGGAGGATAGATTGGGGGAAATGGTTAAAGCTAAGAAACCCCTACAACGAACCTTTGTTCGAGGAACACCTTTTGTCCAGGCCATTGTAGATTTTCCAACACCATCAAAATCCAAAGCACCTGTTGTGACCCCCAAATATGATGGAAAGACTGATCTTGTCCTTAATATAGAATAATACCAAGCTGCAGTAGACATCTATGCTGTTCCAAATGAGATGAGATGCAGGACATTCTCGGGAACTCTTACCGGATCTGCTCAAATATGGTATAATAATCTTCCTCGGGGTAAGATCTCAACTTTTCTTCAACTGGCCGAGTTATTCATTGGGAATTTTTGATTTAGGGCAAAGCCAGTTAAACGAGTAGCACATTTGTTAAGTGTTAGACAAAAAGCTGGTGAAAGCACCAGAGATTATATAACCCGTTTTAATAACGAGAAACTTGAAGTCATTGATTATGAGGAGAAGACAGCGATTACTGCTTTTATGAGTGGACTACTGCCCAACAAGTTGTACTACACTTTGGCCAAAGATCCACCTAGAACCATGTCAGACCTGATGGGAAAAGCGTCCAAGATTATGAATATCGAGGAGGCTATGGCTGTGAAGAAGAACTTGGATGCTAAAGAAACCAAGGTGGAAGGTGATAAAGCTAAGAAGAAAGATCATAAAACAATGGTAATGACAAACATTAAAAAACTAGGTCGGTATGGGACGTAATGAAGAAATTTGATAATTATACTCCTTTGAAGAAGGATATCAACCATGTTCTAGAGAAAATCAAGAACAAAGAGGAGTTAAACTGTCCAGAGAAAATGAAGGCAGACCCTGACAAGAGGAATAAGGAGAAGTATTGCGAGTTTCATAAAGATCATGGCCATATGACCAAAAAGTGCATAGCTCTTCAAAATGAGATCGAAACACTCATCAGACGAGGAAAGCTGGCAAAGTATGTTGATCGTGGAAGTAGAAACAACGACCGAACAAGAGAAAGGTCTAGATCTCCTCGTCGAGCAGAGGAGAACAAGAAAACAAACCATGAAGTTGATCCCGAAGATGACCCCGATCTTCCCAAGAGACCAAGGCAGCCAGAACGAGTGGTATTTTCAATACGCTTTGTGTCATTTAACTATAATGTTATAACAGGTGGAGACGCAGGAGGAGGAGACCTTATTGTCGAGAGAAAAGCTTACCTCTGTGAGGCTCAAGCTTGCTCATACATTCAATAAATAAATCTAGCTAAGGAGGATCGCCCGAGAAAGGTAAATAAAGAGAAATTGGTCATTGGTTTCTCAAAGAATGATCTCGCAGGTGTTCTATATCCTCATGATGACCCATTGGTGATAAAAATGAGGATGAAGGAAGTAATAATTTCAAGAGTACTGGTCGACAATGGTAGCTCGGTAGACATCATATTTTACTCGTGCTTCGATAGTTTAAATCTAAACCTATCTCAACTGGAGCCTTATCATAGACCCCTCCTCAGTTTTGCTGGCGAGAAAGTATTTCCACTTGGGACGATCAAGTTGGATATATTCATTGGTACGTGGCTTGCTTGTCGAACAGAAAGAATACGCTTCTTCGTGATGGATAAGAATGTTCAATCATCATATAATATATCATCATGGGAAGAGTAGGATTGAAGAAGTTTGAGGCTCTACCATCTACAGTGCATCAGTGCCTAAAATTTCTAATAAATTTTAGAGTAGGAGTTGTGAAAGGTGATCAGAAAGTAGCTCGAGAATGCTATTATTCATCCGCCGAGCAAGAAGAACTGGAGGAATCAAGAAAAAAGACTACTACCTATCAAGTGGATGAAGGTGCATAAATTGAAACATTGGATCCTAGAGATGAGTATCAACTCGTGAAGGGTCAAGTGGTGGAAGCTACTGAAAACATCATTCTGGACGACGAGCACCTTGAGCGAACTACTCAAATAGGTTCGTCGTTGGAAACCTCACTAAAACAAGAATTGATAACTTTCCTTAAAAGCAGAAAGCAAACTTTGCGTGGAGTCATGAAGATATGCCTGGGATAGACCCAAATTTCTTATGTCACGAGCGCAATGTGAATAAGGAGATCAAGCCAGTGAAGCAGAGAAGAAAAGTGTTCATCCCCGAGAAGAATCAAGCTATACAGGAGGAAGTCAAGAAGTTCCAGAAAGCTTGCTTCATTGAAGATGTTAAATATCCAGACTGGTTAGCCAATGTGGTGATGGTAAAGAAGAAAAACAATAAGTGGAGGATGTGTGTAGACTTCACCGACCTCAACAAAGCATGACCAAAGGATCACTTTCCTTTGCCCCGAATTGATCAACTGGTGGATGCTACCTCGGGACACGAGCTGCTGAGCTTCATGGATGCTTATTCGGGTTACAATCAGATTAAAATGAAACCTGAAGACATGGAGAGTACTTCTTTCATTACACCTAGGGGAACTTATTGTTATAATGTTATGCCTTTTGGTTTGAAAAATACAGGTGCGACATATCAGCGGCTGATGAACAAGGTCTTTGTTGAACAAATCAGTTGCAATATGGAAGTCTATGTTGACGATATGCTGACAAAAAGAAAGAAAGCTGTCGATCATCTAGTTGATTTAAGCCAGACTTTTGATCAACTGGATAAATATCAAATGAAGCTGAACCCGACGAAGTGCATATTTGGAGTACGAGAAGGCATGTTTATCGGATACATTGTTAATCAACGAGGCATTGAAGCACAAAGCTCTATTAGGACTGCGATCTCCAACGACGAAGAAGAAAGTACAGAGTCTCACATGACGAGTAGCGGCACTCAACAGATTTATGTCATGAGCAACTGATAGATGTCTTCCATTCTTCAAGATACTCCGAAAGACTTTTGAGTGGAATGATGAATGTGAGAAGGCTTTTCAAGACTTGAAGAAATACTTAGGAGCACCTCCACTGTTATCCAGGCCAGTGATGGGAGAAAAATTATACTTATATCTTCCAGTTTCCGAAAATGCAGTTAGCTCGGCGTTGATCAGAGTCGAGAATGGAGTACAAAAACCAATTTATTATACGAGTAAGGCCTTCCGAGGAGTAGAGATCTGATATCCAAGGCTGGAAAAGTTAGCACTGGCGCTGATTGAGGCGAGTAGAAGAATGAGGCCATACTTCCAGGCTCATACCATAGTAGTATATACTGATATGCCATTGAGGCAAACCCTTCATAAACTAGAAAAATCAGGGAGATTGGTGTACTGGGCAATAGAGCTCGGTGAATATGATATAGTTTATAAACCAAGATCGTCGCTAAAAGGGCAAGTTGTAGCAGATTTTATAGCAGATTTCACCTATCCTGATACCCCTGAGGAGAAAAAGTTGCTCACTGATCAACCTGTGGATGTTACAGGATCATCAAAAATAAGCTCAGACCAACTCCGATTGGTAAAAGGGTAAGTTGATGTTACATGATCATCAAATTCGAGCTCAGACCAACTCCGGTTGGTAAAAGGACGAGAAAAGATAATCGACGAAGAGCGAGAAATATCAGGGGAAGATGAAAGGAAACAACAAATATTTCATCGAGGAACTCTGATAGATCATAAATTTGAAGACGAGTTACTTATATGGAGGCTATATGTAGATGGATCATCTTGCACAACAGGCAGTGGGGCAGGGATAATTTTGAGCACTTCGGACGAGGTTGACATGGAATACGCCCTACGTTTACAATTTAAAGCTTCCAATAATGAGGCTGAGTATGAGGCCATGATTGCAGGTCTTAATTTGGCAAAAATTATGGAGGCGCAACAGATTATTGTCTTCAGTGATTCTCAATTGATCGTAAATCAAATGTTGGGAGTATATGCAGTTAGAGGAGAATTAATGATCAGATATCATGCAAAGGCAAAGGAGCTGGTGTCAGAATTTGCTTCTATTCAGCTGGAATACCAAGAATGGAGAATGCGAGAGCAAACGCCTTAGCTCGATTATCATCAGCTACTCGTACCGAGCTACGACGAACAATCCTAATTGAAGTTTTAGCTGGTCGGAGTATAGATGAAGATCTGACGACGAACTTTATTACCCTTAATTTATGACCATCTTGGATGGATCCCATCAGAGCATATATTGAGGAGGGAGAATTACCAATTGACAAGCTCGCAGCCAAGAAATTGAAGTTTAAAGCTGCTCGGTATGTATTAACTAACGGTATTCTATATAGACGAGGAATTATGGCATGTTTGCAGAGATGTGTGCATCCCTCCGAGGTGAAAGAATTGATTGAAGAGATCCGTGAAGGGTCCTGTGGAGCCCATATAGTAGGTCAGACGCTTTTGCAAAGGGTGATGACGCAGGGATACTACTGGCCGACGATGAGGGCTGATTGTATAACATATGCCAGGAAATGTGACAAGTGTCAGCGCTTTTCCTCCATCCGAATAACTCCACAAGCATTGTTGACACCCATCACTTCCCCTTGGCCAATTTCCATGTGGGGGATAGATTTGGTTGGGCCACTGCCAACGACAAGAGGAAGATTCAAATACCTCGTCGTCGCAGTGGATTATTTTACTAAGTGGGTTAAAGCTGAGCCTCTCATCGATATGACGTACGACAAGGTGTACCAATTTGTTTGGAAGAACATCATTTGTCGATATGGACTTCCTCATGCCTTCATCACAGACCATGGAACACAATTTGATAACGAGGAGTTCGCTGATCAGTCAAACATTTTGAAGGTCCACTCAGCACCAGGCCATCCTCAAAGCAATGGACAAACTGAAGTGACAAACAGAACGTTGCTGAATGCCTTGAAGAAAAGATTGGGTGATGCTAAAGCGAATTGGATTAACGAGCTACAATCAGTACTTTGGGCTTACCAAACTACTCCCCGAGTAGCAACTGGAGAATCGCCATATATGCTGGCGTTTGGAAGTGAATCTGTTATACCTGTCGAGTTGGGCCTCCCAACACACAGGGTATTGAATTTCAATTCCCCTGTCAACGACTTAATGAGAATATTGGATTTAGACATGCTCGAGGAAGTTAGAGAAGAAGCAGCCATTAGAAATGCTTCTTACCAGCAGCGAACAACTTTGTTCTACAATAAGAGAGTGAGGAAGTGCGACCTGAAAGAAGGAGACTATATACTGAAGAGTATGATTCAAAAGCACAATAAACTGGAGGCAAACTGGCATAGACCATACCGACTTACAGAAATTGTTCGACCAGGAACTTACCGAATAGCAACTTTAGAAGGGGAGGAGTTTAAGAATGCATTGAACGCAGAGCAACTACGCAAGTGTTATTAGTGATGAATAAAATGAAGATATTCTGCCGAATTCTTTTTTTTTATTGAAAGTTTTTTGGGGAATACTAGTTCTAGACACTACTCGGCAAAACTCGACAAAGCTCAGACTACTCAATTTTTTTCTCGAAAATGCCAACTAAGGTTGGTCGAGAAACCAATATTCCAAAGCTACCAATATTCCTCTGGGAAGTAAAGATACCAATATTCCTCCGGGAAGTAAAGCTACCTATAGTCCTCTGGGAAGTAAAGCTACCAATATTCCTTCGGGAAGTAAAGCTACCAATATTCACCTATATTCCTCCGGGAAGTAAAGCTACCTATATTCCTCCGGGAAGTAAAGCTACTTGTATTCCTCCGGGAAATAAAACTTGTATTCCTACGGGAAGCAAAACTATATGTTCCTCGGGAAATAAAAGTATTCCTAAAAATGACAATTTATGTCGGTTAGGAAGTAAATATATTCTCGAAAATGCCAACTTGAGTTGGTCGGGAGGTAAAATTATTCCAAAAAGTACGAAAGTTGCTAGTTAAAAAAAAATCTACTAACTATGGCTGGTCGAGGATAAAAACCCACTAACTGTAGTTGGTCGACAAGGAAAATTTACCGACCTTGGTTGGTCGGAAATATTTAAGAAAGAAATCTACTAACTATGGCTGGTCGGGGATAAAAACCCACTAACTGTAGTTGGTCAACAAGGAAAATTTACCGACCTTGGTTGGTCGGAAACATTTTAAACATTTTTTATACTCGTAACTTTTTTCTAAGTTGGTCGAGAAATAAAACATTATTTTTGCCAAATAATTACCACAAGTTCAAACTAGTCGACAATAAGTTGGTCGACAAATAACACAATATTATTATCTTTTTAACAGATACACATGCACAAATGTAAAGTGTTTTATAATTACAAGACAATAGCAATTAAGATTGCGAACAAAAATGAAAGTCTTTCATTAAATCCAAAAATAAATTACATTGATAATGAAATGTATATTAACTATTACCTCAAAATTCCTACTCTATTGGTTTCTTCACCTCTGCTTTTGTAACAGGTTCCTCGCCAGCTGGCGGATCATTTAAAGCAAGAGGAGAATTTATAAAGTTCAAATCTTTTAACATCCTGATATTCATCACGGATGGTTGATCTAGGAGGTGCTCGGGATGAGATATCTCGACATTTGAATGGATATTGTAGTCGCCGAGATACTTGGAAATCAAGCATCGAGGAATGGCCCGAGCAGGGATCCAACTCATATCCAGTTTGAATGGTGGCACGGGTAGGTCGAGCGTCCCAGGATCGTGGTAGTCCCACAGGTAATAACCCTGTTCGAGTTGCAGCACACCTAAGGCATTCAACCAGCCTTGCTTATAGCCCTCATTATTGGCATTCTGGATACGATTGTTCAAGTGGTAGAGAGCCTCGTTGTACCCAGCCATCCAGAACTCCCTGGGCTATTTGTGGAATTGATATGTCAATCTTTCCAGCTGCTCGTGGAGATTTTTGATGAAGAGTTACTTATTCTCCAGGACAGACTTCTGAGTAGAATGCTTCTCTTCTAGGTCCCTGATCTTCTTTGACATTTGAGCCAATGCCTGGTTCTTCGCCATTAATTGGAAGGCCTGGTTCTCTAAGGCAGATTGAGTCCTCTGTTCCTCGACAGGAACCTGAGCATCTCTTGCTCATCCCCGAGGAGCTCTTGCTTGTCCATGAGAAGGTGTAGAAGGGCCAGACCTCTTCAAGGTTTCCAACTCATCCCTCAAGTTAGCGTTCTCGACCTCCAAGAACCAAAATCCCTTATCAGTCACTGGGATCAAGGCTTTTGAAGTGGAAGCTACAAACTTCAACTGTGACAACTCTCTTTGCAGATTGTTATTTTTGTGCTCTAATAATTTAGCTATTTGTCTGCACTCCTTGATCTCACCCCTCAGAGTTCTCTCTCTCACATCTTACCCAGCAAAAAGTTTGTCGTAGCCCTTGTCGGCAATGATTTGTTGATATTTCTTCTCATACCCATCATGCAAGAGGACAGTGGATTCCTTAAATTGTTGCTAAAGATCTTCAAGAGTGCCTTGGAGATCCTCGATCATATCATAATAAGCCACATTGTTGGCCACTGGACGATCAAGCAGGTTCTTCAAGTATTAGTAGGCCTCAACCGCCTGTTCCGAAGCATCTTGACCGAGGATGTTGACAATTTGTGCTGCACTCAGATCTGTGTGACCAGCCTTAAAATAATCATTGCATTGCCTCAACGGCTTGGTATCATGAGCAGATAGTAATTCCATCCTAGCCAGAAACTAGTAGAGAAAGAAAAAGCAGTAATGAATAAAAGTACCAACTAAGCATGAAGAAGAGACAACAGTATGTAAAAATAAAATTTCAAGTTTTATTATATCACAAGGTTCAGAGTTATATGTTCATGGTTACATTTAACAAAAGAAAAATATAAAGAGAAACCCGAACAACTCTACACCTTTTCCTTATCTCCCAAAACCTTCTCGGGAGGCTGGGAGGAGGAAGTACGTTGCTCAGAAGGAACAGATAGTAGCTGGGGAAGTGCTGGAGGTTACTCGCAGGAAGTAGCGAGCTGCTAAAGTTCCTCGATAGAAGGCTGGATGGCTGGGGGATGATCTCCCATCACCATAGAAGACTCTTTGGAGGCAGCTTCGTCCTCTTCTTCATCTTCAGGAGTTAGAGGGGGACCAGGGATGTGTCGCTGGAAGAGCTCATAAGTTTCATCAATCTTAATCTCTTGAAGAGATGCGACCCACCAATCTCTAAAATATTTTAGGCTGCCATATTTGACTTGCGACATCATGGCAGCCAAGTCCTTGTTCCACCCCTTTTCCCAACCAGCATTAAAAGACTTCCTCACAGCCAACTTCCTCTTTGTCTTCTCCGAGGAAAGCTTCTCGGAGAGAAGGTTTTCAGTAGCCTTCAGTTTATTATCAACTTCTTCTTTCTGGGGACTTACTTCGCGAAGTTGGATTAATTCTTCCTCAGCAACCTTGAGTTTATTCTTAAACTCTCCAGCATTTTTGAGCTTCTTGTCGAGCTCTTTATTTTTCTCCTCCAAGTCCTTTATTTTATTCTCCAACCCCTTGG
This sequence comes from Sambucus nigra, assembly GCA_949130495.1. Taxonomy (NCBI): domain Eukaryota; kingdom Viridiplantae; phylum Streptophyta; class Magnoliopsida; order Dipsacales; family Adoxaceae; genus Sambucus; species Sambucus nigra. The sequence continues at coordinate 320,143,274 of OX422209.1, read as the reverse complement.
AGACTTCAACAGCTTGAGCTTTCTCCTGCTCGGTGGAGGTAAATTTCTTCTCCCAGATTTCCTTATCAGCATCGTACTTCAAACGAGAATCTTCCAAAGACTGCCTCAGGCTCACCAGAGTTTCCTCCACACCAAATGAGGAGCTTGAAGCTTTAATAGCTTCGTCTTTCTTCAAAATTGTGTTAAAGCAGCTCACCAACTGTAAAAAGAAAATGAAAGCAAGTCAGAAACATAAATGACAAGAGAAAGATGAAAAGTTCAAAGCAACAAAACTTACAGAAGCAATATGGCGAGCAGCCAATGATGTAACCATATCCCAAGAAAGGTTCTCCTTAATACCTTGGATTTCAAGAATGATCCAAGTCTTCACCGAGCTCATGGCAGAGCTCGGGGGAACGAAAGTAGGAACACCAGTTCCAGTAGTTGGGGGCTGGGAGATGGTTGTAGCCAAATTGATCGAGGAGCTCTTCTTCAGCCTCCTCGGGGGAGCAGGAATAGTTTCGACCAAGGAAGAACTCTTGGTCGGTGATATTACAATCACTTCTCCTGGAGCAGCAGACTTGCTTGGGGCCACTTGGGGCTTCTCAGCAACCTTCACAGGAACAGCCGGAGGGGGTGCATCATTTTTCTTTGTCCCCTATGGGACATCATGTTTACTTCTTTTTGCCCTTCCAGCAACAGAGGCAGGTTTCTCGAAAAGGGTGGGAGGTTTTCTCTTCTTCATCCTTTCACTTGAAGTAATATATGATTCAGGCGAAGAACTTGCAGAGGCTGGTACTCGTTCTACTTCACTTATTACCGGACGAGCAGTAAAAGAAGTGGTATAGCTCTTGTACTGCAGCAGATATGAAGCCGACCTAATGTGCTCATCGGAAACAGACTGATGCAAACTCCAGATAAGTTTCAAATGCCTTATGTTAACGTCCGCCTCTTTTAGACACTTTCTTTTACAATCAACTGCAAATAAATAAACATTAAAATATCAGTGGCACATTTTATCAAACATAGAGGAAGCATAATTTCAAAATAAATAAAATGAAATAAAAATAACCTATCCCATTGCCATAGGGAGGGAATCTGGGACCCTGATAAACTTCATCTCCAGATAAAGGAGCATGTTGCCAATTTTTTATGACAACCCCGTGCTCAAAATAGTCTCTATTGGCATCCGAGAGATTGAACACTAAAGACCTATTTAAAAATTTAGTTTTTAAATAAAAAGTATTATCGCCTATAGCCCATCTATAACAAAACATGATTTCTGGAATTCCTATGCGAGTTCCATGGATTTGATTTAATCTATGAACCCCATTAACTATTCTCCATGTATTGGGGGCTATTCTTGCAGGAACAACGTCAAAGTATTGACAAAATTCCAGACATAAGGGATTTGGTGGAAAAGAAAATCCACACTCATCAACAAAGAGTCTGGGGAACCAATGTCTCTCAGCCAAACCGAAATAATCAGAAGGATCAGAAAGCTCTTCCAGAACAACCCAGGAGGGAATAGAAAAATGAGAGAGAAACTTATCAAGAGATTCAACAGGGTAAACCATGATGAATAAAGGAAATGAAAAAGAAGGAAGAAGATCTTACAAAAAAAGAGTGGATCTGTTGACAATGAACGATGGAAGAGATGAATACACAGGAGAGAAAGAGACGATGGAAAACTCGAAGATACAAATTTGAAAAAGTAGAAGACGATGGGATGTTTGTGACGCTTAAATACCTTGCCTTGGGAAAAGAAAAAAGTAATGATTACAAAAATAAACGATTACGCTACCGACGGCTATAAGGACAAAAAGTATGCGGAGATCGAGGCGGTTAAAAAAAATTCAAAAAAGCCCGATTCTACGAATTTGGAAGGAGAAATAAAATACAAAAGACTCCTAAATTTTAGGATGACTATTTAAAACTGCCATATTCCGAGAAAGAATGTTCCACACTCCTCAAAGTTCGAACTATGAATCATTGGGGGCTTCTGTTGATACCAAATTCAGTCTGCTGACATGGCTCAATAAAGTGAAGACACGTGGCAATCTACGTGGCAACAATAAACACTTCCGAGGAACTCACACGCTCTGAGGAACCATACTATAACGTTGAACACTGCTTCCCCGAGGAACTCATACGCTCCGAGGAACTCTTAAACATTGAGAAGCTTAGGTGGTCCGTGCAACTCAGGCGGTCTGAGCTGCACCTCGAATAAAGCATTAATAGTAGGATAACCAACAGTTTGACTGTTCATTAAATGCTTATCATTCAGACGCACACGTTAAAGGGGCATTGAATGTATTACCCTTTCATATGTACATCATTTAATGTATTACCCTTTCACATTACAGCCCCAGGGCTATAAATACACTGTACAATCCTCATTGGAGGGGGACTGGAATTTCTTGATAGAACTTGTAATCGAGAATTCCCAAACACTCAGCAATAACATAACAGTGGACGTAGGCCATTCTTATAAGGCTGAACCACTTTAAAAACACTTTGTTTCATTTATTTTATCTGTGATTGAATAATTAGATACGATCTAATTTTTTACATCAACAATGACTATTGTTCATTTTGTTAATCATAATTAACAAAATATTTAGCAAAATGTGAAAACATTAGCAAAAACATATTGTTCATGAATAACAAAATATTTAGCAAAATGTGAAAACATTAGCAAAAACATATTGTTCACATTTTGTTAAAAAACCATCAATATGAACAATAGTCATGACTAACCCCAAAACATTTCATTTTTGCAAGAAACATTGCATTCCGGACACCTCATGGTATGTGTTGATACCAAATTTAGTCTGATGACGTGGATCAATTATGTGGAGACACGTGTCAATCTACATGTCACCTGCAAATTTTTTTTGAACAACACTTTGACTTCGAGGAGCTCAACCTCCCTGACCAACTCATGCGCTCCGAGCAACAAGTGTTCTTCGAGGAACTTTATTGTACCGAGCAACTCATGTATACCGAGTTACTTAGGTGGTCCGAGCATCTTAGGCGGTCTGAGCTGCATCTCGTACAAAGCATTCATATTCGGATAATCAAGAAGATGACTACGCATTAAATGCTCATTATTATCACACAGATGTACACGCCTATTGGACAGCTATGTATTATTCTTTCGCATGTACAGCCTCAGGGCTATAAATACATTGTATCATCCTCATTGTAAGGGGACTCAGAATTTCTTGGTAGAACCGGTTATCGAGAATTCCAAATAAATTGCCAACAATAACAAAACAGTGGACGTAGGCCATTCCTTCAAGGCTGAACCACTTTAAAAATCTTTTGTATTATTTATTTTATCGGTGATTGAATAATTAGATATAATCTAATTTTTTACATCAACAGATTGACGCCGTCTGTGGGAAACGACTGTAATTTTTTATTTTCCCACCAAAATCATTCACCATTGATGGCAGATCATCCAGAATCGAGTAATCGAAATGCTGAGATTCCTCCAAATCCATCGAATCCTCCAAATGTCCAAGATCTGGCCAGAATAATGGCTAATCTAGCCTAAGGCCAAACAGCCATGCAAGAAACTATACGACAACTCATACAAACTGTCCAGGGTGGAGTATCTACCCATTCAGGACAACGAAGCGTTCAAAGAAATACCCGGTTACCTTCTAGGTGAGCGTTACTCTCAGAGGAATCTCGATCTAGACGTACCGATTCATATCGCACTGAGAGATCTAATGATTTCTCTTATCAACCTGGTCAAACTTCATCAGTACGAGCTACAGATACTGAACAAAACATCACTCTCTCTCCAGAAAGGACTACTGCATTGGAGATATTAACTAGGGTCTCTCCTTTTGATTGTTTGGGCCCTAGGAGGAATAAAAGTCCTCCTAAGGCTGTGTCGAGGAACTTTCGACTACCGCCCGATCTAAAGGAGGGGTCTGCCCAATCACGACCAACTGCTCGTAATGAAAGATCCCAGGATGTAAATTCAACACGATTAGTTGCTCGAACCAACAGGCCCGAGGAGGGAAATGATGCATGAAAAGTCTCTATTCAAAGGTTGGAGGATAGACTAGGGGAAATGGCTAAGGCCAAGAATCCTCTACAAAGAACTTTTGTCCAAGGGACATCTTTTATCCAACAATTGTTGATTTTCCCACACCATCAATGTTCAAAGCACCTGTTGTGACTCCTAAATATGATGGAAATACTGACCCTATCCTTCATATAGAATAATACCAAGCTGCTGTCGATATCTATGCCATGCTAGACGAGATGAGATGGGGGCATTTTTGAGAACTCTTACCGAATCTGCTCAAATATGGTACAACAATCTTCCTCGGGGGAAGATTGCGACTTTCTTTTAATTGGCCGAGCTCTTTATCAGAAATTTCTATTTTGGAGAAAAACCTGTTAAACGAGTAGCACACTTGTTAAGTGTTAGACAAAAGGCAGGTAGAGCACCAGGGATTACATAACTCGTTTCAATAACGAGAAGCTCGAAGTTATTGATTACGAGGAAAAGACAACAATTAATGCTTTGATGAGTGGACTCTTGACAAATAAATTGTACTACACTTTGGCCAAAGATCCACATAGGACCATGTCAGAACTAATGGCAAAAGCAGCCAAAATCATGAATACCGAGGAAGCTATGGCTGCGATGAAGAACATGGACACTAAGGAGACCAAAGTTGAGGCCGAGAAGGTTGAGAAGAAGGAGTCGAAGAACAATGGTGGTAACAAGCAGTCAAAAGTAAAACCATCGTGGGAAATGTTGAAGAAATTTAGAAATTATACTCCTTTGAAAGTAGACATAAACCACGTTCTGGAAGAAATCAAGAACGGCGAGGAGCTAAACTGGCCAGAGAAAATGAAAACAGATCATGACAAGACGAATAAGGCCAAATATTACGAGTTCCATAAAGACCGTGGTCACACGACCAAAAATTGCATAGCTCTTCAGAATGAAATTGAAGTTCTCATCAGACGAGGAAAGTTGGCTAAGTATGTTAATTATAGAAATGTCGGGAAGAGCGGCGACCGAGCAAGACAGAGGTCTAGATCTCCTCATCGAGCAAAGAAGACAAGAAAAGAGATCATAAAGATGATCCAGAAGACGACCCCGATCTCCCCAAAAGACCAAGATAGCCAGAACGTGAGGTATTTTCAATTTGTTTTGGATCATTTGATTGTAATGTTATTACAGGTGGAGATACAGGAGGTAGAGACCTTAATACGGAGAGGAAATCTTACCTCAATGAGGCCCAAGCTTGTTCATACATTCAACGAATAAATCTAGCCGAGGATGATTGCCCGAGGAAGGTGAACAAAGATAAACTGGTCATAAATTTCTCTAAAAATGACCTTGCAGGAGTGCTATATCCTCATGATGACCCATTGGTAATCAAAATGAGGATGGAGGAAGTAATGATCTCAAGAGTACTGGTGGATAATGGCATCTCGGCGGACATCATGTTCTACTCATGCTTTGACAGCTTAAATTTGAAGTTATCTCACTTGGAGCCTTATCACAGGCCCCTCCTCGGTTTTACTGGCAAGAAAGTTTTTCCACTTGGGACAATCAAGTTGGATATGTTCATCGGTACATGGCCTGCTTGTCGAACAGAAAGAGTGCGCTTTTTCATGATGGATAAGAATATTCAATCATCTTATAATATCATCATGGGAAGGGTAGGTTTGAAGAAGTTTGAAGCCATTTACTGTACATCAATGCCTAAAATTTCCAACCAACTATGGAGTAGGAATTATGAAGGGTGACAAAAAAGTAGGTCGGGAATGCTACTATTCATCTACCGAGCAGGAAGAACTGGAGGAATCTAAGAAAAAGACTACTACCTATCAAGTGGATGAAGGTGCAGATATTGAAACATTAGATCCTAGAGACGAGTCGCAGCTTGTAAAAGGCCAGGTGGTGGAAGCTATTGAAAATGTCATTCTGGACGACGAGCACCCGGAACGTACAACTCAAATAGGTTCATCGTTGGAAGCCTCACAAAAATAGGAATTGATAGTTTTCTTAAAAAGCAGAAAACAAACTTTTGCATGGAGCCACGAGGACATACCAGGGATAGATCCAAATTTCTTATGTCACGAGCTCAATGTGAATAAGGAAATCAAGCCAGTGAAGCAGAGAAAAAGAGTGTTCAGCCCCGAAAAGAACCAAGCTATACAAGAGGAGGTCGAGAATCTCCAGAAAGCTTGATTTATTGAGATGTCAAATATCCAGACTGGTTAGAAAATGTGGTGATGGTGAAGAAGAAGAACAACAAGTGGAGGATGTGTGTAGACTTCACCAACCTCAACAAGGCATGTCCAAAGGATCATTTTCCTTTACCCCGAATTGATCAATTAGTGGATGCTACCACGGGACACGAGTTATTGAGCTTCATGGATGCTTATTCTGATTATAACCAGATTAAAATGAAACCTGAAGACAGGGAGAGTACCTTTTTTATTACCCTTAGGGGAACTTATTGTTATAATGTTATGCCTTTTGGATTGAAAAATGCAGGTGCAACATATCACCGGCTGATGAATAAGGTGTTTGCAGATCAAATCAATTACAATATGGAATTATATGTTGATGATATGCTGACGAAGAGCAAGAAAGCTGTTGATCATCTAATTGACTTAGGCCAGACCTTTGATCAATTAGATAGATATCAAATGAAATTGAACCCCACCAAATGCATATTCGGAGTACGAGAAGGCATGTTCCTCGGGTATATTGTCAACCAACGAGGTATTGAAGCAAACCCTGAAAAGATCAAGGCTCTATTGGGGCTGCGATCTCCAACAATGAAGAAGGAAGTGCAAAGTCTCATAGGGCGAGTTGCAGCACTAAACAGATTTGAATCGCGAGCAACTGATAGATGCCTCCCATTCTTCAAAACAAACTGAAAAATGTTTGAATGGAATGATGAATGCGGGAGAAGGCCTTTCAAGAGTTGAAGAAATACCTGGGAGCACCTCCACTGTTGTCCAAGCCAGTGATGGGAGAAAGATTGTACTGGTTTCTGGAAGTTTCAGAGAATGCAGTTAGCTCGACATTGATAAGAATGGAAGATGGGGTGAAAAAACCAATTTATTACACTAGCAAGGCCTTTCGAGGAGCAGAGATCAGATATCCATGACTGGAAAAGTTGGCACTAGCGTTGATCGAAGCGAGTAAAAGAATGAGGCCATACTTCCAAGCTCATACCATAGTTGTGTATACCGATATGCCGTTGAGGCAAGATCTTCATAAACTAGAAAAATCAGGGAGATTGATGTACTGGGCAGTAGAACTTGGTGAATACGACATAGTTTATGAGCCTAGATAGTCGCGTAAAGGGCAAGCAGTAGAAGATTTTATCGCAAAATTCACTTATCCTGACACCTCCGAGGAGCAAAAGCTGAATACCGACCAACCTGTGGATATTACAGGATCATCAAATTTAAACTCCGACCAACTTCAGTTGGTTGACGAGCAAGAGGAGATGATCGACGAGCAACAAGAAGTTCTAGGGGAGGATATAAAGAAGCAACAAATATTCCACCAAGGAACTTTATCCAATCAAAAATTTAAGGATGAAGTACCTATATGGAATCTGTATGTGGATGGCTCATCTTGCAGTACAGGCTGTGGGGTAGGGATTGTTTAAACAGCCCGGATGAGATCGATGTGGAGTATGCTATGCGCTTTTAATTAAAGGCTTCTAATAATGAGGCTGAATATGAAGCTATGATTACAGGTCTTAGTTTAGTAAAAACTATGGGAGCAGAGCAGGTTATTATATTCAGTGACTCACAGTTGATCGTAAATCAAATGCTGGGAGTGTACGCAACAAAGGGAGAATTGATGATCAGGTATTATGCAAAAGTAATGGATATTGTATCGAGCTTTAATGCAATGCAGTTGATTAGAACACCAAGATTGGAGAATGCAAGAGCAGATGGTTTATCTCGATTAGCCTCAGCCACACGCATCGAGCTACGAAGAATAATCCCAATAGAAATTTTGGCTAACAGGAGCATCGACGAAGATCTGATGATGAACTTTATTACCCTTAATTTAGGACCATCTTGGATGGACCCCATCAGGGCATATATTGAGGAAGGGACATTACCAACTGATAAACTCACAACCAAGAAATTGAAGCTTAAAGCTGCTCGATATGTACTGACTAATGGTATTCTATATAGATGAGAAATTATAGCAGGTTTGCAAAGATGTGTGCATCCCACCGAGGTGAAAGACTTGGTTGAAGAGGTCCATGAAGGGTCCTGTGGAGCCCATGTAGCAGGTCGGATGCTTTTGCAAAGAATAATGACGCAAGGATACTATTGGCCAACGATGAGGGCTAATTGTATTGCCTATGCCAAAAAATGTGACGAATGTCAATGCTTCTCCTCTATCCGAAGAACTCCCCAAGCATTTTTAACACCCATTACTTCCCCTTGGCCATTTTCCATGTGGGGAATAGATTTGGTCGAGCCACTTCCAATGACTAGGGGAAGATTTAAATATCTCGTGGTCGCGGTAGACTATTTTACTAAGTGGGTGGAAGCTAAGCCTCTTATTGAAATGACATATGACAAGGTGTATCAATTTATTTGGAAAAATATCATTTGTAGATATGGTCTTCCCCATGCATTCATTACTGATCATGGAACCCAATTTGACAACGAGGAGTTTGTCACATATTATCATCAGTCAAACATATTGAAGACCCACTCTGCACCAGGCCATCCCCAGAGCAATGGACAAAATGAGGTGACGAACAGAACTCTACTAAACGGGTTAAAGAAAAGACTGCATGATGCAAAGGCAAATTGGATCAACGATGTGGGCTTATCGTACAACACCACGAGAAGCAACAGGAGAATCTCCATACATGCTGGCGTTTGGAAGTGAAGCTGTTATACCTGCCGAGCTGGGACTCTCCACACACAGAGTGGTGAATTTCAACTCTCCTATCAGTGATTTGATGAGAAGATTAGACTTGGATATGCTCGAGGAAGTTAGAAACGAAACAACAATCAGGAATGCTGCATACCAGCAACGAATAACTCTATTTACAACAATAGAGTAAAGAAGTGCGATCTGAAAGAAGGAGACTATGTACTAAAGAAAGTAATTCAAAAGAACAACAAACTGGAAGCTAACTGGCATGGGCCCTATAGAGTAACAGAGGTTGTTCGACCAGGGACATATAGGATCAAAACCTTAGAAGGAGAAGAGTTTAAGAATGCATGGAACGCAGAGCATCTGTGCAAATATTATCAGTAGTTCAATACCTATGTAATGCAGTTTTCTTCAATATGAATAAAGTTTTGGATGTTTTACCCAATTCTCTCTTTTTGTTGAATTTTTTTTGAAATACTAGTGCTACACACTATGCATCAAGTCCAGAATGAAAATCCACCAACTACGGTTGGTCGGGAATAAAAATCCACCAACTACGGTTGGTCGGGATTAAAAATCCACCAACTACGATTGGATGGGAATAAAAATCTACCAACTACGGTTGGTCGAGAATAAAAATCCACCAACTATAGTTGGTCGGGAACAGTTGGTGAAACAAAGCAAGGATCATGGGATGAAAGTCGTTTCATGGCTTAGAATTAAAAAGTGATAAGTCACTATAATAAAAAAATAAAACAGAATTTCTTTACTTGTGACATATCAAACTACCACCAACTCTACATTGGTTTGGAAACAAAATATCACCAACTTTGGTTGGTCGTCAAATAATTATTACCAACTCAGGATAGTCAACAATAAATTTTCACCAACTCCAGTTGGTCGGCAATTTAAAATAACACAGGACATTTTTGTCTCATTACAAATATACATACACATTATTCAGTGAATAAAATAGATGTTTTATAAAGTAATGACAATCAAGATTGCTGGGAAAACTAAAAATTTCTTCATTAAAATCAAAACAAATTACATATCACATGAGGAAATATTACATAAAAGATCCTATTCTATTGGCTTTTTCCCCTCTGCCTTTGAAACAGGTTCTACTCCAGCAGAAGGATCATCTAAGGCGTAAGGAGAATTTATGAAGTTCAGGTCTCTAATCATCCTGACATTCATCCCTGATGGTCGATCAAGTAAGTGCTCCGAGCGAGATATCTCAAAATTAGAATAAAGACTGTAGTCGCCGAGATACTTGGAGATTAAGCACTGAGGAATCGCCCGAGAAGGAATCCATCTCATATCAAGTTTGAAAGGTGGCACTGGCAACTTGAGCAACCCAGGGTTATAGTAATACCAGAGATAATGGCCCTGATCCAACTATAACACCCCCAGTGCATTCAGTCATCCTTACTTATAACCCTCGTTATTTGAATTTCGGATACGATCATCGAGATGGTAGAGGGCTTCATTATAACCAGCCATCCAAAACTCTCTGGGCTATTTGTGAAACTGGTAGGTTAACCTCTCCAGTTACTCGTGGAGGTTCTTTGCTAAAAGTTCTTTATTATCCAGGGCTGAACTTTATGTGGAAAGCTTCTCGCTGAGGTTCAGAATCTTCTTGGACATATCTGACAAGCCTGATTCTTCGCCATCAACTGGAAGGCCAGATTCTCCAATACTGATTGAGTTCTTTGTTCTTCAACAGTAACCCGAGCAGCCCTTGCTCATCCCCGAGAAGCTCTTTCTCGTCCGCGAGCAGAAGTAGAGTGTCCAGTCCTCTTTAAGGTTTCCAATTCATCTCTCAAGTTGGCATTTTCGACCTCCAAAAAAGAGAAACCTTCATCATTAACAGGGATAATGGCTCCCGAGGTAGATGCTACAGATTTTAGTTGGTATATCTCTCCTCGTAAGTTATTATTTTCCTGCTCCAATAACTTCGCGATTTGCCTATGCTCCTTGACCTTAACCCTTAGAAGTTTCTCCTTCTTCTCGTAAGTAGCGATGAACATATCATACCCTTTGTCAGCATTTAATTGCTGGTATTTTTTCTCATACCCCTAATGCAAAAGGGCAGAAGATTCCTTATATTATTGTTGGAGTTCCTAGAGGGTACCTTGGAGATCTTCAATCATCTCATAATATGCCACATTGTTGGCAACTGCACGGTCGAGCAAGCACTTCAAATATTGATAGGCTTTAACTGCTCGTTTAGAAGTGTCTGGACCAAGGATGTCGATGATTTGTGAAGCCCTTATACTTTTGACTCATTTGAGTTTAGACTGTATAAGAGCTCATCTAGTTTGGAAATAGTGACAAAATTGTGTCCATCCCAGAAACCATAGAGCCTCAGAGATTGGTTTGCTTCTTCTCTTATTCATCTTGTAATGATCCTGAGACTATAGCCATCACTCACACACTTAGAACTTAATCCTTGCATATCATATTGCACCTTTATGTGTATTAATGTGGTGAGTGTGTTTAAATCCCTCAATTTGATTTTTATTAATTTTTTTGGGAATTATAAACATATTTTAATTAAGGTTTTATTAAATTAAAACTTGATTTAAAAGTCTTGGGGTTAATATCTAAATATGTATTATTGTGTTTTTTGGCCTAAAGTTACTTTGGGTTGAAACCGAAAGCGCCAGAGACTCCAGGGTTGGCTTTGTAATTATTTTGGGACGCGCGATTGCATTCGTCCTATGGCCAACACTTGCTGCTCTCTGATTGGCCAGAGTTGTGTTTCTTTACAGAGACAAAGCTTCGCATGTTTTAAGCCCTTGGATCAACCCTTATCAATGGCCTGCATGTCCCCTGAGTGAATCCCCGTGTAAACCTTTAAGCCAATCATAGCCTGTTTAATCCACCGCCTGTTGTGAGCCCTTAGATTGAAGTCAAAGGAGCTTGACTCAATCTCAGACGTTGTTTTTGAACGATAGTCTGGAACCTTCTCCTCTTCCTATTTAAAGGCCTCTCATCTCAGCCTTCGAAAGCTTTTGCCACTTTGAAAATTCTCAGAGAGAAGAGAGAAGAGAGAGACAGAGAAGAGAGATGAGAGAGAGAGAAACCAGAGAGCCAAGTTAGAAACCCTAACTTCGTCAAATCTTCTCCAAACCTAAACCACTTACCTCTCCAAAACATCATAACCAAATAAACACCATCCTTAGTGTTTCTTGAGTTTATGAGAGTTCGAGTTGAGTGATTTCTGGGTTGCTGTAACCTTTTGTTCATAAAATCTTATTTCCAACTTAGACACTTTCTCAGATCTTGTTTCTGTTTCAATAGAAATCATAGATCTGAAGTTTTTCATGTCACAACACACTTAGTTGCATTTTATTTCTCATCTTGAGAAGTTCGTTGTTGATTGTTTTCTGTTAAAACATTTTCTTACTTCAGAATCAACAATAGATGTTTTTCTGTTTCTGTTTTTACAAAACTTAACCTGACCTAGTTGGATTCGCACTTGGAGGTTTTCAATCTTCTAAATATTTTCAAAATAGATTGAAAAAGGTCTTGACCGATTTCTTAAGCAAGATCTCCGTGGAATCTGGCTTATATTGAAAGGTCAAAAAGGTTCTTGGTTTTGTAAGAAAGAAAAATAACAAACTCACTCCATATAGACTTTATATGTAATTTGTTTAGGACTGTTTGTATATATAAGTGTGTGTGAGTTCATGTATGTGATATAGAACACTTTTCACAAACATCTTCACACTACAAACACTGAAAGTGTTGGCTATAAGATTTGGTGAACATAAGTCGACATATATTGCTGAAACAAAGGAAGAGTTGACAACCTGAGAAGACTACATCAACAATCAAGATCTGCAGAAAAGTTAAAGGACGCCAGAGGGTATAATCCTGAACTTGTATAGACTTGTTATTGTGTGCATGTTAGTTAAATAGATTGTAACTCACATATTTGTTTTAGTGATAGTTTCTTGTTTTACTCCGTAGAGGGAGTCGTGGATGTTTCCTCAAGGTTGAGGTTTTACCACGTTAAAAATCCTGAGTATTAATATTTCTACATCTTCTCATCCCATTCTGATGTGTGCTGAGTTTAAAACATTTTAAACAGTTTACTAAAACTTGTTATCAAATCTTGTCCATATCTCGTACAAAATTTTTGTTAACACATCTTGTGTTCAAAATCATTTTGATTTAAGTAAAGAGTTTCTTCAACAAACTTTCGGAGTTGCTTAAATAGTTTATTTTCAATAAACGGCTTTGGCAACGCTATTTCAATTTGAGCTTCATTCAGGTCAGCATGGCCAGCCTTGAAGTAGTCATTGCATTTTTTCATCAGTTCAGTATCGTGGGCTGACAAGAGCTCCATTTTAGCCATAAACTAGTAAAGGAAAGAGATAGAAATAATTAATAAGAACGCAGACAGAGCAAGAAGAGGAAGAATTCAAGATGAACAACCAAAACTTCAAATTTTATTACATCACAAAAAAAAGTACATGGACCAAAATTACATTCAATAAAATGCAAAGAAAATGGTCCGAACAACTCTACACCTTCTCCTTGCTTCCTAAGACTTCCTCGGGAAGCTTGGACGAAGAGGTAGGCCACTCGGAGGGCTGAGAAAGATGATCAGTAGACATGTTGGCTGGCTGGAGCTGCTCGTAGTGAAGTTCCACAGTAGGGACCTGATCCCCAATTATCATTAAAGACTCTTTAAAGGCAGCTTCATCCTCTTCTTCTTCTCTAGGAGAGGGAGGAGGACCATGAACATGGCGCTGAAAAAGTTTAGAACTCTCAGAGACCTTTAACTCCTGAAGAGAAGCAATCCATCCAGCCCTGAAATATTTAAGGCTAGCAAAGTCCATCTGAGAAGACATGGCAGATAGGCCTTTGTTCCAACCTTTGTACCAGCCAGCGCTAAAGTACTTTTTAACAGCAAGTTTCCTATTTACCTTCTCCGATGAAATCCTCTCAGTAAAAAGTTCCTCGGTAGCCTTCAATTTCCCTTTCATATCTTCCTTCTGACGATCAGCTTCACGAAGTCTGCTAAGTTCCTCCACAGCAGTTTTGAGCTTGGTCTCAAGCTCTCCAGCATTTTTGAGATTTTCCTCAAGCTCATTATTCTTCTTCTCAAATTCTTTCATTTTCCTCTCCAACTTATGAGAGGCCTCCACAGCTTTCTCTCTCTCTTGCTCGATGGATTTTAGTTGCATCTCCCAACCAACTTTATCCTCGTCATATTTCTGACGAGAATCCTTCAAGGACTATGTCAGACCCACAAAAGCTTCCTCCACACCTCCCGAGGAGCTCGAAGCTTTAATAGCCTCATCCTTTTTCAGAATAGTGTTAAAACATGTTACCAGCTGAAAAAAGAAAATAATTGTAAGTCAGTACAGGGATATAACATTAAAAAATGAAAGTTTAGGTTAGCAATACTTACTCAGGAAATATGTTGAGCTGCCAAGGTGGTAACCCTATCCCGATAAAGACTGTCTTCAATACCTTGGATTTAGGGGATAATCCAAGACTTCATCGAGCTCATGGCAGAGCTCGGAGCAACAAAAGTAGGAACACCACTTCCAGCAGTCAACGGCTGAGAGATAGATTCAGCCAGTGTATTTGAGGAAGTTTTCTTCAGCTTCCTCGTAGGAGCAAGAACATTCTCAACCAAGGATGTTGTCTTGGTTGGTGATATAACGATGACCTCTCTTAGAGGAGAAACAACAACAACCTTGCTCGGAGCCACAAGGGTCTTCTCGACAACTTTCTTAGTAGAAACTGGGGGGGCACCAATTTTTCTTGTCCCTTCCTCTGGGACATCCTGCTTACTGCTCTTTGCCTCCACAGAGGCAAAATCTGATTTGTCAAAATAGGAGGGAGATTTTTGTCTCTTCATTCTGATACTGAGGGGAATATTTGATTCAGGGGAGGAACCTTCAGAAGTAGGTACTGGTTCGATGTCACTTACCACTGGACGAGCAGTAAAAGAAGAAGTGTAGCTCTTATACTGCAACAAGTAAGAGGCTGATCTAATATGCTCATCAGCAACGGTTTGATGCAAACTCCAAATAAGTTTCAAGTGCTTTAAATTAACCTCTGTCTCTTTTGGAGATTTTCTTTTACTGTCAACTGCAAATAAACAAAAATTAAAATGTCAATGACGCATTTTATCAAACACAAAGAAAACATAATTTCAAAAATAAAACGAAATAAAAACAACCTATCCCATTGCCATAAGGAGGGCATCTAGGACCCTGATATACATCATTTCCATTTAATGGAGCATGCTGCCAATTTTTCATAACAACCCCATGCTCTAAGTAATCCCTGTTGGCATCTGGGAGATTGACAGCTAAAGCCCTATTTAAAAACCTAGTTTTTAAATAAAAAGTACTATCACTGACAGCCCATCTATAGCAAAACATAATTTTTGGAATTCCTAAACGGGTTCCATGAATTTGATTTAACCTATAGACTCCATTAACTATTCTCCATGTATTGGGAGCTATTTTTGCAGGTACGATGTCAAAATATTGACAGAATTCCAAACACAGGGGATTTGGAGGAAAAGAAAAGCCACACTCAGCCACAAAGAGCCCGGGGAACCAATGTCCCTCAGCCAAACGAAAATAGTCAAAAGGTTCAGAAAGATCTTCCAATACGACCCATGAAGGAATAGAAAAATCAGAGCGAAACTTATCGAGCGACTCAACAGGGTAAACCATGATGAACAAAGAAAATAAAAGAGAAGGAAGAAGATCTTACAAGAAAAGGGCGAATCAGTTGACAACGAACGATGGAAGAAATGAACGCACAAGATAGAGAATAAGTGAAGAACTTCTAAGATGCAGATTTGAAAAAGTAAAAGACGATCGAATTTTTTGAAGCGTTCAAATACTTTACCTCGAGAAAGGAGAAAAACAATGATTACCAGGATGGACGATTGCATACCCGACGTCTAAAAAGAAAAAAACGGCACAAAAAACAAAGCGGTTATGGAAATTCAAAAAACTTTAAAAGCCTAATACTATGCGCTCAAAAAAGGAGTTATAAACAACGAAAGTTGTCTAAAATCCATAAAAACTGGAAGTCTAGTCAGCAGAATGTTCCATACTTTTCTTCAGCATCAAATTATGAAACATTGGGGGCTTCTGTTGATTCCAAATTTAGTCTGCTGATGTGGATCAATCATGTGGAGACACGTGTCAATCTACGTGGAACCTGCAAACATTTTTTGAACAACACCTTGACTCCGAGGAGCTCAAGCTCCTCGACCAACTCATGCGCTCCGAGCAACAAGTGTTCTTCGAGGAACTTTATTGTACCGAGCAACTCATGTATATCAAGCTACTTAGGCGGTCCGAGCTGCATCTCGTACAGAGCATTCATATTCGGATAATCAAGAAGACGACTACGCATTAAATGCTCATTATTATCACACAGATGTACACGCCTATTGGACAGCTATGTATTATTCTTTCGCATGTACAGCCTTAGGGCTATAAATACATTATATCATCCTCATTGTAAGGGGACTTGGAATTTCTTGGTAGAACATGTTATCGAGAATTCCAAATAAACAGTCAACAATAACAAAACAGTGGACGTAGGCCATTCCGTCAAGGATGAATCACTTAAAAATCTTTTGTCTTATTTATTTTATCAGTGATTGAATAATTAGAATAATCTATTTTTTTACATCAACAGCATGCTACCGAAAAAAAAGTATATAGTTAAATGCACTCCATTTAGGTATTATGCACTCCAAAAAGTGTCATCAAAAGTTTAAAAGTGTCACAAGAGATCATTTAAAATTGTTACTATATATCATTTTGAAGTTCTAGAGTATTCATTTGGAGTACGTTTATTCATACGTAACAAATAATTGTTCATGGAATGACATGTAAAAATAATAACTTCAACTAAGGATAGCACGTAATATTTGAGGATCGAGGTGTCAAATGAGAATATAGTATTTTGTTTTATTATATTCATGTTGGTTTGCCAAATTTAATGAGTGATATAAAACTGGTGACAATATTTTTTTTTATCAACAATGTTTTGTTGATCTTGATACGCTTTTTGTTTGCATTTAATTGGCAAAGATGACTATGTGAAATCGTGAAAAGTGCATAAATTGAAAAATGTTCTTGTGTTGATTGTTGTTATTACAGTGTTAGTCATTGTATTTGATAAATGTATTCAGAATCGAATGGTTTAACGACTGGTTTAAAGATGGTACAATCTAATTATTAATTTATAGAAATATTAAACGATCCAGAATCGAACAGTCTAATGATTGCTTCAAAGATGGTAGAAACAATTTAAAAAATTTATGATGACTGTAAGAGGGTAGTTTAGATTAGATGGAGGCGTAACCCATTTTGAGTATAGTAATAATAAGTTAACCAGTAACACTATCGATTAATTACATGACACGCAATCACAACTTAGCGAAGATAAACTCAGTTTGAACTCATAAATCGCTCGTGTATAACTCAGAAGATAATAATGAACTCATAAGTGACTCATTTAAAGGGAGAGAGAAGCAAGAACCTATGACACCCCGCCCAAATAAATACCAGGTGATTAGTCCTATATCAAATTTAAAACAGGAATCTCAGGGGTTCATTCTTAGCATCGCTACTAAAAACTTTTTTAAATTTTACTAACCACCTAGTATTCAAAAAGACTGATGACAAATTTTATCTTTTTATTAAATAATTAAACATGCATGCTAAATAACAAATAAACCATACATCCAAAACATGAGTCTAAAACACTACTAAATGAATAAATGACCTGTCGAATAAACAATTGTCTCAATATCCCAATATAATAATCCAATAAATGAATACATAAACCAAATATTGAGTCTAAAAGTAAAAAGGGAAACATGCCCTGAATGAATCTACAACTGAGATAAGAATCCTACTCTAGGAATAAAGAAATAATACGTTTAAATCAAGTCCTGCAACCATCCACAATGTTGCAGCTGCGTAACCCTGGAATAGATAAGTCAACTATGGCATCCATGTGGATGGACACCAGTTAATATACATATACATAGACAAGAGAGAAGAATTACAAGAAACAGGTCAGAGCCAGATATATAAAAAAATTTAGCAAGTATTTTATTACAATAAATGAAATGCGTAGTATATAATGTTCATAATTGCTTTTACGGCCGCACTCTCTTGAGGACAATCTCACCTCTCTTTTATAGTGCACACCTATCGCATTCATTTATTCCGCCTAGTCATTTATCTAACCAACTAGTCCATAACATCTACATAGCTAGCCCGTTAATCCTCCCGTCACAAGTTAAGTGTACTTTTATGATTAGAATCACGTATGCAAATTCTCAGCTTTATGAATATTTTTAAAAATTACCTCAATATTGTCAATGCTTAGTTACATACTATCTATATATATATATATATATGGCATTAGTTCAACCCAATTATTATTACCTACGTTCACTCTCGAATACCCTTATCACCCATACGATACGATATCAAAATAGTTTGTACCGAAAAATCAAGTACGTTCATCATTTGTATAGTTAATCCCTTTCTCACTAAGATTATTTTACTTATCATGACATTCACTTCTACTTATTTCACACAGTGTATATATTACCAGTGTATATATTTAATCACTCAACATATATATATATATATATATATATATATATATATATATATATATATATTCTAATCATGCACCCCTAGGTTAAGACCTCTTGGCGCAATGTATACTCTGTTATCATGTCCCGGTGCATTACTCACTGCATGGAGAACTACTCTTCATTTCAGATTTTATTATTATTCCTATCTACTTAATTCACACAAAAGATATCATCACAAGTACATGTATATATACAAGCACACTATCTTATATAAATATACTATACTGAACCCCGAGACAAAGCTGCGATTCCTTCATACTCTGCTATCATGTCCCATTGCATAAAGGACTCACTACACCAAAATGGCCAAATTATCACCTTTCAGCCGGCCACCCTTGTCACGATCATTAACCGCAATAAAAAAATACGCATTTTATGTCACGGTCATTGACCGTGACAAGACCGTGACAAAGTATTGTCACGGTTATTGACCGTGACAAGTCCGTGACAAATGTTCTTGTCACGGACTTGTCATGGTCAATGACCGTGACAATACTTAAAATAATTATCACGATCAAAGACCGTGACACGTCCGTGACAATTTATACAACAAAAAAGTCCTACGCTTTCTTTTTTTTCCCACCGATTTTGGTTTTTCCCTCTCTTTCTCTCTCTAAGTGATTTTGAGGTCTCTCTCTCTCTCTCTCTCTCTCTCTCTCTCTCTCTCAGGTATGTTTTTTCCTCTCTTTCTCTTTCATTTCTATACGTGTGTGTATATATGTGTGTATATGTATGTGTATATATGTGTGTGGTGGTGTGTGGTGGGGGAGGGGGCAGTGGTGGTGGGGGTGGGGTGGGCTGTGTGTGTACGTGTGTGTGTGTGTGTGTGTAGGTGTGGTGGGGGTGGGGTGAGGGGGGAAGGGGGTGTGGTGGGGGCAGGGGGCAGGGGGTGTGGTGGTGGGGGTGGGGTGGGGTCTGTGTGTGTATGTGGCGGGGGGAGGGGTGTGGTGGTGGTGGGTGTGTGTGTGTGTGTGATGGGGCAACCTTAACAATTGTATAGCTTTAATTAATATATTGTATAGCTTTAATTATAATTTTAATTGTATAGTTTTAGATGAAAGTAAATTAATAATTAGTGTCCATTTCATATGAAAGTAGGATTGCCCTTCATTGTAAATTAGTAAATTAATAATTGTACACTTTAATTGTTAGTTTAATTGATGAAATAAATTAATTGAGTAGATGAATTAGAAGGAGTACGGGATACAAATTTGTTGTTGACATTGCTGTTGGATTATAGTGGATCGAAGTTGGGTTGGTTAACAGTAAAAGTGGCATTACCACTGAATTATTGTCCATATGGGGGTGAGTTTTTTAACTTTTTTTGAAAATTACTTTGTATATCGAACAATATATAATTATTAATAATTATTGGATTATTGTCCATATGGGGGTTGGCCAATGTGGGTTTTTAGGTGTATCTGGTTAGTATTCTTTAGTGGTTAATTCTAGATATTATTAATAAAGATAAGTAGGGATCTTTTGGTATGGCTGAAAATGGCTATATTATTAATAATTATTGTGTGTGTGGTGGGGGCAGGAGTGGTGTGTGTGCGTGTACGTGTGCGTGTGTGTGGTGGGGGAGGGGTGGGTGTGGGGGAAAGAGGTGGGGCAAGGTGAGGGGGAGGGGGCAGGGATGGGGGTGGGTGGTGGGGTAGGGGTGGGGGGCTGCGTGGGTGTCTATGTGTGTGTATGTGCGTAGTGTCCCTTATTGTAAATTAGTAAATTAATAGATGATTAATTATGAAAGTAGGATTGCCCCTCATTGTAAATTAGTAAATTAATAATTGTATACATTAATTGTTAGTTTAATTGATGCAAATAATTATTATGTGTGTGGTGGGGGGCAGGGGGTGGTTTGTGTGCGTGTACGTGTGCGTGTGTGTGGTGGGGGAGGGGGTGTATGAAAGTAAATTAATAATTAGTGCTCATTTTTATTTGTAGTAATTGTACATATTTGCATGTCTTCTTCTAATTTTTTTTATTTGTACTAATAATATTTTTTTACAGCAAATGTCTCCTTCAGGTATTAAGGCGAGGATGATGATGCTGGTTATGATGATGTCATTTGGGCTCGGTGGTAGCGGAGGCGACGAGGGCTTCTCGGCCCCTAGGCTCCCCAAATATGGAAAATTTGGGATTACCATCGAGAACAAGTCGGGGCCATTAGCGAGATCCCTCGAGTTGGTAAAGACGGTCATCGGCCCGGTGTATATGAGTTGGAAGGAGGTGCCATATGAGCTCAAGTTAGCTGTTTGGGCGGCACTACAGGTAATATATTTATATTTATATTTATAATTATATTTATATTTATATTTATATTTATATTTATATTTATATTTATATTTATATGAATATTTCAATTTCAATTTCATTTTATATTTATATTTATATTTATTCGCAACTAACATTCTATTTGTTGGACAGGAACAATTCAACTTGGATCCAAAGCTACGCGATTCCGTTTTGGAGCAGTTGAGGGAGCAACACAAGACGTGGAAGAAAAATATGCAGACACGGTACTTTGGAAAAACACGAAAGTCCATTATCCAAAGGCGTGAATCCATCCCGCCGAAGGAGCCGATCTCATTGGCACAATGGAAACATTTCATTGACCTTGAGATCGAGGAGCGACAAAAAAATCGGGCAAAAAGACGGACATGCACTACTCCGGTCGTACGTCTTACACTAAGGTGGAGCATAGGATGATGGTAAAATTTAATTTTTATATAACTACAGAAATATATTATTCTACATTAGTTTACTTTGTGGGGCCGATACTAATTTTAATTTATTTTATTTCAGGGGATACGGAGTGGCCCTGGGGGTAAGCCATATAGGCACGATACTTATGTGGCTCTTCGGACGAAGAAGGGGAAGGACAAGGAGGTGTCCCCGAGCATCGCGGTCACGATTGTAAGTAATCCAACAGTTTACTTTTGTTAATTACGTTATAATTTTTTAATTTAGTTATTTTACTAATCATGTGCTTTTTGTCATTTCAGGCAAAGCTTAAAGAAGTTCATGAGTCCCAGTCCGATGCCGACAAGGCATCTTTGTCCATAGACGCACTCAGCCAAGTGCTTGGCTATGATCGCAAGGGGAGGACAAGGGGGTTGAGCTCGCGGGTGGCCAAATCTAGGATCATCGAATTGGAGACAAGAGACACCGGGTTGGCTCGAACGCTGGATTCACATGACGCGAAGCTGTCCCATTTGGAGGCGACGGTCTAAGATATGTTCTCATTCATGAAGCGTACATTGGGCGGAGATCCTAAAGGGAAAGGGAAGGAGAAGGCGGTGGAATAGGAGGTGCAGGAGGACGAGGTGAAGGATGATGAGGATGTGGACCTCGCTGCTTCATCACCGATACATGCATACTTTGATGATCCACTTCCCTATTTAGCTCCCTTCAACAGACTGATGTCGACACTTGGTTGGCCGAGCGTGTTCATATTGGACGTATTTGATGGCCAGCGGATAGGGCGGGGGTTGAGTAAACCAAGTATCATCCATGATGGAATAGTTCGTGGACGTGAGCTTCAAGAGATCAAGTCCAAGGCGCTCGTCATGCATGTGATACCCGGGAAGGAGAACTCCCTATTGTGGTTACGCGAACAATGCGGCACGATGTATATTAGTGGGTGTGTCAATTCGTATATCGTGTGGCCTAATCACCTCCTCACATTTACCCCAGACATGTAGTGACATTATTTTTAAGTTGGTACATTTGAATTATATTTGGATTATATCGTCATGTATATTGTTTCTATTTTGAATGTATATTTTCATTATCTTTAGTTTATTTGGATATATGATGTTTGAACAGGTACAACGTTGGTATAACATGTACAAATATACTACTGGTCAGTGGAAGTGGCCATACTGCCTAGCAGATTTTTTTTAAATTCTGCCCAGAATTGTCACGGTCATTGACCGTGACAAGTCCTTGACAAAGAAAGTTGTCACAGACTTGACACGGTCATAGACCGTGATAATTTTTTTTAAAGGGGTCAATGCTTCATCACGGTTATAAACCGTGACTAAACTTGTCACGGTCAGGGATCGTGACACGACCGTGACAATTCTAACGAACTTGTCATGGTCAATGACCATGACAAGTCCGTGATAAAAAAAGTTATCTCACCCCGAATTGTCAAGGTCAATGATCGTGACAATTAGGCAGATTTGGTGTAGTGACTATAGGTTCAATTTCTCACGAACCATCAAACAAATCACACATATTGGAGGCGAAAATAGTTCCAAGCCGATGGGCTACGAACATACCTATGCACCCATACGACCGTCATCATTATCGTTCTCACAGATAGTCCACACCTAGGTTCTATGCTCTAGTGGTACAATTCAATATCCCACCCAAAGGATCCTCTAGGCGTGATTGTCCACAACACGCAACCTCCACTCGAATAGAAAACAACGTAGGTATGTCATACACATAATAAAACAATCAAATAGGCATTCACGCACCCTATTAAAACCTTAGGTAATTACACAACCTTTCATTATTTTAGGTATTCACACAACCTATCATCATTTTCTATTGAATTATGTATTCCCATATTTATATATAATTCACACACACACACACACACACACATATATATATATATATATATATATATATATATCACAATTATTATCGAGTTCGTTCGTACTAGATACGTTCCAATACTAAAATAGATACACCCCGCTATTTATTACAATTCATAGGATGGTATATTCCACCTCACATATACCCTATTAAGTTCATATTAATATCACAAATGTCCCAAATAATTTTGGTTCCCAATTCGAGAAAGTTTCATCAATAAATAAAACTCCAAGGGCATTTTAGACATTTCACACCTTATGTCAAAATAAAAATTTCTATATGGTAGCATACTACTCTTCGTTAGCTATGCGTGGTCATAAATGGCACGTAAATCCAAATTCGTATGACAAAGCCATGCTCATTCAAAGTTATGCTATAAATCAAATAACGCATTCCATCTTGAAGGGTATTTTAGACCTTTCAATTTTTGTGTCGAATTAAAAACATACCCGGGACTGCGTAATACTCTTCGCTATCTACACATGGCCACGAACGACACACTAATTCGAGTCCGTATGCAAAAGTTAGGGCATTATAATGATTCACCTCAAAGAAGATTTAAAAAAAATCTTTCTTAAAAATTTGCACCACATTCTGCCTAGTTTAATAAAGGGATCTTAAGTATTTAGTCCTATTTATAATGATTTATTTGTCAGCACTCCAATATTTTTATTTTTTTAGTTATTGGTCCTTTATGGGACAAATGTCATTGTCTACAAAAAGAATAATGGGCAGTTACAGGGAAGTTATAGGTGGTTTTGGGTAGTTGTGGGACTTTTTACAAATTTAAAAACACATGGGAGTGGCACCTAAATACATCTTTATAGATGGAACTAGAGTTAAAAAAACTAATTAATAAATTGCTATTTTGAGGCATTTTGGAGCAGTTTTAGAGGACGCGCGTGAGAGAACAAAATGTAGGAAACGTGATTTTCTAGAGGGCAATGCGAATAGAATTTCCATTAATGCTCCAAAGCCTACAATTATGCCCATATCTTTTACCCCCCAAACTTCCCAAGATTCATCCTAAATCTACCCAAACTTCCTCGTTAATAATTTCTTCCAACAATATCACTAATCGAGATTCAAAAACCAAGATCTAATCATGTTATTCACTTCTCAAATTAAGTTATAATCTCACTATTAACCCATTTTCTCACAAAATTAAAAAATCCCCCATTAATGGTTACTCTTCATCTTCTTCACCAGAAACCCAAAAATTTCAATTCAAATTCCTACTTCCAAATTTCCATAATTAATTGACATAATTACAACTATTTACATCATTAACTACAACTCAAATTAAAGTAAGAAAACACTTGCCTTGGTGGATTAAATCCGACGATCCCATGTTGAAATTCTTGCTCGGATTGCTTTTGTCATCCTTCTTTGCTTCTTCTTCTTTCTCCTTTCTCTCCTCTCTCAACCCTTTTGCATTTTGGAATGACTCGTGGATGCTCAACACACTTAAACCTAAGTTAAAATTCCTCAATACCGTAATTAAGCCTATTGGCCAATTAAAAATGACCTAAATGCCCCCGTTATGGGATCGGTCATGTCTAAAAATATCCCGAGACCTATTTATTACCCTCGGGTACTCTTTTTCAAGTATCTCGGCCCTTTTGGAGTTAACCGTGCACTCAGAATTGTCATCCGAGACACTTTATAAAATTTTCCCATTTCAACCTCAAAATGCGACACATGTGAAAAAATTGAAATAGTCCGAATTAATTTAAATTTCTAAATCCCGAAATATAAATTAAAGTTCTAACTGTCCAATTTCAATAATTTCTCCAATTTAAATAAATTAAATCACCAAATTAAATAAATTTCAAATCACTAATTTAATTAATTTATATATCCTAAAAAATGCGGGGTATTACAGTGCCCTAGATACACCTTGGCAGGCAGCCGAATACGCCAACTCTCAAAGGTCTCCAATTCGATATTAAAAGCTTCATAATAAATAACCATGGTGGGTGAGTAAAAGCGCTGGTTTTGCAATAACTTCTTTCTTTCATGATGATAATCTCTCTCTCTCTAGCCAACAATCTCTAGAAAAAGAACTCTGGAAGAATATCTCTCCCTCTCAGAAGTGGTTGAGGAGCATAAATAGCCCCCCACCCCACACCATTCCCTAGGTGGCTCAGTCATTTATAACTGTGAAAAACATCCCCCGTACTTTATGTCACAAACATTAAATGCCTGATGGACTAGTATGCTCCGTGTCATAAACATTAAATGTCAAGACATGTCTTCTGCCTAACCACTGTGTATCAGGGGGCGGTCGTCACAGAGGTGGCTCACCAACTGTCTGACAGTCCCAAATACCACGGTGGTTTACTAAAGTGTGGATTTGACATTACTTAGATGGATAGTGACATCGCATGAAGTAGATGTGACATTAAGTAGAAGGTCGTTTGGTTCACAACTCTACGCCCGATGGAACTCAAGGCTGCTCTGCCCAACGTTACACGGTCAAGGTCTTTTGGTATTTTACCAGGTGTATCTAAGATGGTCAGGACAAGCCCTAATGGTGCTTCACTTCTCAATCCTCCAAACCAAGTCCCTCTAAAGTTCCCACAATGAGGTCGTTCGATAGAGCATGAAAGCTCTCCCAGGCCCTGCTAAGCCTGATCTCTCGTGAGTACCGTTTGACATCACACTAAATAAAATTATAATTATTATAGCTCATAGTCAATATAAATAAAAGATACAAAAAGACTAAATAAAATAATAGAACTAAAGGATGAGCTCTCTCGGCCACTTTCTTCGCTGGAAGATCTCCCTGGGCTGCCACGCTGAACTACCTCACTTGAGCTGCCTCATTGAGCTGCATCGCTAAGCTGCTTCGGTGTCTTAATCTCTTGAGTATATTATATTAGATGGGGGAATTATCTCTAATCCCGAGATTATCTTTGGCCCCCCTATATTTGCCCCTTCGTGTAGAGATTTGTTGCGAGAACAAGAAATTTTTGTACGAAAACTTCTCAATCCGATGGGTCTTCTATTTTGTGCGAAATAAAAATCTCATATTTCTGTCTTCCTTAAAACTTCTATCATTATCACTTCCACGAAAAAATAAAATTCTCCCCGATGTACCTGAATCAAAGTGTTGCGGCTTGTCAGCGAAGGGACATCGCGACTTTTCCCTGTCGTTGAGCCTCGTCCGTTCCGTCTCTTCTTCCGTAGCTATTGGAATTTCCCCGAAATGCCTTGGGAACATATTAATTGTTCATTAAGATTCTTGGGAATTGAAATACCTCCCTTTATGTGTTGTTTCGTGCCGTTTGTGTGGTAAAGATGTAAGTAGTTGGTATTTGCGTTGATACTGCACTTAGTGGTATGAAATATCCACCCTCTGGGAATTCCTATCATTGATACCTGTGGAATTCTCCCCTGTAAACTTTTTCCTAGGAAATTATTCCAATTTGAAGTTGTTACTTCATTTGGGCTGGGCTGTGTCATTATTTCTTCATGTTCGAAAAAGAAAAAAAATTCTCCCTGATGTATCTGAGTCACCATTAAACAATGTCTGGACTTGTGGAGAGGGGACATCGTAGATTTTTTGAACCGTTAGGACAGTTTCTGTGTTGGGAGTTATTGGATATGTCTGACAAATGAAGAATTTTGGCGCCAAACCCCAAAACTTATCTTGGAAGAAACCATTTCCATCCCCATACGCCACTTCATTAATGATGTAATGTCGTCTTTTTAATCGTCAAGACACTTCCCGAAGTGTCACGTGTCCATTAGAAATGATTACCGACGGCTTTGCACGTGTGGTGGTGGGAAACTCAAAAGGCGAACCTAGAAATTTCAAACGGATATTATTGAAACACTTAGCCATTTTTTTCTTACTTTGCCTTCGTCATCTTCAACTCCCATTATTCTTAGAGAGAGAAAATCCTCAGAGTGCCATTATTGCTAAGCTTTTCCTTGGTTTCCTTTCTCTCATCGTCTCTTACACCACCACCTGTGTCTGTACTCCTCCATTTTCATCCATAGCCCTTCCTAGCTAAGCTTTTTCTATCATCATTGCTTACTATGGCTTCTTCAATTGTCCCCAAGTCTACCACTGTCGCTGCTCATCCAAGCTCCATCGCTACCACTTCTTCTGTTGCTGCCACTGTTAACGCCACTACCTTCGATGTTTCTCGCCGAGAGTAACTACGCTTTAATCGTCAGTCTCCCATCTTTAGCAAAGATGATGATCTCTCTGATGCATGCAAGACCTACCATTTTTCAACTAAGTATGACCCTTTCTTGCTGGGTGATGAAGAAGAAGATTCATCCAAGTGGAGTGTTCTTCCTCCAGAGGGGACTCTGCATTTCAGGTTAGAACGTGGCGACTTCCCTTACTCCTAGATCGATTTCAAAGCACCTGGGGGATCTCTAGCTCATTTTGCTTCCTGGAATGCACACATACAGAGCTACCATGCTACAGCTCTTTCCAAGGCTGGTCCTCATTGAGCCAACTAAATTGGGGAGTTCACTCTTTCTAAGCACAACGCTGCACTCCAAGTGTTGGTTTTCAGATGGAATGTCATAGCTCACACACTCTTTGCTGCCTGGGGGGAGTTCACCATTTCCTTGGAAGATGTCTATGACATACTTGGGTTTGAACCCATGGTTGAGTTTACTTATCTTGATGAGGCCTTGTATGCCTAAGAAGTTACTGATCGAGCTGAGATAGATCGGATTTGCCTCCATTGCACTGGGTCTTCCAACAAGGCTACCTTTACTCTCCTTATCAGCTATTTCTTCGAAGCTCCTACTGCAAGGGACGTCACTTCTGTTACAGGACATGGATAAGGTACATATTTGGAATTACCAGCCTATATTCTTGTGATGCTTTCCCATTTCTTCTTGAGTGAGAAACCTAACGACCAGCCTAGGAGGGACCTCATAAACATCTCTGTTTATTTAGCCAGGGGTTTTAATATTCCTCTAATCGCCATTGCTTTGGGGTCCCTCTATACTTGGTTGGATCGAACCCACCTCGATATGGCACAGTCCCTTGGTCATTACAACCTAGACAATTTTTCCAATACTATCATCTTAATGGGTTTCCTCTATACCCGCTTTCCCACTATTGTTGCCAAATTTATTCCTTATCCCGCAAGCCAAGGCATTAAACCCCCTCGCCTCATGTGCTTCCATAAAAACAAAGTCGAAAGGAGATAATGGGCCTTTTTTATCATTTCTACTCCTTCATCATTGGGCCGTACGGAGAATTTAACTTTGCCCATACTTTGATTTTTTTCTCTTCTGCAGCTAGAATGGTCACTTTCATTCAGGTTGTAGAAAATCCTTCGTAAGCCATGGTGCTTCCGTTCACCCCCGAATTCCTTCCTTCAGTCACTGAATGGGGATATACTTTTGAACCTTACAACCCCGATAGGTGCAACAAGTAGTTCGATTTCGATCAAAGGGCTTCTTGACCTAGGTTTCACTTAACGAATAAGAGGGCCACTTTGCTGAGGCCTGCACTTTCTACCTTTCTACAGCAGTACTTAGCATGACTTCTACCATGGATGGTCGAGTTACCGTCCCCAATGCTTCCCAAAAAGGGGATGTGTCCACCTCTGATGCCATCAAATTTCGGTCGATGCAACTGGACATGATTCATGAATTTATACAAAGTCCCCCCCTCCCCAGTTTCCCACAGTTCTTTATTTCTCTGTCTTGGAGTTAGGCCTTAAGGGCAACTCTATTCTTGGAGTTGAGTTCCCTATGAGAAAGACTCCTAAAGATCCTCCCGGTGAGTTACCTCCTTATTACCCCATGATCCCTACTGCCACGCCCAAACCCAAGAATGTTGCAACCCCAAAAAAACCTGCCCCTACTAAATATATTCCAACTGATGCAGCTTCTGGCGAAGGTCCTTCCAAACCAGCAGCCAAGAAAACTAGGAGATCCAAGAGTGGGACTTCTTCAAAGTCTAAGTCCCAATCCCATCCTCGAGCTCCCTTAGAGGAGTTCCATATTGCCTCTGTTTCTCCTCTTATGTCCGCCGAAGTAATTGAGGAGTTAAGAAAGAAAATTCAAGCCGACGTGGAGAAAATAAATTCTGAGTTTCGACGACACGCTCTCATCGCTCCTCCTGTTGTTGCCTTCAAAACCATATTAGTAGATCCATATGAAGGTGGCTCAAAGAGAAGAAAAAGCTCAAGGGTTCCTCCAAGTCTTGGTGTTGCTGGTGTAAGGAAAAAGACTCTGGATACCAAGTCCCAGAAGAAATGGGCTCCTAATCACATCTCACCCCAACTCCCTCTATTGTTGGAGCTATGGCATTGGATGACTGTCCTAATGTTGCGCATTATTCCATGATGAGGTCTTCACCAATTGCTTCCCCTCCTTCCTCGCCAATGGTGATATCATCCCACTCTCCCCCTGGATCAGAGGTATCACCGTGTGTTTCTCATTTTTATATAACAAACTGTATTTGTCTAACTCTTAGCAACTTTGGTGCAGGAAGATGAAGAAGAAATTCCCCCAGCCCCCCCTATGAGTCCTTTCGTGGCGATCGCTTCGAAAGTGGGTCCATTGGTACAACTCCCCCCCATTCTCCCATGACTAGGCTCACTTATTCTCATCGGTTGGTCTCCCAACGCACGGTGGAGTCTACTAAGGAGGTTATTGCCCATGTTAACCTTGTGGGAGTTTCATCTCAGCCAGAGGAGACTCCCTTAGATTCATCTGGTTCACCTTCTTTGCCTATGGTTCCTCTGGACATCGTTTCCATTGTGCAAAGTTCTCTTGAGGTAACAAGTTCTAGACATTATTAGGTCTTTCTTTTCTATCCTTATCCCTTCACTGCATCTTCTAAATTTTTTTGGTGTATTTTAGGTTGAAGTAGCTTCCCTTTTGGCTTCATCGTTGGGCAACATCCTTCTTCCACCTCCATTGACAATACCTATTGCCCTCGCTCCCGCTTTCAGTCATATTACTAAAGTGAGTTAAGTGTGAAGTGTATCTCTTCTTTCTATATTATTCCCCTCCTGTTCCCCTCCTGTAACACTTAGCTTTGTTTTTATAGCTTTCTCCAAGTCTTATCACGCCATTATCCTTCGAGATTCTACCAATTTCTAAGGCCACCGTTGTCTCTTCTGTCCATCCTGGTGCTTCTTCTGCACCTACTAGCGTTGATACATCTGCGGAAGGCCAAACAGCATCTTCAGGCTCTACCCTAATATTGGCCTTAGTTCCTTTTATAAACGCAGGATCTTCACCCCATATTGAGGTCCTTCTGGATGAGGTTCCTCAAGTTGAGAGTGTCGTGGAATCTTCTGAGGAGGTGAACCTTCCTTCAATAGTTTCCACCAATGTAGCCTCTTTGGTGACTCCCGTTCTTACTCCAACCATTGTTGAGGTATTTATCTATCTTCTCTTCATTTCTTGTTATTTTTCCTTTATCTTGACAATGTACAATCTAGAAGACTCTCATTTTCAAACACTCAAACTCCACCGCTAACGGTGACCTAACAATGAAAACCACTTGTTAAGATTTTTTTTGTTTTAAAATTTCAGCAATAACGGTGACACTCATAACAGTGACTTAACAATGACAACCACTTGTTAAGATTTTTCATCAAACTCAACCAGTAACGGTGACTTAACAATGATAAATTGACTTAACAATGATAAACACCTGTTAAAATTTTTCATCAAACTCCACCAGTAACGGTGACTCAATAATGATAAACACTTGTTAAGATTCTTTTGTCAAATTCCACCAATAATGGTGACTTAACAAGGATAATCACTTGTTAAGATTTTTCGTCAAACTCAACCAGTAGTGGTAACTTAATAATGATAAACACTTTTAAAGATTTTTTCGTCAAAATCCACCAGTAACGGTGACTTAACAATGATAAACACTTATTAAGATTTTTTTTCACTTAACTCATTATTTGCTTGATCTGCTGCCAGGCTGTTGGGGAGTCCCCTTGAGTTGCAGAGCAATCTCCAGCGATTCCTTCCCATGTCGCCTCACCAAATCAGGAACCAGCTGTATCTGAGGAAATGAGTCCTAACGACTAAGGTTCCACGACAGGTGCTCAGGCCGACAATGAATCTGGTTGTGAGCGTCCTATGCTAGCTCTAGCTCCTCATGAGTTTTTTCTCATGGTCCTTCATTGCTCTCATTAATTACTTTACCTCCATCAATTGATGATTGAATAGATCTCAACTCATCACCCCGAGACTTTTACAGTTGATTGCCTACGTTCAAATATTCCCTTGATGAGCCACAGGCTTCAAGGTATGACGATCGTTGTTACTGATATCGTCAGTACCCCTACTGAAAACGTTACCAGGCCCCTCTTCATCTAATTCTTGGGCTATCTAAAGGAGTTGGTCCAAGATAACTTCCAATTTAGTTGGCTGATTGGACACTTGATGACCCTGAAGAGTCAGTAATTGGCGAGTCAGAGGGAGCTACTACAGAAGCATCAAGATACTGAACGAGATGAGGAAGCTAGACTGACAAAACTAATATCTCTACTTGAAGCTATTAATAAAGAGATGGAGGATATCAAAGAAACTTTGTGTCAATAAAATCTAAGGTGAGAGAAACTCCCTATTGAGCGTGCTCAGGTTAAGACAGGGCTGGAAGGTTCCATCAACGCTCAGTAAGCATGCCTAGAAGCTTCCTCGGGTTTGCCTGGAGATTATTTCTCTGCTCCAGACTTGTGGCTCCTCCTAGGCTGATGACCTCCCACATACTTGTATAAATTTTCAATTTCCTTTTATGTAAATCCTGGGAAATAGTTCCTATTTTTGTAAAATCTCCCCATTTATGAATGAAAGAGAAGTTATATCTTGTTTTCATGCCATTTCTTTGTCCTATAATTGCTTGCATAAAATAAAAACTTTGCCATCTTCCATCTCACTCTAGTTACAACAAAAGACATTTTTTGAGAAAAATAATAGCTTATATATATTCATAACAAAAAGGCTAGATACATCGATGTTATAAGGTTACTTGCTTTACACATGATAGACCTTCAACCATTTATTGTTAATCTTAAATGGTTTATCTTCTTCCATATTAGAAATTAATCAATAACCTGAATCGTGAGCCTCCTTTATAATGAAAGGTCCCTCCCAATTCGCTGCAAACTTAGGTAGAGGAAGCCCTCTGATGTGTTTCATTACTGCCTTCAAAATAATGTCTCCTTCAAAAAACTTCCTCAATTTCACTAAGTTATCGTATGCCCTTGAGAACTTCTTCGTGTACATTTAAAAGTGTTGCGTCGCATTATCTTTGTGTTCGTCCAACGCTTCAAGCTGCACATGTTTGTTCTAAGAGAGCATGCTACTTTACAAGGCATATCGGGCAAAGAGAACTTCCAACTCCACCGAGAGAATCGCTTAAGCTCCATACACAAGGGAGAATGATGTATATTCCGTGGGCTTCCTTTGAGTTGTTGGATAGGCCCATAATACAGCTAGTATCTTTTCATCCCATGATCCTGGGAAATCCTCCATCGTGTTGGCTACAATATTAACTAATGTTTTGTTAGTTGCTTCGGCTTGACCGTTTCCATTTGGGTATGGCACCATTGAAGTATGATGAAAAATTGAGTACTTATCTGTTAACATTGTTACCTCTGAATTGATGAATGGGGTTCTGTTATCAGAGAGAATAACCTTTGGAATCCCAAAATGGGAAATGATGTATTTATTGATAAAGTTGCTCACCACCCCTATTGTTTCCCTTCTTAGTGGTATCGCTTCAGCCCACTTTATAAAGCACTCTGTTTCCACTAGTATCCAGATCTTCCCCCTCAAAAAAGGATGTATTTCCCCTACCAAGTCAAACACCCAAGTGTAGAAAGGGTAAGGGGTTGGCAAAGAGTGAAGATCCACCGATGGAGCATGAATCATATTTCCATGCAGTTGGCAAGTTTTACATTTTTGAACGAACTCAGTAGAGTCTTCCTCTATCTTTGGCCAATAATACCCCAATGCCATCAGCTGGTCATACAACTTTGTTCCTCCTATGTGAGTTGGGTCGTGAGATTATTTGAGGACTTCGGTCACTTCCTCTTTTGTCATGCAATGCAATGTCCTGTTGAAGTACCCTCTTCGCTAAAGCTATCCCTCCTGAACGTATAATCTTGGGGGATTTCTTTTGAGTTCCATCACATCAATCTTCTCTATAGGGACCACTACGTCTTTAATAAAATCAATATAGGGTTGCCTCTAATATGGTTAAGCTTCAAAGAAATGTCACTCATCCACTTCGAAGAAAAGCTGGCACTTATCACATTTTTATTATAGATCTGCTACATCTTGCTTCATCCTAGGCCAGAAGTATCCCTCCCTTTTAATTCTCCAATAAAGAGAAATTTATGTTATTTTGCAGTGCTCTTCGTGTATTTTCTTTAATCTTTTTGTTGCTTCTTCTGGGCTGATGCATCTTGACAACCATTCTCCTGCATTTCTGTAGTTGAGGTTTCACTAATTCGTGAAGTACTGGGCTAGTTCTCTCAGTGACGCGACTTAGAATTTGTCTTAAAAGTGCGTTCACCCTAGGTTCAAGTGCAAACCTATTGCTCAAGTAATAACCCAATAAGTCGGGATCGAATCCACAGGGAAAGAAAATGTCAACTAGTAATCAGGAAACTTATTAGATCTAAAAATGATTTCTTAAAATAAACAAAAAGATGATTAATGATTTTGGAAGATTTCTAGAAATAAAACTTTTCTTAACAAAAGCAAACTGGAAATTTTAATGAAAGTAGTCTAAAAATTGCAGGAAAAACTTTTAATCAAATGGGAGAAAACAGGGTAGAATACAATCCCTCAATCCTTAGCAAATTATCATAGAGAATACTAGATTTGTAAATTAAAATAATTGATTAGATCCAGCCTTTATAACTTCTAAGCATTACATATATGAGGGATCTAGCCCGCACAATATGAAATCAAAAACAGGTATAAAGCAGTGAATGATAAATTATACTAGCAAAGCTTTCTTAAACATCTCAAGTACCTAGGGCAAGAGAGATTAAAAGATTGACAGTTTTTGTATAATTTTCTTTCACGATTCAATCAATATTTTAATTTATCCTCTATTTTCTACATAGATAATCTGCCTTGGATTTAGTTCATGTACCCCCAACCCTTGGGAAATTTAGCTACTCATGATTGGTTTGAAGAACAAATTCATACTCAGAATTATGGAACTACAAGACATGGGAAATAAATCTGCAAATAATAAAGTAACAGAGAATAGAATGATATTACTTGTATTCAGCAGCAGGAAAGTAATTGAAATTGAAATCCAGATAACTTCTCCTTAATCAACAGTACAAACTAGGGTTCTTATGAAAGAAATTTAAACTTCTGAATGGTTCTCTCAAAAACAAACTCTCAAATTCTTTAGCTAATTTGTAATCTACCAACAATTAACAACTTGCTACAATTCTCTCTCTACTTGCTTGGTTGGTCTGTCCCCTTCAAATGATATAGGGCACTTGCTTTTATAACACCAAGTATCGAAATTGATAGCCAATAATGCTTGTTGGTACGTTTTTCCAATATATGCTCTGCTTTAATTGAACAATTAATTGTCAGCATTTCACACGACCAGACCGGTCCGGCTCAACCTCGGACCGGTCTGAATACACCGGATCGGTTCTTTTCTTTTTACCGGATCGATCTGGGCCTAGTCGGATGGGTCCGGATTTTTTCTTCCATCGGTTCGTCATCAATCCGGGGTCTACTGGACTTTGTCAATTCGGATGGATCCGGATCCAAACCGGATCGGCCACTTTATCCTTGAAACTTTGACTGACCATATCTTTTGATCTAGAACTCCGATTTGAATGTCGTTTCTTCCTATGCTCTTGTGAACTCATGCTATTCAACTTCAATTTTGACATTGCTTCTGAATTCCAAATGGAATTTACACTTTTGCCCTTTCACATTTCTGTTAGTTTTCTACTTTTCTTTTATTGCATTCCATTCCTGAAAACTTCATCACAATTACACAAAAACTAGGGAATTTTGTTAGAAACTAACAATAGAGTGATATGGACTAAAAATGATTCAATTACCTTGTTCGAGATATTAAGATTACTAACTTAAGGGGCTAAATTCGGAAGAATTTACGCTTGGTCACTCAGCTCCATCCCTCCGTCCCCAGACTCTAATTGTTTTCTAGTCTCCCCCTCCAGTCAGAGTCATCCTCCATCTGTATAATTGACTATACCGCAGAGGGAGCTATTCTTCGTTGAATCACGACTGTAGTGGTATCATCTCTCATGATCATATTTTGAGAAATGGTAGCATAGGCGTCGGGGTGGTGATTCATCGTGTGTGGATGCCTCTTAATCTTGGTCCGATGGAACTGGTTGAGAAGTCTCTGAATGATTGTTCTGTAAGGTATTAGATTGAGGTATTTTAATTCATATTCTCTATTTACTTGCTAAATCACTAAGTTCGAATCACCCCTGATGCATAGTGAACGAATCCCCATTCAAAGGGCCTCCAACAACCCTAGTACCAACGCCTCGTACTATGCTTCATTGTTGGAATAAGGAAAGTCTAGTTTGTAAGAAAGACAAAATTCTTCCATTCCTCTTAAAAGAATAACCTCTCTCCCCCCTTCTTATCTGCTAAAGATCCATCGAACTGCATCATACATTCCTCATCTCTTGCGTCCAAGTAATTGGCCTGCAAATCATCCCCTGGAATGCTCTCCTTTGGTGGCTCAGATGTCACAAATGAGAAGATTGACAGTAGGTCTACGTACGCCAGGCTATTGATCGCATAAGGTACCACATATTTCAAGTCATATTCTGAGAGAATGAGGAGCCACCTAACTGCTCTACCAATCAATAGAGTTCTTTCCAACAAAAACTTAATAGGATCACATTTTGTTACAATATGAATTTTAAAAGATAGCATATAATATCTAAATTTTTATGCTATGAAGACTAAGGCTATGTAATGCCTTTCCAAGCTACTATACCTCACCTCTGGACCATGTATGATTCTACTAAGGTACTAGACTGGTCGTTCTTTCCCGTTAATCTCCTGTGCTAACAGAGATCCGACGAACCTCATGGTGGATGTGAGGTATAGTTGCAATGGTATTCCTGCCCTTGGAGGAATCGTAGTTTAAGGTGAAATGAGCAGCTTCTTCATCTTGGTGATAGAATCCTGGTGCACTTCCTCCCGCTTGAACTTTGTGTTCTTTTGCAAAATATGCATTAATGGGTGTGTTATTTCGGCCAATCCAGATAAAAATATCTTAAGGTTGGAAACCTTGCCGAGGAAACTTTTAAGCTTCTTTGTCATTCTCAAACTTGGAATATCCAAGATCGCTCGTTATTTATCTTGGTCCATATTCACTCCCTGCCGATCTACCACAAAGCCTAGAAACTTTCCACTGGTTACTCCGAAAATGCATTTTAGTGGGTTCATCTTCAGTTTATACCTCCTACATCTGGCTAGTACTTTCTTCAAATTGCTCAGGTGGGACCCCTCCTTCTTTGATTTTATGACCAAATCATCCATATAAAACTCCATAAATTTATGAAAGAAGTCATGAAAAATGTACATAATTGTTCCTTGATAAGTAGCCCCAGCATTTTTTAGTCCAAACGACATGACTTTGTATAAGAAATTGCCCAACAGGGTTCTAAACGTTGCCTTCTCTGCATCTGTGGGGTCCATCTTGATCTGGTTGTACCTTATATACCCATCCATAAAACTATGCATCTCGTGTCCAGCCGTTGCATCTATTAAGTTATCGATGGAAGGTAGAGGGAACTCATATTTGGGACAAGCCCTATTCAAGTCTTTGAAATCCACACAGATCCTTATCTGATTCTTATCCTTCTTACCCACTGGGACAATGATATAAAGCCATAGTGGGTGATTCTTATCCTTCTTACCCATTGGTTTGATGAAACTTGTCGCTAACAAGCGTTGGACTTCTTCTTTGATCTTCAAGTCCAGCTCAGGCTTGTAAGTCCTCGTTGCCTGCTTAACCAGAATGGCTGAAGGCATCACATTTAATTTGTGGCAGCTTACTTCTTCATCTGGCCCCTCTATCTCTGAATACCTCCATGCAAAGACGTATATAAACTCCCGGATCAGCTCAATCAACGCGTCCCGTTTCTCCACGCATAGATCCTTCGAGAGGAAAATGGGCCTTCGCTCCTCCCCTTCTTTTACTAGGTTTAGCTGCTCCAATTCTTGTGCTTATGGCTTCAGTTGGATCGTCAATAGTTTGGTTCTTTGGGGACATCCTCCATGAACTCTTATACGTTAGAATTGTCTATCACCATACATTATCCCCGTTGATGCACCAGAAAATACTTATATATCGGGTCAGCCTCCTCGTCAGCCTCTGTTATAGCTCCTTCGGCAGCCCATTCACACCATCATAGGCGATAAACCACCTTCCCTTCCTCATTAACAATCTTCTTTCATTGCCTGTTGGCCATTGCAACTGCCTTTCTTTTCCTCTCCATCAAAGCTTCTACCATTATTCCTTCAAAAAAATGATTTTACACACTTTGCCTTGTAACCTTGTGTTCAATCGGGTCCATTATGGGTTGCATCCTATCTTTTAGCTGCTTTGAGATCTTCTTAGTTCGAGGGATGACTTGGTGGGATTCTTCTGTTACACCTCTGCCGCTCACAGTTTCTTCATTCCGGTAGTTCAAGTCCCCATCCTTTCTCTGATTGAGGGAACCCAGGCTCCCTCCATTCTTCTCGTTAGGACTTTGACGTCCTTCTCTAACACTATTTTAATGTTGCATCCACTAGGTGATCTTCTTTGACAGCAAAGGGCCTCTTCGTCGCTCGTATAGTGATCTCATTTCCTTTAATATTTGTCTTGTCACATTGGTGAT
The DNA here is from genome assembly GCA_949130495.1 of Sambucus nigra. NCBI lineage: Eukaryota > Viridiplantae > Streptophyta > Magnoliopsida > Dipsacales > Adoxaceae > Sambucus > Sambucus nigra. The sequence continues at coordinate 320,105,200 of OX422209.1, read as the reverse complement.
AAGTCAAGGGAAGTAGTCCTTGGTTGTGCATCCACACTCTTCCTATCAACAGATGGTAGGAAGTTGCACTCTCTATCACGTGGAAATTGATGTGGCAAATTAGATTTCCCATTACAATCCCAACATTCACATAACCAATGGATTTGGAAGACTGGTTGTCATAACTTAAAATCGTCGAAGGCATGGGGACCAATATAATACCCAGTATTTTTATGGCTTTTAAATTTGATGATTTATTAAATTTTATTTGAGATATTAATTTCCTATTAATCCGAAAATTTAATTTTTATATTTACTAGCATGACAAGAGTTAGTAATTATTGGGAATTTGTTGAATATTACTAGATGAGTAAAGTAATATATAAGATTTATTTTATTAAAATTGTCACAAGTGAATAAAATGGTAATTATGAAAATTTAAGTCGGGACGCGCTTGTGTCGTGTCGGAACTAAATTATTATTATAAAAAGGGAATAAATTATAAGTCGCCCGTATGGTCATTTCGAGTGTACCAACGTGCCTGGAAGGTTCGAGATAGTAAAAAAAGTGTACCCAGAGGTATAGTTTGGGTTTTAGGGCGTTTTTAGGCCTAATTGACATCCCGTGAGGGTATTATGGACATTTTGTATTTTAGGGTAATTAAACCCACGAATTTCTCTAAGATATATCATCCTTTAGGAGTTGTCTTTTAGGGTTAACAAACACAGAACCTAAGAACGGCCATCGCAGAAGAAGGTGGAGAGATTTCCAAGCAATCCAAGGCCTAGAACTCACTTAATCGCACCGCCACCACCACCAAAATGTTGATCGCATGACGAGGAACGCAACCATATCTTTTTCATCAACAAATCAGACCCTTGAATTATAGGCATGTATCTATCTTGATTTTCTTTTAGTTAATGTTCCATCCATGATATGCCCTAAATGTACCTAACAACTCAGAGACACCAACCTCGACATATGAGAGGTCCGAGGTAACTAAGGCTCCTGACTGACAACGAGCACTCTCGTCCTACATAAGGTTGGCTATGTCCGACATCACTGATCACCTCATTATCGGGAAGCATCAGAGATCACATTTACCTCGTTCAACAACCTCGGCTTGTAATAAGCCGAGGAAGAAAGGATCATCACCATCGTGATCAACCTGGGCTGGAATCAGCCGACATTCCAACTACTCCAACATAACCTCGGCCCAGACAGACGTTATAACCCCACCTGCCTTACCTCAGCTTTCCTACTAAGCCGAGATCATCGTGAATAACCTCGGATTGAGCAGCATCCAGACTTCCCCAACCTCGTACTCTTCCAGGCCGAGGTTGGTACCAATCGAAGACAGCCGAGCCTTTACACGCATATGTGTAGCTTGGAACACGTGGACAAATCTGTTGTAACCAAATTATTCCCCCCACGTGAGGGAATCTTGAGGTCATCATTACTTAATTGAGATTAACCAGGTGTCACTCTCATATTGGCTCGATGCTCATGCACATGCTCATTATATGCTTGGGGGCCACATTACACCCCCAAGCACTATATATAGAGGTCATCCTCTACCTTGTGAAGGGATCCGAAAATTACAACCCTAGCTAAAACATTGTCCAATTATACAATAGAGAGAGAAAGCTTAAGAGATTGTATCCATGGCCGTTAGTGCCTTATTCTGGTGACCTTACTCACTCACTTGCACAATGGACGTAGGCCTAACTGGATGATCCACTTAGATATTGGTGTTCATCCTCTTTTCCTCATCTATGTTCTCTTATATTTTATATACTCTTGTGATGCCATTGTTAACATTGATTTAAGCTTACAAACACCTTGAAGGGTGGTGCTATTTCCAGCATCATCATTTGGCGCTGTCTGTGGGAATGAGAGGCTGTCTCTTCCTCTTTTTCTACTTAACCTCACTAGAGACTCTGATGGTAAACCAGGCCTCACCCCTTGTGTGGAGCTGTTTCACCATTGCATGAGGTCCTTTAAGTTATTAATCTCATCTTCTTCGCAAGCCCCTTTAGTGTTAACATATGGCACCGGAGCTACCACCACCACCATCTGGTGCTGGAGGACCTAGTTCCAGTCAGGTACCACCCCAGTCCGAAATGGCTGAGGTGGCTGCAGCCTTGAAGTCCTTGGTTGCAACGCAGCAAGAAATGAAGGAGCAATTTTCACAACTCAGTCAAAACATGATGAGTCCACCCGGGGTCTCACCGAAGATAATTACTCAGGCGGCTGCTCAGCCCCATCCTGAAGCCAGGGGACCACCCCAGGCACCACGAAAAGACTAGCCTACACCTCAGCGGAGGAGGGACGTTGCTGACCCTAGGCGTTTGCATCTGGGGAGGCAAGGACACCCTTGTCCTGAGGATATGTATGACGATATGGAGGCAGACGATGTTCCAGAAGATTGTTGGGAGCCATATGAGGTTTCAAATAACACAGCGCGTCCTATCCAGCAGAGTCGAGGTTGTGGAGGCAGAAGAGGTGAAGGTGCCTAATAAAGAGGATCATCTTTTGATCGATTGAGCAGAGGATCGGCCTTTGAAAAGCTCGGCCCAGTAAATGACCTAATATAGAGGTTGTCCAGGTTGATAAGTGTAGCCAGCTCATAAAGGGAAGAGGCGGAACATCGGCCTCATCAAAGCCGACCCCACATAGGATGAGGTAGGGACCAGGAATAGGTCAACAGTCGATGTTGTGCTGCGGCTAGGGAACCCTCAGCCCACCCCTTGGAGGTGGCTAGGGACAACCTCGGCCAGGCCGACGTTGCAAAACCATGGAATGAATCCATCCAACGTCTTAAATAAAAGATAGGAGACCTCATCAAAAGCCAAGACCCACTGTCAAGAGGTTTCTTAGAAGGCTCCCCATTTGTGGCTAGGATAGTAAGCTTCCCAAGCCCTTCCAAGTTCAAACCGCCTACGGTGTCTCCCAAATATGATGGTAGAACCAACCCTATACATCATATTGAGATGTACCAGTCAGTGGCGGACATTTATTCAATACCAGATGAGATGAAGTGCCGGGACTTCTCCGGGACTTTGACGGGAGATGCACACATGTGGTTTACCTCTCTTCCGAATAATTCAATTGAGAACTTTAAGGGCTTGGCTGAATGATTCATTCACAATTTCAATTTTGGGGTAAGACCTCAAAAGAAGACCACCCATCTGTTGTATGTCAAGCAAGGCAAGAACGAGAGCCTAAGAGACTACATTGCTAGATTCAACAAAGAAAAACTCGAGGTTGAAGACTACGGAGATAATATAGCCATGACCGCCCTCATAGGAGGTCTCCAGAAAGGGAAGTTATTGTGGAAACTTACGGAAGACCCTCCCAAGTCCATGGCAAATCTATTGGCAACTTCGGGGAAGGTCATGAACGCTGAATAGGCCATGGCCACAAAGTTTGAGGATGAGAATAGCGATGGCAACGGGAAGTTTCAAAGAAAGAAGTACGGAAAGAAGAGGTCAGTTGACGACAAGTTCGCACGCTATTCCCCTCTAACTGTGAGCTGCGAACACATCCTCAATGAGATCAAGAATGATCGGTCTCTGAGATGGCCAGAGAAGCTGAAAGCTCTTTCGCATAAGAGGAACAAGAACTTATGGTGCGAGTTCCACCAAGACCATGGCCATGTTATAGACAAGTGCTTCGGCTTAAAGGATGAGATCGAGAAGATGTTGAAATCCAGAAATTTGAGGAAGTATGTCGATGGTAAGGCACCTAAGAGGGGAAGAGATGAATCTAAAAAGAAGAGGGGCGACAGATGCCGAGATGATACTTGAGCAAGCAGAGATGATGACTCAGATGGAGATGATGAAGACAATCCAGACCTCCCTCTAAAGGACGACAACACCCCTGTAAAGAGGATTGGTATGATCTCCTTCGATGTCGGCACTATATGTGGAGGACTCGCAGGGGGTGGCTCTGAAGTAGCTAACCGAAAAGGTTATGTGGCAGAAGCCAAGTCAGTGGCTAAAGTAGAGGTCACGAATCTAGCATCTTCAGAGGCAAAACAGAAGAGAAAGAAGGTGGATATGGACACTCTTATAGTTAGTTTCTCCCGACTCGACTTCAAAGGTATCCTAGCTCCGCATGATGACCCTTTGGTAATCACAACGAGGGTTCATGGATGTGAGGTACAGATAATTCTCGTAGATGGAGGAAGTTCAGCATATGTGATGTTCTGGCCCTGCTTCAAAAGCCTAGGCCTTAGAAGAGATAGGCTGGTACCCTATCATCATCCGTTAATGGGATTCAATGGCGAAAAGGTCTATCCGTTGGGCATGTATGAGATGGACATGCGAATGTACGACGAGTGGCCTAAGAGGTTGACCCGAAAGATTAATTTTTTCCTTATGGACGAAAATATCTTTTCGGCCTATAACCTCATCATATGAAGAGTATCCCTTAAGGAGTTTGAGGCCATGCCGTTGATGGTCCACCAGATGCTAAAATTCCCGACCCCCTATGGGTTAAGGGAAGTGCAGGGTGACCAGACCATAGCATGAGAATGCTACTTCAACTCAGTCGAAGAGAGAGAGGCCCATAAAAGAGCAACCACCACGTATAACATTCATACACTTGATCCTAGAGATGAAATGAAGTTGAAGAAAGGAGAGGTCGTGAAAGTGGTAGAATCCATTATCCTCAATGAGTACAAATTGAAAAAAATCATCCAAGTCGACAAGGCCTTAAAACCAGAAATTAAGGAAGAACTGATAAAATTCTTGAAGAAAAGGTAGAGTGTCTTCGCTTGGATCCACGCAGACATGCCTGGATTCGAACCTGAGTTTATGTACCACAAACTCAACGTGACTAAGGATGTTAAGCCAATCAAATAAAGACGAAGAGTTTACTCTAGAAGAAGTACGACATCATCGGAGAAGAGGTCAGAAAGTTAGAAGAGGCCCAGTTTATCAGGGAAGTCATATATTAGAAGTGGTTATCAAACGCAGTCATCGTGCCCAAAAGACAATGGAAAATGGAGGATGTGCGTAGATTTTATCAACCTGAACAAGTCTTGCCCAAAAGACAGTTATCCCTTACCTCAGATCGATCAGATGGTAGATGCCACCGTAGGGCATGAGCTCATGAGCTTCATGGACATGTATTCAGGCTACAACCAGATCTTTATGGATGCTGAAGACTCAGAGAAGACAACCTTCATCACAGACAAAGGGACATACTGCTATAAGGTCATGCCCTTCGACTTGAAGAATGCAGGAGCCGCGTATCAACGTTTTGTGAATAAGATGTTTAAAGATCAAATCAGTAAGACCATGGAGGTATACGTAGATGATATGTTGACAAAGAGCTTGATGGCCTGCACCCACGTGGAAGACTTAGAGAGAACTTTTAACACCATGGACTTGTATAGAATGAAACGTAACCCCGTAAAGTGTGTCTTTGGAGTTGGAGATGGAAAATTTCTTGGGTTCATTATCAATCAGAGGGGAATAGAGTCCAATCCTGAGAAGATCAAGGCTTTGCTTGATATGAAGACCCCAAGGAGTATCAAAGACGTTCAAAGGCTCACTGGAAGAGTACCATCACTCAACGGATTTATTTTAAGAGCTACGGACAAGTGCCTCACATTTTTTAAAGTGCTTAAAAAGGCCTTCGAGTGGGACCAAGAGTGTGATGAGGCCTTTAAGCAGCTCAAGTCTTACCTCGAATCCACCCTGCTCTTATCTCGGCCCATCATGGGAGAAAAGTTGTATGTTTACCTAGCAGTCTCAGAATCATCTATAAGTGCAGCCATAGTACGAGAAGACGTTGGGGTCCAAAGGCCTGTATACTTCTATAGTAAGGCCCTTTAAAGGTCTGAGCAGAACTATCCTAGAATGGATAAGTTGGCCTACGCTTTGATACATGATTCTAGAAAGAGGAAGCCCTACTTTCAAGCCCACTCTATGGTCATCCTCACCGACTCCCCATTAAGACAACTCCTTCACAAGACCGAGAAGTCAGGCAGATTGAGGGCCTGGGCCATTTAGTTGGGAGAGTATGACCTTGTTTATCCACTCAGGATGGCCATAAAAGGGCAAGCACTTGCAGATTTTGTTATTGAGTTCACGTGAGAAGAGACTGAGGTTGAAAAAAATCCAGCGATCACAGAAGGATCAAATAGTAACATCTTTCGAGAGTCAGAAGAGGTTGTGTCGAACAGAATCAATAGAGGAATAGCTGAGAACCAGGAAGATAGGTACCTCTTTGATAAAGGAACCCTATCGGAGGGGAGCTTCTCTTCAAATGAAGATGTTTTGAACCTCTTCGTTGATGGGTCTTCTTGCGAAAGTGGAAGCGGTGCAGGGCTAATACTCTTAGCCCCAGATGGAACTAACATTGAATATGCACTAAGGTTCAAGTTCAAGGCATCAAACAACGATTCAGAGTATGAGGCCATGATAGCAGGCCTCTCCTTGCAAAGACCCTTAGGGTTGGATGACTCCTACTTCACAACGACCCAAGGTTAGTTATCAAACAAGTGTTTGGAGTTTATGAGGCCAAGGATGAAAGGATAGCCAGATACCTGAAGAGGGTAAGAATGATGTTATAAGGTTTTGAAGAGGTAAAGATGAATAGGGTACCTCGACAAAATAACAGCCATGCAGATGCACTAGTAAGGTTGGCTTCAGCAACGAGGATAGACATCAGAAGGACGGTACCAGTCCAGATCCTTCTCAAGCCAACCATTGAAGAGGAAGAGGTTGCCAGCCCTTGCCATAACTTAAACTTAGGGGGATCATGAATGGACCCCCTCATCAAATATATTAGAGAGGGAGAGCTGTCGAAGTGAAAGCTAGAGAGGAGGAAACTGAGGTACAGAGCTGCAAAGTTCTCAATAATAGGAGATGTCATCTATAAGAAGGGATTTCCATTACCACTCCTCAGATGTGTTCATCCCACAGAGGTCCCTCGAGTCATACAAGAGGTACACGAGGGTTCTTGCTCCAGTCATATAGGAGGAAGACCTTTGGCCAAGAGTATTATTACGCAAGGATACTGGTGGCCGACCTTGGCCAAGGATGTTGCAGCCTACGTGAAGAGGTGTGACAAATGCCAAAGATTCTCCATTATCCCCCATCAACCTCATCAATCTAGGACGTCAATAAGTTCCCCTTGGACATTCGCAGTTTGGGGAATTGACTTGGTGGGTCACTTATCAAGAGCTGCGAACAACTACAGGTTTTTTATAGTTGCCATTGACTACTTCTCCAAATGGGTAGAGGCCGAGCCGATGATCACGATTACAGAGCAGAAGACCTTCCAATTTATTTGGAATAGCATCATATGCAGATATGACCTTCCAAACACCCTCATCTCGGACAACAGAACTCAGTTCAAGAATTCTTCCTTAGAAAAGTATTGCGAGAGAGTTGGGATAAAGTAATTTTTCTCTTCTCCCGACTGACCTCAGGCAAACGGTCAAACTGAAGTCACGAACAGAACAATCCTCGATGAGATCAAGAAGAGGTTAGAAGAAGGTAAGGGGAGATGGACTAAAGAAGTTTATGTTGTGTTATGGGCCTACAGAACAACAACTAGGACACCCACGGGGGAGACCCCATTCATGTTAGTACATGGCTCAGAAGCCGTCATACCAACACAAGATCGACTCCCCACTCACAGAGTTCAGACCTATGACCCCGCGAATAATGGGGAAGAGAGAAGACTTGACCTAGACCTATTTGAGGAGAGAAGAGAAGATGCAGAGATCAGACAGGCAGCCTACTAGCAGAGAACAGTAAAATTCTACAATCAAAGGGTAAAATCAAGGCCCATAGCTGTAGGAGACCTAGTGCTGAAGAAGACACTGCATAAGGCAAACAAGCTTCACCCGAATTGGCATGGCCCTTACAAAGTGATTGAGGAAGTTGTACCCGGGACCTACAGCCTGGAAAACCTTAAGGGGGAACCGTTCTCCAATCCATGGAATGCTGATCATCTAAAAAAGTATTACATATGATGTTGCAAGAGTTTCTATGTTAATATATCATCTTATGAAGAGATTATTAATGAGAAAATCAATTCCTGTGTCAATTCTTGGTTCATTATGCTTTGAATTGGAAAATTATTTATGGGGATAACATCATATGTGGATGACCTCAGACCTCAAAACATCATAATTTAGTGAAAAATTATTTATGGGGATAACATCATACTTGGATGACCTCAGACCTCAAAACATCATAATTTGGTGAAAAATTATTTATGGGGATAACATCATACTTGAATTACCTCAGACCTTAAACATCATTAAATTAGTGAAAATTTATGGGGGTAACATCTTAGTTGTATGACCTCAGACATTTAGAACATCATAATTTGGCGAGAAGGTCTGAGTTGAAACATCATATTTGGATGACCTCAGATCTTAAACATCATTAAATTGGTGAAAATTTATGGGGGTAACATCTTTGTTGTATGACCTCGGACCTTTAGAACATCATAATTTGGCGAGAAGGTCTGAGGTGAAACATCATATTTAGATAACCTCAGACCTTAGACATCATTAATTTGGTGAAAAATTATTTATGGGGATAACATCCTAGTTAGATGACCTCAGACCTTAAACATCATAGTCTAGTGATAAGGTCTGAGGTAAAACATCATATTTGGATGACCTCAGACCTTAAACATCATTTATTTGGTGATATTTATGGGGATGACATCATATGTGGATGACCTCAGACCTCAGACCTTAGACATCATTAATTTGGTGGAAAATTATTTATGGAGGTGAACTTCATACTCGGATGACCTCAGACCTTAGACAATGTTACAAAGTTAATGAAGACACCATTATATTGAGGCTTCAGACCTTAATACAAACACATTGCATGACATAGAAAACCATTCAAAGAACATTCAGCAAAAGAAATAAAGCCCTCTTCAGAGGTTGATATAACATGAAGTTAAGAATTACAAGTAAAAAGCTAACAGAAAATGTTATCAGAAGTTACAAATCGATATGAATCAGAAATAAAAAGTTACAAGTAATAGCTTCACAAAATGGGTTTAAGTATCTGTAATCTCAGGGTTAGTGGCCATGACCCCATCTCCTTGGCCGAGGTTGGTCACTTCCACTCCATCATCTTGAGTACTAACGTCTTCGGTCCTTTTATCTTCTTGTTTATCAGTCTCGATAGGTGCGGCACCTCCTTCCTCTTCGACCTCTTATAAATCCTGAGCAAACCAAGGATCAGCATAGCCCAGACCAACGAAGTCAGAGACTTCCAGGCTCCCTAAATCTTTCTCTTTCATTGCAGCGTATTTTCCAGTGGCCTTAACACCCCTTTCGAGATATTCAAAACCAAAGTTGACGAACTTGTCAGAGACCTTGTAGTCCTCCAAGATCTTCTCTGAGGCGTCCTCTAGAGCAGCCTTTATAGAGACATCAACCTTGTGTTGGAGAGAGTCAGCCTAGTTCTTCAGAGCAGAGTTGTGATCCTTTTTAAGCTTACCCATGTCCTTCTACAGCTGCATGACATTAGCTTCAGGCTTCTCTAGGGAGTCCTTCAGATGCTCCACTTAATCATTCAAAGTGGCCTCAGTCTTCTGGGCCTCTCTTCCCTTTTTAATTAGAGGGAGCTTCCTCAGGGTCCAGTCAATGAACTGGTGCATGGTGAGGAGACCCTACGAAGCATATTAGGACACATGAGTTTAAGAGACAATAAGATTCATAGCCGATGTTACACTTATTCAGTAAAATCAAAAGTCTTACTTGAATAGATCGGTAGAGGACGAACTCGACCAGTAAAGGGGTGTCTAGAGATCGATAAAACCGCTTGTCGAAGTTGGTCATTACAGATCCGATGGCATCAAAGGCCTTCAAACTCTGACTGATAAGGCTGTCGCCGATCTTCAGTTGCTCCATACGAGCAACTAACGCGTCCTCAGAGGAGATGGGGATCGCGCGATCCCCCTTTGAAGTTTTCTTCTTCTTCCTCTGATCCTCAAGGCCAGGGTCATTGGATTTCCTTTTCTTGGAGGCCTCGGCCCTTGAAGTAGTAGTATGAGTAAGAGGCACAGTTAGTCCTACTTTATTCACCATCTTTGTAAGACTGGGGGCTGCCATTTCCCAGATATCGTTTGAGACTCCTTCCGAACGCTTTGTAAAAAGAAAAGCTCTGAGCTAAAATATTCAGAGATATAGCAAAATTAGAGGTTCAACTTGCTGGAAAAATAATCTAACTTACGAATCTCGATCACAGGACTGCCCCCAAGTCCAGTCTCAAAGAGATAGTAGGGGGTCATCAAGTCTTCATACTTGACCATCCAACCACGCTCTCCCTGATCCTGAAGATCCTTTACCTTCTGAAGGTTATTTTAACTCAATCCTGGGTCAGCCCTTATAGACAATGATACCTTTACCCATCTCAGGGGTACCCTTGGCTCAAAATATGAAGAGGTGGCATGCGCGCTAAATTTCCAGGCCCCCGAGATGAAGAAGTACTTCGATTTCCAATTATGGTTGGAGGTTTGGGTGACCAGAAACATCTTCTTATTAGACTTCCTGGCTAGGAAGTGATAATATCTTGGATGATTCCTGGTAGAGGAAGGCACATAACATCCTATGAAAACCTGAACAGGAAGGTCTGAGTGATGCACGACCTTTCATAGGACAATGGCCCCAATTATCACCCTCCAAGCGTTGGGAGATAATTGGAAAGGCGCTAAATCAATGTGGGACAGGATTGACCTGATTATTGGATGAAAGGGAAGGCAAAATCCTAACTTAAACATCTTCTCATATACGCAGGTTTCACCATCTCGACCGCCATAGGCCCTCTCATTTTTCTGAGGTCTCCTAAGCTTAATAGAGGGACCTATGGAGTAAAGATGCCTAAAAGCGAAGAGGTCAAATTCTCTGATAGTACTCTTTATCTCGACTACCTTCGAGGTGTCAACATCATTTTCGTGACCATCGTCCTCATCCCGGGCAACGTCGGCCTGAGTAGGTGTGGGGGTACCAGTGGGGAACCTCCGAGCAAACTCAGCCCCTGTGGCGGATGATAAATGGATGGCACTGATAGGTGATGGAAAGGCTACGCTAGGCACTATAACCCCAACATCAGAGGAAGAGCTAGAGGTGATAGCATCATTACGAGAAGGGACACGATTCTGGACCCCGGCTTGATTAGGGGTCTGATCTTGCCTAATTGAGAAGTACATCGCCTCTTATAATGAGTCCACAGACATGGGGTCTGAGGTGGATGACTAAGACTCATACATTGGAGTGGGTTCCAATGGAGAGTCCTCTGGCTCAACTAGGTCTGCTGGCTCAGGGTATATCACCCTCAGAGGGGGTGGAAAGATTGGTCTGAGAGGGAATGCCTCTGCCCTACGAGCTTCCTCTTGGGCTCATTCTATTTTCCTAATTTTATCTAAGGTTTTCTCCTTAAGAGAAGGGAATTCCTCTAAGAGTTGATAAAGGGGTCTGAGCATATGAGGATGACCTTACACTTAAGGACTCAAGTCAAGAACAAACATGATGACACAACCTAAGTTAAAGATCAAATATGGTTATTTAATGAGAAAAATAACCAATAACAGTCAAGAATAGCTCACCGAAAAACTCATAAGCTCACCAAAAAAATCATAAACTCACCGAAAAATCTCAAGCCGAGATCGAAAAAAGCAATAAAGGAAAATTAAAGGTTGAAAATAACCAAAGTAGGATGGAGAGGATATCTGAATGGACGTTAAATAAGGAGGAGGACGATGGTAATCGAAGAAACTCTAATAATTACAGCAATAGAGCTCTAGAAGAGAGAGAATGAAGAAGGTTCAGGTGAGAGAAATGAAGGTAAATGAGGAAGAAAGAGAAAGAGAAGGATTTTAACCCTCAAATTTGATTGCACACGTCCCAAGGCCCATCATTGCCTTGGGAGCCCAAAAGACAATCAACATCTTTGTACTTGTGAGGCATGCTACCCACTTCAATTCTTGACACTTGTCAAGGAGATATTGGCACACCAAGAAGAATGGCCTCGGCCTTACAAATACCCCTCAATCACCTACTCATATAGGTAACTAAGGGCTAGGGGTGATTGATATGCCCTAAATGTACGTGACAACTCAGAGACACCAACCTCGGCATATGAGAGGTCCGAGGTAACAAAGTCTCCTGACTGACAACCAGCACTCTCGTCCTACATAAGGTTGAATATGGCCGACATCGCTGATCACCTCATTGTCGGGTAGCATCAGAGATCACATCTACCTCGTTCAATAACCTCGGTTGGTAATAAGCCAAGGTAAAAAGGATCATCACCATCGTGATCAACCTCGGCTGGGAATCAATCGACATTCCAACTACTCCAACATAACCTAAGCCTAGGCCGACATTATAACCCCACCTACCTTACCTCGGCTTTCCTACTAAGCCGAGATCATCGTGAATAACCTCGGATTGAGCAGTAGCAAGAATTCACCAACCTCGTACTCTTCTAGGTCGAGGTTGGTACCAATCGAAGACAACCGAGACTTTACACGTATATGTGTAGCTTGGAACACGTGGACAAATCTGTTGTAACCAAATTATTCCCCCCACGTGAGTGAATATTGAGGTCATCATTACTTAGTTGAGATCAACCAGGTGTCACTCTCATATTGGCTCGATGCTCATGCACATGTTCATTGTATGCTTGGGGGGTACATTACACCCCCCAAGCACTATATATAGAGGTCATCCTCTACCTTGTGAAGGGATCAAAAAATTACAACCCTAGCTGAAACTCTGTCCAATTATACATTAGAGAGAGAAAGCTTAAGAGATTGTATCCATAGCCGTTAGTGCCTTATTCTAGTGACCTTACTCACTCACTTGCATAGTGGACGTAGGCCTAATTGGCTGAACCACTTATATATTGGTGTTCATCCTCTTTTCCTCATCTCTGTTCTCTTATATTTTATATACTCTCGTGCTGCCATTGTTAACATTGATTTAAGCTTATAAGCACCTTGAAGGGTGGTGTTGTTTCTATCATCATCAATCCATGTTAGATTATGATTGATAAAAGCATATTTCATGGACGAATTTGATAACTTAGAGAATTTAAATCATATGTTTTACAGGAAATAAATATATTCTGGACATCTCAATCATATGTAGAGGATTACCCACGAATTTGTGTGGATTTAGAAGCAAGAAATCTGGAAAAGAATCAGAAGAATGGAAGTTTCATGAAAAATTAGGGTGATAATTATGTTAATTTACCCCATTAATTCAATACCTTTGATGAATTTGGACATGTTTCACATAGTAAATCATGTATATAGGTATATATAACCAGTAGTAATCTTGTTTGGGAGTTTGGGGGATCATAAATGGCGTTTTGGAAAAAAATGTTGAATGAAACCCGTAGGTCAACTTTGCAGATTTTGGGTAAGAACAGCTTGATCAATCGATCGACCAAGAAGATCGATCGATCGACCCCTTTCCTCGATCGATCGATCCCTCCTAGAAAACGGCATATTTTTCCCCTTTTTGTTTAATCCAGTTAGAATACGTAGGAACCTTTGATTATTATTTATAAAGTATAATGGGTTATGAAGAGGACCAGTAGGGTCTAAGTAGATTCGGTTGAGCGAAATTTAATATGGGATGAAATTATGAGTTACCAGGGAGTTATTAATACATTGGAATTTATGCGTACGTTCACTAAAGAATTGAGACTCGTAAAAGATTTAGACCAGAAAGTAAGTGAGGGTATACCTACTGAAATTATACTTAGTGAGAGAGAATACTTCGAGAGATGAGAAGTAAGTATGAAATAAATTATAATTGAGAATAAAAGAGACGAAAGAACGAAAAATAATAATTATCGGTCGTGGGAGAACCTAATTTGGAAAATGTGAATATATATATATATATATATATGACTGTGTGACTGTACATATATTGAGTATTATGTATCTTTGCATAATCATATCCGAGCTACTTGCTATCACGGAGGTTTCCGTGCTGGGATAGTCTTATCTCTATTGGACCTTTATGGGGGATATTGACTCGTACCCTAGAAGATAGTATCCTAGATACAGGCTATCTGAAAATGATCGTCAGATGGTCCTAAGAGACGTTAGGGTATGTGCTGACCTCTTAGTGACTTGGAACTATGCTTAACCTCCATTTGTATATGTATTGTGTTAATACAGTTCGAGAGTGATTCCGAACTAGTATTTCCCTTAGTACGAGCGATACGGGGACTTGATAGCAGAGTATGCTAGCACCATAGATTTTATGTGGGGTGATGATAGTATATATATATATATGGAAACTTTCTACTATGTGTATAAGTAGTTAAGTAATGAATAAATGCTCCTGCTTTATAACAAGTGTTTTTGAATTTTGTAACAGTACTGAGTGGTTCTAAGTAACGTAAGAAAATGGAAGAGATTAATTTTCAAAAACAAAATATCAGGGCCTTAGTATTTCTAGAGATAAAAACTTCATGGGAATAAGCTAGATAGACTTATGAGATCAGTAGTACGGTAGGCGTGCACACTAGATGAGAGGTGAGAATTCTCAAGAGAGTGTCACATACTAACATGGTTGTCACATTTTCCAGTAAGCAGTTTAAATACTTGCTAAACTATTTTAAACTATTTTACACTCGGTCTCTGACCCATTTCCTATTATTTATTTTTCTCTTGTATATATATGTATGTATTACAGGTTCCCAGCCACAGGAGCGTCTCGTATAGGTTCTTTGGGATTGGACGTGCTGCAGCTTGTGTGGGAGTTGCATGCCTTTGCTTTAGACGACCTCTTCATTGACTCAGTTCCTATTTTAGTTCTTTATAGTTAGGGCATGTGTCTCCCGATTTCCTATTCCATTTGGATTTGTCATAGATTTATGTTTATTTATATTCCCAGTATTCAGTACTCTTTGAGAGTTAACTATTGTCAGGATGATTTAATTTGTGGTTCTTAAACTTGGTTTGGTTTCTCTAGATGGTTTAGATTCTTGTGTGTTAATTGCCATCCTTAACATTTACTGGATTCTTAAACTGTTGGTTATTAAAAAGCTTTTCGTATTGGAAATTAATAAAATAAAAATAAGACTTTAAATTGTTTTGACACTTAGCTTAATTATTTAGGGTGTTTAAATTGGAAATATTTATTTTGCGACAGTAATGCTGAGAATGAACCAACCGTTCACCTTGATTTTAATTCAATAAAGGCCTGGTCACCCGGTATTTAATTAGGTGGGGTGTCACAACTAATCTTTCTTCTGGGATGTTAGATGCGTGGAAAGAACTAATTGGTATGATGTTGATGGATGCTCCCCCATCAATAAGAGCCCTCGCGAAGCTAACTACGTTGATGCTGGAAATCACATATAACGATCGATTGTGAGGAAATCTCACGGCCCTATCTTCATCTCTGAATGTTATTTCTAACATAAACTTCTTCACCAGCCTGGCCATGGGTCCCTTCCACCTCAATGAAGGGACTGTATTCTTCCTCGCGATATACAGGATTGCTTGGATTATCTCCAACCTAATTTGTTTTGTCATTCCCACCCGATCGAAGAACCAGGCGAACTTTGGGGACTGTGAAACTGCGCACTACTCCAAGATTTGGTCCATCTCCTAAAATTCAACGTTGTATATGTCCTCCACATCTCTTGCGCTTGCTTCGTCATAGGCTAACACCATATTAGCAATTCCTTTAGTATAGTCCTCCAAAACCTCTTCGAACTTCCCCTGGTTTATCGTCAACTCCCTCACTTCTCTTTCTGCCTCATCGTCATAATCCACCATAAGGTTGGCCCCATGTTCTAGGAGAGGTTTGTCATTAACATTTTGCGGAGGGATTTGCAGTGTCCCTACCTTTACATGTTTATCGATGATTTTCCTTAGCGTAAAAAAACTTCCATAGGATGTTGAATATTCCGATGGATCTGGAAATACTTAGGATCCGCTCTGGTTTCCTCATCGGGTTCCATGGTGGTGTAGACACCCCATTCTATTACCCCCTAAACTCTCCTTAGGTCCCTAGCACCTCCCTGCATCACTATAAACCCAGGTCGTACCCCGAGTACTGACCTAGAAGCCATCGGACACTCCAAGGCTCCGTTTGACCAAAAGTTAAACTCTTCATCTTGACTAAGACTGAATGAATCTTCTAAGGGCACTGAAACCCCTTTCCAACAGTTTGTCCCGTGCACGATTCTGACTTACCATACAGACGAATGACCCCTTTTCCCCCGAAACCTGAACTAGAGGCCACCGAGCGCTCCCGAGATCCGTTTGACCAAACTCAACTCTTCAGCTCGACTGAGACTGACTGAATCTTCAAAGGGCACTGATACCCGTTTCTAATGGTCCGCTCCGTGCACGATTCTGACTTACAATGCGGACGAACGATCCGTTTGACTTGAGAGGTCACCGAATGCTTCCAGGGACCGGCTGACCAAAGTCAACTCCCAGAACTAGACCAAACTCTTTGGAATGTCTAAGTACATCTCTTAACCTTTCTAATGGTGCACCTCGTGCGCGATTCGGACTTACCACGCGGACGAATGATCCGTTTGCGTTTGACGATTCCCCGTCCAATGGACTGATGAATGCTTTCGAACTACATTTGACCCAATGTCAACTACCGAACCCGGAGTAGTCCAAATTACTTTATAAGTCTCAGAATTACCTTTCCAATGGTCCACTCCGTGCACGATTCTGATCAATGGTTTGCGTTCTGCGACTGATTTTCCAAAAATGCCTGAAAGACACTACCAAACGGCACGTTTCAGACCCTGCATATCGGCAGGTACCGATAGGTAGGACCAGGTCGATGCCGATCGGCAGTGACCTGAGCCTATAAAAGGAGGCCATGACCTCATTTGCAAAAGGATCCCAGATCTGATAAATATCGCTCTCAGCAAATCCAGAAAACCTCTCTCGAAGTTAACGTGATTTCCACACCCAAATCCCTTTCCAACCTTCACTTTTCATCATCCTTTTCATCAAACTTAGTGAATTCACTACCCGCCATAATCATCCAAGTGCAAGGGCTGCTCTCCAACATTCAAGATCAAGCTCAAGATCTTCAAGAAGGTCCAATTTTCTTAACTCTCTCCTTAAATTCTCATAAATTCGTACTAATTTGTTTTATTACTTAGCACTTTTATTATCTCACCTCACACATCCTAATATACTTTTTATTTAGTATTATTGCACATCTCTTATTTTCATAAAAATAAAAACCCAAAAAATAAGAAAAAGAGGGTTTGCTCATAAATTCCAAATGGGATTCTCACACTTTTCTCACAACTAAAAACACTTTTTCTACACACACACACACACACACACAAATAAGAGAAGTCCCCGGTTGGATTTATGGGATAAACCACAACCTTCGTTTTTCATGCGAACTATGTGGACTTTGTTGCCTCTATAGGCTACGTAGGCATCTCGGGGTAAAACCCGAAACTGGAGTCCTATTTTTATTTTTTCTATCATTTTCTATTTTCTCTAAACTCCACTCTCTTATATTATATATATACATATATTCTTTCTTAGTGGCATGTTATTACTCATACGTTATCGTTCCATCATAACGATCAGCATAAGGATAACCACATAAATCCTATTTTCTAATATTATTTTTATACCTTCCTACGGATGACTCGCTTTACCTCTTCCATGGTACAAGCCGAGGATTCCTATCTCCATTATATACACACATGCACACATATCACGGGGAAAATAAAAAGAAAATAGCAAACATCCATAAGAGGCTGTAAGGGCGGAATGGGTGCCTAACACCTTTCCATTTCGTTAGTTAGCCTACGGACCCTTATCGAATCATTTTGGTTTCGCATGCACCACTATGTCTTTGGATGCCGTCCTTTGGGATGGCTTCCCCTTTTCTTTTGTCTGTTTTGAGTAAAATAGATTGGCCACATACGCCGAGTATATCTAATTCACTCTCACGCATACCATCCCCACGAGGTATATGGTGAGGCAATTCATGTACACTCAGGTATATCAAATGGCTTGTCCACACGTACCGATTGCCCACAAGAGCAAGACGTATATTGTGGAAGTCACGCCAAAGGGGGGAACCCTCTCAGATTCAACCAACCAACTGCATACCCGCATATAGGTGTCAAACCTAGGACACACATGTTAGATTATCGGTTTCGTCTGTCAAAATTTTGGGTCTGCCTACAACCCGAATTTTTGCGCATTTTTAACATGGGACCCTACCTACGAGCCTGGTCACAAGTCCAGCCATAGCTTTGCATATATTACAAACCTAATTTTTCCAAGCTCAGGTACTGTCCGTCATTTCATTTTGCATTTAGGAGAATTAATACAAGTGAAAACATAATAATTGTAATAATCATGTTGAGATCCGTCTCCCCAAAAATATTTTTCCCTCTTTATCAAAAAGCCAAAAACATTTATCCTCTCTTTATCAAAAATCCAAAAATATTTTGTCTCTTCAACTCAAAAAGAAAAAAAAATTTTATCCCTTCTCAAAAATAAATCCCATTCTACGCCTTCTCAGGTCGATCGCAAACCCTTGGTCTGGCTCCCTATTGGATTTAGTCTTCAGTCAAGTAACCCCGGAGTTCCGTCCGTTCCCCTGTTACTTCTTCCGAGTCCGGAATCCATCCACTTTCCATGGAGAACACATATCAAGTACCCGCTGTGAAGCCGAATTTGACGGTAGTCCTAGCTCAACTTGTGTCCAAAATTAACAACCTCCAGACTGAGGTCCAAGAGATGCAACAAAACCAGGTTCCCATTCCTCAAGAGTCTGAGGCCCTATTCCCTTGCGCTATGGGTCCACCGGAGCCTATTTGGGTTCCTGAAGAGTATCAGCACGCTCCATGTGCCCCTCGTGCTAATGGGTCGTCGCCTTCCCAGCTTCTGATACCGAACCTTGCCCAGACTAGGGCTAACTTGCCTATGGTCATTCATCCTAAAGAAGACGAGTTAAAAAAACTCAAAGAAGATCTCAAGATGCTCACTAATAAGTTCGACCAAGTCCGAATCTCGGGAAATTACATGGACTACACCCACATATCTCCTTATCCTAAAGCGAGATTACCTGAGTTGTTCAAGATGCCAAATATCGAGAAATTCAGAGGAAGTGGACCCCCAATTGTTCATCTCCGAATCTATCACCATTCCATGACTCTACTAGGGGCTTCTGAATAAGTGATGGCCCAATTATTTCAGAAAACTTTAAAGGATAGCGCTCTCTGATGGTTTTTGTCCCCCGAGGAGTCCAGAATTCGTAGCTGGGAGGATATAGCCCAAGAATTCATGTCGCAGTACAAATACAACGAAGACCTTAAGGTCACCCACCATGATTTAGAGCAGCTCAAATAGAACTCTGGGGAATCAGTCAGTAACTTCATAGCCCGATAGAGGGAAAAAGCGAAAACTATAACCAATCGCCCATCCAAATAAGAACAAGTCAGCATAGTGAATAAGAACTTCTTGCTCCATGTCCGAGCGAAGATGGGAGGACAATACTATCCCCACTTTCGAGCTCTTTGATAAGCAGGAGTAGAAATCGAGGAAGGTCTTATCAAAATAGAAGTTGAACTAAAGAAGGTGTCCGGACAGTTCACCCCCAGAAAATATAACAAACCTGTTAGTGCTATAGTCTCAACCATCAATACTATCTCTCAACCAACCACATCATGGGAACCAGAAAGTCATCCTGTCCCAGTCTCAAAAGAATACACTGAGCTCCATGCTCCCCTCTCCAAAGTATTAAGCCTTGTTAAGCCGAAACCTTATCAAACCTTTGGATCCCCGTCCATTACCAAATCCACTCCTAAGAAACTTCAAAGGAGATTCCCATTGAGCCTTTCACCAAACCGCTAGCCATACCACTGACCATTGCTTTCACCTCCGAAACATAATCTAAGGTCTAATTGACCGGGGTACCATCGCCCCACCAGTCAATCCTAAGCCAAACACTACTCACAACCCACTTCCAAATCATACCAATGCCATCTTTCTAGGAGAAAATACAGAATTTGATCCCTCAACTCAAATCACACCCATATACTCTCCTAAACCTCTTCAAAGTTGCCCATATTTGCTCCTACACCCTACTAGACTCACTAATCAGGCACTATCTCTCCTTACCAGAGCATGCATCGCTGTCCGTACCCATTCTGAAAATGAAAGTATGGAATTATTAGAAGTGTTAAACCAACTCCTAGAGTTCGGGCTGAAATTTCCCTCACAAATGATCATTGATTTCCA
Source organism: Sambucus nigra (assembly GCA_949130495.1). Classification (NCBI taxonomy): domain Eukaryota; kingdom Viridiplantae; phylum Streptophyta; class Magnoliopsida; order Dipsacales; family Adoxaceae; genus Sambucus; species Sambucus nigra. The sequence goes on along the minus strand of OX422209.1, from coordinate 320,084,947 downwards.
GAGGTTCACTACGCTATTTTTAGAAGCACAAAAATGGGCCCGAGAGTCAGATAGTTGGGTAGTACTGACCACTGAAGCCAGCTTGAATAATGTCGCCCAGATCATGATAGAATTATTCAGGCAAACCAACAACATTTGCAGTATGATTGAGTTACTTGATGCTCTGAAGCTATAAGGGCGCCTGGTACCTTCACCCTCAAATATCCCCACAGAATGGGAATACCTATATGAAGAAGCCATTAAAGTTGTGGAATGCATCGACTTCACATGGAAAGACATAATTGTTGCCACCAGTTGGGGGAAGAATTCGGATATTCAAATGAAAAACAAACTTTCGAGAAAACTGGCCCGGTAACTGACATCTATGGGATGATATCATTCGAAGAACTCCTCAGAGAAATAAATAAGGTAGCAGAACAACCCGATGAGGAAATGAGATTCATGTTTTTCCCTTCTTCAATAAATCACATAACCAGATCAGGGAGGCATTACCATATCCTAAGCTTACCACCAGCCAATGACCAAGGGAAGGGCATTGAAAACCTTCCTATGCCAGAGATGACCATCGAGGAGAGCAAGATCCTCGATCAACTGAAGAAAACTCAAGCTAACATCACTCTATGTGGGCTTTTCATGTATTCCCAGCTACACATAAATGCTTTGATCAAGTTGCTCATTGGACCCACAGTTCTTCCCTCTACCACACCAGAAGAAGCGGTAAATTTGGTCAGATCCTTGACCTCTACCCGAATGCTATCCTTTTCTGAAGAAGAAATCCCCAGAATTGGAGAAAACCACAATCATGCACTCAACATATCCATTGAAGTTATGGGGAAGTTTGTGCCACTCTCTCTTGTCGATAATGGGTCCGCCTTGAATGTCTGCCCACTAAGAACCTTCAGGTGCTTAGGATTGAAAGAAAGCGACCTCGCTCCAACCTTCGTTATTGTATGTGCCTACGATAATACCCGTCAGGAGGTGATGGGATCCATAAAACTTATAATAGGGGTTGGCCCTATAAATCCTGTCGTTGAATTCCAAGTCATTGACATCCCAAATTATTTCAACATGTTGCTTGGACGACCATGGCTCCAAAATATCAAGGGGGGTCTTCCTCGCTCCATCAAAAATTAAAGTTCTTTGCCAACGGGCGAGTCATCATCATTTTAGGCAATGACAATGCCAAGGGTGCAAGCACCAGCAGCCCAATCCTTGAGATATGGCACGGGTCAAATGATATGCTCCTATCAGGATTCCGAATTGAGCCACCTCTACTCCTAGTAGTGGATGATTTCAAAGAGCGGGCTTATTCGGAATACGACCTTTATAGCAACGTCAATCTGATTCAGATGTTCAGAAACATGCACTTCATGCCCGAACTGGGATTAGGACAAAGACAACAAGGAATACTTGAGCCCATCAAACTGAAGAAAGCTTTCCCTCCTAGTGGTTTGGGGTATCAACCATCAGAACAAGAGCTCAAAATGATCCGCCAGTCTCGACCAAAGAGAAGACTAGACTGCATCCTAACTATCCCAGGAGACTCCTTGAATGGACGATTCATCAAAGAAGGTGAAGACTTCCCCTTTTGCGGCTTTTTGAAATCGTGGTATGACCATACAGATAAAAAGATAAAGCCTGGAATGAAGATCTTTTTCCAAGACAGCTACCCATGGGCTGAAAGTTCCCAACACCAAGTACAACCGCTCATCAAAGATACTAAAAAGACTAAGGAAAGTGACTCCGAAGATTCCTTTAACTTACAGACACTGGGGCTGGCACTTTTCATGGTTCATTCAGGCACTACATCATCGGATTCGTCCCAGCTAATTAAAGCTGATGATACACCTCTCCTCAACTGGCATGCTGTGCCAGTTCTACCTGTTGAAATCCCCCCAATCCCAATGTTTACCCCTTTTCTTCTTCTATTGTCTATCCTTGCTCAAGTGTAATCGAGACCTCCTTTAATGAGGTTCTCAATGCTATTTTTCCTATCAATGAAATAGAAGAAGATTTTGAGTATCTTGATATGCCTTACATTAACTATTTTGGATTCTAATCAAACTTTTGATGATGATGATGATGATTTTGTAAATGAACAATTCTTAACTAATCTAAATAAGGTTAATAATAAATAACATAACCACGTTCAAGTTATTGAAGAAGAGACTGTTGTTGTTAACCTCGGTTCTAGTAGACAACTGTGCGAGATTAGGATAGCGGCTACCCTTGACAAGCATGAGCATGCACAACTTGAAGAATTACTAAAAGAATTTATGGATGTCTTCGCATGGTCCTACGACGATATTCCCGACATTGATCTTGAAATATCTCAGCACGAGATTCCCACTATCCCAGATTACAAGTCGGTTAAACAAAATTTGAGAAAGCTCTGCACTGAATGGTCGCTCAAAGTCAAAGAAGAGGTGGTCAAACAGTTGAACGTAGGCTTCATTCGTGTGATCGAATATCCCACATAGCTAGCCAACATAGTGCATGTGCCGAAATCGGGAGGAAAGGTTCGGATGTGTGTAGACTATCGGGACTTGAACAAAGCCTCTCCAAAGGATGATTATCCGTTACCTAATATCAACATAAGCGTGGACAACACAGCCAGTCATGCTCTTAAGTCATTCGTCGATGGGTTTTTCGAATACAACCAAATAAAAATGCACCCATACCACTAAGAAAAAATCGCATTCATCACCCCATGGGGAACCTTTTGCTACACTGTTATGACATTTAGTCTCAAGAACGCTGGGGCTACCTATTAGAGGGCTGCCACAACCATCCTGCACGATCTAATTCATAAAGAAGTTGAGGTTTATGTTGATGATATTATTATCAAGTCCAAAACTAGAGAAGGTCATGTTTCCGCTCTTCGAAGGTTCTTCGACGACTGCGACAGTATCAGATGAGACTCAATCCACATAAATGCGTCTTCGGCGTTACGAAGGGAAAACTCTTTGGATTCATGGTCAGTGAGAAGGGGATAGAAGCAGATTATGCCAAGATAAAAGCCATACTTGAGATGCCACGTCGTCAAATAGAGAAAGAAGTCTGAGGTTTCCTTGGAAAGTTACAATACATCAGCTGGTTCATCATCCAGTTAACCTCCATCTGTGAACCTATTTCCAAACTCTTCCGAAAGGATTCAACTAAGGTTTGGAATGAGGCCTGCCAAGAATCTTTTGAATGAATCAAACAATATCTAACCCAACCTCCCGTACTCATGCCACCATAACCTGGTCTCCCCTTTCTCCTATACCTAACCATAACAGAAACTACAAATGGGGCTTTGCTAGACCAATACCTTGAAGATTCCCGCAAAGAAAGAGTCATCTATTACGCCAGTAGCAAATTGGCTGGATACGAGGTTAATTACACTGCTTTGGAAAAGGCGTGCATAGCACTTGTCTGGGTTACCCAAAAGTTATGGCACTACATGCTCGCCTTCCCTATAAAACTTGTAACCCGAATGGACCCCATCAAATACCTTCTTAAGAAACCCGCCTTATCCCAACGAATGGCTCGATGGTTGATGCTCCTAGCCGAGTTCGATATCGTGTAAGTCACGTAAAAGCAATAAAAGTAAGATCCATCTATGACTACCTCGCTGATTACCTTGTAGAAGAAACTGATGTATGGATATCCAAATTCCCAGATGAAAACATCCTTTGCACTGCTCAAGACAACCTTCGATGTCAAATGTTTTTTATGGCGTTGCCAATAAGAAGGGATATGACATTGGGATACTTCTCATCGCCCCAGATGACTCTAACACTCCCATCTCCAGCAAGTTGGATTTCCCTTACACCAATAACATTACTGAATATGGGGCATGCACGGTAGGCCTCAAAGTTGCTCTCAAGAAAGGTATTCAATGCCTATACATCTACGGGGATTTCGCCCTCATCATTGGTTAAGTGCTCAGAAATTGGAAAGTCAAGGACAAGAAACTCCAACCCTTTCATGCCCACTTATAAGAACTAGCCTTCTAATTTTAAGATATCACCTTCCACTACCTACCTCGAGCTAAGAATAACCGAGCCGATGCCCTTGCTACCTTGGCCTCCATAGTCGATATGCTCGAAGGAATCACAATGACCCCCTTCCTTGTTCAAAATCAAGACAAACCAACCCACTGCTACCATATTGAGCTTGTATCCACAGAAGATCCCGAGCTAGCCAATTGCAGGTACTATGATATATAGTGCCTCCTCAAGCATGGTAGGTATCCCAAGGGTTCCAATAAGAAAAACCAAGAAACCCTTCGAAGACTGGTCACCCAGTACATCATCTGTCACAAAGCAATACTCAAAAGGAACTTCGATGGAACAAATCTACACTGCATCGCAGGGGCTGACATTAAAAAAATAATACAAAAGATCCACAGCGGGGAATGCAGACCCCACATGAACGATCACATGCTTGCCAAAAAAATCATCTGACAGGGCTATTACTGGACCACCATGACCCAGGATTTCACAGCTTACATCCCGAGATGCCTCAAATGTCAACAGTTCTCCAACCTTCAGCACCTACCTGTACATGAATTATACAATATGACCTCTCCCTGGCCGTTCTCGACCTGGGGCATCGATATCATAGGGAAGGTTACACCAAAGGCTTCCAACGGGCATGAGTTTATCCTAGTTGCCATTGATTACTTCACCAAATGGGTCGAAGCTGAGTCATACGCAGTGTTGAATGCCAAGAAAGTGGCTAAATTCATCAAGAAGAACATCATCTATCAATATAGGGTCCCGCACGAGCTAGTGTCAGATAATGGGTTTCACTTAGAGGAAGAAGTCACAGAGGTGGTCAATGAATATGGGAATTAGAGACACAAATATTCTCCCTACCGACCTCAGACAAATGGTTCAATTGAAGCCACCAATAAGAACCTCAAAGCCATCATCAGCAAGATGACTAAAAATTGTCGAGATTGGGCCGACCGGATCCCGTACGCCCTTTGGGGATATCGAACCTCAATCCAAACCTCTACTGGGGCTATTCCTTACTCTATGGTTTACGGCATGGAAGCAGTCCTACCCGTGGAGCTGGAAATACCCTTACCACGCTTCATGCTTGAAAGCAAGGTCAGCGAAGAAGACTGCTGCCAAAGCCGTCTTGACAACGAGATGAAAGGAGATTGAAAGCACGATACCACATACAAGGTTACCATCACCGTATTGCGCGTTCATTCAACAAGAGAGTCAAGGACCGCGATGTTCGAGAAGGGGACCTAGCCTTTAAAAAAATCAACAAACCTATCTGGGACACCAAAGGGAAATTCAAGCCTAACTGGAGCGGCCCCTATATTGTCAAGAAGATCTTGTCCGCTGGCTCCGCCATGCTCGCTGACCTAGATGGGGAAGAGATGGCTTGTCCAGTCAACCTAGACCATCTCAAGAAATTCTACCCCTAGTTCGAAATCTCAGCGCGCTACGACTCTTCTCTTCTCCCTTTTATTCTTTAAAAAAAAATCTTCGTTTCCCCTACCCAGAACTACGTGGGCCTGATCCTCTGTAAAAACTATTTTTTCAAACAAAATAAAACTTTTAAAAACCCCAGAGGTACGTAGGCAGCTCATACATCATACATGAGCACGACCCCTTCTTTTTCATAAAATACTGTTCTTTTCTTATCTCCAAGAACGACGGTTCATTCTAATATATACTTTAACAAAAGGATTATTTATGCCTTAGCGATCGGTATAGATAATTAAAAAATACAAAATTCATCAAAAGGAATAATTGGATGATCAGAAACTTGTTTATTTCACTAATAATAAATTTCGATACATATTATATAAGAAAAGGAATGGATAACTCCCTTCCCCTTACCCTCCTAAAAAGGCCAAATAAAATCCCCACATTTATCCCCCATTACACAATAAACTCTCCAAGAGTCCTATCCATAGCTACCAGAGGAGCCTACTCCGTCATCATTATCTATGTTCTGGGGTCCCCAAGTTCCCCCTGCCTGAACAGAATGCCGCAGACACTCCATGGACTAATAAACTCGAACCAGCTTCGAAAAGACCACAACACCTCCTTCCTTGGTGTTAAAAGAGACAAGCCACTTTTGTCCAGTCTCCACTTCCAACATCTTCCTAACTACTCTCCTCCACAACCACTTCACATAATCCTCGGGGATATGCCAAACTCTCCCAATAGACTGAGAGGGACGGGTCGATGAACGCCGATTCTCCCACAAAGAACCAAGCCGCATGCACAAACTCTCGGTCAAATCTTCTACCGGAAAGAAATTTAGTGTCTGAGGTGGCACGACATGTGCCCAGCCAAATTGGCACAGAGCCACCAAGAGAAATAAAAAGAGGTCTGTTTGAGACCAACCAGTCGCACATATGGGTATTCTCCTAGCTCCAGAATAGGCAGCAACTTTCCCCACCAAGGCACTGACCAATACCGATTCCGAGCCCCATGCTCCACAAGCCAATTCTCCCAGCTCTCAATATCCAGGCCAACATTAAAGAAGTAACACAAAAAAGAAGTCGGTTTCAGCCGACAAAGGATATTCCGAAAGAGCCACCAGGCGGAGTCTTTCAGACAACCACATGAACAGCATCACGGAGCTACCCCTCAGGAAGTCAGAACGACCTTCTCACCAGGCATCCAGACCGTTCAGAGTCTCCACTAGTATCACCGCCACAGGATTATGATGGTATGACATCCAGGAAGTAATGGCTGCAAGTTGTGGGTCCACCAGTAGTTCCCCAGTCACCAACAATAATTTCAAAACTAGGCCCAGAGCAACGGCTCCAGTATAGCCAGCATCACCTACTTCTAGCAAATGCATGGACTATAACACCGCCGAGAGGGAGATCATTCCTCGAGTAACCAGTGATCTAGTCACTGAAGGCAAAATACGAAGAAGCCTGGCCAACAAATCCCTAGGAGAACGGGAAAATTCAGGCAGAGCCGTAGTAACGCTGGGATTTATCCACATCATGGCAGAAAATTCCTCGTAGCTAGGACACACTTCATCCAACCCAAAGCGGAATACATGGTCTTCGAGGTACCAAAATTTTACCGCCGCCATCAGCATGTTCGACTCAATGGGCCAATTTCTCCATAAAGAGACTCGATGCATGTTGAAAGCATCGTAGTCGACATTATAAGAGCACATTACTTCCAAGGCTTCGAGGTAGTTAACAAATTCAATGCTACTAGGGAGTGCCATCTTTCAAGACTAAGAGATAGTAGGAAAGTAAGTAAGAGTGTGAAGGTGTGATGAAAACACTCCACCCTTACCCCTTTTTATACTTGAAAAAACCCTCACAAAAGACATAACCCCTGTAAAAATCGGAGGGAATCCTACTCCACAAAGTACTAAAGGCTGAAGAGGGTAACAATCAAAGCTTTAAATTGATAGGACTGGACTGGACTGTCGATAGGCAGGATAAGGGGCTTACTGATCGTCAACCCCCATTTTTGGAAATTTTCCTTTTTCCTCTTTTGTCAAAATCAGAAGCTCAATAAAAAATAAATTGATATTCTCAACTGAATTTCAAAAATCCTTTTCTACCCCTATATAATTTCTCATTTTTTTAAAACTTTCCTTAAAAATCCCAAAAATGTCTCTTTTTACGGTCTCAGCAGTAAAGTAAAAAGCGCATGTGCAGCATTCACTCATTCGCCATTAATAAAAGATAATAAAAAATTTCCATTGCATTGCATATATATATTCTTCTGTGTTACATCAAATTTTATAGGAAATAAAAGAAAAAAAAAAATAGGACTCAGCCCGAACCCACATTTTCTCTCTCTTACCTACCCTTCACCCCACTCTCTAAGAGCTTCCACCCATGCGACGCGCTCTCTTTCCCCTACGGTGAGATGACGCACCACCACTACCTGAGCCAGAGTCCTCCCCGGACGAAGCAGATGGCACCAAACAAGAAGGAACTGGGACCGCATCCCGAATATGGGCAGTTGTCGAACATATCCAGTCTCTGATGTCCCTCAGCCAAGTGGTTGACACCCCCTTACTACAGAGAAAAGAAAAATTAGTATCAAATAGAAAGGATCAAAACCAAAAAGAGGAAAAGAACAGAAAGATATACCGCATGATGAAGGGCCTCCTCTATCAAACCCAACTCCTCTGGATCCATCTCATGAGGATGGTGAAACATAGGCACCATCCCTCCATCAGCCCGTCGAATGTTGTACGAAGAAGTACGCAATCACACGAAGGGAACCTATGAAGTCGCCACCACCGCAGACGTCTCCAGACCACCGTTGATGTGGGAAGACCCCACTGGATGACTCGAACCCGCAGGAGGGAAAGGCAAGGCATCATATATGCTGTGCGATATTAACTAACTCGTCATAAAGTCCATATAGTCATACGGCGCAGCTGTATCCGTATACAGCAAGTAGGACTCGCCGATCATAGCCGCAATCCTCGCATCCTCCGGCAGCAGTCATTCCCACCTCATAGATGTAGGAGGCTGGGCAGGTGGCACCACCACCTCCTCCTCAGTAATCTAGAGAACCACTCGCTCCCTGAGATACTAAGAATGGCCAAACTCATGCTTCAGCAAGCTCCTCATCTACACGTTCACCCCAGTCACCCCCTTTCCTGAACGGTTGTCCCCCAAGGGTAAAAGGTCACCTAAAAATACCCAATAGGAATAAGTCAATACATAATCAGAACGTGCAAAAACCAAGACTGAAGAGGAAAGATTCTTACCCTACCACTGGTCAGGACATTCAAGACGTGACGCACTGCCTCCAGAGAGAGAGATCCCTTTGACTTCCGATTGGCCTTGTGCCATCGATACAATCAATAAAAGTCTCCAACAGTCTCATCCTTCAAGGTGATCAGCTGGGTATTGCACCCAATAACCTCATAGAACCACGTCTGCCAAAGACAGGAATTCATAATCAAAAAGAGAAGCATAAGGAAAATGTGAATGCATGAAAGGAAAATGCGCAAAATAAAGAATACCTCAAGGAGATACGTGGCTCCAGTGAAAGTCTGTGGGAAACACCAACTGAATGCATCCAAAGAAGAGTAAAGGGATGTCAAAGTTAGGTTTCCCCAATCATAGAAAGGTATGTTCGAAAACACCCTCAAGTATGGCAAGAACCACAAATGGACGACGTCGGCGCTCGACGCCAACATGAAACCTTCCAGCAGCAGTAATATGAACAACCGGGTCATCTGCCTCACCTGTAACCCGTCCTGCACATCAATCACCCTGCTCAACAAAACATCCTTCAACAAGGACAACCGAATGGAATCTCCAGAAACTATCCTCCCTATGTCACCAAGTTCTGCACGCAGTGCCTCCGGCCTCACCGTCAAAGAGAGGTCCACCTCTATCTGCTCTCCATCACAATCCAGCCCCAGTAGCTGCTGCACATCTATGGGAGTCATCGTCATCTCTCGAAGCCAAAATGGAAGGTGTTGGTAGTATCCCACCACCTCTCCTCCAGACTGCAATGGACTGCTGCCGACCGAGGCGTCTCATCCAGCGCAGATGCCAACCACCTAAAACCCATTAATGATACCACCCAACGCACCACGAGTGGAAGATGCTCCCAAATGTCCTTAAGCTCCATCGTCTCATGGGCACGCATATTCTTCAAAGAGATATCAGACTGTCAAAAGAAGAAACCTTGTCAAAATTCGAGAAGAAAAGAAAAAAATCACAAAAAATATAAGGATGCCAAAAGTCAGGTTGCTTACATAACCACCGGGGCTCACCACCTTAGAAAATCGATGACGCGACGATTCCCGTAATAAGTTTCGCTCATCCGCAACCGGCTCGAATGCATCAAAGGAGTTCTCACTCCCCAAAGTAAGAGGCGCCCTGGCCCTCCACTCCACGTTCTCCCAGTCATCAACAGTCAACCATTCCCTAAGTGCTGCAGTGCTCACAAAAGCGGCCATTTCTTAGAGATCGTAATGCTAGAACGATTTGCAGAGGAAAATCGTAAAAATAGAGAAAGCAAGAAGTTGTGAAAAATGAAGGGAATTCTCCCCTTTATATAGAATGCTAAGGGCCACCCACCGATCAGCACTGACTCCTTACCTTCCCAAGGCAGTCCAAAAGTTCATGCCACTTCTGAATGGCACCCCTCAGACTATGCCGACCGGCACCCCCTTAAACTTTCGTACAGAAATTCCCATAAAATACCAAAAAATCCTAAAAAATCCTCAAAAAATTCCTAAAAATCCCAGGAAATATTTAGAACATTTTCACCCAGAGAATTTTGCACTCACTCAAGAGAAACCCCTATTACCCCAGTGGAACTCTCAAAAGCCAAGTGAATCTCCTCCCGCCAAAGCCCCTGGAAGGTCTCTAAGGATCACCTCCTATACCACAAAGGTCTGAAACCTCCCAAGCAATACATCCAATACCTGGACCACCTAATCACTTCCCCAGTGGAGTTTGCAGCATCAAATTGGTTATTCCCCCTGCGAAGTCTCCAAAAGATACAAAAGTCTTCCCAGTAATCAGCTCCCCATCTCAAATCAAAATCACATTGCACTTTTTCCCCAGTGGAATCAAAATCCAATTTTTATTCCCTGTTAGATCAGAATTAACCTCGGTCCTCGATCGTCACCTCTCTTAGGTTAGAATTGACCTCGGTCTTAGATCATCACCTCAGTTAGGTCATAATTGACCTCGGTTCTCGATCGTCATCTCTCTTAGGTCAGATTTGACCTCGATCATGGATCGTCACCTCAGTTGGGTCAGAATTGACCTCGATCCTTGGTCATCACCACTCTTAGCTCAGAATTGACATCGGTTATTGGATCAGCACTTAAGCCTGCAAAATTGGCTTCGACCCACTGAATTGGTCATCTCTACTTAAGCCCACAGAATTGGCTTCGACTCGCGGAATTGGTCATCACAAACTTAAGCCCGTAGAATTAGTTTTGACTCGTAGAATTGATCATCTCTACTTAAGCCCTCAGAATTGTCTTTGACCCGCAGAATTGGTCATCTCTACTTAAGCCCTCAGAATTGGCTTCGACCCGTAGAATTGGTCATCCCGACTTAAGCCCACGGAATTGGCTTCGACCCATAGAATTGGTTATCTCTACTCTAAGCCCACAGAAATGGCTTCGACCCGCAGAATTGGTCATCTCAAACTTAAGCCCACAGAATTGGCTTTGACCCGCAGAATTGGTCATCTTTACTTAAGCCTGCAGAATTGGCTTCGACTCGCAGAATTGGTCATCTTTACTTAAGCCCTCAGAATTGGCTTCGACCCGCCAAATTGGTCATCCCTACTTAAGCCCGTAGAATTGTCTTCGACCCACAGAATTGGTCATCTCTATTTAAGCCCGAAGAATTGGCTTCAACCCGCAGAATTGGTCATCTCTACTTAAGCCCTCAGAATTGGCTTCGACCCGCATAATTGGTCATCCCTACTTAAGCCCGCATAATTGGTCATCTCTACTTAAGCCCACAGAATTGGCTTCGACCCGCAGAATTGGTCATCTCATCTTTAATCCTGCAAAATTGGTCATCTCACCTTAAGCCCGCAGAATCGGATTCGACCCTCAGAACTGGTCATCTCCAACACCTCCTTAGGAATTGACCTAAACTTTTCCTCCAAATCATCACTAGTATTTCCCCCTCAGGCCCTCAGAATAGGCCCCGACCCTCTGAATCAGTCATCCTCCCTCATTAGGTCCTCAGAATCGACCTCGACCCTCTGAATTGGTCATCCTCTCTCAAAAGTATTATGCGGTGTCTATTCGACGGATATCATTTCTTCCAAACTCACCCATTGAGGGGCTATGTAGACACCCCATTCTATTACCCTTTAAACTCTCCTTAGGTCCCTAGCACCTCCTTGCATCACTACAAACCCAGGTCATACCCTAAGTACTGAGACTGAATGAAGCTTCGTTTGACCAAAAGTCAAACTCTTCATCTCGACTGAGACTAAATGAATCTTCGAAGGGCACTGAAACCCCTTTCCAATGGTATATCCCGTGCACGATTCTGACTCACCATGTGGACAAACAACCCCTTTTCCCTCGAAACTTGACCTAGAGGCTGTCGGGTGATCCCAGGCTCTATTTGACCAAAGTCAACCCTTCAGCTCGATCGAGACTAAATGAATCTTTAAAGGGAACTAAAACCACTTTCCAATGGTCCGCTTCGTGTGCGATTCTGACTTACCATGCGGACGAACGATCCGTTTGACTCCGAGAGGTCACCAAATGCTTCCAGGGCCCGATTGACCAAAGTCAACTCCCCGAACCAAGCCAAACTCTTTAGAATGTTGAAGTACATCTCCTAACCTTTCCAACGGTCTGCCCCGTGTGCGATTCAAACTTACCACGTGGACAAATGATCCGTTTGCATCCGATGATTCCCCATCTAATGGATTGATGAATGCTTCTGAGCCACATTTGACCCAATGTCAACTCCTAAACCTGGGAGAAGTCCAAGGACTTTCGAAGGTCTCTAAATTATCTTTCTAACAGTCTACCCCATGCACAATTCTGATCAATGGTTTGCGTTCTGCGACCGATTATCTAAAAAGGCCTGAAAGACACTGCCAAATGGCAGGTTTCAGACCCGGCCTAGCGAAACCTGCCGATAGGCAGGACCAGGTCTATGCCGATCGGTAGTGACCTGGGCCTATAAAAGGACGCATTGACCTCATTTGCAAAGGGATCCCAGATCTGATAAATATTACTCTCAACAAATCCAGAAAACCTCTCTCGAAGTCAGCATGATTTCCACACCCAAATCCCTTTCCAACCTTCACTTTTCATCAAACTTGGTGAATTCACTACCCTCCATCATAATTCAAGTGCAAGGTATGATCTCAAACATTCAAGATCAAGCTCAAGATCTTCAAAAAGGTCCCATATTCTCAACTCTCTCCTTAAATTCTCATAAATTCGTAATAATTTGTTTTATTACTTATTACTTTTATTATCTCATCCCACGCATCCTAATATACTTTTTACTTAGTATTATTGCACATCTCTTATTTTCATATAAATAAAAACCCAAAAAACAAGAAAAAGAGGGTTTGTTCATAAATTCCAAATACGGATTCTCACATTTTTCTCACAACTAAAAATACTTTTTCTACACACACACACACATACACAAATAAGAGAAGTCCCCAATTAGATTTATGGGATAAACCCCACCCCTCATTTTTCATGCGAGCTATGTGGACTTTGATGCCTCTATAGGCTACGTAGGCATCTTGGGATAAAACCCGACACTTGAGTCCTATTTTTACTTTTTCTCTCATTTTCTATTTTCTCTAAACTCCACTCTCTTATATTATATATATACATATATTTGTTCTTAGTGGCGTGTTTTTCCACATACGTTATCGTTCCATCATAATGATCAACGTAAGGATAATTGCATAAATCCTATTTTCTAATATTACTTTTATACCTTCCTGTGGATGACTCGCTTTACCTCTTCCATGGTACAAGTCGAGGATTCCTATCTCCATTATATAAACACATGCACACATATCACGGAGAAAATATTAGGAAAATAGCAAACATCCATCAGAGACTGTAAGGGAGGAATGGGTGCCTAACACCTTCCCATTTCGTAACTTAGCCTCCGGACCCTTCTCGAATCATTTTGGTTTCGTATGCACCAGTATGTCTTTGTATGCCGTCCTTCGGGATGGCTTCCCCTTTTCTTTTGTCTGTTTTGAGTAAAATAGACTGGCGACTCTAATCTCTCTACATTTTTACACCTCACCCAATGACGCCGGTCGAAGCGCTCCCAAGAGGGACGCACGGGACCCGATATCCTCCCTCACTTTCATCGCCCAACCCCCCTCCCCTCGCCCCTTGCGGCGAGGATCGGGGATGGCCACTGGTGGGGATGCTCTTAAGTTCATACAATGTTGCACCTTGAACCATGGCATTGTAACAGTTGACAGCCTCCTCTACTGTGCAGGGTAACGGTGGTGGATCTTCCCTATATCTCCCAAATTTTCTCTTGTTATCTTTCTTTGGCTATTTGCTTCCTTCACTTCCATCGACATATCCCACTCATGAGGATTGTCCGCGTGCTGCAACGGGTTGCCCGGTCTGCCTGGACATCATTGGTATCGCAATGGGGTTCGGCTGAACTACGAATGATATATTCCTTATTGCTTTTAGAAATGCCACAAAAGTCCCTTTGCGAGTTTCATTAATCAGGTGAAAGATGTACTCTGGGAGAAAACCCTTAGCACATAGTTGTAACAGTTTGGACTCTTTGTCTTCTTCCCTCACGTCGAGGGACATCTACCTAAATCTTCGAACATAAGTGACCACAAGCTCTCATGGCCACTGCTTCTCCCTTCCCAATTGTGTTAATGTGAACTCATCTTTTGCCAGAAAGAACTTCTAGACAAATAAATCATGCATCTCCTCCCATGTTGAAACACTCTTTAGCGCCAAATGAGAATACCCCGTATAAGCTTTATCGGTTAATGATTTTGAGAACTCACTCAATCTGAGCTTTTTGTTATTGCAGTGATCCCCTAGATGTTCAATGAAACGTTTGATGTGCTCATTCGGGTTCCCCCTTTTCCTGTGCACTTTTTGAAGATAGGAGGAATATAATATTTTGGGTAAGGATCATTGTTATATTACTGAGGGTAAGGCATCCAAAAGTCGAAATAAACTGAATCTATCTCGCCTGCAGATTTTGAGGAAGCTTACATAAACTTCAGCATCTCCTTCTGCATCGTTTTTCTCATTTCCTCCATAGGCGATACCGTTGAAGGAATGACCATAGGGACCATAGGTGGGAGGTCCATTTACCCTAAAGTAACCACCACGGTTGGAACGCTTGTTACTCATGGCGTTCCCACCGTTGAAACAGTGATAGAGGGTATGCTTACTGGGGCAGTTCCTGTTGGAACTGTACTTAGTGGGGCCGTTGGGGCTACCCCTGGTGTTACGAAGGAATTAGCCTCAAATCCCCCCAACACTGTTGAAGCTACAGAAGTTTACAAAAACTCATAAAATTTATTCATGAGGAGTTCTACTTGAGTTGGTTCCAACCCGATGCTCGTGGTAGATTGCATCACCGCTTAAACACCTGTCATCATTTGAAATGCAGGTACCTCCACTCGAGGGGATCCATCTCTCAAAGCCTCCATCTATCTCGCCGCTTGTTCTTCATTGCATTGAATATCATCAAAGTTAAGTCTTCGATTAACGTTATCCTTCTCCATACTCTTTGCTTAGAAGCATACTTCCCCAGAGGAGTTGCCAAATGTAAGAGGGTAGTTTAGATTAGATGGGGGCATAATCGCTTTTGAGTATAGTAATGATAAGTTAATAATAAACACTATTTATTAATTACAAGACACGCAATCACAACTTAGTGAAGATAAACTCAGTTTGAACTCACAAATCGCTCATGTATAACTTAGAAGACAATAATGAACTCAGGAGTGACTCATTTAGAGGGAGAGAGAAGCCAGCACCCTAAATACACCTTGGCAGACAGGCAGCCAAACACGCCAACTCTAAAAGGTCTCCAATCAGATATTAAAAGATTTGTAATAAATGACCATGGTGGGTGAGTAAAATCTCTTGTTTTGCAATAACTTCTTTATTTCTTGATGATAATCTCTCTCTCTAGCCAACAATCTCTAGGAAAAAAGACTCTGGACGAATATCTCTCCCTCTCATAAGTGGTTGAGGCCCATAAATACCCCACACACACAAAAACGCACACCATTCCTGAGGTGGCTTAATCATTTATAACTGTGAAAGACATACCTCATACTTTATGTCACAAACATTCAATGCTTGATGGACTAGTAAGCTCCACATCATAAACATTAAATGCCAAGACATGACTTTTTCCTAACCACTGTGTGTCAAGGGGCTGTCGTCATAGAGGTGGCTCACCAATTGTGTGACAGCCCCCAATACCACAATGGTTTACTCAAGTGAGAATTTGATATTCACTAGTTGGCTGGTGACATCTCGTGAAGTAGATGTGACATTAAGTAGAAGTTCATTTGGTTCACAACTCTACGCCCGATGGAACTCAAGGCTGCTCTGCCCAAGGTTCCACTATCAAGGTCTTTTGGTGTTTTACCAGGTGTATCTAAGATGTTCAGGACAATCCCCATCGATTCCTCAATTCTTAATCATCCAAACCAAGTCCCTCTTGAAATTCCCACGGTTAGATCTTTCGATAGAGCATGAAAGCTCTCCTAGGCCCTACCAAGCTTGGTCTCTCGCGAGTACCGTTCAACCTCACACTAAATAACATTATAACCGTTACAACTCATAGTCAATACAAATAAAAGATACAACAAGACTAAATAAAATAATAAAACTAAAGGATGAGCTCTCTCGGCCAGTTTCTTTGCTGGAAGATCTCCCTGGCCTGCCATGCTGAACTACCTCACTTGAGCTGCTTCGCTGTCTTAATCTCTTGAGTCTATTGTATTAGCTGGGGGAATTATCTTTAATATAGATATTATCTTCGGGCCCCATTACAATGACTATCTTGAAATTTCTCTTTGATTGAGGACTAAGACCTTTAAGGGTTGAGAATAAATGTAGCAAATACAGTTCAATGGTGAATAGTTTCAAATATATATTTGAAATTGTGAAGGAAGTATTGCATTCGATACATTCTTTATTTAACGCAGAGGCGCACAAAAAATTATCATTGGATATGGGAAATATCACCAACCTTTATATGAATCCTATAAATATAGGGGTGTTCCCCTAAGAGATGATTCATATCAAAAAGAGAAATAATATGTGATTACTATCGACAATGAGAACATGACCATTGAAATATGTACCCATTGGTTGGTCATTTAGATTCAAATGTGCATTGATCTTGAGAAGTGAATAAAACACATGGATACTATAGTGTTTTGATTGTATTAAGTATATTTTCTGAATTTTCGATGGGAAGATAATGGATCAAATATGTTGAAGTATAATATGTTTGATATATTCATATACTTATGGAGATTGTAATGATAAATGACATAAATGTTGAAAAAAATAAAATCATATCTTATATGAGGTATATATAATTATTAAGACTTGTAGTTCTGAGAAGGTACATTTGCGTAATTTAAAATGCTAATAGGTGGATATCCTTTATGATAATGTGCACTCTAAATTTATTTTATAATATGGACGTGTTATAGAAAAAATTCATAACTTCTGGATTTTCTAAAGGGGGAGTAAAATCCTAATTGATCATTTTAATGCCCCTATTATGATTGTCGATAATCAATTGAAAGGGAATAAAAAAAAAGATGGCAAGTCACAACTTATTGTATTATTGACATAATACCATATATACGCTTTCTGTTATGGTGATTACGTTAGGCCTAACGAAAATAAAATTATAATTCGTTAATCAGAGGGTAATGAAAGTTCATCGAAGGGAATGGTCAAAAGTCTATTGATTTAACCAAGAGTCGCCATGGTGGCAACCCAATCTAGGTGACTAGATATCCCAAGATATAGGTTCAAAGGGATAACCAAATTGTGTATGATTCAGTGAGCACTGCGGAGATATATATACTCCAACCTATTCTTATGACGAGACACTGCACAACTATCGCGATATTTAGGATACAATATTCTTTTAATGACTTTATATCTTAATATGTTCAAGGGGGTATTGCAGGATACTCTTTATGAAAGTAACCTATGTGAATGTGAAGGAACCGCTTTTGTGAGAATTTGAGAACGCAAAATTCTCTAAAAGACTCATGAACCAAGTGGTGTTCAAGGCCAAAATAAATACAAATGTGAGAACTAAACTATGTAGAGCAATGATTATGTGATTTTTGTTGTTTTGGTTTACACTAATGACTGACACTTCGGGGCATTTTAGCCACTGATTTTCCAAGTAAGATGTTATAATTTTACCAATATACTTTTTGTGTTTTCGAAATTAAGCGTAAGATAGAAATACACTATTGAAAATTCAAGCAATAACGAAAATTAATGCGCACAATCTAGAGACCATACTTAGAGAATTCATGTCGATCCTTGTATTTCACACAATGTACTTTAAAATAGATTTGTCCCCTCATCATTGTCCAAGGCTAATGAACGTCTATCTCCTAAGGTAGAACCACATTTTCATCTTTATAGAAGTGACACTTCACTGTATAAAGCTCCAACGAGTCCAAAATCTATGTTGTACTTGACACTCAAATTTAGTGATTATTTTAGGCTTAGTAGAATGAAGTAGTGTTATCTTATTTATAAAAAAATAGACATCCGTTCACAAAAAGACATACCTGATGATACCAGAATTGGTATCACCAGATCAAAGTGATGAATAAGATCACACCAATTCAATAATGCCAGAAATATAGTAATATAGCAATAGAGAGAGATGAGGCAAAGGGTAAGTAAACACCAAAATTAAGTGGTTCAGCCAATTGAAGGCCTACGTCTATTGTGAAAGTGTTTGAAGTCCACTAATACGGGATCTACTGGCCTTAAGATACATTCACTCAAGCATTCTCTCTCTAGCAGTGAGTTTGACAGAGTTAAAGCAAGGTTTTTATTATGTGATCCCTTTACAATGTAGAAGGTGCAGTGTATTTATAGTGCTTGGGGGGTGTAATGCACCCCCAAGCATGTAATGAGCATGTGCATGAGGAGTCTCCCAATAACGAGTTGACACATGTCCCTCACACATGTAGTTAATCATGATGTAATATTCCCTCGCGTAAAGGGATAATCTTATTGTAACAGACTTGTCCACGCTTGATTTTTTTATCCTGGAACTTTGTACTACTCGTACTGTATATATTGTTTAAAGGGGTCTCGACTTATCCGAGTACGAAACCCCAGCGTACCCTTGTTCGATATTCAGGTGGAAGTGTAGTCTCGGTTGAACACGTCAGGACGAGATATGCCTTATGTGATATTACCAGGTCTCGGTCAAAAAAGAGGATGAGACATGTCTTTGATGATGAGATACCTCCTTGGAGTCTCGGTTCATGAGAGGGACAAGAGCATGGATTCACAAGGCCAACCCTATTCCGGACGAGCCCTGGGTACATCCTGAGTAGGGTCCTTTTAGAACTCGGTTGTGGATACTTCTGACCCTTGTCTTAGGACGAGGTCACATTTGGTTATATCAATCAACCCTAGGCCTTAACCATCTGCGTGAAGAGGTGACTGAGGGATACAAGTTGAGGAGGTCTTGATGAGACGCCTCTCATGTGTCGGATGCTTACAGCTTATAGGATGAGAGAGTGACACGTGTCCTTATTCTGATTGGGTTGCATCTTCCCCAAGTATGATTTCATGGTTCGGCATTTAGGGTTTTGTTCCCTTAATAATGAGATGTGTTGGGAAATGTGCATAATTATTTTAAGGTATTGAAACCCACGATTCTCTCTCTCTCATTTACCAAAACTTTCTCGCTTTGAGTCTCCTGTAAACACCATTGGCAATTTCTCTAGAGCTTCTTGATTCTCTTTGTTCCCAAGCTTTTCCAGTTTTCTTCCATTCCAAGGGGTTCCCTCTCCTCCAGGTAATTGCTCATTTTTCTAGTTTTCTGCCTTTGGTCTGTGAATTTTTTCTACACTTTCTTTTTTCGACGAGCTTTCCTTTTTTGATGAGTTTGTTGGGTGGTTTTAGGGTTTAAACCCCCCCATTTCTGTTTTCTCCTTTGGGTTTTTAGTAGTGGTCGAGGTTGTGTTTACTAGGTTTTAGTGGTAAAGCATCGTAGGAATGGTTTTCAATCCCTTATTTGATCATCTTCTCCGATGGGTTTTTCGGTAGTTCTTGATTGTTCTTGTTGAAAATGATTAAGTTTCCAACTTTAGATCCTTTAGTCAACCACAGTCAAACTTGTATTTTGTTCTTCCCCTTTTCCTTTTTCAACCAAGTTGAGTCTCATCCTGTTGATGTTAAGGCAGTTATATAAACTAGCCGAGGAGTTTCCAAGCCTCAGAGATAGGTGTTTTTAATAAATTAGGAGGGTGGAATTTGAGGAAACTGAAAGGTAGAAAGTCGAGGCTTTTGTTATTCATCCCATTTATCCTCCCCCACTAGCTATCATTCATCCTGCAGTTGGTGAGTTGAGTGACTCTACGTCTGAGTCATCTTCTTCTGCAGAGGATAATATGTCCATCTCTCAACCGTACGAGAGTGTTGAATCTTTTAAGGAATTCGTGGCACACCCCTCATCCCTCGCTGAAGGGTCTGAGGTAAATAAGGCCTCTTCTCGTGGCTCGTCCTCTCACACGGCTGAGACACCAGATCAATCTGACTCCTCTACCCAGATACTTGAGCCCACTGTCACCATTCGACCTCAAATAAATGTGATTCCTCTCTCGGTTGCGATGAGAGACAAGTTTGTCCAGAAATTCCCAAGTGGTGACCCAAATAATCCCCCAGCGGCACACTAGAAGATTGTGATGAGGAGAGTGAACTTGACACTTTTGTCGTTGTGTCTTACAAGAGCACTATCTCTGAGGAAGATATTATAATTTGGAGACACCTTTATGGCATAGGACCCTCCATTTACATAAGAAAACCCTTTGAAGATGAGAGATCCTTTCATGGCCGAGAAGGTGAGATCTGTGTCTATGAGCAGATATTTAAGGTTGACTTTCGACTACCTATTCACCCAATCATACGAGCCGTCCTAGCCCTCTTAGTCTTTCCCCATCTCAGCTTTCTCCAAATGCATGGAAAGTTATTCTCGGATTTATTGCTATCTGGAAGATTATTCACCAAACTGACCTTCCTTTTAACATTTTTATGGCTTGTAATACCGTTTCATCCTTCAAGACTCAACATGGATACTATTGTAGGAGGGTAGTGAGACTAGGGTCTATGAATAATTGGAAAGGGTGAGGCATGACTCACTCCAATGGACACTGTGTGCAAGGTTCTCAAGAACTTCTGGAGCAGCTTATGATGAGACCTTCTCCTTTTGGTAAAAATGGAGCTCAAGTTGGAACTACCTCCCTGCAAGAAGATGAACTTCCACAACAATAATAGTAATTTTCTCCATAGTAGCTCCTGAGAGTGATGGTTGTCAGTGGGGAATGAAAGAACAATGCAGTTAGCACTTAGAGAGAGCATGGAGAGAATACTAGAGAGATTCTGGTGTGATTTTGACACAGTGACTTTGCTATTGAGTTTTTTTTCTCTTCTTAACCTTGCCCAGGGTTCCCATTTATACTTGGGCACTAGGGCTGGGTTGGCATTTTTGGCGCCAAAACTAAGAGGGTTGGTGAGGGACAAATTCTGCAGTGTACTATTTGTCCCTACCTGCAGGAAGCTCTGCATATCCCCTTTGGCAGGTGCCACTTTGTGCCAATAAAAATCAAAAAGCAAATATGTCTTATAATGGAGACAAAAAAATTGATTTGCTAAATATCTTTTGAAATGGTAACTTTTGGTAAAAATTTTGTAAACTTGAGGGGGGTCTCGAGGACCACCTCCTCTAAAATCTTTGTAAGCTTGAGGGGGATCTTGAGGACCCCCTTCTAAAATCATTTTTCTTGAGAGGGGTCTAGAGGATCCTCTCCTTTAAAATCATTTTATAAACAGTTTTTTCTTGTGAGCAGCCAGCCCTTTGGCTGCTCACTTTTCTTATGACTAAGTGTGAGGTGTGTGAGGACTGGGCGACCCTAGGGTCTTCTACTAGTATTCTCTCAATCCTATGGTGCTAAGTGATTGAGATTGCTCAACATACCTTATCCCTTAGCCGCCAAGCCAAAACTCCCAAGAGATCCTAACTGGCCTACTTGAGCCGTGCTTGCTTAACTAGACAACCTGTACAAGAAAGTAAGTGTTATTACATATGTTGTTTTTTCATGATGAGGGGTTGCTTATGGTAGACACCCCATCATCCTAACTTAGTTTTTTAGGAGCTGAGGGGGTACGACCTTGCGGGTCCCTCCTCCCAAGTAAGTTTCTGCTGTTAAGGAACCCTAGTAGGGGGGTTCCTTCTCAAACATCATTTTTGCTGTTGAGGAAGCCTTAGGAGGTTCCTTCTCAAATGTCATTTCTACGGGGACCCTTGTAGAGTCCCTCTCAACTTGGGTTCAGTAGGGACCCTTGCGGTGACTCTTCTCAACTTGAATTTCTATAGCGACCCTTGTGGTGATCCTTCTCAATTTGGACTTCTGCGGTGACCCTTTCAGTGGCCCTTTTCAACTTGAGTTTCTGCAGTAACCCTTGCGGTGGCCCTTCTCAACTTGGACTTCTGCAGGGACCTTTGCAGTGGCCCTTCTCAACTTGATTTTCTACAGTGGCCCTTGTGGTGTCCCTTCTCAAAAGTCATTTCTAAGGTGACCTTTGCGGTGACTCTTCTCAAACTTGGACTTCTGCAGTGACCCTTGAAGTGGCCCTTATGAGCTTGAGTTTCTACAGTGACCCTTACGGTGGCCTTTATCAACTTGGACTTCTACAGTGGCCCTTACGGGGAACTTCTCAAATTTCGTTTTTGTAGTGACCCTTGTGGTGGCCCTTCTCAACTTGGACTTCTGCAGTGGCCCTTGCGGGGCACTTCTCAAATGTGATTTCTGCAATGGACCTTGCAAGGCACTTCTCAAATGTCATTTCTGCAGTGGCCCTTGCGGGGCACTTCTCAAATGTCATTTCTGCAGTGATCCTTATGGTGGCCTTTTATAACTTGGACTTCTACAGTGGCCCTTGCGGGGCAGCTCTCAGATGTCATTTCTATAGTGACCCTTAGGGTGGCCCTTCTCAACTTGGACTTCTGTAGTGGCCCTTATGGAGCACTTCTCAGATGTCATTTCTTTAGTGGCCCTTGCAGTGGCACTTCTCAATTTGGACTTCTGTAGTGGCCCTTGCGAGGCACTTCTTAAATGTCATTTTTGCAGTGGCCTTCTCAACTTGGACTTCTGCAGTCGCCCTTGCGGGGCACTTCTTAGATGTCATTTCTGCAGTGACTCTTGCGGTGGCCCTTCTCAACTTGGACTTCTGCAGAGTCCCTTGCGGGACACTTCTCAGATTTCATTTCTACAGCGACCCTTACGGTCTCCCTTCTCAACTTAGACTTCTACAATGGCCCTTGTGGAGCACTTCTTAAATGTCATTTCTGTGATGGAGGGACCCTGGGGGCTCCTTCTCCAATATGGCACTTCTGTGGTGGAGGGACCCTGGGGTTCCCTCAACCTCATATTTTCTATAAGCTGAAGGGGGGTCTTTGAGGGACCCTTACTCACAAATATAGTTGTGAAGCTTGAAACACCCTTCTACATTAGCCCCTCGTGCAAAGTCTTTTGTGTTATACACTATAAATTTGATTTTTTATTTTGAAGAACCCTAAGGTTCCTTCACCATCACCCTTAGGGTCATTAAATGTTCTGTCACTTCATCCTAAGTTTTGTAGATGAGGCCACTTATAATGGACCTCATTATATGGGTATCAACTTGGGCGGAGGGGTTACTCACGGTGAGCCCCTCATTCTAAACCTTCTTCTATGGCCTTCTTTCTTGGGCGGAGGGGTTACTTGCGGTGGGACCCTCTCCCTTAGCCTTCTTTTGTGGCCTTCTGTCTTAGGCGAATGGGTTACTCACGGTGAGCCCCTCGCCCTTGGCCTTCTTCTGTGGCCTTTCATCTTGGGCGGAGGGGTTACTTGCGGTGAGCCCCTCACCCCTAGCCTTCTTTTGTGGCTTTTCATCTTGGGAAAAGGGGTTACTCGTGGTGAGCCCCTCGCCCTTGGCCTTTTTCTGTGGCCTTTCATCTTGGGCAGAGGGCTTTCTTGCGATGTGCCCCTCTCCCTAGGCCTTCTTATGTGGCCTTCTATCTTGGGCAGAGGGGTTACTCGCGATGAGCCCCTCGCCCTTGGCCTTCTTCTATGTCCTTTCATCTTAGGCGGAGGGGTTGCTCGCGATGAGCCCCTCGCCCTTGGCCTTTTTTTGTGGTCTTTTATCTTGGGTGGAGGGGTTACTCACGGTGAGCCCCTCGCCCTTGGCCTTCTTCTGCGGCCTTCTATCTTGGGAAAGGGGTTACTCGTGGTGGATCCTCTCTCCCTAGGCTATTTTCTGTCAAACTTGTAATACTAGGCAGGTGGATCACTCTAAGTGGATCCCCATGCTCTGGGCTATTTCACTATTTGTTCACTTACTTGGGGACTTCTCAATATTAGACCCCTTATGCAGAAGTGTCTTGTATCGTCAAGAGACTTGTGCACAAAATTTCATAATAAAGATTTCACTCTTTGTTCACTGTCTTGAGGACTTCTAAGCATTAGACCTCCTTTGAACAGAATACAGGTTAATAGTATGAGCGTTCCGGCGCCCTTAGAGACTATGGTACTAAGCTATCGTACCTTTTATTTACACTTGGCATTTGCTCAATACTATGAGCGCTCCTACGCCCTTGAAGCTTGAGGTAATAAATGGTCGTACCTTTTATTTATACTTGGCATTTGCTCAATACTGTGAGCTCCCTAGTTCCCTTAGAGCCTTATGTACTAAACTGTCATACCTTATGTTCATACTTGGCAGTTGCTTAAGACTGTAAGCGCTCCGGTGCCCTTGGAGCCTTAGATGCTAAACTATCGCACCTTATGTTTATACTTGGCAGTTGCTCAAGACTATGAGCGCTCCGATGCCCTTGGAGCCTTGGGTGATAAACTCTCGCACCTTATATTTATACTTGGCAATTGCTCCAAACTGTGAGCGCTCCGGTGCCCTTGTAGCCTTAGGTGCTAAACTGTCGCACCTTATATTTATACTTGGAAGTTGCTCCAAACTGTGAACGATCCGGTGCCCTTGGAGCCTTAGGTGCTAAACTGTCACACCTTATGTTTATACATGACACTTGCTCAAGACTATGAGCGCTCCAGTGTCCTTGGAGCCTTAGGTACTAAAAAACCGCACCTTATATTTATACTTGGCACTTACTTAAAACTGTGAGCACTTCGGTGCCCTTGGAGCCTTAGGTGCTAAACTGTCGCACCTTATATTTATACTTGGAAGTTGCTCAAGACTGTGAGCGCTCCAATGCCCTTGGAACCTTAGGTGCTAAATTGTCGCACCTTATATTTATACTTGGCAGTTGCTCAAGACTGTGAGCGCTCTGGTGCCCTTGGAGCCTTAGGTGCTAAACTGTCGCGCCTTATATTTATACTTGGCAGTTGCTCAAGACTGTGATCGCTTTGGTGCCATTGGAGCCTTCGGTACTAAACTGTCGCACCTTATACTTATACTTGGCAATTTCTCAATATTGTGAGCGCTTCGGTGCCCTTGGAGCCTTAGGTTCTCAATGGGCACACCTTATATTTATACTTGACACTTGTTCAAGGCTGTGAGCACTCGGGTTCCCTTGGAGCCTTAGGTGCTCATCTTGAGCACCTTATGTTTATATTTGACACTTGCTCAAGACTGTGAGCGCTCCAGTGTCCTTGGAGCCCTAGGTGCTAAACAATCTCACCTTATACTTATACTTGGCACTTGCTCAAAACTGTGAGCGCTTCGGTGCCCTTGGAGCCTTAGGTGCTCAACTGTCGCACGTTATATTTTACTCTATACTTTTGCAAATACTTTTTGTCTTCTCGCACCTATTTATTTATTTTATTAGGTTGAGATATACTAGCAAGTAAAAAAAATGCACGGGGAGACATCTTGAGCCATATCCAATAACTTTTCATTTCATAAGCATTAAACTTTGCAAAGAAAGTATATTTTATACGTCATACTTTTGTTACTTGATTTTGCCTTTGAATCTGAATAAGAATGCTCATGTTGGAATCGAGCATAGTTCAATATGTAATTTGAACTTTTTCTTTATCAAAGACTCGTGTATATGCTTTCTATCCCCATTGCTTGCATCCAAGCGGGTGAGATACTAGAGTTTTCATTGAAGCAACTATAATCTTTTAGCTGCACAATAATACTTTTAAAATTCATAGCAATTAATATGACTAAAAAGAAAATATTGCCCATAGTGTAGTAATATATAACTTTCCAAGTCATTTATATTTTGAACAAATGGGATAAATATGTTTGAGTGAAGGATTAAGAGATCTTCTATTTTTTTCATATAATGAATTACTCTAATACAAACTGTCTGTCATTAATGAAATGTTAAATTAATCATGCGAACTATTCTGAATAAACAAGTCTGGGTATATGATTGATTTACTTGGGTGTATACTTGGACAAATGTTTTTTTTATTGTCCTATATAAAATTAACTCATATAACTATACGTGAAGTGAATCACGCAAATTATTTTGAGGATACAACTTGAAAAAATCTTAAATTATCTTCAATTTTTTTCAAAAAAAATATTAATAACAATAATTATATTAATATTTTTTTTTATCTTGCTCGTCACAAATCACTTCGACTTATGTGTGAGGTGTCTCGTTTTGTATTTCGAGTAATGGGCAAGAATCGTGCCAATTTGATCTTAATTTCGAGGAAGGCAACTGCCTTAATGAAAAAAAACAAATGGTTCCGCATACGTGACTATTATTTTAAACGAGTGTGTGGTGAAAAATTATTAGCTCTCTCCTGTTAAAAGATGCACCCTTGAGAGAAGGTACATGCAAACACTTCGTCTGGCGAGGGGTTCTTTAGGGGAATAGTCATCTGTGTATTTCTTTGGCCCAATTTTTTTTCTTTCTTATATATCAAATAAAATAGAGGACGACATATATTACAGGCTGGAAATAAATCCAAGTGAGTCCATCCAATATTTTCGATAGGTTTTCTCTCTCCTCTCGATATAACATAAAGATCCATGGCAGATCAACTTAGAAAGCTTTGGAGTGGAGTTTCAGGCCACGAAAATTGCGACACGGTGCTCGCTAAACCCCTGTTCCTCGTCATCATTAAAATGGGTCACTCAGACTCAATTGGATCGTTATTGAGATTGCTCGGCGAGTTGACGAGAAATATTGGGTATGAAATCGCATTCTTTTGTTGTAAGAGTTCATGAAGGAGAGATGATTGAATGTCATTTCTCTCCTATTCTCTTTTTTTTCTAGAGGGGTAGTAAGATCTGTGAGCAACTGTTCCTTAAGAAATTAACCCCTTTTGATTTATTATTATTATACCAATCAAAATGATTGTGATACGGAGTAAGGCGTGTACGATTATGATTCCAGCAAGGGAATCAAAGAATCATTTTCTGGTATTTATCTTGGATTTTATTTGTAACTTTGTTCATAATTTAAGCCAGTGGGTTTCTGCTTTCGAGTTTAAACAACGAGATACTGGTTTCATTTGTCTCTCACTTTTTTCTTTAAGGTTTGAAGGTATACTTCGTAAGTATCAAATGGAGGCATAGTCGAGAAAACTGGTCTGATCCAGACCCACTTGCTACAGACGTAATGTGACCCATTCACGAGGCTTTCATTTTTTTTACTTTTCGTGTATAGGCTCAAATGGTAATGTTCCTATCCTAGTTCCTCGTCTTGTGTAAAAAAAAATTCTTCATAAATTAACACTTTTTAATCTCAGGACGAGGAACTCGTTTGAGTCTGACATTAGTGTACTTTTGGTTTAAGGGGTTTCCTCCTCGTGTACTTTTTTTTCGTAAGTCTTACTTTCAAATATATTTTTCTTTTGTTTTGCGAGCATCACTGTTTATTCTCGATACGAGAAACCCATCTGGTATTATTGTACTTCTGGCTTGAGGGGTTCCTCGTGCATATATATATATATATATATATATATATATGTATATATATTGGTAAATTTGACTTTTTGAGATATAGGTCTCTAAAATAAGCTAAATTTCGAGCAACTGTTTGGAAACGTCATGGCTGATATCAAACTTAACTGGGAATCTTTGACTATTTTTTATTTTATTTTAACCGCCCTTTTTTCTTGTTCTCACCTCAAAGAAACTTTACTAGAGATGATCTAATGGAAATGGCTTACCACCTGCTCGACTCTTTGTTACTTTGACAATTATTTTGGCAACGAGACTATTTCTGAAGTGGGACATTATTTTTTTCTCGAATTTCTACTGAGGTTCAACACAGAGAGTTCGGATCGCTTAGTTCATTTTCTGGGATTTTTCAAATGCCTCGAGCATGTGTTGTCCTATCTCGTTAATAAACTTGGTGTAGGAACCTGTTCCTCTATTAGTTTTCTAGTAAGGGAGTATTTTTTTTCTTTTGGTATTCACATTTTGAGTCGAGCAACATAGTGCTTCTGGTTCCTCGTGTTCGGAACTATCGAGCAATCAGAGGGTTAAAAAAAATAAAAAAATAATTGAAGTTTTGATGGAATGCCCGTGAGGAACTCATTTTCTATTGGGATTCAATTGATGAGATATACATAACTCTTTTTTTAAAATATCAATTCAAGGCAGTGGCCTTTAATGGAACAACAACCTTTTGACTTGTGATTTCGAGCAATCAGTCTTGACACAACATTTCTGATTTTTGAGCAGCAGCCTTTTGATAAAATGCCCATGAAAAAATAGATTTATGTTACAAACCCATTTATTCTTTAATATATCTAAGCAACTCTTCCTCGTGTACTTTTGTTGTGTGATGAGGTTTCAAATATGCTATAATTTTGTAGTCATAAATCTATTAACTTTTGTAGATTTATACCAACGACTAATTATAGAAAATATCATCTAAAGAAATTATAGCATATTTCTTGACTAGCTAGAACATATATGGAAATTCTCGCAAAATATAAATCCCCATTTAAGAAATGAAAGTACTCACCTGATAATTAAGTAAGACTATTTACTTAGCTGATTGAGAATAAGGCATGTTTGAACATGGCTTTTGAACACTCTATCTTCTTCTTCTTCTTGAGCATCTATATCCTTAGAGAGAGTAGAATCTTCTCTAACGTGCATTTGAGGGTGAATCCTCCACCTCCATTTCTTTGCTAGAGGGATACTCCGCGACCACATTTTTGCGTCGGTGCGACCTCCGCACTGCTGCTCTCCCTCGCGAGAATCATCACTGGAGTAACTATTTGCTTCCGTACCGCCTTCAGCGACGGGTCCACCTCTACTGTCGCCGGTGCTATAGTGGTTGCCCCTCCAGAGGGGGTACTGCTGTCAATAGAGAAACTATTGTTACACCATCATGTCTTTCTTGAGGGGCATGCTCTCTAGCTCCTGTTACTACCACCCCGTCTTGGGTGGTCTGGTCACAATGAACTCCATTTCAAGTCGCAGTGTCTTCAAAGATCAGTTGCTTAGAAAATTAAAACCTTCTTTATCCATGGAAGTGAGGATACCTCCCCAGCAGAGTCACCAAATGTAGTAGGGTAGTGAGACTGGGGTCTATGAATAACTGGAAAGGGTGAGGCGTGACCCACTCCAATGGACGCTGTCTGCAAGGTTCTCAAGAACTTCTGGAGCAGCTTCTGATGAGACCTTCTCCTTTTGATAAAAATGGAGATCAAGCTGGAACTCCTTCCCTGCAAGAAGAGGAACTTCCATAACAATAATAGTAATTTTCTCAAGAGGAGCTCCTGAGAGTGATGGTTGTCCGTGGGGAGTGAAAGAACAAGGCACTTAGCACTTAGAGAGAGACAGAGAGAGAATACTAGAGATATTCTGGTGTGATTTTGACAGGGTGAGACTTTGCTATTGAGTTTTTTTTCTCTTTCTGACCTTGCCCAGGGGTCCTATTTATACTTGGGCACTAGGGATGGGTTTGCACTTTTGGCGCCAAAACTTAGAGAGTTGGTGAGGGACAAAGTCTGCAGTGTACTATTTGTCCCTACCTGCAGGCAGCTTTGTATGTCCCCTTTGGCAGGTGCCACTTGGTGCCAAAAAAAATCAAAAAGCAAATATGTCTTCTAATGGAGACAAAAAATCTAATTTGCTAAATATCTTTTGAAACGGTAACTTTTGGTAAAAATTTTGTAAACTTGAGGGCGGTCTCGAGGACCACCTCCTCTAAAATCTTTGTAAGCTTGAGGGGGATCTTGAGGACCCCCTTCTAAAATCATTTTTCTTGAGATGGGTCTATAGTATCCTCTCCTTTAAAATCATTTTATAAACAGTTCTTTTCTTGTGAGATGCCATCCCTTTGGCTGCTCACTTTTCTTGTGACTAAGTGTGAGGTGTGTGAGGACTGGGAGACCCTAGGGTCTCCTACTAGTATTCTCTCAATCCTATAGTTCTAAGTGGTTGAGCTTTCTCAACATACCTTGTCCCTCAACCGCCAAGCCAAAACTTCCAAGAGATCCCAATTGGCCTACTTGAGCCCTGCTTGCTGAACTAGACAACCTGTACAAGAAAATAAGTGTTAGTACTTCTGTTCTTTTTTCATGATGAGGGGTTGCTTATGGTAGACACCCCATCATCCTAACTTAGTTTTTTGGGAGCTGAGGGAATAGGACCTTGCGGGTCCCTCCTCCAAAGTAAGTTTCTGCTGTTGAGGAACCATAGTAGGGGGGGTTCCTTCTCAAACATCATTTTTTTTTTTTAGGAAGCCTCGGGGGGGGGGGTCCTTCTCAAATCTCATTTCTGCAGGGACCCTTATAGAGTCCCTCTCAACTTGGGCTTCTGCAGGGACCCTTGCGGTGACTCTTCTCAATTTGAGTTTCTACAGGGACCCTTGCGGTGTTTTTTCTTAATTTGGACTTCTACGGTGACCCTTACAGTGGCCCTTTGCAGCTTGAGTTTCTGCATTGACCCTTGCGGTGGCCCTTCTCAACTTGGACTTCTGCAGGGACCCTTGCAGTGGCCCTTCTCGACTTGAGTTTCTGCAGTGACCCTTACGGTGGACCTTCTCAAATGTCATTTCTGTGATGACCCTTGCAATGAATCTTCTCAAACTTGGACTTCTGCAGTGGCCCTTCTAAGCTTGAGTTTCTGCAGTGACCCTTGCGGTGGCCCTTCTCAACTTGGACTTCTGCAGTGCCCCTTGCGGTGTACTTCTCATATGTCATTTCTGTAGTGACCCTTGCGGTGGCCCTTCTCAACTTGGACTTTTGTAGTGGCCCTTGAGGGGAACTTCTCAAATGTCATTTCTCTAGTGATCCTTACGGTGGCCCTTCTCAATTTGGACTTCTGCAGTGGACCTTGCGGGGCATTTCTCATATATAATTTCTCCACTGACCCTTGCGGTGGCCCTTCTCAACATGAACTTCTGCAGTGGCCCTTGCGGTGCACTTCTCAGATGTCATTTTTGTAGTGGCCCTTACGGTGGCACTTCTCAACTTGGACTTCTGTAGTGACCCTTGCAGGGAACTTCTCAAATGTTATTTCTATAGTGAACCTTATGGTGGACCTTCTCAACTTGGACTTTTGCAGTGGCCCTTGCGGGGCACTTCTCAGGTGTTATTTCTGTAGTGACCCTTGCGGTGGACCTTCTCAACTTGGACTTCTGCAGTGGCCCTTACGGGGCACTTCTCATATGTCATTTTTACAGTGACCCTTGCGGTGGCCCTTCTCAACTTAGGCTTCTACAGTGGCCCTTGTGGGGCACTTCTTGAATGTCATTTCCGCAGTGACCCTTACGGCGACGTTCTCAACTTGGACTTCTGTAATGGTCCTTGCGGGAAACTTCTCAAATTTCATTTCTGCGATGGAGGGACCCTGGGGGGTCCTTCTCCAATATGGCACTTCTGTGGTGGAGGGACCCTGGGGTTCCCTCAACCTCATATTTTTTTATAAGCTGAAGGGGGTCTTTGAGGGACCCTTACTCATAAATATAATGATGAAGCTTGAAACACCCTTCTACAACTATCATCTTATAGCCAGGAAACCTATAAAGAAAGTTTTGTTGGTAACCAAAACCTTTAACCATAACTGGAAGCCTCGCTAATTTTTCGTCTATGGGGCTTGGGAATTTGGTCCCAATGTCACTGGTGGCACATCTGAGACTAAGACTCCTTAGCGATGAGCCAAGGTCTCAGTGTCGGCCAAACTTGATCCGGGCTTGAACCCTAAGGGTTCTTAAAAAGTTAAGAAACTTCGTAAACAATGTGATGGTGGTCATCTTGTTAAGTTTGAGCAACTAATAACCCCTACCACTTGGCTCAGACAATTTTGGGGGTTGACCTCCTAAACAAGTTGCGTAAGTGATTTTCTTATCAAGTGTTGTGTAGTATCTTATAGTTTTTTATTGTTGACCTTGTGCCTTTTTTTTACAGAATGTCCAGAGAACATCCCATATCACATTTGGGAAATTGTGTCCCCAAACCTAAGCAAACTTATCGGGAAACACGATAAGAAGTTTGACGCCCATGCTGCCCCAACTAACAAATCCATTATGGGCGGCCCTAGCCGAGCTGATGATGATAGTAAGAATAGGAAATGACGAGCCAAAGACACTACTCCTTACAATTTATCTTAGTAGGGTCGTCCTGTGAAAGCGATCCCCATCTCTACAGAAAAGGCTCTAGCATATCGTCTCTCCTAATTAAAAATAGGCGATGAGAGCGTTATTAACCATACTAAAAAGGCCATGGATGGTGTCGAATATTTCATCTTCGATGGTGATAAGCACTTCCTCCAGTCCATGGATATATCACTTCTTACTGAGTTTACTCTCCATAGGGCTATTCAGGTATTTACATAGACTTGTCAAGTGTAGTCTCCTTAGTCCCATCTCATATTGATTTATTTATCAATATTTCCTTATTGTAGATAAGAGTTTACCTCTATCAGATGGGGGACTAGATCAATAAGAAACTTTCCTCGATTCAAAAGGGAAGAGATGCAGTGATGATCGAGAGTAACCTGAGGGACGAACTTCAAAAGTCTAAGTCGGCACAGCAGAAGTCGGTCAACGAGGTTACCAATTTGAAGACTGATCATACCAATACTTTGAAGAGAATTGATGAAAACAAACAGGTTAAGATTGATACTTCCATCAAGGCTGCCCTGGACGAGGATAAGGTGCAAGTTATATCTAAGTTCAAGGAATCTGACGAGTTCATGGGCAATGCCTTTGAGTATCTTGAAAGAGGCATAAAGTTTGTGATCTAATGGGCTGCACTCAAGCATGCAGATTTTGGGAACCTGACCCCTGTTGACTTCGTGGGTCTTGACTTCAACAACCCCTTCTCGAGACCAGTCTAGTAGATGTTTAAAATATCGGCGACACTTTATAGGTCAACCCCAATGAGGTCACCGAGAATAATAATGTTGCGGCCGAGACATGCGCTAATGATGATGGGGCTGAGACTACCCATACTGGGGTCGAGACTATTCCTGCCAATGGGTTGGCTCAGGCATTTGCTGAGTGTAGTTTACAACTTAAGCTTGTTTGTTATTTTTATTTTTGTTGGGATGTTCGTTTGTGGCCTTACACTCCCTACCTTGTGTGGCTATCGTACTAAACTGTTTTTGTAACCTCATCATTATCAAATGACACTATTTGTTTATTCTTGTCCTCTTATTATGTTAAGAAAATATGTTTGTCCTAATTTCACTAGTAGTATAGTTTGAACCAACCAAATTATGGTGTTATAGCACAAGTCCCCTCTCGTCGTTTTGAGAGCGTATAGATAAGACTCCTCTCGTCCATGCACTGTTATCTCGGCCGAGAGAGAATTTTCACCAAGTTAATGATGTTTAATAATGAACCATAACTAAGTGATTTTGAATTTGAATCCACCAAATTATGGTGTTAGATCATAAGTCACCTCTCGTCGTTTTGAGAGTGTATGGATGAGAATCGTCTTGTCCATGCATTGTCGTCTTGTCCCAGAGAGAATTTTCACCAATTTAATAATGTTTAATAATGAACCATAACTAAGTGATTTTGAATTTCAATCCACTAAATTATGGTGTTAGATCATAAGTGCCCTCTCATCATTTTGAGAGTGTATGGATGATAATCATCTCGTCTATGAAATGTCGTCTAGGCCGAGAGAGAATTTTGACCAAGTTAATAATGTTTAATAATCAGCCATAACTAAGTGATTTTGACCCCTTTTGATGTTACTAAGAGTCCCTGAAAGAGGTCAACCCCGCCTGGACTATCATGTCATCGAAAGCAACTTAAATCTACTTCACCACGGAATATGTTTTATAGCATAAGATGGGTTGATACATACAAGCAATAAATATTTAAGAAAATAGACAAGGTATGAGGGAACGCATGAAAATTTGTATTGAATTTCATCCATCATCTAATTCTCATATACTTGAATGCATGTTACTTAGACTGAGTTGATAAGAGGCAACCAAAACTAAGATCTTACTGATAGTATTTCTTGAGATGGTCAACGTTCCATGGATTAGAGAATGGATCTCCTTCTAAGTTTTCTAACCGATACATCCATGGAACCACATCTTCAATCACTTTATAGGGACCATGCCAGTTAGGATGAAGCTTGTTAGGCTTCTGCCATGTATTCTTCAAAATGAGGTCTCTTACTACCAGTGGTCGAGCCTTCACCCACTTATTATAAAACTGTGTTGTCCTTTACTGATAGGCAACTTACCTAACCTCAACATCTTCTCTTTGTTCCTCTATGAGATCCAAATCCAATCTCCTCTCTTCCACATTCTGCTCCGGGTCATACTTTTGGACCCTATGGGTAGGGAGGCCTATCTCGGTCGGCACTATAGCCTCTGAGCCATAGGCTAGCATGAAAGGATTTTCCCCCGTCGAAGTCCTCTATGTTGTCCTATTATCCTATAGGACAGTATGAACTTCCTCATTCCATCACCCCTTAGTGTCCTCCAACTTTTCTTGATTCCATAGAGAATTGTTGTAATAGTGACCTTTGTTTTCCCATTAACCTACGATCAGCCTGGAGTTGAGAAGAACTGTTTAATACCGACCCGCTCATAATATTTCTCAAAGGAGATGTTCTTGAACTGTGTCCCCTTATCAAAAATCAGAATGTTAGGTAGGTTGTACCTACAGATGATGTTTTTCTAGATAAACTTGAAGGCTTTTTTCTGTGATTTTAATCATCGCCTCGGCCTCTACCCAGTTTGAAAATTAATCAATCTCCATAATTAAATATCGATAATTATTCACAGCTCTCGATAATGTCCCTACTAAATCTTTCCTCCAGACTGCAAATGGCCATGGAGAAGTGATAGAAGTAAGAGGCTGATGAGGTTGATGGGGTATGGTGGCAAACCTTTTACACTTATCATACTTTTTAACATATGCAATTTCATCCTTGGCCAACGTCGACCACTAGTACCCTGAGTGATGATCATTTTTGCGAATGACCTTCCTTCGATATGACTAGAGCAAGACCCCTCATGAACCTCCTTTAAAATATACTCTACCTCATATGGATGGACACATCTTAGTACATGAAATATGAACCCTTTTTTGTATGAGATGTCTCCTATGAGGGATAACTTAGATGCTTTATACCTCATCTTCTTTCTCTCGGCTCTAGACTCTGGCAGCTCCCCATCCCTAATTTACTGAATTATAGTATCCATCGAAGAAACTCCCATATTCTAGTTGAAGCAAAATTCCACAATATTTTCTTATCCTTTAATGGTCGACCGATTGAGGATGTCTACTCGGACCGTTCTTCAAACTTCAGTTCTAATGGCAAAAACTAACCTTTCCAGAGCATCGAATCGGACATTGTCTAGACGAGGTATCCATTTTAGTTTCACTTCACTAAAATGCTTCAATGTTGCCTTCACTCTTCTCAAGTACTTGGCCATTCGATAATCCTTCGCCTCGAATACCCCCAAAATTTGGTTGACAACTAACTTGGAATCAAATGTGTACAAGGAGTTGGCCTACGTTCAGTGCCTGGGCAAGGGAGAGACCTGCTAGGAGGGCTTCATACTCTGACTCATTATTAGAGGCTTTAAAGCTAAACTTTAGTGCATATTACATATCGGTCCCATATGGGGATGACACAATTAACCCTGCCCCACTTTCATTGTCATGCGAAGGTCCATCAATGAATAGGCTCCATACAGTGCCATTTTAAGAAAAATTACCCTCCTCCAGGGTTCCATTCTTGAAGAGGTATCGCTCTTCCTCATTCTCAGACACCTTATTTCTCGCTGAACTCGTCTCGACCTCGATCGGGGGTTAACACACCCTACTCTCTTGGTCACAAGTTGTAGCTTCAATCTCTTCTTTTTTGACCTTGTCCCATGTGAACTCGAATATAAAGTCAGCTAGGGCCTTCCCCTTAATGGTCATTCTCAGCTGGTAGATGATGTCGAATTCCCCAATTAAATTTCCTAGGCTATCGGCCATCCTAACTTCTCAGTCTTGTGAATGACCTGTCTAAGAGGTGAGTCTGTGAGGACCACCATAGTATGTGCTTGGAAATACGACTTCATTTCCCTTGATGTGTGGATCAGAGCATAGGTCATCTTTTCCATTCTAGGATATCTTTGCTTGGCTCCTTAGAGGGCCTTGCTATTAAAGTACACTTTCTTCTGGACTCCATCCTCTTCTGTGATGATGGCGGCACTAACAGCCGACTCCAAAACTTCTAGATAAAGATACAACTTCTCTCCCTGGACTGGTCTTAACAATAAAAGTGGAGGGTCAAAATAGGACTTTAAATATTGGAAGGCCTTATCGCACTCATCATTCCATTCGAAGGCTTTTCTTAACACTTTAAAGAAAGGAAGGCATTTATCGATAGCTCTAGACACAAACCTGTTTAATGCGGCCACCCGTCCAGTTAGCTGCATATCCTTTATTGTTGTGGGAGTCTTCATATCGAATAAAGATTTGATATTTTTAATGTTGGCTTCATTCCCAATATTAAATTCACAATAAATCCTAAGAACTTGCCTACTCCCATGCCAAAGACACTTTTGGCGAGGTGGAGCTTCATCCTATACTCATCCATCGTGTTAAAAGTGCGCTCAAGGTCGTCCACGTAAGTGTCGACCTTGAGTCTCTTCATCAACATGGAATCGATATAAACTTCCATCGTCTGCGCAATCTTCTCTTCGAACATCTTATTCACCAACCTTTGGTATATTGCCTTGGCATTTTTCAATCCGAAAGGCATGAACTTGTAATAATAGGTCCCCTTATCAGTTATGAAAGTTGTCTTCTCTGCGTCGGCCAGATCCATGAATATTTGATTATAACCTAAGTAGGCATATATATAACTCATTAATTAATGGATGAAAGTATCGTTAACCATATGGTCTATACTTGGCAAGGGGAAGTTATCTTTTGGGAAGGCTTTAACAAGGTTTATAAAATTAACACACATCCTCCACTTGTCATTGTCTTTGGGGATGATGATAGTCTTCGTAAGCCATTTAGGTTAAATGACCTCTCTAATGAAGTCGACCTTCTCTAACTTCTTCACCTCTTCTCCAATGACATCATACTTTTTTCGTGAATAAACTCTTCTTCTATATCGGACCAGTTTTGCATCCTCGGCAACATTCAACTTATGGCAGAGAACCTTCGGATCAATGCCAGGGATATATTCATGGGTCTAATCAAATATGATCTGCCTCTTCTTTAACAGCTTGATCATCTCCTCTTTGACCTCCTTTTTAGGGATTTTTTAATTTGGATGGTTTTTTCCATCTCGTCCTCATTAAGGATGATGGATTCTACCCCCTCAGCGGCCTCGCCTTTCTTCAACTTCTTTTCATCTCAAGGGTCCAAGGTATCAATGTTGTAGGTCATAGCGGCCCTTTTGTATGCCTCCTTCTCTTCAGATGAGTTAAACTAGTATTTGTGTGCCTCAACTTGGTCCCCCTGAACTTCCCCTACCCCATATGGAGTCAAGAATTTAATCATCTGGAAGACTGTTGAGGGCTCGGACTCAAACTACTTGAGGGAACACTCTTCCAACAATGTAAGGACTTTGTCCATCACATTTAGTATGTCATATACCGCTACAAGTTATTTTTGAGTCGTCAAAGAATTCAGAAGATTACATCTACAAGAGACGAATCCGAATTTATAGAAGACTTCAACATTCAAGCCCAATAAGGACAAATTTGGTAAATGTGTTTTAGTTCCATTTACATTTTGCATAAAAGGTGTTGGGATATTTTTGTAAAAGGTAAAATATTTTTCCATTTATGAAAAATAATTTTTGAAAAGATTTTAAATAATTTTAATCATAAAAAGTTTTGGCTAAACGTTTTTAGATTTGCAAGAGTTTTGGTTTTAACATTTCCAAAGCTTTAAAAATCTGTTGATGAATCTCGAGATTTGTACCGGGTCATTCAAACGAGATAAGATCTCGTTCGAACGAGATCAGATATGGTTCGAACGATGTAGTTTTTCATTCGAACAACAGAGTTCAATTCTTACACATCACAACCTTAAATGTTTTTATATAGAGGGTGTTAAACCTCTGTAATTCGTGTGGAGAAAACTCTAGTTTGAACATAATAAAATTTTAGTGTTTTTTTTTGTTTATTCTCCATCTTTTTGAGGGTTCAAAACTTTTTTTTTTATAATTCACAAATCCCAGACTTTTTGTGTGTGTTGTTTCTGGAACCCAAAGCATAGTTTTACTGGGAGTTTTGCTGCTAAATCTAGGTACCTTGGAAAGGTACTGGGCTGACCATAGGTGACACTTCCGAGAGGTGCCAGGCTGACGAATACGATCTGACGCCTGCGGGTATTTCGTAAGTCAAAATTTTGTTTTCGTTGTAATCCGATTGTAAATGTTCCTTTACAAATTATAAAGGAAATAAAAGGTTTTTGCCCGAAAGGTTTTTTTCTTGAAATCTGTCTTCGTCGGCTTATTCATCGCATTATTTAATTTGATATTTGAATTGAAACGTAGATGCATGTTTAGGGGCTGATTTAATTGGTATTTGGTTTAATCAAATTTAGACATCCAATTAAATAAGTTTAAGTTGGAAATTGCGAATCTATTTGAATCATTATCGCACACGACATTTTCAAATTGGTATCAGAGAAGGTTACCCTAATTTATTGCGTATTCCTATTTTCCGCAAACTTATGTGATATTAATTTTTATTTGAAAATTTTGATTTTTGAAAGTTTGTCGCAATGTTTCAAAACGAGAACTTACATAATCAAATGCCTATTTTTTATGGGTCCAATTATGATAATTGGAAAGCTCGTATGAAATCCCAGTTGAAATCCATTGACGAACGAGTGTGGTTGTTTTATGAAAGAGGGTGAACTCCTCCCACTGTCACTACTAATAATGTCACCTCTTTGAAACCTATGTCGTATTGGACCGAAGATGACGTTAAAATGTCTAATTTCAATTCCCGTGGTTTGAGTTCTATTTTGGGAGTTGTCACCCCCAACGGGTTCCGCCGAATTATGATGTGCACCACGTCTAAAGAGGCATGGGATATCCTCCAATTGACACATGAGGGTACGAACGTGGTTAAAGAATCAAGTTTACAAAATTTGGCGACCCAATTTAAGACCATTAGCCTGCCTAAGTCTTAATGCTTTGATGAGTTTTATGCACGTTTGTCGGACATTGTTAACACGAGTTTTAATTTAGGTGAGCCTATTGATAACACACGTGTCGTTAAAAATATTTTGAGATCTCTTCCAAAACGTTTCATTCCTAAATTCATTGTTTTGAATTCATTGGGAAAGCTAAATTCACTTAAGTTAGAAGAGCTAGAAGAAGACCAACTAAATTATGAGATTGACATGTTTCCCCAAACCATTAAGGCTAAGGATAGAGGCGTTTCTTTAAAGACTCAAGTTAGGAAGAAAGAGAAAGAGATAGTGTATGAGTCTGATTCTAAGGAAGAGTTTAGCATTGACGATGTGGCCTTGTTTACGAATTTTTTAAAAAAGTTTCTCAGAATGAACAAAAATAATTTTTCAATAAAAATTCATTTGAGAAAAATGAAAAGAAAGAAAAGGCCACAGAGGGCAATGAAAAAGAGAGTGAGAGATAAAAAGAGGAAGAGAGTGGGGAAGATGATATGATTTGTTTCGAATGTCAAGGCAAAGGTCATAGGGCTTTTGAATGTGCTATTAGGCTAAGGAGAAAAGGGAAGAAAGTAGCCATGCTCGCTATCTTAGTGATAGTGAGGGAGATGATGAGAAAGATGAGTCCGAAAAGGGTTTAGGATATGGGATGTGTGTATCTTTTTCAAGTCATGTGAGCACACCCACTTTGTCCCACGATGAAAGTATCCACGAGAGCGACGGTGATGAGTCGAGATATGATGAGAGAAAGTTTGAGAATGGAGAAGAAAGGGGGCTCCAAAAAGATTTTAGGGATTTTTACACCGAGACCTTGAAAAAAAAAAGTATAATAGAGATTTAGGTCGTCGGGTTTTAGATTTGGAGAGATAGAAGGAAGTTTTAAGGAGGGAAAAGTGTGACTTGACCAACACGATGTCTAGTCTGACGACAGATGTATCCTAACTCGAGAGTGATCTCGAACCTACCCAGGAGGTCAAAGTCCCTTTAGAGAATGCATCTAAGAAAGTTGAAAAGATGGTTTTTAATCCCGTTTTGGCTGGTGATGAGAGTTTAGGAAATGGTCATGACAGTGCGTCCACTTCTTTTATTGCACCCAAGTCTGTTCCCACTTTGGTGATGGATTCACGTGTTTCTCATCCCAACCCACCTAGGCGTCCCATTACCGTTAGGAGAATACGTCCTAGAATTTTCGAAAAATTAATTCCTAGGTCGGTTTATGTTTGCTCCCATTGCAAAAAAAGAGGACACCTTAGAGAATTTTGTTTTAAATTGGGTTATGTTCACGTACATGCACCCACTCGTGATACTTTGCTTGCAGATAATGATAGAGAGTTTGCACATATTCGAGAGCAAGTAAAGTTTTTGGTCAAGGCTTCTCATGATTTGATGGAGCTGTTTCAAAATATATCACCGTCTTTGGAAAACTCCACCATACCTACCGGTTGAGGTCTAGGCATGTTTACTAGCATAGGGTGATTTACATCTTTTTTTCTATTGCTAGTATGTACCATTTGTATTTTATGTGTTATTCTTATTTTTGTACTATTTTAGCACTGTTTTGGATCTGTTTGCCAATTCCAGGAACTGTTTTTTATAAAATTTTCTCACTGAACAAAACTGCATGTCATTCTGTGTAATCTGGGAAAATTTGACTTTCTCGTTCAACGAGAAATCCTTTTGTTCGAAAGGCATGGCATCTCGTTCGAACGACCCTGGATATGTTTATAGTCCCAAATTTCTTCCTGTTATATGTTATTGGTACTGCTGGGTTATTTCTTATCAGTGTTTAAAAATTCAAAAACATTTTCTCTTTTTAGAAAAATTTTGAAAAATTCAAAAAGAGTTTTTTTTTTTGTTTACACCTTTTATGAATGCACGCTTAGGATGACCAAGTCAAAACTTCATGCCATATCCATGTGACTGTTTGATAGTGTTTTGAGACAATATATTGTGTCATTCATGTGCTTTATAAAGTTTGAAGTCTTTGAGATGATAAAGTGTTTCTACCTACTTGATTGACTCTATTTTTCCTTTATTGCACACATGCATGGATTTGTTTGACTTTTGTGCTTGTCTATCACATGTTAGTTGAGTGTTTTCGCTTCAATTATGTCTATATAATGAACTAAATGCGATAAAACTTGACAAAAAGTAGTGCATGATATAAACCGTTTGTGAAATTTGTGTGTTTTTTTATTTAAAACGGTTAAGGGCTACAAAAGGTACTTATTTATCCTTTGCGATTAAGCCACCGTTTAAATGGAACAAAAAAAGTGAGGAATTGAAAATTATTCGGGGTCCAATGAGGTTTAAAAGAGCCGAAAAAAATTAAGGCAATGAAAAGAAAATTATGCCAAAAATGGGCCAATATTTTTTTTGTTTCATCACCTCATAAGAAAAATAAAAGCATTATCTTTTAATGAGGGAGTTTGGATTGAATTTTCAATACGGTTTGCACGTCCTTGAAAGTTATGAAAAACAATTACATAGTTTTGGACATTATTGGTGTGGAAATCATTTATACTTTGATTTTTTTATATGATTAAGACGATGTCATCTAAATTCAACAATTTTACACCAAAGGACTATTTTTTATGTTCATTCGTTAGGAGTACACTTATGCATCTTGCACATATGATATGATTGAGTTGATTTTCCTATTGAATTTGTTCACACCCATTCATTCCGTATCCATGATTTGGTTATCTTAGTATAAATTCATGTTGTGTGATTTTTGTAACATCATTTTTTTTGTTTAAAAATATTGAAAAATTAAAAAATAGTTTGTTTGCTTGTTTATCGTGATACCCCGATTTGCTTTATGTGATTTATTCTTTTCCTTTTCTATTTCGGACAAATACAAAGGGGGAGAATGAATTATGATATTATGGGGGAGTTTTTGTATGGGGGGAGATGTTTATTATTCTTTCATGTTTATGCTTAAGTCATCTCAAACTCGATATGTCACGAGATTTTTTCTTTGTCTCATGTGTGTAAGTACAATTAAAGATTCTTTGGATTGCACACCCTGATGAGAAAATCTTGGTGATTTGAAAAGTTGATTATTGAAGATTGAAAAAGTCTGAAGATTTGTTCTGTTTATCTTTCCACGTTTGAGTTTATGGGAGGGTATATTTGTATAGGTCATTTGAGATTGATAATTCGGAATTGGCATAGACATAGGGGGATTTGTAAGGATATTGTTTGTCACATTTAATATGTCATATACAGCTAAAAGTTATTTTTGAATCGTTAAAGAATTGAGAAGATTACATCTGCAAGAAACGAATTCGAATTTCAAGAAGACTTCAACATTCAAGCCCAACAAGGACAAATTTGGTAAATGTGTTTTAGTTTCATTTACATTTTGCATAAAAGGGGTTGGGATATAGTTGTGAAAGGTAAAATATTTTTCCACTTATGAAAAATAATTTTTGAAAAGATTTTAAATAATTTTAATCATAAAAAGTTTTGGCTAAATGTTTTCAGATTTGTAAGAGTTTTGGTTTTAAGGTTTCCAAAGTTTTTAAAACTCTGCTGTCGAATCTCGAGATTTGTACCTAGTCATTCAAATGAGATAAGATCTCTTTCGAACCAGATCAGATATGGTTCGAACGACATAGTTTTTCATTCGAACGACAGAGTTCAATTCTGACACGTCACTGCCTTAAATGTTTGTATATAAAGGGTGTGAGACCTCTATAATTCGTGTGGAGAAAACACTTATTTTAGTAGAATACGATTTTAATATTTTTTTAATTTATTCTCCATCTTTTTTAGGGTTCAAAACTTTGTTTTTACAATTCACAAATCCCAAACATTTTGTGTGAGTTCTTTGTGGAACCCAAAGCATAGTTTTGCTGAGAGTTTTGCTGTTGAATCTAGGTACCTTGGAAAGGTACTGGGATGACCATAGGTGCCACTTGCGAAAGGTGCTGGGCTGATCAACTGCGTGTCATATGGAGTGTTGCGGTGCTCTTGGGCTGACGACTAAGAACCGACACCTGCGGGTATTTCGTAAGTCAAAATTGTATTTTCATTGTAATCCGATTGTAAACCGTTCATTTACAAATTATAGTGGAAATAAAAGGTTTTTACCCAAAAGGGTTTTTTTCCTAAAATCTGTCTTTGTCGGCTTATTCATCACATGATTTAATTTAAGATTTGAATTAACACGTA
Organism: Sambucus nigra; assembly: GCA_949130495.1. NCBI lineage: Eukaryota > Viridiplantae > Streptophyta > Magnoliopsida > Dipsacales > Adoxaceae > Sambucus > Sambucus nigra. Next base: position 320,041,461 of record OX422209.1, on the reverse strand, counting down.
GATGCATGTTTAGGGGTTGATTTAATTGGTATTTGGTTTAATCAAATTTAGACATCCAATTAAATAAGTTTAAGTTTGAAATTGCGAATCTATTTGAATCATTAATGCACACAACATTTTCAAAGAACTATATTGTAGGACTAGTAGACATTTTCTTCCATGACGAAGAAGTTGATATTCTTCGTGAGGAATTTCGGCCAGCTATTTCCCATTCTCACATCCATCTCATATATACCCAAGGGATGCACCTTTTCACTACTAAAGTCGATGAGTGGTTGGTGATATGGAATCAAAATCTTCTTGCTCGGATCCAGACCTTTGTAATAATCCCAAAAGATCACGTTGGGTGTTTCTATCATTCACCAGAATCCTTGGGACTTCGTAACCATATACCAGAGTAGTGATGACCAAAGAGTCATCATGTGGAGCCAAAATTCCTTTAAAATCTAATCTCAAAAAACCAAAAACCAAAGTATTCATATCAACCTTAGTTCTCTTACCTTTGATAGGTTGAACTGCTACTAAGTTAACAGTCTTAGGCCTCGGTGGAAGAGCTTTAGCCTCGTCCACGTATGTTTTTATGTCTATAATTTCCTTTCGTCCTCCAGTAAGACCTCCAGTATATCATCTTGACCTTATGCGAGATCATCTTGAGCCAACCCTTTGGATCAACAAACTTAGTAGGGAGGTCAGGGGCATCTTCATCACAGTTTGTATAAGACATCATCGTCTCGATTGGCTGGGCCACCTGGATTACACTTGTCGTTTCTCTTCTTTATTTGGGTGTCGTCTCGACCACCCTTCGTGATGCTCTTGTATATATACTTTCTCAACTTACTAACTTTTAACATTTTTCTCAATTTCATCCTTGAGAGCAAAACACTTGTCGGTTAAGTGCCCATAGTATTGGTTGAATTCACACAATAGATTCTTGTTTCTCTTATAAGGAAGATCTTTCAATTTTTTAGGCCACCTTAGGGACCGATTATTCTTGATCTCATTAAAAATTAGCTCGCAACTGATAATCAAGGGGTGTAGTCTCCGAACTTGTCATCCACTGACCTCTTCTGACCATCCTTGTTCTTTTTGTAAAACTTACCCCCACTTCTTGTACCCTTCTCATATTCACCTTTGGAAGCCAATACTTCATCCTCATTCATGACCTTCCCATCCATAGCCAGAAGTTCGTCCATAGACTTTGGAAGATCCTTTGCAATCTTCCAAAGTAGCTTTCCATTCTGCAGACCTCACATCAGGGCGGTCATGGCAATACTCTATTCATTATACTCAACTTACAATTTCTCCTTGTTGAACCTCACTATGTACTCTCTCGGACTTTCATTATTCTCCTTCTTTACATACAGGAGGTGGTTCGTCTTCTTCTGGGACATACCCCAAAGCAGAGAGATAAACTGTATATGAGTTGCCCCGATAAAGGTGCATGAGAAGGAAAGGCACCTCATCTCATCTGAGACTACGTAAATATCAGCAGTTGATTTATACATCTCCATATGGTGGACTGGATTAGTGCTCGCATTATACTTTGGTGTGAGCACTGGAGACTTGAACTTAGACGGGGTAGGATAACTCACAATCTTGGCCACGAAGGGGGAGCCTTCATTGTATCCCCTCTGCAAGGGGTCTTGGCTTATCCTCCAGCCTTTGAATAAAATCATTACAGGGTCTTTCTGTCACTGTTATAACCTTAGCCTGGGCCATGTTATCTCCATCCCCTTCTCTGCCATCTGAGTGAATCGATGGCTCTCTGCCAACTTTTCTATATCGACTATTCACCTTTCATTAATCCTCGTATTGGTCATGAGGAAGTCGATGGTCATCCCATCTATCATTCCTTCTAAATCGATCTATACTTATGTATCAGGAGAGGTGATTTATTGGGTCGTCTATTGCTGGGCCAAGCCTATCAAAGTTGACCCCGAGCTTAATATGTCTAGAGCTGATGCCCATAGATTATACTCTCATCTCGGTTGAATAGGTCTCACAGTGTCTTTAGAGATCTGATAAGGATCCAACAGATTATTCCATCCTCTTCATCATACTACTCATGCTCATTATTTGGGCATTCACGACCCGACCTCCCCAAGCGTAAGTGTCTAGGGTTGGCCACATCTCGACGCCTTTACTGAGGAGGATAATATTTTAGTGGGGCTTGGGGTGGTCCCCTGTCTATTTGATCTAGATCACCATCCCTGGTGTTCGGTTTTATAAACTCCTCTCCGACCCCGTTAGGTCGAGACACCATACTCTGGCTAAAAGAAACAATAGTTGCATGCATCTGTCATTGTCTGTCTATTAAGGAGGGCAAAGTCGCCACCACCTCAGACATTTTTTACTAATGAGGGGCCTAACTGGTACTCCAACCACCTATAATTGGTGGATTTGTTGACATTTGGAGAATTTTAATGACTGAAAAAATCAACTAAGGTACTGGTAGTAAGCTAGAAGAGTAGAAAATGAGCTAAAACTTAAACCAGAGCTCTTTTAATGGTGGTTCAAGGTCAACTAAGGATGAGGTTGGACCACCATCAGCGAATCCGGTAGAGTAGCTACAGAAAAAGGGAAGATAATGTCTATCTCGTTCCCACATACGATGCCAGACTGATAATACAAGAATTAGTATCACCAGATCAAAGTGATGAATTAGCTCACACCAATTCAATAATGGCTGAAATATAGTAATATAACAATAGAGAGATATGAGGCAAAGAGGAAGTAAACACCAGAATTAAGTGGTTCGACCTATTGAAGGCCTATGTCCACTGTGCAAGTGTGTGAAGTTCACTAATATAGACTCTAATGTCCTTAATATACATGCACTCAAACTTTCTCTCTCTAACAGTGAGTTTAACAGAGTTTAAGCAAGGTTTTTAATATTTTATCCCTTTATAATGTAGAAGATAAAGTGTATTTATAGTTCTTAAGGGGTGGAATGCACCCCAAGCATATAATCAGCATGTGCATGAGGAGGCTCCCAATAACGAGTTGACACATATCCCTCACACATGTAACTAATCATGATGTAATATTCCCTCACGTGAGGGGATAATCTTATTGTAACAAACTTATCCAAGCTGTATTTTGTATCCTGGAACTTTCTACTGCTTGTACTGAAGATGTCATCTGGAGGGGTCTCGACTTGGCCGAGTATGAAACCCCAGCATAGCCTTGTTCGATATTTTGTTGGAAGTGTAGTCTCGGTTGAACATTTCAGGATGATATGCGCCTTATGTAATATTACTAGGTCTTGACCGAAATAGAAAATGAGACATCACTTTGCTAATGAGACGTTTCCATAGAGTCTCGGCTTATGAGAGGGCCGAGAGCATGGATATACGAGGCTAGCCCTGTTCCTGACAAGCCCCGAGTACATCTTGGGTGGGTACTTTTAGAACTCGATTGTGGACACTGTTGACCCTCGTCTTAGGAAGAGGTAACACTTGGTCACATCAATCACCCTTAGCCCTTAGCCATCTATGTGAAGAGGTGGCTGAGGGATATGAGTTGACATGGTATTGATGAGACGTCTCTGATGTGTCGGATGCTTACTATTTATAGGAAGAGAGAGTCGCACATGTCCTTATCCTGATTGGGTAGTGTCTTCCCCAAGTATGATTTGATGGTTGGGCTCTTAGGGATTTGTTCCCTTAATAATGATGTGCGCTGGGAAATGTGCACAATTATTTTAAGGTACTAAAACCCATAATTTTTTTTCTCTCTCTCTTCCATTTACCAAAACTTTCCCTATTTGATTCTCCTGCAAACACCATTGGCAATTTCTCTAGAGCTTCTTAATTCTCTCTGTTCCCAAGCTTTTCTGTTTTCTTCCCTTCCAAGAGGCTACATCTCCTCCAGGTAATAGCTTTCCTATCATTTTTCTGGTATTCTACCTTTGGTTTGTGAATTTTTACTCACTTATGTTTTTCGGCGAGCTTTCCTTTTCCAGGGAGCTTGTTGGGTGGTTTTAGGGGTTGAACCCCCCATTTATGTTTGCTCCTTTGGGCTGTTAGTAGTGGTAGAGGTTGTGTTTACTAGTTTTTTTGGTTAAAACATCGTAGGTTTTTAAGCCCTTCTCCGATCATCTTCTCTAGTGGGTTTTTGGGTAGTTCTTAATTATTCTTGTTGAAAATGATTAAGTTTCCAACTTTAGACCTTTAGTCGACCATGGTCAAACTTGTATTTTGTTTACACCCTTTTCATTTTTCAACCAAGTTGAGTCTCGTCCTGTTGATGTTAAGGCAGTTATATAAACTAGCTGAGGAGTTTCCAAGCCTCACAGAGAGGCGTTTTCAAGAAATTAGGAGGGTAGAATTTAAGGAAGGTGAAAGGTGTAGCGCCGAGGCTTTTCCCATTCGTCCCATTCATCCTCTACCCCACTAGCTGTCATTCATCCTCCAGCTATTGAGCTGAGTGTAACTACATTTGAGTAATCCTCTTCTGCAGACGATAATATGTCCATCTCTCCGTTGTCCGAGAGTGTTGACTCTTTTGAGGAATCCATGGCACATCCCTCATCCCCTGATGAAAGGTCTGAGGTAAATGAGGCCTCTTCTTGTGTCTTGTCCTCTCACAGGGCTGAGACATCAGATAAATCTGACTCCTTTATCCAGATAGTTGAGCCTAGTGTCTTCTTTCCACCTCAAATAGATGTGATTCCTCTCTCTACTGCGACAAGAGACGAGTTTGTCCAAAAATTTTCTAGTGGTGACCCAAAAAATCCCCGCCTGAATCACCAGAAGATAGTGATGAAGAGAGTGAACCTGACACTTTTGCTGCTGAGCCCTACGAGAGCACTGTCTCTGAGGCTGATCTTCTAATTTGGAGACACCTTATGGTATAGAACCCTCCATTTCCATGAGAAACTCCGCTGAAGACAAGAGAGCCTTTCATGGACGAGAGGGTAAGATCTATGTCTATGAGTAGATGTTTAAGGTCATCTTCTGACTACCTATTCACTCGATTATACGAGTCATCCTATATCGCTTAGGTCTTACCCCATCTCAGATTTCTCTGAATACCTGGAGACTTATTCTCGTCTTTGTTTCTATCTAAAAGATTATTCACTAAACTGACCTTCTTGTTAACATTTTTATGGCTAGTTATGCCATGTCATCCTCTAAGACTCAACCTGGCTACTATCATCTCATAGCCAGGAAACCTACAAAGAAAGTTCTGCTGGTAACCAAAACCTCTAACCATATCTGGAAGCCTCACTACTTTTTAGTCTCTAGAGCTTGGGAATTTGGTCCCTATAAAGGGGTACACATTTGATAGCTCCAAGGCATGGGAAAGCAGGCCCAATTGGAGAGGAGGGACTCACCAGGAGAACCACCAAGAATTAGAACTTGGGCGAGGAGGGACCATAAAAGGGATTCTCTCCCCCAATTTTCCACAAGTTCACAGAATTAGAACTTAGGCGAGGAGGGCCCCAGGAAGGGATCCTCGCCCCAATTTTCCCAAAGTTCACAGAATTAGAACTTGGGCGAGGAAGACCCCAGAAAGGGGCTCCTTGCCCCCAATTTTCCCAAAGGTCACAAACTAAGAACTAGAATGAGGAGGTCCCTAGAAAGGGCCCCAAAACTCAATTTGTACAAAGTTCACAAGATTATAATTTACGCAAGGAGGCCCCCCAGAAAGGGCTCCTCGCCCTAATGGATGTCAAGTTCGTAAATATTAAACTTGGGCGAGGAGGCCCACTAAGAAGGGTTCCTCGCCCCAAAATGACCAGATGTCACAAATTTGGAATTTGGGTGAGGAGGCCCATTAGTAAGAGCTCATCTCCCAAAAAACTCAGAAAATAATAGAAATGAAGTTTCGGCTAGGACACCTGGCATAGGTGGCTCACCGCCCCAAATATTCCAAAAGTCACAAGAACGAGGTATGAATGAGGAGTCCCACCATGAGGAGATCCTCATCCCCAAAAATTCTTCTCCTTGCAGAATAGAACCATTGGGCGAGGAGGTCGACTTATAGTGATCTCCTCCCCAAGATTTGTTATTCACAAACATGTTACTTTCTTGTACAGGTATCCTAGTTGATCAAGCAGGGATCAAAAAGGCAAGTTGGGATGTCTTGGGAATTTTGACTTAGTGGATGAATAACGAGGTTTATTGAGTAAGCTCAATAACTTAGCACTTTAAGATTTAGAGAACACTAGTAGATACCCAGTCCTTACACAACTCACACCCAGTCATAATTGAAGTGAGCAACCAAGGGGTTGCTCACAAGAAATGAATAGTTTATAAAATTATTTTAGAGGAGGAGGTCTTTGAGACCTCTGTTCAAGTTTGTAAAAGATTTTAGAGGAGGTGATCCTAGAGGCTCCTCCTCAAATATATAAAATATTTTAGAGCAGGAGGTCTCTGAGCCCCTCCTCAAGTTTATAAATTTTGTACAGCAAGTTATCGTTTTAAAAAATATTTACCAAATCAAATATTTTGTCTTCAAGTGCAGACATATTTTCTTTTTGGCTTTGGTTTACACCAAGTAGCCCTGTTAGAGGGACAGGCAACTGCACACAGAAGATGACAAAAGGTACATTGCAGACATTGTCCCTCACCAACCCCCTCAGTTTTGGCACCTAAAAAGTGCCAACTAAGCCCTAGTGCCCAAATATAAATAGGACCCCTAGGCAAGGTCAAGTCGGATTCACAGCTTAAGTCATACCGTTACTCTGTCAAAATCACCCCCAAATACCTTGTGTTTCTCTCCCTGCTCTCTCTCTAAGTTCGGAGTGCTTTGTTACTTCACTACACCCTGACAACCATCATTCTCAGGAGTTTCTCTAGAGAAAAGTTAGTATTATTGTAGTTCAGATCATCTTCTTGTAGGGAGTGATTCATACTTTGGTTCCATTTTTACCAAAAAGGGAAGGTTTTACCAGGTGCAGCTTTAGAAGTTTTGGAAAGCCATGAAGACAGAGTCCATTGAAGTGGTTCATGTCTCACCTTTTTCAGTTATTCATAGACCTGAGTACAACTACCCTCTTACATTTGGCGACTCCGCTGGGGAGGTATCCTCACTTCCATGGACAAAGAATGTTTCAATGTTTCTAAGAAGCTATCTTTTGAACACATTCCACCTATTAATGGAAGCTAAAGTGACTAAACCACCCAGGAGGATGTGCTGGTGATCAGAGCAAAGACACTTGCTCCTCAGGGAGGGAAGACTAGCTCATCGACAACAGCTCCAATGATAGGTATGAGCCTTATGAGCATATTTTTTTACTTCTTAAAGCAAAATAATGTATCAAGTTTGTGTCAAGGCTGTGTAACACCATATGCTTCCCCCTCTGGAGGGGAAGCCACCCCAACTGCGATTCCAACAGAGGCGATCCCGTCACGAAAGGTGGTGCCAGAGCAGGTTATGGCACCATCAAGCTCACGAGCAGCAAATGGCATAAGTTAGGAAGAATCCCCTTACAAAAAAGTTACTATGGAGAAAATGAGAAGGTTACTCTCATCCACCCAAAGAGAAAAACCTCATCTGTATGATGAGCTGGAAGATCCTTATCCTCGGGATGTGAATGGGAAACCATACCCATAGGGCTATATTCCACCAAAATTCACTAAGTTAAATGGCAAAGTAGATGATCCATGAGAGCACGTGAAAAGGTTCATTGAGTACCTAGGGGTGAAAGGAAATGACAAGAACTTGAGGTTAAGGGAGTTCTCTAAGACCCTCACAGGTAAAGCCTACACGTGGTATTCCCACCTGGCGCCCAACAGCATTCCCTCATGGGAAGAAATGCACAGACATTTCCTCTAAATGTTTTTTATGACAGAAGAAGATTTCACATTGAGACATTTGTCACAAGAGGAAAAAAATCCTGGGGAGGAGTTAATGCAATACATCAAGTGCTTTCGCGAGAGAGCACTTGATGTGCATGAGGAGGTAGCCGAGGTAAGGCTGCTTCTAATCTGTTTTGAGAGGCTCTTGGAGGAATACAAGCTCTATTTGATCAATAAAACTGGAGATGACACCTTTAGAGAGTTAACTAAGGCTGCCAATAATATATCCATGATAATCAAGATGAGGTCCTCGAGCTGGAGGACACAGGTGCCATTGACTTCTGAAAGGTTTCAAGTCTTGAGGAAACAGGTAGTCAACTATGTGGATGGCAACCCCAAATGTAATAAGGGAGGCGACATATCCAAGAACAACAGCCCAGGTAACAAGAGAAAGTTTGGAGAAGATGATCCACCACTGCTACCTTGCAGCGTAGCGGAAGCTATGGATTGTTATCGTACATTGGTACAAGTGGGGGTAGCAGGACCCCCACACCTAAATGGAGAAACTCCAACGGTAGTTGACAAAGCCAACCCTAAGTATTTTGAGTTACGCCAGCAGGTGAAACACTCTACAAAGGATTGATACTACTTGAGGAGGATCATTGGTGAGCAGGTGTCCAGTGGAACTTTGCAGATACCTCCTATGTATGTGAATGAAAACCGACTTCCACCTCATTATTATGCCACTGCCAATATGATAGTAGCATATGATGAAGAAGAAGCCCTAGACCAGATGGAGTGGGAAAGCGATGAGATAATATGTGAGGAATTGGTAAGGCTATCACCGAGCAGTAAGCAGAGAACTGAGAGAGAAAGAAGAGCGAGGAGTGGTTTTTCACCCCAGGACAAGAAGAGGAGGGAGATGAAGAAATTGATAAGGCCAACCTCCTAGAGTGCCAAGTGGATGTCATCCTTTCTCTGGATGAGGGGGGCATCTGAGGCAAAATATGTATGTAATGCCCAGACATATGAAGTGGATCTTGATTCTGAATGCGAATCTATAACGAGTATTCTCAAGTTCAAGTGGTTCTTCGACCAAATAGGAGAAAAATATGACACTACGGTAGTCATAACAAGAAAATTCTTGGAGGCGGTTGAGCCGAGAGGAGACCCCTCATTGAATTGGTAGGGGCCGATTGGTAGGTTAATCAAGTGGTATTCTTCTGAAGTGGTATTTTCTGAGGAATATAAGTAAGTGCCTTACTTCTACAACCCTTCTCTATATGTCTTAGCTATGATCACTGGAGTCTCATTTCCTAGAGCATTAATGGATGGAGGAGCATCCATTAACATTATGCTAATTGGCATGTTATACGAGACGAGGATTGATCAAGAGAAGATAGTGCCTATACCACTGGTGATATCGGGATTCGATAGTGCCGGAATGTAATCCCTCGGATATGTTAATGTATGAATTAAGTTGGGCAATTTTACTTCCCACATCAAATTACATGTCATCAATGCAAATACCAGCTACCAACTGCTCATTGGGAGGGTATGGATGCATACCCATGGCATAGTGCCCCCAACATACCAACAATGTGTAAAGGCCAACATCAGAGAAATGGAGATCATAATTAAAGTCACACAAAAGCCTTTTTTGAAGAAGAGGTCCATCTAGTAAATGCATCGTTTTATACAGAACTGGATGAGTAAAGAAAGAATTTTACGAGAAAGCTAGAAGAAAAGTGAGTGGTTGGAGGAATTGCCCAGCCAAGAAAATCTGTACATGATCGTTTGGGGGGTGGGGATGGTGATACCCCATATAGAAAAAAGCAAGATAAAGGTGGAGGAGGTAGTTAAACCTCCTCAAACCTGTAAAAAAAGTGGTCCTACTCGATGGAAAAGTTATCTACCTTTTATAACAGTCTGTGCGGGCTGTGTTCTGGGATGAGAAAACTGACCCGACAACATAATGTTTTATTGTGGACAAATACCATGTTATTGATCATATTGAGGAACCAGAAGAATCTCCTGAATGCATGCAAGATGGACTAAGGGAGCATCTACACGAATCAAAGGAGATCAACTTGGAGGTGAAAGTAGACCCATTATAATCTCCAAAATTTTGATCCCAAAATATAAGGAAATGCGGGTGGGCCTGCTCAAAGAGTTCACTGACATATTTTTCTATAAATACACGAAAATTACAGGGATAGACCCAGTGGTGAGCTCTCACAGATTGAATGTTCTTCCCAATGTTCTCCTAGTCAGGAAAGAAACATGAACGTACAAAGCTAACCTCGATCTGAAGATAAAAGAAGAGGTAGAGAAGGTGTTGCAAGCAGGGTTCATCAATCCTATTCAGCGTCATGTGTGGCTCTCCAGCATAATGCCGGTGCCAAAGAAGGATAAGAGCCAAATTCAAATTTATGTGGATTTTTGTGAACTAAACTGGGCATGTCCCAAGGATGAGTTTCCTCTGCCAAGCATAGATAGCTTAGTTGATGCTACCGCAGGCCATGAGATGTATGGCTTCATGGATAGGTACGTTGGCCACAAGAAATTTAACGTGGACCTGTTGGACACGGAGAATACTACTTTTCGCATGCCCTTGGGAAATTTCCACTACACAATCATGCCATTCGTATTGAAGAATGTAGGGGCCACACATCAAAGGACCATCATGGCATTTTTTTCATGATTTATTTAATGACATACTAGAATTTTATGTGGATAACCTTGTGGTGAAGTCCAATAAAGAAGGCAAGCACATACAGGAGCTCCGTAAAGTGTTCGAGAGGTGTCGTAGTTACAAGATGCGGATGAACCCCTCGAAGTGTGCCTTCGGGGTCACTGCGGGAATAATTTTAGGGTTTGTTGTGAATAGGCAAGGGATGCAAGTAGTTGTAGATAAAAAGAAAGCTATCATGATGATGCCACCTCCAAAGAGTCAAAGGTAGCTTAAGAGCTTCTTAGGGTAGGTGTCTACCTAAGAAGGTTCATACATACACTAGAGGAGGTGATCCACCCATTAACACCCCTTCTAAAAGACAAATCCTAGTGGATTTGGGGAGATGAGAAGAAGAAGGCCTTTGAAAAGATCAAAAAAATTTATCCTCCCCATCCACAATTATTCCACCAGAAGCTGGGGCGTCGCTACTTCTCTACCTTACTTCAACAGAAAGATCCATAGGAGCACTTTCATCCTAAGAAAAGGAAGGAGTAGAAAATCCACTGTACTACTTGTCAAGAGTGATCTCAAGTACAAAATCTAGATACACTAGCATAAAGAGGCACTATCTTGCCATGGCCTTTATTGCTCAGACGTTGAGACATTATTTACCAGCTTTCACAGTTCACATAATCACTAAGTGTGGCCCCATCAAGTACCTCCTCACACGGACGGTGCTTGTGGGATGAGCAGCAAGGTGGTTTTTGATTTTGTCAAAATATGATTTAAAATGCATAGTGCCAAAATCCATTAAAAGTCAAGTGGTAGAGGATTTGCTTTCCCATTTTCCAAGTGGGAATTTCAAGCCCCTCAGTGAGCAAATACCTGGGGAGAACTTTAAAACATGCATGGTGGAAGAAATGGAAAAGTGGGCGATAAAGTTAGATGTCTCCAGTGCTCAAGGAATATGAGGTGTCGGTAATATATTGTCAAACAGTAAGGAGAATATCACCCTCCCCTTCAAGTTAGATTTTAAATGCTCAAACAAAGAGGCTAAATATGAGGCCCTCATTTTGGGGATATTAGAGGCACTCTGAAGAGGGATCAAAGTGTTGTGTATACGATGGGACTCCAACCTCGTAGTCAAAATAGGTTAATAGGGAGTTCACCATCAAGCATGCCAACCTGGCACCCTACAGATATATCGTTCAGAGATTATTGGGGCAGTTCTTGGAAGTAACTGTAAAGATACATGCAAGAACAATGAAAAGGAACCTCGATGCACTAACCACGATAGAACAATAGTTGGACATAGATGAGCCAAAAGAAATAACCACAGTACGAAGAAGAATAGTGCCTAATATAGTAAGATCTTTGTTCCCGAGCAACGAGCCAAAAGATTGGAGCACATAGTTGTGAAGCGACTAGAGACCAGAGAGGGGACTGTGAAGATGTTATAACTAGATAACTACCACCTACTGCTGGGAACACTTTATTTGAAGAGCCCTAGAGGGTTCCTAGCAAGATGTGTGGGAGAATAACAAGCTAATAAATCTTGGCAGATATGCATGAAAAGCATTGTGGGGACACTGATATTCCTCTTTACCATCGGTTGCAACGGGGGGGGGGGGGGGGGGCTAGTATTGGCCCATTATGAGAGCAGAGGCTACTCGTATGCAATAAGGTTATTTAAAGTTCCCATTTTGACAATCCATTAGAAGTTAACTTTATGGAAGCCTTCGAAGATTGGATGCAATCATATATAACATATCTAAAATATGGCAAGCTACTCATAGAGAGAATGGATGAAATTTATCTACGAAAGATGATAGCTCGTTTTTACTTGGTGGAATGAGAGCTTTACAGGAAGGGTTAAAATGAGAAGGCACTGAGGTGCATAGCTAAGGAGGACACGGAGAGAGTGTTAAAAGAAGCCCATGATACCTCCCACATGGGGGGTGCTAAACTGTATGATCAGATGATGACGTTAGGGTACTACTGGCCAACCATGGAGGCTGACTCCATTGGTGAAGAAGTGAAAATATTATCAATTACATGGCAATATGGTACATTCTCCTTCAGTCAGCTTATAAATTCTAGCAACTACCTATCCCTTTCACATATGGGCATTTGATATAGTTAGAAAAATTAGCCCAGTTTCTCATGGCAAAGCTTTTATCATTGTGGCTACAGAATTGTACACCAAATGGGAAGAAGTTATCCCTCTAAGAAGAGTGACTGCCCAAGTGGTAACCCTGTTTATCAAAGAGTATATCACATGCAGGTTTGGTATACCCAAATTAATTTCGATAGATAATGTGAAGAAATTCGTATGCAAGGAGATGGCCCTCCTCACAGACAAGTACAAAATTATGTACAACAGCTCAACCATATCCTACCCTAAGGCTAACGATCAATAAGAAGCCACCAATAAGACCCTGATTAATATCTTGAAGAAGATGCTGGAGGACATGCCAGGGGCATGGGATGAGAAGCTGCTCATGGTGCTATGGCCTTATCGTACCTCAAAGAGAAAACCATCTGGGTTCACCCCATTCTCATTAGTATATTGGACTGAAGTTGTATTACCATTGGAGTTGGCGGTACCATCAGCCAGAGTTTCTCTAAGCAACGGACTCATCCCTGACCCACGACATGTACAGCTAGAGGCGCTAGACGAGCATAGAGATAAGGCGAAAGAGAACTTTAAAGTCTACACCTAACAGCTATCCAAAGCCTACAAAAATTTGGTCAAGCCTGAGAAGTTCCAAGTGGGAGACTTAGTCCTACGAGAATCCAGTCACCATCTCCGCAACATGTCGGCATCAAAGTTCAAACCTAACTGGGAAGGTCCTTTTGTCGTGAGAGGGGTAGGCAAGTCGGGTTATTATTAGATTTCAGAACTAGAGAGTGAATGTCTGCAGTCCATCAAGTGCAAGTGGCTGAAGAGGTATTATGCTTAGCATTGTAAAAAAAAATCATTTTTGTTAAAGAATTTGAGGAGCTTGCTCTAGCACCAGAACAATTCCTTTTTTTGTAAGAATGATAGAGCAATAAAATTTTGTACATGACACGGAAAATGAAAAGAAATGAATAACAACTCTTTTTTTAGCATCTCATAATGATTCTTATTTTGCTTGTTTGCCTATAGCATTAGGTATATCCATCAGAATATATATATTTTTTTACTCTCTACTCGACTTGAAGGGGGTCTAAGATAAATAGAATTGTGCACAATTACACTTGGGGGGTACATCCATCCTGATAGAAAAGTATATTGAGAAAAGTATCCCCAGGCATGTTAGACAAATGACTTTAATCTTGTCACTAGACCAGTAGGAGGACACCCTCTAAGTTATATTAAAAATATATATACAGCATATATATTTTTTAGAGAACAAGTTTTAACTTCCATTCTAAAAAAAGCCTTACTTGACCAGTCCACAGAAAATATAGAGAAAAGGGAACTTACACTCCCCTACTCTAATTTCTTAAAAAAATGTTTGAGGGAAGGAGAAAAGCTAACCCTTTATCCCCCAGTTATTTCATAATAAATGATAACCATGATAAAAATACCCCATAATTAAAGGGAACGTTCTAAAAATGATAACTTGCTCAAATAATATGCAAGTACCCCACAGTTAAAGGGGGCAGTTCTAAAAAAGGATATCTTTCTCAGAGAATATGCAAGTACCCCCACAGTTAGAGGGGATAGTTCTAAAAAATGTTGCTTGCTCAGGTAATATGCAAGTATCCCACTATTAAAGGGGACAGTTCAAGCAGATAAAGTGGCCACGAAAATTAGAGTAGGCTATAGTAAGCATATATCAAATTCCACGTAGAAGCAGATGAGCAAGATGATAGAAACCAACAAAATACTTTTTCATTAATAATGACAAAGTTCTTTACATATGAAAAAGTGTACAAAAGAAAGTCTACACAATAAGGCTATCTATCCACTAGATAACATGAAAAATAAATCCTGGAGGGAGCGCAGTGCGCTCCTGTATTAGAAGGACCGGCCTCCTCATTAAGCTGCTCCTCTAACCTAGCCATCTGAGCCTCGTCATCGGCAACACCAACCTCTAGCTTAGCCAGCTTGGCCTAGAGGGACTGAATCTGAGTCTGAATTCGATCAACCTCAGTCTAACGTTGTTTCTCCCTAGTCTTCCTAGAAGTATGGAGATTCATCATGTTCCTAAAAGTGGTACTAAGAAAATGACGAACTAAAGCTTCAAGCCAATTCAGTTGGAAATGATAGAAACATTGAATATCATGAAGAGCCTTGAGAAATATTGCATCCCTCTGAGTAGTCATGTTGGTAAGAGAGGTAGATAAGAAGTCATGCAGATGGCAAGCTAGGGCCTTCAAGTTAAAGACCGTAAGGCTATCGATGTTGAGGACGCTATGGGAAGTAAAAGTCTTAGGATTGTGCTCCAGAAGCATCTCCAACACCTCATGCTCACGTGCACGGAATCAGAAAGGAAACTTTGAACACCACAGTGCGTTCATGAAAGACCCAGAAGCCTATACCTCTATATCATCGTAACCTGGGTCATGAGACTCAAGCTCTGAAAGAGGGATGGAAGAATCCTCGCCAGAGCCAGTATCACCGGTGGCCTCAGAACTCTGGTCGGCCTCACCAGTGGCCTTAGTAGGCTCAACAACCGGATCCTATTGTGTGAAAATCAAAGGGAGATAATTTTCAAAGAAGAAAAGTAGCAGGAGGTGGGTTACACATACTAAAATTGAAACAAGGATCATGGAAAGCTTACCCAAAAGTCCATGGGAGACAATGCGCTGTCACCTAAGCGAGGGGGAACCAGCCTAAAAGAAATAGAAAAGTGTTAGTATTTTTCTTTTGGAGAAGGAAAAAGATAAATGTTCTAGCTTTAACAGAAAACAATAACCAAGGTATAACAGTTTAATACCTGGGGAGTGCGCAACTCACAGTAGGTCCCACAGAACTAGGGATGGCCGCCTCACTAACCTGAAAATAAGGAAACACGAATGTGGAGGTAAGCCAACTCATAAAATAAAACTAAGAAGAAAAAGGGAAACAAAGAAAAGAGTAAGGTGTGATAGTATAATAATTAACTCACAGTGGTTCCCCCTGGTTTTTCCACAATCAAAGGAACAATCGTTGCGCCAACCTAAAAACACGGAAATAGGTAAATGCTAGCAAGTATTTACATAGAAAATGTAAGCTCAAAAGACCCAGGCAGATTAATTATTTACTTGAGAGCTCCCCACTGAGATACCTTCCCGAGACTCCTCAAAAATCAAAGCAAGAGTGGTACTAACCAGAGGGGTGATCAAAGTCTTCGCAAGCATAGAAACCGGTGGATTATTCACCTGAGGGTCCAAACATAAGTCTCAAAAGTAAAAGGACCATATCCATAAATATGTTAAAAAAAATACAGAATACACAGATGTGTAACTAAGCTAGCCAGTAGAGGTTGCAAAGACTAAACATACCACTGAAGCTGGTCCTGCGGAGCTGAAAATATGCCCCTCGAACAAGGGGACTTCAACCATGTTGGCTGAAGCAGCTTCCCCTACAAAAGATAAAGGGAAATTCATAGGTGCTACCTTAGCAACTATCTATGAGACCTTCACTGTAGGCACTGCAGGTGAGGAGGTATCACTAGCACTACCCTGCAAAAGAAGAAAGACATGAAAATATATAAGTATTTCATAGTAATGAAAAAAAGGAGGCATAAAATATAAGTAAAGACGAGTGGAAATAATTACCGGGAGAGGTGCTATAATAATGCTTCCCATAAATACGATGGCTACAGGAGCTTCCCCAGAGGTAGCAAATACTAAAGAAGGGGGATTGAAGATGTAGATGGAGGAGCGGTAGTGCCAACCAATTGGCATAAAAATAAACAAAAACAAAGTATGAAAATGGAATCCCAGTGGCACAAGAAAATGAATAAAAAATACAAGAGATTCAATGCAGGCGTACCTGAACCCCTTCTAAATAAGAAAAAGGGAAGATGATCGGTGGGATATTAGCAACGGATACAATGGCCTAGTTATAGCAAAATGGTCAGAAAACCCAAACATACACAAAGAAAGAGATGAAGCCTAATGAGAATAAGCAATACCTGAGAGGTGGAGCTAACTTGTGTAACAGGCTCACTACATGCAATAGTGAAAATTATCCTGGAAGATAAAGGCTTAATATGAGGCCTATTGTCCATGGGCACAAAGACTCGAGAGATGGGAATCCTCCCTGAAGGCAATAGACCAGGGGCAGTGCCTCCCATAAGCGGGGATATTCCCCTAGTAGATGAATGGAACTAGAAGAAGGTCCCTTTAATAAACACAAACAAAGATAATACAGTCATAGATGTCAAAAATATGATAGGATTGAGAAAGACCATAAAGAACACAGGCTTAAAATACCTCAGACAGTCCTATAGAGGAACCTCTCACCACCAAGGAGGGGTGAGGTGAAGAGAGGAAGCCAAGAAAAATAGTCACTTATATGTATAACAATGGGAGACTTCAAAAGATATGCCTAAAAATGTGACAAGTAAAAGTAAGAGACTCAGTAGAGCTAATGTTTGCCTGGACTGAAGAGGAGGACACAGAAGAAATCCTCGTTGTCGTCGGGAATACAGTAGATAACTGAAAAAAAAGACAAGGGCAGAAGATGCATTAGTAAAATAGAAAAGAAAAGGAGGATAACAACTGAGCATAGGGAAATGACAAACCTCCTTGGATAGGCCCAAAGATAAAACTAACATAGAACTACGGGCCCTAAGAAAAGTCCCCGAGAAGGCGACGGAGGTGACAGATCATTCGTCGCGATGAGGAAACCCTGTAAATGCCGCAAAGATAAAGACAATTCATATATGAACTATGTATATGAAAATAGACAGTAAAATAATAATAAAGACGTTAACAGAAAAGACTTATAGCGGTAAAACGGGTTGTCTGCCCATACGATAGATGTTCGGTAGTGGGGCTGCTGGCAGGCGGAGAGCCTATGAGAGCGTCTATGCTAAAAGACTCCTCAGAAACTAGTAACAAAGAATAACTCTCAGTATGTTAATCACCATGAGGGTCAGTGGCACTCATCTCATTCAAAGAAGAACCGTCATCATTATATGAGGGAGTGCTTCTATAATCGGTTGGTTCCTTTTCAAGTGATTGATAATGGGAACCAGCAAGTAAAATCCTAAGAAAGCCAGTTTCACTAAGTAAAAGAGAATGAGGTGTAGTACCTTCACCTATGGGAATGGAAGTAGCAGTGGGCTCTTCATCAGATAATCTTAGGGCCTCATAACCCTGCTCGTGCACAGTCCTATATGTATCCACTACCCCAAGATCGTTAGAGTCAGACCCTTGATCTTGTGCAGAGGAGGGGGAAAAAGTCTTAGTGCTAGTCTTCTTCTTCCTCCTACTCGCCCTAGTTCATACTAGTGAAGGGAGGGGAATAGGGCAGCAGTGGAAATAGTAGAAGTATCAGTGCCAGCAGGGGCAACGATAGCTAGTATGAAGCTGGAAACATCCACATCGGGATACTTCCTCTTTGAAGCAGCAGGAGCTATTGACTTTCCTCTCTACTTGGGCCTAATAGGTTGAGGCTCGGGTAACTTGAAATAGATAGACTCATCAAGAAGAGGCCCCACTAGGATTGGAGTCAGTTGCTCAAAAGGAGCCTTAAGGATGGTACTTCTGTGCCACACTGACTTTTGGGTACTTTTACCTAAATACCTGTCGTTGTTAGGGATCTTTGTGTAAATAGTTTCATGGGGAACATCCTTTTATACAATTTTGAATCAAAAGGACCTGCTTCTGCCAAAAGGTAAACCGGGAACGCAAAAAAAAGGGTAGGTAATCTCGAGAAGTCACAAAAAAGTTGCCAAAATGACCTACTCTACCAACCACCCCCTCAAAGGTGAAGTTGGAAAAAGCCTCAAGATATAGGTCAGAAGGGGAGGTACTAGAAGGATACGTATGTGTATGAACCCCCTGGTCATTACCAAATTTCCTCCTCACTCTCTCAGAGTGGTAGAACTCCACACCCTAACCCAAGTCCGTCAGTGAGGGCAAGATGAAATGAAGAATCATAATGACCATAGAAATATGGGGGAAGGTAGGAACAGACTCCGCATCAGCAAGGAAGTAGAAAGTGCCCCCGGTGTTTGAGAAGGAATTCTAAGAAAAAATACCTACAACAGTCTTCCAATGATGAGATGTGTGTTCCCCAGGTGACACCTGCTACCTCGAGACCATAAAAGTGTATTGAAGCGACATGACTAATTAATGCAATAGTGATGGTTCATATTCCAAGACATAGTGAATCATTACATACAAACACCTTTGGTATGCTCAACACAAAGATTTTTGTACGAGTGGGCTAAAGTAGAGGGGTACACATTTGATAGCTCAAAGGATTCGACGAGTAGGCCCAATTGGTGAGGAGGGACTCACCACGAGCACCACCAAGAATTAAAACTTGGGCCAAGAGGGCCCCAGGAAGGGCTCCTCGCCCCAATTTTCCCAAAGTTCATGGAATTAGAACTTGGGCAAGGAGGGCTCCAGAAAGGGCTCCTCGCCCCCAATTTTCCCAAAGTTCAAAGAATTAGAACTTGGATGAGGAGGGACCTCCTCGCCCCAAGTTTCCCAAAGTTCACAGAATTAGAACTTAGGCGAGGAGGACCCCAGAAAAGGATCCTCCCCCAATTTTCCCAAATGTCACAGACTAAGAACTAGAGCGAGGAGGGACTTAGAAAGGGCTCGTTGCCTTAATTTGTAAAAAGTTCATAAGATTAGAATTTAGGCAAGGAGGCCCCCCAAAAAGGGGTCCTCGCCCCGTTGGACGCCAAGTTCGCAAATATTGAACTTGGACGAGGAGGACCACCAAGAAGGGCTCCTCGTCCCAAAATGACCATTTATCACAAACTTGGAGTTTGGGTGAGGATGCCCATAAGAAAGATCGCCTCGTCCCAAACAAATCAGAAAATAATATAAATTAAGTTTGGGTGAGGAGGCTTAGCATAGGTGGCTCCTCGCCCCAAATATTCCAAAAGTCATAAGAATGAAGTATAAACGAGGAGTCCTACCATGAGGATATCCTCATCCCCGAAAATCCTTCTCCTCACAGAATAGAACTAGTGGGTGAGGAGTTCCACCTAGAATGACCTCCTCCCCAAGATTTTTTATTCACATGAATGTCAAAGAACTAATATGTTACTTTCTTATACAGGTAGCCTAGTTGATCGAGCGGGGATAAAAAAGGCAAGTTGGGATCTCTTGAGAGTTTTAGCTTGGTGGATGAGGAACAAGGTTTGTTGAACAAGCTCAAAAACTTAGCACTTTAAGATTGAAAGAACACTAGTAGATTGACCCTATAGGTCACCCAGTCCTTACATAACTCACACCCAGTCATAATTAAAGTGAGCAACTATAGGGTTGCTCACATGAAATGAACAATTCATAAAATGATTTTATATGAGGTGGTCCTTGAGACCTCTCCTCAAGTTTGTAAAATATTTTAGAGGAGGTGGTCCTAGAGGCTCCTCCTCAAGTTTATAAAAGATTTTAGAGGAGGAGGTCTTTGGTCCCCTCCTCAAGTTTATAAAGTTTGTACAGAAAGTTATCATTTTAAACGATATTTACCAAATTAGATATTTTGTCTTCAAGCGCAGACATATATGCTTTTTGACTTTGGCTTACACTAGGTGGCACCTGTCAGAGGGGGCAGACAACTGTACATAGATAGGGATAAAAGGTACATTGCAGACATTGTCCCTCACTAACCCCCTCAGTTTTGGCACCCCAAAAGTGCCAACTAATCCCTAGTGCTCGAATATAAATAGAACCCTTGGGCAAGGTCAAGTCAGATTCACAACTCAAGTCATACCGTTACTCTATCAAAATCACCCCAGATACTTAGTGTTTCTCTCCCTGTTCTCTCTTTAAATGTTGAGTGATTTGTTCCTTCACTCCACCCTGACATCCATCATTCTCAGGAGTTTATCATAAGAAAAGTTACTATTATTGTAGTGAAGATCATCTTCTTGCAGGGAGCGGTTCGTACTTTGGTTCCATTTTTACCAGAAGGAGAAGGCTTTATTAGGTGTTGCTCTAGAAGTTTTGGAAAACATTTAAAACAGAGTCCATTGGAGTGGGTCACGCCTTACCCTTTTCAGTTATTCATAGACCCTAGTACAGCTACCCTCCTCCAGTCCCAATGTCACTTATGGCAAAGAGATGGGCCCAGGTGTCTGCGTCGGCCAAACTTGATTCGGGATTGAACCCTGAGGCTACTAAAAAAGTTAAGAAACTTTGTAAACAAGGTGATGGTGGTTGTCTGGTTAAGTTTGAGAAGCTGATGACCCCCTACTACTTGCTTTAGACAGGTCTAGGGGTTGAACCCCTAACCGAGCTGCATAAGTGATTTTCTTATCAACTGTTGTGTCGTATCTTATAGTTTTTGTTGCTAAACTCTTCTATTTTTAGCAGAACATCTAGAGAACATCACAAATCACATTTGGAAAATGGTGGCCCCAAACCTGAGCAACCTTGTCAGCAAACACGGTAAGAAGTTTGACGCCCCTGTTGCCCCAACTAACAAATCCACTATGGGTGACCCCAACCGAGCCAGCGATGCTAGGAAGAAGAGGAAAAGATTATCCGAAGACACTACTGCTCACCGTCTATCTAAGCAGGGTTATCCGGAAAAGCGATCCCCATCTCTGCAGACGAGGCTTTGGCAGCTCGTCTCTCCTAATTAAAACTAGACGATGAGAGCTTTATTAGCCATGCGAAAAAGGCCATGGATGGTGTCGGTTGTCTCATATCCAACAGTGATAAATGCTTCCTCCAGTCCATGAACATATCACTGATTACCGAGTTTACTCTCCATAGGGTTGTTCAGGTATTTACATAGACTTGTCAAGTGTAGTCTCCTTAGTCCCATCTTATACTGATTTATCAGTAAATACTTTTGTGAACATGTCAACAAAATTAATTTAATAATAATTTTTACTTAATTAAAATTATTATTAAAATATAATATTTTTTTACACATGTTTGTATTAAATGTATGACCATGTAAGTTCAACACTTAAGATGAGTATGTTCAACAACTAAAAGTTATAAAATTAATATTTATTTGTTGTTTGTGTCGTCTCATTTCAAAAATATGATTTTTAATACAATATATGTATTTGAAGGTAATGTTGGCATAAATGAAATTATCAATTTAAGATGATCTAATGAGATGACATGTAGCTTTTCGGGCTCAATAAAATAACAAGTTTTAAATTAGGTTTGTTAGTAAAGGTAAAAATTAGGTCATTTTTTTAATTTTGTATAATATACCTATACTAATTTATAGATTTGAGGTGATCTAGCAAAAGGATACTCAAACAATAATTAAAAGATTACTAAACATAATGTGATTTCAGATATTTTATTTTGCGAGCTAACATAATTTCAAATAAGAGATGTAGCTTCTTAAGATTTACATCACTATAGATTAAATTGTGTGAGCCAATAACCCAAACCATGACCAATCATAATTCTTATGCGTATGCATTCAATAGCCTTTAGACCCGTTCGAGAGTCATTATCCCTCTAATGAGATCTCTCGAATTGTCCAGTTTGGGATTGGATAGTTTATGTGTAATAATGTACTTAGTGGTGTACACTTGTTACTTTGGGGGGAACTTCTGTTGCCGTCTCTTAATGTTCTCTGGGTGCGGTGTTGAGTGTTATTTCAATTGATAAATTAACATCAATTGAAATAACACGAACACTTACGAATCTATGTCGTGTACTTGGAGAACTATGGGGATATGCTATAGAAAAAAACCTCAGATTGAAACAATGTGAATGAGATTTTAAGTGTCTTACAGAAATATACAATCTTCAATGGGATAGGACCACTCACCTTTTAGAGGAGATGGGAGAGATAAGATTATATTGTTTTATACGAGATACATAAGGAAATAAATTGTAACTTCTAAGTAAAAGTTAATTCATCATTTGTTGTTTATGTATTCTCTCAATTAGCGAATATGTAGTGGGTCAATAAGAGTTTAAATTATATTGCTTTGTATGAATACACAAGGAAAAAGGTAACTTTTAAGTGAAATTTAATCAATCTATTGTTGTTTATGTAATCTCTCAATAAACAAATATGGAAGAAGTGGGGAATAGTTGGATGACACTTAGGCATAGAGTAGGTGAGAGATATCGTGAGGGCACTAAGTCTTTTGTTGAAAGAGCAATGGCCATAGTGAGGGAAAATGGTACAATTCAATGCACGTGTAATAATTGTTGTAATTCTTATTGGCACATTAAACATATTGTGACGTATCATTTAGTACGATATGGCATAATGGAAAGTTATAAGACCTGGGTTCATCATGGGGTATCTATTTTGCAACACCAAATCGATGAATTTGATGATGATGCAGATGTTGAAATTGGTGATAATGAAGACGTGGATGATTTCTTCCCAGAATTAGTAGAAGACTTTTGTAGGGGGGCTTATACGAGGCGTGATTCAGGGGATTTTGGACCAGCAAAGTGTATGATAAAACCCAAATGAAAGATGTCCAAAATATCAAAAACTACTAAAACAACCCCAAAATGGTCCCGTAAGAGGAACAAACACCTCCGAATAACTCGTGGGAATCGACCGCGTAGTCACGTGACTCACGATTTGAGTGTACGACGTAAATTTGAAAAAATCTAGACTTAGGCATAAAAACATGTGGTCAAATGGTGAAAGCGTAAAACATCCATAAAACGATCCCGTAAGAGGCAGAAACACCGTGTACCGGATCAATGCAACTTGAAGCAAATGGCCGCATGGCTACGGGACTCTCGATTTGATTATATGACGCAAATTTACCAAAAGTAAGACTTAGGCATAAAAACACGTCACTAAAGGGTGAAAATGTAAAACAACCACAATATGGTCCTGTAAGAGATACAAACAGCTAGCACGAGACCAATGTAACTCGTAGGAATTGACCATGTAGTCACGGGAGTTTCGATTTGATTATACAACGTAAATTTGCAAAAAGTTAAATGTATGTATAAAAACATGCTGCCAATGAGTGAAAACATAATACAGGCATAAAATTTTCTCGTAAGTGGCACGAACACCTTGAACGGGACCAATGTAACTCGTAGGAACCGACCACATAGTCATGGGATTTCGATTTGAATATACAATGTAAATATGCAAAAAGTTAGACTTAGGCATAAAAATATGCCTAAATCTAACAATAAAGGTTATATATATATATAATAGTTATAAATTGTTATTATCTTTTGAAGTCAGATAGATAATAATTTATTTTATATTTTGTGTAGAATGAAAATGGATTTCCAACACATGGAAAAGTCAATGGATACGGAGGGTCGAGGTACGTAGCTACTCGGATACTTATTTAAGTTTATGTAGCTACTCGGATACTATTTTTAGATGTTAATCGGTGGAAGGGATTTATTGGTGGTTTAGCCGTGTTTTTTGTTGTTGTTGGGTTTATTTTAATGTTAAAGCATGTTG
Source organism: Sambucus nigra (assembly GCA_949130495.1). Lineage (NCBI taxonomy): Eukaryota > Viridiplantae > Streptophyta > Magnoliopsida > Dipsacales > Adoxaceae > Sambucus > Sambucus nigra. Next base: position 320,017,490 of record OX422209.1, on the reverse strand, counting down.
GATTTCATGAATAAATAAAGAAAACTCTACCAAAATTTTCTGAAATTAAATAGTATTTTAAATTGATTAAGTCAAACATATATGCATTTAAAGTTATACAACCCCATGTAGCCATTTATTTTTGTATCTTATGCAGGTTGATGATAGATTTTGCTTAGAGTTATTATGTTCGTGGTAGCTTGGAGCTACGGTTTCTTATAGTGTACGAGAGCCATATTGTCGTCGTCATTTTAGTTTATGTGGATTTTTTAACTTCTTTTGATGTGTTAATGTATTAGGTTAGATCATGTTGATGTCTTTTATGTGTTAAAATTTGTTATGTTCTTATTTGGAGGCATTTATTTTGTACCTTTATACTTGGATTGTGATGAAATATTATTTTGTAATTCATATTTATGAGATTTGGTTGAAAATTGTGGAACTTTGTATTACTTATGATTATATGAATAATGTGCAATGTTATTTTGGATTATAAGGTCGCACGTTTGATGAAAAAAGTGCAGGTTTAAAAGTGCTTCCAATTGCAAAAAAAATAGTAGGTAATAAATAAAAAAATAATACTTTTAGCAACACATTTTTTTGTCACCAAAAGTTATCATCTATCACTTTGGATATGAAAACAAATATTTGGTTGCGAAAATATATCTTTTGGCAACACAACTCTTGTGTTTCCAAAGGTATTGCTTTTGGAAACACAATAGCTATGTTGCCAAAGGTATAGCTTTGGGAAACACAATAGTTTTGTTGTTGAAAGTCATATTTATATCATTTACCTTACATTCTGCAACATAATTTGTGTTGCTGAAAGTTTATTTTTTGGCAACACAACTATTTTTGTCGTTGTTGAGTGACCTTTGGCAACATAAATAATATTTTTTATTATAAATTTGACAAATTATAAAATGCTTTTGGCAACACAATTGCGTGTTGCCAAAAGTATACCTTCAGCAACACAATCCCGCTGTGTTGCCAAAGGGTTTCCTAGATAGACAATGGGCAACAAGATGGCAACATAGCAAAATATGTTGCCAATACCTTTGAGCAACACATTTATAACTTTAGCAATATAATTTGTATGTTGCTAATGGTGTAAATTCTTGTAGTGTTCCTTAAAGTCTATCCTATCAAACCAACAAGAGATGAATCTAAAGGGTTTAGGAGATTTCAAATTAGTGTTAATACCTTCAAATCTGAGAACCATCGGGCAATGGTCAAAAGCAGTCCTAGGCACATTTTCGATAGTAGCGTTTGGGTACCTAATTCTCTATTAATTATTGTCTAGGCACCTATCCATATGGATCATAGTATTAGAAAAACCCTCCCGACTGTTAGTTAGGGTAAGTCTGGTCCCATTGCATACCAAATTAGACAGATTGTATTTGTTAATGTTGTCGAGGAATCTAGAGCATTTTGCGGCAGCCACATGTTAAGAGTAGGACTTTTTCTCCGAATTGTCCATATGGTCATTACAATCGATAGAGACTAACCACGGTAATTTCATGCACTCTGCAACATATGTCAAGTTCTCCCAGAGTTGTATTCTAAAGCGCGAGAGAGGACTAGCATAGATTGTCGAAAACAACCACTCCTCTTAATACGACGTCTTAAGAAAGACAATGATGGATTGATGAGATATGTACAGATATTGCAGCTAGGTTGTGTGTGGGTTTCATGTCACCCAAATCCCCCTCCGACTGTCCAAGGGGCACATAAATAAATTTCTCAGTGAGGCCCAGACTATTAAAAATTTCCACCACACTAGTTATAGGGATGTGAGTTTCGAGCACAATCACAATATCGGGTGTATAAATATTCATCAACACTTTTAAAGTAGGTTTAAATAGGGGTTTATTTGCCCCAAGATAGTTCCAAATGATAGCAACCATTGATGGAAAATAAATTATAAGTTGGATAATATCTTTACTCGGTCATTGGTGAAACTCCACCATCTTTAATAATAAATTCTGAGGATTCTTGAATTCCTCCATTCACGTGACCCACGAGTCCGTTACTCCTATTAGTGGCAATGCTTTGGACACTAACAATTGGACCTGCGATATGTTCCAACTGGTTTTGAGAAGTAAAGACTCATCTACCTTTCTCTCTAGGTTCACCACTATATCTCCTGTTGATAGGCACTCATTCTTGATCTGAGCATTTCCCAACATTGCTAATTTTAATGGAAGCTCCATTAGAAAATTTTGCTAACATTTGGTTGTTGATATTCTAGGACAAAGTGGGGTGCTTTTCTTTAAAACTGTGCATGGGATTTGTGCTAGAGGTAGATACTTTTAGTTTACTTGAAATCTTGGCAAGAACTGAAGTAATTTAGGGGCTTTCATTTTTATTAGCATTTGATCTACACACTTTCCCAATAGACTATCCACTAGATTGACCACTACATAGGTCAACATCCCTAATCGTACTGGTCAATGGGATGTCCATCTGAGGGATTGGTTACCCAATGGGCATCCAGGCCTAATTGGACGTTGACCTTATACTATTAGCAATCTTATTTCTGCCTTAATGATTGGTCCTATCTTCCCCCCCTCACAAATCGAATCCTTAGAGGTATTACTATCGCATCTTCCTGTAGCTTTGACATCCATCGTATATCTTATACTTTCTGGTAATAATGTGCTAGCAGTCCCATTCCTAAAAAGGTTACCATGCATCGAATTTTTGGTACCTGCATGTCCTCTGTGACAACCCGCCTAATAAAATACCGGGCGATCACTCTTGTACCAAATTAAAACCAGAGTCGCATATGGATCATTCTTAGCATCACTGTCGAAAACAAATTTAATTACTAATAACCCTTTAGGCTGGCGTCAAAATTTTATTTAACTAATCTTCTTAGGTTTTATATATATCCCAAAAACCCAAAACTCAATCCAATATCCATTTAAATTATAACCCGAATGTATTTCAATGAACCCAAATTTTTCATATCCCCTCAAGTCCTTTAGAGGTCCTAACACTCTATTTGGGAACCCCCTAATATTTATCTCCAATAATCCTAGCCTTAATTTCTGACTAGCGATTTCGATCTCGGACAGCCGTCTGTAGAAAAATCATTATAAATCCAAAAAAATCAGAAAAATACGTGGTCGGCGCCCACGTGACCGTATCGAAAAGATATACAATTTTTATTTTTTGACCAAGAGCTGAATCGATTCGCATCAGGGCCTATATCACCACAATCATCCTAGCACTGATTTATAACTAACACATCAATTTATTTGTGGTATTAAATCATTTTTCTTAGATTTAAACCCTAAAACCATTAAAGCCCCAGTTTTATCATTTCTCCCATTTTTAACCATTTCTACATTCCATTATCATGGATTTAATACTAGAAATCATTAAGAGTTTACAATACATCAATTTGTAAACTCATACTCAAATTTTCCAAATTTATTTTTAAGGGTTCTAACCCAAAATCATATAGTTTACCCACTATAATATAAAATAAAGGCACAAAATGAAATAAAGCAAGTATACACATGCCTGGACGATGAAATCCGACGACCTCGAGTCGAATCCGGCGGAGTTTGGCCCGAAAATCCTTTTTTTCTCCCTCTTTCTCTTCTCTCCCTCTTTCTCTCTTTCTTTCTCTTTCTCTTGCCTTAAATAGGAGAGAATTAAGGGTTTATCCCTTTAAACCCAAAAATGACTCATTTACTCAACTACGAGTCCCTACAGGTCCAAAAATTCCTGAAACTTAATTTCTTCCCCCGGATACTCTATTTTTACTATCTCGGCCATTCCGAGACCAATCGCGCGATCTAAATTTCCGTCCAAGGTACTTGACCGCAATTCACTATTTCAACCCAAAGCAACTTAATGCGGGTTTTCTAATTAAAATATTATCCTCTGTTGCTTTACATGGCTGCGATATATAATTAAAATACTTCGACTTATTTACTGAATCCCAAAAGTAAATATAACGCCCATCGAAAATCACCTAATCCTTGAAAACTCCAAAAATTTACTATTCACAATAATTCTCAAATTCCTAAATTACACTTACTTATGAATTTTAATTATCCCCAAAAGTGCGGGGTGTTACATACTTTCCTCCTTACAACGGAATTTCACCCTTGAAATTCAGATAAAATCGATACTACCAACACCAATCTAGGATCGTGAATCACTCCACATTCTAATACCTCAAAGTGGAACGGTACTAACCCAATAGCTCTTAACCGTACCCTCATTTAACACTCACCTCTATTAAGGTTTATACTATACTATACTGCCATCTCGGCATAAACTTCAACTCTATATACTACGTCCCTTCTATTTTATGCAGTATATAAAACCAAATCATTAAGGTGCCCATACATCCGTGCCTCTCCACAACTACACCAATGTCCGACACGTACATACTTTCTAAACAATAGGCCTTATTTCCTCGGTGTAATACTCATATATGGGTCTTCCCAACCCGCAATATCCCATTCTTCTCAAGGTTAACAAACCAATCTTTTTATATCGGTGCCATTAACTCCACTGGCTTCACTTCCCAATAATTCTAAGATCGAAGCGTTCCTACCTACGGGAAATAGTACTATCCTAAATTGTGTCCCTGGTGCCCAAGACCTTTATCAACTCCTGACATTTTCTTGGTTTCATGCGTGGGATGTCTCGCAAAGAGAAATCCAGACAAAGAACCCTCCCCTCACACTACTCCCTCGCATCGTCGGTCACCGAGATATAACGGCCTAAGGCACACCAGTGGGACATCCTAAATCTTACCTTACTAACCTATTAACGCATTTCTACTATTCTATCATTTCACCTAAGCGAAAAGGAAAGTCTAACTAATCGAGACGCCCACTCTCTGCAAAAGTGTTACGATCATCATACCCAAAATATACTTCTTCCAAAATTTGCCTTTTCATTAATGCCGGGCTATAATCCTTAAATCAATTTCTCTAACTCCTGATTTACCCACCTACTTGCGGTGAGAGAACCATTTTAGTGCTTTTCCATAGCACAATATTTCCATAAGCATACCATCATCATACGACTCACAGTCTATAGTGTTTCCTCCACACTATATGACTTATCCATAAAACTAGCATCCTTGCATCCTATAACATCTCTCCACTCCTGAGTCGTTAAGGTTCATGCGTGGAGGATCTCGCAAGCGAAATCCAAACAACGAACCCCTCCAATACACTACTACATAACTTTGTCGGTCATTGAGGTCCGTTAGCTTCAAATATGCAACCGGGACCTATCCCCTCTTTTAACAAAATGTAGTCTGAACTCCTACTTCTCTACCTAGGAGCCATACCACCAAGCGCTCACACTAACACTCAGTCCTTGCGCAATCAATAATGAGCTTAAACTCACTGCTCAATAATTAATCATGCATACCTTAAATCACACCTATAAGGTCGCCACGTACTCGAATCACAATAATGAAACATCTGGTCACCGAAGTTCCATCCAAACATATAATAAAGGAAAACTCAGCCTGTATCCTCAATAACAACCCGTTCCACCCTGGAACCACGGACACGATAGTCTTGCCATCAATAGTCTGCTATCGCTCCGAACAACAAATATCACAATATACTCAAAATAACACCATACTCGTATGACACACACAAAATGAGCAATACAAATCTGATATAAACCCAAAAGACTAACACCCGCTCTTCACAGCGAATGAAAAAAAAAATTCCCGCTATCGCTGAAAAACACATAAAAACATACTACATAATGTTATCGATACTATTGTAAACTCGTATCACACATGAATCTGGAGCTAATAAAACATTGCGACTCAATCTTATCACAAGGAACATACCTCCTTCAACTGAGGTGAAGCTCATAATAATGACTTCTCCTATCTCTCTAGCTACTCCAAAAAGTTCCCAGACTTAGTGCACTTGCCCTAACTGAACCAAAATTACCTTAAGCAATTCTCCATCTGGGCACCCTACTCTTGCCCCATAACTCTCACTGGGCAATGACTAGCCGTACGGTTCTACACTCCACATTACAATATTGGACATCTCGGGTCACCCTGACCCTTTTAAGGTTATCAGTATCTTGGACTCCATAGCCACGATCCTGACAATCACTTTACTAGTTCCCCTTAACTTCTTCATAAAAAGGAAACTCCACTACCGGCCTCAATAGCCCTGGTTCAATGAATTCCCCGGGTGGATGTCCACCAATGGGGTCCTCGAACACACACATTCTCCATAAGGGTTAGCAACACTTCTCTAGTGAGCCTATCATTCCTCGGAAGGACTCTCTTCATTGTGCTTACCTTGATTCAGTACAAAGTTCACTTATCCATAACTCTCTTTATTCAATGTCGGCCTCTTACCGATCCTTATGTGAATAATTCAAAGCTGCATTCTTTTCATTCTTTCTAAGTCATGGGGACTCACGGTTAAAAACTATTCGTAAGATCCCTTTATGGGCAAAACATTCTGCTCTCCCGAATATGGTTATCATTGCACCCACCATTCCAAAATTGCTCCTACGAGTGAAAAATTTTCCTCAAATTTTCACATCTGGGTATTTCCATACCCTACTTTAAGCCAAAGCTTCTAATCCTCACTTCTGCTGAATCACATTGCACTCCCTTCGTATAACTTAAACTATAACATATGGTCCATATCAAGACCTTTCGATCCTTTTCCCAATTTACTTCACTGGGTAATTCAAGCTTAGCACCACTCTCTCCTATAACGGTGTGTGGATAATTAAAACTACTATACTTTAGTAGTCATTACAACCTTCCTTGACAAAGGCCACAAGGAGAGTGACCTCTACTACGGTCCTAGTCTCCAACTTCAACTAACTGATCCAATTAAGTCATGCCTTATGCTACCCTTGCAATGGCCTTCTGTGGTCGTCCTTCATCGATCAACACACGACACTCGAACGAGCACGCAAAAGATTACTATAATCTTATAATATGGCAGGAGAACAAAATCTCACAAGAGGAATAAACAATCCTAATCATAAGGCTCTATATCATATCAAAAGCAACGCTGAAAGCGTAGTACGTCCGCACGGATTCCTAAGGACACTAGAACCTGATGCTCTAATACCATCTGTGACAACCCGCCTAATAAAATACCGGGTGATCACTCTTTTACCAAATTAAAATCGGAGTCGCATATGGATCATTCTTAGCATCACTGTCGAAAATCAATTTAATTGCTAATAACCTATTTAGCTGGCGTCAAAATTTTATTTAACAAATCTTCTTAGGTTTTATATATATCCCAAAAACCCAAAACTCAATCCAATATCCATTTAAATTATAACCCGGATATATTTCAAAGAACCCAAAGTTTTCAAATCCCCTCAAGTCCTTTAGAGATCCTAACACTCTATTTGGGAACCCTTAATATTTATCTCCAATAATTGTAGCCTTAATTTCTGACTAGCGTTTTCGATCTCGGACAGCCTTCTATAGAAAAATCATTATAAATCCAAAAAAAATCAGAAAAATACGCGGTCAATGCCCACGCGATCGTATCGAAAAGATATACAATTTTTATTTTTTTACCAAGAGCCGAATCGATTCTCATTAGGGCCTAATCTATTCGAAAAGTGAGAAGAGTATACGCGTGCGTTCAAATGAGAAAATTATATATTAAATTCAGTTTAACCCAAATAAACCCTAAACAAGAAACTAGGTGTGATTGAATAAAGAAGTAGATCATGAAGATTAATCAAACACACACAATTGAGGAAAAATCCCCTAAAGGGGCAAAACCATTTATTTTCATTATAATATTATAACTGTACAATTTCGAATTACAATGAAAATACAAGTGATTAAGAATTACCCTCAGGTATCGGATTCTGTAGTCGGCGGCTGGAAATATCCCTTTCCAGGAGGGCTGCAATGAAGAAGAAGAATGGTCTTCTCCACAAGGGTTGAATAGCAACTGGTTGTGTTCCAGTGTTACAAACAGATTCACAAATGTATGATAGGTTGTGTGAATCAACAAAAAACTGGAGTCTTGGGACTCAACAGGTGAAGACTTAGAGTTTCTGTACTCTGAAAATCGTGTTGAAGTCTTACTAAACCACCTCCCCGTAGTGGGATTAAATAAGAAGTCCTGGGCCTTGAAAATATGAACACGATCTGTTTGTGTTTATCCCAAGCGTACCGTTCCGGGTCTGAGGCGGATCGGTCCGGTTAGGAAGACCAGTTCTTTTTATTTTTGGCTTCTTCAGTTCGCTTGCTGTCCGGGGTGTACTGACTTTTCAGTAGGCGGATCGGTCTGGGTATGAGGCAGATCGGTTCTTTTATTCTGGGCGGACTGGTCCGGCTCTGCAGAAATCTGATTCCTTCTTCTTTTTGATATTCGAATCCGTTGACGTAGATTCGGGCTTGAATATTCTTCAACGGTGTGACGGCGTATGACATAACTAATAAATGATGGACAAATTGTCCTTACAAATCTCCCCCTATGTCTATGCCGGTACAAACATAAAAACATTCGAATTATCAAGTATGAAAATGCCTATGCAAATCTATCCTTCCATGAACCCAAAAATGAAAAGGTACAATTGAATAAGACTTCATCGTTTGTTCTTCAACTCTCCAGGAATCTTCAAATCTCAAAGCTTTTCTCATCAGGGTGTGCAACATATTGATCTTCAATCTTCATACCTACACACAGGAGACAAAGAAAATACCACGTGACATACCGAGTTTGAAATGAGATAAACATAGATACCAATTTATGATAAAAGCATAAGCTACATCTCTAAAACTCCCCCTTAATGTGATAATTCTTTCTCCCCCTTTTTATGATGTCCCCAAATAGACAAATAAGAGAAATAATGCAAACAAGCAATGACGGGGTGTCACAAGGAAATACACAACTGTTTTTTGAATTTTTTTAAAAAAAAAATTCAAACAAAATCACACCATGAATGAACACAGGACAACCAAGTCGATGAAGACTGAAATGAATGGGTGTGATCAAATTCGATAGGAAAATCAATGCATACAAACATGACATATGTGCACGATGAATATCGGATACTCCTAACGAATGAACTCAAAGTCTTCCTTTGGTGTAAAAAATGGAAATATAAGACATTGACTCAATCAAATCAACAAATCAAAGCTAAAAATGATTTCTACACCAATAACGTCCAAAACTTTTTATGCTTTTTTAGGACTTTCAAGGAAGTGAAAAACCGTTTATATTCTCCAACCAAAATCCCTCGGATATAATTTTGAATAGAGGCAATCTAAATTCTCAAACTTTGGAGAATTGATGGTGAAACCTAAGTGGCCCATATTTGGCATGAAGTGATTTTTATTGCCTTTAAATTTTTTGGGCTCTTTTAACCTCTTTGGACCCCGGATAATAAAATTCCTCCATTTTTTAGGTCCTTTTGAACGGTGGCTTTTGCGCAAAGAAGAGATAATTACCTTTCGCAGCCCCTCCCCGTTCTTAAATAAACACTCAGTCTCACCAAAATGGTATTTACATGCATTCCAATCTTGTCAAGTTTATCGCATATTGTAAGTTGTATAGACAGAATTAAGATGGAAACACTCAATCCAATATGTGATAGATAAGTGCAATAATCAAATATATCAGTGCATGTGTGCAATAAAGGAGATAGGAGTCAAACATGTAGGAAAATATCACTAATTACATCTCAAAGACTCCATACTATGTAAAGCACATGGATGAAATGATGTAGCGTCTTAAATCTCTATCAAATGGTCACATGGATAAATGGAATGAAGGTGTGACTTGGCTATCTTAAATGTTCATCCATAAAAGGTGCATAAAAAAATCTTTTTGGGCTTTTCTGAAATTTTCATATACAAAAATTAGATTTTTCAAACAAAATAAATAGTTGTACAACTAAAGAATGATACATATAAAACATACTAGCAATAGGAAGCATATGATATGAACATGAAAAAAACATCCTATTCTAGACATAGACCAACCCCTCAGTCAACTGTGCAAATCCCCAAAGACTTCCTAAGACTCTCAAATCAAAGGGCATCTAAAGGTTTCGTGAAAATGTCAGCTAACTAATGGTCGATGGAAACGAAACTCAGGGATACGACTTTCTCCTCAACTAGCTATCGTATAAAGTACTCACGTATCCTGATGTGCTTGGTGCGCGAATGATGGACTGGATTGCGGGATATGTGTATCGCGCTCGTGTTATCATAGGAAATGGTCATGGTGTCCTGTGAGATCCCATAATCCTCTAGCATTTGCTTCATCCATAAGAGTTGTGTGCAACAACTCCCAGCGGCTATGTACTCAGCCTCCGCAGTGGACAAAGAGATGGAATTTTGCTTCTTGCTCAGCCAGGAGACAAGAGCAGAACCAAAATAGAAACACCCACCAGAAGTGCTCCTACAACCATCTACATCCCCGACCCAATCGGTATTTGAATAGACAGACAAACGATCATCAGTATCAAAGGAATACCAAATACCGTATGAGAGAGTCCCACTTATGTATTTAATAATACGTTTTAGAGCAAGTAAGTGTGACTCTTTTGGGGATGCCTGATATCGCGCACAGACTCCAACACTAAACGCTATATCGGGACGACTGGCAGTCAAGTAGAGAAGGCTACCTATCATGCTCCCATATAAGTTTTACTCTATGTCCTTGCCTGAAGTGTCCTTACTAAGCTTGGTAGAGGTACTCATAGGTGTACGTGCATGCTTAGCGGAGTCTAAACCAAATTTCTTCACTAAGTCTCTAGCATACTTGGATTCGGAGATGAACATCTCATCCTCTAGCTGACGAACCTGGAGACCAAGGAAGAATGTAAGCTCACCAACCATGCTCATCTCAAACTCACTTTTCATTTCCTCCTCAAAGTGGTGAGCATGCTGGGAGCATGTGGATCCAAAGATTATGTCTTCCACATAGACCTGGGCAACCAAAATAGCACCGTCATCTCTCCTGACGAATAATGTCATATCTACTCCCCCTCTCTTGAAGCCACAAGCTAAGAGATAGGAAGTAAGCCTCTCGTACCAAGCACGGGGTGCTTTCTCCAAACCATATAAGGCTTTCCTTAGATAAAAAAACGTGCTCAGGGTGCTTAGGGTCTTCAAACCCTTTTGATTGTTCCACATAAACCTCCTCCTGTAGAATGACATTCAGAAATGCACTCTTGACATCCATCTGATATAACTTGAAGCGCAGATGACATGCGATGGTGAGTAGTATACGGACGGACTCAAGCCTCGCAATAGGAGCAAATATCTCCCCAAAGTCTATACCCTCTATCTGTGTGTAGCCTTGAGTGACCAACCTAGCCTTGTTTCTAATTATGGTACCATTTTCATCCATTTTATTCTTAAAACTCCACCGGGTACCTACCACGTTAGTCTCACTAGGTCGGGGGACAAGTTCCCAGACATTATTATTTTTAAACTGAAGCAACTCTTCTTATATAGCAAATATCCAGTGTTCATCCTTAAGCTTCTTTATGATTCTTGGGCTCGACGTTGGACGTGTAGCAAAAGTGTCTAACTACGTTCTCCAACTGAGCACGAGTCTTGACCCCAAGAGTGGGATCACCAACAATGGCAGAGGGGTCATGACTCTTGCGAACCCAAGCAGGTGTGTCCCCTAGCACAGGAGTAGGGTTCACAGAGTGTGAGAGAGGGACAAGTAAATCACTGTCAGAAAAGTCCTCATCCTCACACTGAAGGTTAGGATCAATAATCGTCGGAGGTTCGTCATCTTTCACGGTGACGTTTATTGATTCCATAACCTTAGAGCTCTTCAGGTTAAAAACCCGGTATGCTTTACTAGTCAATGAATATCCTAGCAATAATCCCTCGTCGCTCCGGGAGTCAAACTTTCCTAATTGCTCTCTATCCCGTAGGATGTAGCATTTACTCCCAAAGACACGAAAATATGCAAGGTTGGGCTTCTTACCTGTCCACAAATCATAAGGTGTCTGAAGTGTGTGTGGATGCAGATAAACCCTATTCACCGTGTGGCATGCAGTAGACACTGCCTCTACCCAAAATCTCCTAGAAACTTTACGACCTAAAAGCATAGATCTAGCCGTTTCCTGGATCGTTCTATTCTTTCTCTCAACAATCTAATTTTGCTGAGGAGTCTTCACAGCAGAAAACTCATGTTTGATCCCAAGGCTATCACAATACAAATCTACCTTTGCTTCCTTAAATTCAGTGTCGTTATCACTACGTATTTTGTTAATAGTGACTCCGTGTTGATTTTGTAGGACACGTCACTTGGTTGTTAAAAACTCTACAGCATCGGATTTATCTCTTAGAAAACCTACAATGGAGTACCTGGATAAATCGTCTACCATCACTAGGATATACCTCTTACCACTTAGACTCTCAATATGAGTGGGACCCATAAGGTCCATGTGTATAAGCTCAAGAACACGAGAGGTGGTAATGGAATGCAACTTCCTATGGGGACTACGAATTTGTTTTCCCATCTGATAGGGTCCACAAACCGTTGAAGTTGGCCTTCCAGGAGATGGGAAGCCATGTACTAGGTCCTTTCTAGCTAAGCGAGTGATATCTCTAATATTTATGTGACCTAGACGTTGGTGCCACAAATCCATAGGAGTGATCGTGGCGCTGTTGCAGACAAGAGAGGATATGGGCTCAGTCCCATAGCAATTATCCTTTGTCCTCACCCCTTGCACTAATAGTTTATCGGCTTGATTATAGACCTTACAAGTGTCCCGGTCAAACTTTAATGCAAAGTCAGCGTCGCACAGCTGGCTAATGCTGAGAAGGTTTGCTTTCAAACCTTTGACGTACAACACATTTTCTATCTTAGGAAATCCTAGTAACTCTACAGTACCTCATCCTACAATGCTAGATTTGCTCCCATCTCCAAACGTGACTCTGCCGTCCTCATAATCCTCAAGGGGTAAAAAATGAAACATCACCTGTCATGTGTCTGGAGCATCCACTATCAAAATACGACTGAGAGGAATTATGCGCCTTGAGAGAAACATGAACAACAAAGGATTTTTTATCTTTCTTAGGTACCCAAGAAGTGGAGACCTTTTGTTTGCCTTTGTTGTTGTTGGTTTTAGCTGGAATGTGTGAAGCATTCACTGACGGCAAAGGCATCCGTCGGAATTCCTCCATCAAACTCTGAGAGGTGGCAGCTAAAATCTCAACTCGCTCTCTCAGACTGGTAAAATCATCAGTATGCTGACGTGGAGCTGTAGTACGTCGTGTCCGACCAATGCTATAGCAAAACTCCCTTAGGTGGGATTTTCTTTTATAATAGGTATAAAAGAACATAGTCAAAGGCGGACCTTGGTTTGCTTTTCTCGGTCGAATTCTCCTTTGAGGTTTTTGACGATGACCATAAGGAGTAGTAGTAAACTCAGGAACTGGTCCAGGTGTAATTTGAGAGGTGGAGCCACCGTCATAACCAATTCCCTGCCTATCACCAAAACCTAAAGCGGGGCCGAGGAGCATCTTTCCCATTTTCCTTGATCTGTCCTCGATTTGTATCTTGACTTCCCGTGCTTTCTCAAGATCATGAGTTAGCTGGGAAATAAAGGTTTCAAGGTTCTTTCGAGTCTCCACAGAGGAATGGAGCTCACTTGTAAGACTAGCCACTTGTTTAGTCATGTCCCCTCTCTCTTTCTCAAAAACACTCTCTCTCTCTCTAAACCAACTCTCTTTCTCAACACAAGCAGATTCTCTCTCTCTCAGGGCGGTGAAGGTGGATGACTCTCTCTCTCTCTCCTTTCTTAAATATTCCTCAAGACGGTGATCTTAAGAACTATCGCTTTGTTACATTTTTTAGTTTTAAATGACTCATAATATAACTCAGCGTAGGCACGTTGAATATCACTCTCGCTCTCACTTGAGTCATCCTCCCCCTGACTCACATCGATCTCACTGTCGAGGTGTCCATGTGAAGCATCATCCTCATCATCATGAAGAGAACTAGGAGTGCTCAATTGACTGGCCATGAATGCAGTGAAGTTACACTCATGCGGTGACTCATCTCCTGAATCCACCGTCTCGACCTCACTGTCGTCGCTAAGAGTAGCATTACGGACATCTTTCCCTTTCTCTCTATTCAGACGAGTGGCACACTCAAAGGCTCTATGACCCCTACCATCGCACTCAAAGCGTCTCTCACTTTCTTTCTTAGGAGGATTTTTGGAATTTTTTTCACTTTTCTTTTCAAACTTATTTTTCTCAAATTTCTTTTTATCTTTAAAATTGCCATTTTTCATAAATTTGAGAATCCTCTTAAATTTTTTTGCAAAAAGAGCCAAATCATCTAAGTTAAAATCACACTCAGAATCTGACGTGTCAGTCTCTCTCTTTCTAGATGACTCTTCCCTCTTTCTAGCTGACCCTTCACTCTTTTTCTCTATGGCATTAAGTGCAATTCCCTTATCTTTAGACCTAGCAGTTTTAGGGAACATATCAATTTCATAAGTTTGCAAATCTCCTACAAGTTCTTCCAATTTTAGCGTATTTAAATTGCCCATAGAATTTAGCACGATGACTTTAGGGATAAAACACTTAGGCAAAGAACGAAGAATCTTTTTAACAACCCTAGCATTAGGAATATGTTCACCAAGATTAAAGCTAGTATTAACAATGTCAGAAAGTCTAGCGTAGAAATCATCAAAACATTCAGTCTCATGCATGGTGATGGTTTCAAATTGAGTTGTCAAATTTTGCAATTTAGACTCTTTCACAGCATTTGTTCCTTCATGGGTGAGTTGTAAAACATCCCATGCCTCCTTTGACGTGGTACACGTCATGATACGTCGGAACTCATCGGGAGTGATGGAACCGGAAATAGCACTCAAACGTTTAGAGTTAAAATAAGACCATCTAAATTCATCTTCAGTCCAAGAGGTGACAGGTTTTAAATTAGTCACGTTTTCCACAGTGACGGAGGGAGGTGTCCACCCTCTTTCAACTAAAATCCAAACCCTTTCATCTATGGCTTTTAAAGCCGACCTCATGCGGGCTTTCCAATAAGAATAATTTGTCCCGTCAAAAACAGGTAATTTATTATATGATTTCTCCATTTGAACACGCACTTTTTCAAAAATCAATTTTTTCAAAAAAAATGATATCTTAGAAAAGATTTTGCGAAAAATAGGAATACGCGATAGATTAGCGTAACCTGCTCTGATACCAATTTGAGAAGAGTATACGCGTGCGTTCAAATGAGAAAATTATATATTAAATTCAGTTTAACCCAAATAAACCCTAAACAAACAACTAGGTGTGATTGAATCAAGAAGTAGATCATGAAGATTAATCAAACACACACAATTGAGGAAAAATCCCCCAAAGGGGCAAAATCATTTATTTTCATTATAATATTGTAACTGTACAATTTTGGATTACAATGAAAATACAAGTGACTAAGAATTACCCTCAGGTATCGGATTCTGTAGTCGGTAGCTGGAAATATCCCTTTCCAGGAGGTCTGCAATGAAGAAGAAGAACGGTCTTCTCCACAAGGGTTGAATAGCAACTGGTTGTGTTCTAGGGTTACAAACAGATTCACAAATTTACGAGAGGTTGTGTGAATCAACAAAAAAATGGAGTCTTGGGACTTAACAGGTGAAGACTTAGAGTTTTTGTACTCTGAAAATCGTGTTGAAGTCTTACTAAACCACCTCCCCGTAGTGGGATTAAATAAGAAGTCCTGGGCATTGAAAATCTGAACACGATCTGTTTGTGTTTATCCCAGGCGGACCGGTCCGGGTCTGAGGCGGATTGGTCCGATTAGGCGGATCGATTCTTTTTATTTTTGTCTTCTTCGGTTCGCTTGCGGTCCGGGGTGTACTGGCTTTTCAGCAGGCGGATCGGTCCGGGTATGAGGCGGACCGGTTTGCAGACGGATCAGTTCTTTTATTCTGGGCAGACCGATCCAGCTCTGCAGAAATCTGATTCCTTCTTCTTTTTGATATTCGGATCCGTTGACGTAGATTCAGGCTTGAATATTCTTCAACGGTGTGACGGCGTATGACATAACTAATAAATGATGGACAAATTTTCCTTACAGAAAGGCCGCTGCATTACTATTCATCATCTTCTCCAAAATTCCAAATATCAACCCAACTTCTATTTTTATGGTTTCTAATCTCAACCAACATCACCACAATCATCCTAGCACTGATTTATAACTAACACATCAATTTATTTGTGGTATTAAATCATTTTTCTTAGATTTAAACCCTAAAACCATTAAAGCCCCAGTTTTATCATTTCTCCCATTTTTAACCATTTCTACATTCCATTATCATGGATTTAATACTAGAAATCATTAAGAGTTTACAATACATCAATTTGTAAACTCATACTCAAATTTTCCAAATTTATTTTTAAGGGTTCTAACCCAAAATCATATAGTTTACCCACTATAATATAAAATAAAGGCACAAAATGAAATAAAGCAAGTATACACATGCCTGGACGATGAAATCCGACGACCTCGAGTCGAATCCGGCGGAGTTTGGCCCGAAAATCCTTTTTTTCTCCCTCTTTCTCTTCTCTCCCTCTTTCTCTCTTTATTTCTCTTTCTCTCTTTCTTTCTCTTTCTCTTGCCTTAACTAGGAGAGAATTAAGGGTTTATCCCTTTAAACCCAAAAATGACTCGTTTACTTAATTACGAGGCCCTACGGGTCCAAAAATTTCTGAAACTTAATTTCTTCCCCCGGATACTCTATTCTGACTATCTCGGCCATTCTGAGACCAACTGCACGATCGAAATTTCCATTCGAGGTACTTGACCGTAATTCACTATTTCCACCCAACGCAACTTAATGCGGGTTTTCTAATTAAAATATTATCCTTTGTCACTTTACCCGGCTGCGACATATAATTAAAATACTTTGACTTATTTACTGAATCTCAAAAGTAAATATAACACCCATCGAAAACCACTTAATCCTTGAAAACTCCAAAAATTTACTATTCACGATAATTCTCAAATTCCCAAATTACACTTACTTATGAATTTTAATTATCCCCAAAAGTGCGGGGTGTTACATCTCCCATTAATTTTACTACCAGTCCCATATCCTTTCTCTTACCTGCTATTGTCAAGAGTAGAAAATCGATTGGAATTGTTTCCTTGAGCAGCTTTAGGTCCGGTTAAACTGGGTTTTGGGTACGAACGCCTTTGATTTCTTTGAACTGGAATCCAAGGTTCAAAATGGTCCTTTCTTTTGCCCGCATCAGCTGTCATATTTACCTGCATGCCCTCACTGATATTTGAATCAAAAGATCCATTACTGACCATCAGAGCCTGAGGAACCCCATTATTTTTTTATATGAACTTTTCGGTGAAGGACTACACTGATGTTGGGGTGCATGGAGAGGACAATACTCAATTTTATGACCAATCTTTCAACAGTTAAAGCAAATATAGAGGAAGAATTCATACTCCACCCTATACTTTCTTCCATCCAATTTATAGCAGGGAACTAGAGGCTTGGATAGGTCCACCTCAATACATATTCTTGCATATTTACCTCTAGAGGATGATGTTGAGTTATAGTCCGTCTTTATTGATCTTCCCAATTTACTTCCAATTTGGAATATAATCCTTTCATCAAACCATTCAATATGGAGCCTTGGAAATCTTACCCATAAAGCAATGGTGACTCTGTTTGACTCCACTGGGTAGAAGTTGGGAACCCATTTTCTCACAAATGACCCAAGGGCCTCCCGTCAACACATTGATATAGTCTTTTTCATTATAAATTTGAAAAGAAAGTGACCTTCCTCTAAATCCACCACCTCATAGTCTCCTTGAAGGCTCCAAAGAGATGGGGGCCTTGCGCATAAGGCTTTGAATACAAGAGTTTTCCCCAATAGGCTTATTATAACACTATCATTCCACTTTCTTCTTAATTTTTCTACTTGCTTTGGAGAGATGAAAATGACTGGGAAGAGGGGATGATCTTCTTCCTCCACCTGACTCATGTTGAGATCTATATTCTTTTGGGAACATCCTTCCAACGCAATATCTGACTCCTCATTTGATGATATGTAGTTCTCATTATATAACTTTAAGGACGATATCGTAACCGTTATTAGGAAATGTAATAGACTTATACTTGTAAAATTGGTATTAGGTGAAAACATAATCAATATTGTTAGTGCTTATGCACCCCAAGTAGGATTAGATGAGCACACTAAAGTATAATTTTGGGAACAAATGGATGAACTAATTCAAGAAATACCCGTAAGTGAAAAAATCTATATATGGGGAGATTTTAATGGCCATGTAGGAGAATATCATGTGGGATAGGAGATAGTGCATAGAGGAAATGGTTTTGGAGATAGGAACGACGGGGGAGAGTCTATCTTAGATTTTGTGATAGCTTATGATTTTTAATGAGTAAATACATGTTTTAAAAAGAGGCTTGAACACTTAATAACTTATAAAAGTGGAACGCAAAAGAGCTAAATAGATTTTTTCATTACTAAGAAAGGAGATCGATTAACGTGTAAAGATTGTAAGGTTATCCCGGGAGAGAGCTTGACCTCACAACATAGGATAATGGTGTTGGATATAAATATTAAAACTCAATCACGAGTGCAAAAACTGAAGATTAACCAACAAACTAGGTGGTGGAACCTGTAATACCCCGTATTTTTATGGCTTTTAAATTATGGGATTTATTAATTTTAATTGAGATAAATTAATTTAATTTTAATCCGGAATGTTGTTTTTAATATTTACTAGCGTGACGAGAGTTAGTAATTATTGGAAATTTATTATTTGTTGAATGTTACTGGATGAGTATAGTAATATATGGGATTTATTTTTATAAAATTGTCACGTGTGAATAAAATGGCAATTATGGAAATTTAAGTCGGGACGCGCCTGTGTCGTGTCAGGACTAAATATTGATTAATAAAAGTGAACAAATTATAAGTTGCTCGTATGGTCGTCTTGAGCGCTCCAAAGTGTCCGGAAGGGTCGATATAGTCAGAAAAGTGTACTCGGGGGTTTAGTTTGAGTCTCGGGGCGTTTTTAGGCTTAATTAGCACCCCGGGAGGACGTTTTGGACATTTTGTAATTATGGGTAATTAAACCCACGAATTTACAAGGGTTATATCAGATGTTAAGTGTCATCTTTTAGGGTTAAATTTAGAAATTTTAGAAATGCGGGAATTGTGTGTGTTTACCAAAGGAAGAAAGTATCCAAAGGTTTAAATTTAGAACGGAGTGTGGCTAACTGAAAGTGAAAATTTAGAGAAAAATTTTCTTGGCTTTCGGGACGAAGTTATATTGATGGGAGTCAACTACCAATTTTAGAAGTGGAATTTTATGCCTGTAGGAGAACCTTAGGTACAGTGTTGACCGTATGTTCCTTCCTCAACTGTTCAGGATTAGAAGCAAACGTGGTTTTGAACTCATCATGGGAGGGCATGACAGGGGTCCATTTGTGAATATGAATCTTAACCGCTAGTGAATTTTGTATCGGAAGATGTAGATACAAGTGTAGGAAACGACTCCAAGTGGGAGATCGACTCGTAATAATAGTTGATAACACTCAAAGAGGAAATTCTGATGGACGGCCGATTTAGAGGTTGACAACATCGTATTTTGTCAAAATAGATGATAACGCTTCTTTGTGAGGGAAAGCTAAAAGAATCAAAGAATTTAGTCGAGAATAAGACTGAATACAACGATGGTGGTGTAGCACCACAAAGGGATGTGGATACACATCAGGGGACCCATTTAAATGCTTCAGATAGTTGAATTCTTACCAAGTGATGGTAAATTTAGTAAGTACTATTATAGACAGTGACTTGATCTTTAGGGCCTAAAAGGCTAAGGGTATAACCGAGGTAGCTAACAGGAATCGAGTCTACTAAAGTCCGAGAGAAGGACAATCCTAACCTGGTTAGTAGGACAGGTAATAAGGGGATTATGTGTTGAAGTATTTTGTGCGAAGTGAAATCGCTCGTGATAATATGTTCCAAAGTGAGAAAAAGGACAAGAATACGGTGCCTATTAAAGGACGACGATTATAATAATTTTGGTTTGGTTTGGTTTGGGCAGACGTGTTACGTCCGAAAACCATTTGTGCAGTCAAGACGATTGCCAGGATGGAAGTATAAGTTGTATCCTTAGAGGATGCGGCGTGTTTATGTGACACGAGCGAGTCACCATACTTTGTTCATTGCTAGATTAGCATGTGAGACGAGTTTAATGCATATAATTATAAACGTTATTTAAATGTGAATATTTTTCCCTTGTGTAGCGGGATTTTTCTTTAGTGCTATCCGCGGAGGATGAATAAGTATATTAATAGTGTTATGAACTTTATTGAGATCACTCGTCGTAGTGATGCGATATACGAATATGGTATTATCTTTGATAAAACGTTGTAAAAAAATGGTTAGTACGATAGTGGGCATTTATTGCAAGACTATCGGAGTGGTTGCGCTAATGCAGCATATTTTTGTTCTGGCGAGGCTTCACCTGCAATAAGGTCGAACTTGCATTCATATTATTAATCCTAGAGACCTCGGAGGGGATAATGGGATCAAGATATTCGATGCCAATGTATGTATAGACTTTGACAGCATGATTCAGTATGTATTGGGTTTACCGTTGAGCGAAAAGACTTAACTCAGTATTATGTTTAGCACTCCAGACTTAGTGATAGGAAAAGTGCATTGTTATATCTATCCTCTAGAGATGTGGGAATTAAGATTTATACCCCTATTATTAGGGAAATGGATTTCGAGAATTCTGATTGTATGCATTCGAGGTTTATGGAATGCAATTACCAACACCCAATACTGAACGATAGTGCAATTGGTGAGATGTTCCTTGTTAAGTGTAATTACGGGAGGAAATGTAACTTTCTGTCAAAAGACGGAATAAGAGCGTATATGCTATGGACGGAGGACCTAACGGATTCCAATGACCGACAATGCTAGGTAGTAGTGTATCGAGGGAGTTCCTTATTTGGATTTCTCTTTGCGAGACATCCCACGCATGAAACTTAGCGTAAGGATGGAAATAGGGAGACGTTTGGTCAATATTCCATGAGTTCGGTACCCCAATCGAAATGGGATCAAGTAATTGGGTATGTAAGTTGGAAGTTGAATTTTGTTTTAAGGTCAGTGGAGCCAAACTGTGTGGTAAGAAAGCATTGAAAGTTTTGTTTTACCACCACAAGTTGGGATGTGGAACGACGATAAGGAGGATTTAAAATTTTGATTTCTAGGATAATTGAGAGTACCCAAGTGTTGTAACCGCGTTCAGAACACAAGATAAATAAAGAGTTGGGATGATTTTTAGCATGGTTTATCTGTAAAGAATTTTATTACACAAAAGAGATGACTTGTATTTATATTGATGAATAGAGCGTTTGTGATTTATTTTGGTTGTTGTGCCTATTTGGGAAAAATTGTTGCACTCATTTGAAGAAGTTTGACATTTGTTGTCCCTCTTTTGTTGTCATGGAATTGGAATGCCCTATTCCTTATATTTTGTGGGATTTAGTCAGTTCTACAGATGAGTAGCGCGCCGTTCGCTCTTCCAGGGCGGTCGGGGTGTTACAAAAAATGTGGGCATCTTGGTTATCTGATAACCGAATCGTTCGAGTTAAGGGGACGTGGTGATAGGCATGTGAAAGGTATGTTTGTGGGACTAGCATAACGAAGTGGAAGTGATAGAGCGGATTAAACATCACATGAGGGGCGATAATCCATACATAAGTGTACAATTAGAATAGTACACCCTAAATTGATTGGAAGGCTGTGGGAAGCCATTTAAGAAGGTGTATTCCTTGAAAAGAGTATAATTTAAATTATTAGGAAGAACACTCGGAGCGGAGTTGTTAGTAGTCAAGCGTGAGAGTGACTTACACATACAAAGGGTGATGATGTTAGTATGGTATTAGAGATCCAAAAGTGCGCTTCGTGGAGAGAAGAACACGGTTCAGAACTTTCGGCATACACCATAGAAGGAAGGGGAGTATTACGTGTCACTTAATGTGAGACATTTAAAAAAAAAATAGATGTTTAGCGGGACGTAGTGAGAAATCTCTACATGCACCGCCCATAGGTAAGGTTTGGTTGAAAGAGGAGAATCAACCAAAGAATTTTGTGTTTATCGACAATTCCTGAAATTGGAAGAGGTTGATAGAGTCAGTAAAGTCTTGAATGGGATCAAGGGTTCATCCTGAACATGTGATATAAGTCGCCGAGAAGGAAGTGATTGATATTCCTTTGGGCTGGTTTACAATATTAACTAGTATGCCCCGGACTTCCTTTGAAAGGAAGGATCGCGCCAGTGCATGGTCCAGCGCAGTATAAATTTCTGAATCAGGATGAGATTGGTGAATCCCACCTTTGATATGGGATTTCAAGAACCAGCGGAGATAAGGTTTCGTTTCGAGTAGGATGTATCACCCTTAGCCAGGACATAGGCGCACAGTGATTAAAGATTAGTGGAGCCACGTGAAGGAGATTTTGGAATCTTGGTACGATGATTTCAGGAATGCTCCGTAGAAGCACTCGTACCTGTCTGTCGCGCACGAGGTGCTTATTAAGGTTTTGTTATGGAAGAACCTCGACTATTCTCCTTCTGTATGTTTAGAGGTGAGTAGATAATCAAAAATTTTGGATCGGCCGAGATAATATTCGATAACTATGGTGGAATTCCACGACTGTTTTAGGCAAACAAGAGTGGTCAAATGTTCATATGGTTTTCTCAGAATGGGAGTTTTGAATATGAATAAATTCGAGTAGTTGTCATGTAGTGAGTTGCGGCCTCCTAATGAAAGTAAGATAATGGAAATGTATAACGTATAGGCGTGACCTATTCGAATGTTGTCGGTTGGGAGCATAATGTGAAGTGTCTCCAATGAGAATGTAAAACAAGGTTGCTGTGAGGAAAGGGCTATAGTGATTGAGCGCCTTACGATGCAAATAGTTTGTGTACGGAAAAGGATATCCAGAATTGTGCTACCTGATACGCCTTATTTTCCGAATTTCAGGACGAAATTCCGTTATTAGGGGGGAAGTATGTAATACCCCGTATTTTTATGGCTTTTAAATTATGGGATTTATTAATTTTAATTGAGATAAATTAATTTAATTTTAATCCGGAATGTTATTTTTAATATTTACTAGCGTGACGAGAGTTAGTAATTATTGGAAATTTGTTATTTGTTGAATGTTACTGGATGAGTATAGTAATATATGAGATTTATTTTTATAAAATTGTCACGTGTGAATAAAATGGCAATTATGAAAATTTAAGTCGGGACGAAATGTTAATTAATAAAAGTGAATAAATTATAAGTTGCTCGTATGGTCGTCTTGAGTGTGCCAAAGTGTCCGAAAGGGTCGAGATAGTCAGAAAAGTGTATCCGGGGGTTTAGCTTGAGTCTCGGGGCATTTTTAGGCTTAATTAGCACCCCGGGAGGGCGTTTTGGATATTTCGTAATTATGGGTAATTAAACCCACGAATTTGCAAGGGTTATATCAGATGTTAAGTGTCATCTTTTAGGGTTAACAAAACCTAAAACTAATGACGGCCATTGGAGAGGAAGAGGAGAAGCTCTCCAAGGAGTTCTAGGCTAAGAACACCTCTGATTGCACCGCCGTCACCGCCAAATCGTAGATCGCGCGAAGGGGATCACAACCACACCTTTTTTTCCACAAATCAGAGACTAAATTTCCAGGCAAGTATCTATCTTGATTTTATCAAGTTAATGCATCCTTTTATATTAGTCTTAGGTTGATTAGAATTAGTGTTCTTGAAGAAAAATGTTAATTGGAGATACAAATTGCATGTTATAGTGATAGAGATCA
The DNA here is from genome assembly GCA_949130495.1 of Sambucus nigra. Taxonomy (NCBI): domain Eukaryota; kingdom Viridiplantae; phylum Streptophyta; class Magnoliopsida; order Dipsacales; family Adoxaceae; genus Sambucus; species Sambucus nigra. The sequence continues at coordinate 319,993,639 of OX422209.1, read as the reverse complement.
TATTTCTGGAAATCCATTTCACATGTAGAGGTTGAGCCACGAATTTCCATGGTATTAGTGATAGAAAATCTGGAAAAAGAATTAAAGAAACAAAGTTAAAGAAAAATTAGGGTTCTTGAGAGTTATAAAGATTTTGACCCTTTTTCCTTGTTATAGATGATGAAAATTCGCATGTGTTACGTAGGATATTGTTTAAATGGGTATACAATACTTGTAGTATGAATTGTTGGGAGTTTGGGACTGTAATATGATGGTTTGGAGGAGTTTGGGGTAACAATTCTGTAGCTGGGTTTTCTGTAGTTTCGCCATAACTGCTTGATCGATCGATCGAGCCTAGAGCATCGATCGGTCGAAGGTTCGATCGATCGACCCCCTTTCATCGATCGATCGACCCTCCTGGGAAAACTGCATTTTTTCTCGTGTTAGCTTAATTCGATTTCGTGTGTAGTAAACCTTGATTAGGGTTGCTAGAATATAATGGAACATAAAGAGGACCAGTAGGGTTAGGAGAAATCCCATAAAGTGAAACTTTAATGTGAAGGGAAATAAAGGGCAAACGGGGAGACTTTCAGACTTAGGAAATCATACGTGTGTTGATTAAATAATCGAAACATCTAATAAGTTGGATTAGAAGGCGAGAGAGGGCCTACTGAAATTGTACTTAGACAAAGAGAATACTTCGAGTGACGAGAAGTGAGTTTAGAATAAATTATTACGAAAATAAAAGGAATGAGTCCGTTATACGATATAATTGAGTAAAATGTGTAATAACGGATAATTATAATTATGGGTCGTGAGCGCACCAAAATTTAATAATGTGGATGTGAATACATGTATATATATGACTGTGTGATTATGCATATATTATATTTGTGTAAAAATCGTGCCCGTGCTACTTGCTATCCCTGAGGTTACCGCGCTGGGACAGTCTTATCTCGATGGGACCTTTATGGGGGATATTGACTCGTACCCTAGAAGATAGAAATCCTTGGTATAGGCTATCGAATCGATAGTTCAGACGGTCCTAAGAGACGTGGGGGCATGTGTTATCCTCTTAGAGACTTGGAATCTATGCTTCGCCTCAATTTTGTTTGTGTATGTGTTAATACACAGTTCGAGAGTGATTCCGAACTAGTATTTCCATTAGTTTGTGTGATACGGGGACTTGATAGCAGAGTATGCCAGCACCATAGTTTTTATGTGGGGTGTCGTTAGTATATATATAATTTATGAGTGATTGGTATATATATACTTATATATGGAAGTCCAGCACCATAGATTTTATATGGGGTGCTGTTTGTATATATATATATTATAAGAGTGATTAATATATATACGTGTAACTATATGAGAACTTTCTACTGAGTAAAATAGTAGTTGAGTATATTATGAAATTCATCAACTTATCTGTAAGTATTCGGAAACATAATAACAATACGGAATTATTCTAAATAACGGAAGAAATCTGGAAGAAATAGATTTTTCTAAAAGGAATATCATAACCTAAATTTCACGTGTTAAAACTTATGGAGAATAAGTTAGAGAGATATATGGGTTTCATTAGTACGATAGACGTGCACACTAGATGAGAGGTGAGAATTCTCAAGAGAGTGTCGCATACTAATATGACTGTTGCATTAGCCGGTAAACATTTTAAATAATTGCTAAACTATTTTAAAACTGTTTTACATTCGGGCTCTGACCCGTTTGTTGTTATCTCTTCTCCCTTGTGTATATATATATGTATTACATGTGCCCAGCCACATGGGCATCTTGTTTAGGATTCTTTGGATGGAACGTGCTGTAGCTTTTGTGGGAGTTGCAGGCCATTGCTTAGACGACCTCATTGTTGACTCTACTCATAGTTCAGCTTTATCCGGTAGGGGCATGTGTCGCCCTTTTTCCATTATTTAGTTGGTATTGTCAGAGATTGTAATTCTTTTATTTTCAGCATCTTTATTTCGGGATTTATTACTGTTGGGATGTTTCCCTTTTAGTGTTTTAATGTTGGGATTTGTGATTGATGGTTAAACTCTTGAATGTTCATTTTTAAGGTGTGACTCTTAAAATGTAAATGGTTAAAGGTTTTATAACTGGATTTAATAAAAATGTAAATAAGGTTTTAAATGGTTTTGACACTTAGCTTAATTATTTAGGGTGTTTAAATTGGAAAAAGTTACTTTGCGACAGTGATGCTAAGAATGAACCAACTGTTCACCTTGTTATTAATTTAATAAATGAGTGATCAGCCGGTATTTAATTAGGCGGGGTGTCACAGGACTTAAAAGGAGAGAAATTAAATCTATTTAAAGATAAATTATTAAATGAAGCAACATGTAATACTGAAGAAGAGACTAACATAATGTGGAATAATATGGCCACATGCATTAGGAGAATATCAAAAGAAATTCTTGGAGAATCAAAAGGTAAGGGGCCACAGTCTAAAGAAACTTGGTGGTGGAATGAAGAAGTACAAAATATAGTAAAAATTAAAAGGGAGTGCTTTAAAACATGGAAAACAAATAGAAATGAAGAAAATTTTGAGAAATATAAATGGGCTAAAAAAGAAGTTAAGAAAGTGGTAAGATGTTAAGTTAAAAGCGTATGATGATCTTTATACAAAATTAGGAACACAAGAAGGGAAAAAAGTATTTATAAGCTTGTTAAACTTAGGGACAGGAAAATAAAAGATTTTAATAACGTTAAGTGTATCAAAATTGATGATTCGAGAGTCCTAGTCAAAGATGATCAAATTATGAAAAGATGGAAAAACTACTTTGAGAAGTTATTAAATGGAGATGATGGGAGTGAATTAGATATAGAGGAACTTAGGGAGACTCGATAAAATATATTTTTTTGCATAAATATGACAACAGAGGTTATAATTGCTCTAAAAAAGATGAAAACATGGAAGGCTTTAGAACCAGATGGTATCCTTATTGAGGTTTGAAAGTGCTTAGGGGAGGATGGAGTATTATGGCTTACAAAATTATTTAATAGAATTTTAATGACTAATAGGATGCCCGATGAATGGAGAAAAAGGGTTTTAGTACCTATTTATAAAAATAAAAGGGACATACAAAGTTGTTCAAATTATCGTGGTATTAAGTTAATGAGTCATACAATGAAACTTTGGTAGAGGGTGATTGAATATAGATTGAGATTGAAGACAACAATATCCAAGAATCAATTTGGGTTTATGCCTGGGAGGTCAACAATGGAAGCAATCTATTTATTGAGGATATTAATAGAGAGGTATAGCGAGAAAAATAAGGATCTTCATATGATTTTTATAGATTTGGAGAAGGCGTATAATAGGATAGACAGAGACATAATATGGTGGGTTCTACATAAATGAGGAGTGACTCGCAGATATATTGATGTGATCAAGGATATGTATGATGGTGCGATGACTACAGTAAGAACATCAGCCGAAGAAAGTAGTGAATTTTCAATTACGGTAGGTTTACACCAAGGTTCAACATTAAGTCCTTATCTCTTTGCTCTTATTATGGATGAGTTGATTGGACAAATACAAGATGAGACGCCATGGTGTATGCTATTTGCAGATGATATTGTTTTAGTGGATGAGACTAAGACGGGGATTAATGCTAGGTTGGAATTGTGAAGAGAAACTTTAGAAACAAGAGGATTTAAAATAAGCAGAACTAAAACAGAATTTGTGGAGTGCAAATTTAGTTGTAATATGAGGATAAATGGAGATTTTGTGAAATTAGAGGCTCAATGAAACCTAGAAATGATCATTTTCGTTATTTAGGATCGATTATCCAAAAATATGGAGATATTAGTGATGATGTCACTTAAGATTAACTCACGCTGGGTTAAGTGGAGAAATGCTATCGGTGTTTTGTGTGATAGGCGTATATCATTGAACTTAAAAGAAAATTTTTATAGGACGGTCATTAGATCCGCCATGTTATATGTGATAGAGTGTTGGACAATCAAGAAACAAAATGTGCAAAAAATGAGTGTAACGAAGATGCGAATGCTAAGATGGATTTGTGGTAAAACTCGAAAGGATAAAATTAAAAATGAACAAATTCATGAAACGGTAAAAGTAGCTCATGGATGCTCCTGTAAGGAAAGCGATTTAGTTAGTATTGATGGTAACACAAAAAGTAGAGGTAGGCTTAAATTGACTTGGTGAAATATTATAAAAAAGAACATGATGTCATGTGGTTTAACCTAAGGTATTGCACTGGACAAAATGAAATTAAAAAATATAATTCATGTAACCAACCCTAAATAATTGAGAAAATGTTTTGTTAAGTTGAGCTTCCATACCCTCTATATTTGAATCCGTTGCAATTCTACTAGTGGGCTCATTTACTTCTGCATGAACATTTTCATTGTTTTGGACCTTGCTAAACACACGGGCCGTGTGTGTTGCTTATGGGTATTGGAGTAGATACCTGGTTCTCTAACTCCATGTTCTTATTATAGGTTGCGGGTTTGTCTATTTGTTTTTTCTTACTTTGAATGAGCTGATTTTCCTCTTCTACGGAGTTGTCGTGTGAGGAAGGTGGAAGCGGTCTCCCCACCTTGTCCTTGTGTACTGTATCTAAGTTCGGCTTAGGATGGTCACCTTGCATGATTTTAGAGAGAGAGAGAGAGAAAGAGAAAGAGAAAGAGAAAGAGAGAGAGTTTACAATAATCACGTGTTTTTGGGACCAATCTTAATCACTTTTCATGTTTGTAAGTCATCGAAGGCAAAAGTTAGGTCCTTTTTTTTAATTTTGTATAATATACCTATCCTAATTTACATGGATTTAAGGTGATCGAGCAAAAGGATACTCAAATAATAATTAGAAGATTACTAAACATAAACTGATTTTAGATATTTGATTTTGCAAGCTAACATAATTTCAAATGAGCGATGTAACTTTTTAAGATTTACAGCACTAGAGATTAAAGAATAAAGATGCACACACCATGACCAATCTTTCTACGGTTTTCAATCTAAAATAGATATTGGATCTATACATTAATTCTACCGAAATGTAGCAAATTTCGTAATGCCAACCTAGCCCAAACACACCACGTTCTTCAATATTTTCATTGCCATCTTCATCACATTCACCAGATTTTATATAACACTAAAGAGTGGACCCGTGCACGAAAAGAAACCCGTCAATAATTAAACGGGAAAACACGAAAAGAAACCCGTCAAACAAACTTCATTCCATTATTTCAACGAGCAAATAACCTCGAAAGTCCACATTTATTCGTCACCCGAAAAGGATAAACGGGAAAACACGAAAAAAAAAAAGAAAAAAAAAAGCAGCAGCAAACGAAAATTGAAATTTGGAAGAAAATCAGCCCCAAACAGCACTACAGACATTGTTCAACTAATTGAGATGACATTTAATGAGAAGATATCTTGAGATTAAGAGATTTATTAAACCACGCTTTCCAACTCCCACTTCCCTTCCGGACAATCCCTTCATTCCCCTCATCGCCCATCTGCGGCTTCTTACACATCATGAAATTCCGAACCCCAAACGATCCAATAGTTTCCCAAGGATTTAAAGCTACAATCCAAAAAATAAACTCAAATCAAAACACAATTATAATAATTGAACAAATTGAAATAAAGCTAAACAGTAGCGTACCTTCGGTACCGGCATTAGGGCAGTAGAGAAAGAAATTATTAAAATCAGAACCAAGCAGAGGAAGACGTCCCTCACGTGCGTAGGATTTAAGGGTGGTGTCAATAACAGCAGCAACAAGCTCTTCCTCGTTCACAACGAAACGGATCGGGCCAGCGCTGCCCAGAACAGTAATGCTTATCAAGAGACGATTCCCTTTCCCGGCCTGATTTTTCTTCTGCTTGTACAGCAACATCCTTAAAAATCAAATTTTTTTTCCTCTTTTCTTTTAAAATATTACAAAGCGTAAAGAGAGAGAATTGAAATAGGCTAAAAAACGGAGGTTAATCGGTGTTGGTGGGGATTTTCACGGGTCGGGGCCGAGGCAGCGGTAGTACCAGCCTTCCTTGCAAGATCCGAAGGAGAAAGAGGACGACACAGAGATCCCCCTTGAAGGAGAAGGGGAGATCATTAACCAGCTGCTTAAGATTTCCACCATTCACAATGGAATTGCAAAGAGAAAAGAGAAAAGGAAACCAAAGGGGGAATATGGGATTAGGGTTTGTCAAAGAAAGAACAGAGGCAGGGGAATGCTACAAAGATGCTGGCCTCGCTTTTATAATAAAAATTTACCACAACGGCTGGTAACTGGTATTGGTAACTTCTTAGGGTTAGGTTAGGGTTTTTTCTGTTGATTTGTTCTGTGCGTTTTAATATCGATATATATGTAGCGGTTGGGATGAGGGGCCTGGTAATTTCCGCCAACCTAGCCGAGTTTTTCTTCACCGACCCCTTTGCCTTATCTTTTTCCGCCTTGGCGTCATCCTCTACAATACACAAATTATATTCTATTTTTATTTTAAAACGTATATTGACGGGAGCGTTGAGATTGCCAGGATACAGTATCAAATCTGATTTAATTACATTTTAATAGCAAAATATGACAGCGCACATGAAAAGAGACGGAATAACTTTTTTTAAATATTATACTATGGGCTTCGGCACAATTCATTTAAAATTGAGGGTGTAATTACTTTCTTTATATGATTCAAACAGATACACAACTGCTTGGTTTAAGTACGATATTTTTTAAACACGAATTCAAAATATCATGATCGTCAAAATAACTAATAAATAAGCTGAGTTAGCGACAAACACAAATATCGTGAATATAATTAACAAATGTGTTCAATAATATAATATGACAAAAACATTATCCCTCGATCCAACATGGTATATTTTATTAATAACATAAATGATATTTTATATATGTGACTTACTTTTACATTAGGGTCTTATTCCGAATGTAAATGGTACATGATATATGTTCAACAACTCCTTTTTTATTTTTGGATCAATTATTGAATAATTCCTACTATAATTATATATTTTTTAAAAATGACATATATTTTTAGTTTAATCCATTTAGTCTCTCAAGCACTCAATATTCACTTATTTTTAGAGGTCCGCGCTGGCGACACTCTTTCTCCAAAATATGTGGCAAAGGACTTTTTGAAGCAAAATAAAAAAGTTTGGACTAAATGAGTATTAAAAAATATTCGAGGGACAATTTGGTATATGTCCCCTTTTTTTCTCATTTGACAAGTCCTTTATTTTTATTTATGAATAAATCTAGAGAACCCTACAAAAAAATCTATTTCGTAAATTAACTACATTAAAAGCTTATACTTTATTGTTGTGGGTTCCGTCAGAGCATCAAAATATGCATTAAAAATTTATACCCATTTTTGTCTTATTTACTGGGTTTACTAAATGAGTTTTTTTGTGGTTCTCTCTAGCTTTACTCTTTATTTATTAGTAACCTCTTATCCATATATCAACCGAGAAAGTTTTATTTTTAGTTTCAAACTTTTTAAAGCTATAACTTTATAATTTTAAGTTCGATTTTTATAAAATTATTTTTTTTTGAAACCTTTTAATCGAGTCATATTAAACAAGATCTATGTTAAATTTAAAAAAATACAAATAATGTACTCAATTTTTTTTTTCTGGGAATAAAAATAATATTTACAATGAGTGCACTATTGACATAATTCATATACTATCCAACTCTCGAGATGCGCGGGCGCCTTATAGAATAATTTTCTAATAACTCATTATATACTTTTCTTTAACTATAAATTTAAAATTAATACAAAATGAAATGATAACCAATATTTTTTGTAGTACAAATTGAACATCAATTGTGAATTATTAAGAACAAATCTGATGAACATGCAAGATGATATCACTTTACATTACACTTTCCCGTCTATTTACGTGAACAACTTAATGTTGAGAACAAAAATGATTTTTCTTAATGCATATATGGTAACAACATTATACTATCTAAAACAACAATACCAAGATATATTATTATTATTATTAAAATACTATCAATCACCACTTGTTACATCCTATTTCAGTATTAATTATAAAAGTCAACCATTTAGATGTTAACATATTAAAACCCAAAAAAGAATCAAGACTAACCATTTCCATGAATAGGTAAAATATTAAAGGTATAATTCCCATCATTAAGGTTGATCTTGTACAATTCATTAAAAGAAAAAAGAAAAAACACGTATTCACATAACACATACATGTATAAAAAAAATATCACTTACAAATAATATTGATATGGTAATGTTGGATTGTTGCAGTTTGTCATTGTTTGTCATTTTTTGTAGGGAGTCAGAATTAATACTTTATAAAGTAGTCATATCGCGATGAAATGGTTAAAGGAATTCTCATTCCACTGAATTATGAAAAAAAATTGCAAATAGATTTAAGAATATTCTTAAACAGTGAGCTTATAAAAAATGATAAGGTAACTATTTTTTTCTATATGGTCTTTGAACAAACAATCGATAACTGAAATTACGTCAGAGTAACTCATTTTATTTATTTTTTCTATATTAATACTAATAGAAATTATCTTACACTAATGGAAATATGACAAAAATATTATAAAATAGATCAATGTGTATATATCTATGCAAAAACATTTGTTTGGGAAATAGATGAGATATTCAACATCTGACATAACATTGATGAGTATATAAAAATTTAAAAAGTCATAGGCTATGAGACATATGTTTCTTGAATCATCCATGACTGATCTACAACATCAACTTTGATAATCTAAAAGAAAAAAAAGAAGTCCATTCAACAATAAAATAAAATTAAAAAATCAAGCATAAACAAACAAATTTGAAGCGAAAAGTAAAATCCAAATTTGTACCTGTAAAAACTGGTCTTCCACTGTTCACATTAGCAGTTGACAACAATAATGATGTTCTAGCAGCAACGATAAGGAGGTTAAGTTCTTCGAGAAAAGAAGGCGACAACTAAAATAACTCTCAAATCAAATAATTAAAAACTTTAGATTTTAACAGCCTTATATATATACTTTGAGTGAAGAGAAATGGAGAGAGAGAGAGAGAGAGAGAGAGAGAGAGAGAGAGAGAGAGAGAGAGTACCGTTAATTTCATAGAAATCTAAAGGGTCGTAAAGTGATAAATGAGAAGATTTTTTGTAGAGCTATAATATCAGTACGTGGAGAAGAGGGGAGGATGCTTAGGAATTTGAAAAGTAGAGAGAGAAAGAAGGGGCGTGTCTCGATATAGTAAGTGGTGGAAAGGGTGAGAGGAAAAAAATACTTTATAACACTACATGGATACTCCCATGGATACTTGAAGAGTTTTCCTGAGGTTTTTTATTTATGGAAAAACTAAAATGGAAAAAAATGAATGAAATAATGGTGTAATTATTATGTTATTAACCACTAATACTATTGTACTAGAGGTATAATATATATATTGTGTGTGAACATTAGACATTTAACAATTTTATTTTGTGGTGAATATAATAAATATTTGTGTATGAAATTTTTCGGTACAAGCAAACTTTGCGATTAAAGGTCGTTCTACTAGATAGAGTCCAGTGGATACACCACAATGAGGCTGAGTCTATGTGGGAGAGAGACGATGATATGTGATCGAGGTATTTTGGAGATCTTCGAGTCGGGTATATAAAAGTCAAATTTTGATGATGAAATTCCTTGTTTAATAGAGAGGAATATAATACTCGCCCTATTCTTTACATATATTTTACTATTTATTTATATATTAAATTGCATGTCATGACATGTGATATGTCACTTATAATATATATATATATATATATATATATATATATATATATATATATATATATATATATTGCTATGTGATTCGTATATGTGTTACATGAATTCACATCTTTTAAAAATCGACGTAATACATTGTGATTCACTAAGTAAATATTTTAAGTGACTTAGTATTATTCGCAATTATGGAATGGTCAGAGACTAGGCATCAGGGGTTTCCTATTTGGATTACTCCCTCAGTATCGACAACCACCGATCGTGAAGTAACTTCTTTTAATCTCGAGCTACACATAACTAAGTTTTAACTTAATTTACTCATACCAACTAATAGTTAAGTTAGTAAGATAAGTAATTTATAAAATATGTTCTCTTTTGGGATTGACTTTCGAAATATTTAGAAAGTCTTTCTTTAGCTTAAAATAGTGAAATTCAAGTCTATTGGGTTAGTATATGGTTTGTGCCATGTTTCGGGTTATTTAGAGCATGATTTATGCTCATTGGGTAAAGGCTATTGTAGGCTTATATTTAATTTTGAATTTAGTACCTTTGTAACTTAATTAAGAAACCTAAAATACTCATAACTCATCAGAGAATAACTCTAGCAGCTTAGAAGAAGAGGCACAAAAATTGAAGATAATTAGGCATTTGGGGACTCAATTCGTATAATCATTCTAAGGAAAGATTACTTTGAGTTAGAATTTAATTTAATTTCTGTTAGAATAATAGTAATTCATTGGAATATGAAATTATTTTATGAAATCCAATTTGTAATCATATTTGTAGGAGAAAAAATCGCACAATGAATAATCTCAAACAACTAAAACTAAACAAAATGAACAAGTCATACAATCACAATCACACAACGCAAGGACTTATTGGATCGACAATGGCCTACGTCCATGGGGCGTTTCTCACTTTATTATTACTCGATTCTCAATAACAAGAATTACATGCCATTTTTCTTAGGGGTGTGAGTTACATTTATAGAGATTACAAGGAGATTATATCATGTAGGACTCTAAGAGTTATTAGATGTTGTTGTAGTCGATTTGAGATGATCAAATAAGAGTTTCTAGTTAATCGGGTTTTCTCTCCTTTTTATCCCAAATTATGAATGCTTATCTTTTGACGCTTGGACTACAGGTATATAAAAGTCAAATTTTGAGGACGAAATTCCTTATTTAAGGGAGATGAATATAATACTCCGCATATATATATCACCTATTTCTAGGTCTTCAGACATCTTTTTCCAATTTTTTTTATTTTTTTACTGAAATTCACCTTCCAATCAACATATGTTCAAAAAATTAAGTTAAAATACATTTTTTAGCTATTTTTGAAAAATTCAGAAAATTCTATTGGCGTAGACCCTTATAAATAAGGTATTTTCAACAGTTTTTTGTTAGATTTTAAAAAATTAGTTATAAATTTTATTTTGAACATGTGTTGATGGGAAGGTTAACTCCATGGGTAAAGAAAAAAATAAAAAAAATTATGGCCTATAGGTGTGATATAGGAAGCATAATGTATTGGAGCCTTGCTCTCTCTCTCTTTCTCTCTCTCTCCATATATATATATATATATATTGTTATTGTTATTGTTATTGTTATGTGATTCGTATATATGTTACATGAATTTACATCTTTTAAAAATTGACATAATACACTGTAATTCACTAAGTAAATATTTTTAGTGACTTAGTATTATTGGAAACTATAGAATGGTCAGGGACTAATTGCCAGGGGTTTCCTTATTTAGATTATTCCCTCAGTATTGTCACACATCGATGGTGAAGTAACTTCTTCTAATCTCGATCCCCACATAACTAATTAATAATTAAGTTTTAACATAATTTACTTGTACTAACTAGTAATTAAGTTAATAAGATAATTAAGTTATAAAATATGTTCTCTTTTGATTTTGATTTTTCCTTGAGTCGTGCCATGTGGTACAATTTGAATTTTGTGGGTAAATTCACTGCCAACCCTCACGAGACACCACTCCTCCTACTAGGATAATCTAGGAATTTGACGCCTTATTGAATACGTTCAATGCAATCGTGTTCCCGCAAAAGGGGTATTATATCCCTTAGTTAATAAATGTTCTTTTTCGACCCTATATTTGATCCTCTTTCATTGCTTGGGACTAGCAATGTCTTGAGTTAGGGGGTTGATTCGGCATCATTATTTCATAATTATCACTCTAATTTTGATATTTTTACAGTTTTGAACATCAGATTTATCTCGGACTTAACTAATATTAATTGTAACTAACCTTTTGGTAAGTGTTTCTTGTTCATTGTATCTCCTATATATTTTACAAGTGATTCGTGCAAAGTGAATAGGAGAAAATAGCGTAAAATAAGGAATACAAAGTAATAAAGGATAGTCAAGGGCAAATCGGTCATTTTCCAATCGAAAACTGGAGAAGGCGCCAACATGAAAATTATAGACCTCGAGTTTTTTAGAACATAAGAAGAAACGACACCTTATTTCGAGTCTCAGTGAAGAAGATACATTAATTTGAAGGTTTGAACAAAGTTTCTGGGGTCAAAATGCAAAAATAAAAGTTTTAAACATGTTTAGAGTGTCAACTCAGTACTAATAACCAAACCGATTCGGTTTGGGAGAGAACCGATTCTTTCCCAAGAGGTTCGGTCCATGGGTTCGGTTTGCTCAAGGTTCTGGTTTGCTATGATTTTTTTTCTCTCCTCCTATTTTATAGATAAGTGGGTTAAGGGTTTGACCTAGTCTTTTAGCCCTTTTGGGGTTTTTAAATAGGGATTTTAGGAACTTTTTTATACACACTTCATCTTATTTTAGTCTTGTAATTAATATCTAATTATTGAAATTACTAAAACTTTGTAATTTCAACATTTGCATTTGAATAGAAAGAAGGAGTTCATTCAATTTTCACTCATTCTTGCTTGGTTGGAATTTCATTGTTCATGCACTGTGGATTCATCTCATTTGGAATTTAAAATTCAATTCTTCCTTTCTTCATATTTAAATTATGAATTCCTACATGCTTAGTGTAACTTGTTTGCAACTAATCATCATGTTTAGTTAATTTCTTTTCTAGGTTGGGGTCCATGAACCCAACTTAGGGTTTTAAACTTTAAATGTAAAATTCATAGTAATTAACTAATTAATCATCGAGATTGGTACATTAAATGAGATTAATCATTTAGATATCTAAACTCGGTTTATCAAAAGCAACTCGAGTTTTTGAGGAAGCATTATACGTATCGGTTAAAGAATAAATCGCATAATTCAATTTGTTGATCAATTATTGCACGGGATAGCACCCATACATATTTGGTGCTTCGAATAGACTTGACACTTTGCCTTAAGTAATTAGTTGGTTTGAAGGATTTTACAATTATCTTATAAACCCTAGAATACGGGGGATTGAATCCCAACCTCTCTTCCAAACTTGTTTCAAAACCTAAGTTAGTCTTTACATAATTTAGTTTAAACTTTTGATTTCATTATGTAAGCACGAGAACACTCGCAAAGGGTGATTTCAACAAAAATTGAAACACTAATTTTAAATATGCGGAAGCGACTTTTAAACCGATGTTATCTTTTTTATCCTAAGCATGCAACTATGTGATAAAATAGATAAATAAAACCGCGCAAATAACTCAAGCCAAGATTTAGGTAAAAATCCCAAAAGGAAAAATCTTTATTCATTTAGAAATTTTTAAGAAAGTCAACTTACAAACTACTTGATTCCCCACAATCATAACACATTATTCTTCAAAAATTTATAAGGAACAACTATGACGCCCGCAAGTGTCACGTGACCGCATTCCTCTGAATTAGCCTTAATATTCGTCTTCAGCAATGAATCCCCGTAGGTATCACAAGTCAGCAATACAGTGCCTCTACACCAAGGTATATGCAAGAGATACAAAAATTTCTATGGTTCTAAACTAATTCACAAGAATAATATTCAAGGATGCCTTTTTGTGAATTTAAAAAGTGTTTTTCAACACAAAACTAAAAGGAATTTTGCACTAGATATGCAAAAACGTATTTGCAAAATTCTTAAACAAATTTAATCATGAAACATGTATTTACAAAAAACTTGAGTCGGCGTGGTCGTTCAAACGACATCTCATGTCGTTAGATCCCAGGCATCAAACGAACTTAAAAAAATAAAACATTGTGACGTCGTTAGATGAACTGCATCAAACGACCTTCAAACGACTTTCAAGAGACATCTAATGTCGTTAGATGAACCGCATCAAGCGACCTTCAAGTGACATCTAATGTCGTTATATGGGTCGTTTGAATGACATGGATTTTTCACTCGAACGAGTGCAGCATAAAAAAATATTTTAAAAACTCCGCCTACGGAAACTTAAAATATATATTTTTCAAAAATTAAAAACCCTGTTCATATTTTGAAAAAAAATAAATATCTCAAATATAATTATATGAATTAATTCAAACTCTAAATCATTTTATACCTTTTGGGATTCTGAGAAGTCTTCAAACATGGAGATTCTTGAGTTTGGTTCGTCTTGACGATGCGTGGCAGTTTGTAACGGGATATGCCAAAATAGCCTAAAACTATGCTATGAACAATGACAAAAAAATTGTCCTTACAAATTTTCCCCTTTGGCTATTTCGTTACAAAATAAACAAATAAACCGAACACCAAATTAAAATCAAAATCTCCTATTATAAATTACAACCCAACCCTAGAACGGAATGGCATAAGTCTCTTTGTCTTAAAACTTCATCTTTTTCCCTTTTTAAACTTTGTCTACATCCGTGTGTCTTAAATTCCACAAATGAGTACCTACACACATGAGACAACAAACATATACCTTTGTGACGCATCAAGTTTGAAACAAAACAAAGCTCATCGTGTTTGAAACAAAACATAGCTCATAATTAAATAAACTCTCCCCCATATTTCAAACTCATCAAAAACTCCATTTTAATTTGCTCTCCCCCTTTGTTTTTATCGAAATAAATAAATAGACAAAGAAGTGAAAATAATAAACATTAAGTGCAACGCATCACGAAGAAGTAAAGATATCATCACAAAAGATATAAATCAAGCATGTGTAATGATTATCTCAAAGGCAAATAAACACCAACTTTTTTTGAAATTTTTTGATATTTCCAAAAAAATGCAAATTTCATAAATACAACAAGATACACTATATAATATATGAAAAATATATCAACGAAAAATTGGCACACATATATAGGTATAAACGACCTCAAGATATGACACAAACTACATAAGCTTTACACACTAGTATAGTATCGATGTGTCCAAATATGTGGAATGGAATGGATGGGCGTGAACTAGAAACAAAAGAATTATAAGCCAAACACTCAAATATGTTCAAGAAGTTCTAATTGACCGTAAAAAATTATCAAACTAAGATTTAGCCTCAAGTTACAAATAATATTGAACTCAATGAATAAGACAAGCACAATGCACACAAGCCTAGAATATTAATGATTCTATAAATCAATAGCATCATGACAAAATAAGCTCAACTAGGATACATTATAATTGTGTAACCCCATTGATATTTCCATCCAAACTCTCTCGAAATAATTCTTTTCTTTTGAATGAATATATCAAACTAAACAAATTGGCCCCTTTTGGGCATACTCACTCTAACATGGTGATAGTCTCAAACTGGGTGGTCAAATTTTGTAATTTAGACGACTTAATTGGGTTGGTACCCTCATGTGCTAATTGGAGGATATCCAATACCTCTTTAGACGTGGTGCACGTCATAATTCTACAAAACACATTAGGGGTGACGACTCCTGAAATAGGACTAAGGCCACAGGAGATAAAGGCACTCCATTTATAATCATCCTCGGTCCAATCAGACACAAGTTTGGGGTTGGTGACATTATTTGCGATGACAGTGGGAGGATTCCACCCTCTTTCACATATTAATCAGACACACTCATCAATATACTTTAAACACGATCTCATGTGGGATTTCCAATAGGCATAATTTGTGCCATCAAAGATGGGCATCCGATTATATAAGTTCTCCATCGAAAAAATTGCGAAATTTAAAAAAAAGGATATCACAAAAATTTGCAAAAAAGGATCTCACTATATTTTAGTGAAAATCGCTTTGATACCAATTTGAGAAGGTAAATACAAGCGAAAGGTCTAATACCAATTTGAAAATGCGTGATTTTAATTATTTATAGAATTCGCAAATTTTTAATTGATTAAACTTTTTAATTATAGTCAATCTTCAATCTGATTTTATTAAATCCTAAACATGCATCTATGTGAATAGATCAAACATGCAAAGAACATAATCACATGAGCAATATCAAGAACAATCAAATTCAGGAAAAAATCCCTCAAAAGGGGAAAAACCTTTATTTCACTATTAACTGTAAATCGCAACTTACAATTACATAGAGAAATCTGCAATGAATTTTCCGCAGAAAATCCACATGACCGCAACCTAGAACCAACAAAGATTCCCTCGATAAGCTCAAGAACCATAACTCCTCCTTCAGCAGTGAATACCCTCGAGTATCCCCAATGACCGCAGTCCTCAGCAATATCTCCCGAAAGAACTACCAATCCAACAGTAGAGAATCCTTCTTTAGAAGAGAAACTTCAACAAAAAAGTGTTTTGGGTTCCAAAACGATTCACAACAGTATATGGGATGTTTTGGTGAATCTAAAAAGGGTTTTAAACCCTAAAAAGTGAAGACTAAAGGTATGCAAATATGCAGTTTTCGTGCAGTAAAAGCCTTAATGAAAAAGTCTCACAAAACAGGTATTTATAGCAAAATAAAATACTTGAGGCGTCGTAAGTTATTAGAATGACTAAGGCATGTCGTTTGAATGACATTAGATGTCGTTTGAACGACCCAAATAATAACCTATTAAAATGCAAAACAGTACGGGGTCACTTGAAGCAAACAACGAACGACCTATCTTGTGACATAAGAAATGACATGTGATGTCGTTAGATCTGGTCTTTTGCATGACATGTCAATGTCGTTTGAACGGCGAAGGGAAAAAAAATACTATTTTTTAATGTTCGCCCATAGGTCTTCCAAAAAATATTTTAACTTAGAAAAATGGCTAATTTTGATAAAAAAATAGTTTTGAAATATATCCCAATACTATCATAAAATATTTTCGAAACTTAAACGCATTCTTTACCAAAATTAATCTCGTAGATGACTGTTTGATGAAGTCGTTCGATATTCCTATACTCCTTCTTAAACGTGTGAACGTGAACTTCCTTTGATAGTTGTAACGGTTTACAACATACTCAATGTAAGCTCGGGACGATGGAAAATCTATCCTTACAGAATTGGCTTTCTTTAACTTTTATGACTTGAGATGGGACGGGCATGCTTGTAAACTTTCAGTCTTTTAGTATGAATTGCTTTCATCTTTTCTTCACTTTTGTTTTGTGTAAGAAATCATGGGATGAATACTTTGATTATATGTTTCATAGCTTGGATTCGAGGTTGACCAATGATTTATCATTGATTGGTAACATATTGTGCAAATCTTGGTCTTAGAACAATACTTCTTTAATTTATGTATTGTCTTGGAACAATACTTCCTTTTTATGCATGGGAATATGTTGTGCATGTCTTGGGATTTCTTATAGATGAGTTATGCTTATTTCATGGCTTGATTTTTCTTTGAATGATACCTCTTCATTGTTTTTATTTTTTTCATAGCTTGGACATATCATTGAACATCACTTCTTCATTTAATATCACGCATTCATTGGGTGAGAATAATTTTGAACATTACTTCTCCATTCGATGAAAACAAGGACTTATTCATTAGATAAGAATAAGTTTTACTTCATTTTGTTTTCATGGTTTGAAGTTTTATAGGGCTTGTTCCTAGGATTGGATAAATGACTTGTATCTTCATCATCGTTCTTATGCTCATGAGGTCTTCATTGCATGGATAATATGATCCATGTAATGTATATCAGCATGTATTGAGTTCTTTTTATATCTCAAGTTCATTAGAAAGAAGATAATGAAGTATGATCGTATATCAACTTTGTTGTTATCATGCAAAATCATTTTCTTTAAAATACTTTTAGTTACACAATAACCCCCCCCCCCCCCCCCCCCCAAACACACTATGAGGGCACATGTTGAATCCATTGGATTGATCACTCTTTTAATCTCATCTTGGACTCTTGGCTATTAATCCTAGATTTCCAATTTTTTTTTCTTCTAGAAAATCTTTCCCCCTTTCCCCATGAAAGTAGACTAAGATGACTTGTTGAACCACATTATATTATGTGTCCATTCATACTCTGCATAGCACTCTGGGCCAAATTGGTAAACTGCATCATTATATGTTCAGTTCTCCTACATACATGGGTAATAGAGGACATGGAAATAGATAAATCCACATAGTCACTCTAAGAATTATAAGCCTTGGTAGCTCTTATGCGTAATTTAGATCAAGATCATTAGATCCTCTTAAGGCAGTGATTAGTTTAATCCATATCTAGTTAAATAAATACTTTGGGTTGTAATGACAAAAATAGATGGAAATCTCAGTAGAAAGGTTGTGAAGAACCTTATAGGGATAAAAGGGAAAGGGGTTTAGGCTTTACTAACTTTAATATGATTACTAGAGCAGGTAGTGCGGGAATCTTTTGGAAATTCAAAACTAAAAATTCTTTTTGGGCAAAGTTCACGAAGAATAAATATAAGTCTCATTCTGAAAGATAAAAAAAAGTTGGTTATTTAACTTGGATAATAATACAAGGCATAAAGAAAATATCCATGGATCAAATGGATTTTATAGGTAATCAATGGATCTGGAACTCTACAACCTCTAGTGATTTCAATTTTTCTCCAGTTGTTGAGTTTCTTGAAATTCATGATGCTAGATCTAGAGTGATGGAGAATCTTTGATATCCTTTTATTCCTATAAAGTTATATATAAACATTTGTAGAATTAGCAAAAAATATTTTCCTATTGATGAGAACATTAAAAAATTAAAGTTATACTTGCTTCTAAGTGTACGGCTTGTAATAGTCAGTCATAGAGCATTAACCACTTGTTTATTTGATGTAACAAGACCAATAAAGTATGGGAATTATTTGTGAATTTAATGGGGATTTAGATTAATCATAATGGTGTTAATGTGTTATTGATGAGTTGGTGGTAGAGATGGTTCCAAAGACTATTTGAAGTTCCTTTGTAAAATGATTCCTATTATAGTTTACTACACGATATGGAAGGCAAGAAATAGATCATCTTTTGAATATATCAAAGCGAATCATCATCAAATCATTACCAATGTGTGATCCAAATCAATGATATTTATAGGACTAGTAGATTTAAAGATCAAATTCAATTATTTGATGGTAGAATTAAAGATATATTTTCCTTATCTGTTTTTCCAAGACAGATTATATTGAAAGTTGTTGAATGGAAGTTCCCTCCTCAAAATTGGGTTAAATTTAATGATTATAGGGATTCTAAAGTTAATCTTGGTCCTAGTGGTTGTCGAGAAATAATTAGATATGATAAGGGGAACATGACTGTTGCCTTTGCTAATTTATTTTAGATCTCAACAAATACTACAACATAATTAATGGGATTGGATATTTGTAAAATGAATCATCTTAATAACATTAAAATAGTATATGATTCATTCTTATTGATTAAAATGGAAACCATCATGGAAATTGAGGTTGAGTCCAGAAGAGATCATGTGATTAGTCACAGATATTGCATTTAACACACCTTATATATGCGCATTCTAGTTTTCTCATGCATATAATTCCCGGGACTTATGCTCATTTACTGAATATACTCTATTTTCATCATATATATATTGATTAAGGTTTATTTGAGCTGTTATAGGTATTGATAATGCTAGGTGTGAAGTTGGGTTGAATTTTGGGGAAGTTCCATCGATAATCACAACTTCGGGGGCATTTTAGTAATTTCAGCACTCGATCTTTGGTCTCAAGATCCCACGAAAGTTGGAGATCATAGATTCATCTTGTTGTGGCCATCAACAGTTCATGAATCCAACTCATAACGAAGAAGTTATAGAAGTTTTTACGGGGTGAGGTGTATGAAAAGGCAAACCAGCATAACTCCCCTTTTTCCCTTTAGGTGCAAATCGATTCTAGACTTAGTCCGAATCAATTATTAAGTGAGCCTAATACCAAGATTAAATGATCCTAATCCCTTCAGGTGTGTATTTGGACTAGTACCAATATTAAATGAGCCTAATTGATTTGGCCAAAATTGGCGAATCGAGTCGGGCCCCTGTTTTTCCATGTTACTGTTATTACAAATTTACCACTTTGGTAGGAGATTGTATATAGTTTGGTTTACTGTTCATTTATAAGGATCAGATTTAGATAAGATTTTAAGCATTAAACTCTCTTACCCTATCTCCTAGGATAAAGAGAGAAATCTTGATTTGTCTTTATTGCTTTTCATTTAATACACAAGAATTATCGGTTAAATTGTATTGCACTCTTATCAACTCTCACTTTGGTAGGTTTTATTGCTATCACTTGCATTTATTAATCTTGCTTTGGCTAGTATCTTCATTTGTTGACGAGTTCTCCATTTATGAGGTCTACTTTCATAGTTTTCTTTGTTTTTAATATGAGTGGATAGTCTTTTAGGTTAAGGATCATAATCCCACCATTGATGGTTGATTTTCATAGTTAGGGTTTGATTTATCATCATCATCATCATCATCATCATCATCATCATCCTTGCCTTAATCCCATCATATGGGGTCGGCCACATGGGTTCTCTTTTTCCATTCTAATCTATTGTAGGAAATATTATCATTCAAGTTTGATTCCTGAAGATATCTCCTAATAATTTCCTTCCATAATAGCTTAGGGCGTCCCCTTTCTCTTTTACCCTCTATTTTTAATAATCTCCCTCTTGTTATAGGTGCATCTACTAGTCTACGCAACGCATGTTCATACCACATAAGTCTACTTTCTCTTCATTTATCGCTGATGGGAGCAACCCCTAAATTTTCTCTTACGTATCGGTTTTTAATTTTGTCATTTATAGTAATTCCTATCATCCATCGGATAATTCGCATCTCACTAACATGAAGACTTTGTTCATATTTCTTCTTTAAAGACAACACTCCGTTCCATATAGGGCGACTGTCCTAAAAACTGTTCTGTAAAATTATCATTTTTATTTATTAGTTATCCTCTTATCGCCCAACACCCCAGTTGCTTATCTCCATTTCATCCAACTAGTTGATATTCTACTCGTAACATCCTCATTAATAACCCCATTACTTTGTAACACTGAACCTAAATAACGAAATTTATTCGTTTCGTTTATCACTTTTTCTTTAATTTTTAACATTATGCTATCTAACGCCTCATTATTAAATTTACATTACATAAATTCTATTTTATTTCTACTGATTCTTAGTCCCTTAAACTCTAGGTCTTTTCTCCAAGTATATACTCTCCTCACTAAGACCTCATTTGAAGTGTCCACTAAAATTATATCATCCGTAAATAACATACACCATGGGACATTTTCTATTATATCCTTAGTAATCTTATCCAAAACTACGACAAATAAGTAAAGAAATAAGTTCGATCCTTAATGTAGACCCACTTTAATCATAAAATCATTAGTTTCTCCACGGAACTTTCTTACTCTTGTCTTTTTGTTATTATAAATATAATCACTAACTTTAATATAACTCAAAGGGATTCTTTTCTTCCTTAAAGCCCACCAAATAATATCCCTAGGTAATGTATCATAAGCCTTTTCTATGTCTATAAAGACCACATATAAATTTTTATTCTTACTTTTGCATTTCTCCATTAACTGTCTTAATAAAAAAATAGTTTCCATAGTTGATCGCCCTGGCATAAATTCAAATTGATTGTCCGAAATAGTTGACTTATTTCTTAATCTTTGTTCTATAACCTTTTCCCATAATTTCATAGTGTGATTCATCAGTTTAGTTCCTCTATAATTGTCGCAGTTTTGTATATCCCCTTTATTTTTATACAAAGGTATTATGGTGTTTTTTCTCCACACATCTGATATGTTTTATTCTCTTAAAATTTTATTAAATAAACCTATTAACCATTTTATCCCTATACTTCCAAAGGTCCTCCATACCCTCTATGGGTATTTTATTCGGGTCAACCGCTTTATTTTTTCCCATTTTTCTTATTGATATATCTATTTCTTTTTTCGTAATTGAACATACCATTCCTATATTCGGTTCAATGTTCTCGATACTTTTTTGGGATATTGTTCATTTAATAATCCTTGAAAATACTTTTCCAATCTATCTAGAATTTCTTTATCGTTAATTGATATATTTTGATTTCTATTTTTAATACACTTAATTGGACCCATACCCCTTATCAATCTAAATCTACTCTTTGCCAATTTATATATTTCCTTTTCACCTTCCTTGGCACCTAATTTATTATAAAGATTATTTGGCACGTTTTGTTGCACATTTCTAATGAAATTTTTTATTTCACTTTTTAACTTCTTATATTCTTCTAAATATTCTTGATTTTTACTCTTTTTCCACTCTTTAAAACTTACTCGTTTCTTTTGTATTATCTTTTGCACTTCCTCATTCCATTGCCAAGTCTCGTTTTTAATGAATCTTTTTCCTTTAGTCTCAGCTAAAAATTGCTTACCTATTTTCTCGATATTATTCTTTGTTCTTAATCAATGTTGTTAACATTTTCGTCCCAATTCCACTTCATGTTTAACTGTAACTTCTGTCTAAATTCTATCTATTTTCCTTCTCTTAAATCCTTCCATTTTATATTTTGATAACCTATTTTCTCTTTTCGGTACTTCAATTCTTTAATTATTAAATCTATTACTATTAGGCGATGTTGATTTGTCAAGCTTTCACCTGGTATAACTTCACAGTCTTTGCATGTGTACAAATCTCTTCTTCTAAGTAAGCAATAGTCTATTTGCGTTTTATTCTTTCTGCTTTTAAATGTTATTAAATATTCCTCATTTTTTTAAAATGTGTTTGTTAACGCTAGATCGTATGCCTTAGCAAATTCTAAGATAGTTTCCCCTGCTTCATTTCTCTTACCAAAACCACAACCTCCATGTATCCTTGGATAACCATCCCGTTCTACTCCTGCATGTCCATTCAAGTCACCTCCTAAAAATATATCTTCATGCATAGTAATTTGTTGTAATACTTCATCCAATAATTTCCAAAATGATTTCTTTACATATTCATCTAAAGCTCCATGGGGCGCATAAGCAGTTATAATATTCAATATTATTTTGTCTAAGACGATCTTAATACTCATTAATCTATTTCCCCATCTTTCAACATCCACGACTTTATCTTTCATATAGTGATTAATAACAATACCCACCCTATTTATATAATTATTTATCCCTCCCAAGTAAAACAATTTATAACCTTCTCCTATCTCTCTTTCCTTCTCACCCTTCCATTTAGTTTCTTATAGACATGCTATGTTGATTTTTCTCCATTTTAAGGTATCCATAAGTTCTTTATATTTATTCTAACAGAACCTCATGTGTTGGTATTGGAGTATCCTAGTTTCTTAACTCCCCTTGTCTTGCAAGGATAGTTTTTGAATATTTACTACATTCCCAATCCATTTGGCACCATAATTAATTAACTCATAATCCTTTATTGATGAGTTTGGTCTCTACATGGTTGATGTTCGAACTTAATTAATTAAAATCAGTTAGAATCAATTTAAATTAAATTCCGTCATCTACTTAGCAAATTCAAGGTTGGAAAATGATCCCTAATCAATTTTCTCCATTTTAAATCATACGATTCCTAGTTTGTTTCATTATAGCAATTGTCTTTTACTCATTCACGTTTACCTTAGCATATGCTAGGATAGTTGTTAGCTGCAGTACACCACTCCCAACTATTATCACCATTTACATTTTCATTTTGTGACATATAGCGACAATCTTATAACCTGATTTCGTTCTTTTATGAGAGTCTAGTCCTTGTGGAATACGATCCCGGCCTTGCCTGGTTATTACTTATTGAGATTGACTTGCACTTGAATGAAACACTATTTTTAAAACATCAAGTTTTTGGTGCGATTGCCATGGACTAGCAACAAAGTTTAGGTTATACCACATTCTTTTACACTACTTCATTCCCCATGGTCACCGTGGCAACATGGTTTCCAAAACAAATCCAAAACTCTCATAAATTCAAGACGGGAATAGTAATAATCAAAATCCCTTAGTGGAATATCCTTCTTTAAGGGATCATTTGAAGTATTGGAGATCATCTCCTACCCCTTCTACCATCTCACTTTCCAGAGCCCACTTCAATTCCACCACCATGGGCAATAACGAGAGCAATCATGGTAGTCGATGAAATATTGAGCTACGATATCAGCTAATGCGAGAATACTTACAATCAGAGAGGGCCACCTCTCTGCTATGCATTATTTTCCCTTACAATGTTGAGAAATTCCATTTTCAAATTGGGATGATACAACTGTTACTCACTTTTCACGGAATGGAAAGTGAACAACCATACCAACATGTACGGGAGTTTGAGGAAGTGTGTACTACTTTTAGTGACCAAAATTATCCACTCGATGTAACATGCCTCAAATGATTTCCCTTATCTCTTAAGGATAAAGCTAAAACTTGGCTTTAGTCCTTATCCCCCAACTCTATTGGGAGTTGTAGGTCAAACGTCCGTTTGCGGTGTTAAAAGCTATATATCGAGACAAATGCATGTCTTATGGAGCTAATTCCCTCTCCCGTAACCAAACTCGAGCCTAAACCTAGCCCTAAGAATCATCCCAAGCCTGTGTGTGTTTAGTTTGCGTCTTTTTATATTTTTTATATTTTTAGTTTGGGTCATTTTTATTTTTAGGATTTATTTTTTTTAATTTAGGATTTATTGGTTATATTTTCTATTTTTATTTTTATTAGTATAATTTTATTTTACTTTGATTTTGATTAGTTTTATTTTTATTAGGATTAGATTTTTTAGGATTTCATTTATTAGTTTTATTTGATTTTACATTTATTTAGGATTTTAGTTTTAATTTTATTAGGCTTTATTTTTATTTTTATTTCTTTCTAGTTTCATTTTTAATTGAGTCTTTATTTTATTTTTAGAATAGGAATTTGATTTTTAGATTTTTAGTTATAATAGTTTTATTTTTTTAGTTAGTTAGTTAGTGTTATTTTTAGGTGTCCAAATTACACGCGCGCGCACACACACACACACACACACACACACACAAAACCCCTCACCCACACCTTTTCCACACACACACATCCTTTTACTATTCACTATCTCCTACCTCTCATCACCCCCTTTCTCTCTCCTCTCACCTCACGCCTTTTACGCGAAACCCCCTGTACCCACATCCGACCTCCTTCCTTACGTGCCTCAACTTCTCCTGACCAACTCCCTGGCGCAGCCTCAACCGCCGCCACCTACTCCCTCCAGTAGCCGCGCAGTCCCCCATACCCACCGACCCAACCCGCTGCTCACCAACGTCGACGGTGACCCCCTTTTTCCCCTCAACTAAACCCGCAACCCTCAATCTCCTACCCTCGCCGGTAACCCACCGGTCCTCCAACAAAACCCCCGACCCACTGCTGAGATCCTCGCCGGCCGGCTACACCTAGTCAAACTCCCATACCCGCGACCCCATCGTCGTCCACCTCCGTCGCCGAAACCCCATTTCCAGTCAACCCCAACTCGCATCCACCCACCTCTGGTGTGCCCAAAACCGAGCATTCCCAAAACTCGAAACCCAGCAAATTCATCTTCAAACCCAATTCCTTTTTCTTTTTACACAAAATCCATTTGAACTCCCATTGTCTTACCCAATTTTTATCACCTGCCAACAAACCAAAAATAACATCCTCTTCCAAAGCCACTAACCCATTTCACCCATTTTAACCCTCAAGCCAAACTCCCAACTTAACCCAAATTTTATTTCTATCAGTTAACAAAACACATGCCAAAAGCCAAATAACAAACAAACATGCCTTTTTCCACATGCCATATAAACCAATTTAAAATCATTTTACCCAAATACCCCCAACTACTAGGGGTGTGCAAAAAAACCGACCGGCCCGAAAACCGAACCGAACCGAACCGAAACCGGCGGTTTTTTTAGCCTGGTTCGGTTTACGGTTTAAGGAATTAAAAAACCGACCATGTCGGTTCGGTTGGCGGTCTAGCCGTGGAAAAAACTGAACCTAACCGATATCAATATTTATATTAAAAAACTTATATTTTTATATGCAAAATCCATTAACCGGCCTTAAAAACCGGCCAAAACCGAAAACCGCCCAAAAAAAACAGACCAAAACCGAAAACTAACCAAAACCGAACCGAACCGAAACCGACATAAACCGAAACTGACGGTTTTTTTCATTGTCGGTTCGGTTTTGGTCTAACCCTTTCCAAAACCGAACCGATCGGTTCGGTTTGGATTGCGGTCCTAAACCGAACCGAACCGACCCGTGCACACCCCTACCAACTACCACTTCTACCCCAATTTCCAAAACTACCCCTTTAACTAAATCAGATTTGTTCCAATCCCCTCACCCACATGACCGCACACATCTTTTACCTCATGTGTACACACCCCATTTTTATGCACATTAAACCTTCCCAAAAATACCCCTTAACAAGGTTCTAAAAAATGCAGAGCGTGATTGAGGCATGGAGGCGAACGCTTAAGCATTAGAAGCCTAGGCGGGCCTAAGCGTGAGAAGGCGTTTATGCCTTCTTAATATATTTTAATATTTTTTGACCATAAAAAGGCTATTAAAATACAAAAATTGCACATATCATAAAAATATGTCTGAATATATGCAAATTAAAATACTATTTGATTATTTTGGATGAGATAATGGTCCGATTTGTAAACAAATTCTTTAAAAGGCGACATCGTTTCACTAAAGCATTGTTGTTTTTAGAAAAAAGTGTGCCTTAAGGGTTTTACCAAGAATAAGGCGTGAAAAGCGTAAGGCGAGGCGTTTCTCCCAAGCCTTAATCCTAGGCGTGCCTAGGCGGGTTTTTTAGAACAGTGACTTAGCCCCATGCGTGCCATGCATCTACTATAAAAGAAGACTCAAGACCCCATTTGGGGAGAGAATATCATCATATAGAGAGAAAAAATTCTAGAGAAAAGTAGAGAGTTAGGTTAGAATAAATTAGGTAGAAATATTTGTAAATAGTTTTATTATTTTTATTTTTTTAGATATTTGTGAGGTTAAATTTTGTAAGAGATTTAATTGAGTGATTATTTAATTGCAAATAACTTGGATGCTCAATTGGAGGGATGAAAATTTCAAATTGGAGGATTGGAGTCAATTAAATTCAAGAGATTGGTTTTATTGTTCTTCTCTTTTCTCTTTTCTCTTTTATATTAAATTCCTATTGATTATTTGATCATCATGTTTAATATCATGTTAGGCTAAATCCCCTTTCAAGGGGTGGGGGGAAACCCTTATTTCATGTTATTTTAGTTTAATTAGTTTGATTACTTGAAAATTCTCTTTGAATATTAATTTTGATCCCTCACCCTTAAATTTACGCCTTGAGAGAGGGTAAATGATTTCGAGAGAAAATCAAAATTGTAGTTACAATACTCATTTTAGATTCGAACTAGAGATAGGGTTTTCTTAAGTGGGGTATTATAACTTGAATTTCAACTCTAATTTATTTTCTAAGATTTACATAAATTTTAATTGATCGATCCTAGCGGATGATTAGGGCTGTAAACGGATATTCGAAAATCCGCATCCGAATTTGCGGATATTTATCCGAAAATATGGAAATGGATACGAATATGGATACTCTATAAAAATATCCGAGAAAATGGATACGGATACGGATAGTACTAGTATCCGACACGAATAATCTGTATCCGATGCGGAGTATCCATTTTATCGGATATCCGTTTTACCGGATATCCGTATCCGTCAAGTATATGTTTAAAATATTACTAATAATATTAATATTAGTATTACTAATAAAATAATATTAAAAAAAACCTTAATCGTTTATTCCCTAAAACAAAATAAACACATACTCCACTCAAAACAAAAACACCCTAAAGTTATTATTTTATTGAGTATATTATAAAATGTCATGTATTATTATTTTATTGGGTATATTATCATGGTGTTACACTAAAGTTACAATACACCCTATCACACACAACATACACCCATTAAAGAACATATACTCCACTAAAAAAAAACTAACTTGATTTCATTTCTCTTTCGTACAAAACAAGATAAAAAAAACCCTCATGTGGTTGTTAGTTAGTTTCCTTAATTATAAATAAATATAAGAGAGAAGCACAACAAAATGTAAGAGAGAAACAAAAAAGTAAAGAGATGATTTTGATTGTGATGAGAACTGAAGTTAACAACAGATATATTATATACAAAATAAAAATGTATACTTATTAAAATAAAAATATAAGTATGTTTTAAGACAAAAGGTCCCTGAGGTTATCATTCTTAATAAATTTGATTTAATCTAAAAGGTACATATTTATTTCTAGTGTCATGGAATGTGACTGTTATTTTTTTGGATGGATTTAGCTTATATGGTTGTAAAGTATGAATAACTTTAAGCCATATTATCATAATGGAAGGATACTATTATAATGGAATCAATAATTGTTGATGTTAGGAGACAATAATTTTGTTATATATTTATTTGGATTGGATTTCATTAGATTGGATATTTTAATAGTAATTTTTTGCGATGGTTAATGTAAATGGATACGGATATTATCCGAATCTGAGGTATCCAAGAGGATACGGATATGGATAGTTGATTTAAATATTCGACGAATATGGATACGAATACGGATAGTACATTCAGATAGCGGATACGGATATGAAAAACATGGTATCCGATCCGTATCCGTCCGTTTACCACCCCTACGGGTGATTAATTAAAAGGAGTGTAGATCTATTTTTCTAGAGTTGTGGGGTGTTAAACGTATTTTTCTAAAAGGTTACTATTAAGATTAGATTTGCAATGAGAGTTGATTTGTAATTTTGATATTAATTTGGGAGATTTCAATTAATTAAATTAATTAGTTATAATAGCTAAAATTTGTGGTGTAATCCAACTCGTTGATTGTTCTCACAATTATTTACCTCACTTTATCTCTTTTTTTAGTGTTAGACTTTATTTTTCACTTTTAATCACTTTCTAGTTAGTTGTTTTCATCTCACATTTTAGTTTAGTGTTATTTCACCTCACCTCACCCAATTGTTTTAATATTTGAAAAAGCTAAAAAAAAATAGAAAAAGCAAAACCCCAAAAAGAAAATAAAAAGTGAATTACATTTGAGTTTGTCTCTAGCTTACCCCCCTGATGTGGAATGATACCCTTACTTACCTCTACACTTGAGATTGTTATATTTTGTAGGTAATTGAGATTTTGATTAACTTGGCTTAAACAACGACATGCAAAAGTTTTAGTTATCAAATGGTGTCGTTGCCATTCTTGGGAGCGTGAAGCACTTGGAGCGGATTTCAACTTGTAGTTCATTTATTTTTTGCACTTTATTATTTTTTGTACCATTTTTATATTTTTAGAAGGCTTGTATGAGGATTATTCTATTCTTGGCTTGTATTGCGGTGCAGATAGACACCTTTATTTTATTTTTTATTTTTTAAAATTGTAATAATCAAAGACAAGCGTGATAGGGAAACCGGACAAGGTACAGAGAGGGTGTCCAAAGGAGAGGATTTAAAAGCCTATTTACCTTGGGTCGGTAGGACTCCCGGGGCCGACTGAGATTGGCGTGATCTCCCCCCGATCGACTCAAATTTTTCGGCACCCCACGGCCTAAAAATCGTGGGAGGTACATTTCTCAAACCCTCGCGCCTCTCCTGTTAGCGTGTCAATTCTTTTGTGTGTTCTTACTTGATTTTATTCTCGAATTTATTTTTGAATAGTGTGATGAATTAATTGACTAAGACCAACACCCGGTCACTCACGAGAAGGGATTTCATCACCCCACTCATTCGCTTACCAATTGTGTGCTACCCTAGCCATCATTAAATTTCAAATCAATCAACTAGGTAGCCCAACAAGAGAAAATTTTGCAAAGGCGATCACTCAGATAAATTCCGTGATTTTTTATCGCCCGCGGACTTAATTAAAATTTGATTTCCCTTTCATTAAAATTAAAGATAAAAATTGGCTATGTGCTAGTTAGAAAATTTTCTTGACTTGTGTGTGTGTCCAATTTATTTTTTGGTAGTCGATTTTAGTTAGTTCGTCCAATTCAAAGAGTCCACCTATTTTCCCCACCTTTTCTTTCAAAAAAAATCCAAAAATATTTTCTTCTATTATTTTTATAAAAAATCCAAAAATATTTTCTTTCTTTCATTTTAGAAAAAAATCCAAAAATATTTTCTTCCATTATTTTTAGAAAATACAAAAATATTTTTCTTCCTATTGAAAATAATTTAAAAGAAAATTTTAAAAACTCCAAAAAAATACTTCTATCCACATGGCCGAAGGGCGTCCTTTACAGGACTACTTTGGTCATTTTCCATTGTCACGCGACACGTGTGAGAATGATCCTGAGCCGTCTTTTTATGAAATTTTTAGTGGGTTCACCTCTCTCACGAGTGCCCTTGATACTCTTGACCCATCCATGCATGCACCTCATATTCCATCACCCTCGGTGTCAAGTGTCGGCGCGTCTCATCCTTTGTTGTGCACCCATTGTTATTATGTCGATCACATGTCCCATGAGTTCCCTTACATTCCACATTCATCCAAAACCACCATGGAACATGTGTATCCATATGACACTGTTCCGGAACCCACCTCGGCCCATTGTCATGATATATCCAATTTCGAGTTGTGTGAGTACCCGAGCTATTCGTGGATGCCTGATCAACCTTCCATGCTATACTAATCCCAACCCGATGTTGTGGATCCTCATACGTTCCCACAGTCGTCATGGCAACCTTGTGCACCCGTTCATGATCAGTTCCCTCACTCCGCACCCCATGAGTACCAACCAATTGTCCATCACGAAAGGGATCCTTTCGTGTATGATGAACTTTGCCCCATTCCACCCACTACATTTGAGTATTCTTCGTACACTCGTGATAGTAGTGAGTTGTGTCCACCTCCACCACCCCTCAATCCAACATCACCACCATCCACCTTAGCTCTCAAGGCACTCTTGCAACAATTTATCATCGAGCACAAGCCACTAGAATTCAAACTCAAGATCTTCAAAGGCTTGAACAGCGATTAAATGAATTTGAGTGTTAGCGAGAGTCGTATTTCATCCCAAATCAACCCATTGTTGCCCCCACTTGGAGTGATGATGCGTCGTCTTGTGCCACTGACTTTGAGTGTGACCAACCCTATCCTCCCGAAAATCTCGACGTTGAGACCATTCCATGGTCCGGGCCCCAAGTTGAAACTTGTGTTGATTTATCCATCCATAGTGAGCCTGATCAAATCCTACCATGTCCATATGAACCCCACTTTGAGGTTCCTATTCCCACTCCCATAGAATCCAAAAATATGCCCGAGCTTTTACCTTATGCCCCAATTGCATGTCTCTGACATGCCCATATCTTTTAGGTTAGCTCCGGCTACGAGTGCTCACCATTTTCTCATGATAGAATCCGTGATAAATCTTAACTATCCGGATATGGATCCTGTTCCACCATGCATGGATCCCTTTGAGCCTGATATTTCTAATGATCCCTCCATCTCTGATCTTGGTGCCTCGTCTTACCCACCCACCACATTCACTGATGCTACTCTTGTGGAAAAGTTGATCACTCACTCGTTTTTTTCCACACTTCCTCCTGCAACCGCCCCTTGAGGATCACTCCGTGCATCATGAGGAGTGTGTGTCTCCCACTCTTGAGTTGGATCATCTTCCTCCACCATTTATCCCACCCGACCCACCCATTATTTCACCTTCCCCACCACATGGTTTGGATCTTGATTTTACACAGTTCATGTTTCCATCTACATTTTTAGATCCTCACCTAAAACCATCCTCTACCACCCATGAGAGTATTTGTGGTGCTACTCTCTACTTTCGTGACACCGAGCTTGTTCCTCTATACCCGCCATTCTCTTGTGGTGTTATTTTTTCCCAAGATAGCTCCCCGGTGTGTCACAGCGCGACCATTACCATCGCCCATTTATAGAATGGTCGTGTGATTTTTATGAGGCCCATCCCATTACACTTTTCAAACCATTTTGCCTCCCTCACCAATTAGAGCACCGTGCGTATAGGGCCTTAGTTTCCCTCACTCTTAAGCTCAATAAGGCCCGTGGACGATACCTTTCCACCCTCACCCTTACCCTAATACCCACCCACCCATGGTCCACCGATGCTTTGCATCGTGTGATGCACTTTGCCATACAAGTGCATTGACCCGTTTTAGCCTTTATCCAACAAGACTGATGCTTCAGTCTTGTTTGGGGGTGATTCTCATTACCCATTTTTCTGCCTCCCCGTGCTTTCATAGATCTTATCTTTAGGGTGAGAATGGTTCGGTCTGGATGAAGACATTAACCTTAGCACTACCGGGAGGCAGCCCGCGTTTCTTGTACTAGTCTCATCCTGTTTGGGGGTGGTGTTTCACTCACCCAATGCTTTATCATGTTATGGACTTGTACACATTTTGTTTCTTTCACTTTTTATTCAGGTTTATCTTGGCTACATCTTTCCACTACATTAGCGGTTGATTCTGGTAATCTCTTCCTACCTTATTCTCTCAATTTTAAAAATCATTTTACTTAACATCGAGGACGATGTTCCTTTTTGTTTGGGGGTGGGGAATTTTATCAAAATCGCACCTCTTTTGAAAAAAATTTATTTTTAAACCTGATTTTTAAAATTTTTGTGCAGTTTCTTTCATCTCATTCATTGATGTGAATTTTCAATCATCCATCTTTTAAGTCTAGGAATCAAGCTAGAGAATATTTTTTTCTAAATGGCTTATGTAATACGTCCCAAGGCATTTTGCACCATGAATTTCTGGACTCAACAAAATTTGCGCACTTATCACGTCACTATGGTTTAGAGTTGAGGAGTACTACAATTCTGAAGAGAACCTTAAGGATCACTAGTAGTGACTTTTAGCTTGTGAGATTTGTGTCTTTCACCCTTTCAGAGTGTTTTACGCAATCTTCGAGTCACAAGTTGATTCAACTTCGTTTGGATCCGCACTGTAATTGTTGTATGATCTCATTATTCTTCATTTTTGGCTTAATCACTGAGAATGACATCTTTTTCGAGTTGTAAGAAATGCGTGTCTTGAAATTTGTCTCGAATACTATATTTTCATCCATACACTTATCATTTCCCCCATATCATATTTCCTTTCAATCCACCCATTACTTTCTCATTTTTCACATATTTTCCCACACCACCACCTATCATCTCCATATCATATTTCATTTTCAAACAAATGAGTGTTGATTCTAAATGTAAAATGTCTTCAGTGTTGAGAGTATAATGAAAAGAAAAAAAAAAAGAGAAAAAACAAGAAAAGAAAAAAAAAGAGTTTGTAGTTTATTTTGTTGTAATAAAAACATTTGTTCTTCATGTATAATACACTATTCTCAATCTTATTGCATCCATCACTCATCACTCATCCATTGTCCATTATCCATCATATCATTATCCTACATACCTGATCTCATCGATCCTACCTTTCATATCCTTCTCATCCCATTTCATTTCCCCTCACCCATAAAAATCTATGTTTTCCCCTAGGTGTTTGAGCAAATGAAAGTCAACGTGGTGAATAACTCGACGTTCTCACTATAGTGATTATCATTCTTTCATGAGATCATTTTTCTTTCTAATTATTTGTTCTTTCTTATGTCTGTGTGAGACGTTTGAACTTGCTTACATTTACTCACCTCCTCACACACAAGAGTGATACACTAACCCATATCTCGAGAGTTCGTTTGAGAGAGTTATATCCAGTGAGATTTGAAGTTGAAGCGTTGATTCTGAAAAGGCAATCTAGGAATTACTCTTATGATGCTCGACCCGTTTTGACTGATTCACACTACACACGTTGAGTTCTAGGAAGGATGTGCCTTGTGTATTTACTTAGCTAAACTTTTTACACATTCTAGATTGTATTTCTGAAATCATTTATCTCATGATGGATTGTGGGACTATTCTACGTCTAACAAGAGATTGACTACCTTTCAATAAATTTTTGCAAATAAGATTTTTGTGGGTATATTTCCTGAAAACACTCACGAGACACAACTCGTCCTGTAGGGCAACTTATAGGTTTAAAGGATTGTTGCACATGCTAAGTGCAATTGCAAGTTCCCGCGAAAGTGGTACACTTTTGATTTCTTATCTTTCTCTTTCTCTCTATCGTATTGCTCGAGGACTAGCATCGCTCTGTTTGGGGGTGGTGTGATAAGCAGCCAAAACTGTACATTTTATACCCTGAATAGACATACTTTAGTTGCTAATTCTCGGCAATATGGGTCTTATGTGCTTAAATGTTTATCTTGTAGGTCAAACGTCCGTTTGCAGTGTCAAAAGCTATATATCGAGGCAAATGCACGTTTTATGGAGCTAATTCCATCTCCCGTAACCAAACCCGAACCTAAACCTAGCCCTAAGAATCACCCCAAGCTTGTGTGTGTTTAGTTTGTGTCTTTTTATATTTTTTAGATTTTTAGTTTGAGTCATTTATATTTTTAGGATTTTTTTTTTAATTTAGGATTTCTTAGTTTTATTTTATATTTTTATTTTTATTAGTATAATTTTATTTTACTTTGATTTTGATTAGTTTTATTTTTATTAGGATTAGATTTTTTAGGATTTCATTTAATAGTTTTATTTGATTTTACATTTATTTAGGATTTTAGTTTTAGTTTTAGTTTTATTAGGCCTTATTTTTATTTCTTTCTAGTTTCATTTTTAATTGAGTCTTTATTTTATTTTTAGAATAGGAATTTAATTTTTAGATTTTTAGTTTTAATAGTTTTATTTTTTTTAGTTAGTTAGTTAGTGTTATTTTTAGCTGTCCAAATTAAACTCACACACACAAAAAACCCCTCACCCACACCTTTTCCCCATACACCCTCACACACACACACACACACACCTCCTTTTACTATCCATTATCTCCTACCTCTCATCACCCCCTTTCTCTCTCCTCTCACCTCACACCTTTTACCCGAAACCCCCTGTACCCACATCCAACCTCCTTCCTTACCTGCCCCAACTCCCTGGCGCAGCCTCAACCGCCGACACCTACTCACTCCAGCAGCTGTACAGTCCCCCATACCCACCGACCCAACCCGCTGCTCAGCAATGTCGGCGGTGACCCCCCTTTTTCCCCTCAACCAAACCAGCGATCGCAACCCTCAATCTCCTACCCTCGCCGGTAACCCACCGATCCTCTAACAAAACCTCCGACCCACTGTTGAGATACCCGCCGGCCGGCTACACCTGGTCATACTCACATACCCACAACCCCATCGTCGTCCACCTCCGTCGTCGGAACCCCTTTTCCAGTCAACCCCAACTCGCATCCACCCACCTCCGGTGTGCCCCAAACCGAGCATGCCAAAAACCCAAAACCCAGAAAATCCATCTTCAAACCCAATTCCTTTTTTTTTTTTACACAAAATCCATTTGAACTCCCATTGTCTTACCCAATTTTTATCACCTGCCAACAAACCAAAAATAACATCCTCTTCCAAAGCCACTAACCCATTTCATCCATTTTAACCCTCAAGCCAAACTCCCAACTTAACCCAAATCGTGTTTCTATCAGTTAACAAAACACAAGCCAAAAGCGAAATAACAAACAAACATGCATTTTCCCACATGCCATTTAAACCAATTTAAAACCATTTTACCCAAATACCCCCAACTACCACTTCTACCCCAATTTTCAAAACTACCCCTTTAACTAAATCAGATTTGTTCCAATCCCCTCACCCACATGACCTCACACTTCTCTTACCTCATGTGTACACACCCCATTTCCATGCACATTAAACCTTCCCAAAATACCCCTTAGCCCCATGTGTGCCATGCATCTACTATAAAAGAAGACTCAAGACCCCATTTGGGGAGAGAATATCATCAAATAGAGAGAGAAAATTCTAGAGAAAAGTAGAGAGTTAGGTTAGAATAAATTAGGTAGAAATATTTGTAAATAGTTTTATTATTTTTATTTTTGTTAGATATTTGTGAGGTTAAATTTTGTAAGAGATTTAATTGAGTGACTATTTAATTGCAAATCACTTGGATGCTCAAATGGAGGGATGTAAATTTCAAATTGGAGGATTGCAGTCAATTAAATTCAAGAGATTGGTTTGATTGTTCTTCTCTTTTATCTTTTATATTAAATGCCTATTGATTATTTGATCATCATGTTTAATATCATGTTAGGCTAAATCCCCTTTCAAGGGGTGGGGGGAAACCCTTATTTCTTGTTATTTTAGTTTAGTTAGTTTGATTACTTGAAAATTCCCTTTAAATATTAATTTTTATCCCTCACCCTTAAATTTACGCCTCGAGAGAGGGTAAATGATTTTCGAGAGAAAATCGAAACTGTAGTTATAATACTCATTTTAGATTCGAACTATAGATAGGGGTTTCTTAAGTGGGGTATTATAACTTTAATTTCAACTCTAATTTATTTTCTAAGATTTACATAAATTTCAATTGATCGATCCTACCGTGTGATTAATTAAAAGGAGTGTAGATCTATTTTTCTAGAGTTGTGGGGTGTTAAACTTAATTTTCTAAAAGGTTACTATTAAGATTACATTTGCAACGAGAGTTGATTTGTAATTTTGATATTAATTTAGGAGATTTCAATTAATTAAATTAATTAGTTATAATAGCTAAAATTTGTGGTGTAATCCCACTCCTTGATTGTTCTCACAATTATTTACCTCACTTTATCTCTTATTTTAGTGTTATACTTTATTTTTCACTTTTATTCACTTTTTAGTTAGTTGTTTTCATCTCACATTTGAGTTTAGTGTTATTTCACCTCACCTCACCCAATTATTTTAATATTTGAAAAAGCTAAAAAAAAAATACAAAAAGCAAAAGCCCAAAAAGAAAATAAAAATTGAATTACATTTGAGTTTGTCTCTAGCTTACCCCCCTTGATGTGGATTGATATCATTACTTACCTCTACACTTGATATTGTTATATTTTGTAGGTAATTGAGGTTTTGATTAACTTGGCCTAAACAACCACACGCAGAAGTTTTAGTTATCATGACACTATATACAATGTGTTGCTTGCCCTCTTTCTTAAGTCTAGTGGGACACTCATTAACTCTGTGACCGTACCCCTCACACCCAAAACACTTATCTGACTCATCTCTCTTAGGCTTCTCAAACTTATCCTTAGAGGTGGGGTCAACTTTGTTGTTCTTGAATTTTTCAAATTTCTTGGCATCTTTTGATTGGTTTTGAAACTTAATAAATTTTTTAAATTTCTTTGCCAACAAAGAAACATCCTCAAAATCGGAATCGGAATCGGAATCCGAAACTTTAATTTCCTCCTTTATGGTTTTCAAAGCAATACCCTTTTTCTTTCTTAGGCACTTGCTTGGAGGTAATCATGTCGATTTCATAGGTTTGCAAGTCACGTACAATCTCTTCAAGTTTTGTCGACTCTAACTTATCCAAGGAGTTTAAAATAGTCACTTTCGTATCAAACCTACTAGGCAATGACCTAAGGATTTTCTTAATGACATGGTTGTCATGAATTTTCTCACCTAGGTTAAACGACAAGTTGACAATATTGGACAACCTAACATAAAACTCATCAAAAGTCTCACTCTCTAACATCCTAATGGTCTCAAACCGTGTAGTAAGATTTTGAAGATTTGACGCCCTAACCGTGCTAGTGCCCTCATGAGTGAGTGGAAAAATATCCCAAGCCTCTTTTGATGTTTCACAAGTAATAATTCTATTATATTCTTCCGGTGTGACATGTGAAGAAATAACGTGCAAACCCTTAGAATTATATTGTGAAGGTCTATATTTAGTTTCAGTCCATG
The DNA here is from genome assembly GCA_949130495.1 of Sambucus nigra. Taxonomy (NCBI): domain Eukaryota; kingdom Viridiplantae; phylum Streptophyta; class Magnoliopsida; order Dipsacales; family Adoxaceae; genus Sambucus; species Sambucus nigra. Next base: position 319,955,760 of record OX422209.1, on the reverse strand, counting down.
ACTCGACGGGCTTTAAATTAGTGACCTCGCCTAAAATAGTGACAGGGGGTGTCCAACCTTTCTCAAATGATAACCACACATGCTCATTTATAGATTTTAATGTACTTTTCATTCTCATCTTCCAATTGGTGTAATTAGTGCCATAAAAAATAGGAGTTCGAAAAAGCTTGTTATCTCCAAAATTCATCTTTGAAAACACTTGGGATAACAAAACAAATAAATTATGTTTTCTTGCTCTGATACCAATTTGAAAGAGTGGTCCTACACGAGTGTGTTTCAAATCAAACCAATTTTCACCAAAAATTATCCAACTTTTAATGTGCACCAACCCAAGTTGTGAAAAACCAATTTTTACTTTAAACCAATTTTATCTTGATTAATCCTAAACAAGCATCTAGTGATTAAAGCAAGTAAAGTAAAGTAAAGAATACTCATAACGCTGGATGTACGAGGAAAAACCCAAGACGGTAAAAAACCTCGAACGACCCAAGCCAGACAATCACTATGAATGTGGAATTACAACAAACAGACAAAAGACTCACTTAACGACTCGATCCCCATGGGTCTTGACGCTCTTATGATCTTCAACCACTCCTCTCACAGTGCCCATGCAGAAAGTCCTTCTTTCGCGATACATGTCCACAACACACGCGTCCATGTATGTCTCGGTGTCCACCAAATGGCTTTGATACATCTACAATGTCGAACAAGATGTCCTTCTCTTTTCTTCACCGCAAAACCTAGATGTTCAAGTATAGAATAAACCTTCTTGGTGCATCAAGATCACATAAACATATAGTAATGATAACTTGGATCTTTACAAACTCTAAGAATGTGTTCAATATTTGAAACCTTAGAAAAATCTGTGCAAAACTCATACTGGATCGAAAACTATTTTCCAGATTGCACTACACGTAAACTCTGACGAAACCACACTTTAAATAGGAAAAATTCACTGCCTCAAAAAATGTGCTGCTCGAATGAGATTGACCTGTTATTCGTGCGATATGTCTATCTCGTTCGAACGAGCAGAGATTTCATTTGAACGTCGTGCGTGTCAGATTGACTTTTTCTTTAAAATGTTTCTTCCAAAAGAGATCCAATTAAGTCAAACTCTATTTCGAGCTTGTCCGAATAAAACATAGTTTAAAGCATTTAAAACACTCTTTAAAACATTTTAAAACATTTTCCTTATAAAATTACATCCTTATCCTTTTATAAAAATTATTCCGAGCACCATTAATAATACGCATTCATACCTATGTGATCTCGGAATGCAATTAACTTGAAGACGAATAAACTTGAACCAATTAAACTTCAGCATGATTAATTCTTTGAAGCTTTGCCTCAACGTCTTCAATTTTTTCAGTACGTCAAAGACCAATTGGGACCGTGACAAAATAAAATCTCCTTATGACATATTACAAACACAATTTTGTTCACGGAATTAAGTCAAAACAATACAGGGACTCAATTGGAAATTTATGTCCTTACAACTTCTAGTTACTGATCAAGTAAAATTCCATACGCATCATCCACTTCCACACCCACCTCTTTAGTGTAGATCATGGATAATATAAAGGACCAAATCAAATTAAATCGAACGAGAGGTTTAACAAAGGATTGCTAAGATTCAAATGTTGATATGGAAGAATTAAAAACTCATTGGATCTGGAAAGAAAAAGAGTACCTTACATTAATGGAGGTGCAACTCTGCTTCAATGGAGGGGAAACTCTGCTCCAATGGAGGTTTCTTGATTTAAAGTTTTTTATATGGCTGGAGTTCTAAATGGTAGTGGGCAGATATGGGAGTTTTTTATAGGATCGTGCAGAGAGGTGGTTGGGGTACTATCCAATTTTTTTTTTTATGGATGACTGGAAATTCTAGGGCCAAAAGTGGTGCCAATTTACGTTTTCCTAACAATCATGAAACGTTTCTCAAAAAGTCACAGAAAGAAATTTACGATAACTAATAACGTGTCGTCTTTAAAAAAATCAGGACATTTTTTTTATATGTCGTATTACACTTCTCGAAATTATGTCGTCTTTATCTATTTTCCATGACACATTTTTATAACCTTTTGTCTTAATCTACTTTCCATGACACATTTTTACAAAGTGTCATAAAACATATGTCGTGGAAAACACTTTTTCTCGTAGTGCATGGATATTCTAATAGGTGTGCATGTGAGTGTAAAGTGAAGTGAAGTGTAAGTGTGTGAAGTTTACATAAAAGTGTGTGAAGTGTATAAGTGAATGAAAAGTGATATATACATGAGAGATATATAGAAAAAGGTAAATAGAGGAGAAAAGGGAACATACAGGTAGATGCATACGCACACATGCAAAAAAGAATAATGCCCATGCAAAAATAGAATCTATTCCTCTTAAAATTGTCCCCAGCAAAATCGCCACTGTGGCCATCCTGAGGATTTTCTGGGGGTCCGAGGGGTATTTCTAGAGGTGGATCCCTCCTTCCTTCCCCCTTTTTTTCGGCGTGCATGTGGGATGGCATCCTTTATCGAGGCGCTCAACCCTCATTGACGCGGGGTGATATGTAGAGATAGAGTAGCTAGCCTATTTTGCACAAAACATTCAAAAGAGATGTTGCCACCTTGTGAGAACATCATCAAGGACAATACTGACGCTTATGTAACCAAATAGTTCAAGGGTCTGGGGACTAAGTTACATAATGGAAGGTGTTAGGAACCCGTCCCGCCCTTTCAGTCTCTCATGGGCATGTGTTAATATTCTCCTATTGAACTCTGTGATGTGTATGCTTATGTGCATAATATAAATGGAGGACATAATCGCTTGACTCGCATCATGGATAAAGGCGGAGAGAGGTCATCCTTAGGAGTGTTCCCCAAATAGTAATTAAAAATAGGATGTAAGTGTTTGTCGATTCACAAGTCGTGATAGAAGAACGATTGCGTGTATGAAATAAGACACAAGCAATCAATCATATAAAATATATATCAAGAACATATAATAAGGAAAAAAATAACAAATGTATGTGGGAGGAATCGAGTATATGGATTTACCCAATACGCTTACGTAACCCAAAGAAGTGTCAAGGTCCACATAGTTCGAAGACAGTACAAGGTGGGGTTTAACCCATAAGTCCGATCGGCGACTTTATTTATCTGTGTGTATGTAGAAAAAGGTGTTTTAGTGTGAGAAAATGTGATGAGAATTCTCCGTTTGGAATTTCAAAGCGAGTCCACTTTTTCGTTTTTCTGTAAAAATAAATTATGTGCGAATATTAATAATAAAAAGTTTGAAATTATGATATGTGATGTAATGAAGTAAAGTACTAAATTGAAAATCATGTAACTAATACAAAAATAAGAGAATTTAAAGACAAAGGGCAAGAATTAGACTTCCTTATGAAGACTTGAAGTGGATCTTAACTATAAATGTGTTGATCTCATGATATGATGATGGTGGTTTGAGGACATGGGTGAGAATTTATTAAAAAAAGTATGAAAAGGATGGAAGGAATGTGAGAAATTGTCTTTAAAGGGGGACCAACTCTGAATTCAAGAGAATTTTCTTTGAATTACTGAGAGGGATGTTCAGGGGGCTTTTCAAAGTGAGGTCATGGCTTCTATTTATAATGCTCAGGGGGTGTAGATCGGCATGGTCCTAGACTTACCTATCGTTATTGAACCCTATACACACCGCTGATAGGTAGGGTCCTGGGGGTTCCATTCAGCAATTAAAGGTAGGTTTTTTGAAAAAGGCCGTAAAACATGAATCGTAAGTCAAAATCATGCACGAGAGAGGCCATTGGAGAGGGTATTTAAAGAATTTTAAGAATACATTGAGACACTCCCAGGTTTAGGAGTTGACCGAATTCAAATGAGACTTAAAAGTGCCCATTGGTCACAAGATAAAAAAATCTCAAAGGAAAATAAATCGTTCGTCCAAACCATAAGGTCGATTCGTGCACAGGATGGCCCCTTGGAAAGATTATTCAGTTCTCTTCAAGATTTCATTCAGCTTTGTTCAGCTCGGAGAATTAACGTAGGTCAGATGGGTTTGAATATTCGTTATGCTTCATTCATGATAGAGAGTTAAAAGGAGTGAAACGATGCCCGAGAGTGCCCGGTAGCCTCTAAATCAATTTTTAGGATAAAATGGATCATTTGGCCGGACCATAAGGTTGATTCTCACATGGGGTAGACTGTTGGAAAGGGGATTCATAACCCTTTAAATATTTATGAGATTTTTCTCTAGCAAGGAAGTTGATCGGATTCCAACAATGCCCAAGAGCACTCAGAAGCCTCTAGATCAGTTTTTGATAGTATAATGTGTTGTTCATCCAAATCGTAAGGCCAATTTATGCACGTTGTAGATAATAAAAAAGTGTATTCAGAAACATTCAAAGATTCATTGAGCTTTTACTCATAATAGAAAGTTAATCGAAGTCAAATAGGGTCCGAGAGCACTCGGTTACCTCTAGATCGGTACTCAGAATATGACTTAGGGTTTGCGGTGAACGAGTGAGTGCTAAGGACCTAAGGAGGTTCTTAGGGGGTCCTAGGATGGGGTGTCTATAAGGATCAAGAAATAATGGATACTTTTAAACATGTAAAGATCAATCTCCCTTTCCTTGATGCGATTAAGTAAATCCCATTTTATGGGAAGTTTTTGAAAGACTTGTATACCTTCGAAAGAAAGCACATTTCTTGAAAAAAGGTAGAGTTAACCCAATAAGTGAGCTCCATTTTCCAACACAAAATGATTCTTAAATTCAAGGAGCCTAATTGTCTAATAATTTCACGAGTGATTAGAAATTTCTATATTAATCCTGCCCTTCGTGATATTAGGGCTAGCGTGAACCTCCTACCCTATTCAGTTTATCCCTAGTTGGGCCTAGGATATTTATCCCAACCAAGATGAGAATCCAATTGGTTGTCGATGTCATAAAATTTCCTAAAGGTGTACTAGAATATATCCTTGTACAAATATACACTTTTGTGTTTTCGTTCGACTTTATTATTCTCAATACCCATCTCATTTCAATTTTAAACACTCAACCTCTCATCATCCGAGGGTGACCACTTTTCGTGACCACGAATACCTTAATTATTTAATGAATCTATCCTTTTGAAATATGACATTAGATGTCAATATTTTCAATGTGTCGCAAATCCCAAATGACGAGGATTAGTGTATCAAAGAAGTGAATTTTGTTGGGGAGGTGCTTGAGGAAAGTGAGCAAAATGTGAGGGAGGATATTAAATAGAGCACGATGGATGCATGTTTTTACATGTTGGGAGAGGTGGATGCTAGTGAGAAAGTATAAATAGGGAAATAATTCATCCCGATGGACAACTTGAGTATATTTGAAACAATAGCTCACGTAAAGTCGTCAATCCTCGTTGAAGAGAATTTTCCAAAGGGAACTAAGGATGTTGAGGTAGTTGTAAAAGTATGCACAAAATTACCAAATTTTAACTCTAATAATCCATGGCCTCAACTATCGAGTGTCTATCCGTGCGAGAAAACCAATCGCGGGTCCAACACCCTACAATTAGCAACAATAATGTGCATCATATCAACAAATTTAGAACCCGACATACATGCTAATCGATGGAGTTTACAAAGAAACATAGTTGTGAAAGTTTAAGGAGTAGATGTTCATCTAATCAATTATTTCCATGTCATATCCATTGATTTGTCATCGTACATCTCATGGAATAACCCCATTTACGGGGCTTCTTAGGTTCCCCAGGGCTTAATATTTTTTTATGTTAAAAAACCTCTGACATGTGAGGGGTTGTATCTTTTTTTGTGGGAATTTTACATGATTCATATAGAATATCATGCCCGCAAATTCCATGCCCCATCCTATTTTCATATGCAAGCAGGTATTTGAGGATAACAGGTCCCGAATCGATTCTCCCACTAGGGCAGAATCAATTCATTTTTATCCAACATTAGGGTCAAAATGACCCGAATCAATTTTCGAGTTTGGGCCAAATCGATTCGGCCATCAGATAATATAAAATTCGGGTCTTTTAGTTTCATTCCCCCTTATTGTTTAAAACTATCTTCTCTCAATACCTACGAACCCTTGCTCCTAAAATCTCTCTCTCTCTCTCTCTCTCCAAATTTCACTCCAATCTGAAGATTTTAATCCTCACAAGTATGATTCTCATCCTTTTTATTGGTTTTCAAATATTGATTTATGGTTTTAGGTTTTCATTCTAGGGTTGGGACAATTTTAATTTTTATGTTTCATCTTTGATTAAAATACCCTAGATGCTTAATTTATGCTATGATTCCTACAAATACAACTTTTTAATCAATGTATTGTTGTTGTTGTGATTTTTTGGGTTGTTTGGATGAATCAAAGGATCCCCCATCCATTTTTAAACACATTGCATATGATATGTTTGATCAAATTACCCAATGGGCTTATAGTGCAGAATTTTCACACACCTTGCACCATTATCTCGCACAAATGTAAAATCATCCTATCTTGGTTGCAGTGCACGTCGGTTACCATTAATCAACCAATTTTCTACACATTTCACTCTCATTCACATTTTGGCACTTATTTTCATGGCTACATTAATTCTTACATAACACTAATTGTGTTGTGTGCTAAATTATTGTCTTGAAGGTCTCAATGGCACGAAATCCCACCTTTAATGAAATCTTGGGTCGTAATGGTTTTAAAAATTTTCACTCAAAGGATGAGTACGATTGGTACCAGTACTATTTTAAATCAAGCCGCTTGATCATGGTGGAGAGACCACTTCATTTGGAAGAATTCCAAAACTCGGTTCGAGCAATTTTGAGAAAATTTTCATGGGAGGATCACTTCTCAAAAGGCGAGAAAGTGAATGAGGATTTTATATATTGGGTTTACTCCATTCGCATGTCCACACAGAATGGAACATATGAGGCTTATGTGTGAGGTCGAAGAATCCCCACCTCCACTACTATTTAGGAAAAGCACATGAGCGGGGTATATAATCCCACGAAAAACCATTTCCCAATTCAGAGAGCGCGCACAAGATTTCTAATGCAACTCTTATCGAGCATCTGGATCCCGAAAAGAGTTGGACATGAGACATATTTATAGAATCTCAAATTCTCGATGCCCACCACATCATTCACCTCATTATCATGAATTCCATTATTCCCACCAGGACCAAGATTATCCTCGCTAAAAACATGCACACTTTTTATATAATCTATTAGAGGAGGATGTTGTGATTAGAATTATCACCCTATATTAGGATCAGATGTTAGCTGTGGCATACGAAAAGCGGGGATCGACCATTCTCCCCATGCATCTATCATCTCAAGGATATGTCGAGACGTGGGGTATGAGGCCTTGGATAGTTACAAGATTCCTAATCCCCCACACTTTTAGGATATAAATCTACTGGAAAGTGCATGAGTGAGAATTATTAGGAAAGGAGAAAAAAGAGGATGATAGAGTGATGAGGTGGAGGACCCTGATGAAGATGAGGTAAAAGAGCAAGAAAATGAGGATGTCCCAACTGCAGAGGGGGATATTGATGCAATATGGAACGTGAGGATTCATATGAATGCTATCCAGGATGATTTTACATCTTTACGGGGTGATTATCGTCGTGACATCATTATGATCACTTGGCTCCCGATGGAGATGTATCATCATATGCGCAATGTCGACTCACTGATTCCTCCCTATTTCTATGATCCCTATGCACCACGTGATGCCGATACGCCTAAGCCCTCTGATGGTCATTAGTATTCCCCCCGTTCATTTTGTTATGTTCATATTTGGTTGGATTGGTTTTAGGATGTTAGTTGTGTAATTCTGGGTTGAGAGGATCTTTTTCATGTACTCATTTTGTTATAAAACCTTTGTATCACAACTCCTATTATATTAATGAAATAACTACATTTTATATCTTGTTGTCATTTATATATCTCCTACGTAATCTGGTTTTCTATATTGCTATTTTGGTACTAACATGTTTTGCGGGCGTGTTTTTGCTCTTATCGGGGATCTCTCCATTTTGTGTGACGATTTCTCATCTCTTTCCCATTTTTGTCCTTAGCAACATTGAGGACAATGCTTGTTTCAAGTTACAGGGTGTGATTTACTTTTGGCAACTGCGTCACATGTTTATATTAATTCGCATTATTAATTACAAAAATTCAAAAAATTCTTCTTTTTTTTCCTTCTTATGCGTTTAGCCTATGCCTCCAATGATTACTTGAAGATCGCCTTATCCAATTGTGTAGAAATGATGCATGTGCAAACGTTATAATTTATTATCCTTTAGTCCTTGTATTTTTAACATTTTAAAAAACTTCATAAATTAAAATGTGAAACCCATGGTCCGGTCCGTACACAAATACTTATTTATGGTTAAGTCTAAGGCTATTATAACTTGGTGATCATAATGTGCATGGTACACATTTACACAAGCGAGCTTCAAGACCTACCATCAAATGCGAGTGTTATACAATTACTCTACCACTTTCTTGAAAAATATATTTTTTTGATAATTTCATTATTCTTTCATTGATTTTTTATTAAATGAGTTATCATGAAAGCTGACACTCGAGCATATTTTCAATATTGTTGAGTCCTGGTAATAAAATGAAACCCTAGGAAAGGATCATAGTCCATTTTTTATATTGAACCCATATCGACCTTATACTCACCTACCTTATTTTCCTTTCTTAACCCCATCAATCCTAAATAAAGCTCTTCATTTCATACCCAAATCCCCTTACCAACTCCCCGTTAGAGTTTTAAACCTTACATACACATTTTGCACCTCGATTTGGGATTAAACCCGAAATTTATGATGTTTTTATGTGGATTACAATCAAGAGATGAATAAACTCAAAATAAAGAACTGAAAAACAAAAAGAAAAGTGAAATACAAAAAAAAAGAAAAAGAAAAATAGAATAAATAGTTCCGAAAAAGTGTGATTCCCTTGTTCACGTGAATGAATAAAACTTCATTGAATATTGTTCTTTTGAAACTTGAATTCCAATTTTGAAATAGATCACTCTTACCATTATCCCGATTGTTCTTTCCAAATCCCATTTCACCCGTAAACTAACCTTCGTTTCCAACCCCTAACCTAGCCCAAGTTACGTCCCTAAAAAGTTTTACTTGATCCTAGGGCGAAGTTCATTTGAAAGTCAAACATTTGCAATAATCCGTTAGAGTTTGTTTCACCTTAGTTAATGTACGATATCCTTTCATAAGATTGCACTTTTCACCTCTAAATATTGTTCTTCACTTATGGCTTGTGTGCGGCCTAGTTCCATTTAAAATTACTCCTTATGACCACTTGTCCTATGTGAATTACACCCCTTTTTTGGGTGCTTTCATTTGTTGAGTGTAATAACCAGAGAGGATTTGAGTCATGCATGCTTTACTGTTTGTATGGGTTATAAAAAGCTTTATTGAATCTAAATTATCACAAGTGTTGCTTATCTCATATTTCTAAGGTTTCATTTTTGTTAAAGTTTCTCTAATAATGTTAATAATTACGGACTTTTGTGTGAACCCTTGTTCACTTTGTTGATAAGTTATGTTATCATTGTTATTGTTGACCAATCGCATAAGATTTTGGGAAATCATGGTATAAGTTGACTTTAAGTTTGTGGGTAACATCCCTGAAAACCCTCACGAGACAAAACACATCCCCTAGGGGCACCAAGGGGTTTAACGGATTATTTCATATGCTAAATGAGATCGTTCGCTCGCAAAAATGGTTTTCATTTATCTAGTGCACTTTTCTCCTACTTTTTTGTTTCTTCGCGCTTGATTATATGGGACTAGTAATGTGTAAGTAAGGGTGTGTGATTACTTATATATATATATATATATATATATAATGCAAGGTTTAATCCATCTTTTATAGGTATTGGGAATGCTAGGCATGAAGTTCAATTGAATTCTGGGGAAGTTCCATCGATAATAATAATTTCGAAGGAATTTTAGTAATTTTAGCACTCAGGCTTAGGTCCTGAGATCTCACAAAAGTTGGAATTCATCGAGTTATCTTCGCATGGACAGTGAAGGTGCATGAATCCGACTCATAACAAAGAAGTTACGAAAGTTTCTAGGAAGTGAGGTGCATGAAAAGGCAAACCAACATATCTCACTTTTTCCCTTCAGGTGCAAATTAATTCTGGATTTGGGCCAAATCGATTCGATTTGGACCAGTACGAAGATTAAATGAGCCGAATCTATTCGACCCAAATGGGCAAATTGATTCGAGGCCCTATTTTTCCCTGTTACCGTTATTACAAATTTACCACTTTGGTAAGCGATTGTATAGAGTTTGGTTTACTCTTCATTTGAAAGGATAAAATGTTTTAGACAAGATTTTAAACATTAAACTCTCTTACTCTCTCTCCTAGGTTAAAGAGTGAAATCTTAATTTCTCTCTCTTGCTTTCCATTTAATATACAAGAATTTTTGGTTGAATTTAATTACACTCTTATTCAATCTCACTTTGATTGGTTTTATTGCTAGCACTTGCATTTTTAAGCTTGCTTTAGTTGGTGTCTTTATTTGTTGACGAGTTTTCCATTTATGAGGTTTACTTGCATAGTATGCTTTGTTTTCGATATGAGTGTCTAGTCTTATAGGTTAGGGATTATAAACCCAATATGGATGATTGACTTTCATAGTTAGGGTTTGATTTATATTTACTCTAATAGAACTCATGCGTTGGTATTGGAGTATACTAGTTTCTTAACTTCCCTTGATTTTCAAGGGCAGTGTTTGAAGCTTTACTACAACCCCAACCCATTTGGAACCATTATTAATTAACCCCCAATCATCCATTGATGAATTTGGTCTCTACATGGGTGATGTTCAGACTTAATGAATTATGATCAATTAGAATAAATTTGAAATGAATCATGTCATCTGCTTAGCAAATCCAAGATGGGAGAATGATCACTAATCCCTTTTTCTCCATTTTAAATCATACGCTCCTAGTTTGTTTCGTCATAGCAATTGTCTTTTACTAATTCACATTTACTTTAACGTATGCTAGGATAGTTGTTAGCTGTAGTACACAACTCCCAACTATCATAACCTTTTACATTTTCATTTTTTGACGTATAACAACCATCTTATAACCCAATTTTCGTCTTATAGGTGAGTTCAGTCCCTGTGAAATACTATTCCAACCTTGCCCGGTTATTACTTATTGCGATTGATTTTCACTTGAAACAAAAACTATTTTTAGATCATCATCATGCAAGATTTGAATTTTATTCATTGTTTTGTGAATCACTACTTCAAGTAATCAAATATGGTTGAAAATTGTATGGCTAATGAAGGAGCTACTTTGAAATCATTCAAAATATATGATAACTATAAAAAAAATTTGAAATTGGAAAAGGGTGGGTCAAAGTTGGATGAAGTTTATTTAAGGTACATTAAAAAAATCAAATAGAATTTTTTTAGTTTAGTTTAGTTTCTTGCTTTCATTCATTGTAACGGGCTTGAGATAAATCGCTAAATTGTATTCATGTTCCTCCTTGGAAAATTGGATACTCAAAGGATTAGATTTCTAGTTTAGTTTATCTTGCTTTGTTCCAGTTTTCATTTAGCTTGTATTTGCAACTTTGGAGAGGCTTTTATCCTTTAATAAATAAATTTACGTGGGTACAATTCCCTTCCAAAAAAAAATACCAAGAGCCTCTACCTTAGAAGTCCTAGCTCCAACTTAAAGATTAGAAACATATAGCTTTGAGTTATCTGAAGAATTAGATGGGTTTTCAAAAGAAAGTAACAAAATAATATCCTAAGGGATATGAATGAGAGCATTATCTATTTAAAAAAAATATTCAAATCATATTGTTAAGTTAAACATACAACTTGAGGATTATATCATATTAAATAAATAAATAAATAAGGAACAACAATTTCCTGAATTAACTTACTTTAGATTTTTTTTTCAAAATAGTGAACCTATAATAAAAGATACTTTATAGCACAATGATATAAATGGATTAAAGTAAAATATAAATAGAAAAAAACATTATATTTCATCGTATGAAAAACAAAGACTAATTATTGAAACACTTAGAAAGATAAATGAAAAGGTCAAAACATTGGATTAATTTTAACTTGGATTAAGACTTATGCATATTCATGTGATTCTCAAAATTTAGATATTACATAGAGATCTAATGGGATAAGATATAAGAGATTTTTCAATCACATAAGTCTAGAAACTGAATTCCTAAAAAATATCATTCACATATGTTAAGTTCAAAACTTATCTAATATAGATAAGTAAATCAGCATCCAAATATCTCTTAGATTGAATTCCGACCATATTGGCGTGTATTGAATAAATTTCTATTGTATGGATATGTGAAAAAAGAAAAAACGTATACGATTTTAACACTATAGTCAAAACTAGACTAATATGGTGTATTTTATTAAAATTAAATTTATTGTAAATTTATTCTATTCCAAAAGAAACATTTACGATCATCTCTGAAGTCATAAATCATTATCTCCTAATATCCTTTCATGTCTGGGAAATACCAAAAGAAGATAGCAATCTAATCATTTGTCTCCTTAGAATAACATACTATGAGTGATGATGCTAGAATTTGCACCACCAGGTAAGGTGTTTTCAAGCTCAATCTAAGAACAACAATGGCAGCATAGTTACCTAAAAGGTAGGAGAATGAGATGAGGAGAAGAGGAGAGAACACCAGAATATAAGTGGTTCAGCCTAAATTGGCATACGTCCACTGTGTGTGTGAATAACCTCACTGTAATAAGGCACTGATGGTCATGGATACAATCTCTCAATATTTCTCTCTCTACTGTGTATCTAGACAGAGTTTCAACTAGGGTTGTATATATGGATCCTTTGCAAGGTAGAGGATGACCTCTATATATAGTACCTAGGGGGTGTAATGTACCCCCTATGCATGTAATGTGCATGCGTGTGATTGCCTCACCAATATGGGAAAGCCATCTGTCACTGTCACATGTAGAGAATGATGATGCAATATTCTCCCCACGTGTGGGGAATAATCTTGTTATAACTGATTTGTATCCACGTGCCCTTATCCAAATGTCAGCAGATGCTCGACTATCGCGCCTGGTGTATGACCTCGGCCTGGGAGAGGCCGAGGTTGGTAAGTCTCAGAGGTGACCATGGAGGTCTCGGCTTAATCATGGCCGAGACAATGGACAAGGTCGGCCTGAGCCGAGGTTGAGCTGGCGTGTTTGGAGCATCGACTAATGTCTTGATGAGGTTGTTGGTGGCTTCTTGCAAGCTCGGCCTATGTCTGGACGAGGTTGCCATTCCAAGGTATACGAGAATGATGCTGATCCTTGTGATGCATGCGATGTCCCTTCGAGAGGCTGGTGGTAGTGTCGACCTGGGCTGACCTTGCTATGGTCGAGTGCTCATGCCGCATGCCCAAGGCTTCTCCAATGCCGGCCACAATCTCGGCCGAGGTTGGTGTCTTCGAGCCGAGGTCACACTTGGGGCATATCAATCACCCCCCAGCCCTTAGTGACATGCGAAAGCAGGTGACTGTGGGATTTGCACATCTTCGAGGCCTTTCCAATATGAGCCAGTATTTGTTTCACACTTGTCCAGTGTTGTATGGCTTGCTTGGCAAGCGTGTGTTGTCAGCCGCCCTTTGGGGCTCCCAAGGCAATGATGGGCCTTGGGAATCACACCTGTATATTTAAGGGTTTTGAACCCTCATTTTTCCCTCCATCCTCAATTCTCTTTCTCCTGCACGATTTGCATTCCAAGTGTTTCTCTCTCTAAAGGCATTCTCTTCACGATTCCACTGCAGAGGTCTTTGGTGGGGATTTTCTCGAGTTTTCTTCGTTTCCTTCCACTACTTCTTCCTCAGATACTCTCTGCCCTCCTTTTCCCTGTTTTTCCCTGTTTTTTGTGTTTTTCGGCGAGTTTAGGGATTTTCAGGCGAGAACTTCATACTTTCAGGCGAACTGCATTTGCCTTAGGTTTCTTGGTTTGATATTCAAATTGCCTTACTTCATTAGTCAATCTTGTTTGTAGTTTAGGAAGTCTCCCAAGTGTAGTGTCTGCCTCTGATGCTCAGAACCCTATACCAACTTCTTAAGGAGTTCCCCTCCCTTAGGGAGAAGACTTTAGAAAAAATCAGACAAATAGAAAGTGCACAGGAGGAGGCTCGTAGGTCACAAGATTTCCCTATTAGACCCATCTTCCCACCACCCCTAAAGGTGATATATCCTGACCCCTCAGAGTCTTTCAACCAGGCAGAGGTTCCTGTCGATCCTATACCAATGTCTGAGTCTGAGTCTTCCACCTCAGACCCCATGTCTATGGATTCCTTTCAGGAGGCCATGGACTTCTCAATTCGAGAAGATCAGGCCCCTGATCAGGCCGAGGTCTCCAGTCGGGTCTCATCTCATAACAACTCAAGCGCCTCAGCCTCTTCCTCAGAGGTTGAGATCGTTAAGCCGAGTGTGGCCATTCCACCACCACTTGACGCCATTCCTCTGTCGGCCTTCACCGGTGCCAAGTTCGCTCAGAGGTTCCCGGGTAACCCATCCACATCTGCTCCGGCCGACGTTGAGCTAGATAATGATGACATTGAGAGTGATGTCGATGTCTCTGAGGTGGCCGAGATCGAGAGTACTGTAACTGAGGTAGACCTCCTTTGCTTCAGATATCTGTACTCCATTAGTCCCTCCATAAAGCTCAGAAGACCTCTGAGGGAATAGAGGGCTTTTCATGGCCGAGACGGCGAAATCTGCTTGTACGAAAAGATGTTCAAGTTGGGGTTTCGTCTACCCATCCATCCCATTATCAAATCTATCCTTGCCTATATCAATTTGGCCCCCTCTTAACAATCCCCTAATGCCTGGAGGGTCATAATAGGGGCCATAGTCTTATGGAAGGTTGTCCACCACTCAGACCTCCTAGTTCAGGTCTTTGTAGGTTACTATGTCCCTTCCTCAGCCAAAAATCATCCGAGCTACTATCATTTTGTAGCTCGGAAGCCTAAAAAAAAGATGCTTCAAATAACTCAGACTTCCAACCATAATTGGAAGCCACGGTACGTTTTTGCTTCTGGACCATGGGAATTTGGTCCATGTGTTCCCTCGTCCATTCTGGAGCCGAGGATGCCCCTTAGGTGGGGTAAGGTCACAATGTCTACGGGGGCTGACCCTCGCCTGAGCCCACAAAACCTTCATAAGGTGAAAGCCCTTCAAGATCAGGGGGTACATGGTCTGTTCGTTAGGTTCGAACACTTGATGAACCCCCACTTCCTCTCTGAGATAGGTCTGGGTGGAAGTCCTCTTTCCGAGCTTGGTAAGCTCTTTCTATTTGAAGTTGAACCTCTGAGTTTACTTTTCTCTGATCTTCTAA
Organism: Sambucus nigra; assembly: GCA_949130495.1. Lineage (NCBI taxonomy): Eukaryota > Viridiplantae > Streptophyta > Magnoliopsida > Dipsacales > Adoxaceae > Sambucus > Sambucus nigra. Next base: position 319,940,358 of record OX422209.1, on the reverse strand, counting down.
CTCAGATCTATTAATTTTGCAGAGCGTCCACAGGATATCTCAGATGAACTTTGGGAAATGGCTTCTCCTAGCTTGACGAGACTTGCAAAGAAGGCAGGCCTTAATGATCCTCCCCCAGCTCCCTCTTCCTTAAAGCCCTAAGCCACAAATAAGAGGGCTTCAACTGATCATGCCCCTGAGGATCAGAGGCAGAAGAAAAAGAGTGCTGATACTGCCATCCCCATCTCTTTAGAAGACGCCCTGTCGGCTCGTCTAGAGCAGTTGAAGATCACTGATAGCATCGTTGGCCATAGTCTGCAGACCCTAGATGCCTTCGGCTCCACAATGACCGAGGCTGACAAGCATTTCTTCCGGTCACTTGATACTCCTTTGCTGGTTGAGTTCGGCATCCACATATCCATTCAAGTATGACCTCATATTTCTTTGTAATTTCTAAGTGTAACCTTTGATTTGACTTTGACTCATTTATTATCACAAAATCTGCAGGGACTAGAAGTTATGCACCACCTCTCCAATTGGACTCTGAGGAAGTCGCCCCTCATCCAGAAGGGTCAAGAGGATGAGAAGGTCCAGAGTTCTTTGAACGCAGAAATTGACCGGCTGAAGTCTGAGTTGGTTGAGTCTGACAAGAAGGTGAAGGGGTTGGAGAAGGAGGTCTCTCGGTTTAACAAGGACCATGCTGCGGCTCTGAATGCCAAGGATGATGTTCTGCAGCAGAAGGTCAGCTCGGCCGTGAAGGCAGCCCTTGATGATGCCTCAGAGGGGATAATAGCCGAGTACAAAAGCTCTGATGAGTTTATGGGTTTTGGCTTTGAATACCTCGAGAGAGGTATCAAGGCTACTACCAAGTGGGTGGCTGTCAAGGAGAAGGAGGCTGGCACTTTGAAAGCCTTTGACTTTATAGGTCTTGGCTTTGCTAATCCTCAGCTTGCCCAGGCCCTTCAGGAGGTTGAGGAGGAGGCTGCCGCGCCTGCCGAGACTGCTACGTTGGACGGCACAGAGGTTGGAGGGGCAGACCACCATGATGACGTTGCCGAGGTGACCAACGTCGTCCAGCTTAACCAAACCGAAGGCACCAACATTCCTCCCTCAAACCCCTAAATATTATCTCTGAATATTTTTGTAGCCCCTGAAATTGTAATCCTTGAACATTTATAATTTCTGAATGAACATGGCTCTTACTTTTCCATTCTTTGTAACCTCTGAATATTTATGATCTCTGAATGTGTTATTCTCTGAATGTGTTATTCTATGAAGAGGACCATCTTCTTTTGTTGTATGTATGTCGTAATGTTTTTGCTCTAAAGCTTATGCAATGGTGTTTGCTTAAACCAAATTAGTCGTCTGAGCTCAGACCTCATCACCATTGAATGGTGTATGAAGGTCTGAGGTCGCCACCTAAGATGTCCTCATAATCTCACCAAATTAATGATGTTAAGGGTCTGAGGTCATCCCATTATGGTGTCTGAGCTCAGACCTCGTCACCACTGAATGGTTATGAAGGTCTGAGGTTGCCACTTAAGATGTCCTCATAATCTCACCAAATTAATGATGTTAAGGGTCTGAGGTCATCCCATTATGGTGTCTGAGCTCAGACCTCGTCACCGTCGAATGGTTATGAAGGTCTGAGGTCATCACCTAAGATGTTACCCCCATAATTAATCTCACCAAATTAATGATGTTAAGGGTCTGAGGTCATCTCATTATGGTGTCTGAGCTAAGACCTCGCCACCATCGAATGGTGTTATGAAGGTCTGAGGTCATCACCTAAGATGTTACACCCATAATTAATCTCACAAAATTAATGATGTTAAGGGTCTGAGGTCATCTCATTACGGTGTCTGAGCTTAGACCTCGTCACCATCGAATGGTGTTATGAAGGTCTGAGGTCATCACCTAAGATGTTACCCCCATAATTAATCTCACCAAATTAATGATGTTAAGGGTCTGAGGTCATCTCATTATGGTGTCTGAGCTCAGACCTCGTCACCACTGAATGGTGTTATGAAGGTATGAGGTCATCACCTAAGATGTTACCCCCATAATTAATCTCACCAAATTAATGATGTTAAGGGTCTGAGGTCATCTCATTATGGTGTTTGAGCTCAGACCTCGTCACCATCGAATGGTGTTATGAAGGTCTGAGGTCATCACCTAAGATGTTACCCCCATAATTAATCTCACCAAATTAATGATGTTAAGGGTCTGAGGTCATCTCATTACGGTGTCTGAGCTCAGACCTCGTCACCATCGAATGGTGTTATGAAGGTCTGAGGTCATCACCTAAGATGTTACCCCCATAATTAATCTCACCAAATTAATGATGTTAAGGGTCTGAGGTCATCTCATTACGGTGTTTGAGCTCAGACCTCGTCACCACTGAATGGTGTTATGAAGGTATGAGGTCATCACCTAAGATGTTACCCCCATAATTAATCTCACGAAATTAATGAGGGTCTGAGGTCATCTCATTACGGTGTCTGAGCTCAGACCTCGTCACCACTGAATGGTGTTATGAAGGTCTGAGGTCATCACCTAAGATGTTACCCCCATAATTAATCTCACGAAATTAATGAGGGTCTGAGGTCATCTCATTACGGTGTCTGAGCTCAGACCTCGTCATCACTGAATGGTGTTATGAAGGTCTGAGGTCTTCACCTAAGATGTTATCCCCATAATTAATGACAAGTGCAAAATGAAGCAAGTACCACCATGGGAACTGGTCTTTTATTAATAACCTCTTCATGACAAGATGGTACATTTACACAACTTTATGCAACATTATATGTAATACTTCTTTAGGTGATCAGCATTCCATGGATTAGCGAAAGGTTCTCCTTCTAGACTTTCTAGCCTGTAAGTGCCAGGCACAACCTCTTCTGTCACTTTGTAGGGACCGTGCCAGTTTGGGTGGAGTTTGTTTGCTTTCTATAAGGTCTTCTTTAGCACTAGATCTCCCACTTCAATGGGTCTTGACTTCACCCTCTGATTGTAGAACTTCGCTGCCCTCTGTTGGTAGGCTGCTTGCCTGACCTCCGCGTCCTCTCTTCTTTCTTCAATAAGATCTAGGTCTAGCCTCCTTTATTCCCCATTATTATCTGGTTTATAGGTCTGAATCCTATGAGTTGGGAGTCCTACTTCCGTTAGTATGACGGCCTCTGAGCCATGTGCCAACATGAACGGGGTTTCTCCTATCGGTGTCCTTGTCGTGGTTCTGTAGGCCCATAACACAGCGTAGATCTCTTCAGTCCATCTTCCCTTCACATCTTCTAACCTCTTCTTGATTACCTCAAGAATTGTTCTATTTGTGACCTCGGTCTGACCGTTTGCCTGAGGTCATCCAGGAGATAAGAAGAACTGTTTTATTCCCACTCTTAGGCAATACTTTTCTAAAGAGGAGTTCTTGAACTGGGTTCCATTGTCCGAGATGAGAATGTTTGGGAGGCCGTATCTGCATATGATATTCCTCCAAATAAACTGGAAGGTCTTCTGCTCTGTGATCGTTATCATTGGCTCTGCCTCCACCCACTTTGAAAAGTAGTCGATGGCAACTATCAAGAATCTATAATTGTTGGCCGTTCTTGGCAGGGGTCCTACTAAGTCAATTCCCCATATTGTAAATGGCCATGGAGAAGTGATTGACATCATAGGCTGATGAGGTTGATGAGGGATGGCGGCGAACCTCTGACATTTATCACATTTCCTCACATAGGCTGCAGCGTCCTTGGACAGGGTTGGCCACCAGTACCCTTAGATGATGATTCTTTTGGCCAAGGGTCTTCCCCTTATGTGTCTAGAGAAAGAGCCCTCATGGACTTCCTATAAAACCCGGGGAACTTTCGTGGAGTGCACACATCTGAGGAGAGGTAGCAGGAATCCTTTCTTGTACAGGACGTCTCCTACTACCGAGAACTTGGCAGCCTTATATCTCAATTTCCGCCTTTCTAACTTGGATTCAGGTAGCTCTCCCTCTCTGATATATCTGAAGAGGGGGTCCATCCATGAGTCTCCTAAGTTCAAATTATGACAAAGGTTATATACCTCTTCTTGCTCAATGGTTGCCTTCCCCAAGACCTCGATCGAAATGGTCCTTCTAACATCTGTCTTCATTGCTGAGGCCAACCTCGCCAATGCATCTGCGTGGCTGTTACTTTGTCGAGGCACTCTCTTCAGTCTTGCCTCTTCAAAATGTTCTAACATCGTTCTCACCCTTTTTAGATATTTGGCCATCCTTTCATCTCTGGCCTCATAGATTCCAACCACTTGATTGACAACTAACCTTGAGTCGTTGTGGAGTAGGAGTCGCTTTACGCGAAGAGTCTTTGCCAATGAGAGACCTGCTAACATGGCCTCATACTCGGACTCATTGTTAGAAGCTTGGAAGTTGAATCTCAAAGAGTATTCAATGTTGGCACCATCTAGAGCTCAGAGTATCAACCCCGCACCACTTCCATTATCGCAGGAAGATCCATCAATGAAGAGGCTCCATATATCAGTATCTGATGAGAAGGCCCCTTCTGTCATGATTCCTTTTTTGAAGAGGTACCGATCTTGCTCGTTCTCTGCAACTCGGTTCCTGGCCCCGTTGGATGCGATCTCTTCCTGATCTTGGAAGATGTTTGGTGTCGTATCTTCTGAATTTCGAAAGACACCACGGTTTTCAACACCCTTTAGGCTATTTTCTGCCTCGGCCTCTTCCCATGTGAACTCAGCGACAAAGTCTGCGAGGTCTTGCCCCTTGACGGTCGTCCTAGGTTGGTAGGTAAGATCGTACTCCCCCAACTCAATGGCCCATATCATCAATCGCCCGGACTTCTCAGGTTTGTGTAGGACCTGTCTTAGTGGGGAGTCAGTGAGGATAACCATGGAGTGGGCTTGGAAGTAAGGCTTCATCTTCCTCGAAGCATGTATCAAGGCGTAAGCTAGCTTTTCCATGCGAGGGTAATTTTGTTCGGCCCCTTGAAGGGCCTTACTGTTGAAATATACATGCCTTTGGATTTCAGCGTCTTCCCGTATTATGGCCGCGCTGATGGCTGATTCGGAGACTGCCAGATACACGTACAGTTTCTCCTCTGCTACAGGCTGAGACAGTAATAAGGGATACCCTAAATAAGACTTGAGATGGTTGAAGGATTTTTCACACTCTTCGTCCCATTGGAAGGCCTTTCTCTGCACCTTAAAGAATGGAAGGCACTTATCTGTTGCCCTAGAAACAAACCTGTTAAGGGCAGCCACTCTCCTCGTAAGTCTTTGAACATCTTTGATACTCCTCGGTGTCTTCATGTCAAGTAAAGCCTTGATTTTTTCAGGGTTCGCTTTGATCCCTCTCTGGTTGACGATAAATCCTAGGAACTTCCCAGCTCCTACTCCGAAGACACACTTTGCGGGGTTGAGTTTAATTCTGTATGAGTCCATAATGTCGAAGGTCTTCTCGAGATCCGTTACATGAGTGCAAGCCTTCAAGCTCTTTGTTAGCATATCATCTACATAAACCTCCATAGTCTTACCTATTTGCTCTTCGAACATCTTATTAATAAGACATTGGTATGTTGCCCCTGCATTTTTCAGGCCGAAGGGCATCACTTTGTAGCAGTACGTCCCTTTGTCGGTAATGAAGGTTGCCTTCTCTGAGTATTCAGCATTCATGAAGATCTGGTTGTAACCTGAAAACGCGTCCATGAAGCTCATGAGCTCGTGCTCCGCCGTAGCATCCACAATCTGATCTATCCGAGGTAAGGGGTAGCTGTCTTTTGGACAAGATCTATTAAGGTCAGTGAAATCAACACACATTCTCCACTTCCTATTGGCCTTGGGCACGATGACTGCATTTGATAACCATTCCGGATATGTGACTTCTCTTATAAACTCAGCCTCTTCCAATTTTTTGACCTCTTCTCTGATGACATCGTACTTCTCCCTGGAATAGACTCTTCGTCTCTCTTTGATTGGCCTGGCTTCTTTGGTCACGTTGAGCTTGTGACTCATAACTTCAGGGTCGATGCTGGGCATATCGGCGTGACTCCATGCGAAGACACTCTGTCTCCTCCTGAGGAAGTTTATCAGCTCTTCCTTGATTTCTGCCTTTAGGTCTTTACCGACCTGGACGGTTTTTTCTGGCTCATCCTCATTGAGGACGATGTATTTTACCTCTTCCGCGGACTCTCCCTTCTTCAACTTTGTCTCATCTCTTAGGATCAAGCGTATCAATGCTATAAGTGGTGGTTTCCCTCTTATGGGTCTCTCTCTCTTCGGCCGAGTTGAAGTAACATTCTCGCGCTGTGGTCTGGTCACCTTGTACTTCCCCTACCCCATAGGGATTCGGGAATTTTATCATCTGATGGACCGTCGATGGCACAACTTCAAACTCTTTAAGGGCCACCCTTCCTATGATCAGGTTATAGGCCGAAAATACGTTCTCGTCCATGACGAAAAAATTTATCTTCTTGGTCAGCCTCTTAGGCCACTCACCTCCCATCCGTACATCCATCTCATATATGCCCAGGGGGTGATCCTTTTCGCCACTGAAGCCTATCAATGGGTGGTGATAGGGTACCAGTCTTTCTCTGCTAAGACCTAAGTTCTTGAAGCAAGGCCAAAACATCACGTCCGCCGAGCTCCCCCCGTCTACGAGGATCCTATGCACCTCACACTCATGCACCCTTGTTGTTATGACCAGAGGGTCATCATGGGGGGGGGGGGGGGCTAAGATACCCTTGAAGTCGAGTCTGGAGAACCCAACTACGAGGGTGTCCATGTCTACTTTCTTCCTCTTCTGCACTGTATCGAAAGATGTTAGATTCACAACTTCAAGCTTGGCCACTGACCTGGCCTCTGCTATGTGAGCCTTCCTATCAGCTACTTCAGAGCGACCTCCTGCAAATCCTCCGCATATGGTGTCAACACCAAACGAGGTCATACCAACCCTCTTCACCGGTGTGTTGTCATCTTTCCGTGGAAGATCCGGATCGTCTTCATCATCACCTTATGAATCATCATCTCTTATGGATGGTACATTGTCACGGCATCTGTCATTTATCCTTTTCTTAGGGTCATCTCTTCCACCCTTAGGAGCTTTACCATCCACATACTTCCTCAATTTTCCAGATTTTAGCATCTTTTCAATCTCATCCTTCAGGGCGAAGCATCTGTCCGTGACATGGCCATGATCCTGGTGGAACTCGCACCATAGGTTTTTGTTCCTCTTATGTGGTGGGGCTTTCAGTTTCTCTGGCCATCTCAGAGTCCTGTCATTATTAATCTCATTGAGGATGTGCTCGCAGCTCACAGTCAGAGGAGTATAGTGAGCAAACTTGTCATCACCCGACCTCTTCTTCCCATCTTTCTTATTTTGGGACTTTCCACTGCCACCTCGGTCCTCATCCTCATACTTGGGGGCCATTGCCTCTTCCGGATTCATTGCTTTCCCTGCGGTTGCCAGGAGCTCTGCCATAGACCTAGGAGGGTCTTCCGCGAGTTTCCACAACAGCTTCCCTTTCTGTAGACCCCCTATGAGGGCGGTCATGGCTATGTTCTCTTCATAATCTTCGACCTCCAACTTCTCTTTTTTGAATCTTGCTATGTAGTCTCTTAGGCTCTCATCCTTGCCCTGTTTGACATACAGCAGGTGAGTAGTTTTCTTTTGAGGTCTCACCCCAAAGCAGAAGTTATGGATGAATCGTTCAGCCAAGACTTTGAAGTTCTCAATTGAGTTCTTCGGAAGAGAGGTGAACCAAATGTGCGCAGCCCCTGTTAAGGTCCCAGAGAAGGCCCTACACTTCATCTCATCGGGTATCGAGTAGATGTCTGCTGCCTACTGGTACATCTCGATGTGATGTACAGGGTTAGTTCTGCCATCATACTTGGGAGACACTGTAGGAGGCTTGAACTTAGCTGGGGTTGGGAAGCCCACTATCCTAGCCACAAATGGAGAGCCCTCTGAGTAACCCCTTTGTAATGGGTCCCTACTTTTAATGAGGTCTCCTATCTTCTCCTCAAGGTGCTGGATAGAGTCATTCCACGGTCTTTTGCCTTCGACCTGGCCGAGGTTGTCCCCAGCCACCTCCACGGGATGGACCGAGGGTTCCCCTGTCGCGGCACGTCGGCTGTTGACCTCTTCCTATTCCTTGCCTCTTCTTTCACAGTGTCGGCCTTGATCTGGCCGACCCTGCCTGATCCCTCTCTGAGAGCCTGCTGTGCTCCTTGATCTCGACAATCTCTGTCTCAGGTCATTTACCGGGCCCAATATCTTAAAGGCTGACCCTCTGCTCAACCTATCAAAGGCTGACCCTCTTTGTTATGCCTCTTCACCTCTTCGGACGACACAACCTTGACTTTGCCGAAGAGGTCGTACAGTGTTATTTAACACCTCATATGGCTCCCAGCAGTCTTTCGGGGCTTCTTCCGCCTCTAGATCGTCATACTTATCCTCTGGGCAAGGGTATTCTTGCCTCCCCAGGCGCAAGCGCCTAGGGTCAGCAACATCCTTTCTCCGCTGGGGTGTAGGTTGGTCCTTTATTGGTGCCTGGGGTGGTCCCCTAGCGTCAGGATGAGGCTGAACAGCCGCCAGAGTGATCATATCCAGTGAGACTCCAGGTGACCTCATCATAGTTTGGCTGAGCTGTGCAAATTTTTCCTGCATAGCTTGTTGTGTTGCAGCTAAAGACCTCAAGGCTGAAGCTACCTCTGCCATTTCGGACTGGGGCGGCGCCTGACTGGAACTAGGCCCTCCACCCCTAGGTGGCGGAAGAGGCGGTGTTAATTCTGGTGCCATATGTTAACACTATAGAGCTTGAGTAGAAGATGAGCTTAATACCTCAAAGGACCTCTTTCAATGGTGAAGCAGCTCCACGCAAGGGGTGGTGCCTGGTTCACCATCAGAGTCTCCGGTGAGGTTAAGCTGAAGAAGAGGAAGAGATAGCTTCCCTCTCTTCCCACAGATGGCGCCAAAATGATGATGCTAGAATTAGCACCACCAGGTAAGGTGTTTTCAAGCTCAATCTAAGAACAACAATGGCAGCATAATTACGTAAAAGGTAGGAGAATGAGATGAGGAGAAGAGGAGAGAACACCAGAATATAAGTGGTTCAGCCTAAATTGGCCTACGCCCACTGTGTGTGTGAATAACCTCACTGTAATAAGGCACTGATGGCCATGGATACAATCTCTCAAGCTTTCTCTCTCTACTGTGTATCTAGACAGAGTTTCAGCTAGGGTTGTATATATGGATCCTTTGCAAGGTAGAGGATGACCTCTATATATAGTACCTAGGGGATGTAATGTACCCCCCATGCATGTAATGTGCATGTGTGTGATTGCTTCACCAATATGGGAAAGCCATCTGTCACTGTCACATGTAGAGAATGATGATGCAATATTCTCCCCATGTGTGGGGAATAATCTTGTTATAACTGATTTGTATCCACGTGCCCTTATCCAAATGTCAGCAGATGCTCGGCTATCGCGCCTGGTGTATGACCTCGGCCTGGGAGAGACCGAGGTTGGTAAGTCTCAGCTCGAGGTGACCATGGAGGTCTCGGCTTAATCCTAGCCGAGATAATGGACAAGGTCGGCCTGAGCCGAGGTTGAGCTGGCGTGTTTATAGCATAGACTAATGTCTTGATGAGGTTGCTGGTGGCTTCTTGCAAGCTCGGCCTATGTCTGGACGAGGTTGCCATTCCAAGGTATACGAGAATGCTGCTGATCCTTGTGATGCATGCGATGTCCCTTCGAGAGGCTGGTGGTAGTGTCGGCCTGGGCCGACCTTGCTATGGCCGAGTGCTGATGTCGCATGCCCAAGGCTTCTCCAATGTCGGCCACGATCTTAGCCGAGGTTGGTGTCTCCGAGCCGAGGTCACACTTGGGGCATATCAATGAGGTTTACCCAAAAGTAGTAAATGTTGAAGAAATCATAAAGGTAAATTGTAGCCTCAACTTGTTAAACCTAATATATATTGTGTAGCACATTAAACACAAACAAAAATAAACCTTAAAATCTGGTACTTCATGATTTTTACATATAATCATTAGGTGGAAGATAAAGTGACATACCTTTATCCATATCTAATGATCTTGAACCGATTGAGCCATAATCGTGAACTCATTCTTGGCCTCCATCTTGATGCATCTAGAAATATACGTGGAGAAAAAATACCTTAAAAATGTTCGATTGGGCTGAATTTTGGATACCACCTTCATCACAACTTTAGAAAAATGGTGTCCAAATTTGATTGCATTCCAATGGTTAGATCTTTGTCTATTATCAAAGCATGACTTTGAATTTTTCTAAAACTAACCACATTGATAATCCGGATTTCTCTCTCTTAGCATTGGTGCACATTTTAATGTGTTCCTCTTGTATGTACATAATTAATGGAGGGTATCCACTTATATTGGTAGAGAGGAGATCGGTCTCCTAATTAGACTTGAATTCTACTAACCATCAAATTAGCAATATTATAGGAAACTACATCTCTTATTTGACCAAAAATATTTATCCAATAATAATTATTAAACCCAATAATAAGTAGTATTTATCTAATAGGTAACATCATGTAGGACACAAATTATATATTTTCTTACTAGAATCCTACATTGAAGTATACCCAATCGTAGCTTACTCCAAATCACTCTAAAGAAACTAAACATAATATGTTTGAATATTCATTTCACTTTGAGTGCATTCTTTATCTTGTACTGAAGGTTTAAATGTGAGACCGATTAGCTTTCTTTGTTTCATGCCACGAAACGTTTCAAAGGACATTTTCATTTAATGTGTCAAATTAATTACCCATGTCTCTTTGCCTTCCACTATCTTTTACCTATATATAAACCTCTACATCGTACAATTTCACCATGAACAAAAAATATTATTCACCCGTTGTAGTTGCAATAGTTACAAACTTTAGACACATAAATATAGAATAGCGAGGGGAGTTCTTGTTATGCTTGGATTGATGATCAAAGTACAGATTCTCAATGTTAAGTAGTCATTGATGAAGAACTAAGTTTACCCAGTACTTGATACGTACGTGTATCGGATCTGAGACTGATGTAGTGGTTTAGTGGTATTTGATGGACATTAATTATATCCAAATTGTTAATCGAATAATCTTATTTTGAAAGTTATGTAGTGTTTGAGAGCAAGCTCATTTAGAGATTCTCCAAAGTTAAAGAGGTTAAGTAGGTTAAACAAGACCCATATATGAATTTATAAAATATATGAGAGATATGGAAAAATGATCGAGAGAGATAGAGGGAGTGGCCATACCTAGGTCTCTTCGAGGGTCTGGGGGGTTATCTCCCGAGGTGGATCCCTCTTTGCTTCCCCCTTTTTCGATGTATGCATGAGACTGTGCCCTTTATTAGGGCTATTGGTCGTCGTCGATGTGGGGTGATATGGAATGATAGAGTCATCAACCTATTTTGCACAAAATAAGAAAAACAAATGTTCCTTCCTCAACATAACGACATCAAGGACAATACTGATGCTTGCGAAACCAAATAGGTAAAGGGTCTGGGGACTAAGTTACGTAACAAGGAGATGTTAGACACCCACCCTGCCCTTTAGATCTCTCATTGGGCATTTGTTAGTCTTCTCCTCTTGAACTCTGTGGTGTGTGTGCTTATGTGCATAATATAAATGGAGGACTAAATCGCTCGATTCGCGTCACAGATAAAAGCGGAGCGAAGTCATCCTTAGGAGTTTTCCCAAAATAATAACTAAAAGTATATTGCAAGTATTTATCGATTCACACGTCATTATAGAAGAACGAGTGCGTATATCGGACAAAACACAAGCAAGAAAGAAAGAATATAAAGTATATGTTAAGAATATATAATAAGAATAAGGTAACAAATGTATGAGGGAGGAATCGAGTCTAAATATTTACCCAAGACACCTACGTAGCCCCAGGGCATCAAAGTCCATGTAGTTTAAAGAAAATACGAGGTGGGGTTTAATCCGTAAATCCAACCAGGAACTTTGTGTGTGTGTGTGTGTGTGTGTGTGTGTATGTAGAAAAGGGTGTTTTAGTGTGAGAAAATATGATGAGAATTCCTCATTTGGAATTTACAGGTAAACCCCCTTTTTCTTATTTTTTAGCTTTTTATATAAAAATAAAGTATGTGCGAATACTAGTCATAAAAAAAGTTTAAAATTAAGATATGTGATGTAATGAAGTAAAGTACTAAAGTGAAAATGAAGTAACTAATGCAAAAATTAGAGAATTTAAAGACAATGGTGGAAGAATTAGACCTCCTTATAAAGACTTGAAGTGGATATTGATTGTAGATTCGCTGGTCTCATGATGAGATGATGGTGATTTGAGGAGATGGGTGGGAATTGACTTAAAAGAGTATGAAAATGATGGAAGGAATGTGGGAAATGGGCTTTAAAAGGGGGAACAACTATGAATTCGAGAGAATTCTCTCAGAAATGCTGAGAGGGATGTTTAAGGGTGATTTTCAAAGTGAGTACATGGCCGATATTTATAGGACCAAGCGGGTGTCGATCGACATGGTCCTTCACCTGCCTATTGACATAGAATCCCATACACACTACCGATAGGCAGGGTTCTGAGATTACCATTCAACAGTTTGAGGTAGGTTTTTCAAAAAAATGTCGCAAAACACGAACCGTAAGTCAGAATAGCGAATGGGGTAGATCGTTAGAAAGGGTATTTAGAGAAATTTAAGAATTCATTGAGCCACCCTCGAGTTCGAGAGTTGACCAAAGTCAAACGAGGTCTGAAAGTGCCCGTTGGAAAGTTGAAAGGAAATTCTCAAAGGAAAATGGATCGTTAGTCCTTACCGTGAGGTCGATTCTTGCATGGGATGGACTATTGGAAAGGGTATTCAATGCCCTTCAAGATTCCATTCAGTTTCATACGGTTCGCAGAGTTGACCTTGATTAAATGGGTGCCTTCAGAGCAAAATGGATCATTCGTTCGTACCGTAAGGCTGATTCACGCAATGGAAAACAACTGGAAGGGGTATTCAAAGACCTTAGAAGATCCATTCATCTTACTTCGAGCTAAAGATTTAACAGAAGTCAAATGGAGCTCGATGAACTTCAGATCAATTTTTAGGATAAAAATGATCGTTCGTCTGAACCATATGGTTGATTCGCACTCGAGATAGATCATTGGAAAGAGGGTTCAAAACCCTTCAAATATTCATTCAGCTTTCACTCAGACAAGAAGGCAAATCGAAGTCAAATAAGGTGTAGAAGCACCCGATGGCCTCTAGATCAATTTTCGATAGTAAAACGGATCGTTCGTCTAAGGCGTAAGGCCGTTTCGGGAATGGGGTGGACTATTGGAAAGGGGATTCAGATCCTTTCGAATATTCATTAAGATTTCACTCAAATGAGAAAGTTGATCGGAGTTAAATGGGGATCTGAGAGCGCCCAGTGGCCTCTAGATTGGTACACTAAGTATGACCTAGGTCTTGTGGTGAATGAGTGCATGATAGGGACTGAAGGAGGTGCTTACACTACACCAAAAATAGCAATTTGGGACACCCTGAAATTAAAAATCTGGCACAGTTTTAAACTGTGTCAAAATCTGGCACGGTTTAATGACAATCTGGCACACTTTAAAACAATGCCAAAATTTGGCACTACTTTAAAGTGTGCCAAAATTGAGTACACATAACTAAAATATAAAATACCCTAAAAAAATAATTATACTAACTTTTTTTCTATGTTTAGTTTCCCTCTTCTCTCTCCTCTCTCCTCTCTCATATTCAATCTCCCGCTCCCCCTCTCTTTCTCTCGACCAAAACGCACACCCTCTCTCACCGCTCACCGTCTTCGACCCCCTCGCTCTTTCTGCTTCGGCATTAACCCCATCACCTGGATCTACCGCAGGTGGTTGGTCAACCCAAACAAAATTTCTCATCTCTCTCTCTCTCTCTCCTCTTCCCCATTTTTGACATTTTCCAAAGTAATGACTAACAACAATAATGTAACGCCATCAGATCATCTCCGCCACGTGGAGTCAACGATCACTCTACCCTCCGACACATGAAAAATTCCTCGATTAAACGTCGTCATTTCAAGGGAGTCTCTTGCTTTTGAGGAAGATGATTTTGTTTTCCCCAGCAACGATTTTCTCAACAGGCTCTTGTTTCTTCTCCACAAAAGGTGTCATCTTTAAAATCTCCCCAGATTTTGTTGTTTTATTTATATTATTAAGAAAAGTTGTCAATTTTTTTAGCTATTTGTTTCGATTGATAGACCTTGTATAAGATAAGATAGATGAATGGACAAGAAAATTATAGATGAAATTGAACCAGGACCAGTTGCAGTTCCTGCCCAGAGAGTTGACAGATTTGGATTTACAAAGTAGGATCTCAACTCTCTTGAAGGTTTAGTTAGGAGCAGGTCAGCTTTTGAGTATGAGAGGTATCAATTCTTTACTGATTTTATTTTTAATGTCATTAACTAAAGAGATCGACCTTATTGTAACGCTTTCAATTTTTGGTTTGACATTTGTATTTATTACTTTTCTCTTTGTGGATAACTAAATAATTTAGGGAAGAAAGGAGAATTAGAAAATGGAGGAAAATGATTGGGGTTGGAGGGAGTGATTGGAAGCACTACGTAAGGAGGAAACCTCATGTTGTTCAATGGCATACGTTGTTTTTTTTATTCTCTATTTTTTAATCAGTATTTGGAGATGTTTAAAAGGTCAATTGAGGACTCGAGTGGGTTTTGGTCTGATATTGCGTCCGAGTTTTATTGGAAAGAGAAATGGGGTCAACAGGTTTGTTCGGAGAATTTTTATTTTAGAAAAGGGGATATTAAAATTGAGGTTTTTGCATTTCCCTTGTCCTTGTCGTTTATTGATCTTTAACTAGCTCCTTTTGTTTTTAAAACTTTCTATTTTTTTGCCACTGGTTTAAGGTGCTATTACCAACATTTGCTACAACTGCTTGGACATGAACATTGAGTTAAGGTTTATTTATGATGCTTTCAAAGAATAAAAAATGCACAATATAAAACCCCCTTTACTTTTGTCATATTTGCTCTCATTTTACCATTTAATCCCCTGCCAAGATTTCACACTCATATTTTCATTTCAGAATCCCACACAAAAAGGTAGTGAGAGAAAATTGTTTATATATATATATATATATATATATATGTATGCATATGTTTATATGTATGTATGTATGTATGTATGTATATGTTTCTGACTTCTAGGGTTTTGAAATTGAGTAGGTGAAATGGCGAGCTCGATGGAAGATGTTGTCTCTTTGGAACTGGCGGCACCTGCTAGTTGGAAGAAGGTCTTATTTTCTCTCTCTTTATATGTATATATGTATGTATATGTGTGTGTGTATATAGGTTCATGTTGTGAAATTGAGCTAAAACTTGGATTTTGTTGAATTGTGGTGATTTGTGTGCTTTTAGTATTGATTAGTTATGGGTTTTGTTTAATTTTGTAAGTTTGTTTATGTTTATATATATATATATATATATATATATATATATTTGATTTGTCTTTCACTGCTCTCTTTCTTACTTATTATTTGATTATGTCAGATCTATAAATTGAGTCTTATCATATCAAGAGGTTGTTTGGTAACCTATTCTATATATATTGATGTTGTATGGCTAAGTATTTGTATGATGCTGATTCAAACTGCTTTGAATCATATATATATATATATGAGTTGTCCTTCTCTGCTCTCTTTCTTACTTATTATTTGATTATGCCAGATCTATAAATTGAGTCTTATCATATCGAGAGGTTGTTCGGTAACCTATTATATACATATTGATGTTGTATGGCTAAGTATTTTTATGCTGCTTATTTAAAACACTTTGAATTAGAAAATGTTCAAGAGCTCTACACCATCGATTTTCAGGTAAGTACCGTGGGAGAAGAGATGCATTACAGTCCTCTCTTGATAAAATATGAGGTGATTATAAGGATGTAGCAAATCAATTATCTTTCAATGCTGAAGTACTTAATTATCTTCGGTTTTTATAGTTTATATTTGATATAGTGTCTCATAAGCTCTGGAATTCACATTTTTATTCGTAGATTTCAATATAAATCTAGTTAATATATTAACTAAAATAAGTTATTGATATTAGTTGGATTGAAAGATGACGTTTCTTTTCGATGTGGTGGGAAAGATAAGTATGTGTGACCTTCTTCCTTTTCATTGGAACTTTATTTCACAGTTTTAGAGGATTGAAGTTTTGTAGATAACTGAATGCTAAGTTTATAACTTTTCCATTTTGTATAAATAAGTTTATACATTCTAGATGATATAAAAACTTTATTGAATGGACATAGTTTGGGATTAGTCTCACACGCTATTTCACTTAAGTTCTAATAACTACTTAATGCCCAACTATCTAGCATGAACAAAAATAAATTTGGGCATGTTTGTAGTTTTTTATACATGTGTTATACACCATTTATATTTGTATAAATCTCTATACTCTATATAAATCACAGGTTATGTTATTCATATTCTAGGTATCTATGGAACTAATGCCAATATTTTCTTGAATACAAAAGTAAGGAAATGAGAACTCATATCACATTATTTCATTATTATCTTATTTTCAATCTTCTTATTATCTAATGCTTTCCATCTTAGTTTGAATTGATCATGTCACAGGTAAAAGTAAAAGGGAACCAACCATAGGAAGAAATTTGATGGCTACAACCATAAAAAGAAAACCATTGGTTCTGTGAGAGGAAGAATCTCACATAATAGCAAGCATGTAACATTATCGTTGGCTTTTAATTTATTTTCAATAGATTTGAGAAGAATATTTAGTGTAACTTTGTTACTTTGTATTGTTATTGCCGCGGGTTAGTGCCTTTTACGAGGTAGAATTTCATTCGAGGAAAGTATGAGTTTGTTGATTGAAATGCCTTTTTTAATAACATTATTTAGCCTTTAATATCTTCCTTGGTTTTAAGCTTAAGAGAACCATATTGTTTTTACTAATTAATTCTAATTTATTAGGTATGAAGAAAAGAGATGGATTTCTAGAGACAAAAAACCAAAACCACCTTTAAATACAAGCGAAGAGAAGGTTCCAATTCATAGTCACTGTAATGAAACTTTCCTACTTGACAGGTAGTCACATAAACATATCTTTTCCCTTCTCTTCCTTTCTTTCATCTCCCTTCTCCTTTTGGTGTTGTCACATTAGACATATATATAGATCCACTTAATATACAAGGCCTTGGATTTCATGTCACTTTTGTAATGAAACTGTTTGATAATGAAAAACGTTTAGGTAAATGATACGCTTAAAACTAGCCGACAACCCAAACCAGACCCCAAACGGCCCCATAAGAGGCATGGACACCTCTCATAGGACCAATGTAACTCATAGGAATTGATCGCGTAGTCACGGGCCTCAGGATTTGAGAATATGATGAAAATTTGAAAATATATCGATTAGGCTTTGAAAGAAGTCGTTGAAGGGTGAAAAGACAAACCAACCCCCAAACGACCCCATAAGAGGCACTGACACCTTGTACGGGACCAATGTAACTCGTAGGAACTAACCACGTAGTCACGGGCCTCTCAATTTGAGAATACAACGATAATTTGAAAATATATCGATTAGGTTATAAACAAGTCATTGAAGAGTGAAAACCCAAAACGACCCCTAAGCGGCCCCGTAAGAGGCAGTAACACCTCCCACAGGACCAATATAACTTGTAGGAACTGACTACATAGCCACGGGCCTCTTAGTTTGAGAATACGATGATACTTTGATAATATATAAATTAGGCTTAGAAATAAGCCGTTGAAGGGTGAAAACCCAAACCAATCCCCAAGCACCCCCCAAAGAGGCACTAATACCTCCTATGGGACCAATGTAACTCGTAGGAACTGACCGTGCAGTCATTGGCCTCTTGGTTTGAGAATATGATGATACTTTGATAATATATGGATTAGGCTTAGAAACAAGTCGTTGAAGGGTGAAAACCCAAACCAGCCCGCAAGCGGCCCCATAAGAGGCACTAACACCTTGTACGGGACTAACGTAACTCGTAGGAACTAACCACGTAGTCATAGACCTCTCGGTTTAAGATTATGACGATGATTTGAAAATATATCGCTTAGGTTTAGAAAGAAGATATTGAAGGGTGAAAACCCATGCGGGCCCGTAAGAGGCACTAACGCCTCATACGGGAGACCAATGTAACTCATAAGAACTGACCGCATAGTCACGGGCCTCTCGATTTGAAAATACAATGATAATTTGAAAATATATCGCTTAGGCTTAGAAACAAGCCGTTGAAGGGTGAAAACCCAAACCAGCCCCAAAACGGCCTCGTAAGAGGTACTAACACCTTGCACGGTACCAATGTAAATCGTAGAAACTGACCACGTAATCACAGACCTCTCGATTTAAGAATATGACAATAATTAAAAAATATATAGATTAGGCTTTGAAATAAGTCGTTAAAGGGTGTCAACCCAAACAAGCCCCTAAATGACCCCGTAAGAGGCACTAACACCTCGTACGGGAATAATGTAACTCGTAGGAATTAACCACGTAGTCACGGGCCTCTCGGTTTGAGAATATGACGACAATTTGAAAATATATCGATTAGGCTTAGAAACAAGTCGTTAAAGGGTGAAAACCCAAACCAACCCCCAAGCGGCCCCATAAGAGGCATTAACACCTCCCATAGGATCAATGTAACTCGTAGGAACTGACCACGTAGTCACGAGCCTCTCAATTTGAGAATATGACAATAATTTGAAAATATATAGCTTAAGCTTATAAACAAGCCGTTGAAGGGTGAAAACCCAAACCAGCCCACGAATGGCCGCGTAAGAGGTAGTAACTCCTTACATGAGACCATTATAACTCATAGGAACTGATCGCGTAGTTACAGCCCTCTCGATTTGAGAATATGAAGATAATTTGAAAATATATATATTAGGCTTATAAATAAGCCGTTGAAGGGTGGAAACCCAAATCAGCCTCCAAACGGCCCCATAAAAGGCATTAACACCTCGCACGGGACCAATGTTACTCGTAGGAACTGACCACATAGTATGGGCCTCTCAGTTTGAGAATATGATGATACTTTGATAATACATGGATTAGGCTTAAAAATAAGCTGTTGAAGGGTTAAAACCCAAACCAAATCCCAAGCGATCCCGTAAGAAGCACTAATACCTCGTAGGGAACCAGTGTAACTCGTAGGAACTGACCGCGTAGTTATGGGCCTCTTAATTTGAGAATATAATGATAATTTGAAAATATATTGCTTAGGCTTATAAACAAGATGTTGAAGGGTGAAAACCCAAACTAGACCCCAAACGATCCCGTAAGATGTACTAACACCTCGCACGGGACCATTATAACTCGTAGGAACTGACCGCATAGTCACGAGCCTCTCAATTTGAGAATATGATGATAATTCAAAAATATATAGATTAGGCTTTGAAAGAAGCCGTTGAAGGGTGAAAACCCAAACCAGCAACCAAATGACCATATAACAGGCACTAACACCTCGTACGGGGCTAATGTAACTCGTAGGAACTAACCATATAGTGATGAGACTTTCGGTTTGAGAATATGAAGATGATTTGAAAACATATCGATTACACTTAAAAACAGGCCGTTGAAGGGTGAAAACCCAAACTGGCCCCGTAAGAGGCACTAACACCTCCCACTGGACCAGTGTAACTCATAGGAACTAACCGTGTATTCACGCTCCTCTCAGTTAGAGAATATGATGATAATTTGAAAATATATGGCTTAGTCTTAAAAACAAGCCGTTGAAGGGTAAAAACCCAAACCATATCCCAAGCGACCCCGCAAGAGGTACTAACACCTTCTACGGGACCAATGTAACTCGTAGGAATTGATCGCGTAGTCACGAGCCTCTCGATTTGAGAATATGATGATAATTTGAAAATATATAGCTTAGGATTAGAAACAAGTCGTTGAAGGGTGAAAACCCAAACCAACCCCCAAGCAGTCCCGTAAGAGGCACTAACACCTCCCATAGGACCAGTGTAACTCGTAGAAACTGACCGTGTAGTCACGGGCCTCTCGATTTTAGAATATGACAATAATTTGAAAATATATAGCTTAGGCTTTGAAATTAGCCATTGAAGGGTGAAAACCCACACCAACCTCCAGTAACACCTCGTACGGGACCATTATAACTCGTAGGAATTGACCACATAGTTAGGGGCCTCTCGATTTGAGAATATGAAGTTAATTTGAAAATATGTAGATTAGGCTTATAAATAAGTTGTTGAAGGGTGGAAATCCAAATCAGCCCCCAAACGGCCACGTAAAAGGCACTAATACCTCGCATAGGATCAATTTAATTTGTAAGAACTGACCGTGTAGTCATGGTCTTCTCGGGGTGAGAATATGACGATACTTTGACAATATATGTATTAGGCTTAGGAACAAGTCGTTGAAGGGTGAAAACCTAAATCAACCCCCAAGCGGCCCCGTAAGAGGCACTAACACCTCGTACGGGACCAATGTAACTCGTAGGAATTGATTGTGTAGTCACGGGCCTCTCGGTTTGAGAATATGATGATAATTTGAAAATATATCGATTAGGCTTATAAAGAAGTTCTTGAAGGGTGGAAACCCAAACCAGCTCCCAAACGACCCCATAAGAGGCACTAGCACCTCGCACAGGACCAATGTAACTTGTAGGAACTGTCCGCGTAGTCATGGGCCTCTCAATTTGAGAATATGATGATAATTCGAAAATATATAGATTAGGCTTTCAAAGAAGCCTTTGAAAGGTGAAAACACCAACTAGCCCCCAAACGACCCCATAAGAGGCACTAAAACGTCGTACGGGACAAATGTAACTCGTAGTAACTAACCACATAGTCACGGGCCTCTCGGTTTGAGAATATGATGATAATTTGAAAATATATAGATTAGGCTTAGAAATAAGCCGTTGAGGGGTAAAAACCCAAAACGACTCCCAAGGGGCCCCGTAAGAGGCACTAACACCTCCCACGGGACCAATGTAACTCGTAGGAACTGATCACATAGTCACGCTCCTCTCGATTTGAGAATATGATGATAATGTGAAAATATATGGTTTAGGCTTAGAAATAAACCATTTAAGGGTGAAAACCCAAACCAGCCCCCAAGCGGCCCCGTAAGAGGCACTAACACCTCCCACGAGACGAATGTAACTCGTAGGAACTAATCGCGTAGTCACGGGCCTCTCGATTTGAGAATATGATGATAATTTGAAAATACATAGCTTAGGCTTAGAAATGAGCCGTTGAAGGGTAAAAACCCAAACTAGCCACCAAACGGCCCTGTAAGAGGTAGTATCACCCCGCACGGGACCATACCATTATAACACATAGGAACTGACCACGTAGTCATGGGCCTTTCGATTTGAGAATATGATGATAATTTGAAAATATATAGATTAGGCTTAGAAACAAGCCGTTGAAGATGGAAACCCAAATTAGTCCCCAAACAGCCCCGTAAAAGGCACTGCCACCTCACACGGGACCAATGTAAGTAGGAACTAATGCGTAGTCACGGGCCTCTCGATTTAAGAATATGATGATAATTCGAATATATATATATATACATATATTAGGCTTAGAAGAAAACCGTTGAAGGGTGAAAACAAAAACTAGCCCCCAAACGACCCCGTAAGAGGTACTAACACCTCACACGAGACTAATGTAACTTGTAGGAGCTGATCAGGTAGTCATAACTTGCGTAAGATTTTCAATTTGAGAATATAATTATAATTGTAACTCCTATATATAATTTTTTATCTTGAGTAAGCTTTTTTCATAAATTACTTGGTAACAAATACTCTTTTTTGTATCCTATTTTTTTTGCAGGATAACATTTTATCGTTAGCATTTATTCATGTGGAACACACGAAGAAGTCAATGGTTTAGAATAAGGGGATTATTTATTTAATGTCCTAATATTCAGGATTCTATTTTTTTGTGCTATGGCCGTGTGGACTTTTGTAGTTTTATTGTTAAATTTTATGGTCGTGCGGGATTTTGTAATTTTATTGTTATATTTTGTGGCTCCGCGGGCTTTATACTACACAGGTTTTAGAATGTCCAGAAAATTGAGGAAACTCTACCCAATTTTTTTTTGTCTGTGAACTACTAAAGACTTGTAATATTTTGAAGTTTGTATGTACCTTAGTTTATCAACAACGTGCGAGATTTGCAATTTATGAAATTTCTTATTTTCAAATATTTTTTTTCTTTTAGCCAAAAATTTGGCACAGTTCAAAATCGTGCCAAAAGTGTATCAAATTTTAGCTCGGTTTTGAACTGTGCCAAAGGTTTATCAAAATGTACTCAATCTGGCTCAGTTCAAAACTGTGCCAAAAGTGTGCCAGAAATATCAAATTCTAGCACGGTTTAAAAGTGTTCCTATTTGGTCAAATCTGGCACACTTTTAAACCGTGCCAAAAAAATGGCCATTTTGGAGCACCTAATTCTGGTACAGTTCAAAACTGTGCCAGATTTGATCTGGCACAGTTTTAAACCGTGCCAAATTACTATTTTTGGTGTAGTGTTAAGGGTTCTAAGGATGAGGTGTCTATATAGATCCTCTCAACGGGTGTTCTTGGAAAAAAAGAAGGCATCAAATGATAGATACCACATCGACATTGGGAAAGAGGATTTTAAGTCGATTATGTGGACCTAGAGGGTGGGATTGATCAATTCGGAGGGTCAAGGTGAGTTCTGAGGACCTAAGGAGAGGAAGATGATTGTTCAGCGGGTTAAGGTCAATTCTGAGGACCTAATGATAGGAGGATGGCCGCTTCAGCGGGTTAATGATGTGTTATGATTGGTTTTAAGGGGCTAGGGAGACCAATTCGATGGGGCGAGGTCAATTACAAGGTTGTGTTAGGGAGGACCAATTCTAAGTTCCGAGGTCAAATTTGAGGACCTAAAGTTGGGGTGACCAATTTTGTGAGTTGATGATCAATTCTGAGGGCCGAGGTCAATTCCGAGAATCTTAAGTTGTGATGACAAATTTTTCAAGTTGAGGTCAATTCTGAGAACCTTAAGTTATGACGACCAATTATGAGGGCCGAGGTCAATTTTGGGGACCCTTTGGATGACTAATTATACAAGCCGAGGTCAATTTTGAGGACCTTAAGTTTAGACAACCAATTTTGCGGGTCGAGGTCAATTATGAGGATCTTAAGTTGTGACGACCAATTCTATGGGCGAGATCAATTCTGAGGACCTAAAGTTAGGTTAATTCTGGAAACCTTAGGTTGCGATGACCAATTCTGAGGGTCGGGGTCAATTCTATAGACCTTAAGTTGTGAAGACCAATTTTATTGGTCGAATTCAACTCTTAAGACCTAAAATTATGACGATCAATTTCGAGGGTCGAGGTCAATTCTGAGGAACTTGAGTTGTGATGACCAATTCTGAGGTTCGAGGTCAATTCAGAGGACCTTAAATTATGATAAGCAATTCTAAGAGCTGAGTTCAATGAATGGTTGGCTTTTATTTATTTTTATTTTGTTGGGTGCCTTTCTTGTGGCAATGAGTGGAGACGTCTTCCATTTTTGGTTCTTATTGTATTTGAGGACGATTTCTGACATCCAGCTATATTATTTGGGTAGCTTGACTTTGTTGTCCCTTTATTCTTCTTTGTATGCTTTCAACCAGTGCTTACGATAAACATTTAAAGGGGCAAATATCTTTTGGAGATAACTTTATATTTATTTTCTTTTTATGCATTTCCTTGCATTCTTCCTTCGTTCCATTTTTATTGATTCCTGTCTTTTACATACATGGTTTTATGAAGTGATCGGGTATAATGGGGGGGGGGGGGGGGGGGTTACTAACCCTGAAAAATGAGGTTTTGTGAGACTGCTTCTGGATGTTCCAGTGGGTAAAGTCCAACCGGAGGTCAAATCAGTCTTTGTCCTTGGCAGACGTGCGACAGGATCTAAATGCCCTGACGAGTGATCACGTTATCTTTATGTCTTTTTTTATTCCTTTTTTGGTATCTTCATTTCTTGATTAGGTAATGATGCTCTGTTTGGGATTGTATATCACCTTCTACCCCTGGGGGTAACTCCGTTGGATACAGGGATAATGAACCTATATGCGCAAATGGGGTATTTGATCGCGCATGAGTTTGGGTACGTATTGTACCCTGGGTAGGGTGGTGATACAGATTATGGAGGAGGAGGTGTAGGTCCCATTGTCGGTGCACCCTATGTACATGAAGTGGGTGAGAGAGATGTCGGATGATGGTCGAGTGGCACCGATAATCGGCGAGCCCTATACGGATACAACAGTGAGCTATAATTATATGGATTTTGTGATGAGTTAGATGATGAACCGACTCATAAACTGTAGTTTTCCTAGGAATCCTCGAACTTTCTTCTCCGTCCGTGGTGGTGGCATCTTAAGTATGGCTTTCAACTTGGTAGGGTATGCTTTGATTCCCTTTTCACTGACCATGAATCCCAAGAGTTTTCCTTTCGTGATGCCAAAAATGCATTTCTGTAGGTTTAGCCGCATCTGGTATTTTTGTAGTCGCTCGAAAAACATTCGTAGGGCGGGAACATGACCTTACCGAATCTTAGATTGATGATCATATCTTCTACATAGGCCTCGACCTCTTTGTGAATATGGTCGTGCAGGATGGTTGTGGAATCCCTTTAGTAGGTAGACCCGACATTCTTGAGTCCAAATCGCATAAAAGTATAGCAGAAAGTTACCTATGGGGTGATGAAAGAGGTTTTCTATTGATGGATGGGGTGCATCTTGATTTGGTTATATTCGTCAAATCCTTCAATAAATGACTTGAGGGAGTGACTTGCTGTGTTGTCCATAATCATGTCAATGTTGGGTAACGAGTAATCATACTTTGGGGATGATTTATTCGAATATTGGTAGTCGACAAACATGCAAACTTTTCCTCCCGACTTCGATACGGGGAATATATTAGCGAGCCATGTAGGATATTCGACTACACGAATGAAACCAACCTTTGTATTGCTTGGCCACTTCTTCTTTGATTTTGAGCGACCATTCGGTGCGTAGCTTCCTTAGCTTCTGTTTTACTGATTTACATTTTGTGAATGTTGGGATATTGTGTTGAGATATTTCTAGGTCAGTATCACGAATATCATAATAGGACCATACAAAGACGTCAATTAATTCCTTCAGTAGCTCTTCGAACTACGCATGCTCATGCTTATTAAGGATGGACCCAATCCGAATCTCACGCTGATGGCTACTAGAATTGAGATTAATAAATCGTGATTAATTTGAACGCGGTTATGTTGTCTATTATACTCCTTATTAATATCAGTTAAGAGTTTTTCATTCGCAAAATCAACATCATCAAAGGTTTTATTATAATCAAGATAATTAATGTAAGGCACGACAAGATACTCGAAATATTCGTTTATTTCATTTTCGGGAAAAAAACATTGAGTACCTCATCAAAAGAGGTCTCAATGACATTGATATCAGAAAAATGAAATAATAACATCCGGTGAAAAGACTCGGATAGGGTAGATAGTAGGGTCAGGTTGAATCTGACCAGATTGATTAGGTATAATATTCTAGTTGAGAAGACGCATGTTGCTGATAACTTTACTTTTGTGTGTACTCGTTGTTGTAAGCCAAGTCAATCAAAACCTTAAAATACCTACAAAATAATACATCAAACTAAAGTGTAGAGGTAAGTAAGGGTATCAATCCATTTCAAGGGGGTAAAGCGAGGGGAAACAATTGTAATTCAATTTTTATTTTCTTTTTTTGGACTTTTTAATTTTTCTATTTTTTTTTAGCTTTTTCAATGTTAAAACAATTATAAGGGATGAATGAAACTATACTAAATTAAATGAGAGATGAAAATAACTAACTAAAAAAATGAGATAAAAATGAAACTAAGTAAATCTAACTAAATAAAAATCTAAAATATGAGATTAGTGAGAAAATAAAAGTGAGAACAATCAAGAGATAGAATGACTCAAAATATTTTAGTTAATCAAAATTGATTAGTTCATTAAAATTAATTATCCCAAGTTAGTATCAAAATCACAAATCAACTCTCGTTGTAAATGTAATTTTAATAATAACATTTTAGTTAATTAAAATTAATACTCCCACAACTCTTGAAAAGTAGATCTAAACATTATTGAATAGATCATCCGCTAGGATCGATCTAGTAGACTAGCTTAAATCATAGAAAATAAATTTTAGAGTTGAAATTAAAATCATAATACTGCAGTTGAGGGACCCTTATCTCTAGTTCGAATCTAAAATGGGTATTATAACTAGAATTTCTATTTTCTCTCGAAAATCATTTACCCTCTCTCGAGGGGTAAATACAAAAGTAAGAGTGCAAAATTAATCATCAAAGAGGTATTTAATTTAAATAAGCTAATTAAAGTAAGATTAACATCAAATAATGGTCATCCCACCCCTTCAAAGGGTATCTAGCCTAACATGATTTTAAACATGATGAACAAATAATCAAGGGTATAAACAAATAAAATAGAAGGGTAAGAGGACAAATCTTCAAACAAGTCTCCTTGATTAGCAAAATTGAACTCTAATCCTCCATTGAAATTGAGCAACATCCATTCAAATTGAGCTTTCCACAATATTCAATTACATACAAACTCTCAATTGAATCACTCAATAATTAATTTCTCACAATTCTCTAAAAAAATAAAATTAAAATAAAAACCTACCTAAAAAATTAAAAATATAAAGTGTTTCTCTCTATAACTCTCAAAAATTCCTTAAAAATGGCCTTGGGGTCTTCATTTTATAGTGGCCCATGGAACTAGGGTATAAGTGGAAATAGGCTAGGGGTGAGCACGTGGGAGGGGTGTGTCATAGATTGTGTGAGGGAATAAAAATCAGATTTGTTTATGGGGTATTTTGGGTATAAGGGTTAAAAGTGGTAGTTGGGGGTAATAAGGGAAAAGAGGTTAAATGTGGTGTTTTATTTGCTTTGGCTTTGTTTGGGATTTGGCTTTTGGTTTGTTAACAGGTAGAGAAGGAAATCGTGGGGTGTGGATATGGCTTTGAAAATGGGACATGGGTTTGCTGGACACGGGTTGGCTCCGGGTTTGGATAGAAAACGCCGGGTTCAGGTGAGGACGGAAGCAGGTTCGACGGCTACGGATTTGAGCGGACATCCGAGTATGGTTGGCATAGCAGCGGTTTCGGGTCAAGGAAGTGATGGCCAGGTTTGGTGTTGGAGCTATAGAGGTTCGATTTGGAGCTGTTGGTTAAAGCTTGAGGAGCTCGGGTTGAGATTCACAGGTGGGTCGCGAGTTCCAGGCGGGTATGGGCGGACGGGTCTTGTGCAGATCCGGAGGTAAGGTTGGGTTTTCGATCTGGGTTGTCAGGTTTATAGCTCGGGTTGGTAGGTATGGAGAATGGGACATGGTTGCCATGGGTCTAGGTTGTGCTGCTAGGGTCGCCGGTTAGGATGGATTTTATGGTGGGTGGTGGATGTTGGGTTGATTTTGGAAATGGGGGATGAGAGAGAGAAGTGGGTTAGAGGTGTTTGGTTATGGTGGTAAGAGATGGGTTTAATTGAAATGGGTTGGTTTGGGTGTGTTAATGGTGGGTGGTAATGGTGTGAGATAAGAGAGAAAGTGTGTTTGATGGTGGGAAGAAGATAATGGGAGTGGGGTTGTGTGCGGTTAGTTTGGTGTGAGTGTGTGTTTAATTTGGACCTTTAAAATAAAAACTAACTAAAAAAATCAATAAAAATCAAAATAAAAAAAATAAAATTCTACTCTAAAAATAAAATAAAGACTCAAATAAAATAAAATAAAACTAATAAAAACAAATAAAAATAAAATACTAAAAGCTAAAAAACAACAAAAACTCGATGGCCCTTAATATATACAACTATTAACAAATAAACA
Organism: Sambucus nigra; assembly: GCA_949130495.1. Taxonomy (NCBI): domain Eukaryota; kingdom Viridiplantae; phylum Streptophyta; class Magnoliopsida; order Dipsacales; family Adoxaceae; genus Sambucus; species Sambucus nigra. Next base: position 319,912,435 of record OX422209.1, on the reverse strand, counting down.
CGACTCAAAATGAAAATTAAAAACAAAACTATTTAAATAAAATAAAACAAATAAGATAAAATTAAACTAACTAAAAACTAATAAAATAAAAAATACACCAATAAAAATAAAAAAAAAATAAATAAATAAAACCTAGAAAATTCTAAATAAATCTAAAATAATAACTAAAAATAAAAACGACTCAAACTAAAGATCTAAAAAATTAAAAAGGCACAAACTAAACACACACAGGCTCCGGGGTAGGTTTAGGGACAGGTTTAGGCTCGGGTGAGGTTATGGGGCAAGGTAATTAGCTCCATTTGATGCGCATTTGCTTTAAATTAACCATTTGAACTCCTCAAACGACAATCAACCTTCACAATAAACATTTACGGGCATAAGACCATTATTTCCGAGAATTAGCAACTAAAATATGTCTATTCGGGGTATAAAATTTACACTTTTGGGTGCTTATCAGTTAGCATCTTTGATTTGAGTAGACTCGTCGGACGTCATAGAATTTGAGTGGATCGTGTAAAGACTCAACCCCAATGTTTGCAAGTTTAATGAGTCCTCAAAATCACATTCCTCAAATTCCTTCGTAACTATTACAACTTTCTCGGTGAGAGGTTGTACTTCATGCTGGTAGTCTTCGGCCCATGTATTACCGTTTTGAAAGAAGATTTCTATCCCCCGTTTCATCTTCTTGTTGACGTGGTCATACCATGGTTCATGGAAGCCATAGAAAGGGAAATATTCACCTTCTTTGATAAACCTTCCCTTCAAAGAGTCTCTCGAAATAGTGCTTTCTTCTTCTATGCTTCTTTTCATTCATGGTCGCCGAAGTGCATTGAATTTTTATTATGTGGGCTGGTAACCCTGGGCACAGGGGGTAAAGGCCTCCTTCAGGACTATGGGCTCAAGGATACCTTATTAGCATCGCCTAAGACCTATCTTGGGCATAAAATGGATGTTCTTAAACATCTCAATCACATTGACATTGCCATGAGGGTTGTGTTCTAGATATACTCGGTCTTTGAAATGTTTACCTACTACCAGGGAAAGTGGGTCAAATCTGAAGCCAGATGGGAGCATGCCATTCATCCCATGATGGATTTACAATATCGTGTTGCTAGTGCTAGCATTTTTTTTAATGCCGTCATCTCCCAAGATGGTAATAAACTGGACTTTGGCGAAGCATTTCAGTTTTTGGTGAAGAGAAAAAGATAACCCTTAGACGCAGTGAAGCCATGGACGACCAAGGAGTAGATTGAAACATGCATGTATTTTAATGACTTAGAACTCGGTGACAGGATTGATAGGTACAACCCCTACTGTGAATTTTATGAACACCATTACCACTCGGCGGGTGTTGTCGTAAACACGCACGACGGCGAAAGTGGAAGTGAGATCTATGACTTTTAATCCCAAGCAATCGAAGGTTCTAAAAAGGAGAAACATTAAGGGTAGATACTTTATTGTTACCATCCCGAGGTCGAGGGGATGGGTTCTCCGGAAGTGGATCCCTAATTATTTCCTCCTCTTTTTCTGGCGTGCGGGCGAGATTACGTCCTTTATTGGGGCGCTCGGCCATCGTCGATGTAAAATGATATGCAGAGATAGAGTCAACAACCTATTTTACAAAAAATAGGCAAAATAAATGTTGTCTCCTCGATAGAACAAAATTAATCATAATATTGATGCTTGCGAAACCAAATAGTTCAAAGGTACCGGGACTAAGTTACGGAATGGTACCTTGTTAGGCACTCATCACGCCCTTTCAGTCTCTTATAGGCATGTGTTAATCTTCTCCTATAAAACTCGTGATGTGTGTTCTTATGTGAATAATATAAATGGAGGATGCAATTGATCGACTCACGTTATGAATAAAGGTAGAGCGAGATCATCCTTAGTAGTGTTCCCAAAATAATAATAAAAAATATGATGTAAGTGTTTGTCGATTCACAAGTCGAAGGAACGATTGCGTATATCGGACAAGACACAAGAAAGCAAACATGTAAAATATATATATCATGAATATATGGTGATAATAAAATAGCAACTATATGTCGAAGAACTCAAGTCGAGGGATTTACCCAAGACTCCTACGTAGTCCGGGGGCATCAAAGTCTCACGTAGTTCGAAGACAATATGAGGTGGGGCTAACCCCATAAATCTAATCGGGGACTTTATATATGTATGTGTGTAGAAAAAAAGTTTTTTTGTGTGAGAAAGTATAATGAGAAATCCCATTTTGGAATTTACTATTATACCCACTTTTTCTTTTTTGGGGGTTTTTCTATGAAAATAAAGTATGTGTGAATAATAATCATAAAAGTTTAGAATTAAGATGTGTGATGTAATGAAGTAAAATATTAAAGCAAAAATGAAGTAACTAATGCAAAATTAAGAGAACGTAAAGACAAAGAGGAAGAAATGGACCTCCTTATGAAGACTTGAAGAAGATCTTGCTTATAGATGTGTTGATCACAAGGCGAAGTGTAATAACCATGATTTTCAAAACCAACCTTAAACACCTAAGGTCACTATTTTATCCCTTAGAAAATATTCGAATTCAAAAAAATTCTAAGAAGAAAGAAACTATACTTGATTCTCTACAATTTTGTTGATTGACCTAGACCCCTAACAGTTTTAATAATTATAAAATGGCCTCTAAAAACTTCAAAGGAACATAACTTGAATTATACTTCACTCCTAGAGCTCAACTTTATATCAAATTAATCCTTTAGACTTCAACTAACACAAAATTACAATTTCAGCCCTTTGAACTTTTTGAAACTCCAAAAGTACCCCAATACTTCATGAAAAGTGTACCAACCAAGGACCAAACACGAAATATTTGTTAGTTTCCTAAGACTCCCTATCCAAATAAGCTCCCACTTAAGCATAAACAACCAAGAATCACTTGTGTACACCATGCACACATGTCAGGAATAAAAACCAAGTAAAAAAACTCTACTATAATAGTTCAAATCCACCTCTTTTTCCACCAATGAACTACCCTGCTATTATACTATAAATATCCCACAAAAACCTTAGTTGAAACTCACTCAAACAGGAGTTCCAAAACTAGTAATTTTCACTGCAAACATGAATTCTTTGATTCTATGTACTATATTCAGATATTTTTGTTTCAATGATTTTTGTGTAGTTATAATGATAGAATATCTCAAAACATAAGGGAATTTTACATAGAAAACAAGCTCTAGGTGAAAAACATGAACTTTCAACTATTAAAGCTTAAGCTCTAATGGTGAACTTTCAAAAATCAATCAAAACTCACGTTTAAAGCTCTGACTATATTCATTAGAACCACAAAAACTCTAGTGTAGTGATCAAATGCTATGAATGTGCCTGATAAGCTTTAATCGATTAAAAATGTATTTTGAACCAGAAAACTGAAAAATATTAAATTATCTTTATATAGTCCGTCTCAAAGTTTGAAATGAAAACCAAAATACTCCTATACATAGCAGAAAACAAACTATGTTCATAAGAATCCATGCCATATCCTTAAAATGCACGATTGTTAAGTCAAATTTTCAAAAAAATACACAGTGATGGAGCCTGAAATATACTGCATCTCAATCCACAAAACTTATATATTCGAATTTCCTATGAAAATTAGGTTGAGTTTGTTAAAAAATCATCTCAAATGGTCAACAAGTGAAGGAGTTATTCAATGTTAAAAATAAGAAACCCTAAAGTCAACTGTTATTTTTATGAGAGCGTATGGCCAATCAAAAATTTTTGACTTAGCACCTGAGAGCGCATGGCCAATCAAAATTTTCTGAAATTTTTTCCATTATTTTTATTTTAATTTTCTTGTCAAAATGATGTAAGGTAAGGCCATGTTTGGATTAACCTAACCTAAATTATGAAAAAAATGAGGTTTTAACTTAAGAATATTTTTCAAGAATTGTAATTTGGCCCCTCTTGACTTTTTCAACTTATGAATTTGATCCCCAAACTTTATCTATGAATACTTCAAAAATATTTTAAGACAAAATATCTCTTGAACCAATGTTCAAAAGTGATTTTAGGTCCGGTATTTTAAAGTCCCAAAATATTTACAATTTAATCACCGAAACTTTAAATGATATAGTCTTTGTGTAAACTGATCGACCAAATCCCAAATACTTACATACCCAAACATTGTATACAGAAAATCAAGTATCAGCTCCTGCCGATATCCTCTTGTTATATATAAAGACGAACGATATACCGAGCAAGAAGATTTTCCTATTTTTTCAATAGTAAACTTTGCATATTTGGCATACTGCTATTGATATCACTATGCGATAGCTCCTATTTACTCTTAGTATGTGCATGTTATAATACTTCCATACTACGTATCTTTATTAAATATCATAGGTATTTGAATTTGACTTTGGATCAATTTGACCCTTATCACCTAATAGCTAATATCACGTTCCTAATCGTATTCAGTTCACCCCAACACTTTTGTGCCATAATTTACTTTATAAGCATCAGTATTAACTGGGAAGTAGACTCACATGTTATCCTACTAAACTTTCTACTTGGCCCAATGGTCTCAGATGATTGAGACCCTGGATTTATGGTTACATACATATGAGTTCCACTTTAATTGTGTGACTAGCCGGTTAATTTTCCCCAAAGGTTTTGGGTTGATCATTATTATTATTTTGGTTTTACTGATGGCTTAATTATTTCTATACCCCTTAATGAACTGGTAAGTATGGGATTATTAGTTCAAAGATCCTTGATTTTCTTTACATGATCCTTAATGAACTGGTAACGAATTTTATTTTCTCAATGAACTGGTAAGTATGGTATTATTAGTTCAAGAACCTTAAAGTTCTTTATAAATTGATAAGTATGTGATTATCAACTTTATTTCTTTTGCTTTTCTAAAACACTGATTCTATACACACTCCAACTCTCGTCTATATGTATATTTGTTATATAATTGGTACAACCTACTTAGCATATTTGTGCTAATTCCTTTTTCCTCCAAATGAACCCAGAGAAAGAGGATAATATCTCTTCCCTATTAGAGATGGATACCGGTCACCTATTTGTGTACGTGACTGTGTGGGCAAAGAATAAGATAGATGGGAGCAAGGAGTGGCATTTTTAAATTTTCTACATCATAGTTTGTACTAAAAAATATAACTCACCCCGGCGGTGGTACTACCTTATGTAAACTACTTTGAGAATGAATAAAGTTATGTTATTATTCCTTAACTTTAATTTATTGCTTTATGTGTACCTTATTGTTCATTCGTACCAAAAAGTAGGGTGTGAAAAGTTGATATCAGAGCATGTTAATAAATTTAAACATATCACTGGGTTATTATTCTATACGGGAAAAGAAATAAGATATTAGTTATTTTATCTTTTTCGTGACTTATTTCATTAATATTATTATATGGTAACTCTATTTTGCAGCATGGATACGTGGGACACGTTTTTATTCAATGTAAACATGGATCTAAACAATTGTTGGGAAACCAAAGTTTGAGAGGAGGCATTGACAAAATTACGAGAGATGATTCGTGTAGTCAAGGAGGAATGGGCAGACGCGAGTAGTTATGTAAAGAGATTAGTGCTGACAAATAGATTTTTTGGAGACACTCGAGTCTTGAGAAAGGTAGATAATTATGTGAATGATTCAGTAATATTTCAAGAAGCCATATATCACTGACTCCACTTATGTATCCCGATGCAACATCAAATGGTTAAGTACCTGGTGACTACTCTCCTGATACTACTGATGATTCAATTGATGGTTCTTCGGATCAGGGAGATTATTTAGTCATTTCGAAATCCAGTTCTAGTGATGAAGACATTGTTCCTAACTAAAAAATCCAAATTAAAATATGTTTCCTAATGTAGATAAGTATAAGAAAGTGTGTCATACCAAACCTTAGGAGATTAACTAACTACTATAGTTGCACTAATATAGTAATAGTTGTGATATATAACTTATCATGTGTAATATAATAGGCTTGTGACATGTTTTTATTTATGATTCTTATTATTAAAACTGTTATATTATATTTACGATGGTTAGTACTCAAATTCCCTCCACTGGAACTCAAACTTAAGGAATCATGCGATGTCTTCAGGAACGGAAGACTTTATCATGACAATAACAAACTACTCGTTCTACTCCAGAGGACATTTCTAAATAAACTTTTAGGATGAATGCCCTTAAAGAATTCTTGAAATAATGACCTTTGTCTTTTCTTGGAAATCAAGGTACTAGTGAAGCTAAGAAATGGATAGTTCAGATTGTGAAAATTATGAATGGAGTAGGTATATCTACAAATCTCTGAGGAACTTTAGAAGACAATATGTTTGAAGGTGAAGATGATTTCTGGTGGCAAGCAGTGTCACGTAACTAGATTGTTGTTAATTTTAGTTGGAATTTGAGGATATTTTTAAAAAAAGTATTTTCCCAAGGTTAAGCAAGATCAATGAACTGTTAATTTCTTAAAATTGCAATAAGATAATCAATCAGTAGCCCAATACGAGGCCAAGTTTATTGAACTATCTTATTACGACCTTGAGTGTATAGATACTGAGATAAAAAAGTGCAAGAAATTTGAAAGAGGATTTCATCAGTGAGTATTCTCAACTTATTAACGTTGTGGCAATTGTGGAATGCAATTCTTCTGACGTAATACGATCATCTCCACCTGTTACCAGAAATAATCATGTTGTTAGCACCCCTACTTATTCTAGACCTCACCTTTATTCAAAATCGAGTGGAAAATCTTATTCCCAGATTCATCAGAACACAACATGTTCAAAATTCCATTGTCAGGAGTGTCACGAAGTAGGGCATATCAGGCCACAACGTTCAAACTTAAATCTGTTCCAATCCATCGCCAGTTAAATAAACCCTCACAAAATCAAAAATCCCATCCTATCCAAAATAAACCTAAGCCAAATTCTGCTAAGGTAATTGTTCCAATCTCAAGTCGCGGAAAGAATTATGCCATACTTCCTACATGAAATTCCCATGGCATGATAGAAGGTATGATATTTTTTCAACATTTTCCTTCACATATTTTGTTTGATTCAGGTTTAACACATTATTTTATTAGTCTTAAACTAATTAAATTATAGAAATTATTACCTAAATCTTTAACTGCTCCATTGGATATTGAATTACCAACAGGTGTAATCAATACCCCAAAGCAAGGTTATAGCAATTGTAAAATTCATCTTAGTCTAGGAATATTCCTTATTAATTTGATAATTTTAGATATTTTTGGTTTCGATATTATTATCAGAATGGATGTTTTTCAAGACATCATGCTTATATCGATTGTCATGCCAAGAAAATTTATTTTTGATATGAAGATAATAGTTCTTTTGTATTTCAAGGATCAGGTCCATTTGAACCCTCAAGTTTTCAAATTCAAATCTCTTCTCGAATTCTAAATCTTTTGGAACAATTCGAAGATGTTTTTCCTAAAGAATTATCAATATTACCCCCTTCCAGAAAAATCGAGTCTAATATAAATCTTTATCCTAATACACTTCTTATTTCGATACCTTCATATCGAATGGCTCCTCAAGAACTTTGAGAACTAAGTACCCAATTAGATGACCTCTTCGAAAATGGTTTTATTCGATTAAGTTCATCTCCTTGGGGAGATCCGATAGTATTTGTCGAGAAACATGATGTAAGCTTTTGATTATTCATAGACTATAGTAAACTCAACTCCATAACTATTAAGAATAAGTATTCTTTACCTCGAATAGAATATCTATTTGATCAACTTTGAGGAACAAAGGTCTTTCCTAAAATAGATTTACGATGTCGTTACCATCAATTACATGTTAGAGAAGAAGATATTCCAAAAACTGCTTTTCGAACTCATCATGGACATTTTAAATTTACTGTAACGTCATTTGGATTGACCAATGTAACCACAACTTTTATGTATCCAATGCATAGAATCTTTGGGATTTTTTTCTTACCATTTTTATTGACGATATTCTTGTTTATTTTTAGAATAGCAAAACACGCCCAACATTTGGACACGGTCTTAAGTACTCTTGGAAACCATCGATTATATGCTAAAAAGATCAAATGTGATTTTTCAATGAAGGAAATAAAATTTCTAGGGCATTCGATTTCTAAAATGGAATCCAAGTCCATTTAGCCAAAATTTCATTCATTTTAGAATGGAAAAATCCTACCTATACTACTAAAATAAAAAGTTTTCTAGGATTAACTGGATATTACCATCGTTTTATAGAAGGATTTTCTCACATTGATCTTCCCCTTTTAAAGATAACTAGGAAGGAAGTTCCATTTGTATGGAGTGATGAGTGTAATCAATCATTCCAAATATTAAAGGACAAATTTACCACTGCTCTTATCCTTACTATTCCTTCACGTGACGTAAGATATGATGTATATACCTTCATTACAAGGGTTAAGATGTGTGTTAATTCAAAATGAGAAAGTTATAGAGTATATGTCACGACAACTCAAAACTCATGAACGTAATTACCCTATCCATGATCTTGAATTAGCCTCTGTAGTTTTTGAGTTAAAAATTTGGCGTTATTACCTTTATGGTGAAATTTCCAAGTCTTTTCTGATCATAAAAGTTTGAAGTATATTTTTACCCAAAAAAGACTTGAATTTAAGACAGCGACGCTGGATGGAATTTTTGGAAAATTACTTATTCAAATTAAATTACCATCCAGGCGAAGGCAATGTAGTAGCCAACGCTTTAAGTCGAAATCCAATAAGAAGACTCCACATTTTAATTTCATATGATATTACTTATACCATAGAGCAATATGACCTTCGATTGATATCCCCTTTCGTGAATTTTTTTAACATTATTATGTATCCTAAGTTAAGAGAGAAAATATTAGTTCATCAAACCCAAGATTCTTTCGTACAAACTTTTCAAAACAAAAATCCTGACTTCTCATACAATAAGGAAACATGTTTACAATTTGGAACTAGATTATATGTACGTGATGATGCATCTCTTCAAGAAGAAATATTGCAAGAAGCCCATCGTTAAAAATTTATGATTCACCCTGGAAGTTTAAAAATGTACCATGCTTTGAAGAAGCATTACTGCTGGTCAAATATGAGAAATGATATCGAGAATTTTGTAAGGAAATGTTTTACTTGTCAACAAGTAAAGATAGAACACCAACATCCTGGTGGACTCCTCTAACCCTTACCAATTCCCGAGTGGAAATGGGATCATATTACTATGGATTTTGTTAGTGTACTACCCCGTATGTACCGAGGATATATTATTTTTTGGGTAATAGTAGACTAACTCACCAAATTTGCTCATTTTTTACCTTTTAAGACTACCGACTCATTCTAAAATCTTAACACGCTCTACATTCGATAAATTGTTTGGTTACATTGAATTCCCTTATTCATCGTATCCGATATAGATTTTCATTTTATAGGAAAGTTTTGGCATGCATTGCAAACTGTAGTGGGTAATAAACTTCATTTAAGTACTGCCTTCCACCCAGAAATGGATGCACAATCAGAACATACAATCCAAACTTTGGAGGACATGCTACGTGCATGTATAATAGATATGTCTCACAAGTGCAATGTACATTTACCCCTTGTTTAATTTTCATATAACAATAGTTATGAGGCCAATATTAAAGACTCTACATTTGAAGCTTTATACGGAAGACCATGTAGATCACCTATATGTGGGATATAATTCAGAAATTGTAAACAATTTGGTCCCGAAATAATCCAAGAAACCACCTAAAGAATATAACAAATTCAATAAACATTAAAGCCAACCTAGGATCAACAGAAAATTTATATAGACCAACATCAGAAACCCTTTGAGTTTCAAGTTAATGACAAGCATTTTTTAAAGTTTCTCCTCGAAAAGGAATTTTTCTCTTTGGAGAAAAGGAAAATTAGACCTCCAGGTATATTGGACCTTTCATAATTTCTAAATGAATTGGCTCTCTAGCCTATCAATTAGAATTACTTGTGGAATTATCTAATATTCACAATGTATTTCATGTGTCTAAGTTATGCCGGTATATTTCTGATCCATCTCATATCGTTACGTGGAAAGACATTTCTATCGAACCAAATCATGAATTTGAAGCACGCCCTACTCAAATTTTGGATCGCTAAGTGAAGTAACTCAAAAACAAGGAAATTACATTAGTTAAAGTACTTTGGGAAAATAAAAAAAATCATCAAAAAGCTACATGGGAACCCAGACAAGCTATGAAAGATCAATAACCTGACTTATTTTAAGGTAAATTCGAGGACAATTTTTTTAAAGTATGTAGACTTTAATAACCATGATTCTCAAAGCCGACCCCGAACACCTACAGTCACTATTTTAGCCCTTATAAAGTATTCAAATTAAAAAAATCTTCTCAAGAAGAAAGAAACTATACTTGATGCCCTATAACTTTGCTGAATTGACCTAGACCCCTTGAAGTTTTAATAATTATAAAATAGTCTCTGAAAACTTCAAAGGTACATAACTTGACTTATACTTCACTCCTAAACCTCAACCCTATGTCAAATTAATCTTTTAAACTTTAACGAACACAAAATTACAATTTTAACCCTATAAACTTTTTGAAATTGCAAAAGTACCTGTATACTTTATAAAAGTGTACTTTCAATGCTGCAAGTGTATATAAGAGAGCAACCAAGGACCAAACACCAAATATTTGTTATTTTCTTAAAACCTTTATCCAAATAAGATCCCACCTAAGCACAAATAGCCAAGAATCACATGTTCACACCATGCACACATGTGAGGAAAAAAAACCAAGTTTCAAAACTCTACCATAATAGTTCAAATCCACCTCTTTTTCCCCTAATAAAGCACCCTGCTAATGTACTATAAATACCCCACGAAAACCTTAGTTAAAAATCACTCAAACAGAAGTTCCAAAACTCAAAATTTTCACTCTAAATAGGCATTCTATGATTTTATGTACTATATTCAGTTCTTTTTATTTCAATCATCTTCAATGTAGTTATAATGGTAGAATAGCTCAAAATAGTAGGAAATTTTATGTAGAAAACAAATTCTAGGTGAAAAACATGAAGTTTCCACCATTAAAGCTTGAGCTTCAATGGTGAACTTCCAAATATCAATAAAAACTCATGTTTAAAGCTTTAAATGTATTCACTAGAACCTCAAGAACTTGAGTGTAATGATCGAATTCCATGAATGTGCCTGATAAGCTCAAATCGATTGAAAGTGTATTTTGAACTAGATAACTAAAAATCTAAAATTCTATTTGTATAGTCCATCCTAACCTTTGAAATAAAAACCAAAATACTCCTATACATAGCAAAAAAAACTATTCCCATAACAATCCCTGCCATATCCTTAAAATCCACGAATGTTAAGTCAAATTTTTAGAAAAACATAGTTATAGAACTTGAGATATACAACATCTCGATCCACAAAACTTATATATTCAGATTCCCCCTTATGAAAAATTAGGTTGAATTTGTTTAGAAATCATCTCAAATGGTTTATAAATTAAGGAGTTATTCAAGGTCAAAAATCACAAACCCTAAAGTCAACTGTCGAGGGGAAGAAAATGAACTTTTTGACCAAAAATCTCGACCTAGCGCGTGAGGGCGCGTAGACAATCAGAATTTTTTGATATTTTTCCATATTTTTATTTTATTTTTCTGGTCAAAATGATATAAGGTGAGTCCATGTTTGGATTAACCTAACCTAAGTTATGAAAAAACGAGGTTTTAACTTAGGAATATTTTTCCAAAATTGTAATTTGGCCCCTCTTAACTTTTTTAACATATGAATTTGATCTCCAACCTTTGTCTACGAATACTTCAAAATATTTTAAGACAAAAAGTCTCTTACACCAAAGTTCAAAAGTGATCAGAGGTCGAGCATTTTAAAGTTCCAAAATATTTATAATTAAATCCCCGAAACTTTAAAAGATATAGTCTTTGTATAAATTGACTCACCTAATCCCAAAATACTCACATACCCAAACATTGTATACAAAAAATCAAGTACCAGCCCCTCCCGACATCCTCTTATGACATATAAAGTCGAAACATATATCGAGAAAGTAGGTTTCCCTACCTTTTTAATAGTAATCTTTGTGTATTTGGCATATTGCTATTGATATCAATATGTGATAGCTCCGGTTTACTCTTAGTATGTGCATGTTATTATATGTCCATACTACATATTTTATTAAATATCATCCATATTTGAGTTTGACTATGGATCAATTTGACCGTTCTCACCTGATAACTGATATCATCTTCCTTATTGATTCAGTTCACCCCTGCACTCATGTGCCATTTTTTACTTTATAAGCTTCAGTATTTACTAGGAAGTAGACTGACGTGTTATCCCACCAAACTTTTTACTTGGCCTAATAGTTTCAGATGATTGAGGGCCTATATTTATTGCTACATACGTATGAGTGCCATTAATTGTGTGCCTAGCCAATTACTTTTTCCCAAAGGTTTGGGTTGATTACTATTTTTATTTTGGTTTTACTGATGGCTTAATTATTTCTATACCCCTTAATGAGCTAGTAAGTATGGTATTATAAGGTCAAAGATCCTTGATTTTATTTTTATGACCCTTAAGGAACTGGTAAGAAACTTTATTTTCTTAATGAACCGGTAAGTGTGGGATTATTAGTTCAAGAACCTTAATGTTCTTTATAAACTGATAAGTATGGCACTAGAAACTTTATTTCTTTAACGTTGCTAAAATGATGATTCTATACACACTCCAACTCTCATCTATACGTATATATGTTATAGAACTAGTAGAACCTACTTAGCATATTTGTGTTAATTCCTTTTTCCTCCAGATGAATCAGGAGAAAAAATATAATATCTTTTCCCTATAAAAGACAGATAACGGTCACACGATTACATACGTGACTGTGTGGGCAGAGAATAAGACAAATGCGAGTAAGGAGTCACATATTTTGATTTTTAACATTATAGTTTGTACAAAAAAAATGTAACTCACCCCTGCGGTGGTACTACCATATGTAAACTACTTAAACAATGAATAAAGTCTCATTATTCTGCCTTAACTCTACTTCATTACTTTATGTGTAGTTCTTGTTCATTCATACCAAAAGGAAGGGTGTGACATGAAATGATGGTGGTTTGAGGAGGTGGGTGGGAATTTACTCAAAAGGGTATCAAACTAATGGAAAGAATGTGGGATATGCAATTTTTAGGCTCTGAATTCAAGGGTATTCTCTCTGAGTTTTTGAGAGGGGTGTTTAGGGGCCCTGAGTTGTATCTTTCATAGTGAGGTCATGGCCTCTATAGGGCCAAGGGGGTTCTGATCGGTATGTTCCTAGACCTGTCTATTGGCATAGAACCCTAGACACAATGTCAATGGGTAGGGTCCTGGGGTTGCCAGTTGGCAACCTGAAGCATATTTTTCAAATAATGGCCATAAAATGCGAACCGTAAGTTAGAATTTCATACAGGGGACCTTTAGAAATGGTATTCAGATCCATTTAAGAATCCATTGAGACACTCTTGGGTTTGGAAGTTGATCGATGTCAAACAAGGCTCAAAAGCGCACGTTGGTCACTCAACATGATATTCCTGGAGGAAAATAGATCGTTCATCCAAACCATAAAATCGATTTGTGCACGAGATGGACCGCTGAAAAGGGTATTTAGTTCCCTTCAAATATTCATTCAGTCTTATTCCATTCGGAGAGTTTTCCTTGATAAATGAGGCTCGGAAGCACTCGGTGGCCCTTTAGAGAAAAATAGATCGTTCATTCGTACCGTAAGGCTAATTCGCACATGGGGCAGACCGTTGGAAAAGGGTATTCATAGACCTTCAAATATTCATTCAGTCTCATTTGAAATAAAGAATTGATAGGAATCAAACAGATCCTGAGAGTGCCCGTGGCCTCTAGATCAGTATTTGAGGTAAAATGGTTCATCTGTCTGAACCGTACAACTCTCACACTGGGAAGACCGTTAGAAAGTGTATTTAAAGCCCTTAGAAGATCCATTGAAATTTCACTCTGGTGAGGAAGGTGATTGGGGTTTAAATGGGTCCCGATAATGCCCGGTGGCCTCCAGATCGATATTCGATAGTAAAATGATTCGTTTGTCCAAACCATAAGGCCGATTCGTGCATGCTGAAGACTGTTGGAAAGGGGATTCAGATCCCTTTGAAGATTTATTGATCTTTTGGTCAGACGAGAAAGTTAACCACAGTCATACGGGGCCCGACAGTGCTCGATGGCCTCTAGATTGGTAGTGGAGGTATAACCTAGGGTTTACGATGAATGAGTTATTGTTAGGGACCTATGAGGGTCCTGTGATGGGGTGTTTATAGAAATTCCCTCGATGGGAAAACTTGGAACAAATGAAAGCCGTCGAATGATAGATACCACATCAGTATTGGGAAAGAGGTTTTGTAGGTTGATTAGGAGGACCTAGACGATGATGTTAGCCAATTCAGTGGGTTGAGGTCTGTTTGAAGGACCTAAAGAGATGTGTATGGCCGATTCAATGAGTCAAAGATATGTTAAGATTGGTTCTAAGGGGTTAATGAGACAAATTTGGTGGAATGAGGTTAATTTTGTTGTGCTGTGGATGACCAATCCTGAGTGTCGAGGTCGATTCTGAGGACCTAAATCTTGTAGCAACCAATTCTGAGGGTCGAGGTCAATTTTAAGGACCTAGATTTGTAGTGACCAATTTTAAGGGCCAAAGTTAATTCTGAGGACTTATAGTTATAGTGACCAATTTTGGGGGCCGAGGTCAATTATGAGAACCTTAAGTAGTGAAAACCGAATTTCAGGGCCGAGGTCAATTCTGAGGACCTGAAGTTGGGATGATCAATTATGAGGGTCGAGGTCAATTTTTAGGACCTTAAGTTATAGAGAATTATTTTGAGTGTCGAGGTCAATTCTAAGGACCTTAAGTGGTGACGAGAAATTTTAAGGGTTGAGATCAATCGTGAGGGCCTTAAGTTGTGACGATCGATTCTGAGGGCCGAGTTCAATTTTGAGGACCATAAGTTGTAGTGACCGATTGGGAGGGCCGAGGTCAATACTAAAGACCTTAAGTGATGACGACCAATTCTGAGGTTCGAGGTCAGTTCTGAGGACCAAAAGTTATGGTGACCAACTTTGAAGGTCGAGGTCAAATATGAGGACCTAAAGTTGTGGCGGCCAATTCTGAGGGCCGAGGTCAATTCTTAAGACCTAAAGTTATAGCGACCAATTCTAAGGTCGAGGTCAAATTGGAGGACGTAAAGTTGTAATAACCAATTCTGAGGGCCGAGATCAATTCTGAGGACCTATAGTGGTAGTGACCAATTCTGAGGGTCGAGGTCAATTCTGAGGATCTAAAGTTTTAGCAACAAAATTTGAGGGCCGAGGTCAATTCTGAGGACCTATAGTTGTAACGTGGGGAGTTACTTTCTTGGGGAATTTTTAATTATCTTGATGGTGCGGATGCACATGTGGTTTCGTTAGGGATTATGTTTATTTGGGACTTAGTTGGGGAATAATTTTGAGATATCCAGATGGGGATTATGTTCTCATGAGACTTCACTGGGGGATGTTTAAGACGGGGAATAGTAAACTTGGATGCGGGTGCATCGTTGGTTCGTGTTGAGGATAGGTGTGTAAGATGAATCCAACTGGAGATTATGCTAGAGATAGGGGTGTAAGATTAATCCGACCGCAGATTTTAAGATTTTATAAGGGGCCTGGTGTTGGGAAAATGATTTTCTTGAGAAAATTGAGGTTCTATATTTTCTAGGATTTTGGGGAATTTTTCGGGTAATTTTTGGGATTTTTCTTGAATTATATAGCATTTTCTATACGAAATTTGGAGAGGGTGCATATAGTCAGTCTTGGGGGGGAGGGATGCCAATCGATAGGGGCATGGACTTCTAGGCTTTCTTGGTAAAGGGAAAGGATGATTGTCGATCGACATGGTCAGGGGGCTACCGATCTGCAGGCCCCCTAACCTTCTATAAAAAGAGGGCGAATCCTTCCGATTTTTCACACTTTCAAGTGTTTGAATCTTTTACGTTCTCTCGCTAAAAATTGTTACTAAGTCTTTCTTACTTTAAGACTTCAAATAGCAAGTTGAAGTGAGGTGTAAGACAATTCTTGGCTAGCTATTTATGACTTGGCTAGCCTCGAGTGGCAGTCTATGGTGCCTCTTGCCTTGGGCAACGAGAATGTCACTACACCAAAAATAACAATCTGGCACGGTTTAAAATTGTACCAGATCAAATCCGGCATGATTTTGAACTATGTTCAGAAACAGGTGTTCCAAAATGGTCATTTTCTTCTGGCACGATTTTAAAATGTGTCGAATTTGACAAAACAGGAACACTTATGGAACACTTTAAAACCGTGCCAAAATTTAATATTTCTGGCACACTTTTAGCACACTTTATAACTGTGCCAGATTGAGTACATTTTGGTACACTTAAAAACTGTGCCAAAATTTGAAACACTTTTGGCATGGTTTTGAACTGTTCCAAATTTTTGGATCAAAGAAAAAAAAATAATTATAAATAATATTACCCAGAAAAACAACGACATTTCCACTATTTTTTGTACCTGTTTTAGAATAATAAAAGTTCAATAATAATATAAAACCATCTTGAAAAAATAGTACAACAATACAAATAGTCCGCAACAACACTAATACACATACAATAATCCCACTAAAATTTAATGGCTCAAATTCCATCAATATAAAATTCATGTCAATACATATGAAATTCATCTCAATACACATGCACAACCATCGAACTTCCAATGAGTTCCAAACAAAAAAGAGTAATTAATTCTTATCATTTGACAAGATTGAAGGACATTTACGATCCTTTCGAAGAGATTCTTGGTTTCCAACATCTTATTCGTGGAAACTCCATTGCTTTCGTGGATGAATTGATCGTAGTCGATCAAAGAAACACAGTAAATGACAAGGTCAACGTCTTCGAACATTTCTAACTGCTCGCAATAATCTCCAAGGCTACCATATAGTTACTGGTTCTTAAAGAAATTTACAATTACTATTTTGCGAATCATTTAGATAGAGAAAGGTGAAAAAGATTTGAAACCCACAAAAATCCATAAACTTAAATTTGTTTCGGAGCAAACACAAAGAGAGTCTAACATTGGTAAACCCGAAAGATACACAAAGAATTACTAAATATAAAAAAAAACTCCCAAAAAATTAGTAACCCATTCTTTTAAGCCAAAACACTGGATCTAAAAAACAACAAAAAAATGACGAACCCAATATATCTAGACCCAAATAGGCCCTAATTGACCTTAAATCTTAAACTAAAGTATATTAAAGAGATATGATACCATCAATACATAAGAAAAATAGAGAAGTGTAAAGAGAGATCAGAAACTATACCTTATTTGCATAACCAAATATCTAAAAAACAAGATAAAAATACCAAATTAGGCGGGTAGCAAAGACTACACTCTAAATACTAACGGGGTGACGTATCGTGATCGACGATAATGTGCAAGGTGGGTGGAAAAGTGTAGAGAGAATAATGCAAAAAGAAAAAGGGAGCACACCATTGAATTTTGGTTTTACTGGACAAACCTTAGTCGTTTGGTTCGATTGAAGTTCCTAAACAACTTGTCGGAGTGCTTGTAGCTATAAGAATCTATTACACCAAAATATAGTTGTATCCATGCCTATAGGTGCAAGAATTTAGTTCTACCAAACTTGACATCACTTCAGTTACCTATTTACAAAAGTTTGAACATAAGTGCAGTAGTGATGATGTTGTTAATAGCACCACCAGATAAGGTGTTGCAAGATCAAGCAAGTGATAACAATGGCAGCACAAAAGAGTGTGTATATATAGAAGGAGATGGGCAGAAGAGGATGAACACTATAATGTAAGTGGTTTAGCCAATCTGGCCTATGTCCACTGTGCAAGTGAGTGTAAGAATCACTATCAGAAGAGGACTCTAATGGCCTTAGCAATACAATCACTCCACTTTCTATCTCTACTGTAAATGCAATAGAGTTTGGCTAGGGTTTGTAATTACGGGTCCCTTTACAAGGTAGGAGAAGACAAGTATATATAGTGTTTGGGGGGTGTAATGTACCCCCCAAGAATGCAATGAGCATGTGTGTGATGATCTAGCCAATCTAGTGAAGCCATCTGTCACTGTCACATATAAAGGATGGTGATGAAATATTCCCTCACGTGAGGGGGTTAATTCGGTAACAACTAATTTTGTCCACGCGTTCCCAACCTTTCATGCGGTATAAATGCTCGGCCTGGAAGACTACGAGGTTGGCGAAGTTTGACTGTTGCTTTGTCCGAGGTTAATATCCATAATGACCTCGGGTCAGGTGGGATGGTCGAGGTTAGGTATGAGATGTAACGTCGGCTTGGGCTGATAATGATGTTGGTAGATCATTGAGCCCATGATACCCTGCTGACCCCGATTGTTGACCAGTTGAGGTTGGTGTATGAGGTTGCTGCAATGTCGGCTAGAGTTGACCTTATGAGAGACGATATTAGTGATGATTGTCATAGGCTTCTTTTCACCTCGGCTGTGAGTCTGGCCGAGGTTAGTTTCTCTGAGTAAGAGGGTGCACTTTGGGCATATCAATCACCCTCTATCCCTTAGTATTATATGTAATTAGATGACTAAGGGGTATGTAGTTTAAGCCGAGGCCAGATTTCTCTGCCTGTCAATATTTTCTTGACACATGTCACTTGCTGAAGTGAAACTTGGTCCCAAAGATGATGTGATTTTGGCCTGCCTTTTAGGCTTCCTAGGGAAATGATGGGGCATTGGGACTCGCTTCCCATCATTGTTTTTAAGTTTAATACCCCATTCTCTCTCATTTTTTTCATTTTCCTGCTGGAGCTTTCTCTCTTTGCAACTGTAACTGCAAACCTTGTGTTGGGTATCTTTGAAGGTTTCCACTGCTGCTAAACCTCTTCCTCTTTATTCCGTGATTATCAAGAAAACTATCTTCATCCTCTTCCTTCCATCTTTAGTTACAGTCATCATTTCTAGAATTTTCGATGGGTTTTTGTATTTTTTGGCAAGGATTTTGCATTTTCCGGCGAGGGTTTTGCATTTTCCGGCGATCTTATTCTTGAGTGTTCTTGGTGTTCTTGGTTTGAAACCTTTCCATTCCCTTTTTTTATCTTTTAGTTTTAATATCCCACGTACTTTTCCTATGTATAGTTTTGACTCCAAGTGTTGTGTCATCTACCTTATGCTCAGACTTCTGTACCAACTCATAGAAGAGTTCCCATCCCTTCGTAAGAAGACCTTTGAGAAAATTAAGCAAATAGAACTAGACCAAGAGGAAGCTCGTAAGGCTGAGGCCTTTCCTCTCAGACCCATCTTTCCTCCACCTCTGACGGTTATCTACCCTAAGCCAACCGAGCTTGCTGAGCCTCTAGAGGTTCCAGTGGAACCGATTCCAATGTATGAGCCTGAGTCATCCTCCTCAGACCCCATGTCTATTGACTCTTGCCAAGAGGCTATGGATTACTATCCTAGGTAAGGTGAGGTCCTTGAGGAAGCCGAGGTATCGGGCCGTGCCTCATCTCACCACGGCGCTTGTACCTCTCACCAATCTTCAAATGTTGAAATCATTGGGCCAAGTGTGGCCATTTCGCCACCCATTGAGGAAATTCCTCTGTCGGCCACCACCTCTGTTGAATTTCCTCAGAGGTTTCCTAGAGGAGTCCCTACACCTGCTCAGTCCGATGCTGCTGGGGATGACGATGATGGTCAGGAGAGTGATATAGATACATCTGAGGCGACTGAGATTGAGAGCTCCGTCAGTGAGTATGACCTTCTAGCCTTTTGGCACCTCTATTCGATAAACTCCACCATCACCCTTAGGAAACCTCTAAGGGATGAGAGGGAATTTGACGGTCGAGATGGAGAGATCTGCCTCTATGAGCAGATGTTCAAGTTGGGTTTCTGTCTTCCTATCCACCTTTCTATTAGTGCCATATTATCCCATATAAATCTAGCCCCTTCATAATTATCCCCTAACGACTCGAGGGTTATGATTGGGGCCATCGTCCTTTGGAGGGTTTTCCATCACTCAGACCTTCCAGTTAGGGTTTTCACAGGTTGTTACATCCCTTCCTCTACCAAAAACCACCCTAGATATTACCACTTCTTAGCTAGGAAGTCAGAGAAGAAAATGTTGTTATTTACCCAGACCTCAAACCATAACTGAAAACCTCAGTATTTCTTTGTCTCCCAGGCATGGGAATTTGGCTAATATGAAGCTTCTGGAATATCGGTTCCAAGGACCCCTCTGAGATGGGGGAAGGTCTCCCTTACTTCTAAAGCTGACCCTGGACTTAGCCAGGATAATCTTAAAAAAGTTAAGGATCTTCGCTATCAGGGGGAGAAGGGTCTTTTAGTAAAATATGAACATCTGATGACCCCCTACTACCTCTCTCAGACAGGCCCGGGGGGTGGTTCTTTGACAGAGCTTCGCAAGTCTCATTTTTCACAAGTTATAGCTCATACTTTTATATCTCTGACTTACTACTTATCTCTTACAGAGCGCCCTAAAGGTATATCGGACGACCTTTGGGAAATGTCTGCTCCAAGTCTGGCGAAGCTGATGCAGAAGAGAGGTGGAAAAAATGTGCCCCCTCCTATAACCAAGAAAAATATTGGCACATCCCAAGATGATGTTACCAAGAAGAGGAAGACTACAACTGACCCGGAGCATCAGAGGTATGACAAGACTCGAATAGGGGATCGTGCTATTCCCATTTCTACAGACGATGACCTGGCTGCTCATCTTGATCAGTTAAAGATCGGTGATAGCCTTATTGGCCACAATCTGAAGGTTACCGACGCTATCAATGCAGCAATGACTGAAGAGGATAAGCATTTCTTATGCTCCTTGGACGTCCCATTACTGACCGAGTTTACCCTCCACAGATCAATTCAGGTTTTAGTTCCTCGAAGTGTAAACTCAATTTTTTTTTCATATTATAGCTCATATGCTCATACGTCTGACCTTCTACTGCAGGGTATCTTATCCATGCACAGTTTTATTGATTAGACCCTGAAGAAGCTGCCCCTCATAGATAAGGGTCAAGAAGCTCAGAAGGTTTAAGCCTCTTTGAATGCAGAGGTTGAACGTCTGAAGGAAAATCTAAAGGAGATTGACAAGATGAAAGAAGTTGTCAAGCAAAGAGACAACGACATATCCAAGCTTCAGAAGGATCATGATGCAGCCCTGAAGGTTAAAGATAATGCCCTTCAGGCTAAGATGGGTGCTGCAGTCAAGGATACTTTAGAAGATACTGCAGAGAAGGTCATCGAAGACTATAAGGTCTCTGATGAATTTGTTAGTTTTGGCTTTGAATACTTTGAAAGAGGTATCAAAGCAACTAGAAAATGGACAGCCTCTAAGGATAAAGAGTCAGGGAGTGTGACTGCCTCAGACTTTGAAGGTCTAGGTTTTGATGACCCCCAGTTTTCTCAGGCCTTGCAAGAGGTTGAGGAGGTCGATGCTGCACCTGCTGAGACTGCTCCTCTGGAAGTCACTAAGACTGAAGATGTTAATCCTCAGGATTATGGGGATGAGGTGACCAACGTCGGCCCCGAAGACACAACTGTAGCTGTCGAGTCTTAGGCCTTTTCTTATGATTCTTTTAAGTTGTAATTTTTGCTTCCTTTCTTGTCTGTACCTCTTAGCTTTGGTGAACTCTGATGGCATCTTGGTACATCTGACTTGTAACTCTCTTGAATGTTGTTCAATGATATTCATTAATCCCATCTTCTTCAGATTATATTGCTTCTTTCAATGCTATGCTCGAATGTCTTACCTCTTAAATGTTGTTTAAGGTCTAAGTCTATTATATTATGATGTTTACCCTCATAATGTTCACCAAATTAATGATTTTTAAGGTCTGAGGTCGCCAAAATATGATATTTTACATCGTATTTTTCACCAAACTAATCATGTTTAAGGTCTGAGGTTACCATATTATGATGTCTACTCTAAAAAATTTTACCAAATTAATGATGTTTAAGGTATGAGGTCACCATATTATGATGTTCACCCTCATAGTTTTCACCAAACTAATGATGTTTAAGGTCTGAGGTCACCAAAATATGATGTTTACCCTCATATTTTCACCAAATTATGATGTTTAAGGTCTGATTTCACCATATAATGATGTTCACCCTCATAATTTTCACCAAACTAATGATGTATAAGGTCCGAGGTCAGCATATACTGATGTTCACCCTCATAATTTTCACCAAATTAATGATGTTTAAGGTCTGAGGTCACCATATTATGATGTTTACCCTCATAAATTTCACCAAATTAATTTTAAGGTCTGAGGTCACCATATTATGATGTTCACCCTCATAATTTCACCAAATTATGATGTTTAAGGTCGGGGTCACCATATAATGATGTTCACCCTCATAATTTTCACCAAACTAATGATGTTTAAGGTCTGAGGTCACCATATAATGATGTTTACCCTCATAATTTTCACTAAATTAATGATGTTTAAGGTTTGAGGTCACCATATTATGATGTTCACCTTCATAATTTCACCAAATTATGATGTTTAAGGTCCGAGGTCACCATATAATGATGTTTACCCTCATTAATTTCACCAAATTAATGATGTTTAAGATCTTTGGTCACCATATAATGATGTTTACCCTCATAATTTTCACCAAACTAATGTTGTTTAAAACATATAGCAAAAGTATCAGCACAACATTTCTCTTCTCATTAAAATACTCTTCATGAAATGATACATGTATTACAAAGAAAAAACGGTAACATCATATGTAATATTTCTTCAAGTGGTCCGCATTCCAAGGATTGGAGAAAGGTTCCCCTTCAAGATTTTATAGCCAATAAGTACCAGGCACAACCTCATCAACTATTCTGTAAGGGCCATGCCAGTTTGGGTGGTGCTTATTTTCCTTCTGCAACGTCTTCTTTAGGACTAGGTCTCCTACAGCTATAAGCCTTGATTTCACCCTTTGGTTGTAGAACCTCGCAGTTCTCTGCTGGTAGGCTGCCTCTCTAATCTCAGCATCTTCTTTTCTTTCTTTAATCAAATCCAGATCAAGTCTTCTCTCTTCTCCATTCCTCTGAGGGTCATAGGTCTGAACTCTATGAGTGGGAAGCCCTAACTCTATAGGTATGACGACTTCTGAGCCGTGGGCTAACATGAATGGGGTCTCTCCCATTGGTGTCCTTTTTGTCGTCCTGTAGGACCATAATACGACATATACATCTTTTGTCCATCTCCTTTTGGCCTCTTCTAACCTCTTATTTATCCCATCAAGGATTGTTTGATTCGTGACCTCGGTCTGCCCATTTGCCTGGGGTCGGTGAGGAGAAGAGAAGAACTTCTTGATCCCCACTCTTTCACAGTATTTTTCTAAGGAATCATTCTTGAACTGGGTTCTATTGTTTGAAATGAGGGTGTTTGGAAGACCATACCTGCATATGATGTTCTTCCAGATGAACTGTAAGATCTTCTATTTTGTAATTGTGATCATTGGCTCAGCCTCTACCCATTTGGATAAGTAATCAATCGCCACCACTAAGAATCGATAGTTGTTCGCAGCTCTTGGCAAGGGTCCTACCAAGTCAATACCCCATACTGTAAATGGCCAAGGTGAGCTGATTGACGTCATAATTTGATGAGGTTGATGAGGGATGGTGGAGAATCTCTAGCACTTATAGCATTTCTTCACATATGCCTCTGCATCTTTTGCCAAGGTCAGCTACCAGTACCCCTGAGTGATTATCCTCTTAGCTAAAGGTCTTCCTACTATGTGACTGGAGCAAGAGCCTTCATGTACATCTTGCAAGATGTGTGGAACCTCTGAAGGGTATACACATCTGAGGAGAGGGAGTAGGAACCCTTTCTTATACAAAACATCTACTACAATTGAGAACTTGGCATCCCTGAACCTCGGCTTTCTCCTTTCTAACTTTGATTATGGCAGCTCTCCCTGTCTGATGTATCTGATAAGAGGGTCCATCCATGAGGCTCCCATGTTCAAATTGAGGCAAGTTCTGGCAACCTCTTCTTCTTTAATGGTTGGCTTGAGCAGGATTTCAACTAGTACTTTTCTTCTTTTGTCTGTCCTTATTACTGAGGCTAACCTTGCAAGTGCATCGGCTCGACTGTTGTTTTGTCGAGGTACCCTCTTCATCTTTACTTCCTTAAAGCTTTCTAGCATCATTCTCACCTTCTTCAGGTATTTTGCCATCCTTTCATCTTTAGCCTCATACACTCCCAGGAATTGGTTGACAACTAACCTTGAGTCACTGTGGACTAGGAGTCGGCCAACATTAAGGGCTTTTGCTAAGGAGAGACCTGCTATCAATGCCTCATACTCTAACTCGTTGTTCGAAGCTTTGAAGTTAAACCTCGGCCATATTCAATGTAGGTACCATCTGATGCAGACACTATCAGCTTCGCTCCACTTCCTCTTTTACAAGATGACCCACCAACGAAGAGGTTCCAAACATCTTCATTTGAAGAGAAGTTACCCTCTGAAAAGGTCCCTTTCTTGAAGAGGTACCTATCTTCCTCATTCTCAACTACTCTTTTTCCGAGCCTGCTTGACCCAACCTTATTCGGATCTTGGAAGACGTTTATGTCTGCTTCATCTTTAGCCCTCTGACTAATTTCAATCTCAACCTCTTCCCAGGTAAACTCTGCTACAAAGTCTGCAAGTGCCGGCCCCTTAATGGAAACCTTGGGTTGATAAACAATGTCATACTCCCCCAACTCGATGGCCCAAGTCATCAACCTGCCTGACTTCTCGGGCTTATAGAGGACCTGCCTGAGTGGGGAATCAGGGAGGACAACCATAAAGTGGTCTTATAAATATGGCTTCATCATCCTAGAAGCATGTATAAGAGAATAAGCTAATTTTCCATTCGAGGGTACTTCTGTTCAGACCCTTGAAGAGCTTTACTATTAAAGTATACTAGCCTCTGCACTTCATCATCTTCTCTTACTATGGTTGTACTAATGGCTGACTCTGATACAGCTAGATATATATACAACGTCTCCCCCAGAATGGTCCAGGATAGGAGTAAGGGAGAGCCGAGGTAGGACTTGATCTCCTTAAAATCTTTGTCTCACTCCGCATCCCATTAGAAGGCCTTTCTAAGTACTTTGAAAAAAGGAAGACACTTGTCTGTAGCTCTTGAGACGAACCTGTTGAGGTCAGCAACTCTTCCAGTTAACCTCTGAACGTCTTTGATGGATCAGGGTATCTTCATTTCCAATAAGGCCTTGATCTTTTTAGGGTTGGGCTATATTCCCCTCTGATTGACGATAAATCCTAGAAACTTTCCTGATCCTACCCCGAAGACACACTTGACTGGGTTGAGCTTCATCCTGTATATGTCCATGGTGTCGAAAGTTTTTTCAAGGTCGTCCACGTGAGTGTCGGCCTTTAGGATTTTCTTTAGCATGTCGTCCAAATGCACTTCTATGGACTTGCCTATTTTATCCTCAAACATCTTATTTACAAGACGTTGGTAAGTATCCCCTGCATTCTTCAGCCCAAACGGCATGACCTTATAGCAATAGGTCCTCTTGTCTGTGATGAACGTTGTCTTCTGTGAGTCTTTCAGGTTCATGGAGATTTGATTATACCCGGAATAGGCATCCATGAATCTCATGAGCTCATGTATAGCTGTTGCATCCACTATCTGATCAATACGAGGTAGGGGAAACTATCTTTTGCACAAGACATATTCAAATTAGTGAAGTCTACGCACATCCTCCATTTCCTATTTTCCTTTGGCATTATGACTGCGTTGGACAACCACTCGGGGTATATGACCTCCCTGATGAATTTGGCTTCTTTAAGATTTCTGACCTCTTCTTTGATGACGTCATACTTCTCTCTTGAGTATACTCTTCTTATTTGATTGAAGGGCTTAGCATCTTCCATAACATTCAGTTTGTGGCACATGACCTTAGGGTCAATACTTGGCATGTCTGCGTGGCTACAGGCAAAAACACTTTGTCTCTTCCTCAAAAACTTCACCAGCTCTTCCTTGATCTCAGGTCTTAGGGATTTACCGATCTGGACGGTTTTTATGGATTGTCCTCATTGAGGACAATGGATTCTACCTCTTCCTCGGCCTCTCCGTTCTTGAGATTTGTCTCATCTCTAGGATCAAGTGTGTCAATATTGTAAGTGGTTATTGCCTTGTCATGAGCCTCTCTTTCTTCTGCAGAGTTGAAGTAGCATTCACATGCATATGTTTGGTCACCTTGCACTTCCCCTATTCCATAGGGAGTTTGAAATTTTAGCATTTGGTGGACCGTCGAAGGCACGGCCTCAAATTCCTTGAGGGCTACTCTTCCTATGACGAGGTTGTAAGCTGAGAAAATGTTCTCATCCATCATAAAGAAATTGATTTTTCTGGTCAACCTCTAAGTCCACTCATCTCCCATTCTTACATCGATCTCATACATTCCCAATGGATGAACCTTTTCTCCACTGAAGCTGATCAAGGGGTGATGGTAAGGGACAAGCCTAGCTCTGCTGAGGCCTAGGCTCTTAAAATAGGGCCAGAACATTATGTATGTTGAACTTCCCCCATCAACGAGGATTCTCTGCACCTCACATCCATGCACCATTGTGGTGATTACCAGAGGGTCATCGTGCGGAGCTAAGAGAGTATTCATATCTACCTTCTTTCTCTTCTCATGTTTTACCTCTGAAGATGCCAAATTAACAACCTCTACTTTGGTCACTGACTTGGCCTCTGCCACGTGAGCTTTGTGATCGGCCACCTCTGAGACACCCCCTGCTAGTCCTCCACATATGGTGTTCACACCAAAATAGATCATGCTGACCCTCTTCACTGGGACATTATCGTCTTTTGGTGGGAGGTCAGGGTCATCATCATATGAGTCCTCAGCTCTTCTGGTAGGGGCATATTTCCGGCACCTATCATTTCTCTTCTTTTTAGGGTTGTCTCTTCCTCCCTTAGAAGCTCTTCCATCTACGTACTTTTTGAGTTTTCCAAATTTTAACATCTTCTCAATGTCATCCTTTAGGGAAAAGCACTTCTCAGTCAAATGGTTGTGGTCTTGGTGGAACTCGCACCACAGATTCTTGTTCCTCTTATGCCAAGGAGCCTTTAGTTTCTTCGATCATCTCAGGGACCTGCCATTCTTTATTTCGTTGAGGATGTGTTCACAGCTCACTGTTAGAGGAGTGTAGTGTGTAAACTTTTCGTCTATAGCCTTCTTCTTTCCATCCTTATTCCTTTGGAATTTCCCACTGCTGCTTGCATTCTCATCCTCATACTTTGAAGCCATTGCTTCTTCAGCGTTCATGACCCTACTAGATGTTGCTAATAGCTCAGCCATAGACTTAGGAGGGTCTTCAGTAAGCTTCCAAAGTAACTTCCCCTTCTAAATTCCTCCTATAAGGGTCGTCATACCTATATTTTGTTCATAATCTTCAACCTCAAATTTTTCCTTGTTGAACCTTGCAATGTAGTCTCTGAGGCTCTCATTCTTGCCCTGTTTTACGTAGAGTAGATAGGTTGTCTTCTTATGAGTCCTTACCCCAAAACATAAGTTGTGTATAAAATGCTCATCCAAGACCTTAAAGTTCTCAACATAATTTTTAGGAAGAGAAGTGAACCAAATGTGTGCAGCTCCCGTCAAGGTGCTTGAGAAAGCTCGGCACCTCATCTCATCAAGGATTGAATAAATGTTTGTTGCATACTGATACATATCAACATGATGTACAGGGTTGGTACTTCCATCATACTTTGGAGACACCATTGGTGGTTTGAATTTGGCATGGGTTGGGAAGTTGAAAATCCTTGCCACAAATGGGGAACCCTCTGAGAATCCCCTTTGTAGTGGGTCTCGGCTTTTTATGAGGTTCCCAATCTTCTCTTACAGACATTTAATGGAGTCATTCCAAGGTTTAGCAGCGTCGGCCTGGCCAAGGTTATCCCAAGCCATCTCTAAGGGATGGACTGAGGGTTCCCCAGCCATTGCACAACTTTGGTTGTTGACCTCTTGGCCACCATCTCGACCATATAGGGGTCGACCATGGCGAGGCTAATGTTTACCATCTTCCCTCTATGAGCCAGCTGCACTTCTCAACCTAGATAACCTTTTCCTTAGATCGTTAACTGGTCCAAGTCTTTCAAAGGCTGACCCTCTACTCAAGCGATCAAAAGCTGATCCTCTTTGCTGGGAATCACCAACCTCGGCCCTTCTTGATGTGCAACCTCGGCTCTGCTGTATAGGATGTACTGTGTTGTCCGGAACCTCATATGGCTCCCAGCAGTCTGATAGAGCATACTATGCTTTAATGTCATCGTACCTATCCTCAGTGAAAGGGTTTACTTGCCTCCCCAAGCATAAACGCCTACGGTCAGCAACTTCCCTCCTCCGTTGAGCAGTATGTTAACCTTTTCGTGGTGCTTGGGGTGGTCCCTTGGCTTCAGGATAGGGTTGCACAACCACCAGAGTAATCATTTCCGGTGAGACCCCAGGTGGTCTTATTATGTTCTGGATTAGTTGGGCAAACTGCTCCTTCATTGCTTGCTATATTGTAGCCAAGGACCTCAAGGCCGCTGCCACCTCAGCCATCTCGGACTAGGGTGGTGCTTGGATGGAAAGGGTCCTCCAATACCAGATGGTGGAGGAGGTTGTGGTAATTCCGGTGCCATATGTTAGGACTAAAGATCTTGCAATGAAAATATTAGAGTGCTTGATAACTTAAAGGATCTCTTTCAATGGTGAAACAACTTCACACGAAGGGTGAGGCCTGGTTCACCACCAGATTCTCCGGTGAGGTTAAGCTGCAAAAAGGGAGAGATGAATCTTCTCGTTCCCATAGACGACACCAAAATGATGATGCTATGAATAGCACCACCAGATAAGGTGTTGATAAGATCAAGCAAGTGATAACAATGGCAACATAAGAGAGTATATATATATATATATATATATATATATATATATATAAGGAGGTGATGAGAAGAGGATGAACACTATAATATAAGTGGCTCAGCCAATCTGGACTACGTCCACTGTGCAAGTGAGTGTAAGAATCACTATCAGAAGAGGGCTCTAATGGCCTTAGCAATGCAATCACTCCACTTTCTCTCTCTACTATAAATGCAACAGAGTTTGGCTAGGGTTTGTAATTATGGGTCCCTTTGTAAGGTAGGAGAAGACAAGTATATATAGTGTTTGGGGAGTGTAATGTACCCCCAAAGCATGCAATGAGAATGTATGTGATGATCTAGCCAATCTAGTGAAGCCATCTGTCACTGTCACATGTAGAGGATGATGATGAAATATTCCCTCACGTGAGGGGGTTGATTCGATTACAACTGATTTTGTCCACGCATTCCCAACCTTGCATGCGCTTATAAATGCTCGGCCTTATGTCCTTGACTGGTGCAACCTCGGCCTGGAAGACTACGAGGTTAGTGAAGTCTGACTGTTGCTTTGTCCTAGGTTAATATCCATAATGACCTCATGTCAGGTGGGATGGCCGAGGTTAGGTATGAGATGTAACGTCAGCTTGGGCCGATGATGATGTTGGTAGATGATTGAGCCCATGAGACCCTACTGACCCTGACTGTTGACCAGCCGAGGTTGGTGTATGAGGTTGCTACAATGTCGGCTAGAACCGACCTTATGAGAGACGATATTATTGATGATTGTCATAGGCTTTTGGTCACCTCGGCTATGAGTCTGGCCGAGGTTAATTGCTCTGAGTAAGAGGGTGCACTTTGGGCATATCAAGTAGATATAGATAAATTATATGCAAGCTATATGAACTTTAACCACGCAGGAGTAGGAGAATTCAGCTCTCATAAGCCTCTTGTAAGACGTTAGAATTCAGCTCATGAGAAAACTTCTCCATATTTGCAGCATATGCAGCCACCAGCCACCCTCTCAATGCATCTTCACAAGTAGTGTTGTTCTGTAATACCTTATCAATCCATCTCCTACCACGATTTAAAAGAAATTTCTCACTAGGGAACATTTCTTTAAGTATCCTCTTAATAGAATAACAATCTTTACTATTTACTTACAATCATTAACATATATACATATTCACAATTTAAAAATGGAAACAAAGTGAAACTTAATATATTCAAAATCTTGTAGTAATTTTGAAAACAAAGCGATGTAGACAAAGAAAATCTTAACGTGGATATAAACCATCAAAGGCCAACAAATAATTTCTATATGGGTTGTTCTTAGGAAGTGATCTTTCATCCACCCAGAACATGTGCCATGTTAACCAATCCACTGAGTTAATGTAAGGAGGTTCCAATAATTTCTTGCAATTCCAACATCAAACAACAACCAATTTCACTTACCATGTCATAATAATGATTTGCTACCAAGAAGAAAAGGGTTGCATAAGCCCCCCAAATAGAGCAAAAAAATAGTTAAGAGTGTGAAAAAATATATAGCAACATATATATATATATATATATAAGATTAGAGAAATTAGATTTTATATTCTAGAGAGAAAGAGGATCAAGGAAGAACAAATTGAAACATTTTGTTTCAACATTAATAGAATAAAAAGTTAGTACTCCATTTAGTACTAAAGATATATAAATATGAATATCAGCATTAAGGAACCTGTTAAGCTAGACGATGATCAAATTGCCGAACTCCGTGAAATATTTTGATCATTCGACTGAAATAACAACGACAGCCTTACAACTCGAGCTTGGCTCCATACTACGCTTCCTTGGCCTAAATCCGAGCCCGAACTAGCTCGACACCTTAATCCAAAAGGCTGACACAAATAGCAATGGTTGAGGCGCAAATACAAACACAAAAATGAAAAGAGAAAATTGCGTTGGTGTTGCTCCATGTTTGATCCATGCTTCAAAATGAAAATTGAATAAACCATATAGTTAATAAGAAAATTCAAGTGAAATGTGTGTTGAATGACGAAAATAGACATAGCAGTTAACAAGAAAATATAGAGGAAAAGATCTTTCGTCTCATAAAAATATCTTTAAATTAGGAACCGGAACCGGAACCTAAGTGCTCCTCCAAATCGGAACCTGACTGCTCCACCAATCGAAAATCCTAGATAAAGACACCATCCAAACCAAGACCTTATGAATCATAACCTTTGGAAACATCTAAACCCACTGATATTGTTGGTGTGAATCGACCTCCCGAGAAGAGGCAGCGAGTACCTTCTGCATATAACCAGTTCATAAAAGAGGAAAGTCAGAGGGAATTCATAAAAGAGGAAATTTCATTCAAGAGCTACATGCATTATCTACGTACCATTTTAGACACATGAGTATGATCCCCAAGATCTATATGCACGCCATCTATGTCACAACACCACAAAGGCAAATATAAAATGCATGCCATCCATAATAATATTTTATCACAACACCACAAACGCAAATATAATATGCAAACAAGAAAAACAAAATTTGGTGCAATACCACAAAGGTTACTATTGTTAGAAGCGATAGTTACTTTTACACTTAAGGCTACAAAATTTGATGCAATACAACAAAGGTTACAAAATTTGGTGCAATACCACAAAAGTTACAAAATTTGGTGCAATACCACTAATTAGCAGCAAGAAAAATATCTGTCGGTGTCACTAATGGGAGGACAAAGGTCGTCGAGCCAATACATAATTCCATTTTTACCAACATCTCCCAAGTTCTTGCAATGAGCTTGTTTTCCACCCCAAACTGGATACTCGGGAACTTTGATGTCATCAAGTAAAACTCTTACTTCATTCGTTCTCAATGTATGGGAAGTGAACGGTAGAGACGACTCCTAATTGCACTTGCCTCCTATAACCAACAAGTTCACATGTGTGCGATAACATTTTTCATTCAATTAGAGAGGTGAAATTTGGAACCTCGAATGCAAGGGAGGAAAGAGAACACGAAGGAGTTCTAGTTTTTAAAGTAGGTAACTCCCGAACATTGTGTCCAACACCTGTAAATTTTCGATCTTTGAAGTTAGTAATTAATTTTGATATTGAGGACTTCATCCCCTCCATTTCACTCCTAAGGTCATCAACATAATCCTTCCAATTTCTAGTGTCCTCTTTCACCTATTCAAGCATTTCTCTAGAAAATGTCGACCCTAATATAGCGGTTCTCGAAATTGTTGACCCAACACAATGAACATGTCCTCGCTTATCTTTTCCAAAAACCTCAAAAATAGGCTCAGCATCCAAGGTCTCTTCCTGACCACTCTCTTTGTATACATCCAGAAGCAATTCAATTTGGTCCTGTACAAAAATATATTAACATTAGGTTTGATGATAATGATATGATACTTTTTTAGGACAAAACGAACATTAAAAAATTTAAATTACTGCACATGTTTTATTATGAGGGACATAACCACCTCCTTTGACTATATGAGTCTCCAACCACAATTCAGCACGAGTGGGTGCACGCCCATGCTTTTTTCTCCAATTCTCTAAAGCTCGGGCATAACCATGATGATCTGTGTTATAAGTTGTCTTTCTCACACACTTTTGTTTAGTCTCTTTATTTTTCTTTGCAAAGTCTTTTGAACCTCTAAAGCTTCATTATTGAAAAACACCTCCCAGTCCTTAGATTTGACATTTCGTGGAACTTTCTCCTTCCACTTACCAATGTCAACATCCTTCAAATTAACCCTTAGCTTTGACTTGAACTTTTTCCAAACATCATTCGCTTTTTTCATAAATGTAATCTTCTGACTTTCGCGCACACCTGGGAACTCTTCTATAATATATGAAAAAATAAAATTAAAACATCACATAATACTAACTATTACATTCTTCGAAAAAGAAAAAAATAGTATACCATGAATGATGATCAAACTGAGTTCTTATATCGCACATCCACTTATTTCCAACTTGTATAAGAAATGAGAACATGTGTCCTTGTTAAGTCTCCCATCCTTGTTGAGAGAGTATGTGAATCTTCACCAACTAGAAGTCCGTGCTCATTAAATTTCAATTTCTTAGCGAAAGAGTCATCACATGCCCTCGAAACACCCGAAGCAACCTTAGAACGGGAGGTTGATATAGGTGTCGCCCAACTTAGTGACGGTTACGAAGTATCACCCATATGAGACATTTATCAAGGAAAAAAGTGACTATTGGACACCAAAATAATCAGAATAAAGATTAACATGAATAGTACATGTTAGAATAGCAATATAAAGAAGATTACGTGTTCAAATAGCAATATAAAGAAGATTACATGTTCAAACAACAGTAAACATAAAATTACAAGTTCAAATATCCATACGCAAACTATTAAATGTTTATAACGACAACAAACTGAATAAATATAATATTACCCGTTCAAAATAACAAAAAATAGAATATTTCATATTTAAAAACAAGTTCAAAACTAAATCATTTCACTAGAACACTTCATCGGTGTCCAGAAGCTCAAGCAATTTATCATTTTCCTCAAGAATGGAGTCATATGTCATACGATCAATATCTATCGCATCTATTTCTTTTATATGTCTCTTGGTAGAGTGTAAAACGACTGACCACCCCTTTAGCTTTACATCTTGAAAATAAAATAATTGACTTGCTTGAGATGCAAGGATGAACAGATCATCGTGAATAGTATTTTTACTCGTGAGCTTACTAAGATTCACCATCACCAAATTTGAGGTGGGTTCAACTTTGCAAGCATTCTTATCATCAAAATTCACCCAATCATAACAAAAGACCATATGTGTTAACTCAATGTAATTGAGGTCGAGTATTTGTCTAATAACTCCATAAAAGGTTGTTATAATTCCCTTACTATTAAAGGCCTTAGTGGATACTTCGCTACTATGAAATTTATGATTCTCTCCATGTGCAGAAGTACAAAAGGAGTACCCATTGCATTGAAATTTTTCATAACTGGCAACCCTATGGAGCGGACCATCGACATATGGAAAAATTCCCGTATCATTACATCTTGAGGTCTGTAAGGAAATGATAATTTTTTAGAGTTTCATTAAAAACAATTACGGTTGATAAATAAGTACACGTATAAATAAAGACTTGCCTCGTTCCTTAGCCAATGGATGAAATCATCAATTCTATGCATCGATGAAGTCTCAGTTACCACAAATTTTTTACAAGAAATTAGTTTTAAATTAAGAAATATCACACTACAACCAATTAATATGAATTAATAAGAAGTATTATGAATAGGAAATTATTTAAGTTTCTTCTATCAATGTATCATTGTACGAGAATAAAAGTTATAAATGAAAAAGTACAAGTGTTCTCTCCCATTCTTATTGTATAAGTAGTTCAAATTATATGTTTCAGTTCATCCTAAGCTATGGAACATAACTTATATGTTGAAGTAGCATTAACTTACTCTCGGTGATATGGCAGTCCGAATTGGGATAACCTCGTCCATGGATTCTCAAAACATTGAGATGGAGGAAGAGTGTGATAATATCATCTTTGATGGTAAAAAAAAAAACGCTCTTGATCAAGACAACATTTTAGGACGAGATGTCTTGTCCATACACTCTCAAAACGATGAGAGGGGGCTTGTATTATAACACCATAATTTGATGAATTCAAATTCAAAAATCATTTCATTATGGTTTATCTTAACATCATTAACTTGGTGAAAAACTCTCTCAGCCGAAATGATAGTGTAGGACGAGATGTCTCATCCATACACTCTCAAAACGATGAGAGGGGACTTGTATTATAACACCATAATTTGGTGAATTAAAATGCAAAAATCATTTCATTATGGTTTATCTTAACATCACCAATTTGGTGAAAAACTATCTCGACCGAGACGATAGTGTAGGATGAGATGTCTCGTCCATACACTCCAAAAACGACGAGAGGGGGATTATATTATAACACCATGATTTGGTGAATTCAAATTCAAAAATTATTCCATTATGGTTTATCTTAACATCATTAATTTGGTGAAAAACTCTCTCGACCGAGACAACAGTGTAGGACGAGATAGATCTCGACCATACACTCTGAAAACGACGAGAGGGGACTTGTTCAAATTTGAAAACAATCACTTATTTGGTTATATTTATCTCATCTAAAGACGAGACGATGTGTGAGAAGAAAATTGGTTAACTGGGGACCTCAAGTTATAAGCCATTCAATTATGGTTACTTGTTAAAAATTAGTAGAGTTTGCCAAATAGATGATGGAAATCTAAGACAAGAAAATATGATATTATAAGAAGAGATGACAGGAAAAAATAGTGCAAACATTTATTATTTAAAGATTTAACAAAATTCTTCCAGCAAAGATGTTTAAGGAGTATACAGACATAGTAAATCATTGTTCCAAAAATTATTAAGTGTTACATAAAAAAGGGCATACATTGCCACAAGCGGTCGCCCAAACAAATTAAAGCATTCATAATGTATCTTGAGTTATGGTCTCCTCTGGAGAAAGGATAGTGTTATTCGATGGGAGTTGAATGTCGGCCTCATCATTGTCACCAATGCCGATCGAGATTAGTTCCACCTGCTTAGATGTCTCGGCAACAGTCTGCTCGGTGACCTCTACAGGGGCTTTCTCAATGTTTTCCACATCGGCCAAGGCCGTACCGAGCACGTAATAGATAAAATCAAGACCTTAAAAACCTGGGGGGTCAGAATCCCAGAGGCAGCATGCTTTAGGGTGACCCATCGATCGGAAGTTTTTATTTGTCTTTCAAGATATTCAAATGCATAACCCCCAAACTCATTAGCTTCTTTGAACTCAACCACGACTTATGCCTTTGCCTCGTCCAAAGATTACTTGACTGTAGTATCTATCTCATCTTGCTTATTATCGACCATCCCCTTCATGGCCTTGGTATAATCATCTTTTAAATCATCCAACTCCCGAATCTTATCATGTATAGCTAACATTACCTTCTGAAGATCCTCCCTCAGGACCTGCTTCGTCTTCTCAGTATCTCTTCCATTATGGATTAAGGTAAGATTCTTCTCAACCCTGTCTCCCAAGTGATAGAAGGCAAGTAAAGACTGTAAAAATATGAAGAATCAAGTTAGTACGAGGCAACAATTGTAAAACTAAAAACTGCCAAAGTTCAAGAAATTATCTGGATGGCCCTATGAAGGTCGAATTCAGTAAGAAAGTAAGAGTTGTTGGATTAATGAAAATGCTTGTCGGCATCAGATATCAAGGAGGTAATGGAGTCAATTAACTTCTTGGCACTCCCAATCAAACTCTCGTCATTTATCTTTAGTTGGGCGAGATGAGAGGTAAGGCGTCATCGGTAGATATGGGAATTACCCTGTCCGTCCTTCTTTCCGATTGACTCTGTTTTTGTTCGTGGTGGGTAACAGTGTCCTCCACTCACTCTTTTATTTTTCTCGTATCGTCGTCTTGACTGGGGCCGCCCAAAGTCATCTTTTTCTGATGTCCACTCAGGGTTGTTTGTTTCTTCCCAAACTTTGAAACCATGTTTACAATATTGGGGGACACCATCTTCTAAAGCGCTTCAAGAACACCGGTTGGACGGTCTACAAAAGTTTAAAGTTAAGCATCATAAATGTCAAAGCCGAAACTACAATTAAGGACGAGGTTACAATCCAAAATGAAAAATAAACTTATGGATTTCAATAAGAGGACCAATATCCAGTCCCATCTCAGCCAAGATGGCAGGGGTCATGAGGTTCTCATATTTAACAAGACCACCACCCTTACCTTGGACTCTAATCGTCTTGATATTTTCCTGGTCGTCTAGGCTCAAGCATGGGTCAAACTTTACAGCCATGGACATTTTATCGCATTTCTAGGGTACCCTCATCTCGAAGGGATAACAGACGTAATTTGTGGGAAACTCCCATGTGCCAGACATAAAGAAGTATCTCGAATTCCAATCATGGTTGGATAATTTGGTTGAAGAATATAACTTTCTTCATCGGCTTCCTGGCCATAAAGTGGTAGTATCCAGGCTGAGCCCTCATGCAGGAGACACTGTAGCATGCCTTGAACACGCTAACTGGAAGATCGGTGCCATGACAAAATTTTTAGAGTAGAATAAAATTGAGTAAGATTCTCCAAGTGTTCGGAGAAAGCTGAGCAGGGTCTAAGTCTAAATTAGCAAGGATGGCATGCACAACAGGATGTACAGGAAGACGAAAGTCGATTTTGAAATCTACTCGTACACCACAACCTCGCCTGATCGGCCGATAAAATCTCTCTCAGACTCTTTGGGAGTTATCTTCATGATATCAGAGTTTATTTTCTATAAGTGCCTCCAGTATAAGAGGTCAACATCACTAATTTATCTCTAAAAATGTTTTAACATAATTGGTATCTAATGGTTCCTCAGCCTCGTCTCCGGAGTTCACGACATTAGCAGTCGATACTAAACTTGAAATTCCCCCTCGGTCATGGATAAGATGGGGATAGCAATATGAATTGGGGGATGCGCAACAGTGACTTTTGCCTCCTTAGGGTCTAACTCATTAGAAGGCATGTCTGCCTTGTCAAACTGAGAGCTCGCACAATCGTCCGTACGAGAGTCATTGAAAAGTACCTCTACCTCATCGGAGTTTATTGCTCCCATCTCGACAGAACGAGAGGCAGGCACTCTCATGGCACGGGAAAAAGAGTCATCTTTATCTGAGACCCTAGATTATGAAGGACTGTAACTATACGAATAAGAGATGTCAATATCATCATCACTCACAAACGAGTTCACACTCATCGTATTTCCACTTACGATAATTATTGGAGGATGAATTGTAGAAGGAGAGTCTCATCTCTTAATTATAGAAGGATAAGATGTTGGAGGATGATCTTTTCTATCAACTATTTTAGGACGGATAACAACAAGAGTAACTGGGAAGATTATGCACAAAGTAAATGCCTCGACTTGGAATCTAGCCTCGGCCTCGTGCTGATGGATCTCACTAAAGAGCCTTTCCCTAAGATCTGGGAATTGATCTATTAGCTCATATCGTTTCATCAACATCTAAAGGACGACCTTCAACTTGGATGGCAAAAATAATAAAAAGGGAAAATAATTTAAGGCATTAGCTATATTGACCAAAATATCAAATACTTGGAAAATGAAAGGTTTAAATTAAGAATATTTCAAGAACATACGGGAATTCCACCGGAGAAGGAGATCGAATTTCAACCAAAAACTCCACAATGGGAAGAACGGATCTAAAAAGTTACTCCAGTCACCCCAACCTTACACCAAACCCTAAAAAAACCACTTCAACCCTCAACAAAGCCCTAAAGGTGGCAAAGAAACTCACCAAAAAAGTTTTACAGTTGCCAAAAAAATAGTAGCTCTTGAAATAAGGCAAAATCAATGGAAAATTTGATAATAAGGGGAAGATAGAGTACCTGGAAGAGTGCTATCGATCGAAAACACCAAGAGTAAACCAAAAAAATGGAAGAAAAATGCTAGAACTATAGAGAGAGAAATAAGCTCTGGAATTGGTTTTAGAGAGGGAATGTTTACGCGCAATTGAATGAAGAGATATAAAAGGTTTCAAATCATTTTAAACCCCAAAAATGATGGGGTTCAACTTCTAAAATGCCCATCATTGAGGCACAGTTCTCAAAATGCACACGCTTCCTCCACTTCTTGGGTAACATACTAAGCTAGAGATCAGATGACAAGTATTGATTCCTCACACCCATCAATCAATCCACATTAGATAAGTAAGAGACGTCCCAATATTGGCTGCAGCTGAGAATTATTACCCCTTAGCCTCTTATCTACACAGGACACTAAGGGCTAAGGGTGATTAATACGCCCAAGTGTATCTTGGTCTCTCCCTGAGGCTCAAGCCGACATAATAGAGCATACGTCTTACAATAGATCCAACTTCTGCAACCTTGATCTTGTCTCGTCCATGAGCCAAGACCATTCTACGGCCTAGGTCACATGTGAATTGATATTGTCTCGTACTTTTGTAGGTCGAGACTTATCGAGTACAGATACACATCAGGCTCATCTCAGTCAGATATCATCATCAGCTGAGACCCATATTCCATTTTCGTTCAGACATTCGACTCATTGGAGGTGTTGTACTCATACAACCGACACTCTCACAGCAGGACACATTTGACACCTGGAGAGCGCGTGGGAGAAACAGGGATAAAATTGTTACAACAGTATATCCCTCACGTGTGAGGGATATTTCATCATCATAATATATTTATGACAAGGATAGGTGGCTTCTCATTACTGGATGCCACATACAAAACATGCCTGGTGCGTGCATGGGATTCACACTGCACCACCCCAATAATATAAATACTCACCTTCTTCTACCTTAAGAGGGACCTGAAATTGAAACCCTACGAAAATTGCAGCATAGAGAGATAAATCCAAGTGATCTGAATCTAAAGGACATTAGAGCCCTTTCTTAGTGGAATTCACTCACACACACAAAGGAGGAGG
Organism: Sambucus nigra; assembly: GCA_949130495.1. Taxonomy (NCBI): domain Eukaryota; kingdom Viridiplantae; phylum Streptophyta; class Magnoliopsida; order Dipsacales; family Adoxaceae; genus Sambucus; species Sambucus nigra. The sequence continues at coordinate 319,872,922 of OX422209.1, read as the reverse complement.
CCTTGATAGGCTGAACCACTTATATCTTATCTCATCTCCTATTTGCCTCACCACCTTCTATATTTACATGTTTGTTTAAACTTTGTTGTTATACTGGATTGAGCTTATATAACTACATTGATTTAGTGATACCATTTTTGGTATCATCAATAATATTTTATTAATATTAATTAGTAGTTTTACGGTATCGTAAAGTATAGGCGGTACGGATGAGATAAACTTGTTGTGGTTAGTTAGATGTTTATTATGTCTAGTTAGGCTGGGAAGCAAAACTAGGTGGATAAAATAGGAGACGTTAGGTGTCCACTATAATTGAAAGGTGAGGAACCCAAGGGAGTGTAAGTGAAACTAACGTGTGTATCTAATAACTATTTTAACTGCAATTTAAATACTTGCTAAATGTTTTTAAAGGTTTTGGGCTCCAACATGTATCAAATCTATTTTTTTTCAAAAAAATTTTGGCGTCCATCCAAAGAAACGCCAGACTTGATGATTAATTGCAGGGATGCGTAGCTATAACACTTGTGGAGGTAATTAGGATTTTTGTAAACGCTACAGATATTTCATCCCTATATGGGGATTTATGTTCAGTATTTTATTTGGGCATGTTTCCCCTTCGGTTTATACATTTATTTCATATTTATTTATCAAACTATGTATTTAGATTATTTTTAATTCAATTAGACTTATAATTGGGATTTTGGTTTTGGAGCTAATGGTTTATTCATCATTTATCATTTATCATTTATCATTTATTTATTTATCTTGTGATGTTTCAGACTTCTATTATTGTGTGGATGGATGATATTATTTATTTTTCAATGTTGCTATATGTTAATGAAAGGTAAAATTTGACAACGGGCTTAAGTTAACATAGGTGATTAGTAATTTAAAAAGTTTTGATTGTCATTTTAAGAATGAACCAAATGAGATTCTTGTTTATTTTAATAAAGGACTGATCACCCATGGTTAAAATAGGCGGGGTGTCATAGATGGTATCAAAGCATATGGTTTTAGAGTCCATAGGATCTGTGCGGCTTACTATGATTTTAGCGTAGCTTCCTTTTATATAGTTCCCTATTATTAGGACTGTTGCATTCACTTTTACGTATTTGAGATTTTGTTCTTCTGTTATTATTTTAGTATTGACTGTGAACTCATGCAATTCGATTTGATTTTAGATGCCACCTAAGAAAATATTACCGACTAAGGCAGTGGTGAGAGCTGATCTGGGAGAGGCTCAGCAGGAGCCCCAAGCACCACAGCCACAACCATCACAAGGGATGGTGATGGCCGCAGAGGTGGACGTTATTGTGTCACAGGCAGTTAATTCTGCTATGACTACCATGGAACATCATTTTCCTCAGGAACAACCATAGCAGCTAGTGACGCTAATGGCCTAGGCCTGTTCGGGGCAGTCAGATTGGTAGAGAGTGTGGGAAGCATTTCAAAAGGGCCACCCACCATAATTTCAGGGTGGTTCTGATGTGATCATGGCTTGTCAGTGGAAGAAGGACATTCAGTGCCACCTTCGCATGGTTGAGTGTAGTGATTTTCAAAAGTATATGTTGGCCACGTTTAAGGTGGTTGGAGCATCTTTACAGTGGTGGGAGTCCATTACCACTTCTGAGGAGAGAGATATGATGCCTATTACTGAGTTCTGGGTGCGGTTTGACCGCAAGTACTTCCCACCAGCCATTGAGATGGATATGCGGAAGAGGTTTAATGAGGTGGTTCAGGGTGACCGTTCTGTAGCAGAGTAGGAGGAGTATTTCACACGTCTGGTTAATTCTGTGCCCGACGAGTTGAACAATGAGGATAGGAAATTGTCGAAGTTCATGGATGGACTCGCTTGGAGGATTAGGCAACACTTAATTGGAAACCCAGCATCGAGTACTTATCCTAAGGTCATCAATGTTTCAATTATTCATTGTCAAGATCATCGCTTCCATCTAAAGGGAAGCAAGAGAGGGGGTGAGCCTAACCAGTCAGGCAAGGCAGGAGGGAACGCTGCTAGTGGATCACCACAGCAGTAAATGAGTAGACACCAGGGGAAGGATTCTTAACAGGGGGATTCGACCAATAGATTCAGATCGGGAGGGTAGTGATTTCAGGCAAGGCTAGCAGGGTCCTCAGTAGTATAAGCAACAACATGTTCCTCAGGGCCTCCAAGGCTAAGGAAATAATGGGGAAGGCCAGTAGAGCCGAGGCCACCAGGTACAACCTCGATATGGCCATCAGGGCCAGAGGCAGAGAGACTTTTCAGATCATCATTTTACTTGTGGATAGATGGGCCACAAGAGGAGAGACTATCCACAGCAGGATAGAGCACCACAGCAACAGGGTGCCAAGTAAGGTAGCAGGCATAGTTACCCCCTGCAGCACTAGCACCACCATCACCACCGCAGCAGGGGCATATACAATATGGATGTGTCTATAATATTCGATATGCAATATTATCGTAGGCATCGTAGGACACACTAATAATAGAAGGTATGTTTCCTATTTATCGGCTTAAGTGTAAGATTTTGTTTGATACAGGTGCATCAAACTTATTTATAGCTACCAGATTTGTACGTGCAACCGATTTATTAAAAACAACTGGTAGTCTCCTTATGTGTGTAGAGTAACCTTTGGTTAGTGGGTCACTTATACACTCAATCTATAGGAGTGTAGATATTAACATTGGGAGACTATGTTTAGCCGCAGATCTTTTTAGTGTTAGATATGGAGGGTTATGATTTCATTTTTGGCATGGACTGTCGAGTAGGTTACAAAGCGATGGTGGATTACTTGGGGAGGACCATTATGTTTTCCATTTTGTGATAGGATATGTTCCTTTTGGCGACGCCTCTTCCCGAGGTAGGTTCGAGAACACACTTATACTATATTAAGTGGAAGACCTCACAAGAGGTGGTTATTTCTTTGGATTTGATTCTAATGGTGAGGGAGATTGAGGATGTGTTCTAGGAGATACCAAAATTATCGCCCAATCGGGAGATTTAATTCATCATTGACTTAGCATCGAGTATGTGATTGATTGCTCGAGCACCTTATCGGATGGCTCCGTCAGAGATGCGTGAGTTGAGGGAGTAGATTCAGAAGCTTCTGGGGAAGGGTTTCATTCGATAAAGTACATCACCATGGGGTGCACTGGTGTTGTTCATCAAGAAGAAAGATGGGTCACTTCGTCTGTGTATTGATTACCAGTAGCTGAACAAGGCCACTATTTGAAATAAGTATTTGCTGCCTCGGATCGATGACATGTTCAACTTGTTAAAAGGATCAACGTACTTCTCTAAGATAGACATAAGATCAGGATATCATCAATTGAGCATTAGAGAGGAGGACATTCCTAAGAACACCTTCTTGACTTGGTATGGATCATACAAGTTTAGGGTGATGACGTTTGGGATAACCAATGCGCTAGTAGTGTTCATGGATCTTATGAACCAATTTTTCAAAGAGTTCCTTGACCAGTTCATGATCATATTTATAGACAATATTCTGGTTTACTCTCGTTCTGAGGATGAGCACGCAGAGCATCTGCATATGGTGTTACAAACGTTACCGGACCATTATTTGAATGCCAAATTTGAGAAGTGTGGATTTTTTCTACGAGATATGTAGGTTTTGGGCCACATCGTGTCTCACAGGGGCATTGTTATTAGTCCGAGTAAGGTATCGACGGTGAAGGAGTGGGGACAGCCCGTGACACCAATCGAGGTTTGCAGTTTTTTAGGGTTGGCCGGATACTATCGTCACTTCATTAAAGGTTTTTTAAAGATTATGGGTTCATTGACGAACCAAACTTGAAAGGAGGTGACGTTTGTTTGGGATGACCACCATCAGTTAAATTTCTATGAGGTAAAAGACAAATTGACTTCAGCACTCGTGCTTGCATTGCATAGGGGACGAATGGAGTAATGTGTTTATACGAATGCATCCTTATAGGGACTTGGGGTGTACTACAGTAGGAGGAAAGTTCTATAGCCTATGCATCTCGCAAGCTTAAGCCCCGCAAGAGAAATGAACCCACACATGACCTTGAGTTAGCAGTGGTGGTGTTTGCCTTGAGGATTTAAAGGCATTACCTTTTCGGGGAGAAGTTTACTTTATTCACAAACCATAAATCACTTTAATATTTGTTCATGCAGAAGGATTTGAATATGAGATAGAAGAGATGGTTAGATTTCGTGATGAATTACTAGTTTGACATTCAGTATTATCCTAGGAAGGCTAACATGGTGGCAGACGCATTGAGACGACGACCTGTTGGGGAGATAACAGAGGGTTTGAAGGTGAAATAGAGGGAGATTCGACATGACAATGAGGTTGCCAGAGCTTGTAAATCCATATTAGTTGTCACTCTCGAGATTATTATGCGGGTGGTGAAAGCACAGGCCAGGGATCAATTTTTCCAGGACACGGTACGTCAGTCGTTAGTAGAGGGGGTGGAGTCTTAATCGATTAATTTTGAGGTAGGCTTGCGCTTTAATGGGAGACTTGTTGTTCCATAGGATGAGAATATGAGACACGCAGTGATGACATAGATATTACAGCCACCTGTTAGCTAGTGAGGTAAACCATCAGAGACCAACACAGATATTACATCCACTAGAGGTCCCAGTGTGGAAGTAGAAGAGTATCTCTTTGGATTTCATTTTTGGGTTACCGACAATGCAGAGAGGTCACGACTCTATCTGGGTGATAATGGATTGGTTGACTAAGGTGGCCCATTTACTACTGGTTCGTACAGATTTTGAGATGAGCTCATACGCATAGTTTTTTATTATAGAGATAGTGAGGTTGCACGGTGTTTCGATTAATATTGTGTCGGATCAGGACAAGATTTTTGTATCCCACTTCTGCTAGAATTTTTAGGAGGCTATGGTCACGGATTTATGTTTGAGTACATAGTATCATCCACGGACAGATGGGAAGATAGAGCGAGTTAATCAGATGTTAGAGAATATACTGAGGATGTGTATACTCAACTTTGGGGGAGGATGGGAGCAGTACCTTCCATTGGTGGATTTTGCGTATAATAACTCCTACTAGTGCACCATCGGCATGGAACCATTTAAGGCATTATATAGATGATGTTGTCGTTCATCCGCTTGATGGTTAGAGGTGGTGGGTAACAAACTATTAGGGTCGAAGATGATTTATATACTACTGTCAAGATTGAGATGACTAGAGGGTGTTCGTATAGCTCAGATTGGGCAAAAGAGTTATGCCGATGCAGATTAGAGGCACATAGAGCTGCAGGTTAGTAACTAGTTTTTAGTATGGGTGTCTCCTTTTAAGAGAGTCATGAGGTTCAAAAAGAAAGGAAAATTACCATTGAGGTATGTGGGACCTTTTTTAGATTATTAAGAGGGTGGGACTAGTTACATACAGGTTGGGCTTACCAGAGCACTTATAGTGGATTCACGACGTGTTCCATGTGTCACCGCTAAAGAGGTACCGAAGGAGCAAGAGGGATTTTTGGCACACTCCATTAGAGGACATAGACTTACATCCAGATATCTCGTACAAGAAGAGACTAGTGGCTATGCTTGATTGTAGTGAGCATAAGCTGCGGTCTAAGGTGGTACTCTTGATTCGAGTCCAGTGGGGATACCATAATTATGACGAGTCGACGTGGGAGAGGGAGGATGATATGCGCAAGCATTATCCAGAGCTATTTACCACAGGTACTTCCAAATTTCAGGAAAAATTTCCTTTATAAGGGGGGAAGTATGTAACACCCCGTATTTCTAATTCGATTATTTTTAAAATTAATCATTTTCCAAGATTTAATTGAATTAAATATTAAGTATTTATTCAATATTGATTTGGAGAGATTATGATTAATATTTATGGGATAAATTTATTAAGTGTGTAGTAACTAACATACGTCATAGCGGGTTATATCGATAGAACTGCCGGGAGTCACATGTAGACTATAGTGAGGTCGAGACAGGAAAATTTATGTAAAGTGACTCAAATGGAGATTTCGAGATCACGGTTGATTCTTAATGGGAAAAATAGGCAAAATAGAGTACCCAGGTGTATCAATTGGGTCGCGGATATTTTATACCGATCAGGCACCAGGAAAGGGCATTTCGGTCATTTGGGAGTCCAGGGTTAGAAGAACTCCGAATTTTAAAGGGTTATATCAGCCACTTTGTGATAGAGGCTAGGGTTACAATACAAGGAGAGGCCATAGGAAAGGAAGAAGAAAGGATCCTTGGGCCATTTTACATCTTTTTTCACCACCGACTAAGGGTGGTAAACGGATGGATACGGAGCGGATACCATGTGACGCGACTCAGAAAGTGTCTTTAATGTGCGTTCACTCTAGGCTCAAGTGCAAGCCTGTCGTGTTAGTAATAAACCCGGTAAGTCGGGATAGTATCCACAAGGAAAAAAGACAACGGAGTTGTAACGACGGGAAAGATGAGTGAATCCTAATTCTGACTCTAAAAAGAAAGGAAAAATGATTTGGGTTTGAGAATGATTATACTAGATGCAATTATGAAATTATGAAGAAATGCAACTATACCAGATTACCTAAAATATGAATGAAAGATGATTTGAAACTTTTGAACTAAGTGATGAGAAAAACAGGACGGGAATACAATCCCACAACCCTAGTGTATTGCAGTTATAATATTAATCGTAAATTTAATTGATTAATTTGACCCAAAATTTAGTACTCCCAAGCATTACGCATATGAGGTTCAAGCCCGCATCATACTTAATCCGAGGACGAGTAAATTGGTATCGCGATAGTGACACTCGAATTGAATTCTAAATCATCCCGGTTACCCAGAGGCAAACGAGATATAAAGACCTATAATTTTTGTGTTCCTATGCAATACGGTCGCATTCAATCACTAAATTTAGAGGATTAATGTTATAAACGTACAATTAACACATCAGGCTGGGTTCATGTATCCCGGCCTTAGAAAATCTAGCCTAGCATGCTGAAGGTAATAAAAACGGTGTTTGATGTGCAGAAAACCATGATTAATCTAAGAAAAACTTGTGATTTGATGTAGAACTGAATTGAAAAGAAGAAGTAACTCACTAATCTCACCCAAGCAGTAATTGCAGCAATTTATAAAACTGGTAATCAAAATAATTTCTGAATGAATCTTCACTATTGGAATTAAACTTGGAAACTGTATCTAACTAGGGTTTCTGGAAAAGTAATGGAAAATTATATTAATTCTCCGTCCAAATAATAATAATAAAATGGGTTTTTATACCCTACAACAATTCAAGAGTTTCAGCTGCACTAGGACTCTTTTTCGGAGCAGATAAGATTTAAGAATATCGATAGCCGGACCGGTCCGAGCCTTAGGCGGACCGGTCTGCCTCCCAATGTGGATCGGTTCTTTTTATTTCCAGGCAGACCGGTTCTTTTATTTTTCACCCTTCTGCGATTTGCTTTTGATCCGAGGTCTACTGGAGTTTTACAAAGCAGACCGGTCCGGGGTAGGGGCGGACCGGTCTGCCTGTTGACTTTTTGCTCAACTTTGACTGCTCATATCTTTTGTTCCGGGACTCCGATTGAGGTGCCTTTTCTTCTTGTGTGCTCATGAATGTGAAATCTTCAACTTCTCTTTAGATACCTCATCCGAATTCTGGGTGGAAATTATACTTTTTCCCTTTTGACTTTCCTTGTTGTCTTCCTTGATTCTTCCGGTTCCCTTCTTTCGTTTCTTGACATTAAATCCTGTAAAATCATTACGAAATACCAGAAACTCGGTGTACTTGTTAGGATAAGTCAGTAGCAAGATTATGAGATAAAGCTAAATCGATTACGTTATTCGAGGTGCTAAAAGTACCCAAATTAAGGGATAAATTAGGAAGAATTTATGCCTAATCAAACCCCCCTAACTTAGAACTTTGCGCATCCCGAGCAATGTAAAATAATCCTAGCAAGGCTCAATTCTTGAAAAATATTTTAATGGGATAGAATACCTTTTTCGCGGGCGTGCGATTGCATTTAGCGTATGCAACAAGCCTTTAAACCCGTAGGTTACCCTAGTAGGACGAGTTGTGTCTCGTGAGGGTTTGCAAAGAATATACCCACAAAATTCGACTCAAATAAGATTCAAAATATGCAAAAATTGTACAATTCAAACTTTCCCAGAAAATAGTCATCATCAAGTCATATTTACAAGTCTCAAACCGTAGTGTGTGAGTGTGCGAAGCCGGGAATATAACCGCCAATTTTCACCGATTGATCATTACGTTACTTATTCGAAAATTCATTTTGATTTCAAATTCTCACGGGATGCTCTCTCAAACGAATCTCTCGGATTGTGGCTATTCTCTCGATATGCGTGATATAAAGAGTAAATATAATGGGCGCAAAGTCACGCACACAAGTAGAAAGACGGAAATTTTATGGTAATAGGATCTCATCAACAGAATACGGTTTTAAAAACGGGAATATTGCCTATTTTTCTCGCATTCAATCTCTTCTATTATCTTTTGGTGTATTAGATCTCCACGCGGTATCTAATTTTCGCAATTTGGACTCGATTATGACTTTTTTGGGTTTTAAGGTATATTGGGTAAAATGAGAATGGTAGGAAAGATTTGGAATTGGAAAATTCATTTATGATGTCCATTTGTGCTTTTTCCGGGCTATTGCTCATTTTTTTCTTCTTTTTCTCTATTTTTTTCTATTTTTCATTTCTTTTCTTTTCTTGCTATTTTTGTTGAGCATATCAATTTTTTTTCTTGCCCATTTATATGCACTTTTTGGACTTAATTCTAAATTTTTCCATTTTTCGCAATTCCGTGCTATTTGGATTTTTTGGGTTGTCAAACGAAAGGAAAAATTTATTTGGCTCAATTTGGGTTGAAAAAAGGGGTGATTTTTTGCTACTTTTTCTGGCCAATATTTTTGGGTGACAAACGATGGCCTACTTCATTGTCCAAAATACCAATTGCGTTACCATATGCGTTTCGAGATGAATTTAAGTTTAGAGATCAATTTTGGCACGTTTTTCAAAGTAATATTACACGTGTTTTTCATAACCGATCAAAATAAAAGGGTTGATACCCTTGACGACTTTTTAGGCGCTGAAAGAACTTTGAGTTAACAATTAACTCGAATTGATTTAAAAATTCGCAAAAAGTGATAGGTTCGAATCTCACCGGGTTTGTTAATCTCTACACTTATTCGTTAAGTCGTCAATTTTCGCTCAATTTCCACCTTTAGTCAATTTCGTCTTTGTGTATGTTGAATTTTTACAACTTGAGACTTTAATCCGACTTTTAATGATATTTTTGAAAATTTTGAATTCCAATTTTTATTTATTTTGAACAAAAATATTTTTGGATTTTTCAAAATTTTATGATTTTTTTTTTTGGAAATTTCTGGGCATTTTTAAAAATTTGTGAAGTTTTCGAAATACGCACTTGACACCCCCTAACTTAGACTTTTGCATTGTCCTCAAGCAAAAAGGACTAAAATCTAAATAAGGCAAAATAATAAGTGCGATAAATAAAACAAACAAATGGAGAAAATGCAGTTTTTATAACAAACAAGACTGTGGTACAATTACAAGGAAAAGCATACAAAATGTGAACAGGAAAAACAAATAAAAAAGCTGCCAGAACCACATCAAGCTTCACCGTGGCGGGGGATGGGAAGAACCGAGCGCGTCGGGTCCATAGGGGTCATGGTAATAGAATGGCAGTGGCTCATCGTGCTCCCCTTGGCGTTGATAGATGTCCGCTTGGAAGCGGAGTATTAAGCTCGTATCACGACGGTAATCGGTCAAAAAGTTGCCGAAGTTCGTTTTAAGTGCTGCCATTCGGTTTGAGAGGTCGCTTCCCACCCACTCAAAATATGGTCCGCCGACTCTTTGTCTGGACCGATATCCCCCATTTCGACATCCGCACCGGCTGCCTCTTTTTCCGCATCGCTCTCGCTTGAAGCAGCCTCTTCTTCACTATCAGCTCCTCACCGTGCCCGTAGGACAGCTAGCAATTTAGCGCTCTTAGTGCGGGTCCTTTGTCCAAAAGGACCGGGAATGTGAGTGTGATCGAGTGACGCCGCTATGCCAACATCCTTGAGGATAGAAATGATCAAACGAGCATAGGGAAGTGGGGCAGTACCCTTCTCATCCAAGGACACGTTGATGATATCGGCGTATAAAGTGCGGGCCAAGTGGATGGAAGTGTGTGGGTCAAAGATGTGATAGGTTAAAGTGGCTTGCTGGGGCCGCATGGCGGAATAGTTGGACGTTAGGCCCATAGCGAATCATTCATTCTAAGTAACCAATCTTTCCGGGTGGGATTGACGGTCTTTTCAAGAATGTTCTTAATTTCCCGATTTGCTAGTTCGACCTGCCCATTCGTTTCCGGGTGATAAGTCGTTCCAACCTTGTGAACGACACCATACTTTCTCATGAGCTTCGCGAATGGCCTATTGCAAAAGTTCGTGCCATTATCACTAATTATCGCTTTTGGAGCACCGAAGCGGGAAAGTATGTGTTCCTGCAGGAATTTTATCACCACTTTGTTGTCATTTGTCTTGGTAGCTATATCTTCCACCCATTTAGAAACGCAGTCTACCGCAACAAGGATGTATAGGAAACCAAAGGACGGGGGAAAGGGACCCATGAAGTCAATACCCCAACAGTCGATGATTTTAATGATGAGTATGAGGGTAAGAGGCATCATGTCTCGTCGGGTAATGGCTCCCATCCGTTGGCACTATTGCAAGATTTGAAAGCATCATTCACATCCCGAAATATTATGGGCCAATAGAGGCCGCATTGCAGAATTTTAGCGGCCATTTTTTTCGTCGAAAAGTGGCCTCCACAAGCTTCCGAATGACAAAACTGGATGACTTTTGGGATCTCGTCATCCGGGTTACATCGTCAGATGATTTGGTCTGCACAATATTTAAAAATGAATGGATTGTCACAGAAGAACATGCGCGACCAAGTAATAAACCTCTTTTTATCTTGCGGTGTCCAGTCGGGAGGGACGGCTCCCGTGATAAGGTAGTTCACTATATCCGCAAACCAGGGCAAAGAATAAGTAGCAAAAAGTTACTCATCCGGAAAGTATTCGTCTATGGGTGTGGGATAACTAGGTACGTCGGACGAAAGCCGTGATAAGTGGTCGGCAACGACGTTTTCTACTCCTTTCTTATCTTTAATGGAGAGATTGAACTCTTGTAGGAGTAGGGTCCACCTTATGAGGCGCGGATTGGCATCTTTCTTTGCAAGTAGGTATTTCAATGCCGCGTGGTCGATGAAGCAAGTAATAGGAGAACCGATAAGATATGATCGGAATTTATCAAAGGCAAAGACTACCTCTAGCAACTCTTTCTCCGTGGTAGAGTAGTTGAGTTGTGGTCCGGTAAGAGTCCGGCTAGCGTAGTAGATGACATGAGCTTGCTTATCCTTTTTTTAGCCCAAAACATCCCCTATCGCATAATCGCTAGCATCACACATAAGTTCGAATGGTAAGGACCAATCCGGAACTTGCATGATGGGAGCGAACACAAGCATGGTTTTCAGTTTTTCGAAAGAGCTTTGGCAGGCTTCCGTCCACTCGAATGGGGTGTCCTTCATGAGTCGGTTGCTTAAGGGTCTATCGATGGCGCTAAAGTCCTTAATGAACCTTCGATAAAACCCCGTGTGTCCCAGGAAAGAGTGAACGTCCTTAAGCAATTTTGGTGGGGGAAGGTCAGCTATGACATCTATCTTTTCCCTATCAACTTCTATCCCCTTGGATGATACTATGTGGCCAAGAACTATTCCCTTGGTGACCATGAAATGGCATTTCTCCCAATTCAGCACTAAGTTCTTTTCCACACACCGGGAAAGTACTTTTTTCAGTTTTTCTAGACAATGATCAAAAGAGGTGCCAAAAATGCTGAAATCGTCCATAAACACTTCGAGTCCTCTTTCGACCATGTCACTAAATAGGCTCAACATGCACCTTTGAAAGGTCGCGGGTGCATTACACAAGCCAAATGGCATACGTTTGTAGGCAAACATACCAAAAGGGCAAGTGAAGGTCGTATTCTCCTGGTCAAGTACATCTACCTCAATCTGGTTATATCCGGAATAACCATCAAGGAAGCAATAGTAAGGGTGGCCCGCTACTCTCTCAAGCATTTGATCAATAAATGTCAAGGGGAAATGGTCTTTCCTAGTTCCCGTATTGAGTTTCTGGTAATCAATGCAAACGCGCCACCCGGTGGTGGTACGTTAGGGAGCTAGCTCTCCCTTGGCATTCTCAATCACTATCATACTAGACTACTTTGGGACGACTTGAATAGGGCTCACCCACTTGCTATCCGAGATTGGGTAGATAATCCCGGCATCCAACAACTTGATAATTAATGTTCTCACAACTTCTTTCATGTTGGGATTTAGTCTTCTTTGCATTTCTCTTGAGGTCTTGACATCCTCTTCGAGATGGATCTTGTGAGTGCAAATCAAAGTACTTATCCCCTTCAAATTAGCGATGCACCAATCAAAAGCACTTTGGTGCTTCCTCAGAATTTTCAACAATTTTCCCTCCTGCTCTTTGTCTAGGCTAAAGGAGACAACGACAGGAAATGTCTCATCCTCTCCTAGGTATGCATATTTAATATGGGAGGGGATTTTCTTTAATTCAAGGGTTGGAAATTTTTCGTCGGAGGGAACCATGCGAGTATCCCTCGGAGGTAACTCCTCAAATCTAGAAACCCAACTAACATCTCTCACGTCCTCATCCGACGCTCTCTCGTCGAGTAACTCCCTCAACTCCTCAACCTCCCTCTCGAAGTCGGTGTACATCCCCTCACTCTCGTGTATCGCCGCTAAACAGGACCCTAAGGCATCGCCACAGTAATTCTCCTCAAAGTACTCCTGTACTATCTCATCTATGAGGCTCATCGCGTGAAGATCATCTTCCTCCCCCGTATGTTGGCCTATATGGAAGATGTTGGTTTCCAATGTCATGTTCCCAAAGGTGAGTTGCATTCACCCATTCTGAGTATTGATGATTGCGTTAGCCGTAGCTAAGAATGGATGCCCAAGGATGATGGGAACATGGTTGCTCGAGTTGAAGGAGGGCTCCGTGTCCCAAATGACAAAATCTACCGGGAAGTAGAAAGTGTCAACTTGGAAGATCACGTCCTCGACTATACCTCTTGGGATCTTCACGGTTCAATCCGTTAATTGGAGAGTGACCTTTGTGGGCTTGAGGTCTCCCAAGTCAAGTTGCCTATAGTGGAGTAAGGGAGGATATTTACGCTTGCTCCCAAGTCAAGTAAGGCTTTTTCGATTTTATTTTCTCCAATGATGCAAGAGATGGTGGGTGCACCGGGATCTTTGAATTTTGGCGGGAGATCATTTAGTAGAATATAGCTCATGTTCTGGGCTAGAAAGACATTCTTCTTTACCTTCATTTTTCTCTTTACCGTCAACAAGTCTTTGATGACTTTAGCATAAGCTGGAATTTCCTTAATGGCATCGAGGAAAGGTAAATTCAGCTTTACTTGCTTTAGCACTTTTAGCACGTCCTCACGTGGGTTTCCTTTATGGGAAGGAATCAACCTTTGAGGAAACGGTGCCACGGAGGGTGGTTTCACTACTACCTCCGGCTCACTAGCGTCTTCTTTGTCACTCTCATTCAAGGGGACATCTTCGGCCTCTTTCGTGCCGGGCGAAATCTCCTTGTCTTTCGTTGTGTCGTGTGGGGGAGGTGATAAATCAACGATTCTCCCACTACGAAGAGTGGTCACATATTGACATTTCTCCTGATGTTCAGTAGAGGTGGAGCTAACACTAGTTTGACCTTGGGGAGGTCTTTCGCCTTAGGCAGGAAACTTTCTCTTCTCTTGGACACTCAACGGGGATTGTATCTTTGACAGACTTGCATTTATGTCGCCAATCAGACGATCATATTTGGCATTGGTTGCGGTCTGGCTTGCGATGAATTGATTCATGGTATCCTCGAGAGTTCTCCGCGGTGGCGGGATATAAGATCCTTGAGGTGGTGGTGCTTGCACATGTCCTTTCATGTGTGGAGCTTGTTGTAAGTGTTGTGGTGGAGGAGGGGCAACATGAGAAGTAGGGTTCATCGCAGCATGTTGTTGCCCATAGCTAAAACCAGGATGGTTTTTCCATGAAGGGTTGTACGAGTTCCCGTGCGGTGCACCGAAATTACAATTAAAACCTCCTATACCACTAACCTGCTCCTGAAGCATCACTTTGTAGGCGGGTATAGTCGGGCATTCCTCAGTTGAATGCCCCGCCTCACAAATTGCACACACCTTTTCAATAGGGTTTGGTATGGATCCAGTTGGTCCTCTTCCACATATCCCACATAGGTCTCGCACTTCCTTCTCAAGTATATCGATCCAACTGTCCGCTATAAAACTCTTTTCCACATGAAATAGGATGGACTCTGACGGATTGGTGGTCACTTAACAATTTTGATTTTGAGCATTAGGGTCAGATGTATCCCAGGATTGACTAGTCTCGGCGACATACCTCAGGTGAAGCTCAGCATCGTGGGTGTCTAAGTCGACAAAGGGACCACTTCCCATGGTTTCAACAAGTTGCTTGGAGTTAAGATTCAGCCCATTATAGAGAAAAAAAATGATTTGCGCTGAATCAAATCCATGATGGGGGCAAGAAGTAATTAACTCGTTGAAATGGTCATAACATCGATGAAATGGCTCATTTTCAGATTGTCTGAACGCTTGAATTTGAGCCTTTATGGAGATTGTTTGATGTGTTGGGAAGAATTTCTTGAGAAATCTCGATTGCAACTCATTCCAAGATGGAATCGAGCTTGGAGGTAAAGACCATAGCCAGGTCTTGGCTTTATCTTTAAGCGAGAAGGGGGAGAGTTTGAGGTGGATCACCTCTTGTGTGCAAGATTGATCATTGAGAGTATCGCACACATCCTCAAATTCCCTAATGTGGAGATATGGCTTTTCAGAATTCATCCCATGGTAATGAGGTAACATCTGGATCATCCCATTTTTGAAACGGAATTTCCCGGCATTATACGGGAGTATAATTCATCCCGGAGTGACAGTGCGCTCGGGATATAAAAATTCTCTTAGCGAGCGGTATAGGGGCTCTTCCTCACCGACGGCGGCACTACTGTGCTGCGACATCTCTCTCTCACTTAACGACTCGGTGCTCTCACTTGGTGTGCTCTAAGTGTGTTCGGAGGTGTGTCCTAAGAAGGAAAACAGAGTGTTATTGGAGATTGAGTGTGACGGTGTGGGAGGTGGGATCCAGAACTATGGGGCATTAGGAGTGTGGGGACTATCGGGGTTGTACTCAACGATTGGATTTTCGTGAATGCTGGTTGGAGTATTATGGGGTGTGGGAGTGAGTTCAGAATTTTGCATTAATAGCTTGTGAGAGATGATGGTGAATCATTTTGTGCTTTTTGAATTTTTTTACGATTTTGGATTTTTGGAAATTTTTGGTCAAAGTTTTAGATTTACTCAATCCAATCCTAAGTCTACCTAATTCTCCGGCAACGACGCCAAAAACTTGACGCGACTCAGAAAGTGTCTCTAATGTGCGTTCACTCTAGGCTCAAGTGCAAGCCTGTCGCGTTAGTAATAAACCCGATAAGTCGGGATCGTATCCATAGGGAAAAAAGATAACGGAGTTGTAACGACGGGAAAGATGAGTGAATCCTAACTCTGACTCTAAAAAGAAAGGAAAAATGATTTGGGTTTGAGAATGATTATACTAGATGCAATTATGAAATTATGAAGGAATGCAACTATACTAGATTACCTAAAATATGAATGAAAGATGATTTGAAACTTTTGAACTAAGTGATGAGAAAAACAGGACGGGAATACAATCCCCCAACCCTAGTGTATTGCAGTTATAATATTAATCGTAAATTTAATTGATTAATTTGACCCAAAATTTAGTACTCCCAAGCATTACGTATACGAGGTTCAAGCCCGCGTCATACTTAATCTGAGGACGAGTAAATCGATATCGCGATAGTGACACTCGAATTGCATTCTAAATCATCTCGGTTACCCAGAGGCAAACGAGATATAAAGACCTACAATTGTTATGTTCCTACGCAATACGGTCGCATTCAATCACTAAATTCAGAGGATTAATGTTATATACGTACAATTAACACATCAGGCTGGGTTCATGTATCTCGGCCTTAGAAAATCTAGCCTGTCATGCTGAAGGTAATAAAAACGGTGTTTGATGTGCATAAAACCATGATTAATCTAAGAAAAACTTGTGAATTGATGTAGAACAGAATTGAAAAGAAGAAGTAACTCATTAATCTCACCCAAGAAGTAATTGCAGCAATTAATAAAACTGGTAATCAAAATAATTTCTGAATGAATCTTCACTATTGGAATTAAACTTGGAAACTGTATCTAACTAGGGTTTCTGGAAAAGTAATGGAAAATTATATTAATTCTCCGTCCAAATAATAATAATAAAATGGGTTTTTATACCCTACAACAATTCAAGCATTTCAGCTGCACTAGGACTCTTTTTCAGAGCAGATAAGATTTGAAAATCTCGATAGCCGGACCGGTCCGGGCCTTAGACAGACCGGTCTGCCTCCCAATGCGGATCGGTTCTTTTTATTTCCAGGCGGACCGGTTCTTTTATTTTTCACCCTTCTTTGGTTTGCTTTCGATCCGAGGTTTACTGGAGTTTTACAAAGCGGACCGGTCCGGGGTAGGGGCGGACCGGTCTGCCTGTTGACTTTTTGCTCAACTTTGACTGCTCATATCTTTTGTTCCGGGATCCGATTGAGGTGTCGTTTCTTCCTATGTGCTCATGAATGTGATATCTTCAACTTCTCTTTAGGTACCTCATCCGAATTCCGGGTGGAAATTACATTTTTTCCCTTTTGACTTTCCTTGTTGTCTTCCTTGATTCTTCTGGTTCCCTTCTTTCGTTTCTTGACATTAAATCCTATAAAATCATTACGAAATACCATAAACTCGGTGTATTTGTTAGGATAAGTCAGTAGCAAGATTATGAGATAAAGTCAAATCGATTACGTTGTTCGAGGTGCTAAAAGTACCCAAATTAAGGGATAAATTAGGAAGAATTTATGCCTAATCAAATCACAATGCTATCCATATATGTATCTGCTATATGGATGCTCTATCCGTGTCTGTATCCATATCCCCCCGGATAGTAATTACAACTATCCATATTCGTATCCTCTCGAATTCTCGGATTCAGATAATATCCGTATCCATTTACGTTGTTTATCCATTGCAATCAACACTAATTTGATATTAACTAAAATTCATATTAAATAAAAATTAGAGGATCAATGTCCCACCTTTAATATTCATATTGAATATAAACTCTTAAGATAATGTTTGAAATCAAGCACTAACCTTAATGCTCATACTCACGAATCATGAGCTTACGAAACATAAATAAGTAACTGAA
This sequence comes from Sambucus nigra, assembly GCA_949130495.1. NCBI lineage: Eukaryota > Viridiplantae > Streptophyta > Magnoliopsida > Dipsacales > Adoxaceae > Sambucus > Sambucus nigra. The sequence goes on along the minus strand of OX422209.1, from coordinate 319,855,469 downwards.
TTTATGATAAACACCTAATAATAATAATAATAATAATAATAATAATAATAATAATAATAATAATAATAATAATAATAATAATAATAATAATAATAATAATAATGACAACAACAACAACAAAGGTTGTCGTCGCCACCAAAATCCACATCATCTCCAAAATTCACACGTCTCTAATCTCCAAATAATTCCAATCAACTGTGTGTATTACGATTTCAGAATAAAATCAACTATTTATGTTTTATGATTTAAAATAACTGTGTTCCAGTCAACCACTATGTCACTTTATGTGTTGTGTGTGCGTGTGTAGTTATTTTATGAGTGTAACAGACCAGCGATGGTTGTGTGTGTGAGTGTAGCAGTGGATGTGTATATGTAGAGGTGTATATATATGTACTTGTGTGTGTGTGTGTTAGGGGAGAGAGAGAGAGAGTGTGTGTGTTAGGGGGGAGAGAGAGAGAGAGAGAGAGAGAGAGAGAGAGAGAGAGAGAGGATACTTTCTAAATGGAAGAGGAGGTGAACCGTTAGGATGGAGGATGAGTAAGGGTTGTGGGAAGAAAATTAAAGAAACGTTGAGTTAGGACTTGAAGAAGATTATAATAAATTAATAATAATTTAATATTAATTACAATACGGATACGGATATCCGACAAAACGGATATCCGCAAATATGGATACTCCGACTCGGATATGGATTATCCCAGTCGGATACGGATTATCCCTGTCGAATACAAAGACTATTCGTATCTTTATTCGTTTTTGTGGATATTTTAACACACTATCCATATCCGTATCCATATTCGTTTTCTCGAATAAATATCAGCAAAATTCAAACTCGGATACCGGACGGATTAGGATTTTAAAATATCTGTTTACACCCCTAACACCGACGTTGCCGAAAATGAGATTGGAGCAAGGTAAGAACGATTCCATCCTCAAATAACAAAAATCAGACCTGGAAATATAAGGTAAGTATTTATCTTACAACGTTTTTAAGCATGTTCTAATACCCATGGTAGTGTAGGGTTAAAATTGCAAGATTTGGTGAATTCTTGGGATTTATATGGGTTGAAATTCATGACATGGCGTAGGATTCGTGTTATAAATAATCCATATGCATTGATATTACGAAATTTGAGATTAAATGATAATAAACTTTAAATAAATATAGAAATCTTGATGAACATGCATGAAGAACATCAAAAAACTAGGGTTTTATGATTTATGGAGATTAAATTTGTTTATGGTTAGACTTATAAAGATTAGATGTTATATTTACATTAAAAATTATCCATATACATATATTTTATGCTTGGGTATGTCTTATGTGAGTTTGGGAAGGTTTCATGGAGGTTTGATATGTTAAAAATGGTGAAAAACATAACTGGGAAGAAGTTGTCAAACAGGTATCGATCGATCGATCGAGGGATGTCGATCTATCGATGGATCAATCATTTTTTATCGATCGATCGACCAAAGCTGAATTAGGGCCTTTTGTTTATTTGCGTAGTTTTCCTTACCGAAAATTGTGAGGAACTTTGATAATGCTTTATTAACTATATGAAGACTTGAAGAATATCAATAAACATATATTTAATGCCCGACTTAGTCTCAATGAGCGTAACTTAGGATTAGGACCGACGAGAGTTAAACGATTGTGTTATGTATTGGGAATTCACAAATCAGGTTACAGAAAGAGTAAACACTAACCCAAGACTAATATCAGTAGGATAGTGATGTGTTAACTACTAAAATTAATTAAGGGATAACTAGGATCCTTCAGGTAGTGAGTCATACTCAGAAAATAAGGAAAGATTATTGAGTGTGAATCATTAGTACGTTGGGTATTCAACATATATATATACTACATACTGGATACGTTGTGGGTTGTGTGTGTGTATGTGTGTGTGTGTGTGTGTGTGTGTGTATGTAGGTTATGTGTGTGTGTGTGTGTGTGTGTGTATATATATATATATATATATATATATATATATATATATATATTGTGTATTTAATATATACTACATATTTATATATTTCGTACATTTATATATTTCATATATTTTAGTATATATGTATATGTGTATATTTCATATATTCATATATTTCGTATATTTAATATATTTCGTAAATTTATATATTTCGTATATTTCTATATTCCATATATTTTTGTATATAAGTATATTATGTATATTTCATATATGTATATATTTCGTAAATTTTTATATTTCATATATTTTCAAATATATATATTGTATTTTGTATATTTTTAAATATTTTTATATATTTCGTATATTATGTATATTTGTTCATATATTTCATATCTTTTGTATATTTTTTTAAATACTTCATATATTTTTTAACATATTTTATTAAATATTTCATATATCTTTTTTTCTATATTTCAAATATGTATATATTTATATTCGTATATAATTTATATATCTCGCATATATTTTTTTTTAATGAAAGAGGGACGGAACCCCATATAGAATTTTATTAATGGGAGGATTATAACCTCCAAAAACAAAGAGAACTTACACATAACAAGATAAATCTGATAAACATGGAGCTTTATGATAGCCCCATTACAATACTATATTGACTTTGAAAATTTCCTAATGTATTGCCATCCCATTTTATCAAGTTTGACAACTCCTCTAACCATAGAAGGAATATCGTAGAAATGTTGATAGACTGATAGAGATGGGAGATTGATCCCATGGTTTGCTAAGGCATCTGTTACCATGTTATATTCTCTATAACAATGGGACAGACTAAAATTGAGCTTCTTTAAGTTTTCCTTAATCTCTTCAACACAATCTACAAGTTGCTATGGTGGTCTCCAATTTTTGTTGATCAAATTCACCACAAAAAGAGAGTCTGATTCAATGACCACATTTGTAATGTTATGTTCCAAGCACAATTTACTCCCCAACCAAATTCTTTTTATCTCAGCATTGGTGTTTGAAGATTTACCTTCTGATTTAGCATAAGCCAAGATGAGATCGCCACTTTCATTTCTTATTACTCCACCTATTCCACTTGCCCCTGGATTCCCTCTCGATGCGCCATCAGTGTTCAGCTTAAACCATGAAGGTGTAGGTCTTCTCCACTTGATTAGTTTAACCAAGTGATGAGCCTATGAATTTGAATATTAAAAGCTTTATGGATTGCACTATCAAAAGGAGAAATCTTGTCTTTGAATTTAGATCCTCTGTAGATATCTGAGATAAAGTTTAAAGATTGATGAATAATGGCTTTTCCATTAACTTTAACATTATCAAAGATTGCTTGATTCATGCTTTTCCAAATCTCCCAACAAATAATATTTGGAATGCGTTTTCCAAGAAACCTCGAGTAGTCTTGGGGTCCCGACTTGATCCACCAACTGAGAAGCATACTGGAAATATTGGATGTGTTCATATCAATCCCCATTAGATTGGAGAAGTACTTCCAAACTGGAATAATTACAGGGAATGAATAAACATATGGTCCAGCGATTCTATATGCTCCTTGCAAGCTGGGCATCTTGAACACAATTTAATACAAACAGATTGGATGGTCGCATCTGTAGGAAGACAATTATTAAGAATTTTCCACAAGTTAATAGAATTTCTTAGGAATATTGGAATCCCAAACTGAAGTACTGGCAAAAGATGAGGGGAAGTGGTTTCTGCAGCAATCATAAGCCGAGCTGATGGAAAAAATACATGTGACCTCTAGAGCCCAATACCACTGACCTTCTTTTAACACCATGTTTAATAGTCACTTGTCTTTAACCTTTGCTTTATTCCTCCACGTCTGAGAAGCTGAAAAAGTAAGATAGATGCAATTTTTGTACCTATTGTTCATGTATGCTGACCAAAGAGATTTTTCAGTAACCATCTTCCAATATAACTTCATAAAAAAAGCTTAGGATAAGTGATTAAAATCTAAGAGCCCGAGACCTCCCACCTTCAAATCTCTGCCTATGAACGACCAACTTTTCCATTGATGTTTCCAACATATGTCTTCATTGCCTCCCCAGAAGAACTTGTTCAAGAGTTTATGGATCTTTATTATAACAGTTTTAGGTGGGGAAATTGAAGCAAGAAGGTAAGAGGGGGTGGATGATAGAACATGTTTTAACAGAACAATTTTCCCACCATTAGATATAACTTTTGTTTGCCAACTTGCCTTTTTTTATCTCAAAGAATTGATGAGAGTATCATAGTACTTGATCCTATTCCTCCTCTTGAAGATTGGACATCCTAAGTATTTGATAGGCAGGTCTTTGTGAGAGAGACCTAGTAAATTCGATAGCTTAGGTTTAAGTTGGGGTCTGCATTTGACATCAACAGTGAAGTTGCTCTTATTGAAGTTAATTTTTTGCCCTGACCAACTGCAGTACTGAAGAAAAAACTCTTAGAGATTCAATATGCTTATCTTATCTCCTCGAAAAAACACCATGAGGTCCTCTACAAAGGCTAGGTGGGATACCAAAGGGCTACCACTTGGAATATAAAATGGCTTTATAGAATTATAGACCATTAAATTGTTAACCCCTCTACTCAAGTAATTTATTGCTAAAATGAACAGACTTGGGGAAATGGTATCCCCTTGTCTGAGGCCCCTGGTTGACTTGAAATATCCACAAGACTGCCCATTTATAACAATGGATAACCAATTGTTCAAAATTCTTCTCCATATGAGGTCTATCCATCTCTCTCCAAAGCCAAAAGCCTTTAGAATTTTCATAAAAAAAACGAATGCAATCTGTCGTATGCCTTCTTGATATCCAGCTTTATCAAGACATTCCCACCATGAACTTTCTTCCCCAAATTGTGAACCATTTCTTTGGCAAGTAGAACATTTTCTTGAATGGACCTGCCTTTAATAAATGCACTTTGATTTAAAGAGATCAAATTTGGAAGAATTCTGGACAACCTGTTATTGAGGATTTTGGTGATGATTTTGAAGGAGACATTACACAGGCTTATTGGTCTTAATTCCCCACACGTCTTAGGTGATGTAACTGTTGGGATAAGAACCACTACTGTACTTGTCCAACTTTGTGGAAGATCAGATCCTGCAAAAAAAGAGTTAATAACATGCACAAGATCATCTTTAATTAATTGCCAATATTTTTTATAAAAAAAACACCCCCAAACCCATCAGGTCCTGGAGTGATGTGTCACTAATGTCCATGATGGCTGAATGAACCTCCTCATCATCAGTGAATGCCTCTAAAACTTCATTCTGCTCAGCAGAGATAAGATTAGGAATAGCGAAACTCACATAAAATTAGTGATCAACCTGAACAGCTTGCAATTGATCCTTGTAGAACTGAACAATATGCTTTTTAATTTGCTCTTGATCTTCAAGAATATCTTCTTTTTCATTTTGGATTGAACTGATAAACAACTTCTGCTTCTTGGATTTAACATAATGATGAAAGAATTTAGAATTTAAATCTCCCAATTTGAGCCACTTTAATGAAAATTTTTGCCTCCAATATTCCTCCTCATTCTTTATAGCATTCAACAAGGCTACCTTACCTCTATTCATGTTCATTCTATTTTCTTCAGTTCTATTAAGCTCATAGTTTAGCTTTAGTTGAAAATTTTCATCTTCAAGATCTTTTATTGTTTGGAAGACATCTTTAAATGTCCCTTTGTTCCATTGTCTCAGAGCACCTTTCAACCTCTGCAGCTTCTTTGCAAACCTTTTCGGGCCAGTCTCACTAATCTCTTCTTTCTAAGAATTTTTTACAAGGTCTATGAATTGAGGATGATTGCACCACATGTTCTGGAATTTAAATGGCTTAGGAGATGTGTCTAGATTAGATTGTAATGAAATCAGGAGAGGGGCATGATTTGATGTGGATCTGTTTAAGTGCTTGACATTTGAAGACCCAAATTGAACTATGAATTATTGGCTGACTAAACACCTGTCCAATCTTGCCATGATAAGATCATCTTCATTTTTATGATTACTCCAAGTGAACCTACTTCCTGAATACCCAAGGTCAGATAATCCATTGTCTTCAATGGCCTGTTTGAAATCCTCAACTGCTACATGATCTATATCATTTCCTCCAAGTTTTTTAATTTGATCAGTAACAAAATCAAAGTCCCTCATGACTAAATGGGGATCATGCTGGAATCTTGCAGATAGAATGGTCAATTATTCCCAAAGACTCTTTCTTTCTTCCTTTGCTCACTTGGCATACAAAATGGTCATAATAAGAGTGGACTGAACAGAGGGGTGGCTAACTTGTAAGGTCAAGTGTTGGGGATGATTTATAATGAACCGAACTGTAACACCAAATCTCCAAAACATCCTTATTTTTCCATTTTTATTGCTGAAACACCATCAAATCCCCATTTAACTCTGAATTTATCAATCTTGTTGGCGTTCACCTTGGGTTCAAGCAGACCAAAGAAAGGCAGTTTATGAATTCTTGCTAACAATTTAAGTCTCCTAGAAGAAGATTTTTTTGGAGGCTCCTCTAATATTCCATACTAAAAAATTGAGATTTGGGAGGGTGAGAGTGATTGGTACCTTTAACAGTTGATCTTGTTAACCTTCAGAATAGAGGATCTGACATTTTTTGTTTTTTCTCTTGCACTTGATTAGAATCCTTTTGAGAAATTATCAACTGTAAATTTATATCTCCAATTTTTTCATGGTTCTGCTTGTTACTATTAAGTTTCTTGTCTAGAACCTTAGCAAAAACTTGAAGTTTCTCAATATAAGGAGTGTAATGACCTTGTTTATCTTCTACATCAGTGAGGTAAAGAGGCCTTGCTACAGGAGTTTTCTTGAATTTGGTGATGGGTGTGCCTTTAGGAGACAGAGAGCTTTGGGATACGATTTGAAAATCTTCTTTTTATCTCGTATATTTCATATAAGTATATATTTCGTATATTTCAAACATTTTGGATATGTGTGTGTGTGTATATATATATATATATATATATGTGTGTGTGTGTGTGTGTGTGTGTTATGTAAAAAAAAATTTCACATTTGTTTCTATTTTTTAGCTTTTTTGTTTGAAAGAAAAGGTGGAAAATTGTTGATTTTCCAACTTGTATCATACAAATACATATTTGAAAATACTAATTTGCCTTGAAATTATTTGTCCTAGAACAATTGCTCTAGAATCATTTGTATTTTCCGCATTTTCTATCAAACATGCCCTTAGATTTAAATATTGGAATATTCCCAACGTCACAACAAAAGAAATTTATAAAACTAGCTTTCTAAAATCATCCTTTAGTACTAATTACAATGTTAAAATTGATAAGCATATGTATGCTTTAAATAAATAACATGATAGAATTCAACTATTAACTAGTATCAGTTAAACCATTAACCAGTAAAGGAATAAATATATCTATCCTCTTATGTCATACAGATGCTAGACTACTAGTTACAACACCAGTATTTTAGGAATGAATGAATCAAGCTTTTTTAATGGGCCAACACATTTTAATTATTTTCCAGATTTTACATTAAGTTTAATCGACCCTCATATATTTTTTTGATAAGCACCGACTCTCATATATTAAAAACCATGACACTAAATATTAAAACATCTGGATATGAAATGCTAGAAGGAAGTAAACCCTTGCCTTTAATCTATAGAATCTATTATAAATGTTTAAAGACAAATCTAAATTTACACGCTTTAGTAAAAAGTCCAAAAGACTACTCTACTAATATAAAGCAGTATAAATGATGATAATATCCAAGTCCCTAGGTCAATAAATTGGGAACATATTAATTTAGCAAATGATTTGGTGGTCCCTTTTAATTTCTAACGCGGAAAGTATTTTAAGGATGACAAAAAATCAATTCTATTTTTATGAAAAACCTTTCTCCAATTTTTTTAATTCGCACCAAGTTGTGAACAAATTATAACTTCACCAAATTTTATCTTGATTAATCATAAACATCCATCTAGTGATTAAATCAAGTAAAATAAATTAAAGAATACTCACAACGCCAAATGTATGAGGAAAATCACAAACCGTACAAACCTCGAACGATCCAAGCCAGACAATCGCTATGAATATGGTATTACAAAGGTACAAACGGTAGTCTTACTCAACGACTCGATCCATCCACGAGACTTGACGCTCCTCTGATCATCAACCACTCCTCTCACAGTGCCCACGCAGAAGGTGTCCATCGATATGTCTTATAACGTCTATGATGTTGAAACCAAACTCCACCGAATCTTCATCGCAAAACCAGCAATGTTAAAGTGTAAAACAACTTTTCTTGGTACCACAAAGAACACTATAGAAAATATCAATGATAACTAGGATCTTTGAAACTCTAAGGATGTGTTTAGACTTAAAAACCTTAAAAAACTGTTTGCAGAAATCCTATTATTTGAAAATTAAAATTCGTTCAGCACACCCTTCGAAACAAGGACTGAAACACGCCTTAAATAGGATTTTTTAAGTCAGCGTGATGTTCGAGCGACATTGGCTATCGTTCTAATGAGATGGCTATCGTTCAAACGACATGTACATCTCGCGCGAACGACTTCCATTGTCATTCAAGCGACCTGCTCAATTAGAGTCCAAACCAAAACCAATTGTAATCCTTCCTTATCACTTTAAAACAAAGTGTAAACCTTTTCAAACACTTAAAAAACATTTTAAAAACATTTATTTAATAAAATTTACATCCTTAATCATTTTAAAATAAATTCCGAGTCTCATTAAATTTATGCATTCATACCTAAGTGATCTCGGACATCAATTAAACTTTTAAGAGGAATAAACTTGCACCAATTAAACTTCTTCATAATTAATTCCTTAAAGTTTTGTCGCAACGTCTTCAACACGTCATAGTCCGTATGGGATCGTGAAAAATAAAAATAGACCTATGACACAAACTTGTTATGTTTCGGGATTAAGTCAAAACTATACAATATACTCAATTGAAAATTTTGTCCTTACAAATATCTCCCTTTGACTATTTCGGGACAAAACCAATAGTGAAATGCATAAGCCCGGCCATCAAGTCGTTTGACGCCTAAATCCTATTCCATAAATCCAAAATAAAAAATATAGGATAAGACTAGTAAAAGATGGACCGACAAGCATGAAACCGCCGAATGTCTGAATGCGATATAGTCTTGAAATCTTGAATCTCTTAGAGTCGATCTACACACATGAAATAGACAAATACCCATTAAAGTATGGAGGAACAAATGATATAAATAATAATGAAACATGTGAGCACAATATTTTGATACCAATTTGAGCTCAGACACCTGGGTTAGAGGACCTCAGACCCTTAACATCATTAATTTGGTGATACTTATTATGAGGCTAACTCTTAGGTGATGACCTCAGACCCTCATAACATCACTCGGTGGTGACGATGTCTGAGCTCAGACACCTGGGTCAGAGGACCTCAGACCCTTAACATCATTAATTTGGTGATACTTATTATGAGGCTAACCTCTTAGCATTCAGAGATTATATAGCATTCAGAGACATTCAAAGGTCAAAATAAAAGAAGATTGGCATTCAGTAAAAAGAAGAGATTACATAACATTCAAGGGGGTTACAAATCAAGTTCAATTACAATTTACAAAACAAAAATTTACAAATCAAGTTAAAGGTCTGAAGGGGGAGCATTGACAGTCTCGGTTGGGTTGACCTGATCAGCATTGGTCACCTCAGCCACATCATCAGCAGGGTCAACCCCTCCGAGATCAGTCCCTTCCAGAGTAGCAGTCTGACCAGGGGTAGCAGCCTCGTCTTCTATCTCTTGCAGTGCCTGGGCAAACTGAGGGTCGGCGAATCCGAGGCCCACAAAGTCGGAGGCCTTTATAGTGCCAACCTCCTTCTCTCTGACCTCGGCCCATCTGGTAGTGGCTTTGATACCTCTTTCGAGGTACTCAAAACCAAAACCTATAAACTCCTCAGAGACTTTGTAGTCAAAAATTATCCTCTCTGAGGCATCTGCAACGGCAGCCTTCACAGCCGCATTGACCTTCCTCTGCAGAACGTCGTCCTTATCCTTCAGGGCCTGGGCGTGGCTTTGGACGAGTGCAGAGATGTATTTTTCCAAACCCTGAGCCCTATTTTCAGAGGTCTGGGCTTTATTCTCGGCATTCTGTAACTCAGACCTCAAACGGTCAACCTCGGCCTTCAGGGCACTCTCGACCTTCTCAGCCTCCTGCCCCTTCTGAATAAGAGGCAACTTCCTTATGGCCCAGTTAGATAGCTGGTACATGGCAGTCGCACCCTACACAGTAAATGAAGAGGTTAGGTGAGAGCAAAATCAGACATTGCACTTATAAAATTCTGACAGAAATAATTTATACCTGGACGACTCGGTGAAGGCCGAATTCAACCATCATAGGGGTTTCCATGGCCCTGTAAAAACGCTTGTCGGCCTCGGTCATCATGTTGTTAAGTGCGTCCATGGCCTGTCTGCTGTGGCCGACCACGCTATCGGTAAGTTTCAGCTGGTCCAGACGAGCCGACAGGGTGTCGGCTGAGATGGGGATCGCAGCGTCTGAGGCCCTCTTTTGTCTTGAGGTCGGCCTCTGAGGATCAGAGGCCGGGACCTCAGGGGCCCTCTTCTTGGACTTAGCTGTTGAGGGAGCTGTAGGAGGAGCGTTCAAACCAGTCCTCTTTTCACGTCTAGCCAAACTTGGAGCTGTCATCTCCCACAATTCGTCCGGGACACTTAGAGGTCTCTCTGCAAAAATGAAAAGATAAGAGTCAGAAATCAAACATGAATGATCAGAGGTTAGACTTGGAACAAAAAGAAAAATCCTTACCAAAGTCAACAAGGGGACTTCCACCTAGGCTCGTCCCCGAGAGATACTGGGGGGTCAGCAGATGTTCGAACTTTACGAACAGACCATGTGCCCCTTGGTCTTGCAGGGCCTTCAACTTTTTGTCGTTCTGAAGACTTAGGCCAGGATCGGACCTGGAAAACATAGTGACCTTAACCCATCTGAGGGGTACCCTCGGTTCAAAAGTGGAAGAGGGAACAGATGAGCCAAATTCCCATGGACCTGAGGCGAAAAAATACCAGGGTTTGCAATTGTGATTCGAGGTCTGAGTGACCAGGAGCATCTTCTTCTCAGGCCTTCGAGCCACGAAGTGATAGTATCTCGAATGATTTTTGGCCGAGGTAGGTACGTAACAATCAGCAAAGACCTGAACCGGGAGGTCAGAGTGGTGGACTGCCCTCCACAAGATGATGGCCCCTATAATAACTCTCCAAGTATTGGGAGAGAGCTGCGAGGGGGCCAAGTTGATGAAGGAAATAATGGACCTAATGACAGGGTGAATGGGTAGATGAAACCCTAACTTAAACATCTGCTCATATAAGCATATTTCTCCATCTCGACCGTGGTAAGCCCTCTCTTCCCTCAGAGGTCTCCTTAATTTGATTGAGGGACTGATGGAGTTTAAGTATCTGAAGTGTAAGAGATCCACCTCAGTGACTGTGCTCTCATACTCGTCCGCCTCAGAGACGTCAACATCACTTTCGGCATCCTCATCATCGTCGTCAAGCTCAACGTCGACTGGAGCAGACGGATAACCAGGGAACCTCTGAGCAAACTCTTCCCCTGTAACGGCCGACAAAGGAATGGCATCTATAATGGGTGGCACAGCCACACTTGGCACAACAAGTTCGACCTCTGAAGAAGAATTTGAGGTACTTGAACCATTCTGAGACGAGGCTCGACTGGATACCTCGGCCTGGTCAGGAGCCTGACCAGGCCGAGGTGTAAAGTCCATGGCTTCCCGGAAAGAGTCTACAGACATAGGGTCTGAGGTGGAGGACTCAGACTCAGACATCGGCAAACGGTTGTCAGAGACGTCTGTTTGATAAAAGTTCTCAGGAGGATCAGGATATACCACCTTCAGAGGTGGGGGAAAGAGAGGTCTAATAGGGAACTCCTGAGACCTACGAGCTTCTTCCTGAGCTCTCTCTATTTGCCTAATTTTTTCTAAGGTCTTCTCTCTGAGAGAGGGGAAGTCCTCAAGAAGTTGGTACAAGGGTCTGAGCATCAGAGGACGACCCAAGACTTGAAACGACCCTAAAAACTCCTAAGGCTATAAAAACGATGGGCTTGTAAAGTAAAGGGGTTTGAAGATCAAATTAAGAATTTTCAAGTAAACACAGGTCGCCTGAATCAATGAAACTTGCCGGAAAACTCAAACAATTACCGGATAACCCAAAAATCTCGCCGGAAAATTCAAACCAAACGCCAAAAACAAAGGAAATGGAAAGGGAAAGGTACCTGAAGGTGAGTTGATGGATGAAATGAATAGATCTCGCAAGAAACTAGGGGAAATCCTCTGCAGAAAAAGCGATGGAATGAAGAAGCCTTGGAGAGAAAACTTGCAGAAACTTTGCGCATGAAAGAAAGGAATGAAGAAGAAAGAGAAAGTGGTGGGATTTAACCCTTAAATACTTGGGCACACTTCCCAAGGCCCATCATTGCCTTGGGAAACCCAAGGGACAACTGACAGCGCACGCAAGCCAAGTGGGCACGCCTTAGCCTGGGAAAGGTGTCATGCAGGTGTTAGCCTTGGGACGGACAGGCCTCGGAGGTGAAGCAATCCCCTATCCACTCGCTCTCCCATATGACTAAGGGATGGGGGGTGATTGATATGACCAAGTATAACCTCGGCCCAGAGATACCTACCTCGGCCAAGATGATGGCCGAGACATTGATCGACCCTATGAGGGGCAGGGCCCACGATATCGTCCCTCGGCCAGACCTACCTCGGCCCAGGCCGACACTACCATATTCACTTCCATGGAACCTACGCCTGGGAATAGCAACCTCGGCTAATAGTAGTCCGAGGTGACAAGGAGCCCTAATCTTCAACATGGAACTAATCCTACCTCAGCCTTGGCCGAGGTGACGAGAAGCATTAATCAGAATGTATATTCCCAACCTCGGCTAGGGCCGACCTAGCATAATGTCTCGGCTGAGATCAGGCTGAGACTCCTCATGACATTACTCGGATTGAACGGACATCAAGCCTTTATAGCTCGACCTCTCCCAGGACGAGGTCATTCACCAACATGACTGTCGAGCATCTGTTGACATTTGGATAAGGACACCTGGGCACAAATCAGTTGTAACAATATTATTCTCCACATGGGGGAGAATATTTCATCATCATTGCTTACATGTGACAGTGACAGATGGCATTCCCACATTTGTGAGGATACCACACACATGCTCATTGCATGCATGGGGGGAACAGTGCGCCCCCTAGGCACTATATATAGGGATCATCCCCTACCTTGCAAAAGGATCCTGCTATTAAAACCCTAGCTAAAACTCTGTCTTAAGATACAGTAGAGAGAGAGAGAGCTTGAGTGAATTGTACCCATGGCCATTAGTGCCTTTGTTCAGTGATATTACTCACACACTCACAGTGGACGTAGGCCAGATTGGATGAACCACTCATATTCCGGTGTTGATTCCTCATATCCTCACCTCCTTCTCTTATCTCTTTATATAGCTGTTCCACCATTGTTACTAATATATTGAGCTTGCAAACATCTCACCTGGTGGTGCTAATTCTTAGCATCATCAATCCATATAAACTCGTGCGTAAATACAAAGATGGCTTATATACAAAGTCGAATCAAGATGAATATCAACTTCAAAACTATCCCATAATACAATAGTTAAGATCATTCTAAGTATCAATAATTCTAACCAAATGTCCTAGATACATGGATAATGAAAGGAAGGGGGTTCAAGCACACCAATATGCCACATCAAACATGTAAACTAAAAAAAAAAGATTTTTTTTTTGGTTTTTCAACATATTTTGACTCAAATAAAAGCAAAATCTTTTTGAATTTTTCAAAGATATAATAAACCAAAAATCTTTTTATATTTTTCAAATAAGACTCAATAAATGACAAGTATAATACAAAATGATACACATGACATAACACTAGCAAGATATAAATCATAATGCAAAGACTAGCATATGACAAATATGGTAACATAATCATCCTTTAGATTTAGCATGGGAAGAATCAAGTGCAACCAAATGAGAACCATGAAGTTTTAGTCCTAAAGTCACTAAGTCCGATTTCCTAATCGAAGTAGGTGTGACATAACAGGAGGGAGTTTTGAGGACCGACATGACTTTATTCCTAAACTTCCTAGGAGCATTCCTAAGGTCATAGCAAAAACGTCTAAGGTGACATTTCCTACCGCAATGTGTGCAAGTGTAAAGACGACGGGAATGATTACCAAAATATCGACCTCTCCTTACGTTCCTAGTGGGCTCTCTCACACGATTGATATTGGCTTTGGGAATGGGAACACCATCGTCGTAGTCTATATCACACCTATCACTTTTGACTTGGACGGTGCCTAACATCCTATTCAACTTCTCCGACCTAGATTCCAAGTCAAACTTAACCTTACTCGAATCTTTCAATTTTTCTTCCAACTCGCGAATCCTAGACTCAAGCACACGCCTAGACTCCTCAAACTCTAGCAGCTGCTTTTTCAAAGTCTCCATCAAACCACGAAGACTATCTCTCTCTTTTTTAATGTACTCTATCTTCTCCCTAAGATTCTTCTCTTGTTCCCTAAGATCCTCAATCAAAGCATCGTTATTTTCTATGGAACTCTCATTCAACCTAGCTTGTAATTTAGAGTTAGCCTTTTTTACTTTCACCGCCTCGGCATATAACTCATTAAATGCAACTTACAACTCTTTCACATCCACTTCCTCATCCTCACTCTTCACCCTCACTCACCTGGGATTCAACGGCCTCAGAAGTGTCATGTACATGAGAATATTTGTGGGAAGATTTATCGTCGTCACACACATGACATGACAAGAAAGCAACAAACTTCATCTCATTAGGGGAACTTTCTCCCCCTTTCGTATCACTATCACTTAAGGTGTCATTATAAGCTATCGGTTTCTTGCCCTCTTTCTTAAGTTTAGTGGGACACTCGGCAACTTTGTGACCATACCCCTTGCATCCAAAACACCTATCCGACTCAACCCTATTAAGTTTTTAACTTTTATCTTTAGGGGTGAACTCAACCTTGTTGTTCTTGAATTTCTCAAAATTTTTGGTATCTTTTGATTGCTTTTGAAATTTAAGAATTTTTTTGAATTTTTTAGCCGACAAGACGACATCCTTAAAATCAGAATCGGAATCGTCATTCGAAACTTTAATTTCCTCCTTCCGGGCTTTCAAAGCAATGCCCTTTTCTTTCTTAGGCACTTGCTTGGAGGTAAACATATCGAGTTCATAGGTTTCTAAGTCATCTATAATCTCTTCAAGTTTCGTCTAAACCAGCATTACTAAGGAGTTTAAAACAGTCAGTTTTGCATCAAACCTACTCGATAAAGATCTCATAATTTTCTTTATGACATGATTGTCGGGAATCCTCTCACCTAAATTAAACGACGCGTTGATAATATTAGACAACATAGCGTAAAACTCATCAAACAACTCAATATCTAACATTTTAAGCATAATTTGTGCCATCAAAAATAAGAGCACGAAATCTTTCAAAACCTCCAAAATTCATTTCCAAAAAACATAAGGGATCAAACACAATAAAAATATGTTTCTAGCTCTGATACCAATTTGATGGTCCCTTTTAATTCCTAACGCGAAAAGTATTTTAAGGATGACAAAAAAAAACTCTGTAGTGAGATTTTTTAACTTAGACGCCCTAACCGTGCTAGTGCCCTCATGAGTAAGTGCAAGTGTATCCCAAGCCTCTTTTGAAGTTTCACAAGTCGTGAATATATTATACTCTTTCGATGTGACATGTGAGGAAATTACGTGCTAACCTTTAGAGTTGTACAGTACAAGCCTATGTTCAACATCATTCCACGACTCAACGGGTTTCAATCTAGTGACCTCACCCTCTCGTGTGACTGGTGGTGTCCAATCCTTTTCAACAGCTAACCAAACACACTGATCAATAGATTTTAAAGCACTTCTCATTCGCGTTTTACAATAAGAATAATTTGTGCCATCAAAAATAGGAGAAAGAAATCTTTCAAAACCTCCAAAATTCAATCCCAAAAAATACAAGGGATCAAACACAATAAAAAAATGTTTCTAGCTCTGATACCAATTTGTTGGTCCCTTTTAATTTCTAACGCGAAAAGTATTTTAAGGATGATGAAAATAAATTCAATTTTAATGAAAAACCTTTTTCTAATTTTTTTAATTCGCACTAAGTTGTGAACAAATTCTAACTTAACTAAATTTTATCTTGATTAATCCTAAACATCCATCTAGTAATTAAATCAAGTAAAATAAAGTAAAGAATGCTCACAACGCCGGATGTACTAGAAAAACAACAAGCGGGAAAAACCTCGGACGGCCTAAGCCAGACAATCACTATGAATATGGTATTACAAAGGTACAGACAATAGTCTTACTCAACAACTCAATCCACCCACAAGACTTGATGATCCTCTGATCTTCAACCAATCCTCTCACAGTTCCCATGCAGAAAGTAACCTTCTTCCACGATGCTTGTCCATAACACATGCCTCCACTTATGTCTCGGTGTCCACCGATATGTCTTGTAACGTCTATGATATTAAAACCGGACTCCACCGAATCTTCACCGTAAAACCAGCAATGTTCAAGTATAGAACAACTCTACTTGGCACCACAAATATCACTATAGAAAATATCATTGATAACTCAAATCTTTGAAACTCTAAGGATGTGTTTAGACTTAAAATCCTTATAAAACTGTTTGCAGAAATCGTACTATTTGAAAACTAAAATTCATTTTGCACATCCTTCGAAACAAGGACTGAAACAGGCCTTAAATAGTATTTTTTAAGTCGGCGCGTCGTTCGAGCGACATTGGCTATCATTCTACCGAAATGGCCATGTTGTTCTAATGACATCTCTCGCGAACGACTTCCACTATCATTCAAGCGACCTACTCAATTAGAGTCCAGAGCAAAACCAACTCTAATCCATCCTTATCAGTTTAAAATGAAGTGTAAACCTTTCAAGCACTTATAAAATATTTTTAAAACAATTATTTAATAAAAATTACACCCTCAATTATTTTAAAATAAATTCTGAGTCTCATTAAATTTATGCATTCATACCTAAGTGATATCGAACATCAATTAAACTTTGGCATAATTAATTCCTTGAAACATTGCCACAACGTCTTCAACACGTCATAGTCTGTGTGGGATCTTGATAAATGAAAATAGACCTATGACACAAACGTGTTTTGTTCCGGGAATAAGTCATAACTATACAATGGACTCAATTGGAAATTTTATCCTTACACGAATTGTTATTAGAAAATAAAACCATCCCCCAAAACTAAAAAACAATACTATTCATCTTGAACGAATTTGAAGAATACCCTGACACATCAGTTAGTATAAGTTTTAATAAACCTCCAAAAGTTGGGAATGTAGTTTTATATCTCACTTTTTCATGGATTTGTATTTGCCAAAATCCACTCTTCATATCAAATTTGGAAAAAATAGTTGCATGATTTAATCGGTTCATGAGGTCATGTTTGTTTGGGGTTGGATATCTTATTCATTCTAAAGCTATATTTACTGGTTTAAAATTGCTGACTAGTCTGGGTATTCCATGTTTTGATTCAGTATTTTTTTCTCATATAGAATGCAGGACATGACCAATGGGATTTACTTTTTCTTACAATTTATTTTTGTAATAAATTATTAATTTCATCTTTACATAGTTTCATATCTTCTTAATTCATTTGGATCGGTCTTACTTTTGCGGGGATAAATTTTTCACTAAAATCTTTGGTGTAAGGTAAATTACTATGTATTTCTTTTTATGTAAAAAGGCGGTTGGTAGATCAGAAAATATTTCATTTGTGATTGTTAATTTGAAATTTTCTATTTTATTTTGAAGGACTTTGATGATAAGTTGATCTTCAATTCTCTTGTATCATACTTCCTCGTTTAAAAATTTTAATTATTTTATTTTGTACTGAAGAGGATTTATTGAAATTGAAAAATCTTTGAGTGTTTTTAAATCTCTGACTTATGATTTTGAAAGAAATTCAAATTTTAAACCTTGCAAAGTTATTCCGGTATCACTAGTTGTGAACTGATATAGAAGGCAAAGAAAATGGATTCCTAGGATTACCTTGTCAGTCATATTTTTTACTAAAACAAAAGGAGTTTTGTAACCAATATTATTTTGATAAATATGTTCTTTAGGTAATTTGTATTTGATTTGAATTTTACTTCCATTGGCAGAGATTAATTTTTCATGTGTTTTATGATAATATCTTATTGGAACTAATCCTTCTTGTAGACAAGTTAAATCTACACATGAATCAATTAATGCTACGAATTTTATCTCATATTCTTTGTTAATTATTAAAATTACTTTTACATGTCGTTTTTGTAAATAAATTAGGATTATAATGTTTGATTGTTGACCAGTTCCTTTTTTTTTATATATATATATTTCAAGATTATTTGTATTAATTTGTTTATGCTTAGCTTCTGATTCTCTTTCCTTTAAGGAGGTGACTTTTTACTTTTGAAAAGTTTGGTCTAATTTTTAAATAGTGATACCTTGTTTTAATTCTTTACTTTATATTTTGATATCTTGTTTAATCATGTTGACCTCTCGTTGGAGATATTGTTAGGTAATCTCTTTGCGAGTTTTAAATCATTTAAAAATATTTTCAAGTATTATTTTGTTTTGTGTGTTTATACTACTTTCTTCTTTAGATAATTTGCTAAATTTTGAAAGGTATTGTGATTTTAATTCTCAATTTTCTGTTTTTCTAAGTATATTAATTAATAATTCTTCTTGTTTAGTGAGAACATTGATTGCTTTATAGCAGTTAATTTTGCATCCTAATTTTATATCTGGAAA
Organism: Sambucus nigra; assembly: GCA_949130495.1. Lineage (NCBI taxonomy): Eukaryota > Viridiplantae > Streptophyta > Magnoliopsida > Dipsacales > Adoxaceae > Sambucus > Sambucus nigra. The sequence goes on along the minus strand of OX422209.1, from coordinate 319,836,560 downwards.
ACTAGAGTTTGTAGCTGATTGATAGCCAATTGATGATTCGTAATCAGGATTTGTTCATTTTCACTATAAGAATTTTTAGCAATTTTTTTTTGTATATTCATCGTGTTACTTGAGATGTTATTTGAAACAGGATAATTATTACTTTTACTTTGTATTTTGATTTATAATGACTAGTTTTTCCATATTTGTAATATTTTACTTTACTTTTTTCAGTTTTCTAATATTGTGAATTTTTTATGGTTTTTTATATTTTTATGTAAAATTCATTATTTTATTTATTGCTTTTAATATAATTTCTTCTATGTCTTTGGAATTATTTTGGGTATGATTTATAATTTTTATTTCTTGATGGTGCAACAGGGTTCAAATGATATTGTTCACATAAACTTTTTGTCTCACATTTAGTTTTTAATTTTTCTTTATTAGAATGATTACTTATTTTCAAATCTATACACATTTTCAATCCTTCTTTCTGGATTGTACTTATTATGTCTCAATAGGTAAGGTTTTTATAATCAATGTGTCCATTTGTATTACTTAAAATTCTCTTATATTGTGAGTAAATAAATTTGATAAACCATTAATAAATTTTTCTTTCCAGAATGGTTCATTACTACTGTTTCCAAGCATTACTCATGATGTGAAAATATCTTTGTACCATCTAAAATCACTTAAAGTAGGGCATCTTAGGTTACTTAGTTGATCATGAATTCTTAATGTTATATTACCTAGTGTTATTAAAAAATATTTTATTATTGTGAATACTATAGAGTTTACTCCCTGTGGGATTCCCATTCTAATAATTTCATCAAAAATTAGGAGGCCATTATCATCGTATTGGACAAAAATTTTAATTTGTTCCTTTGATTCTTCATTAAGATATTCATCCCACCAAGATTTTAACGTTTCAGTGAATCCTGTTATTAAAGCTCAACTATTTCTGTTTGGGAAATATTTTGATTGTTTAGGTAATTATTAGTGTTGATGCAAAAAACTAGACTAAGCCTAATTAATTAATCACAGATAAAATAAGTAAAACAAACAAGACACAATAAATTTTTAAAGTGATCCGGCCCAATGGAATATCCTACATCAACTGTTATGTATTGACTGCCTTGAGTTGTTTTTCGGTCCTTTGCAAAGAGGGTGATACAATATATTTATAGCCCAAGGGGGGTCTAGATCCTTGTCATGTGAAAGTATGGAATGCATTTATTTTTTAGGCATTTACATCAATACATAATGAGAATTAATTATATAAACGATGTCGCTTCACAGGAAATACAGGCTGTAAGATTGTTGGTGCTTGGTTGGCTGTACAAAATGGATTTTCGACTGTTGGTCGGGCTTCCCAGTTGGTTGGATAACCATGTTTGCCGAGCTTCCTTATTGGTCAGGCTTTTCTATCATGCTGACTTGGATTTGTGCCACATAGGATGACACGTGCTGGCCCATATAGGGTGGTAGATTTTAGTATCAACAGAATCCCCCAATATTTTATACTTGGAGTTGATGCGAAAGTGTGAAATATTATACTCTAACAGTAGCTCGGGCTCTGTGGTTTTTCTACAGACCTTCCATACTTGTGAATTTTATCTACTCGATTGATGATTTTGGACGCGAATGGCAATTTTGTAAATATTTCAAATTTCAGCAAACTTTTACGGGGTATCTTCGTCTTTTTCTTTATTCTCTGTCGTAAACCCAAACGTCATTCTCTTTAATCATTACTTTTCCCAGTTTTCTATGCGTCTAATAAAAAGAGATGTAAAAACTTCGATCATTTTCCACCGCTTACTTCTGATTCTGCTGCTATATTTTTTGCTTTCATGCGATCATTATCTTTTCTGTCTTCAGTTCTTACCGAATCCTTAAATCTTTGTAAGAATCTTTCTTCTCTTCTTCTTTGTTTTATTGCTGATTGTGGTTTCACGTTTACTCCCACTCCCTTGTGTTTGGAGTTTTGTCAATATTTTGACATTGTACCTGCAAAAATAGCTCCTAACACATGGAGAGTTGTTAATTGAGTTTATAAGTTAAATCAGATTTATAGAACCCATCTAGGGATTTCAGAAATTATGTTTTGTTATAAATGGGCAACTAGTGATACCACCTTTTATTTGAAAACTAGGGTTGTTAGTAAAGCATTAGTAATTAATCTCCCTGATTCTAATAGGGACTATTTTGATCACAGGATAGTCGTAAAAAATTGGCAAATGCCCATTTAGTTGGAGGTGCTAAATATCAAGGACCTAGATGTCCTCTCTTTGGCAATGGAATAGGTTATTTTATGTTTTAGTAAATTTGCCATGTTTATGTTTGATAAAATGTCATACTGATTATAGTTTAATAAATTTATTTGCAATTGAGAAAAAAATAAAGTACCCCAAAGAGAGTGAAGTAAATTTGAAAGAGTTAAAGTTTATCTGGAATCTTCATAAGGTAGTTGTTGAAGAGAACGCTAGGTCTTTTTCCTATCTGCTTCAGTACAAAAACAAATTTTCCTCTTTTATTGTCAGACCTGCTGCCTCTCCTACTCTGGAAATTGATCTTAACGCAAATACTGCTATTAATTCTGATACTCCTCTATCTAAAATTATGAAGAAAAGGAAGTTTCTTGATCTCTACAGTGGTGTTGCTTTTGGCTCCCAATCATCTGTTGAAGGAGTCAAGAATAAAATAGGGGATGTTATGAAGCCCCCAGCTCCCAAGGGTCCATCCTCTAAAGATCCAGCCCCCAAAGACCTGGCTCCTAAGGATGTATCTCCCAAAGAGGTTGAAGTTACTCTGATGAGACTTAGGAGAGTACTTGCAGAGATTTAAGTCGACCAAGTGACCGGTTAACTTTCCTTGGTTGATTTACCCTCCTCTAATGTTGTTCCTCCAACAGCTATTACTCTTGGTTTGGATAGGAGTTTGATCAAGTCTGGTACTCTTACAGATCATAGGGGGTGGATGCCAAGCTCCCCAGAACGAAGGTCTCTGAATTGGCTGCCCAGAACCTTACACTAGTAAGTAATTTCCATTATTTTGGTTTGGTTGTCATTTACATTCTTCATATACTCACTTTAATCTTCATCTTTTGCCGTTCTTGGTACACTTTAATAATATGCTGGAGAAGAATGATGTAATCAATATTTCTTCTTCTTTAAATAAGGTGGAGGAGGCCTTGTCTGGTATGAAGAAGTCTCTACTTGAGTCTCAGTGGGCCTTGGAGACTGAGAAGAGAATATGGGCAGATAAATTGAAGACAACACAAACTTCTCACCAACGTCTGATACCAATGCCCTTGAAGCTGAGCATAGGGCTAAGGAGGCTAGGCTCCAGAAAGAGGAAGTTGTGCGCAAGAAAGAAGAAGCTGAGTGTAAGGTACAAAAAGCTGAGCGTAGGGTGAAGGCTGCTGAAGAGCTATCCTCTGTTAGAGCTAAGAGAAATTCTACAGTAAAGGCTTCCTTCAGTTATGGTTGGGACAAAGGCTGGAACAAAGCCATTTCTGCTGCTTCTACTCAGATTGAGTATATGAAGAAAAAATATTTCAAATATGGTTAGGTTACTGCCCTTCAATAGTTGAACACAAATGGAGACTCTGAACTTTTCAGAGGTATATTCATGGTCCTCCTCCAGTCATAGAGGATGAGGTTGAAGATGAGGCTGATTCTGAATATTCTTCATTTGTGGTTGAGTCTACTACGAAATAACCTAAAGTCCATGAGTATTCTATTCCTCCAGCTAAGCTAACCGAGCAACTCCAACTTGCAGCCCCTTTTTCTGAGCAGAGCAAGAAGGTTGAAAGTGATATGGAGAAGGTGTAATTTTATTCGGCATTTCTCTCTTTTACTTTTGTTATTTATTTTTCCTTTATTTTGATTGTACTTGAACACTTTGTTATCAATAAAAGAAGCTTTTGTTCCATTTTTTCTCTCCTGTTGATTATACCTGTTCTCCATTATTGGTGTTAATTGGTGATTATTTCTTCTTACTAGTTTATTATGAAGATGGAACAACTGTCGTCTCATGATACCGAGTTACTGAGGAAATGCAATGTTTTTTTCAAAGCTGACCATATAGACTTGTTCGAAGAAGAAATCACTCAGTTGCTCGGTGATGATGCCTCAGAGAAGGTTAAAGAATCCTACAAGTATTTGAAGTACTTACTTGATCGGGCGGTAGCAAATAATGTTACCTAATATAAAATGATAGAAGAACTTCAAGAACAGTATAAGGAATCCACTGCACTGCTGCATCAGAGCAATGAGCAGAAGTATCAAAGTTTAAGTGTAGATCAGGGCTTTGATAAATTTGTTTCTGTTTATAATAACAAGGAATCTTTACTTAAACTTAAAATTGAAGAAACTAGAACTATTGCCAAACTCTTGGAAGAGGAGAATCGTAATTTGAGGGATGAAGTGAATCTTCTAAAGTCTTCCTCTGGAGCTATTGTTATTACTACAGGTGAAGGTTACTCTTTTTTAGAAGATGATAATGCCACATTGAGAGATGAATTGGAGGCCTTGAAAAACATTAAGTTCTATTCTTCTTCCCGAGATAGAAATAGGCATGGACGAGGAATGACAGAGGAATTTAGGACCCAACAGGCCCTTGCCAATCAAGTTGTACAGCTAAAAGAAAATGATCGAGCTATCGCTGAGATGTCCCAAAAACTGCAGACCTTATCTGAACAACTGTCCACTCAATCTTGTCAATTTGAGGTTAAGGATGGGGTACTGGAGAAGCTGCAATCACAAGTTGATAAATTAACTTTTTAATTTCATAAACAGCCCATAGAATTTAGGATGGGTGGGTATAATGAAGCTTTGGGACATTATGACGAGAGGATTCAACACGCCCAGAACGAATCCTACAAATGGGGTTGGATAAATGCTTTAACTGTGCGAAAGGTGGATGGGAATGACTCTCTGTGGGATTGGTATGATCCAGAATTACTGCAGCTTAACAATCCTCCATTTAACTTGGATGTTAATTGGGTACCTATTCACTGTATTCCCCAACGCTTGATTTCCAAGTACTTGGGCGATTACGAACTGCAGGATAAACAAGATATCATTCGTCCTCCTCATTTGCTTGACCTTCCTAGTAGCAGCAATACCAGGATGCTTCAGAACCTTAACTTCATCAACTCTCCTTTTACTTTGGATGATCCTCCAACTAGCATGGATCCTCTCATAAAAGTTAAAGGGAAGCGTCCTGTAGAATAAACTTTTGTATTTTGTTTTACCATGTTTGAGCAAGAATATGTAATCATTTAATTTTAATAAAAAGCTTATTTTATGAATGGATCAACTTTCAGTTAATATTTGAATGTCTGTGAATGTTTTCTTAGTCTTTGACTATGAATGGATCAATTTTTAGTTAATCTTTAGTTTTTCATCGGTTCTATTGATATCCTTAGGATTATCCTAAGTTGTAAACCAATTACCAATGCTTCACCATGGTTATACTAATGTACATAAATTTTATTGTAATTGCATTATTTACCTTGGTTCTCAGGCGTGAGTGGAACATTTGTCCATCTTTTAGCCCAGTTTAGATGAAAATTATTCATCCAGGTCTTCATTAACCAAGCATTTGGGACTTACGATTTTTCCTTACATGGTTTTATATGTTCGACAACCAACTTTTTCGGTGCTTAATTGATGCCGACCAACCTTGTTGGTGGTTTTATTGATGCGAACCAACTTTATTGGTGACTTAATTGTTACTGACCAACTTTCTTGGTGTCCTTCATCAATGCCGACCAACTTTGTTGGTGGCTTAATTGTTACCGACCAACTTCGTTGGTGGCCTTCATCACTGCTGACCAACTTTGTTGGTGGCCTTAGTTGTTACCGACCAACTTTGTTGGTGGTATTCACTGTGTTTGTAAGTGCATAGCACTATTACTCTGAAAAAAGAAAACAACAAATAATAATTTTGGGAAAGTTATGTTCTCATTAAATTTGAAGTGAACGGAGTACAACATAACTACATTTAATGATAATACCTCTTCAGATCCATTCTGCAATCCTTGGAATACCGATCATCTAAAGAAGTATTATGAATAGGACATTGTATAAGTTTCTTCAATAAATGTATCATTGTACAAGAAGAAAAGTTATGAATGAAAAAGTGCAAGTGTTCTCTCCCATTCTTATTGTATGAGTAGTTCAAAATATATGTTTTAGTTCATCCTAAGTTATGGAACATCACTTACTCTCGTTGATAACCCCTTCCATGGATTCTCAAAACACTAAAATAGGGAGGAAGAGTGTGATGATATCATCTTTGATGGTAAAAAAACTTTCTCGATCGAGATGACATTTTAGGACGAGATGTCTTGTCCATACACTCTCAAAACGATGAGAGGGGGATTGTATTATAACACCATAATTTGATGAATTCAAATTCAAAAATCATTTCATTATGGTTTATCTTAACATCATTACTTTGCTGAAAAACTCTCTCAGCCGAGATGATAGTGTAGGACGAGATGTCTCATCCATACACTCTCAAAACGATGAGAGGGCACTTGTATTATAACACCATAATTTGGTAAAATTCAAATGCAAAAATCATTTCATTATGGTTTATCTTAACATCATGAATTTGGTGAAAAATTCTCTTGACCGAGATGATAGTATAGGATGAGATGTCTCATCCATACACTCCCAAAATGACGAGAGGGGGCTTATATTATAACACCATAATTTGGTGAATTCAAATTCAAAAATTATTTCATTATGGTTTATCTTAACATCGTTAATTTGGTGAAAAACTCTCTCGGCCAAGACGACAGTGTAGGCCGAGGTAGATCTCGACCATACACTCTCAAAACGACGAGAGCGGACTTGTTCAAATTTGAAAACAATCACTTATTTGGTTATATTTATCTCATCTAAGGACGAGACGATGTGTGAGAAGAAAATTGGTTAACTGGTGATCTCAAGTTATAAGCCATTTAATTATGGTTACTTATTAAACATTAGTAGAGTTTGCCAAATAGATGATGCAAATCTAAGACAAGAAAATATGACATAATAAGAAGATATGACATAAGCAAATAGTGAAAACATTCATTATTTAAAGATTTAACAAAATTCTTCCAACAAAGATGTTTAAGGAGTATATAGACATAGTAAATCATTGTTCCAAAAATTGTTAAGGGTTACATAAAAAAGGGCATACAATTCCACAAGCGGCCGTCCAAACAAATTAAAGCATTCATAATGTATCTTGATCTATGGTCTCCTTTGGAGAAAGGATAGTGTTGTTCGATGGGAGTTGAGTATCGGCCTCATCATTGTCACTAATGCCGACCGAGTTCAGTTCCACCTGTTTAGATGTCTCAGCCACAGTCTGCTCGGTGACCTTTATAGGGGTTTTCTCAATGTTTTCAACATCAACCAAGGCCGTATCGAGCATGTCATAGATAAAATCAAGACCTTTAAAATCTTAGGGGGTCAGAATCCCAGAGGCAGCATGCTTTAGGGTGGCCCATCGACTAGAAGTTTTTATTCGTCTTTCAAGGTATTCAAATGCATAACCCCTAAACTCATCAGCCTCTTTGAACTCAGCCACGGCTTGTGCCTTTGCCTCGTCCAAAGATTCCTTGACTACATCATCTATCTCATCTTGCTTATTGTTGGCTAACTCCTTCATGGCCTTGGTATAATCAGCTTTTAAATCAACCAACTCCCGAATATTATCATGTATAGCTAACATTACCTTCTGAAGATCCTCCCTCGGGCCCTGCTCCGTCTTCTAAGTATCTCTTCCCTTATGGATTAAGGTAAGATTCTTCTCAACCCAGTCTCCCAAGCGAAAGAAGGCAAGTAAAGACTGAAAAAATATGAAGAATCAAGATAGTACGAGACAATAATTGGAAAACTAAAAACTGCCAAAGTTCAAGCAATTACCCGGACGACCCTATGAAGGTCGAATTCAGTAAGAAAGGAAGAGTTCTTGGAGTAAAGAAAATGCTTGTCGGCATCAGATATAAAGGAGGTAACGGAGTCAATTGACTTCTTGGCACTCCCAATCAAACTCTGGTCATTCATCTTTATTTGGGCGAGATGAGAGGTAAGGTCATCATTGGTAGATATGGGAATCGCCCTATCGGTCCTTCTGTCTGGATGACTCTATTTTTGTTCTTGGTGGGTAACAGTGTCCTCCACTCGCTCTTTTATTTTTTTCGTATCGTCGACTTGACTGGGGCCGCCCACAGTCATCTTCTTCTGCTGGCCACTCATGATTGTTTATTTCTTCCTAAACTTTGAAACCATGTTTGCAAGATTAGGGGAAACTATCTTCTAAAGCGCTTCAAGAACACCGGTTGGATGATCTGTAAACGTTTAAAGTTAAACATCAGAAATGTCAAAGATGAAACTATAATTAAGGACGAGGTTACAATCCAAAATGAAAAATAAACTTATGGATTTCAATAAGAGGAGCAATATACAGTCCCATCTCGGCCAAGATGGCAGGGGTCATGAGGTTCTTATACTTAATAAGACCACTACCCTCACCTTGGACTCTAATCGTCCTGATCTTATCCTGGTCTTCTAGGCTCAAGCATGGGTCAAGATTTGCATCCATGGACATTTTACCCCATTTCTAGGGGACCCTCGTCTCGGAGGGAGAACATACATAATTTGTGGGAAACTCCCATGTGCCAGACACGAAGAAGTATCTCGAATTCCAATTATGGTTGGATGTTTGGTTGATGAATATAACTTTCTTCATGGGTTTCCGAGCCACAAAGTGGTAGTAGCCAGGCGGAGCCCTCATGCAGGAGACATTATAGCATGCCTTGAACACATTAACTGGAAGATCAGTGCCATGACAAAACTTTCAGAGCAGAATAAAACTGAGTAAGATTCTCCAAGCGTGCAGAGAAAGCTAAGTAGGGGCTAAGTCTAAATTATCAAGGATGGCATGCACAACAGGATGTACAGGAAGATGAAATTCGAGTTTGAACATCTACTCATACACTGCAACCTCGCCTGGTCGGCCGATAAAAGCTCTCTCAGACTCTTCGGGAGTTGTCTTCATGATATCAGAGTTTATTTTCTACAAGTTCCTCCAGTATAAAAGGTCAACATCACTAATGTATCTCAATTTTTTTTAGCATAATTGGTATCTAATGGTTCCTCAGCCTCGTCTCCTGAGTTGACGACATTAGCAGTCGGTACTAAACATGGAAATCTATTATGAAATTCCCCCTCGGTCATGGCCAAGATGGGGATAGCTATCTGAATTGGGGGATGCGTAATAGTGACTCTCGCCTCCTCAGGGTCTAACTCATTAGAAGGCCGATCTACCTTATTAGACTGAGAGCTCGCATTATCGTCTGTACGAGAGTCATTGAAAAATACCTCTACCTCATCGGAGTTTGCTGCTCCCATCTCGGGATAACGAGAGACAGACACTCTCATGGCACGGGAAAAAGAGTCACATTCATCTGAGACCCTAGATTATGAAGGACTGTAACTATACGAATACGAGATGTTAATATCATCATCACTCACAAACGATTTCACACTCGTCATATTTCCACTTACGATAATTATTGGAGGATGAATTGTAAAAGGAGACTCTCGTCTCATAATTGTAGAAGGATGAGATGTTGGAGGATGGTCTTATCTCTGAACTATAGGAGGACGGATAACATCAAGAGTAACTGGGAAGATTATGCACAAAGTAAATGCCTCGGCTTGGAATCTAGCCCCGACTTCGGTCTCGTGTTGATGGATCTCACTAAAGAGCCTTTCCCTAAGATCTGGGAATTAATCTATTAGCTCGTATAGTTTCATCAACATCTAAAGGACAACCTTCAACTTGGATGGCAAAAATAATAAAAAGGGCAAACAATTTAAGGCATTGGCTATATTGACCAAAATATCAAAAACCTGTAAATTGAAAGGTTTTAACCAAGAACATTTCAAGAACATATAGGAATTCCACCGGAGAAGGAGATCGAAGTTAAATCGAAAACTCCACAGTGGGAAGAACGGATAGGAAAATTTACTCCAGTCACCCCAACCTTACACTAAACCCTAAAAAACCACGTCAAACCTCAACAAAGCCCTAAAGGTGGCAAAGAAACTCATCGAAAAAGTTTTACAGTTTTCGAAAAAATAGTAGCTCTTGAAATAAGGCAAAAGCAATGGAAAACTGATAATAAGGGGAAGATAGAGTACCTGGAGGAGTGTTATCAATCGAAAACACCAAGAGGAAACCTAAAAATGGAAGAAAAATGCTCGAACAGTAGAGAGAGAAGGAAGCTCTGGAATTGGTTTTAGAGAGAAAATGTTTACGCACAATTGAATGAAGAGATATAAAAGGCTTCAAATCATTTTAAACCCCAATAATTATGGGGTTCAACTTCTAAAGTTCCCATCATTAAGGCACAGTTCTCAAAATGCACACGCTTCCTCCACTTCTTAGGTAACACACTAAGCCCGAGATCAGATGACAAGTATTGCTTCCTCACACCCATCAATCAATCCACATCAGACAAGTAAGAGACGTCCTAATATTGGCTGAAGACTAGAATTATTACACCTTAATCTCTTATCTACAAAAGACACTAAGGGCTAGGGGTGATTAATCTGCCCAAGTGTATCCTGGTCTTTCCCTGAGGCTCAAGCCGACACAACAGAGCACACTTCTTACAACGGATCCAACTTCTGCAACCTTGATCTCGTCTTGTCCATGAGCCAAGACCATTCTACGGCTTAGGTCACATGTGAATTGATCTTGTCTCGTACTTTTGTAGGCTGAGACTTATCGAGGATAGATACACATCAGACTCATCTCAGTCAGATATCATCATCAAATGAGACCCATATTCCATCTTCGTTCAGACATTCGCCTCATTGGAGGTGTCGTACTCATCTAACTGACTCTCTCACAGTAGGACACATTTGACACTTGGCGAGAATATGGAAGACACGTGGATAAAATCGTTAAAACAGCATATCCCTCATTTGTGAGGGATATTTCATCATCTTAATATATTTATGACAAGGACGGGTGGCTGCTCATTACTGGACGCCACATACAACACATGTCTGGTGCGTGCATGGGGTGCACACTACACCACCCCAATAATATAAATACTCGCCTTCTTTTACCTTTAGAGGGACCTGAAATCAAAACCATACTGAAATTGCAGCATAGAGAGATAAGGCCAAGTGATCTGAATCTAAAGGCCATTAGACCTTAGTGGAATTCACTCACATACACGGTGGAGTAGGCCTTGATAGGCTGAACCACTTATATCTTATATCATCTCCTGTTTGCCTCACCACCTTATACATTTACATGTTTGTTTATACTTCGTTGTTATACTGGATTGAGCTTATATAATTACATTGATTTAGTGATACCATTTCTGGTATCATCAATAATATTTGATTAATACTAATTAGTAGTTTTACGGTATCATATAGTATAGGCGGTGCGGATGAGATAAACTTGTTGTGGTTAGTTAGATGTTTATTATGTCTAGTTAGACTGGGAAGCAAAACTAGGTGGATAAAATAGGAGACGTTAGGTATCTACTATAGTTAAGAGGTGAGGAACCCAAGGGAGTGTAAGTGAAACTAACGTGTATATCTAATAACTACTTTAACTGTAATTTAAATACTTGATAAATGTTTTTAAAGATTTTGGGCTCCAACATGTATCAAATATATTTATTTTCAAAAACTTTTTGGCATCCATCCAAAGGAACGCCAGACTTGATGATTAATTGCAGGGATGCGTAGCTATAGCACTTATGGAGGCAATTAGGATTTGTGTAAGCGCTTCTGATATTTCATTCCTAAATGGGTATTTATGTTCAGTATTTCGTTTGGGAATGTTTCCCCTTCAGTTTATACATTTATTTCATATTTATTTATCAAACAATGTATTTAGATTATTTTTAATTCAATTAGACTTATGATTAGGATTTTGGTTTTGGAGTTAATGGTTTATTCGGCATTTATCATTTATCATTTATTTATTTATCTTGTGATGTTTCAGACTTCTATTATTGTGTGGATGGATGATATTATTTATCTTTTCATGTTGCTATATGTTAATGAAAGGTAATATTTGACAACGGGCTTAAGTTAACATAGGTGATTAGTAATTTAAAAAGTTTTGATTATCATTTTAAGAATGAACCAAATGAGATTCTTGTTTATTTTAATAAAGAACTGATCACCCATGGTTAAAATAGGCAGGGTCTCACATATGGTATCAAAACATATGGTTCTAGAGTCCATACGATATGTGCGGCTTACTATGATTTTAGTGTAGCTTCCTTTTATATAGTTCCCTATTGTGAGGACTGTTGCATTCACTTTTACATATTTGAGATTTTGTTCTTCTGCTAATATTTTAGTATTGACTGTGAACTCATACAATTCGATTTGATTTTAGATGCCACCAAATAGAAGATGACCGACTAGGGCAGTGGTGAGAGCTAATCAGGGAGAGGCTCAGCAGGGGCCCCAAGCACCACAGCCACAACCACCACAAGGGATGGTGATGGCCGCAGAGGTGGACATTATTGTGGCACTGGCAGTTAATTCTGCTATGACTACCATAGAACTTTATTTTCCTCAGGGCTAGCCATATCAGCCAGTGACGCTGGTGGCTTAGGCCCATTCGAGGTCGTTAGATTGGTAGAGAGTGAGGGAAGCATTATAGAAGGGCCACCCACCATAATTTCAGGGTGGTTCTGACGTGATCATGGCTTGTCAGTGGAAGAAGGACATTCAGTACCACCTTCGCATGGTTGAGTGTAGTGATGTTCAAAAGTAGATGGTGTCCATGTTTAAGTTGGTGGGAGTCCATTACCACTTCTGAGGAGAGAGATATTATGCCTATTACTGAGTTCTGGGTGCGGTTTGACCGCAAGTACTTCCCACCAGCCATTGAGACGGAGAGGCGAAAGAGGTTTAATGAGGTGGTTCAGGGTGATCGTTCTGTAGTAGAGTATGAGGAGGAGTTAACCCGTCTGGATAATTTTGTGCCCGACGGGGTGAACAATGAGGAGAGGAAATTATCGAAGTTTATGGATGGACTCGCTTGGAGGATTCGGCTAAACTTGATTGGCAACCCAGTATCGAATACGTATGATAAGGTCATCAATGTTGCACTTATTTATTGTCAAGATCGTCGCTTCCATCTAAAGGGAAGCAAGAGAGGGGGTCAGCCTAACTAGTCAGGCAAGGAAGGAGGGAACGGTGCTAATGGAGTACCACAACAATAGACGAGTAGACACTAGGGGCGGGATTCTTAACAGGGGGATTCAACCAATAGATCCAGATCGGGAGGTTATTGACCCGAGGGTAGTGGTTTCAGGCGAGGCTAGCAGGGTCCTAAGTATTGGAAGCAACAATATGTTCCTCAGGGCCTCCGGGGCTAAGGAAATAATGAAGCAGGCCAGTAGAGCCGAGGCCACCAGGTACAGCCTCGATAGGGCCATAGGCAGAGAGTCTTTTTATATCATTATTTTACTTGTGGATAGATGGGCCATAAGAGGAGAGACTATCCACAGCAGGATAGAGCACCACAGCAACAAGGTGCCTAGCAAGGTAGCATCCACAGTTACCTCCTACAGCACTAGCACCACCAACACCACCGCAGCAGGGGCATATACAGTATGGACATGTCTATAATATCCGAGATGCAGTATTGTCGTAGTCATCATAGGCTCCAACAATAATAGAGGGTACGTTTCCTATTTATGGGCTTAAGTGTAAGATTTTGTTTGATACAGGGGCATCAGACTTATTGGTAGTCTCCTTATGTGTGTAGAGTAACCTTTGGTTAGTGGGTTACTTATACACCCGGTCTATATGAGTGTAGATATTTACATTGGGAGACTATGTTTAGCCTTAGATAATCTAGTGTTAAATATGGAGGGTTATAAATTATAATGTCATTTTGGGCATAGACTGGTGAGTAGGTTACAAGGCGATAATGGATTACTTGGGGAGGAACATTATGCTTTCTATTTTGGGATAGTAGATGTTCCTTTTGGCGATTCCTCTTCCTGAGGTAGGTTCGAGCACACACCTATACTATATTAAGTGGAAGACCTCACAAAAGGTGGTTATCTCTTTGGATTTGATTCCAGTGGTGAGGAAGTTTGAGGATGTGTATCTAGGAGATAATCGAATTGTCGCCAAATCGGGAGATTGAATTCATCATTAACTTAGCATCGAGTATGAGATCAATTGCCTGAGCACCTTATCGCATGGCTCCTTCAGAGATGCGGGAGTTGAGGGAGTAGATTCAGTAGCTTCTATGGTAAGGTTTCATTCGATAAAGTACATCACCGTGGGGTGCACTGGTGTTGTTCATCAAGAAGAAAGATGGGTCATTTCGTTTGTGTATTGATTACCAGTAGCTGAACAACGTCACTATTTGAAATAAGTATTTGTTACCTTGGATCGATGATATGTTTAACTAGTTAAAAGGATCAGCATACTTTTCTAAGATAGACATAAGATCAGGATATCATCAATTGTGCATTAGAGAGGAGGACATTCCTGAGAACAGTTTCTTAACTTGGTATGGATCATACAAGTTCAGCGTGATGTCTTTTGGGCTAACCAATGCGCTAGTAGTGTTCATGGATCTTATGAACCGAGTTTTCAAAGAATTTTTTTACCAGTTCATGATCTCATTTATAGACAATATTCTGGTTTACTCTCGTTCTGAGGATGAGCACGCAGGGTATCTGCATATGGTGTTACAAACGTTAACGGACCATTATTTGTATCCCAAATTCAAGAAGTGTGGATTTTGTCTACGGGAGGTGTAGGTTTTGGGCCACATCGTGTCTCACAGGGGCATTGTTATTAATCCAAGTAAGGTATCAGCGGTGAAGGAATGGGGACAACCCATGACACCAATCGAGGTTTGCAGTTTTGGGGGGTTAGCCGCATACTATCGTAACTTCATTAAGGGTTTCTTGAAGATTATGGGTTCTTTGATGAACCTGACTTGAAAGGAGGTGCCGTTTGTTTGGGATGACCACTGTCAGTTGACTTTCTATGAGGTAAAGGAAAAATTGACTTCACCACTCATGCTTGCATTGCGTAGGGGAGGAATGGAGTAATGTGTTTGTACAAATGCATCCTTATAGGGACTTGGGGTGTACTACAGTAGGAGGAGAGGTCTATAGCTTACGCATCTCGCTAGCTTAAGCCCCGCGAGAGAAATTACCCCACACATGACCATGAGTTAGCAGTGGTGGTGTTTGCCTTGAGAATTTGGAGGCATTACCTTTCGGGGGAGAATTTTAACTTGTTCACAAACCATAAATCACTTTAATATTTGTTCATGTAGAAGGATTTGAATATGAGATAGAAGATATGGTTAGAGTTCGTGAAGAATTACCAGTTTGATATTCAATATTATCCTGGGAAGGTTAACATGGTGGCAGACGCATTGAGACGACGACCTGCTGGGGAGATAACAGAGGTTTAGAAGGCGAAGTGGAGGGATATTCGACATGACAATGAGCTTGCCAGAGCTTTTATATCCATATTAACTATAACTCTCAAGTTTATTACGCGGGTGGTGAAAGCACAGGCCAGGGATCAATTTTTCCAGGACACGGTATGCTAGTCGTTAGTAGAGGGGTGGAGTCTTAATCGATTAGTTTCGAGTTAGGCTTGCGCTTTAATGGGAGACTTGTTATTCCATAGGATGTGAATATGAGACACGCAGTGATGACATAGTCTCACGGGTTGAGGTTTGCAGAACATCCCGGTGGATATAAAATGAACTGGGATATGCATAGGCGATACTGGTGGTCGATAATGAAGCAGGACATATCGGAGTTTGCCTTGAAGTATGATGCCTGCTAGCTAGTGAAGGTAAACCATTAGAGACTGGGACGGATATTACAGCCACTAGAGGTCCCAATGTGGAAGTAGGAGTGTATCCCTATGGATTTCATTACCGGGTTGCCGACAATGCATAGAGGTCACGACTCCATATGGGAGATAATGGATTGGTTGACTAAGGTGGCCCATTTACTACTGGTTCGTACAGATTTTGAGATGAGGTCGTACGCATAGTTGTTTATTACAGAGATAGTGAGGTTTCATGGTGTTTCGATTAGTATTGTGTCGGATCGGGATAAGATTTTTGTGTCCCACTTCTGCTAGAATTTTTAGGAGTCTATGGGCACGGATTTATGTTTGAGTACAGCGTATCACCCACGGACAGATGGGCAGATGGAGAGATTTAATCAGATGTTAGAGAATATACTGAGGATGTGTATACTCAACTTTGGGGGAGGATGGGAGCAGTACCTTCCATTGGTGGAGTTTGCGTATAATAACTCCTACCAGGGCACCATCGACATAGAACCATTTGAGGCATTGTATAAACGACGTAGTCGTTTATCCGCTTGATGTTTAGAGGTGGAGGAAAACAAACTATTAGGGTCGAAGATGATTTAGATGCTACTGCCAATATTGAGATGACTCGAGGGTGTCCGTATAGCTCAGATTAGGCAAAAGAGTTATGCCGATGCAGATAAGAGGCACATAGTGCTGCAGGTTGGTAACTAGGTTTTAGTATGGGTGTCTCCTTTTAAGAGAGTCATGAGGTTCGAAAAGAAAGGAAAATTACCATTGAGGTATGTGGGACCTTTTTAGATTATTTAGAGGGTGGGACTAGTTACATATAGGTTGGGATTACCAGAGCACTTATAGTGGATTCACGACGTGTTCCACGTGTCACCGCTAAAGAGGTACCGAAGGAGCGAGAGGGATTTTTGGCACACTCCATTAGAGGAGATAGACTTACATCCAGATATCTCGTACAAGAAGAGACTAGTGGCTATGCTTGATTGTAGTGAGCGTAAGCTGCGGTCTAAGGTGGTACTCTTGATTCGAGTCCAGTGGGGATTCCATAATTATGACGAGTCGACGTGGGAGAGGGAGGATGATATGTGCAAGCATTATCTAGAGCTATTTACCACAGGTACTTCCGAATTTCAGGAAAAATTTCCTTTATAAGGGAGGAAGTATGTAACACCCCGTATTTTTAATTCGATTATTTTTAAAATTAATCATTTTCCATGATTTAATTGAATTAAATATTAAGTATTTATTCAATATTGATTTGGAGAGATTATGATTAATATTTATGGGATAAATTTATTAAGTGTGTAGTAACTAACATGTTGTAATTATTATACGTCATAGCGGGATATATCGACAAAACTAAGTTATATCTCAACTGGGAGTCACGTGTAGACTATAGTGAGGTCGAGACAGGAAAATTTATGTAAAGTGACTCAGATAGAGATTTTGAGGTCACGGTTGATTCTTAATGGGAAAAATAGGCAAAATAGAGTACTTAGGTGTATCAATTGGGTCTCGGGCATTTTATACCAACAGGCACCACGAAAGGGCATTCTGGTCATTTGGGAGTCTAGGGTTGGAAGAACTCCGAATTTTAGAGGGTTATATTAGCCACTTTGTGATAGAGGCTAGGGTTACAACACTAGGGATAAAAGAGAGGCCATAGGAGAGGAAGAAGAGAGGATCCTTGGGCCATTTTACACCTTTTTTCACCACCGACTAAGGGTGGTAAACGGATGGATACGGAGCGGATACCATGCTATCCATATATGTATATGCTATATAGACGCACTATCCGTATCTGTATCCATGTCCTCCCGGATAGTAATTGTGACACCCCGCCCAATTAAATATCGGGTGATCAGTCCTTTATAAAATTTATAACAGAATGTTCGGTTGGTTCATTCTTAGCATCACTGTCGAAAACTTAAATCCAATTAATTACCTAACATTTAATTAAGCTAGTGTCAAAGCATTTCCCAATTTTATTTGAAACCAATTGATTCAATTAATTTCTGAACATTGAATTATAAACCACACACAAGAAATGAATACTGATTGAATTAAATACTGAATAATTAAGACTGGATAAAATCTTCCAGTTCAAGTCACAAAATAAATACTCAATCCAACAGAAAAGAACTATAAAGGAACTGAGTACAATCCCGCTAATGAGGATGGGCGACACATGCCCGAATTGAAGTATCTGAACTAGGAACTGAATAAAATGAGAGATGAGTCTAATCTCAATGACCCGCAACTTCCAGTACAGCTGCAGCTCGGAAAACCATCCAAGTATCTAGAACCGGTGTCCCTGTGGCTAGGCACCTGTACTAATACATATATAAATATAGCAAAAGAGAGGATAAATACAAGAAATGGGTCAGAGCCCGAGGTGTAAAAATGATTTAGCAAGTATTTAAAACTGGTTCTTAAAACAAGTCTTATACGCATGTTAGTTATCGAACTGTCACATGAGTTTTTCACCTCTCGTCTATTGTGCACGCCTAATGTACATCTAATCTCCCCCTAGTTATACCTCCCAGTCTAACTAGTCAGAAATCATAATAATACTAACTATGCTCACTAGTAGTATCCCCGTTTTTCCCATATAATACGTTATTCAGATAGTTTATCTCACATACTAAGTTTCATTATTCACCGTTTGAATTGCTAATCTTTTATCCACTAAGATTATTTTATTTCTCATTTCCATTTTATCTACTAGACTCACAAAGTAGAAAGTTATCCAACTACACTTATACATATATATAGTCTCATCATCCCTATATATATACACTAATCCTGCACCCTTAGGTTAAGACCACTCGATGCAAAGTAATGATTATTATTATTACCAAGTCTACTAATTTCACACAGTAGAAATATTCACAAGTTCATATATATATATATATATATATATAGTCACATCATCCCTATACATATACATATTAATCCTGCACCCCCGAGCTAAGACCCATTAGTGAACCGATTAAGAAAATCCTGCATCCTCGGGTTAACACCCATTAATGCACCTATCAATAATAATCCAGCACCCCCGGGTTATCATCCATTAGTGCATTTAACAATAATCATCCTTGTACCCCTGGGTTATCACCCATTAGTACACTTAACAATAGAATTTCTTCACCCCCGAGTTATCACTCATTAGTGCGCTTAACTATAAGATTCTTGCACCCTCGGGTTATCACCATTTAGTGCTCTTAACAATAATTTCCCATAATAGGCATACACACATCCTATTATAATTTATAGGTATTTCTCCAACCTACATATATACTCCTCATACGTATTTTAATCTCAACTCTACGTATAGTATAAATATTTAGATTACTATCTCTCCCGTAATCTCCAAGGTATATTCTCTCTATACCGAAATAATTAAAGTATTTATTCTCACATACTTTCCAGAAATTGCGTCTTATTTAAATTTACTATTTGGAAGTTTCTCTCACTCCAATAAACCAATAAACTCAAAACTGAACTCTAAGAAAAATTCCCAAAAATTCTTTTTGTCGCTCAAACCAGATGACATATCGTTCGAACCAGAATGACATGTCGTTCGAACCACTTCCACATGTCGTCTGAACTACTTCATGCGAGATCCCCATCACGTTTGAACCACTTCCACATTTCGTTCGAACCACTTCGCGCTAGATCCCCATCTCGTTTGAACTACTTCGCGTGAGACCCACTATTTCGTCTTCTTCACCAAATTTTAGCATTTTCAACCATTTTTGGACCTAAAAACCTATAAGATTCAACACCCATTGCCTCTTCATCAATACCCATCAACACCTAATGGGTTATAAATCATTCCCAACATCCTAGGATCATTAATTCGTCATTAAACATCATAATTATTTAAAATCCCCAAATTAATTCATATGAACCCTAGTTTCCAAATTTTCATTTAAAGAACGTAATCAACCCAGATTCGTTCATCAATATATAATCCAATTCCATGATTAATCCTCTACATACATGAAGGAATTTCAACCACTAATTAACCTAGTCCTTAATCATAATTTAAATCTCCAATTTTCACCCAATTAACATGTTAATCATGATTAATTTCACCTGTTCTAACATGAGCATGATTATTGCTAAAGAAAGAAATTAATAAACACTTGCCTCAAATATAACGGTCTGATCCGTTGGTGATGTTGGTATGGGTGTGTTCCCCTTGTCCCGATCTACACGGTGGTGGTGGTGATTTTGCAAGGTGGTGTTATCTTGACCATTTTCTCTTGGAATTAGCTCTCCCTCACACCTCCTATAGCCGTTCTTAACTTCCTGTAACTTCTTAACCCTAATGGACTTTCCTTGGCTGATATAATTACTCTGAATTTCGTCCATTAATTTAGCCGAAAAATAACATTTACCATAATTCCCTCTCGGGGTGTCGGTTAAGCCTAAAATCGCCCCGGGACCCAAACTTAACACCCGGGAATACTATTTTGACACTCTCGACCCTTCCGGACTCAATGGCGCACTTGAAATGACCATAAGAGTTAATAAAAATAAATTTCCTTTTTATTCTATTCAATTAGTCCCGACACGACTCACACGCGTATCAGACTTAAATTACCAAACTGCCATATTTATCACTTCCGACAATTTATCAAATGTTATAATTCCATATTACATATCACACAGTAATATTCAATAATTCTAAAAAATAAGTATTAACCCTTGGCACGCTAGTTAATAATTATTTTAATCCGAATTAATCACAAATTAATTTCTCGCATTTTAATTTAATTAATCCAACAACACTAATTAATCGTATACTTATTCCCATAATAATAATTAATCACATAATTATTTAAATCGTCAAAAATACGAGGTGTTACATACTTCCCCCCTTAAAACGGAATTTCGTCCCGAAATTCGAAAAAAGTATACCAGGTACAGACAACGCTGTAAAAATATTGCGCATCGCATCCCAGCGCTCACAAGTAAACTACTCCATACCACTCATATAGTACACTATCAAATACCCTTAATAATGAACACTTAACATGTATTTGTTTTAAACTTCAGGTTACCCTGTCATATAGGTTCTTGCCCAAGCCTTTCTGTTTAAGTTTCACTACTTCAACTTCATTTTAGATATTCACTATATAGCCTTCTACTATTTGCACTTAGTAGATTTATCCTCTTTTCATATACATACGACTTCATCTCGTGTCGTTCATACAAGTAAATTGGCTGTGCAATATATATTTCACACACCATATGTACGATAATATCGATTCTTCTACGACATTTGTAATCATAATTGGTCCCCCACCTCTAACTCTCAAGTAGGACAATAACAAAGTTTACCGTGCCATACTTCTACTGGCCCTCTGACCGAACGTGAACTTATAGGCGTTATTTGGACACAAACTCCACTAGTCTAAGGTACTTCTCCCGTCCTCCTCTAAGATCTTCGGGTCCACATAAAATTTTCTCTCCCGCATCCGATTAGACCGCTTGTCTTACCCATCCCTCAGTGGGTATTAGGCCGTACTCAATCACATTTTAGTACCTATAATCTTACCATCTCAGCTACATGAGAAGATCCTTGGGGATACTCTTTCATTCTCTAGTGGAAGGAGTCCCTACTGGTTTCGAATTGTCCGCCCTTTTTTTCTAACAGTCAGCTGACCCACAGCAAGACTAACTTTGAAAATTACTCTACATTAAACCCATTACCACTGTTATTTGTATCCTGATACATTTTATACTCTCTTGAATGTACTTCTAATCGTGATACGTGTGACACAAGTCTCTTTTCCCGCTCAAAAATCTCAATTTATTTTGAAATGTAAGTCTCTAACAAATCTTACGGAGTAATCTTCGGCTTACCCGACTACATGTTATCGAATTCACAAGATAATCATAATCCACCATTTGATTCAATCCCCCAGGGCGCCCATACACCCTATGCCTCGCGCATTTTTATACAAATGACTTAAAATTTTCTTACTTCAATTCTTGCACACTAGGTATGCTGATGTGGTAGGGGTGTACTCAACCACCTCATTAGTCAAAACTTAATCAATCTTACAATGGTATCATTGCTCTATTCAAAATGATACTAAGACTAGGTGACTCTATTGGCCTTAAGTCATAAAAGAATTATCAACCCTCAATTATATTCTCCTTTAGGTACAATAACCAACATACAAAACTTATGTACTATCGACCAAACTTCTCTCCAACTCCCGACGTTCGCTAGTTTCATGCGTGGTATGTCTCGCAAAGTGAAATTCAAATAAGGAACCCCCCGATACACTACTATCTAACCTATTCGGTTGTCGAGGTCCGTAAGGCCTTCAGTACATACTATGTACTTTCCCATAATTTACGTATCGTGACATAAAAGTCTACTCGTCCACTCTCATGTCCCTAAAAATGTAAGATTAAGCATAGCGCCCTTACTAACCCAAGTACTCAGCGCAATAAATATAACGGGTTCTATCTCTCTACTTGAAGAAGAACAAAATGAAACCCGAGTATCCTCATTAAAATAAATTCCTACGCACCGGAATCACATATAACTAGACAACATACTCACTGAGGTCTATAACACCATGAAAATTTTCATATATTCATATATCTGGGCCCAACTCTATTTCAGGTGGCGCCGAACAAAATGAAGATTTCTCCTCTCGGAGTATCCGGCACGACAGTCATATCACTACATTTTTACTATCGTTTAACCATACGGTAATTAATCACTATACATTACCATTATAAAATCTACTAAATCTGACTCAATGCAGTAGTAATTTATAACAACAAAACATATTCTTAGGGCCCACCTGGTTCACTCACGGGCAATCATCAAAATGCCCTGCTAACAACGAGAAATACGTTTGTAACAAGACTGTTAAAACTAACGTTCCCAATAAACTCGACCCGCATACGAAGTTTAAGATTTCCAATTTACATAAAAGTTGTGGCATACCCATGTCACTAGAATCTATCCTTTACTCACAAGGAAGAAGCAAAACCTCACCAGTGTCGCCAAATCACAGGGTCTCAGCACGTGGCTGCCATCACGACCCATAAACATCTGAAATCATCATACATCCTAGGATTTCATCTTATAGTTGTCCTCTCTCATCATGGACAATTTATTCCATCATGTGGGTTTCGCACCCATTATTGAAACGTTGGCCCAAACTCTCTAGGCCTCAATTATAGCTTTATTGAACTCTCATTTACATCCCGGGTCCTGTAGACCCTGACATACTATATGCTACTATTAACGAGGACTCTACTGGCCCAACCTGAACCCATCACTCTCGGGTTATAAATTTCCTATGCCTAATTCCCTTGACCCCAAATTCTTTCGCTGGAAGTCTCGCTCTTCCAGTTGTTATGCCTAACTGCCATGGTTTACCATTTCTAATCTCTTCGGTCTCACATCTCAATTGTGGACACCTTTAATACTTGTAATTCTACTTCCTTCACGTAAGGAAAACTTCACGAACAATTTCCCCATCACTGGCCCCACTGACCATTTTGGGAATGTCCTTCT
Organism: Sambucus nigra; assembly: GCA_949130495.1. NCBI lineage: Eukaryota > Viridiplantae > Streptophyta > Magnoliopsida > Dipsacales > Adoxaceae > Sambucus > Sambucus nigra. The sequence goes on along the minus strand of OX422209.1, from coordinate 319,813,118 downwards.
CTCGGACCAGCAGTCTTGACTCACAATTGTTCTTCTGTTGTCCCTTTGGCTATGTTGGCCATTTGGAACTATGGTTGGCCTCTACAACCCTGATAGACTTTATCATCCTCTTGAATTTAATCACTAAAAATCATCTAACTGAGTTCCCTACTGGGTATACTCTCATGTGGGGTTTCACTAACACCATTAAATTCAGTTTCTGCTCTTCAGCAGATTCGTTAACCCTCTTTACTCCCTTCTCTTGGAAGTGTTAACATTATCATACTAACGCATGACCTTGACGACCTCGGTACTAGTCATCCTAGCCATATTTCCCATTCATACTGGTATTCTACTCACGGGTCCTTTATCAACTATAAACCCTTTGGATAATTTATACCCCTTTGCCAGGTACGAAGTTCATTATGCAATTCAACCTTTCTCTCATGATCGGTTTCTATCTTACCCATTGTGCTAAACATCATAATTTCACTCACATTTTGTTACCACGTCGAATGGAAGACCTCACGGTCAAATCGTACCAAAATTTCTTTCTAAATTTCAAACACACTTCTTCATATATAGTGATTGCCTCTAATCACTACATGATGCTCCTAAGAGCTATAACTTTTAACTCCAAATTAAATTTTGAGTGTCGTCACACCCCACTCTACATAATTGCCTTCGAATTTTCTACCTCTATTGGTTTATTACACTCTCTTATTTTCTTCCCCGCATCTTCACCGATGGGTTTTTCAAAAGAGCTCCTCTGATTTCCCTCTTATCGATTTTGCTAGGTGGTCCTGAAATCATTCCACCGTTATCTACGACTGTGCCCTGGAAACCCACTGTTCCTGAGTGATGATTTTACTATCACTTACTTAAGTAATCCTCATGGTGATTTATGTCTCGATCACTCTTTCCCGATTACTCTATGTCTTCTGTTGAGCTTCTTCACTTGCAGTTCTTCTTACTGCCCTCGTTGGTCGTCCTAAAATGTTTGGTGTTTGAATCACACCAAATTTCGTATAATGAGTCACATCCATTATAATTCGCAGCATGAGAATGTACGTCACATACGTAAGGGAACACAACAACCCTATAATAAGGCTCTACATCAAAGAACGATGCGCTGAAATACAATAAGCCGCACAGATCCTAAGGACACTAAAACCGGATGCTCTGATACCACCTGTGACACCCCGCCCAATTAAATATCGAGTGATCAGTCCTTTATAAAATTTATAATAGAATGTTCGGTTGGTTCATTCTTAGCATCACTGTCGAAAGCGTAAATCCAATAAATTACCTAACATTTAATTAAGCTAGTGTCAAAGCATTTCCCAATTTTATTTGAAACCAATTGATTCAATTAATTTCAGAACATTGAATTATAAACCACACACAAGAAATGAATACTGATTGAATTAAATACTGAATAATTAAGACTGGATAAAATCTTCCAGTTCAAGTCACAAAATAAATACTCAATCCAACAGAAAAGAACTATAAAGGAACTGAGTACAATCCCGCTAATGAGGATGGGAGACACATGCCCGAACTGAAGTATATGAACTAGAAACTGAATAAAATGAGAGAAGCGTCTAATCTCAATGTCCAGTAACTTCCACAACAGCTGCAGCTCGACAAACCATCCAAGTATCTAGAACCGGTGTCCCTGTGGCTAGGCACATGTACTAATACATATATATATATAGCAAAAGAGAGGAGAAATACAAGAAACGGGTCAGAGCCCGAGGTGTAAAAATTATTTAGCAAGTATTTAAAACTGGTTCTTAAAGAAGTCTTATACGCATGTTAATTATTGAACTCTCACATGAGTTTCTCATCTCTCGTCTATTGTGCACGCTTAACGTACATCTAATCTCCCCCTAGTTATAACTCCCAGTCTAACTAGTCTGAAACCATAATAATACTAACTATGCTCACTAGTAGTATCCCCGTATCGCCCATACAATACGTTATTCAGATAATTTATCTCACATACTAAGTTTCATTACTCACTGTTTGAATTGCTAATCTTTTATCCACTAAGATTATTTTATTTCTGATTTCCAATTTACCTACTAGACTCACAAAGTAGAAAGTTACCCAACTACACTTATACATATATATAGTCTCATCATCCCTATATATATACACTAATCCTGCACCCTTAGGTTAAGACCACTCGATGCAAAGTAATGATTATTATTATTACCAAGTCTACTAATTTCACACAGTAGAAATATTCACAAGTTCATATATATATATATATAGTCACATCATCCCTATACATATACATACTAATCATGCACCCCCGGGCTAAGACCCATTAGCGCACCTATTAAGAAAATCCTGCATCCCCGGGTTAACACCCATTAATGCACCTATCAATAATAATCCATCACCCTCGGGTTATCACCCATTAGTGCGCCTAACAATAATCATCCTTGTACCCCTGGGTTATCACCCATTAGTACACTTAATAATAGAAATTCTACACACCCGAGTTATCACTCATTAGTGCGCTTAACTATAAGATTCTTGCACCCCCGGGTTATCACCCATTAGTGCTCTTAACCATAATTTCCCATAATAGGCATACACACATCCTATTATAATTTATAGATATTTCTCCAACCTACATATATACTCCTCATACGTATTTTAATCTCATCTCTTCGTATAGTATAAATATTTAGATTACTATCTCTCTCGTAATCTCCAAGGTATATTCGCTCTATACCGAAATAATTAAAGTATTTATTCTCACATACTTTCCCGAAACTGTGTCTTATTTAAATTTACTATTTGGAAGTTTCTCTCACTCCAATAAACTGATAAACTCAAAACTGGACTCTAAGAAAAATTACCAAAAATTCCTTCTGTCACTCGAACCAGATGACATGTGTTCGAACCAGAATTACATGTCGTTCGAACCACTTCCACATGTCGTGCGAACCACTTCGTGAAAGATCCCCATCTCGTTTGAACCACTTTCACATGTCGTTCGAACCACTTCGTGCGAGATCCCCATCTCGTTTGAACTACTTCGCGCGAGACCCACTGTTTCGTCTTCTTCACCAAATTTCAGCGTTTTCTACCATTTTTGGACCTAAAAACCTCTAAGATTCAACACCAAACGCCTCATCATCAATACCCATCAACACCTAATGGATTATAAATCATTCCCAACATCCTAGGATCATTAATTCGTCATTAAACATCATAATTATTTAAAATCCCCAAATTAATTCATATGAACCCTAGTTTCCAATTTTTCATTTAAAGAACCTAATCAACCCAGATTCGTTCATCAATATATAATCCAATTCAGTGATTAATCCTCTACATACATGAAGGAATTTCAACCACTAATTAACCTAGTCCTTAATCATAATTTAAATCTCCATTTTTTACCCAATTAACATGTAAATCATGATTTATTTCACCTATTCTAACATGAGCATGATTATTGCTAAAGAAAGAAAGTAATAAACACTTTCCTTGAATATGATGGTCTGATCCGTTGGTGATGTTGGTATGGATTTGTTCCCCTTGTCCCGATCTCCACGGTAGTGGTGGTGATTTTGCAAGGTGGTGTTATCTTGGCCCTTTTCTCTTGGAATTAGCTCTCCCTCACACCTCTTATAGCCGTTCTTAACTTCCTATAACTTCTTAACCCTAATGAAATTTCCTTGGATGATATAATTACTCTTAATTTTCGTCCATTAATTTAGCCCAAAAATACCATTTACCATAATGCCCTCTCGGGGTGCCGGTTAGGCCTAAAATCGCCCCGGGACCCAAACTAAACACCCGGGTATACTATTTTGACTATCTCGACCCTTCCGGACTCAACGGCGCACTCGAAATGACCATACGAGTTAATAAAAATAAATTTTCTTTTTATTCTATTCAATTAGTCCCGACACGACTCACACGCGTGTCAGACTTAAATTACCAAACTGCCATATTTCTCACTTCCGACAATTTATCAAATGTTATAATTCCATATTACATATCACACAGTAATATTCAATCATTCTCAACAATAAGTATTAACCCTTGGCATGCTAGTTAATAATTATTTTAATCCGGATTAATAACAAATTAATTTCTCGCGTTTTAATTTAATTAATCCAACAACACTAATTAATCGTATACTTATTCCCATAATAATAATAATTAATCACGTAATTATTTAAATCATAAAAATTATGGGGTGTTACAGTAATTACAACTATCCATATTCGTATCCTCTCGGATTCTTTAATTCAGATAATATCCGTATCCATTTACGTTGTTTATCCATTGCAATCAACACTAATTTAATATTAACTAAAATTCATATTAAATAAAAATTAGAGGATCAATGTCCCACCTTTAATGTTCATATTGAATATAAACTCTTAAGATAATGTTTGAAATCAAGCACTAACCCTTAATTCTCATACTCACGAATCATGAACTTATGAAACATAAATAAGTCACTGAATTTATGATAAACACCTAATAATGGAAATAATAATAATAATAATAATAATAATAATAATAATAATAATAATAATAATAATAATAATAATAATAATAATAATAATAATAATAATAATAATAATAATAACAATAATAAATAATGGCAACAACAACAACAAAGGTTGTCGCCGCCACCAAAATCCACATATCCAAAATTCACACGTCTCTAATCTTCGAATAATTCCAATCAACTGTGTGTGTTACGATTTCAGAATAAAATCAACTGTGTGTTTTACGATTTAAAATAATTGTGTTCCAATCAACCACTATGTCACTTTTTGTGTTGTGTGTGCGTGTGTAGTTATTTTGTACGTGTAGCAGACCAGCGATGGTTATGTGTGTGAGTGTAGCAGTGGATGTGGATGTGTGTGTGTAGAGGTGTATATATATGTAATTGTATGTGTGTGTGTGTGTGTGTGTGTGTGTGTGTGTGTGTGTGTGTGTGTGTGTGTTAGGGGAGAGAGAGAGAGAGAGAGAGAGGATACTTTCTAAATAGGGGAGGAGGAGGTGCACCATTAGGATGGAGGATGAGTAAGGGTTGTGGGAAGAAAATAAAAGAAATGTTAAGTTAGGATTAGAAGAAGATTATAATAAATTAATATTAATTTAATATTAATTACAATACGAATACGGATATCCGACAAAACGAATATCTGCAAATATGGATACTTCGACTCGGATATGGATTATCCGTGTCGGATACGGATTATCAGTGTCGGATACACAGACTATTCGTATCCGTATTCGTTTTTGCGGATATTTTAACACACTATCCATATCCGTATCCATATCCGTATCCATATCCATATTCGTTTTCTCGAATAAATATCAGCAAAATTAAAATTCGGATACCGAACGGACCTGGATTTTCAAATATCCGTTTAAACCCCTACCACCGACGTTGCCAAAAATGAGATCGGAGCAAGGTAAAAGCGATTCCATCCTCAAATAACAAAAATCAGACCTGGAAATATAAGGGAAGTATTTATCTTACAACATTTTTAAGCATGTTATAATACCCATGGTAGTGTAGGGTTAAAATTGCATGATTGGGTGAATTCTTGGGATTTATATGGGTTGAAATTCATGACATGACGTAGGATTCGTGTTATAAATAATCCATATGCATTGATATTACAAAATTTGAGATTAAATGATAATAAACTTTAAATAAATCTAGAAATCTTGATGAACATGCATGAAGAACATAAAAAAAACTAGGGTTTTATGATTTATGGAGATTAAATTTTTTTATTGGTAGACTTATAAAGATTCGATGTTATATTTAAATTAGAAATTGTCCATATACATATATTTGATGAGTGGGTATGTCTTAGGAGAGTTTGGGAAGGTTTCATGAAGGTTTGATATGTTAAAAATGGTGAAAAACATAACTGGGAATAGCTGTCAAACAAGTATCAATCGAGGGATGTCGATCGATCGATGGATTGATGGATCAATCATTTTTCTCGATCGATCAACGAAAGCTGAATTAGGGCTTTTTGTTTATTTGCGTAGTTTTCCTTACCGAAAATTGTGAGGAACTTTGGTAATGATTTATTAACTATATGAGGACTTAAAGAATATCAATAGACATATATTTAATGTCTGGCTTAGTCTCAATGAGGGTAACTTAGGATTAGGACCGACAAGAGTTAAACGATTGTGTTATGTACTGGGAATTCACAAATCAGGTTACGGGAAGAGTAAACACTAACCCAAGAGTAATATCAGTAGGATAGTGATGTGTTAACTACTAAAATTAATTAAGGGATAACTAGGATCCTTCAGGTAGTGAGTCATACTCAGAAAATAAGGAAAGATTATTGAGTGTGAATCATTAGTACGTTGGGTATTCAACATATATATATACTACATACTAGATATGTTGTGGGTTGTGTGTGTACATGTGTGTGTGTGTGTGTGTGTGTGTGTGTGTGTGTGTGTGTGTGTGTGTGTATATTGTGTATTTAATATATACTGCATATTTATATATTTCGTACGATTATATATTTCATATATTTTATTATATATGTATATGTGTATATTTTATATATGCATATATTTCCTATATTTAATATATTTCGTAAATCTATATATTTCATATATTCTATATTCCATATATTTTAGAATATAAGTATATTATGTATATTTCATATATGTATATATATTGTATATTTAATACATTCCGTATATTTAAATATTTCGTACATTTATGTATATCATATATTTTTATATATATATATATTTCATATATTCCATATATTTCATATATCTACACTTGATATATTTCGTATATGTATATATTTCGTAAATTTTAATATTTCATATATTTCGTATATTTTCAAATATTATATATATATATATGTGTGTGTGTGTGTGTGTGTGTGTGTGTGTGTGTGTTTTGTAAACAAATTTTTCACATTTATTTATATTTTTTAGCTTTTTTGTTTGAAAGAAAAGATGGAAAATTGTTGATTTTCCAACTTGTATCATACATATACATATTTGAAAATACTAATTTGCCTTGAAATTATTTGTCCTAGAACAATTGCTCTAGAATCATTTGTATTTTCCGCGTTTTCTATCAAACATGCCCTTAGATTTAAATGTTGGAATATCCCCAAAGTCCCAAAAAAAGAAATTTATAAAACTAGCTTTCTAAAATCATCCTTTAGTACTAATTACAATGTTAAAATTGATAAGCATATGTATGCTTTAAATAAAGAACATGATAGAATTCAACTATTAACTAGTAGCAGTTAAACCATTAACTAGTAAAGGAATAAATATATCTATCCTCTTATGTCATACAGATGGTAGACTACTAGTTAGAACACTAGTATTTTAGGAATGATTGAATCAAGCATTTTTAATGGTCCAACACATTTTAATTATTTTCCAAATTTTACATTAAGTTTAATCGACCCTCATATATTTTTTTCATAAGCACCGACCCTTATATATTAAAAACTTTGACACTGAATATTAAAACATCAGGATATGAAATGTTAGAAGGAAGTAAAACCTTACCTTTAATCTATAGAATCTATTACAAATGTTTAAAGAAAAATCTAAATGCACACGCTTTAGTAAAAAGTCCAAAAGACAAAACTCTACTAATATAGAGCAGTATAAATGATGATAATATCCAAGTCCCTAGGTTAATAAATTGGAAAGATATCAATTCATCAAACGATTTGATAGTTCCTTTTAATTTCTAACGCGAAAAGCATTTTAAGGATGACAAAAAATAAATTCTATATTTGTGAAAAAACTTTTTCCAATTTTTTAATTCGCACCAAGTTGTGAACAAATTCTAAATTCACCAAATTTTATCTTGATTAATCCTAAACATCCATCTAGTGATTAAATCAAGTAAAATAAAGTAAAGAATACTCACAACGCTGGATGTACGAGGAAAATAAAAAACCGTAAAAACCTCAGAAAAACCAAGCCAGAGAATCTCTATGAATATGGTATTACAAAGGTACAGACGGTAGTATTACTCAACGACTCGATCCACCAACGAGACTTGACACTCCTCTGATCATCAACCACTTCTCTCATAGTGCCCACGCAGAAATTAACCTACTTCCACGATGTCTATCCACAACATACGCGTCCACGTATGTCTTGGTGTCCACCGAACGAGAAAATTAAATTGCACTGCTAGTTCTGGAATTTCATACAGTTTTGCCTAGTGGAAAAATTTCCTCAAAAAACTGACTGGAAGGGACTCAAAACAGTAGCAAAACATTATCTAAATTAAGAAAACTCAAAACAACCAAATCTGAGTTACATGCTAACATAGTATCGATGTGCTCAAACATGATCATGGAATGTATGGGCGTGAACTAAAACAAATGAATCACAATTCTAACACGTCGAAACGATAAAGAAGCTCAAATTGGAAGAGATAAATTATCAAACTTTATTTTAGCCATATGTGACATTTAAAGTGTGAGCTTAATGAAGTAAACAATCAAACATGCACACAAATCCGAAATTTGGACGGTTCTACAAACAATAGCATCATGGCATGATTTTTCAACGTTGGGATTCATGGTGCAAACCCGTTTAATTTATCCATCCAAACTCCCTCAAATATATCTTATATATCTTTTGAATGAACATAAACAAATTTGCCCATATTTGGCATATGATTCATTTTATTGCCTTTTAATTTTTTTGGGGCTTTTTTAAACGGTGGTTTTCACATTGAGTCAATTTTACACTCTCGCATCCCTTTCCCGTGAACACTCATCATTTTTTTTTAATTACTATCCTCATGGTAAACGATTCTTACATGCACACCTCCTCCTTATGTCTACTTATGCATAGATGAAAAAATTGAGATAAGAGCATCTCACCAAATTTAAATATGCAAAAGATGTCAAACATCCATATAAACTCGTGCATATGTACAAAGATGGAATATATACAAAGTCCAATCAAAATGAATATCAACTTCAAAACTATCCCATAATACAATAGTTAAGATCATTCTAAGCATCAATAATTCTAACCAAATGTCCTAGACACATGGATAAAGAAAGGAAGGGGGTTCAAGCACACTAATATGCCACATCAAACATGTAAACTTAAAAAAATAGAATTTTTTTTTGGTTTTTCAACTTATTTTGACTCAAGTAAAAGCAAAATCTTTTTGAATTTTTCAAAAGTATAATAAACCAAAAATCTTTTTATATTTTTCAAATAAGACTCAATAAATGAAAAGCATAATACAAAATGATACACACGACATAACCCTAGCAAGATATAAATCATTATACAAAGACTAGCATATGACAAATATGGTAACACAATCATCCTTTAGATTTAGAATGGGAAGAATCAAGTGCAACCAAATGAGAACCATGAAGTTTTAGTCCTAAAGGCACTAAGTCCCATTTCCTAATCCAAGTAGGTGTGACATATCGGGTAGGAGTTTTTGGAACTGACACGACTTTATTCCTAAGCTTCCTAGGAGCATTCCTAATGTCATAGCAAAAACGTCTAAGGTGACCTTTCCTACCGCAATGTGTGCAAGTGTAAAGACGACGGGAATGATTACCAAAATATCGACCTCTCCTTACGTTCCTAGTGGTCTCTTTCACATGATTGGTATTGGATTTGGGAATGGGAACACTATCGTCGTAGCCTATACTACACCTATCACTTTTGACTTGGACAGTGCCTAACATCCTATCCAACTTCTCTGACCTAGATTACAAGTCAAACTTAACCTTACTCTAATCTTTCAATTTTTCTTCCAACTCTCGAATCCTAGACTCAAGCACACGCCTAGACTTCTCAAACTCTAGCAGCTCCTTTTTCAAAGTCTCCATCAAGCCATGAAGAATATCTCTCTCTTTTTCAACGTACATCATCTTCTCCCTAAGATTCTTTTCCTGTGCCCTAAGATGCTCAATCAAAGCATCGTTATTTTCTATGGCACTCTCATTCAACCTAGCTTGCAATTTAGAGTTAGCCTATTTTACTTTCACCGCATCGGCATATAACTCATTAAATGAAACTTACAACTCTTTAACATCCACCTCCTCATCCTCACTCACTTCACCCTCACTCATTTGGGATTCAACGGCCTCGAAAGTGTCATACACATGAGAATATTTGTGGGAAGATTTATCGTCATCGCTCACATGACATGCCAAGAAAGAAACAAACTTGCTCTCATTGGGGGAACTATCTCCCTCTTCCATATCACTATTACTTAAGGTGGCGTTATAAGCAATCGGTTTCTTTCCCTCTTTCTTTAGTTTAGTGGGACACTCGGTAACTTTGTAACCATACCCCTTGCATCCAAAACACCTATCCGACTCAACCCTATTAAGTTTCTCACTTTTATCTTTAGGGGTGGAATCAACCTTGTTGTTCTTGAATTTCTCAAACTTTTTTGTATCATTCGATTGCTATTGAAACTTAAGAATTTTTTTTGAATTTTTTAGCCAACAAGACGACAACCTTAAAATCAGAATCGGAATCGTCATTCGAAACTTTAATTTCCTCATTTTGGGCTTTCAAAGCAATGCCCTTTTATTTCTTAGGCACTTGCTTAGAGGTAAACATATCGAGTTCATAGGTTTCTAAGTCATCTACAATCTCTTTAAGTTTCATCGAAACCAGCATTACTAAGGAGTTTAAAATGGTCTCTTTTGCATCAAACCTACTCGATAAAGATCTCAAAATTTTCTTTATGACACGATTGTCGGGAATCCTCTCACCTAAGTTAAACGACGAGTTCACAATATTAGACAACCTAGCGTAAAACTCATCAAATAACTCAATATCTAACATTTTAAGCATAATTTGTGCCATCAAAAATAGGAGCACGAAATCTTTCAAAACCTCCAAAATTCATTCCCAAAAAAACACAAGGGATCAAACACAATAAAAATATGTTTCTAGCTCTGATACCAATTTGATGGTCCCTTTTAATTAGTAACTCGAAAAGTATTTAAAGGATGACGAAAAATAAATTCTATTTTTGTGAAAAACCTTTTTTCAATTTTTTAATTTGCACCAAGTTGTGAAAAAATTCCAACATCACCAAATTTTATCTTGATTAATCCTAAACATCCATTTAGTGATTAAAGTAAGTAAAATAAAGTAAAGAATACTCACAACGCCGGATGTATAAGAAAAATCATAAACGAAAAAAACTTCAGACGGCCCAAGGCAGACAATCACTATGAATATGGTATTACAAAGGTACAGACGGTAGTCTTACTCAATGACTCGATCCACCCACAAGACTTGATGATCCTCTGATCTTCAACAACTCCTCTCACAGTGCCCACATAGAAAGTAACCTTCTTCCACGATGCCTATCCACAACACACGCGTCCACGTATGTCTCGCTGTCCATCGATATGGCTTGTAACGTCTATGATATTGAAACCGGACTCCACCGAATCTTCACCGTAAAACCAACAATGTTCAAGTATAGAACAAATCTTCTTAGCACCACAAATATCACTATAGAAAATATCAATGATAACTAGGATCTTTCTAAGGATGTGTTTACACTTAAAAACCTTAGAAAACTGTTTGCAGAAATCGTACTATTTGAAAACTGAAATTCATTTTGCAAATCCTTTGAAACAAGGACTGAAACAGGCCTTAAATAGTATATTTTAAATCGGTGCGTCGTTCGAGCGACATTGGCTATCATTCTAACGAAATGGCTATGTTGTTCTAATGAGATCTCGGGCAAACGACTTCCACTGTCATTCAAGCCACCTACTCAATTAGAGTCTAAACCAAAACCAACTATAATCCATCCTTATCAGTTTAAAATGAAGTGCAAACCTTTCAAGAACTTATAAAATATTTTTAAAAACATTTATTTAATAAAAATTACACCTTCAATTATTTTAAAATAAATTTTGAGTCTCATTAAATTTATGCATTCATACCTAAGTGATCTCAAACATCAATTAAACTTTGAAGACGAATAAACTTGTACCAATTAAACTTTGGCGTAATTAATTCCTTGAAACATTGCCACAACGTCTTCAACACGTCATAGTCTGGGTGGGATCTTGATAAATGAAAATAGACCTATGACACAAACGTGTTTTGTTCCGGGAATAAGTCAAAACTATTCAATGGACTCAATTGGAAATTTTATCCTTTCACGAATTGTTATTAGAAAATAAAAACCATCCCCCCAAACTACAAAAAAATATTATTCATCTTGAACGAATTCAAAGAATACCCTGACACATCAGTTAGTATAAGTTTTAATCAACCTCCAAAAGTTGTGAATGCGGTTTTATATCTCTCTTCATATCAAATTTTGAAAAAAATAGTTGCATGATTTAATTGGTTCATGAGGTCATGTTTGTTTGGGATTGGATATCTTATTCATTCTAAAACTGTATTAACTAGTTTATAATTGATGACTAGTTGGGTATTCCGTGTTTTGATTCAGTATTTTTTTCTTACATAGAATGCAGGACATGACCAAGGGTATTTACTTTTTCTTACAATTTATTTTTGTAATAGATTATTAATTTCATCTTTACATAGTTTGATATCTTCTTAATTTATTTGGATTGGTCTTACTTTTGTGGGGATAAATTTTTCAGTAAAATCTTTGGTGTAAGGTAAATTACTATGTATTTCTTTATGTAAAAAGGCGATTGGTAGATCAGAAAATATTTCATTTTTGATTGTTAATTTGCAATTTTCTATTTTATTTTGGAGGACTTTGACGATAAATTGATCTTCAATTTTCTTGTATCTTACTTCCTTGTTTAAAAATTTTAATTATTTTATTTTGTACTGAAGACGATTTATTGATATTGAAAAATCTTTGAGTGTTTTTAAATCTCTAACTTCTGATTTTGAAAGAAATTCAAATTTTAAACCTTGCAAAGTTTTTCCAGTATCACTAGTTGTGAACTGATATGGAAGGCAAAGAAAATGGATTCCTAGGATTACCTTGCCAGTCATATTTTTTACTAAAACAAAAGGAGTTTTGTAACGAATATTATTTTGATAAATATGTTCTTTAGGTAATTTGTATTTGATTTGAATTTTACTTCCATTGGCTGAGTTTAATTTTTCATGTGTTTTATGATAATATCTTGTTGGAATTAATCCTTCTTGTAGACAATTTAAATCTACACCTGAATCAATTAATGCTACGAATTTTATCGCATATTCTTTGTTAATTATTAAACTTACTTCTACATGTCATTGTTGTAAATAAATTAGGTTTATAATGTTTGATTGTTGACCAGTTTCTTCTTTCTTATATATATATTCCAGGACTATTTTTATTAATTTGTTCATGCTTAGCTTTTGTTTCACTTTCTTTTGAGGAGGTGACTTGTTATTTTTTAAAAGTGTTGTCTACTTTTAAAATAGTGATACCTTATTTTAATTCTTTACTTTATATTTTGATATCGTGTTTAATCATGTTGACCTCTCGTTGAAGATATTTCTAGGTAATCTCTTTGCAAGTTTTAAATCATTTAAAAATATTTTCAAGTGTTATTTTGTTTTGTGTATTTATACAACTTTCTTCTTTAGATAATTTTCTAATTTTGAAAGGTATTATAATTTTAATTCTCAATTTTCTATTTTTCTAATTAAATTAATTAATCATTCTTCTCATTCTTCTTGTTTAGTGAGAACATTGATTGTTTTACAGCAGTTGTTTTTGGATCCTAATTTTATATCTGGAAAACTAGAGTTTGTAACTGATTGATAGCCACTTGATGATTCGAAATCAGGTTTTGTTCATTTTCACTAGAAGAATTTTTTAGTTAAAAGTTTGAGTATATTCGTTGTGTTACTTGCGATGTTATTTGCAACTGGTTAATTATTACTTTTACTTTGTATTCTGATTTATGACTAGTTCCATATTTATAATATTTTACTTTAGTTTTTTCAGTTTTCTAATATTGTGAATTTTTTATGTTTTTTTATATTTTTATGTAAAATTTATTATTTTATTTATGGTTTTTAATATAATTTCTTCTATGTCTTTTGTATTATTTTGGGTATGATTTATAATTTTTATTTCTTGATGGTGCAATAGGGTTCAAATGATATTATTCACAGAAATTTTTCATCTCACATTTAGTTTTTAATTTTTCTTTATTAGCATGATTACTTATTTTCAAAGCTATACACATTTTTAATCCTTCTTTCTGGATTGTACTTATTATGTCTCAATAAGTAATATTTTTATAATCAATGTGTCCATTTGTATTACTTAAAATTCTCTTATATTGTGAGTAAATAAATTTGATAAACCATTAATAAATTTTTCTTTCCAGAATGGTTCATTACTACCGTCTCCAAGCGTTACTCGTGAATCTTTGTTCCATCTAAAATCACTTAAAGTAGGGTACTTAGGTTACTTAGTTTATCATGAATTCTTAATATTATATTACTTGGTGTTCTTAAAAAATATTTTATTATTGTGAAAACTATATAGTTTACTACCTGTGGGATTCCCATTCTGATAATTTCATCAAAAATTAGGAGGCCATTAGCATCTTATTGGACAAAAATTTTAATTTGTTCCTTTGATTCTTCGGTAAGATGTTCATCCCACCAAGATTTTAACATTTTGGTGAATCCTGTTATTAAAGCTCAACTATTTCTGTTTGGGAAATGTTTTGATTGTTTAGGTAATTATTAGTGTTGATGCAAAAAATTAGACTAAGCCTAATTAATTGAGCACAAATAAAATAAGTAAAACAAACATGACACAAGAAATTTTTAAAGTGGTTCGGCCTAATGGAATAGCCTACGTCCACTGTTATGTATTGACTGCCTTGAGTTATTTTTCGGTCATTTGTAAAGAGGGTGATACAATGTATTTATAGCCCAAGGAGGGTCTAGATCCTTGTTATGTGAAAGGATGTGATGCCTTTATTTGTTAGGCATTTACATCAATACATAATGAGAATTAATTATATGAACGATGTCGCTTCACAGGAAATACAGGCTGTAAGACTGTTGGCGCTTGGTTGGCTGTACAAAATGGCTTTTTGCCTGTTTGTCGGGCTTCCTAGTTGGTCGGATAACCAAGTTGGTCGGGCTTTCCAGTTGGACGGATAACCATTTTGTTCAGGCTTCCTTATTGGTCGGGCTTTTCTATCATGCTGACTTGGATTTATGCCACATAGGATGACACATGTTGGCTTGTGAATGGTCCATGTAGGGTGGTAGGTTTTGGTATCAACAGAAGCCCCCAATGTTTTATTGTTGGAGTTGATGCGAAAGTGTGAAATATTATACTCCAACAGTAGCTCGGGCTCGATGGTTTTTCTACAGACCTTCCATACTTGTGAATTTTATCTACTCGATTGATGATTTTGGACACGAATGGCAATTTTGTAAATATTTCAAATTTCAGAGAACTTTTACGGGGTATCTTCATCTTCTTCTTTATTCTCCACCATAAACCCCAACATCGTTCTCTTTAATCATTACTTTTCCTAGTTTCCGATGCGTCTTATAAAAAGGGATGTAAAAACTTCGATCATTTTCCACCTCTTACTTCTGATTCTGCTGCTGTATTTTTTGCTTTTATGCGATCATTTTCTTTTCTGTCTTCAGTTCTTACTGAATCCTTAAATCTTTGTAAGAATATTTCTTCTCTTCTTATTTGTTTTCTTCATTATGGTTTACTCTATCGAGTCACTTGATAAGTTCATAACTGATTTTAATATTCCGTGTTGGTTTGTATTAGAACATCCCACTTTTTCTTCTGGTTTTTTCTCTCTTGTTGAGGGTCATTGGTTCTCCTCCATTTTTATTGCTGAATGTGGTTTCACGTTTCTTCCCAATCCCTTGTGTTTGGAATTTTGTCAATATTTTGACATTGTTATTGCAAAAGTGGCTCCTAACACATGGAGAGTTGTTAATTGAGTTTATAAGTTAAATCAGATTTATAGAACTCACACTACACCAAAATGGTCAAATTGGCACCCTTTAAGCGCTTAGCCTTGTCACAATCAATGACCATGATAAAAAAATACGCGTTTTTGTCACGGTCATTGACCGTGACAAGGCCGTGACAAAGTCTTATCACGGTCAATGACCGTGACATGTCCGTGGCAATTCTGTTAGTAACCCCCCCTCTTCTTTTTTTCTAACCGATTTTGTTCCCTCCATTTCTCTCTCTCTAGCGGCTGCTCTCTCTCTCTCTCTACAACTTTGGTATGTTTTCTTTCTCTATTTCTCCTCCATTTATGTATATGTGTATGTATATGTGTGTGTGTGTGTGTGTATATATGTGTGTGTAAATGTGTGTGTGTGTGTGTGTGTGGTGTATATATACGTGTGGGGGGAGGCAACAGGGCTGGGGGAGGGGAGGGGGTGTATGTGCATGTGTGTGTGTGTGTGTGTATATGCGTGTGTGTGTATGTGTGTGTGTGTGTGTGTGTGTGTGTGTATGTGCGTGTCTATAGAAGTGTGTGTAAGCGTGTGGTGGGCAGGGGCATCCGGGGGGGGAGGGCAGGGGGCATGGGGTGTAAATGTGCGTGTGTGTATTTTTTTAATTAAATTTTTATTGGTTTAAATTTTGTGAAAGAATTGATTGATTTAATATTGATTGGTTGTTAAATTTTTTTTGTAAATTAATAATTGGTGCCCCTTTCATATGCAAGTAGGATTTCCCCTCATTGTAAATTAGTAAATTAATAATTGTATACTTTAATTGTTAGTTTAATTGATGAAAAAAATTAATTGAGTAGATGAATTAGAAGGAGTACGGGATACACATTTGTTGTTTTCATTGCGATTGGATTATAGTGGATCGATGTTGGGTTGGTTAATTTTAAAAGTGACATGACCACTGGATTATTATCCATATGGGGGTGGGATTTTTCAACTTTTTTTGAAAATTACTTTGTATAAAGAACAATATATATATATATATATAGTATGATAATTAAATGAAAAATACTTGAAATTACATATAGTGCGCATAGATACTAGCCTTCTAGTTCTTATGCATACGCATTCAATAGCCCTTAGACCCGTTCGAGAGTCATTACCCCTGTAATGAGATCTCTCGAATTGTCCCGTTTGGACAGTTTGGGACTGCATAATTTCTGTATAATAATATTCTTAGTGGCTTAAAGTTGTCACTTTTGGAGGAAGTTCTGCAGTCGTATCCTAATGTTCTCTGGGTACATACTAGATTGACAAGTGTGACTGTTATTTCAATTTATCAATTGAAATAACACTCACACTTGACAATCTACGTCGTGTACTGGGAGAACTACGGGGATATGCTGTCGAATTTTTCTCAAATCGTAATAATGTGCAGTTCAAAAGGTTAACCAAGTGTTTTACTCGGAGTATATCAACAACGAGCCGTGGTCAATTGTCCTACATGCGCCAAAGCGTCTAAATAGTAGTGTGGATGACTTGGCTGCTCCTACCGAATATCAATCCATTTTTTATGATAACCCGAATTCAAAACAATTTTTCAATTTGTAATAAATATTCCAATTTCTACTTTATCAATCCATTTTCAATGCTTTTAATTGATTTTCACTTTATCATTTTTGCTCTTGTGTAGTGTGCATGTGTGTGGGCAGTAGGGGTGGAGGTGGGGATGTTTCATATTTTTAGTAATTGTACATATTATGAGCTAGATGCTGTTGGTTTGGAATTCAGAATTGAGGTGTTAAACAGTAATAATTCATTTGAATTTGTAGTAATTGTACATATTTGCATGTCTTCTTCTAATTCATTTTGATTTGTACTAATAACAACATTTTTTACAGCAAATGTCTCCTCAGGTATTAAGGCGAGGATGATGATGCTGATTATGTTGATGTCGTCTGGGCTCGATGGTAGCGGAGGCGAGGATGGCTCTTCGGCCTCTAGGCTCCCCAAATATGGCAAATTGGGAATGACCATCGAGAACAAGACGGGGATATTAACGAGATCCCTTGAGCTGGTAAAGACGATCATCGGCCCGGGGTACACTAGTTGGAGGGAGGTGCCAAATGAGTTCAAGTTAGCTATTTGGGTGGCACTACAGGTAATGAATTTATATGAATATGAATATGAATATTTCAATTTCAATTTCGATTTCGATTTCATTTTATATTTATATTTATTCGCAACTAACATTGTATTTTTTGGACAGGAACAATTCAGCCTGGATCCAAAGCTACGCGATTCCATCTTGGAGCAGTTGAGGGAGCAACACAAGACGTGGAAGAAAAATATGCGGACCCGATACTTTGGGAATATCCGAGAGTCCGTTATCCGAATGCGTGAATCTGACCCGCCGAAGGAGCCGATCTCATTGTCACAATGGCAAAAGTTCATTGACAATGAGATTGGGGAGCGACAATTGGCATCTCGCCAATCGGGGAGGGAAAATCGGCCAAAAAAGACGGACGTGCACTACTCAGGCCTGGCGTCTTACGCCGAGGTGGAGCATGGGATGATGGTAAGATTTAATTTTTCTATAACTAGAGAAATATATTATTCTGCATTATTTTACTTTGTGGGGCCGATACTAATTTTACTTTATTTTATTTCAGGGAGTGGCCTTGGGGGTAGGCCATATAGGCTCGATGCTTATGTGCCTATACGGACGAAGAAGGGGAAGGATAAGGAGGTGTCCCCAAGCATCACGGCCACGATTGTAAGTAATTCGACAGTTTACTTTTTATTAATTACGTTATCATTTTTTTATTTACTTATTTTACAAATCATGTGCTTTTTGTCGTTTCAGGCAAAGCTTAAGGAAGTACATGAGTCGCAGTCTCATGCCGATAAGACATATTTGTCCATAGATGCACTCAGCCAAGTGCTAGGCGCTGATCGCAAGGGGAGGACAAGGGAGTGAGCTCGCGGGTGGCCAAATATAGGATCATCAGATTGGAGACGAGCGACACCGAGTTGGCTCGAATGGTGGACTCGCATGACGCGAAGCTATCCCGTTTGGAGGTGACTTTCTAAGATATGTTCTCATTCATGAAGCATTCATTGGGCAGAAACCGTAAGGGGAAAGGGAAGGAGAAGGTGGTGGAGGATGAGGTGCAGGATGATGAGGATGTGGACCTCGCTGCTTCATCGCCGACACGTTCGGACTTTGATAATCCACTTCCCTATTTGTCTCCCTCAACCGATCGATGTCAACACTTGGTTGGCCGAGCGTGTTTTTACTAGACATATTTGATGGCGGGGTTGAGGGACCCGAATACCATCTAGGGCATTACAGTTCATGGACGTTTGATTTAAGACAACGAGTCCAAGGTGCTCGTCACGCACGTGATACCTGTGAAGGAGAACTCCCCCTTATGGTTGCGCGAACAATGAGGCACGATGTATATTACTGGGTGTGTCAGTTCGTATATCGTGTGGCCTACTCACCTCCTCAGAGCTAACCATACCCCAGACATGTAGTGACATTATTTAAATTGAATTATTTTAAGTTGTTACATTTGAATTATATTTGGATTATATCATGATGCATATTGTTTTGAATGTATATTTGCATTATCTCTATTTTATTTGGATATATGATGTTTGAACAGGTACAACATCGCTATAACAGGTACAAATATACTGCTAGGCAGTGGCAGTGGCCATACTACCCAACATATTTTATTTCAATTCTGCCCAGAATTGTCATGATCATTGTCCGTGACAAAGAAACTTGTCACGGAATTGTCATGATCAATGACCGTGATAATTTTTTATTAAATGTCACGGGTTTGTCACGGTCCTTAACCGTAACAAAACTAATCAAGGTCAAGGATCGTGACATGACCGTGACAATTCTAACGAACTTATCACGGTTAATGACCGTGACAAGTCTGTGACAACAAAAGTTAACACTCCCAGAATTGTCACGGTCATTGACCTTGACAAGTCCAACTTGTCAAGCTCAATGACCATGACAATTCGAAAGATTAAGTGGAGTGCCATTGAGGGATTTCAGAAATTATGTTTTGTTATAAATGGGCAACTAGTGATACCACCTTTTATTTGAAAACTAGGGTTGTTAGTAAAGCATTAGTAATTAATCTCCCTGATTCTAATAGGGACTATTTTGATCACAGGATAGTCATAAAAAATTGGCAAATGCCCATTTAGTTGGAGGTGCTAAATATCAAGGACCTAGATGTCCTCTCTTTGGCAATGGAATAGGTTATTTTATGTTTTAGTAAATTCCATGTTTATGTTTGATAAAATGTCATACTGATTATAGTTTGATAAATTTATTTGCAGTTGAGCAAAAAAGAAAGTGCCCCCAAGAGAGTGAAGTGAATTTTAAAGAGTTAAAGTTTATCTGGAATCTTCATAAGGTAGTTGTTGAAGAGAACGTTAGCTCTTCTTCCTATCTGCTTCAGTACAAAAACAAAGTTTCTTCTTTTATTGTCAGACATGTTGCCTCTCCTACTATGGAAATTGATCTTAATGCAGATACTACTGTTAATTCTGATACGCCTCTATCTAAAATTATGAAGAAGAGGAAGTTTACTGATCTCTACAGTGGTATTGCTTATGGCTCCATCATCTGTTTAAGGATTAAAGAATAAAATAGGGGATGTTATGAAGCCCCCAGCTCCCAAGGGTCCAGCCTCTAAGGATCCAGCCCCCAAAGACCTGGCTCCAAAGGATGTAGCTCCCAGAGAGGTTAAAGTTCCTCTTAAGAGACTTAGAAGAGGGCTTACAGAGATGTAAGTCGACCAAGTGACCGATCAACTGTCCTTGGTTGATTTACCCTCCTCTGATGTTGTTCCTCCAACAGCTATTACTCCTGGTTTGGCTAGGAGGTTAATCAAGTCTGGTACTCTTACGGATCATAGAGGGTAAATGCCAAGCTCCCCAGAACGAAGGTCTCTGAATTAGCTGCCCAGAACCTTGCATTAGTAAGTAATTTTCATTATCTTGGTTTGGTTGTCATTTACATTCTTCATATACTCACTTTAGTCTTCATATTTTGCAGTTCTTGGTACACTTTAATAATATGCTGGAGAAGAATGATGCAATCAAGATTTCTTCTTCTTCAAATGAGGTGGAGGAGGCCTTGTCTGGTGTAAAGAAGTCTCTACTTGAGTCTCAGCAGGCCTTGGAGACAGAGAGGAGAACTTGGGCAGATAGACTGAAGATAACACAAACTTCTCACCAAATGTCGGATACCAATGCCCTTGAAGTTGAGCACAGGGCTAAGGAGGCTGGGATCCAAAAAGAGGAAACTGTGCGTAAGAAAGAGGAAGTTAAGCGCAGGGTAGAAGAAGTTGAGCATAGGGTGAAGGCTGATGAAGAGCTTATATCCTCTGCTATAGCTAAGAGAAAGTCTATTGTGAAGGCTTTCTTTAGTGCTGGTTGGGACAAAGGCTGGAACAAAGCCATTTCTACTGATTCTGCTCAGATTAAGTATGTGAAGCAAAAATATTTCAAAGATGGTTGGGTTACTGCCCTTCAAGAGTTGAACACAAATGGAAACTCTGAACTTTTTCAGAGGTATATTCATGGTCCTCCTCGAGTCATAGAGGATGAGGTTGAAGATGAAGTTGCTTCTAAAGAGTCTTCATTTGTCGTTGAGTCTGCTACCAGACAACCTGAAGTCCATGAGCCTTTTATTCCCCTAGCTGAGCAAACCGAGCATCTCCAACCTGCAGGCCCTTCTTTTGAGCAGAGCAAGAAGGTTGAAACTGATATAGATAAGGTGTAATGTTATTCGGCATTTTTATTTATTACTTATGTTATTTCTTTTTCCTTTGTTTTGATTGTACTTGAACTCTTTGTTATCAATAAAAGAACCTTTTATTCCTTTTTCTCTCCCGTTGATTATACCTATTCTTCATTCTTATTGTTTATTGATGATTATTTCTTCTTGCTAGTTTATTACGAAGATGTAACAAATGTCCTCTCATGATACCGAGTTACTGAGGAAATGCAATAATTTTCTCAAAGATGGCCATATAGACTTGTTCGAAAAAGAAATCACTCAGTTGCTCGGTGATGATGCCTCAGAGAAGGTTAAAGAATCCTACAAGTATTTGAAGTACTTACTTGATCGAGTGGTAGCAAATAATGTTGCCTATTATGAAATGATAGAAGAACTTTAAAAATAGTATAAGGAATCCACTACACTGCTACATCAGAGCTATGAGCAGAAGTATCAAAGTTTAAGTGTGGATCGGGGCTTTGATAAATTTATTTCTATTTATAATAACAAGGAAGCTTTACTTAAACTTAAAATTGAAGAAACTAGGACTATTGCCAAACTCCTGGAAGAGGAGAATCGTAATTTGAGGGATGAAGTGAATCTTTTGAAGTCTTCCTCTAGAGCTGTTATTATTACTACAGATGAGGGTTACTCCTTTTTAGAAGCTGAGAATGCCACATTGAGAGATGAATTGGAAGCCTTGAAAAACATTAAGTTCTCTTCTTCTTCCCGAGCTAGAAATAGGCCTGGCTGAGGAATGACAGAGGAAGTTAGGACCCAACAGGCCCTTGCCAATCAAGTTGTATAGCTAAAAGAAAAATACCGAGCTATCGCTGAGATGTCCCAAAAGTTGCAGACCTAATCTAAACAACTGTCCACTCAATCTTCTCAATTGGAGGTTAAGGATGGGGTATTGAAGAAGCTGCAATCACAAGTTGATAAATTAACTTTTTAATTTCATAAACAACCCAGATAATTTTGGATGGGTGGGTTTAATAAAGCTTTAGGATATTATGACGAGGGGCTTCAATGGTCCCAGAACGAATCCTACAAATGGGGTTAGATAAATGCTTTAATTGTGCTAAATGTGGATAGGAACGACTCTCTCTGGGATTGGTATGATCTAGAATTACTGCAACTTAACAATCCTCCATTTAAGTTGGATGTTAATTTGGTACCTATTCACCGTATTCTCCAATGCTTGATTTCCATGTACTTGGGCGATTACGAACTGCATGATGAACTAGATATCGTCTGTCCTCCTTATTTGCTTGACCGTCCTAGTAGCAGCAATCGTAGGATGCTTCAGAACCTTAACTTCATCAACTCTCCTTTTACTTTAGATGATCCTCCAACTGGCATGGATCCTCTCTCAAAAGCTAAAGGGAAGCGTCCTATAGAATAATCTTTTGTATTTTGTTTTTCCATGTTTGAGTAATAATATGTAATCATTTAATTTTAATGAAAAGCTTATTTTATTAATGGATAAACTTTTAGTTTATCTTTGAATGTCTGTTAATGTTTTCTTAGTCTTTGACTATGAATGGACCAACTTTTAGTTAATCTTTAGTTTTTCATCGGTTCTATTGATATCCTTAGGATTATCCTAAGTTTTATACCAATTACCAATGTTTCACCATGGTTCTACTAATGTACCTAAATATTATGGAAATTTCATTAGTTACCTTGGTTCTCAGACGTGAGTAGAACATTTTTCCATCTTTTAGCCCAGTTTAGATGAAAATTATTCATCCGGGTCTTCGTTAACCAAGCATTTGGAACTTACGATTTTTCCTTGCATGGTTTTATATGTTCGGCAACCAACTTTTTTGGTGCCTTAATTGATGCCGACCAACCTTGTGGTTGGTTTTATTGATGCGGACCAACTTTATTGGTGGCTTCATTATTACCGGCCAACTTTGTTGGTGGCCTTCATCAATGCCGACCAACTTTGTTGGTGGCTTAATTATTACCGACCAACTTTGTTGGAGGCCTTCATCAATGCTGACCAACTTTGTTGGTGGCCTTAGTTGTTACCGACCAACTTTGATGGTGGTCTTCACTGTGTTTGTAAGTGCATAGCACTATTACTCCGAAAAAAGAAAAATAACAAATAATAATTTTGGGAAAGTTATGTTCTCATTAAATTTGAAGTGAACTGAGTACAACATAACTACATTTAATGATAATACTTCTTCAGGTGCTCTGCGTTCCATGGGTTCTTGAATTCTTCCCCTTCCAAAGTCTCAATCTGATATGTGCTTGGTCGGATAACTGCAGTAATACGATAAGGCCCATGCCAATTGACTTCTAGCTTATTGTTCTTATGAATCACTTTCTTCAAAACATAATCGCCCTCTTTTAAATTGTTCGGTATGACCCTCTTATTTTAGAAACGTGCAGTTCTTTGTTGATAGGTTATATTCTTTAAAACTGCATCTTCACGGCCTTCTTCCAGCATCTAAATCCAACCTTCTCATCAAATCGTTGATTGGGGTATTTGAGTTAAGAACTCTATGCGTTGGTAAACATAGCTCAACAGGGATTACAACTTTATTACCAAATGCCAAGAGGTCAGGAGTTTCTCTAGTAGCTGTTCTGGAAGTTATTCGGTAAGCCCACAGGACAGCTCATTGATCCAATTTCCTTTTGTATTTTCCAACCTTTTCTTCAGCCCGTTCAGCAAAGTTCTATTAGTTACTTATGTTTGGCCATTGCTTTGAGGATGGCTAGGAGCATAATAGATTTTTTGGACATTGGAGTGGGTGCAATAAGCAGCGAATTCATCATTATCAAACTGTGTGTTATGATCAGTAATAAAGGCATAAGGTAAGCCATACCTGGATATAATACTTTTCTATATGAACTGATAAACCTTTTCATAAGACATCAATCAATGGTTCAGCTTCTACCCACTTTGTAAAATAATCAACAGCTACAACTAGGTACTTCAACCTTCCTCCTGTGGTTGGTAGGGGCCCGACCAAGTCAATTCCCCATATTGCAAAAGGCCAGGGTGAAGTGATTGGTGTTAAGAGAGATTTTGGAGCCTTGCGTATATTGGAAAACCTCTAACACTTATCACATTTCTTGGCAAAATCTTCAGAATCTGCTCGCATGGTTGGCCAGTAGTACCCTTGCCTATGTATTCTTTGTAATAATATTCTTCCTGCTACATGGGCTCCACAGGGCCCTTTATGGACTTCTTCAATCAAATTATTTACCTCAGGTGGATGCACACACCGTTGGAGAACAACAATTAATCCTCTTTTGTGTAACACACCACCATCTAGCACATATCTTGCACCTTTGTATTTTAGTCTCTTAGCTTCAAGTATATCGACTGGAAGAATCCCATCTTCAATATATGCTCTTATAGGGTCCATCCAAGACTCCCCATATCAATTGCAATAAGGTTAACCATCAGATCTTCATCAATGCTCCTATTAGCAAGTAGCTCAATAGGAATAGTTCTTCATATCTCCATTTTGGTTGCTGAAGCTAACCAAGTAAGTGCATCCGCTCTGGCATTTTTCAATCTTGGAATCCTGACCATTTGGATAGCTAATAAAGTGGTAATTATTTCCAAAGTTTTGGCCAAATATTTGATCATTAACTCTCCTTTTGCTGCATATAAGCTAAACACCTGATTCACCACCAATTGTGAGTCATTATACACCACAACTTGCTCAACCTTCGATGATTTAGCTAGATTTAAACCAAAAATCACAGCTTCATACTCTGTCTCCTTATTGGAGGCTTAAAATTAAAAACGTAGAGCGTACTCTATGTCTAACTCGTCTAGAGTATTGATAATGATTCCAGCTCTGCATCCAGTTGCACAAGATGACCCGTCAACATAAAAACTCCATATGGGGGTATTGTTTTCAAACACTTGGTTTGTCAGAATCCCTTGATGGAAGATTTTATCCTTTGCCTCCTCATATTTCTTCTTCATATCATGTACTCCACTGGGTGGTTCTGGTTGGTCTTTTTCTACCGTTTCTCCTGTTTGGAGTTGGTCGAGCATATCTCCATCAAGTCTACTAACTCCTGCATGTTGCTCGACCAGAGTTCCTTGGTGCTCGGGGACCTCTGGATAAGTGAACTCTATAATAAAATCAGCCACAGTCTGTCCTTTTAAAGATGTCATTGGTTCATACATAATGTCATATTCCCCCAACTCCACAGCCCAATACATAAATCTTCCAAATTTCTTCGGCATATGCAAAGTCTGTCTTAACGGCATGTCAGTGTATACCACTATGGTGTGGGCTTGAAAATATGGCTTCATGCATCTACTAGCCTCAATTAAGGCAAATGCTAATTTTTCCAGTCAGGGATATCTTACTTCTGCTCCACGGAAAGCTTTACTTATGCAATAAACTGGCTTTTGAACTCCATTTTCCTCCCTGATCAATGCAGACCTAATTGCTGACTCAGATACAGCCAGATATAAATATAACTTTTCTCCTAACACTGGTTGGGAGAGTAGTGGTGGTACTCCTAAGTACTTCTTCAACTCCAGGAAGGCTTTTTCACATTCATCGTTCCATTCGAAGGTTCTTTTTATTACTTTTAAGAATGGCAAACACTTGTCCATTACTCGTGACACAAACCTGTTGATTGCTGCTACGCGCCCAGTTAGCCTTTGAACATATTTTTTACAGACCGGGGACTTCATTTCTATCAAAGATTTAATCTTATCTAGATTAGCTGCAATTCCCCTTTGGTTCACTATATATCCGATTAACACTCCCTCCTGCACTCCGAAGATGCATTTGGTGGGGTTTAACTTCATTTGGTGCTTTTCCAATTGATCAAACGTCTAGGTGAGGTCGGCAATATGATCAACAACTTTTTTTCTTCTTGTGAGAATATCATCAACATACACCTCCATATTCTTACATATCTGCTCTTTAAATACGTTGTTCACCAGTCTCTGATGAGTAGCACCTGCATTTTTTAGAGCAAATGGCATAACATTATAGCAATAAGTTCATCGGGGAGTGATAAAGGAAGTACTTTCTCTGTCTTTTAGCTTCATTTTGATCTATTTATAACTAGAATATGCATTCAAGAAACTCAGCAGCTCATGCCCTGAAGTAGCATCTACCAATTGATCAATTCGTGGTAAAGGAAAGTCATCCTTCGGACACACTTTGTTCAAGTTAGTAAAATCCACACACATCCTCCACTTATTGTTCTTCTTCTTGACCATAACTTCGGACACACTTTCTTCTTCTTGACCAATCCAGGTACTTCACATCTTTAATAAAGGAAACTTTTTGAAGTTTCTCCACCTCTTCTTATATATCTTGGTTCTTCTCCGGACTAAAAACTCTTCTTCGTTGCTTCACAGGTTTAGCCTCCTTATTCACATTAAGCTCGTGGCATAAGAAATTTGGGTCTACGTCTGGCATATCTTCATGACTCCATACGAATATATATTTCCTTTATTTTAGGAAAGCCATTAACTCCTGTTTAAGAATTAGTTCCAATGACACTCATATTTGAGTTATTCATTTTGGTTTATCATTGCCAAGAACAATGCTCTTCGTTGCCTCCATCACTTGGCCTTTTCCAAGCTCAGATTCATCTCGTGGATCTAAGGTTTCAACCTCAGACTCGCTGTTCGGCTTAGATATATCCACTTGATAAGTGGTTATTTTCCTCTTTGTCTTCAACATATCTTCTTCCTCGGTAGAGGAATAGTAGCACTCCCGAGCTACTTTTTGATCTCCTTTCACTACTCCTACTCCAAAGTTGGTCGGGAATTTCAAGCATTGATGAACAATTGAGGGTACAGCTTCGAGTACCAACTCTTCCCATAATCGTATTATAAGCAGAATGAACATTTTTGTCCATTACGAAAAATCTCACCTTCTCTGTCCTACTCGTCGTCCATGTCCCGATCAACACATCTAGCTTGATAGTTCCCAAAGGAAACACTTTTTAGCCTGAGAATCCAATGAGTGGCATGTGATAAGGCTCTAGTTGACTGAGTTTTAAACCCAAATTATCAAAATAAGGATAAAACACGATGTCGGCCGAACTGTCGTTATCCACTAATGTTCTTGCTACCAATACTTCTTTCATCCTGACTCTGATCACTAAAGGATCATCATGAGGATATAAAACTCCTGATAAATTATTTTTGGAAAAGCCAATGATGATATTATCCTTGTTAACTTTTCTTGGTCGGTCCTCCTCGGTGAGGTTGATCCGCTGGATATAGGAACAAGCTTGAGTCTCATTGAGGTAAGCTTTCCTTTCAGCTGTATGATCTCCTCCTACGACGTCTCCACCTGTAATCACATGACAATCAAAATATCCAAAACTGAGTGTGAATACCTCACATTTTGATTATCTAGGCTTATTGGGAATATCGGGATCATCCTCTGGATCATCGTCTTGGTTCCTCTTCTTCTCTTCCTTGGGCTTAACTTGCGATTTAGATCTCTGTCGACCTGTTCCACCATTTTGTCGATCAAAAAATATGTCCAACCTTCCTTTTCGGATTAATGCTTCTATCTCATTCTATAGGGAAATACAACGGTTGGTAGTATGACCATGATCTTTTTGAAACTCACAATACTTGGACTTATCCCTTTTATCAGTAGATGACCTTAACTTTTCAGTCCAACTCAAATCATTTTTGTGTTTAATTTCCTCCAACACATCATGTATAACTACCGTTAAAGGAGTGTAATTAGTGAATTTCCTGAGCCGATCTAGGCCTTCATTTCCCTTCGAACTCCTACGCTCATTATGATTCTTGTGCTCCTTCTTATCTGACTTCCCTTCGGTTTTTGCTTCCACATTTGTGTCTGAATTCTTTTTAGCAACCATAGCTTTCTCGACGTTCATAATCTTCGCTGCTTTGGCCATCAATTTTGTCATCATCTTTGGTGGATCTTTTGCTAGAGTATAATATAATTTATCAGGAAGCAAACCACTCATGAGGGCGGTAATTACGATCTTCTCTTTGTAATCAATGACTTCCAGTTTCTCATTGTTGAAATGAGTGATGTAATCCCTGGTACTTTCTCCTTCCTTCTGTCTTACACTGAGCAAATGAGCTACTCATTTCACTGGTTTTGCTCCAAAGCAGAAATTACCGATGAATAACTTGGCGAGTTGTTAAAAGTAAGAAATTTGCCCCTGAGGAAGGCTGTTGTACTAGATTTGAGCAGATGCAGTGATTTTCCTCGAGAATGCCCTACATCTCATCTCATCAGGAATAGCATAGATATCAGCAGCTGCTTGGTACTGCTCTATATAGAGAACTGGAACAGTCTTCCCATCATATTTGGGAGTAACTACTGGAGCTTTAAACTTGGTCGGCGTAGTGAAATCTACGATGGTTTGCACAAAGGTGGATCCCTTAATAAAACTTCTTTAGAGGGAATTCTTGGCTTTGGCCATTTGACCCAATTTATCTTCCAATCGTTGAATGGAACCTTCCAAACATCACTGCTAGAGCCATGGATGATAGCTCTTTTATGCCGACCAGCAGATCATGATGAACTTTCTTCGTGTGAACCTCTCTGACTGGACCTATCAGTTCGTCGAGTATTTAATTTGGATTGGGCTGAACCTTCCCTTAAATCACTTGGTCATCGATTATTTCTCGATGCAACCCGTAGGGCATTTTTTTGGGTTCCCAAACGATCGAAAGGAGAGGCCCTACTTAGCCTTTCAAAGTCACTCAATCATTCCGGGATAAGGGATTATCCATTAGTTGAATTAGTGACCCTAATAGAAGAAGTTTCTCTAGGTAGGTATGAAGGATCCATAGAAGTTCTGGAATGGCTATGCCCAATACTCCTTTTTGGCGGCGGTGGCATACTCCTTTGATTAACTTACATCGGCACTCCAGGTTGTAGAGTTTGAGCCCATTATCGTATAGTATCTTGCATAGCTTCTTGACCCTTGGCCAAGCTAGCCAAAATTCCTGTGAAATCATTGTTATTTGGAGGGACAGAGAGAGTAGGAAGAATTCCCTCATTTCTGCTACTCGATTCTGGAATTTCAGCCAGGGGTGATGAATGATGAATGAGTGAAAACGTTTAGTAATACGTTCCCACAGACGGTGCCAATATTTTGATGCAAAAAACTAGAATAAACCTAATTAATTGATCACGGATAAAATAAGTAAAACAAATAAGGCACAAGAAATTTTTAAAGTGGTTCGACCCAATGGAATAACCTATGCCCATTATTATGTATTGACTACCCTGAGTTCTTTTTTCGTCCTTTGCAATGAGGGTGATATAATGTATTTATAGCCCAAGGGGGGTCTAGATCCTTGTCATGTGAAAGGATGGAATGCCTTTATTTGTTAGGCATTTACACCAATATATAATGAGAATTAATTATAAGAACGTTGTCGCTTCACAGGCAATATAGGCTGTAAGACTACTGGCACTTGGTTAGCTATACAGAATGGCTTTTTGGTTGTTGGCCGGGCTTTCCAGTTGGTCGGATAACCAAGTAGGCCAGGCTTCCCAATTGGTCGGATAACCATGTTGGCCGGGCTTCCTTGTTGGTCTGGATTTTCTATCATGCTGACTTGGATTTGTGCTATATAGGATGACACGTGCTAGTTTGTGAATGGTCCACGTAGGGTGGTAGATTTTGGTATGAACAGTTAGCAACCATAGATATGCACTGCATTTTGTTTAAAATTTCTTGTTCAGATACTCCATCTATATTCTATTCATAACGATTACCAAAGTATGTCTAATTATAATAAAAAAATATTCAATATTTTTTTCACGGTCCAAATCTGTTACATTGCTCCCATACGAGGTGTTCATGCCTCTTTTAAGGCCATTTTGTAGTTGTTTTACGTTTTCACCCTTTGACGGCATGTTTTTAAGCCTAAGTCTAAGAGTTTGCAAATTTTCATCATGTTCTCATACCGGGAGTCCCGTGACTATGCGGTCGGTTTCTACGAATTACATTGGTCCCATGCGGGGTGCTGGTGCCTCTTACGGGGCCATTTTATGCTTGTTTTACATTTTCACCTTTTAACGGTATGGTTTTAAATCTAAGTCTAACAATTTATAAATTTTCATCATGTTCTCAAATCGGGAGTCTAGTGACTACGCGATCGGTTCTTGCGAGTTACATGGGTCCCGTGCAGGGTGTCCATGCCTCTTACAAGAATCTTTTGTGGTTGTTTTATGTTTTCTCCCTTTGACGACATGTTTTTAATCCTAAGTCTAACGATTTACAAATTTTCGTCGTGTTCTCAAAATGGGAGTCCCGTGACTACGCGGTAGTTCTTGGGGTTAAATTGGTCCTGTATGGGGTGTTTGTACCTCTTAAAGGGTCATTTTGTGGTTGTTTTATGTTTTCACCATTTGACTGTATGTTTTAAAGTCTAAGTCTAACAGTTTATAAAATTTTATTGTGCTCTGAAATCGAGAGTCCCATGACTATGCGGTAGGTTCATGTGGATTACATGGTCACATGTGGGGTACTCGTGCCTCTTACGGGATCATTTTGTGGTTGTTTTACATTTTCATCCTTTGACGGCATGATTTAAGCCTAAGTCTAATAATTTACTAATTTTCATCGTATTCTCAAACCGGGACTTTCATAACTACGCGATCGGTTCCTGCAAGTTGCATTGGTCCCGTGTAGGATGCTTGTGCCTCCTATAGCGCTATTTTGTGGACGTTTTAAATTTTTACCCGTTAACGGCATGTTTTTAAGCTTAAGTCTAACAGTTTGCAAATTGTCCTTGTGTTCTCAAATCGGGAGTTTTGTGACTACGAAGTCAATTTCTGTGGGTTATATTTCGTACCTCTTACGGGGCATTTTTTTGGTGGTCTCATGTTTTCACTCTTTCACAACATGTTTTAATCCTAAGTCAAATAGTTCGTAAATTCTCATCGTGCTCTCAAATCGGGAGTCTTGTGATTATACGATCAATTCCTACTGGTTACATTGGTCCCATCCAAGGTTTTCATGCCTCTTACGGGGCCATTTTGTGGTTATTTTATATTTTCACCCTTTGACGGCATGTTTTTAAGCCTAACTCTAACAGTTTGCAAATTTTCATCGTGTTCTAAAATCAGGAGTCTTGTGACTATGCGATCAGTTCCTGCGGGTTACATTGGTCTCGTACGGGGTGTTGGTGCCTCTTATGGGGCCTTTTGTGGCTATTTTACATTTTTACCCTTAAACGGTATATTTTTAAGCCTAAGTCTAATTCATCGTGTTCAGGAGTTTTGTGACTATGTGGTCAATTCTTGCGGGTTATATTGGTCCTATGCAGGGGGAGTTCATGCCTCTTACGGGGTCATTTTGTGGACGTTTTAAGTTTTCACCCTTTGACGGTATGTTTATAAGCCCAAGTCTAACAGTTTACAAATTTTCATTGTGTTCTCAAACCAGGAGTCCTGTGACTATGCGGTCAGTTTCTGCGAGTTACATTGGTCCTGTGCGGGGTGTTCGTGCCTCTTACACGACTATATTGTGGTTATTTTATGCTTTCACCCTTTGACGATAATTTTTTAAGCCAGAGTCTAATAGTTTGTAAATTTTCATCGTGTTCTCAAATCGGGAGTCTCGTGACAACACGGTCGGTTCTTGCGGGTTACATTGGTCCCGTACAGGGTGTTCGCGCCTCTTACGGGGCCGTTTTGTGGTTGTTTTTCTTTTTCACCCTTTGATGGCGTGTTTCTAAGCCTAAGTATAACAATTTATAAATTTTCTTCGTGTTCTCAAATCGGGAGTCCAATGACTACGCGGTCAGTTCATACGGGTTACATTGGTCCCATGTGGGATATTCGTGCCTCTTACAGGGTTGTTATGTAGCTATTTTACTTTTTCACCCTTTAACGGCATATTTTTAAGCCTAAGTCTAACAATTTGCAAATTTTCATCGTGTTCTCTAACCGGGAGTCTTGTGATTATGCGGTTGGTCCCAATGGGGTACATTGGTGTCGTACGGGGTGTTCATGCCTTTTATGGGGCCATTTTGTGATTGTTTTATGTCTTCACCCTTTAACGACATGTTTTTAAGCCTAAGTCTAAGAGTTTGCGAATTTTTGTCATGTTCTCAAATCGGGGTCTCGTGACTACACGGTCGGCTCCTGCGCGTTATGGTGGTCCCGTACAGGGTGTTCGTACCTCTAACGGGGCCGTTTTGTGGTTATTTTACTTTTTTACCCTTTGACGGCATATTTTTAAGCCTAAGTCTAATAATTTATAAATTTTTGTTATGTTCTCAAATCGGGAGTTCCGTGACTATGCGGTCAGTTCCTGCGAGTTACATTGGTCCTGTGCGGGGTCTTTGTGCCTCTTACGGGGTCATTTTGTGGTTTTTTACATTTTCTCCCTTTGACGACATTTTTTTAACCCTACGTCTAACATTTTGTAATTTTTTATTGTGTTTTCAAACCGGGAGTCCTGTGACCACGTGATCGGTTCTTACTGGTTACATTGGTCCCATGCGGGGTGTTCATGCCTCTTACGGGGCCATTTTATGACTATTTTATGTTTTCACCCTTTGAGGACATATTTTTAAGCCTAAGTCTAACAGTGTGCAAATTTTTGTCGTGTTCTCAAACCGGTAGTCCCATCCTGCGAGTTACATTAGTCCCGTGCGGGGTGTTCGTGCCTCTTACAGGGTTGTTTTGTGGTTGTTTTATATTTTCACCCTTTGATGGCATGTTTTACAAATCAATAAACTATAATTATCCAACAACTAAACCAAATAAAATCAATAATTATCCCATACTCCTTCTAACATACTATCCAATAACAAACCAACAACCAAGAAGTATCCAACGGCCAAACAAAACAAAATAAATAATTATACCATACTCCTTTTATCATATAAAAAATAAGATTGACAAGGATATCCTATAGGATACAAATCATATTAAACATTCATACATCAAAGTAAAGCGCTAATGCAGTGGACATATCATAATAGGATACAAATAAGATTGATAAGGATAAAATAATATTTTGATTCTCGATCTTCCTCTAAATTAACTAAAAGATCCTTTAAATTAGGGTTGTCATCAAGAGCTGAGTGGAACTCTTTTGGAGCCTTTAATGCATCCACTTGAGTAGTCTACCCTTTGGTACGTGCACAACAATAGACCAATTGCCATATTTTATGCACTTTGAGTAGAATACCTTCTTTACGCTCTGAAAGGCACACATAAGATGTGAAAATTACCTCTTTTGATACTCATGCCCTAAAATCAGTTGTCGTGCAATTTTTCCTTTGATTTTGGGCATTTTCGTTCGCGCACTTCCTACCGGTAAACTATAGAGTTTAGATTATAAAATATAAAATACATATAATCAAAGAAGAAGAATTCAGTAGATACTCACTCTCTCCAGTCTTCGACTTCATCTTGTGATTCGAGGACATAACGAGTTGCATACTCATATTGTGTATTTGTGAGTTTCACCTCTTTAGGGTTCCCAAATGGTAATTCATCCTTAAACTTGCCAGGTTCCTCGATCACTCCTCCTCCATGAGGATTAAACCTAATCACCTTTTATTTTGGCATATGTTCCCTAGCGTATAATGATGATTCCATAGTTACGTATTCTTCAGTAATTGAGACTCCAATATACCGTGTATTCTTTACAAAATCTTTGAAGGTTTTCATCAAGCACTCAAAAGGATACATATAAATCTTCATCGCATAAATGCACAAGTAGGTAGATGCTGATATGGAAGAATGATGGAGGAAAATATTTCTCTAATACACAAACTTCCTCGGCTAAAGTTGATTTTGCTGATTTAATGTGCCTTCTATTTACCACTTTTGCACAAAGTAGGGTAAAACAAAAACTAATTTTCATAATTTCCCAACGGAGATCTTTGTATTTAGAGAAGTAATGTCGAAATAACAGAGGGATTAATTGGATGATTACATGTCAATCGTGAGACTTGCACTATTTTTAGTCATTTGATTAGTAGGTTACTACCCTACATAAATTACCAAAATAACCCATTGGACTTTTTAAGTTGAAGAACGTGTCTAAAAGAATCTTCTTCTGATTAGTAGCAAAGTGAAAGCAGATGGAGGGGTAGAAATTCTTCCTGTTGTAGGATCCTTTTTTAACCAGAGTCTCCTCTTTATTTTCATATCCAGTAGATCTCGGCGGGTCCGCTCTCCATATTTGGAATGAGATCCATCCGGACATGTTCCTATCAAATGTTCAATAACATTCTTCTCTGTGTGCATCACATCAATTGCATTCCTTACATGATGATCTTTACAATATGGCAAAATAAAAAATATTGATCGCTTGGATCATAGCTTTTCTAGGGTCGTTAGGATCCCCCTAGCTTTATTCTTTAGGTTTACAAACTTGGGGTGTTTTCCTATGTACCCATTCCCTGCGGTCGTAGTCTCCACCTTCTCGTCGATCTGCTGACCAAAAATTCAAACATGTGGCATCGGGCACTCGTGACCAACAGGATAAAATTTAGACTGGTTGGCAAAAATCAATGATGACCCGTGTAACTCATCTTACTACTATATTATATCCAATTGGCTTTAGTTTCCTTCCTACGTATGGGATATCCATAATAACCATGAACATTATAACCATATAAGGTCCCATAAGCAGGAAGGTCGTGAATCTCCCACATCACCATTGCTTTAAGTGTTAACTCTTCACCCTTGTGAGAGTCGAACGTTGTCACGGTTTTATCCCATAAGTCTTTAAGTTCTTAGATTAATGGGACTAAGAACATATCAATATCATCTCTTGGAGCCTTCGGCCTGAGTATCAACAAAGATAATAATGTGAAATCCTTTCTCATGCATAGTATCGAAGGGAGACCTAAAAGTGCCGTGAGAACTGACCAATAACTCTGACTAGTACTTAAATTGTAGAAAGGGATAAATCCATCACCTGAGATTACAAGACGAACGTTGAGCGGTTCCTTTGCAAATTCATGGTGTCGTGCATTTGAAATTTTCCAGATTAGTTAATCAATATGATCACGCAACAGATTCCCACCCACCTTGCATCAAGCGTGCCATGACATGGCCTCCGCTATCCACGGTATAGTAAAAAGTGGTTTTAATTGTGGCCCAAATGGAAAATACTTTAAAACCTTTTGTGGGACTTGCAAGCACTTTTGATATTTTGTAGCTTTTTCCTTTCCATTCTCACAAACGGCATATCTAGGATCATCGTATACTGAACATTCATCCTTCTCTCCGTGCTCGTTGCAGTACAATATGCAATCGTACTTGCATGCATGAATAGATTTGTATTTCAATCCCAAACCCTTCAAGTTCTTCTTCATGGTAGTATAATTGTCTAGTAATGTGTTCTCTTTGGGGAGAATTTTTTTAACCCACTTAAGAATTCTGATTATGCTACTCCAAGACAAACTAAATTGACTCTTCAAATTATAAAAACCAATCATTGCATATAATATCGAGTGATCTTGATAGCAATATTTATACAACGGTCTAGCTGCATCAGCTTTCAACCGTATATATTCCCGATCTCCTGGTAGTTCAGTATCAAGTTGTTCATTGTGCACATTATTTGTATCCATAGGTTAGTGATTTTGGTCGTGGTGGACTCCATAAGCATCGTCAATTACGTCGGTCAATGGACAATGTGTTGGCAAATCATTTACCACTTCCATTTGTTAATGTTCTGTTATGCGGTCGATTACCGATAATTCTTCGCGAACATAAGGTACCTATTTTTCACCATGGTATGTCCATTTGTTATAATCTTGACAAATACGCCACTTTATTAAATGTAACTCAACATCTTCTAAAGATTTATATTTTTTGTTCATACAATGGGTGCACAGATACAAAATCTTCTAACTTTTAATATTCTTAAAAGTGTAGATAATAAATTCTTGAACTCCTTTAACATAACTATTATTTATTCGGCAAGTCTCCCCCATCCACTCTTTATATTGTGGAAAATCCATTTAATAAACCAATCAACGATAATACACAACCACTTAAACTCAAATTAAATAAATTTATCTAGTGATATTATTACAACATAAAAAATGTTATTATATCTTCATTAAACGATAAAGTGTCCAAATGATAAAAGAGTTTAAATAATTTTTTAACCCATTCCCTTCTCCATTGTCGACGCGCACGGGCACATCTTTGAAACTTCCATATATTGTATCAACCATGATTTGACGCTCGCCCTCCTGCAAAGGTCGATTATATACTAAAGTTCCTACTTGAGTGGAAATGAGCGTACACACCCTAACGATATTTTTACCGCCCAGGTCCTTCATATAGTATTTTTCACCATAGTCACCATGGGTGGTTGACACTGATCCAAGACCTGCAACATGCTGAGGCACTAAGAAGGGGAATGGAGAAGGAGGAAAATTTTAAGGAGGTAAAGGGAAATTGAGATATATTGGGGGTTGCAGGGGAGTACGATCAGTCCTAGAATGGCGTTCATCATTTGGACGATAAATGCTTATTAACAAAAGAAATCTCGTCCATGAGAGGTGCGGTGTGTTTGAATTTTATTTTTGACATATGCGACCCCAAACCTTTCGTCTTCCCTCTTTTGTCCTTCCCCAAGGTCTGTGCGAGGGCATCATTATCAAGGTCGTCGAACGGGCTTAAAACTGACTGACTACTCATGGACTCTATTGATTCCAGAGTCTTAGACAAGTGAGGAGGGAATTTATTATCTTTGTCCCGTCTTTCATGCATGTACAATTTGGCCTTATTCGGTATCTTTCCTTCATTCGGGCTACCTTTTGTCTTGTTCGGCCACTCGTTCTTCGTATATTCATAAGATTTTGAGCCAAGCCGGTGAACATCAGTTTTTTTGGGCCTATTCTTCTTATTTTTCTCCCTTTGTAGCATTTTCAAGTCTTTCGCCTCATTTTTCAAAAAATCATTCCATTAATCGACTAACATCTCAACAATCGAAGGGACTGTGTATTTGAGTGCCAAAATGACGGAGCTCGATGCCCCTTAAAGATATACTTATGTCTAAGGTTTCTATGATATGTTCAAAGTTGTTCAACAACCCGAGAAAAAATCTTATTTTTTGAGTTTGTGAAAAATAAAAACCATTTGTTGAGTTGCTCGTAGATGTCATCTTTAACAGCTTGATCTATGAGGTTCCCATTATCACCTGCTCCCACTCTCACATTCATTTTTGCCAAGGGCAAACACTGGGATTTAAACTGTTGAACGTGATTCTTATCCCCTATGGGGTTATTTCCCAATAAAGAGAACCCAATAGGATTCTTCTTAACTTATCCGGCCGTTTCAAGAGCGTTGGGCGTGTCTATTGGATTAATGATAGTACCACTACAAGAAAAAACAGAATTCACGACATCTTTCGGGGGCATCAGTGTTTTCGTGTTGCAAAAAAGTATACTTTTGGCGACATATATAATTTTTGTGTCGCGAAAAGTTGTTATTCTGGTGGGCTCCCTACTAACATTTCCCCCCAAATGTCATTTACATTCCGCGACATCTGATTGATGTCGCTCATTTGGTCCCTTACTTTCGGCAACATGTATTGCATGTCGTGAAAACATCACTCGCGTTTTGCGACATGGATATCATGTCGCGAAATGGTATACACTTTTAGCTTCATCATATGCATGTCACGATATGTATTTTAACTTAATTAAAAAAAAACTTAACATTTATCTCCCTCTTTTTTTTTAGCCAAAATTTTATTTCCCCCGTAAAAAACCCCTAAAATTCCCGCTTAAAATAAACCCTAAAAAAACACCCAAAGTTTTTTTCTCTCTCCTCTACCCCGTTCTCTTCTCTTTCCCATAATTTCTTCTCCCCACCTCAAGCACCGGAACCGTCCAACACCAATCCAAAATTCGAGCCCGACCTCCGACCCCCTTATACCTTCGACCTCGCCTTCCAACTGAAACCATGGCATGAAACCCCTGACAGCGATTTCGAAGACATAACACATGTTGGCCTCTAAACCCATAAAGAAACTCCAGCGATCTCCTTACCTGCCTGGTTTGGGAGGAATCGAATATGAGAGGAACCGTTTGTGCTTCACCCAACCCCATAGATCCCAAGCACAGGCTCTCTTTAGCCACGTCAGTCTCCCTCTCTCTCTCTCTGTATGTTTATATTGTGTAGCATTGACTTGAGTTTCGTAGTTATTTAATTACACATTTGGAACGCAATTGGAGCGGCTCTATGCGGAATTGTTGTTATGTAGTTTTTGAATTGAGTTGAATTATGCTACTTAAAATTGGTTAAACAGATTGATTCAATATGGACATGGAAATTATTTAGTTTAGTTCATATATGTTTCATCCGTGCTTGAGTTGTTTTATGTTTTCGATTTTGATTTTATCCTGATAAATTCGATTTTCACAAATTATTGCTTCGACTGATTTGTCTTAGTCAAGTCATGAGTTTTTGGAAGCATTATAGTCACAATTTCCCCTGAATAATAAAATTCCCCTTGGTGTTATTTGTTCTGGGGAGACATACTATTTTTGTGTCTAACAACTTATAGTATGTAAATATCTCGAGTGTTTTATGTTATTGATTTTTAGATGATTTAGATGATTTCATGCCTTTGTTACAATATGCTTTTTTACCAATTAACAGTGATGGAATACATGATTTACCAATTAACACTCATTGTGTGGGGATACTATTGCCAAATAGGGTTTTCTCACATAATAAATCTTCCTTTTTAATATTTAGTTTGTTGATATTCATTGTGTTCTAGGGTTTTATTACTTTTAGTTACAGATTTCGGCGTGGACGATTCATATTTTTACATTTAGTGATAGATTCTGACATGGACGATTCAAAGCCCCGTAAACTTTTTGTATTTTGTCTCTAAATATCTTTTTTCATTTTTGTTTTAGGGTTGATTGAAAGTTATGGAATGATGATTTTTGCAATATGATAAGGTAATCTGAGTTTGAACTTTAGATTTGAATTATTTTTCATTAAAAAATGTTCAAGTATATCTATTCTTCTTATCTTTTTACAGACTGCAAATTTGGGATGGTGGAGTTTGCGAAATGATAGGTGGTACTTTCTAATCATTTCATCTTCTATACCTTCGATTTTACAATTTTCTCAGTATGTGAAGTGTATTTGGGTTTTTTAAGTTTCAAAATCTACGTGTGGGTTTACAATTTGATTTGGTTTCGAAATTTTAAATATACTTAGGCTTGGTTAGATCA
Source organism: Sambucus nigra (assembly GCA_949130495.1). Classification (NCBI taxonomy): domain Eukaryota; kingdom Viridiplantae; phylum Streptophyta; class Magnoliopsida; order Dipsacales; family Adoxaceae; genus Sambucus; species Sambucus nigra. The sequence continues at coordinate 319,773,192 of OX422209.1, read as the reverse complement.
TTTATGCTTTCTGTTTACAATTTGATTCCATTATCTATGCCTTATGTTTTTTTTGTTTGAGTTCAACACTATTTTTGGTAGTTTTGTTTTCACGTACATAGGATATGAAATTAAGGTTTGATTTTTTATTTTGACCCGAGTTCTACCTGAGACCAGCCACAATCCACTTGAATCTATCCTATACCCGAGAAAACCCACCAACTTCGAACCAACCCACTGCCAAATTCCCCTCCCCCTTTTTGGACATAAATGAAATCAACGCAAACTCCCGAATCAAGGTATTTTTAGTGTGAATATGTCAATCTTCAGATTTTCGTTGGGGGATTACATTAAAATATTTTAGAGGCTTGCCGTGAATGTGTGAATATTTATGGATGTACTTGAGTTCTTTTTCGGTTAGATTACTGTGAGGACTTTATCTGCTCAATCTGAGATTTTATTTGCTGGTCACTAGTTGAACTGAGAATTAGCATATTCATGTTATGCATATCTTTGTGAAATTACTAATCATTTAATATAAAAATAAGGGGAAAGTGATAAAATCCCCTAAACTATGCAGTTTTTGTAAGAAGCCCTCTAAATTATTTTAATGTAAGCTCCCTCAACACACTCACGTCCCGAATTTTTGTTGGAGTTTCATTTTAGATTTAAAATTGTTAGATAGCTGTAAATGTCTAGTGTTTTTGGATTTCAAATTTTTGTGCTATTTGTTTCAATTAATATCATAAAATAAATTGCATATTTTTTTTATTGGAACTGTTTAATTTGTCTAAATTAGTGAGTTCGTTGAAAATCGATTGTTCGTTTAAAATTGAGTGTAATGTTATCACAACCTTTGGGCATTGGTTTGTTTAGTACAATCTTAGGTAACCTTAGTTTGGCATAATATACACAATATAATCTTAGGTAAGCTTTATTTTTAAAAAAATCCAGACATACTTGTTCCTATTAACATTACAATAATTAATTACAACTTTTGACATTTAAGAATAATATCTAGGTTTAGTTTGTGCAAATATGTTATTTGATGCTAATCTGGATGCTATCGCAAGTGACAGAATTATGGAACTAACTAGAGAGTATAATGATGATGAGGATGAAATTATGCAGCGGATAGAGATAAAGGAGAGGCTGACGAGAAGTCATGGCGGGGAGAGTTCATCAGGTGCCTATCAAAATGCAAATGAAACCTGGTTAGTCTCAATTTATCTTTAAAAATTGCAGAATTAAATTGCAAAAAGGCCCAAAATAGCGGGAAAAAGTAGCCAAGCGTAAAATGGCTTAGTTTATGAGATTATCTAGTTAAATTGGTGGAAGGGATTTGCTGGTGGTTTGGTTGTGGAATTTGATGTTGTAGTTAAGTTTATTTTAAATGTTAAAACAAGTTGGATTCAATGAATAAACAAAGGAGATTCTGTCAAAATTTTATAAAATGAATAAAAACACGCATTTAAAGGGATAAAACAAAAAACAGCCCCAAACGGCCTCGTAAGAGGCACGAACACCTCGCACGGGACCAATGTAACTTGTATGAACTAACCGTGTAATCTCGATTTGAGAATACGACAATAATTAGCAAAAATCCAGACTTAGGTTTGAGAACATGCATTTAATGGGAGAAAATCCCAAACGGCTCCATAAGAGGCGCGGACACCTCGCACGGGACTATTGTAAATCGTAGGAATGGGTCGCTTATCCACGGGAGTTCCGGTTTGATAATATGACGATAATTTACAAAATTTATATTTATGCTTAAAAATATGCATTTACAGGTTGGAAACCCAAAACAGCCCTATAAGGGGAGCGAACGTCTCGCATGAGACCAATGTAACTCGTAGGTACTGACCGCGTAGTCCCGGAAGTTATTGTTTGAGAATACGGCGATAATTTGCAAAAAATTAGACTTAGTCTTAAAAACACACATTTAAAGTGAGAAAACCCAAAACAACCCCAAACGGCTCCGTAAGAGGCACGAAGGCCTCGCACGGGACCATTATAACTCGTAGGAACGAGTCGCTTAACCACTAGAGTCTAGGTTTGAGAATACGATGATAATTTGTAAAAATATAGACTTAGGCTTAAAATTTCCATTAGTGTGGGTGACAACTCAAATCATCCCCCAAAGGGTTCCGTAAGAGGCGTGAGCACCCTGCACAGGACCAATGTAACTCGTATAAACTAACCGTGTAGTCACGGGAGTTCCAGTTTGAAAATACGACGATAATTTGCAAAAATCTAGACTTAGGTTTAAAAACACTCATTTAAATGGAGAAACCCCCAAATATCCCCAAACGGCTCCGTAAAAGATGCGAACATCTTTCATGGGACCATTGTAACTCGTAAAAACTGATCGCGTAGTCATGAGAGTTTTTGTTTGAGAATATGACGATAATTTGCAAAAATCTTGAATTGGACTTAAGAACACAAATTTAAAGGGATAAAATCCAAAATAGCTCAAAATGGCCCCATAAGACGCATGAACACCTCACACGAGACCAATGAAACTCGTAGGAACTGATCGCATAATCATGAGAGTCTCGGTTTGAAAATATGTCGTTAGCGGGTGATAACCCAAAACATCCCCTAAACGGCCCCATAAGAGGCACGAAAATTCTCACGGGATTAACGTAACACGTAGGAACTTGCCTCGTAGTCACAGGACTTCCGATTCGAGAATACGATGATAATTTACAAAATTTAGACTTAGGCTTAAAACAAGACTTTAGAGCGTGAAAATCTAAAACAACGCCCAAACGACCCCATAAGAGGCACGTACAGCACACATGAGACCAATGTAATACGTAGGAACTTACCGCGTAGTCACGAGGCTCTCATTTTGTGAATACGACGATAATTTGAAAAAATCTAGACTTAGGCATAAAAATATGTCGTTAGCCGGTGAAAACCCAAAACAGTCCCTAAACGGCCCCGTAAGAGGCACATACACCTCCCACACGACAAACTTAACACTTAGGGACTTACCACGTAGTCACGGGACTTCCGGTTTGATAATACAATGATAATTTGTAAAATTTAGACTTAGGGATAAAATACGACTTTGAAGGGTGAAAATCTAAAACAACGCCCAAACTACCCCGTATGAGGCACGAACACCTCACACGAGACCAATGTAACACGTAGGAACTTATCGCGTAGTCACGAGACTCTCATTTTGAGAATATGACGATAATTTGAAAAAATCGAGGCTTAGGATTGAAAATATGCCGTTAGCGTGTGATAAACCAAAACAGCCCATAAATGGCCCCGTAAGAGGCACGAACACCTCCCACGGGACCAATGTAACACGTAGGAAGTTGCCTTGTAGTCGCGGGACTTCCGGTTTGAGAATACGAAGATTATTTAAAAAATTTAGACTTAGGCTTAAAACATGACTTTAGAGCATGAAAAAATAAAACAATGCCCAAACGAGACGGACAGTACACACGAGACCAATGTAACACGTAGGAACTTACCGCGTAGTCACGAGGCTCTCGTTTTGAGAATACGACGATAATTTGTAAAAATCTAGACTTATACTTAAAAATATATCGTCAGCGGGTGAAAATCCAAAATAGTCCCTAAACGGCTCCGTAAGAGGCACATATACAACCCATGAGACAAACTTAACACATAGGGACTTACCACGTAGTCACGGGACTTTCCGTTTGAGAATACGATGATAATTTGCAAAATTTAGACTTAGACATAAACAAGACTTTAAAGGGTGAAAATCCAAAATAATGCCCAAACGACCCCGTAAGAGGCACAAACACATCACACGAGACAAATATAACACGAAGAACTTAGCGCGTAGTCACGAGACTCTTGTTTTGAGAATACGATGATAATTTGCAAAAATCTAGACATAGGCTTAAAAATACGCCGTTAGCGGGTGAAAACCCAAAACAGTCCCTAAACTGTCCCGTAAGATGCACGAACACCTCCCACGGAACCAACGTAACATGTAGAAACTTGACTCGTAACCACTAGACTCACGGGCTGAGAATACGAGGATAATTTGCAAAATTTAGACTTAGGCTTAAAACATGACTTTAGAGGGAAAAAATCTAAAACAATGCCCAAACGACCCCGTAAGAGGCACGGGCACATCACACGAGACCAATGAACATGTAGGAACTTACCGCGTAGTCACGAGACTGCCGTTTTGAGAAGACGACTATAATTTGCAAAAATCTAGACTTAGGATTAAAAATATGCCGCTAACGGGTGAAAATCCAAAACAACCCCTAAATGGTACCGTAAGAGGCACGAACGCCTCCCATGGGACTAATGTAACATATAGCAACTTTCCTTGTAGCCACTAGACTCTCGGGTTGATAATATGAGCATAATTTGCATAATTTAGACTTGGGGTTAAAACATAACTTTAGAGGGTGAAAATCCAAAACAACGCCTAAGAGACCTCGTAAGAGGGACAAACAGTACACACAAGACCAATGTAACACGTAGGAACTTACAGCGTAGTTACGAGACTCTTATTTCGAGAATACGATGATAATTTGCAAAAATCTAGACTCAGGCTTAAAAATATGCCATTAGAGGGTAAAAATCCAAAACAAAACCTAAATGGCCCCGTAAGAGGCACAAACACCTCTCATGGGACAAACTTAACACCTAGGTACTTACCACGTAGTCACGGGACTTCCAGTTTGAGAATACGATGATAATTTGTAAAATTTATACTTAGTCATAAAACATGACCTTAGAGGGTGAAAATAAAAAACAACGCCCAAACGACCTGGTAAGAGGCATGAACACATCACACGAGACCAATGTAACATGTAGAAACTTACAGTTTAGTCACGAGACTCTCATTTCGAGAATACAATGATAATTTGCAAAAATCTAGACTTAGGCTTAAAAATATGCCGTTAGCAGTAGATAACCCAAAACAGCCCCATAAGGGGCACGAATACCTCCCACGGGACCAACCTAACTCGTAAAAATTTGCCTCGCAGTCACGGGACTTCCGGTTTGAGAATACGATGATAGTTTATAAAATTGAGACTTAGGCTTGAAACATGACTTTAGAGGGTGAAAATCCAAAACAACGCCTAAACGACCCCGTAAGAGTCACGAACAACTCACACGAGACCAATGTAACACATAGGAACTTACCGCATAGTCACAAGACTCTCCTTTTGAGAATACGACAATAATTTATAAAAATCTAGACTTAGGCTTAAAAATATGCCGTTAGCCGGTGAAAACCCAAAACAGTCCCTAGACGGCCCCGTAAGAGAAACATACACCTCCCACACGACAAACTTAACACGTAGGGACTTACCACGTAGTCACGGGACTTTCGGTTTGATAATACGATGATAATTTGTAAAATTTAGACTTAGGGATAAAACATGACTTTAAAGGGTCAAAATCTAAAACAACACCCAAACGACCCCGTAAGAGGCACGAACACCTCACACAAGACCAATGTAACATGTAGGAACTTAGCGCATAGTCACGAGACTCTCATTTTGAGAATATGATGATAATTTGAAAAAATCTAGACTTAGGCTTGAAAATATGCCGTTAGCGGGTGATAACCCAAAACATCCCCGTAAAAGGCATGAACACCTCCCACTGGACCAACGTAATATGTAGGAAGTTGCCTCGTAGTCACGGGACTTCCAGTTTGAGAATACGAAGATAATTTACAAAATTTAGACTTAGGCTTAAAACATGACTTTAGAGCGTGAAAAAACAAAACAATCCCCAAACGACCCCCTAAGGGGCACGGACAGCACACACGAGACCAACGTAACACGTAGGAACTTATCGCGTAGTCACGAGGCTCTCGTTTTGAGAATACGATGATAATTTGTAAAAATCTAGATTTATGCTTAAAAATATGCCGTCAACGGGTAAAAACCCAAAACAGTCCCTAAACGGCTCCGTAAGAGGCATATACACCTCCCATGGGACAAACTTAACACATATGGACTTACCACGTAGTCACGGGACTTCCGGTTTGATAATACGATGATAATTTGAAAATTTTAGACTTAGGCATAAAACAAGACTTTAGAGGGTGAAAATCCAAAATAATGCCCAAACGACCCCGTAAGAGGCACGAACACCTCACACGAGACCAATGTAACACGGAGGAATTTAGCGCGTAGTCACGAGACTCTCGTTTTGAGAATACAATGATAATTTGCGAAAATCTAGACTTAGGCTTAAAAATAAGCCGTTAGTGGGTGAAAACCCAAAACAGTCCCTAAACGGTCCCGTAAGAGGCATGAACACCTCACACGGGACCAACGTAACATGTAGAAACTTGCCTCGTAGCCACTAGACTCTAGGGCTGAGAATACGAGGAAAATTTTCAAAATTTAGACTTAGCCTTAAAACATTATTTTAAAGGGTGAAAATCTAAACCAATGCCCAAACGACCCCGTAAGAGGCACGAACACCTCACACGAGTCCAATGTAACACGTAGAAACTTACCGCGTAGTCAAGAGACTCTCATTTTGAGAATACGACTATAATTTTCGAAAATGTAGACTTAGGCTTAAAAATATGCCGCTAACGGGAGAAAACCCAAAACAGCCCCTAAACGGTCCCGTAAGAGGCACAAACACCTCCAACGGGACTAACGTAACATGTAGCAACTTGCCTCATTGCCATTAGACTCTCGGGTTGAGAGTACGAGGATAATTTGCAAAATTTAGACTTAGGCTTAAAACATGACTTTAGAGGGTGAAAAACCAAAACAACGCCCAAGCGACCTCGTAAGAGGCACGAACAACTCACACAAGACCAATGTAACACGTAGGAACTTACAGTGTACTTATGAGACTCTCATTTCGAGAATACGATGATAATTTGTAAAAATCTAGACTTAGGCTTAAAAATATGCCGTTAGAGGGTGAAAATTCAAAACAGTCCCTAAACGGCCCCGTAAGAGGCACAGACACCTCTCACGGGACAAACTTAACACGTAGGGACTTACCACGTAGTCACGGGACTTTCGGTTTGAGAATACGATGATAATTTATAAAATTTAGACTTAGGGATAAATCATGACTTTACAGGGTCAAAATCCAAAACAACGCCTAAACGACCCCTTAAGAGTCACGAACAGCTCACACGAGACCAATGTAACACATATGAACTTATCGCGTAGTCACGAGACTCTCGTTTTGAGAATACGATGATAATTTGTAAAATCTAGAGACTTAGGCTTAAAACTATGTCGTTAGCGGGTGATAATCAAAAACAGCCCCGAAACGACACCGTAAGGCACGAACACCTCCCATGGGACCAACGTAACACGTAAGAATTTGCCTCGTAGTCACGGGACTTTCGGTTTGAGAATACGATGATAATTTACAAAATTTAGAATTAGGCTTAAAACATGACTTTAGAGGGTAAAAATCAAAAATAATGCCCAAACGACCCGGTAAGAGGCACGAACACCTCACACGAGACCAATGTAATACGTAGGAACTTATCGTGTAGTCATGAGACTCTCGTTTCGAGAATACGATGATAATTTGAAAAAATCTAGTCTTAGGCTTAAAAATATGCCGTTAGCAGGTGATAACCCAAAACATCCCCTAAATGGCCCCGTAAGAGGCACGAACACCTCCCACGGGACAAACGTAACACGTAGGAACTTTCATCATAGTCACGGGACTTCCGGTTTGAGAATACGATGATAATTTGTAAAATTTAGACTTATGCGTAAAACATAACTATAGAGGGTGAAAATCCAAAACAGGGCCCAAACGACTCCGTAAGAGGCATGGACAGCACACATGAGACCAATGTAATATGTAGAAACTTACCGCGTAGTCACAAGGTTCTCATTTTTTGAATACAACGATAATTTGTAAAAATCTAGACTTAGGCTTAAAAATATGTCGTTAGCGGGTGAAAACCCAAAACAGTCCCCAAACGGCCCCGTTAGAGGCACATACACCTCCCACATGATAAACATAACACATAGGGAGTTACCACGTAGTCACGGGACTTCAGTTTTGAGAATACGATGATAATTTGCAAAATTTAGACTAAGGCATAAACATGACTTTAGAGGGTGAAAATCCAAAACAACGCGCAAGCGACCCCGTTGGAGGCACGAACACCTCACATGAGACCAATGTAACACCTAGGAACTTACTGCATAGTAACGAGACTCTCGTTTTGAGAATACGACGATAATTTGAAAAAGTCTAGACTTAGTCTTATAAATATGCCTTTAGCGGGTGAAAACCCAAAATAACCCCTAAACGGTCCCATAAGAGGCACAAACACCTCCCACGGGACCAGCGTAACATGTAGAAACTTGCCTCCTAGCCACTAGACTCTCGGGTTGAGAATACGAGGATAATTTGTAAAATTTAGACTTATGCTTAAAACACGACTTTAGAGCGTGAAAATTCAAAACAATGCCTAAACGACTCCGTAAGAGGCACGAACACCTCACACGAGGCCAATGTAACACGTAGGAACTTATCGCGTAGTTGCGAGAGTCTTGTTTCGAGAATACGTCAATAATTTATAAAAACTAACACTTAGGCTTAAAAATATGTTGTTCACAGGTGATAACCCAAAACATCCCTGAAAGAGGCACATACACCTCCCAAGAGACAAACCGAACACGTAGGGACTCACTACGTAGTCACGGGACTTTCTATTTGAGAATAGGATGATAATTTGCAAAATTTAGACTTAGGCATAAAATAAGACTTTAGAGGGTGTAAATCTAAAACAATGCCCAACCGACCCCGTAAGAGGCACGAACACTTCACATGAGACCAATGTAATACGGAGGAACTTACCGCGTAGTCACGAGACTCTTGTTTTGAGAATACGACGATAATTTGAAAAAATCTAGACTTAGGCTTAAAAATATGCCGTTAGCGGGTGAAAACACAAAAAAACTCCTAAACGGACACGTAAGAGGCACGAACCCCTCCCACGGGACCAACGTAACATGTAAAAACTTACCTCGTAGCCACTAGACTCTCGGGTTGAGAATACGATCCTAATTTGCAAAATTTAGACTTAGGCTTAAAACATGACTTTAGAGGGTGAAAATCCAAAACAATGCCCAAACGACCCCGTAACAGGCACGAACACCTCACACGAGTCCAATGTAACACGTAGGAACTTACCGCGTAGTCAAGAGACTCTCATTTTGAGAATATGACTATAATTTTCGAAAATCTAGACTTAGGCTTAAAAATATGCCGCTAACGGGTGAAAACCCAAAACAGCCCCTAAACGGTCCCGTAAGAGGCACAAACACCTCCAACGGGACTAATGTAACATGTAGCAACTTGCCTCGTTTCCATTAGACTCTCGGGTTGAGAGTACGAGGATAATTTGCAAAATTTAGACTTAGGCTTAAAACATGACTTTAGAGGGTGAAAATCCAAAACAACGCCCAAGCAACCCTGTAAGAGGCACAAACACCTCACATAAGACCAATGTAACACGTAGGAACTTACAGCGTAGTCACGAGACTCTAATTTTGATAATACGACGATAATTTTCAAAAATCTAGACTTAGGATTAAAAATATGCCATTAGACGGTGAAAATCCAAAACAGCTCCTAAACGGCCACGTAAGAGGCACAAACACCTCCCACGGGACAAACTTAACACGTAGGGACATACCACATAGTCAAGGGACTTTCGATTTGAGAATACGATAATAATTTGTAAACTTTAGACTTAGGCATAAAACATGACTTTAGAGGGTGAAAATCTAAAACAACGCCCAAACGATCCGGTAAAAGGCACGAACACCTTACACGAGACCAATGTAACACGTAGGAACTTACCGCGTAGTCACGAGACCCTCATTTTGAGAATACAATGATAATTTGAAAAAATCTAGACTTAGGCTTAAAAATATGCCGTTAGCAGGTGATAACCCAAAACAGCCCCTAAATGATCCCGTAAGAGGCACGAACACCTCCCACGTGACAAACGTAACACATAGGAACTTACCTCGTTCTCACGGGACTTCTAATTTTAGAATACGATGATAATTTGCGAAATTTAAACTTAGGCGTAAAACATGACTTTAGAGGGTGAAAATCCAAAAACAACGCCCAAACGACCCCATAAGAGGCACGGACAGCACACACGAGACCAATGTAACACGTAAGAACTTACCGCGTAGTTTCGAGACTCTCTGTTTGAGAATACGATGATAATTTGAAAAAATCTAGACCTAGGCTTATAAATATGCCGTTAGCGGGTGAAAACCTAATATAGCCCCTAAACAATCCTGTAAGAGGCACAAACACCTCCCACGGGACCAACGTAACATGTAGATACTTGCCTCATTGCCACTAGACTCTCGGGTTGAGAATACGAGGATAATTTGTAAAATTTAGTCTCATGCTTAAAACATGACGTTAGAGGGTGAAAATCCAAAACAATGCCTAAACTATGTATGAACTTACCGCGTAGTCACGAGACTCTCGTTTCTAGAATACGACGATAATTTGCAAAAATCTAAACTTAGGCTTAAAAATATGTCGTTCACAGGTGATAACCCAAAACAGCCACTAAACGGCCCCGTAAGAGGCACATACACCTCCCACGAGACAAACTTAACACGAAGGGACTTACCACGTAGTCACGGGACTTTTGGTTTGAGAATAGGATGATAATTTGCAAACTTTAAACTTAGGCATAAAAAAAGACTTTAGAGGGTGTAAATCCAAAACAACGCCCAACTGACCCCGTGAGAGGCACGATCACGTCACACGATACCAATGTAATACGAAAGACCATACCGCGTAGTCACGAGACTCTCGTTTTGAGAATACGACGATAATTTGCAAAAATCTAGACAGGCTTAAAAATATGCCGTTAGCAGGTGAAAATAAAAAACAGCCCCTAAACGGTCCCGTAAGAGGCATGAACACCTCCCACCGGACCAATATTAATTGTAGAAACTTGCCTCGTAGCCACTAGACTCTCGGGTTGAGAATACGAGGATAATTTGCAAAATTTAGACTTAGGCTTAAAATATGACTTTAGAGGGTGAAAATCCAAAACAACGCCCAAACGACTCCGTAAGAGGCACGAACACCTCACACGAGTCCAATGTAACGCGTAGGAACTCACCGCGTAGTCACGAGACTCTCGTTTTGAGAATACGACAATAATTTGTAAAATTTAGACTTAGGCTTAAAAATATGCTGCTAGCGGGTGAAAACCCAAAACATCCCCTAAACGGTCCTATAAGAGGCACGAACGCCTTCCACGGGACCAACGTAACATGTAGCAACTTGCCTCATAGCCACTAGACTCTCGGGTTGAGAATACGAGGATAATTTGTAAAATTAAACTTAGGTTTAAAACATGACTTTAGGGGGTCAAAATCCAAAACAACGTCCAAGCGACCCCGTAAGAGGCACAAACACCTCACACAAGACCAATGTAACACTTAGGAACTTATAGCGTAGTCACAAGACTCTCATTTCGATAATACGACGATAATTTGCAAAAATTTACACTTAGGCTTAAAAATATGCCGTTAGAGGGTGAAAATCAAAAACTGCTCCTAAACGGCCCCGTAAGAGGCACAGACACATCCCATGAGACAAACTTCACACGTAGGGACTTTCCACGTAGTCACGGGACTTCCGATTTGAGAATAGGATGATAATTTGCAAAATTTACACTTAGGCATAAAACAAGACTTTAGTGGGTGTAAATAAAAAACAACGCCCAACCGACCCCGTAAGAGGCACGAACACTTCACACGAGACCAATGTAATACGGGCGAACTTACCGCATAGTCACGAGACTCTCATTTTGAGAATACGATGATAATTTGCAAAAATCTAGACTTAGGCTTAAAAATTTGTCGTTAGCAAGTGAAAACTCAAAACAGCCCCTAAACGGTCCTGTAAGAGGCACGAACACCTCCCACAGTACCAACATAAATTGTAGAAACTTGCCTCATAGCCACTAGGCTCTCGGGCTGAGAATATGAGGATAATTAAGAAAATTTAGACTTAAGCTTAAAACATGACTTTAGAGGGTGAAAATCCAAAATAATGGCCAAACTACCCCGTAAGAGGCACGAACGCCTCACACGAGTCCAATGTAATACGTAGGAACTTACCGCGTAGTCACGAGACTCTCGTTTTGAGAATACGACTATAATTTGCAAAATTTAGACTTAGGCTTAAAAACATGCCGCTAGCAGGTGAAAACCCAAAACATCCATAAACGGTCCCGTAAGAGGCACGAGCACCTCCATTGGGACTAACGTAATACGTAGCAACTTGCCTCGTAGCCACTAGACTCTCGGGTTGAGAATACAAGGATAGTTTCCAAAATTTTTACTTAGGCTTAAAACATGACTTTAGCGGGTGAAAATCCAAAACAACGCCCAAACGACCCCATAAGAGGCACAAACACCTCACACAAGACCAATGTAACACGTAGGAATTTACAGGATACTCACGAGACTCTCATTTCGATAATATGATGATAATTTGTAAAAATCTAGACTTAGGCTTAAAAATATACCGTTAGAAGGTGAAAATCCAAAACAGCTCCTAAACGGCCCCGTGAGAGGCACATACACCTCCCATGGGACAAACTTAACTCGTAGGGACTTACCACGTAGTCACGGGACTTTTGGTTTGAGAATACAGTTATAATTTGCAAAATTTATACTTAGGCATAAAACATGACTTTAGGGGGTGAAAATCTAAAACAACGTACACGAACACCTCACACGAGACCAATGTAACACGTAGGAACTTACAGCTTAGTCACAAGACTCTCGTTTCGAGAATACGACGATAATTTGTAAAAAACTAGACTTCGGCTTAAAAATATGCCGTTAGCGAGTGATAACCTAAAACAGTCCCTAAACGGCCCCGCAAGAGGCACAAACACCTCGCACGGGACCAACATAATACGTAGGAACTTGCCTCGTAATCACGGGACTTCCAGTTTGAGAATACAATGATAATTTATAAAATTCAGACTAAGGCCTAAAACATGACTTTAGATGGTGAAAATCCAAAATAATGCCCAAACGACCCCGTAATAGGCACGAATAGCTCAGACGAGACCAATGTAACACGTAGGAACTTACCGCGTAGTCACGAGACTCTCGTTTTGAGAATACTACGATAATTTGCAAAAATTTAGACTTAGACTTAAAAATATGCCGTTAGCGGGTGATAACCCAATACAGCCCTTAAACGGTCCAGTAAGAGGCACATGCACCTCCCACGGGACAAACTTAACACGTAGGGACTTACCACGTAGTCACTAGACTCTCGCGTTGAGAATACAAGGATAATTTACAAAATTCAGACTTAGGCTTAAAACATGGCTTTAGAGGGTGAAAAAAACAACAACGCCCAAACGACCCTGTAAGAGGCACGAACAGCTCGCACGAGATTAATGTAACACGTAAGAACTTACCGCTTTGTCATGAGACTCTCTGTTTGAGAATACAACGATAATTTGCAAAAATCTAGACTTCGGCTTAAAAATATGTCGTTAGTGGGTGAAACTCAAAATAGCCCGTAAACGGCCCTGTAAGATGCACATACACCTCCCACGGGACAAACTTAAGACGTAGGGACTTACCACGTAGTCACGGAACTTCCGGTTTGAGAATACGATGATAATTTGTAAAATTTAAACTTAGACATAAAACATGACTTTAGTGGGTGAAAACTCAAAACAGTCCCTAAACGGTCCCGTAAGAGGCACGAACACCTCCTACCAGACCAATGTAACATATCGAAATTTGCCTCGTAGCCACTGGACTCTCGGGTTGAGAATACGAGAATAATTTGTAAAATTTAGACTTAGGCTTAAAACATGACTTTAGAGGTTGAAAATAAAAAACCATGTCCAAACGATCCCGTAAGAGGCATGTACACCTCACACGAGACCAATGTAACATGCAGAAATTTACGGCGTAGTCACGAAAAATCCCGATTTGAGAATGGAATAATAATTTGCAAAAATCTAGGATGAACCTTTATATCGATTGAGTTATTTATGAGCTTATTTATGTTTAATCGTTGGAAGGGATTTGTTGATTATTTATTTATGGCTTTTGTTGATTTCGTTGAGTTTATTTAAATGTTAAATATGTTGGATTTCTTGAATAAACAAAGAAAACTCTGTCGAATTTTTTTGAAATTATTGAATAAACAAGTTGAAATATATATATATGCTCTTATGCGGACTAGTCGACATTTTAAGAATGCGGACCGGATATGTGCCACCTAACGGTGCGCTTAGAAATTATCGCCTAAATTATAGGCACACTCTCTCTCTTTTTTGGGCTCACCGCCAGGTGACACATGTCCGGTCCGCACTGTTAAAATGCGAATTGGTCCACACAAGAGCATTATTATTATTATTATATATATATATATATATATATATATATATATATATATATATATATAATATATATATATATATATATATATATATAATAATGCTCTTGTGCGGATTAGTTCGCATTTTAACAGTGCGGACCGGACATGTGTCACCTATCGGTACGCCTAGAAATTATCGTCTAAATTATAGGCACACTCTCTCTCTTTTTTAGATTCACCGTCAGGTAATACATGTCCGGTCTGCACTTTTAAAATGCAGATTAATCCGCACAATATATATATACAGGGGCGGACCCAGGTGGTCCCGAAGGTGGGCGGCCGCCCCCCGAGGTTGTTCAAAATTTTTCCCAGGTATAGGCATCTTTTGGGGACCTTTGTGCAGTGTTCCAGCAGCAACAACAGCCAGCAGCATCCCACCCCACATCTCCTCCTCTCCGCCCAAATTCAAGCTCCAAGCAGCAGACATAGATGAGCATATGAGGCTGAGCAGGTAATTTTTTTATGTATAATTTTTTATTAAGTTAAATCTCTATATGATTTGGGGCTTGGGTTCCCACATCTCCTCTCTCTCTCGATTTTGGGTCAACCATCGCAACCCTTGATTGAACGTTATTTTTGGGTCCGCCCCTGATTTCTAGAATATCTGATGTGCAGTGTTACCAATAAAGCAATTCCAAGGGACAACATAGATGAAAATGAAAAGATGCTCCAAACTGTAAGTTCTTTTTTATCTTGCCAAAAGCAACATTAGTTTTCTTCAAAATCGATTGCTTCATAATACTATGTTTTTGGCTCTTTAACTCAGTTTTAATTTATTAATATGATGCATTGAAGCATAGTTAAGAGAACCAACCTTATTACCCCTAAAAAATTACTTATATTACGAAGATGTAGCAAGTTCAACTGAAACATTTTCTTTTTTTCATTTTGTTACTAGTTAGAAGAACTTATAATGAGCCGTACTTGGTTAGAGATGCACGTTCGTCCCTGATTGAACCCAAACAGGTAACTTCAACTTTCCATCTTTTTTTGTTTGTTTTTTCAATTCAATATTAAAGACTAATGATAAACTTTATACTTTTGAATGCTAATTTTCTTCAAATCAATATTGATGATTCAATATTACGTGTTTTCCAATTCAATGATAAACTTAATACAGTTAAATTTTTTATCCTTAACTCTTATATGTTATTGTGTATTACTTTACTCATTGTTTATTATTTTTAATTGTTGTTTTGGAATATATTTTTAATTGTTGTTTAGGGTTAAAAAATTGTAAAAAAGTAAAAAAAAACACAAAAAAAATCGTCTCCGGAGCTCCCGCTCGCAAACAAAATTTCGCACCCCGGATTAAAAATCCTAGGTCCGCCACTATATATATATATATATATATATATATATATATATATATATATATATATATATATGCGCGCGCGCGCACACAATGAGTGGTTTTTTGTACTATTAACTATCCGTTACGACTATCCCTTTACTACCAACCACCTGAGGGGATAATACACATTTAAAAAATATGGGAAGCAGAACAAGCTTCGCGAGAGGGAGACCATAAATAAAACAAGGAAAAAATCTAGGGTTTTGGAAGTTTGCTTATAGATATTTTTTTCTAATGGATATAGAGACACTGAATTGTAAGGTAATGGTTTATTGAATTAGTCTTATCTTTCCAACTTTCTTGCTTGGCCCAAAACTCACCTCCTCTTAAACCTTTTAAACAAACCCCAAACATAACCGGAACCAATGGCTTCCACCTCCACATCCTCACAACATTTTCTACAAAGCATTGCCCCTAAAACCAGCTTCCCATTATCATCATCAACAACTAAACCATTTCACAAAAACCTACAATTTCCACTCTCATTACCTCCAACAAAACTTGCCCGTTGTGTAAACTCTTACAGCACAACAAAATACAATGAAGTTGAGGTTGATGAAGAAATGGGCCGAATTAAACGGCTCCAAAATGGATCGGATGTTCGTGGAGTGGCGTTGGAAGGTGAAAAGGGTCGGACGGTGGACCTAACGCCACCTGCCGTGGAAGCGGTTGCGGAGAGTTTTGGTGAGTGGGTAATAAATGGGTTGAACAAGAAAGATGGTGTTAAGGTTTCTCTTGGGAGGGACCCTAGAATATCTGGTGGGTCCTTAAGCGTAGCCATTTTTGCGGGTCTTTCCCGTGCTGGGTGTTTGGTGTTTGATATGGGGCTCGCAACTACGCCGGCTTGTTTCATGAGCACATTGTTGCCTCCGTTTGACTATGATGCTTCCATAATGGTAGTGTGGACAAGTTTTTGTTTATATTTTTATAATTATTTTTGTATTTATTGTTTAGACTATAACACATATTTTCAGCGCGATAAGGCCAAAGGAAAAATATTGAAACTTAAGGGGTGAGAATACGAGACTCACGAGTTTGCATTTTCTAAAATCAACTTTGCATGATACTCAGTTGTTAGTTGTTCGAGCATAATAGTTGAGAATTATAAGAACTCACTTTTGCAGTCTTGTCAGAATATTTTGAACTATAACGTGAGGCTAGAAATTGTTGTATTTTGTTTTTTTATCTTTCCTTTTTGGCTTTACTTGTTTCTCTTCTTGTAATTAAGGCAGATATTCTCCTTATTAAGAACGAACAACAAAAATTAATACATAATATTCTGGTCCGTTCTAAATTAAAAATCATTATTTTTTAATTGTCCAAACTAAGAGCTCATTTCTTTTTACATAATTAAGGAACCAAGTTTTTAATATTGAAAGAAAGTTAATCTTGATAGTTGATTGGGTTTATCTTTGATTAAAAAAAATTAAAATTTAGACTTCTAACTTGTAACCTAAATAACACTGATCTAACAAACGACATGGAAACATCGGACAAAACCGTGGTTTGTCAAAAAAGATATCACCGTCGATTATCGGAAAGCACAAAATTGCAATTTTCTTCGTGTATACATAAAATACTTACAATGCCCATTTCTTTGAACCACACAAATGTATATCTCACACTCGATGTTTTATGACTCAAACATCTTTTTTATAATGACTCGTGAGTTTCAATCAGGGATACGGATCTCTATGATTTCCTTGCACATGCACATGCATTGGGAGGGTCATAGTTTCTAGATAGATATAAAACCTCTACATCGCATAGGAGTTATAGATATTATGTATAAGCTTATACAGTTCAATATAAAGTGAATTTTACAAAATTATACTCTGTTAATAGAGATCATGTTTGGAATTAGACGAAAAATGAGACTGAACAATAATATTATGGTGCAGATGACGGCGTCTCACTTGCCCTACACACGTAATGGTTTGAAATTCTTCACAAAGAAAGGAGGGTTGACATCGCCGGAGGTAGAGGAGATATGCGACAAAGCTGCTCGTAAATACGCTAACAGGCTTGCGAAGGTGTCAACTATGTTGCCTACCAATCCAACAAGAGTCGATTTTATGAGCGTTTATGCCAACCACCTCCGTGAAATCATCAAGGAAAGAGTCAACCATCCTTTGCATTATGACACACCTCTTCAAGGATTCCAGGTTCTACTTCTCAAATTATAACATACATTTATGTGCCCAAGTGCACGAGATCGTGAATTAAATGAGGTGGCATCAGGTCATTTAGTTAAAAAAAAAAAGAATAATTATAGGAAGACACTCAAAATTGTACACAAAATTCAAACTCGGTGATATGTTACACAGAGTATTGATTGATGTTTATGTATTTGTGGTTCCGCGTCAATGACACTAATCAATACATATTTGATACATGGGTATTGATTGATGATTTTGTATTTGTGGATCTGTGCCAACGGCTTTAATCAATAAATATCTGATACATCAACAAGATTTTATTTTGTGTATAATTTGAAAGTGTCCATAAAATCACTCAAAAAAAATAATGCACGGATGGATGTGTAATGTCATATGGTGTATAAATGAAACAATAGTAGAGAGACATTTCGAGACACTTTATTTGTGCATCTCATATAATGTTTAGTGTGGGGTGGGGTGGGGGAAAAATGGAATCTAATAAAAACACGTTGTTTTGTAATTTAGGACCTATTGTAATATGTATTATGGAAATAGGACAGCAAATATTTTATTTATAGTTTTAGTCCCTATTTTTGAATAAAATTGTTGGCGCGGACCTATATTCATAAAACGGACAATTAATAACGGACGGTTAGCTTGATAACAAAGTTCAGACCCAAAAAAGACTAAAACGGACGATTAATAACTAAAAATGACTAATTAGCCCCAAAAAGGCTTGGAGACTAGTAAATGGCTAAAAATAAAATAAAATGACAATAATATCGTAAACTAAAATGCAAAATAAAAAGATAGTTTTCTTCCGGGTGCATAATCACACACCCCGTGTCGCTACGGATCACCAAACACATCATTCTCTCCGTCTTCAAAAAACCTCATCCTCGAGCTTAGAGGATGAATCATCAATCAAACTCAATCAAAAGTGGGTAGCCCAACTGGAATTGGTCCCATGTGTATGAACCTCATCAATAATGGGTCTAATAAACCCAAATCCTGACAATGTCCCTCTACGAAATTCGAGCAATCAAAAACTGACGACCATACACGCTTTCTCGACGCCACAAGTACATGGTTTCTACTTGGAGTGGTGGACCCTTAAATCTGATTGGATGGGAACACCGACGACCGCACCTTTGCGAGTACGATGGCGAAACAAGCGGACTAAAGACGGCAGGACACTCCGAAAAGTAGGACTTAAAATGACAAATAGTTGGAAAATGAGTCCAAAGTGAGACGCGTTTTTCATGGAAGTCATATGTTGTGTCACAAATAGGCCCTTGGATCAATTTTGACAGGATTTGAGGTCAAATAGGGGGTAGGGGATTGGATCGGAGTAGGGAAGCCCATTATTTGTTGGGTTTGATTGTGGTTGGGCATAAATGAGCGAAAAAAATGGTAAAAATAGGCTAAACAAGGAGTGGGGTTGTTTTTTTGGCCAGTAGGGGTTGGTCTTGTTGTTTATGGGGAAGAAAAAGGTTGGGAGGACAAAACCTAGGAGTGGGCTGCCCTGGGGGCAGGGGAAGGCTGTCTGGGGTGAGAAAAATGGGTTTGGGAGGGTGCTGGGGTCAGGGTAGGGGGAACTGGATCGGAGGCTGGGGAGAAATTCCAACCTTTGTCAGCAGAGGATAGGGGCGACCGGGGCTATGGTATGGTTGTGGTGTGGTCGAAGGCAAGAGAAAGGGGACGGGTTTTATAGGGTTTGGGTAGAAGGGTGGTAAGCGGTAGCTAGGGAGACGACTGGAGTGGTCAGTGGAAGTGGGGGTGAAAGATTTTTAGGTAGGTTTTTTTGGGTTAGCGTTAGGGTTTGTAGGTTCTTAGGTTTTTTTTAAGGTTAGGGTTTGGGAAAGGTGGGAGATGACGTTTTATTTGCATGCGTTGGTGGCTGTGTGGCGGTGGGAGGTGAAGGTGGAGGGAGGTGAAGGTGGAGGGAGGTGATGGTGAAAGGTGGAGGGTTAAGGAGGCTAAAAAGGTTGGTATCCCTTAGGGTTTCCATCCACCCAATTCTCATTTGGACATTTATCAATCTAACGATTTAAGAGTTGCCCGAGTTGGAATCATGACTCTATACCCACTACACGCACCACATCGAATACCAAGAACAAACGCAATTCTTATACCAATTTGATGTGAATTTAAGAATGCGGAATCATTATTATTACACTACACAACAACTATTACCAATACAGCAGCAAGAGCAACAACAACAACAAAAACAACAACAACAAATACTTCAATTTTCTCTCTATTCTCAATTCTTAATATTCAAGTGTGATTACAAATGAAGGTCAAAGGCCTATTTATAGGAGAGGTTAGCTTAATAACCAAGTTAAGGCTAAAAAAAACTAAAAAGGATAATTAATAACTAAAAATGACTAGTTAGCTCAAAACATGCTTGGAGACTAATAAAAGACTAAAAATAAAAAAAATGATAATAATACCCTAAACTAAAATGCTAAATAAAGGATAGTCTTCTCTCGAAAGCACAGTCATGCATCATGTATCCCTACAGAAACACATCACATAGTATGAGTGAAAGTTTTATAAATTTGAAGAATATGAGTGCGTGTCTTTCATCACATCATCTGAAAATTTTTGTAGTTTCTTAACATAATTGAGTCATGTTGAGTTGTGATTTAAACTCTCCCTTAAGGTTTAATCTAAAGGAGTATTTTGGTGTGTGGACGACATTTTGTCATGCATTACAAAATGGTGTAAGAATTATGGTTGTGAGTTCTCCATAATAATGAAACGTTAAGACTTCTCCAAGTATGTAGATCAAATTGCCACCCTTGGGTATTTATACCTATATTGAGGCAACAGAGCCCTTATTGCCCCAGGTGTTGTCTTAGCAGTCATACCCTTGGCTGCTTGAACCAGAAACGCCTGGGTTTAAACCCAGAAATTTTAAATAGTCTCAATTTAAACCATTTATAATAGCTATGACTTGGTATATTTGGAGTCGATCTAACTAGGCAATTTTTATGTCTTTATTTTTTAAGAAAGCATTTATAATAACATGGTGTAATAAACTTGAAGTGCAGATAATTGTGAATGCTGGAAACGGGTCAGGAGGGTTCTTCACATGGGACGTGTTAGACAAGCTTGGAGCAGACACTTTTGGGTCCCTGAACCTCAAACCAGATGGAATGTTTCCTAACCACATTCCCAACCCTGAGGATAAAATCGCCATGTCCCGAACAAGATCAGCTGTACTAGAAAATTCAGCCGATCTGGGCATTGTTTTCGACACAGATGTGGACCGCAGCGGTGTGGTTGACAATGAAGGTAACCCCATTAACGGGGATAAGCTGATTGCGCTTATGGCCGCCATTGTTCTAAGAGAACACCCTGGAACTACTATTGTTACTGATGCTAGGACCAGCATGGCGCTCACGCGGTTTATCACCGAGAGAGGGGGACAGCATTGCTTGTATCGTGTTGGGTACCGAAATGTGATTGATAAGGGTGTTCATCTTAATGAGGATGGTGTTGAAGCTCATCTCATGATGGAAACTTCCGGTCATGGTGCTCTCAAAGAGAATCATTTTCTTGATGATGGTTAGTACTGTTACTATTTTACTTCCTCCATCTAAAATTAGGAGTTTTATATTTATATTTATTTTTATTTTTTTATGATTCTAAATTAAGAACACTGTTATATATTAAATATCATGAGACTATTATATCACTTGTAGGTGATGTTGATCAAGTGATTATTATATCATTGGATCAAATTTATGAATAATTCAATTCTCCCTCACTGAACCTGATACTTGAAATCATATTAGGACATGTAGTAGTTGATTGATGGTGTTATAAGCAATCTGTGTATGTTAAGTTTTATCAAAATGAGGCAAAGCCCTTGTAACATAAAGTGTTTTCAACATTACTTGAACGAACGGATATACCCAAATTCTTTGTATGTTGTATATGTTATGTAAACAAAAAGGCTTATATCAGAAATTTCAAAGGAAATCAAATATTCAAAGTGTTATTGTTTCTCGAGTCTCCGTCTTCCTATTATAGCACGTACATGGGAAAGAAAAAAAGTTTAGCTCTGAAATGAAATGAATCTGTTTAGTTAAAAAAAATTACTCACATTTGACATTCAAAGCCGGCAATTCTCGTTCAAGAACAGTTTCTATCTTATTTTCTTCTTTCCTTTTTCTTTAGTTTTCTGGTATCAAATAAATTTACCATTATCAATGCATATTGGAAAACAACTCGGATATCGTTTGCTTTAACAAAACCATTGTTGTTTTGACAAACACATTTTCGTATTTGTATATTAATGTGTATAAATGGTTATATTTACCTTATGCACAGGCAGTAAAATTTGGAGAACAGGCCTCGTGCAGAAGAAAATGAATAATTAGTTTTACCTCAGTATTGCATAATATTCTGATTTACCTCTATATGTATGATTCTATTGTAAATATAGGTGCTTACATGGTGGTGAAAATCATCATTGAAATGGTACGCATGAAACTTGAGGGTTCAGATGAAGGAATTGGAAGTCTCATAGAAGATCTAGAAGAACCATTAGAATCCATAGAACTGAGAATGAACGTAATCTCAGAGCCTAGATATGCAAAGTCAAAAGCTATAGAGACTATTGAAGCATTCAGAACATACATTGAGGTTGTATTTGCATACACTTTTGTTAACTTTAAATCAGCTGAACACTTCCACTGTTCTTAATCGCAAGAAACAATTTATGTACACAAAATGCAATTGTTGCTTAAATTTGTACAAACAATCAACCAATCAAAATCAGTTTGTAGAAATTACTAGTATGTTTACTCTGTCTTTATTTACTCGCAGGAAGGACAATTGGAAGGATGGGAATTAGACTCCTGTGGGGATTGTTGGGTAAGCGAAGGTTGCCTTGTGGACTCCAATGAGACACCAGCTGCCATTGACGCTCAAATGTACAGGTGCGGTGTTTGACCTAAACATGTTATGGCCTTGAAGGAGTATTTTCAGTGAAACACGAATTACTGATAATTCAGCACTACTTATAATAAGAATCCATAATTCACATCATATCAAGAAAATAAAAATAAAGAAATAACTTTTAAGTTATTCATTGGATTCTTAAGCTTTTAAGTTTAACTGGAATTGTGATTAATAAAAATTCAAAATGTTTTTATGCATGACTACTAACAAAATTAATAAGTTCACTTATTAATACATCTTACAAAAATAATAAGTTTTCACTTATTAATACATCTTACTCATTCAGAGCTCAAATGCTAGATTTTCAATTTATATACTAGCCATGGTACTTTCACGAATCACTAATTCAAAATCCCGTGCAAAATACAATATTTTTTAGCCGATTATGAATTATAGGTTAAATCACAAAGTGTGACCAAAGTCAACATTGAAAAATTGTACCAATCTTTACTTTGCAAATTATCAAATAATTACTTTTTAAGTTACACTTATTCAATCAGCTCTTTAATTGTAAAATATATCCGAGACTTATATTTGTCTTAATATTCTTAGTTTTAATAATATATATCTATTTCGAATAACTTTAGGGCTAAAGTTTCTGATGGAGAACATGGACAACACGGGTGGGTACACATTCGGCAGAGTATTCACAACCCAAATATAGCTGTTAATATGCAATCAACAGTGCCTGGAGGCTGTCTGTCCATGACAAGAGTTCTTCGAGATAAGTATGCTTCTCAGCTAATTCTTGGAATATATTTCATTGTTTCAATGTCACTCTTCAACAATGATTTATTATAACTTTATTGTTCCCCGCAGGTTTCTCATAGCAAGCGGAATGGATAGAGTGCTGGATATTACTGAGATTGACAAGTATGCGAGAAGTGGATATGTATAGTAGGATGTAGACATGGTGTATTAAATATTTTTTAACTATTTGTGTGTCTAATTCATCCCCATAGCATTAATCATTCTATAGTCTTACTTCCATATTTGAGATGTCCCATTTTTGTCTACTTTGTATAAATTACTCTCTTGAAAATACAGATTTAAAAGTATTTGCAGAATCTTGTAAATAAATACTTCAAGTTATGCCAGAAGAGTGGGGCTGGTGTCTTTAAATCTTACTTCCATATTTAATGCTAGTATGTTTCATGCGGATTGAGCCATTGGAGTGGGCATGATTGTTTGTAAGGAAAAGGATCCTTTAGGGCCAGTGTTGATATTTATAGGAAGTGTGAAGTTGGACCATGTTTTTTGTATTCATCAAATACATGCATAATATAGGTAGATATAATATTGGGTTTGGTACCTTTGATAAGTAGACATGATACTGAATTTCGGTTGGTAGGTAAATAAATATGGTGATATAAAAGCCGATTTAAGACCCTTATATAAAAGACGTGACAATAGGAAAGTGGTTTTACGAGATATTATTTCAGGAAATTGAGTTATTTTGGTTTACAGCAGGCTGTGGTGGGGCAGATAATGCGCTTCATTTGTCAAGAGGTCTATGATAGTTGAGCCCATTTTCTTGCCCAATTAGCTTGTGGAATTGAAGTTGTTTATGTATGGCTGGAAGAGGCTCCTCGCTTGACAGGGCCTTTCCTCCAAACGGATTTAATTTCTTAATGAAATTTCAATCGTTGTTCAATGGGAAATGAAAAAATTCCAAGTTTATAATCCAAATTGCACACTTCTATAACAAAGAAAAGAAGAACGAAACAATGTGAAGGTTCCAATTTAAAAAGGAGCTTGATTTATGTAGGGTTTTAGTAATATTGTCAAAGGAGAATGTGCTGCAAATTATATATATATACTAGTTGGAAACCCTCGCGATGCGCGGGCTATACGACAAAGGCGGACATAAACCCGATGAATTGCCAAATAACCAAAAAATCAAAAATTAACAAAAAGAACGCACAAATGGGGACATATAAATGAAATATATTAAAATTCATACCATTAAACCCTGAATTAGTGAAAATCCATACTAAATTAATTTAAACAGTGTGATAACTTCGGTAGAGTCTGTTTTGCATTAAAAAATCATTTATATGAAAACTTTATCCCAATACTTTATTAATTAGAAAAATCACCCAACATTACAAAAACATAGCATACGAATATGTATAAATCATGTTCCAAATTAAATAGATTCTCAAATTGATTTTTAACGAAATAAAGGCATAAAAGGAGCCCAAAATTAAAATTGACATTAAAATGGAAATAAACGAATGTTAGTATATGTGAGGACACTAAACATAGACTAAATATTTGATAATTTAAGTATTGTAAGATATTAAAAAAAATTATCATTTTGAATCATTTAACTACCGGAGAGTAAATGGAAAATATAGAGAACTTCTATTGGTGTGAGTTTGAACCCAAAATAGATACTCTATGTGATGATTATGTTGACGTTTAAAAAATTTAGGACACTTAATCAATATTATTAATGAAGAAATAAAGGTAAATATGTTATATTGTTAAAAAGGTATAGATCCACATATAGTCTTATAAAGTTATATACCCAGATTAACAGAGGTGGCCATTTCTTAGCTTTATACAAAGAATTATAGTGCATGTTGTAAGGTGCTAGACTTGCATTTCTACAATAAAAATAAACTAAATACATTTAGAGTCTTGAGTGAATTTTCATAACACTAACCAATTTTATCAAAAAATTTACGCACAATCTCTGATGATGTAGTAGTCAAACTTTTGTACGCCCAAAGCCACAAAGCATCCACCCATTAATAACCCCAACCACACAAAATATAAACAATGACATCGAAGAATTGCAAATTAACAACAAAAAACTGCATTAATTATCATCATCTTCACTCCCCAAAAAAACCTAGTTCTCCATTTTCCCTGAGGTCAGGTCAGGTCCCAAATGGCTCGCCCCCTGGTGTCGATCGAAACCCTAGAATTAGGGCTGAGTATCGGTCGGTTTGGTCGGTAAATAGGGAATACCAATACCAAACCGATTCTATTAAGCTAAAATCGAATTTACCATTTGTACCACTCGGTACAACCTTACTCAAACCAAAACCATACCGCACATTTTGCGGTAAACCGCGGTAAAATCGGTAAAACCGAATTTCTTTTTTCTTAATCATTTTAAATACTTCAAAAAAATTCATAAAACGGTAAATACTGAAAAAAATCATAAAAGAGTGAATACTTGGAAAAAAAAGTGGTCAAGTTTGTTACCTCATCATTTTCGTCCAGATCGGCTTCCATTTCTGCAAGTTTTGTTGTGTTAGATGTGACTTTAGCTTTCCTCTTCACATTCATGGTGTTCAGACTCCTTGTTTTTCTTCAACCGAATCCTTTTTGTACTGTGACAATGTTACCGGGGCTTTTTTTCTTCAACCAAACCTTCTGTTTTTTTTTTGTTGGACGAGAAATGGTGGGAAGAATGGAGATAGCGTTGGTGGAGGGGATGGAAGATGGAGAGAGAGAGGAGATGAAGGAAGAAAAAGAAAACGGCTGAAGGAAATGAAATGAGGGGAAGAAAAGGCTTTAGGTCTTTGAAGTGTAATGGGTGTTTAGATAGTGACAAGTGGCAGAAATTTAATGGCTTGGATTAAAGAGGAAGTGGGTTCCTAATACAAACACCCACTACTCTCAACTAACGCTTATTTATTTTATTATGTATATTATATCAAAATATATTTAGTATATCGATTTTAAAATTTAGATGCATTATTACAATAAACTTAATATTTTATGTTTTGGTATTTTAAAAACAGTAATTTCGATAAATCGGTTTTTCAGATGTGTAAACCAAAACCAACCACAAAAAAATCGGTAATTTCGGTATCGGTTGTTTAGGTTTTCGATAAGTAAAAAAAAGTAAACCATTACCAATTTTTTTCGGTACAAAACGGTACAGTACGGGTTTTTACCGTACCACGAACACCCCTACCTAGAATATGACATGGCCACCGATTTCAACTCCTGCCCTCTCCTAGACGTAATGAAAGCCTCTATCCGGCCAGACATCGTCAACTTCGTCCACTCCAACATCTGAACGCCCGCCAACCCTACGCCGGTCACCAAACCTCCGCCGAATGACCTGTGTCTCTAGAGGTGATCGCATGTTCGCACCCACTAAGATCTGGCGTCTCTGGCATGTTCGCACCCACAAAGAAGATTCTGATTCTTCATCAGTTGCATGATCAATAGAGTGGGTAAAAGTTTGAGCTAAATAGAGCGGGGATAAGGTACTGAATTGCTGGAAAATGAAACATCACTTCCACTAAAAAGTTTTTTCATTTACGGTTTGGAGAAGAGAGAGTTGGGTTGGATGGGAAAAATTTATCGTAGGGTCCGTAATGTGAGAGAGAGAGGAAACAACTTAAAAAATTAGTAGGTGCCTGATCGAGTGCGAAATGCGTGCGTGTGTAAGGTGCACAGTCGTTGTTTTCGTTTCGCCTACTCAATACAAACAAACCTAAATTATGACTACACTTGCGAGGCAAGTCTAGCGGTAAGTCGGGTATCGAAAGATCTACAGAGACGAGTTGCTAGAATTTATATGATTTAATACTTCTAAATAAAAGGGAAAACGGTGATTACAAACTAAAAAGTAAAGATGCATAAAAGGGAAATCTTTAACTAGGCGAGGGAAATGAAACTAGATTAACAAAGCGGTAAAAATTATAGGTTGCGTCGAATATCCCTCACCCGAGTTAATTTGTATAAAACGGATACATGGGTCGACGAGTTATTACGACTGCGTCGTTTCGATAGTTAATTGAATCAAGGGTTGTCACGACCCTAAATCCGCATAAAAGCCTAATAAGATTTTGGCGTCAAGAAATATCCTGAAAATTGCGCACGCAAGGTCGTAAGCACGGGACATACATGATATGCCCCGTCAAATCTCCTAGGGGCAATAACTAGAACAACGCACCCGAAATAAACCCGTAAACGCCATCACCAAAGCCAAGCAACGCGTCAACTCGAGTGAGTTCCATTCAAACACAACCTAATTTAAATTAGCTAGAAAGCATGTTTAAAACGCGGTAAATTTACACTAGAAAGCAATAAATCAAAGCATGTAAACTAATTATGAAAGTATGTAAATCTAATTAATCAAAGCAAGAATTAAAGAAAAACAACTATATTAATGGAGAGGATGATGTATAGTGCAACATTCAACCCAAATGGGGTGTCAAACCAAGAACAATTGAAGAAGAACTCTCCAAGATCATCAAATCCTAAGCTATTCTAAGCTAAAATATATTCCAAACCTTAAAAAATCTGATATTTACACAAAATTTGCTATTTATACAAAGTGGAATTAATTTAGAAAAGAAAAGGGAAAAGAAAAGAAAATGGCAAAATATCTCCTGGAAACAGGGGATCGATCGATCGACCCAAACTGTCGATCGATCGATGCTTGAAAATGATGCCCATTATCTCCCCACGATGGCTGAAAACTGAGGGATCGATCAATCGACCCCTTTGGTCGATCAATCGATCAAGCAGGTATGAGCCAAGGCAGCCTCCTGCAATGCTGTTTTGGCTTGAATGCAATTCTCCTCCGCTGAAATCGTTGTAACTTCTTCGTTCTGAATCGGAATCGCGCACCGTTCGCGGCCACGCGAAGCTTGTGAGGAGGGATACAACTTCCGTGAGATGTTGGTCCAGGTTCCCAAGTTGTGAAAAGACTAAAGTTCCCTTGAACGTGTGATCGTGTACGAAAATGGAGCGGAATGCGTCCGAACTTCACACTTAGCATCCAATTACCTATAAAAACTCAATTAACCCCTGCAAAACATATTAACGTTGAAATCCGAGGTTGTCTGATTAACGAGCATAAATATAGGGAATAAGATACCCGAGGGGGCTAAAATGCGTTACACATTGCTAATCCTTAGCAATGAAATAGGATGCAACAAGAACTACAAGCAAACCAAAAACAGGAGATAGAACAAAAGTATGGTATTAAAGCAAAAGGCCACTTTCGCGGGTGATTCGATTGCATTTAGTGTATGCAATAAGCTGTTAACCCCTAGGTCACCCTAGTGGACGAGTGTTGTCTCGTGAGGGTTTTCAGGGATGATACCCACAAACATCACATGGTTTCCCAAAAATAAGCCCAAACCAACATGTGACAAACCCAACAATATCGAACAAGATTTCATATGCATTATTAGCAAAGTGAATGAATTCAAACAAAAGTCCGAAATCATTGACATTTAGAATTGAAATCTTAAAATGTGGGAGGGGAGCGAGTACATGCAAAATGTACTCACGGTCATTAAAGCAAGCATAAATTCAATCCTCACGGTCATTACACTCATCAAATGAAATTCACTTGAAGCAGGGAGGTAACACACAGAACATGCGGGCATAAAGAGTAAATGTAAATGGAAATTAGGCCGCACGCATGTCACAAATGAAGAACGCTATATATAAACTGAAAAACTGTAATCTCAATAAAAGATACCGCACATTAAAGGAGGCGAAATGCATTTTCACATATTATCAAGACTATTATGACTTTTAAATTACATCAACCTAAGATCACATAGGACTTGATAGGGTTGTAATGTAGGCTAGCCTAGGGTACGAAACGAAGGAAATGTGTGTACGGATTCAAAGTGTTCGAAATGAAAACTCGGGATAATGGGAAAATACGGGCAATATCAAAATTGGAAAGCAAGTTCCAAACGAGCATTAGATATAACAATTGGAGAGTAATCAAAGCTTATTGAATACTATACACATCATTTACAACTTTCTCTTTATTTTCTTTTCTTCTTTTTCTCATTTTTCTCTTTTGTTTTCTTTTTCTTTTTGCTTTCTCATTTTCATCACTTTTTCACTTTTTTCTTTTCTTATCACACTCTCATATGCCTAAAATGCAACCGACACAACAACATTCAATCCCAAGTAACATTCCAAACAAAGGTATGGAAAGTATATGTATGGTTTAAAACTCCAATGCGGAGTTGGTTATGGGATTTAGGTTATGAAACGAAAGGCTAATATTTAGGCTCAAAGGGGTTAACAAGGGTAAACATATAAGGGTGAGGTCAAGGTCAATATGGGTGATATAACAAGGATGACCTATGATCATTTCACAAAGTTTACGCAATTCTCGAATCAAAATAAAATATGAAAATCATGATCAAGTAACACATTTCAAGTATGAACTCAATTAATGAACGATCAAATGAAAGATTAGAGAGATTACCAACGAATTCAACGTTTTCAATGAGAAAAGAATAGTGTATACACTCACAAACGACGAAAGGTACAAAGCTTACTCGGTGTAAGTATATACAATGCAACAAAAGATTACTAAGTTATAAAAATCTTAAACCAAATCAATAGAACAATGAAAGTTCATGTGCTCATGGGATTAAAGTTTAATTCATAAAGTTATTCATAATATCAATAAGTGAGACTAGAGTCTAATAACTTCTAAAATCGAGAACATGCGTCATTGGGTTGTCTATTGGATCGGGCAATTATTGAAATTTATCATCGGAAACAAGGGCAAAATGCCCAAAAAAGAGAAAAAAGAAAGAAAATCTTTTTGAAATATTTGAACTTTTCTAAGAAAAGCATACTAAGTAACTAACATGCGAGCAAAAACATGGACTAAATTAAAGAAATGGATAGAATATCCCCGACAATGGCGCCATTTTGATCGAGTGCGAAATGCGTGCGCGTGTAAGGTGCACAGTCGTTGTTTTCGTTTCGCCTACTCAATACAAACAAACCTAAATTACGACTACACTTGCGAGGCAAGTCTAGCGGTAAGTCGGGTATCGAAAGATCTACAGAGACGAGTTGCAAGAATTTATATGATTTAATACTTCTAAATAAAAGGGAAAAACGATGATTACAAACTAAAAAGTAAAGATGCATAAAAGGGAAATCTTTAACTAGGCGAGGGAAATGAAACTAGATTAACAAAGCGGTAAAAATTATAGGTTGCGTTGAATATCCCTCACCCGAGTTAATTTGTATAAAACGGATATATGGGTCGACGAGTTATTACGACTGCGTCGTTTCGACAGTTAATTGAATCAAGGGTTGTCACGACCCTAAATCCGCATAAAAGCCTAATAAGATTTTAGCGTCAAGAAATATCCTGGAAATTGCACACGCAAGGTCGTAAGCACGGGACATACATGATATGCCCCGTCAAATCTCCTAGGGGCAATAACTAGGACAACGCACCCGAAATAAACCCGTAAATGCCATCACCAAAGCCAAGCAACGCGTCAACTCGAGTGAGTTCCATTCAAACACAACCTAATTTAAATTAGCTAGAAAGCATGTTAAAAATGCGATAAATTTACACTAGAAAGCAATAAATCAAAGCATGTAAACTAATTATGAAAGCATGTAAATCTAATTAATCAAAGCAAGAATTAAAGGAATACAACTATATTAATGGAGAGGATGATGAATAGTGCAACATTCAACCCAAATGGGGTGTCAAACCAAGAACAATTGAAGAAGAACTCTCCAAAACCCTCAAACCCTAAGCTATTCTAAGCTAAAATCTATTCTAAACCTTAAATATCTGATATTTACAAAAAATTTGCTATTTATACAAAGTGGAATTAATTTAGAAATGAAAAGGGAAAAGAAAAGAAAATGGCAAAATATCTCCTAGAAACAGGGGATCGATCGATCGACCCAAACTGTCGATCGATCAATGCTTGAAAATGATTCCCATTGTCTCCCCACGATGGCTGAAAACTGAGGGATCGATCGATCGAACCCTTTGGTTGATCGATAGATCAAGAAGGTATGAGCCAAGGCAGCCTCCTGCAATGCTGTTTTGGGTTGAATGCAATTCTCCTCCGCTGAAATCGCCGTAACTTCTTCGTTCTGAATTGAAGTCGCACACCGTTCACAGCCACGCGAAGCTTACAAAGAGGGATAGAACTTCCGTGTAGATATTGGGCTAGGTGTCCAAGCTGTGAAAAGACTAAAGTGCCCTTGAACTTGCGATCATGTACGAAAATCGAGCAGAATGTGTCCGAACTTCACACTTAGCGTCCAATTACCTATTAAAACTCAATTAACCCTTGCAAAACATGTTAACGTGGAAATCTGAGGTTGTCTGGTTAACGAGCATAAATATAGGGAATAAGATACCCGATGGGGCTAAAATGCGTAGGTTCGAGGGATGAAATAGGCAATATTTGCGTCATTTCACACCCCTTAACTTACACATTGCTAGTCCCAAGCAATGAAATAGGATGCAACAAGAACTACTAGCAACCCAAAAACAGGAGATAGAACAAAAGTATGGTATAAAAGCAAAAGGCCACTTTCGCGGGCGATTCGATTGCATTTAGCATATACAATAAGACGTTAAACCCCCTAGGTCACCCTAGTGGACGAATGTCGTCTCTTGAGGGTTTTCAGGGAAGATACCCACAAACATCACATGGTTTCCTCAAAATATGCCCAACCCAACATGCGACAAGCCCAACAACTACGAAAAGGATTTCATACGCATTATTAGCACATTGAACGGATTCAAACAAAAGTCCGAATCATTAACATTATAGAATGCACCTCATAGAATTGAAACCTTAAAATGTGGGAGGGGGAGTGAGCACATGAAAATTGTGATTTGGGAAAAACTTATATAAATCGGATAAACATTAAAGCAAGCATATATTCAATCCTCATGGGCATTACATTCATCAAATGAAATTCACTTGAAACGGGGAGATACACACGAAACGTGCGGGCTAAAGAGTAAATGTAAATGGAAACTAGGCCGCACACATGTCACAAATAAAGAAAGTTATATATAAAATAAAACACTGTAATCTCAATGAAAGATACCGCACACTAAAAGAGGCGAAATGCATTTTCACAATTTATCAAAACTATTATGACTTTTGAATTACATCAACCTAAGATCACATAGAACTTTAATAAGGTTATAATGTATGTTTGGCTAGGGTATGAAATGAAGGAATGTATGTACGGATTCAAAGTGTTCGAAAATGAAAACTCGAGATAATGGAAAAATGCGGGAAAATTCAAAATCGAGAAACAAGTTCCAAACGACATTAGATATATCATTGGGGAGAGCAATCAAAGATTATTGAATACTATACACAACATTTACAACTTTCTCTTTCTTTTTTTTCCTTCTTTTTCTCGTGTTTTCTTTTTTTTTTTTGCTTTTTGCTTTCTCTTTTTCTTCACTTTTCTCATCTTTTTTTCTTTTCTTTACTTACTCTCATATGCTTAAATTCCAACCGCAACAAAAACATCATTCAATCCCAAGTAACATTCCAAACAAAGGTATGGAAAGTGTATGTATGGTATATAACTCAAATTTGGAGTTGGTTATGGGAATGGGGTTATGAAACGAAAGGCTATGTTTAGGCTCAAAGGGGTTAAAGGGGGTAAATATATATGTGTGAGGTCAAGGCTAATATGGGTGATGTAACAAAGAATGCCTATGATCATTTCCAAAAGTTTACGCAATTCTCGAATCAAAACAATATATGAAAATCATGATCAAGTAACAGATTTCAAGTATGAACTCAATTAATGAACGATCAAATGAAAAAATAGAGAGATTACCAATGAATTCAACGTTTTCAATGAGAAAAGAATAGTGTATACACTCACAAACGACGAAAGGTACAAAGCTTACTCGGTGTAAGTATATCTAATGGAACAAAAGATTACCGAGTTATAAAAGTCTTAAACCAAATCAATATAACAAGAAAGTGCATGTGCTCATGGGATTAAAGTTTAATTCATGAAGTTATTCATAATATCAATAATCGAGGACTAAAGTCTAATAACCTCTAAAATCGAGAACATGCATTATTGGGTTGTCTATTCGATCGGGCAATTATTAAAATTTATCATCGAAAACAAGGGTAAAATGCCCAAAAAGGAGAAAAAAAGAAAGAAAATCTTTTTGAAATTTTTAATTTTTCTAAGAAAAGCATACTAAGTAACTAACATGTGAGCAAAAACATGGACTAAAATAAATAAATGGATAGAATATCCTACACCCCCTAACTTAAAACTTAACATTGTCGTCAATGTGAATTAAGAACCAAGTCAAAGAGAGGACAATAGAGATATTACTCAAAATTGGAGCGATCCCTATAAGAAAAAGTTCAAAGAATCTACAAAAAAAGTTAGTACCGAGCATAGCAAAAACAAATAACAAAAAGTTAACTAATTACACTAGACTAAATTAAAAGGAAAGGAAAAATAGAAAGAAAGAAAGAATAAAAAGCTAACTATATACAACTTACTATTTAGGCTTCACACTAACTATACACTAGAAGTCTAAATGGTTGAGGGTCTATCATGAAAACGATTTAACTTTGGAGGATAATCGGTGTACCCTCACATACAAGCATTCCCTCTGAAAAATATGAATTCCGTTTGAACAACGGAAGGCATGTGTAAGGCGGAAGAAAGGAACCATCGCCAATTAAAATTTTTGGAGGGATGATTGGGGGTTTGGATTGAACGGGTGACAAAAATATGTGGGGACCGAGAAAAGCCGAATATCCTCCCAAGGATTTTGAAATTGGAATGGGAGACGACGCACACAAAGGCAAAGATGCGTTCGTGGGAGGCGACTCGAGCAAGTACTCCTCATCGACGAAAAGGTTTAAAACATTAAAGTTTGAAACCAAATCATCGGGTACTTGTGACGGTGTGATAATAGAGAATGAAAATGGGGATGAAAGAAATTCAAACTCATGAGATAAATCATCACCGCATGAAGATTGAGTTTCAAAGGAAATAATATCATTTTCACTGAAATGTTCTTCTTTGGGGGCCAAAGAAGAAATCATTTCATTGCAAATAGATATTACGTCATTTTTATTCTCACTTTCAATATCTATTAGGCAATGGACAAAGTCTAGAATGGTTTGTTCCAAAGTAGGCACAAGTACCTCATTTGGTTCAAAATATTCTTCGACTTCGAAAGTCTCGAAAGCAAAATCGTCGTCGAACTCAAATAATAAATCTAAGTCATGTTCCCAGAAACGATTTTCTTCCCGATAAAGATTTTTAATTTTCTCATTCTCATACATACGCAAGCCCTCACCGAATGTCATAGGTCGAGGTGCAGATCCATGACAATGGGAACTTTAAAAATTACCATCGGACTTAAACGAAACGTCATTATTATAGGAATTTTGAAAACTATTTGAATTCGTTTCAAAATTCCTATTATAAGGAGGTAAAGGCCCAAAATCATTATCATCATCATCAAAATTCCAATAACCCAAGTTTTGACTTTCGTTATACTCGCCCAAAGTCATATTTGAATTTGTTATACTTTGGGATTCTAAGTATTCACCGAAAGTCATAGGTTTGCGATAATTTTGGGAATTATAACAATGATTACCGAAAGAATTGGAATAAGACATGCTTACCCCAAAAATGGCTCAAAATGGCAAATTCCACAAAGTAAGTGCGCGCGAAAAAAATTCGAGGGTTTCTAAGTGCTCAAATGTGAAAGTCCTGCAAAAAGATTAGCAAATAGAAAGAAAATACTACGAAATACTAAATCAAATAAAGTCCAAAACAAATAAGTCCCCGGCAACGGCGCCATTTTGATCGAGTGCGAAATGCGTGTGCGTGTAAGGTGCACGGTCGTTGTTTTCGTTTTGCTGACTCAATACAAACAAATCTAAATTATGACTACACTTGCGAGGCAAGTCTAGCGGTAAGTTGGGTATCAAAAGATCCACAGGGACGAGTTTTTAGAATTTATATGATTTAATACTTCTAAATAAAAGGTAAAAAGGGTGATTACAAACTAAAAAGAAAAGATGCATAAAAGGGAAATGTTTAACTAGGCGAGGGAAATGAAACTAGATTAACAAAGCAGTAAAAACTATAGGTTGTGTCGAATATCCCTCACCTGAGTTAATTTGTATAAAATGGATACATGGGTCGACGAGTTATTACGACTGCGTCTCGTTTCGATAGTTAATTGAATCAAGGGTTGTCATGCCCCTAAATTCGCATAAAAGCCTAATATGATTTTGGCGTCAAGAAATATCCCGGAAATTATGCACGCAAGGTCGTAAGCACGGGACATACATGATATGCCCCGTCAAATCTCCTAGGCGCAATAACAAGGACAACGCACCCGAAATAGCCCTGTAAACTCCATCACCAAAGCCAAGCAACGCGTCAACTCGAGTGAGTTCCATTCAAACACAACCTAATTTAAATTAGCTAAAAAGCATGTTAAAAACGCGATAAATAAACGCGATAAATTTACACTAGAAATCAATAAATCAAAGCATGTAAACTAATTATGAAAGTATGTAAATCTAATTAATCAAATCAAGAATTAAAGGAAAACAACTATATTAATGGAGAGGACGATGAATAGTGCAACATTCAACCCAAATGGGGTGTCAAACCAAGAACAATTGAAGAAGAACTCTCCAAAACCCTCAAACCCTAAGATATTCTTAGCTAAAATCTATTCTAAACCTTAAATATCCGATATTTACACAAAATTTTCTATTATACAAAGCATAATTAATTTAGAAAAGAAAAGGGAAAAGAAAAGAAAATCGCAAAATATCTCCTGGAAACAGGGGATCGATCGATCGACCCAAACTGTCGATCGATCGATGCTTGAAAATGATGCCCACTGTCTCCCCACGATGGCTAAAAACTGAGGAACAATTGATTGACCCCTTTGGTCGATCGATCAATCAAGCAGGTATGAGCCAAGGCAGCCTCCTACAATGCTGTTTTGGCTTGAATGCAATTCTCCTCCGCTGAAATCGCCGTAACTTCTTCGTTCTGAATCAGAATCGTGCACCGTTTGCGGCCACGCGAATCTTGTGAGGAGGGCTACAGGCTACGTGCCCAAGCTATGAAAAGACTAAAGTGCCCTTGAACATGAGATCGTATATGGAAATCGAGCGGAATGCGTCCGAACTTCACAATTAGCATCCAATTACCTATAAAAACTCAATTAACCCCTGCAAAATATGTTAACGTAGAAATCCGAGGTTGTATGGTTAACGAGCATAAATATAGGGAATAAGATACCCGAGGGGGCTAAAATGCGTAGGTTCGAGGGAGTAAATACGCAATATTTGCGTCGTATCAGTGCCACGTGGACACTATGCGTCTTATATAGCATTTTAGAGTATATAGAAATCTATATTATACCTCTAATACAATAGTATTAGAGGTATTAATAGCATTTAATGCATAGTTAAATTATTAAACAAACTCAAAACCAATAAACAAAGACATTTGCAACGAAAAGCAAACCCAAAATCATATCTACAAGCCTCTCTCTCTCCTCCGACTTTTCCCATCCCCTCTTACTCTCTGACTCTCCAAACTCCTTGACCTCACAATACACCGAATTTGCACCCTCAACATATTTTCTACCGTAATAAAAATGATCACAAGGTTTTTCAAATGGGATGAAATCCTTAAGTAGGTCAACATGTACGTCCCTTTACATCCCAAATGTCCCCAAAAAGCTCCTCTACTGCAAAATTCAGTCCAAACACCTACAAGTTGGCATCAAAGGTAATCATAGACGGTAGGTGTTTATGGATGTTTATGTCTTTTTTATCGATTAGAAAATAGTTTTGTAGATTAAAAATTATATTTTCTGTAATACCTCGTATTTTTATGCTATATTAATTTGGGGATTTATTAAATTTAATGTGAGTTAATTATTTAATAAAACTCCATAAATTAATTATGTTATAATTATTAACGTGACGAGAGTTAGTAATTATGGGAAATTTATTGAATATTACTAATGAGTAAAGTAATATATGATATTGATTATATTGAATGTCACGAGTGAATAAAATGACAATTTTGGAAATTTGAATCGGGACGCGCCCGTGTCGCGTCGGGACTAAATTTTGATAAATAAAAAGTGAATATTTTATAAGTTGCCCGTCTGATCATTTTGAGTGCACCAACGCGTCCGAAAGGGTCAAGACAGTCAGAAAAGTGTACCCGGGGGTGTAGTTTGGGTCTCGGGGCGTTTTTAGGCCTAATTAGTAACCCGGGAGGGCATTTTAGTCATTTTACATTTATGGGTAATTAAACCCACGAAAATTAGAGGGACTACATCTGATTCACTTAGGGTTAGAATATTCAGAACCCTAGAACGGCCATTGGAGAAGAGAGGAGAGAGCTCTCAAGGCAATTCAAGGCCAAAAAGCCACCCGTTAGCACCGCCGTCACCGCCAACGCGTAGATCGCGAGATGAGGAATGCAACCACACCAATATCAGCCGTAAACCAGACTTCTGAAAATCCCAGGCAAGTGTTTATCTTGCTATTTTCGTTGGTGCAATTTCCATATTAGTTTAGGAATGATTAGGGATGAAATATATGGAAGAAAACCAAAATTTTGAGAGGAATTTGTATGTAATAAAGACTTAAACCTTATTTTAGAAATATTTTGTGATGTAGACGAATAACCCACGAAATTTTGATGATGTATTAGAAGGAAATTCTGGTAAAAACAGATTAGAACCATGATTAAGAAGATGATTAGATAAGATTTTGGGTTGATTATCCATGTTTAATGATAGAAATACATAAGCTTTACGTTGAAAACATCTGGTATAATGTTATAATGTTAGTAGTAGAATGTTTGGGACGTTTGGAGTTGAAAAATATGGATTTGGATGAAGATAGATGGTAGAACCCGTAACTGAAATTCTGCAGAAATCAAAATACCTGCTTGATCGATCGAGCGAGCCCCAGACCTCGATCGATCGACCCCTCCTGGCAGACTCCTATTTCCCTTGTTTAATTAGTTAAATTAAATTTATCGTGAAATAATTCTTGGGTATTCTTAATAAAATGGTTTGGGAGATAGGAAATACCAGTAGGACATATGAATAAGTGTTGAGAACTTTATTATAAGACGAGAATTTTGCTTTTGGGATAATTATATAATGAACGATGAAACTACGTATTTCAAGTGAGAGATTACGGCGAATAGCTACAATAGTGAATAGAGGTATACCTACTGAATTTTCTACTTGGAAGGATAGAGTCCACGAGTGTCACGTAATAAGTGAGAAAACCCTTCGAGTTAAGGTTAGAGATGAAACCTTATACGTAATACTAATAATGTGAAATTAAGGATAAATGTTGTAATTATGGGTGACGAGAGGAACCTATATTAATATGATTAAAGTGGTATATTTATATGATTGTGTGTACATATATTATATACATGTGAAAAACATACCGCGCTACTTGTTATCCTTGAGGTTACCGCGCTGGGACAGTCTTATCTCGATGGGACCTTTATGGGGGATATTGACTTGTACCCTAGAAGATAAATATCCTTGGTACAGGCTATCGAATTGATAGTTCAGACGGTCCTAAGAGACGCGAGTATGTGCCATCCTCTTAGAGACTTGGAATCTATGCTTCGCCTCGATATTATTTGTGTATGTGTTAATACAGTTCGAGAGTGATTCCGAATTTGTATTCCCCTTGATATGAGTGGTATGGGGTTTGAATAGTAGAAGTATGCACGCACCATAGTTTTATTTAGGGTGATGTTATTTTATATATATATATATATTATACGAGTAGTTAATATATATATGAGATTTGGAAATTTGAAACTGCCTACTGTGATTTGATAAGTAGGACATGGTTGATGACTCAAATAGTAAATACTTATTTTGTGAAAGTATAATATGACACTGGGAAACTTTAAAAATTAATAAAGCTAAAACGAGAGTTGTGCTGCTAATTTGAAGTATCCTTTTTTTACAATGATATTGTTCGGTTTTGAAATCTTATGAGTAAGTTACGATAAGCTAAATTATTGGGAAGGTTAGTGTGACACACCGCCTAATTAATCCCGGGTGATCAGTCCTAAATCAAGTTAGAACAGGTTTCTCATTTGGTCCATTCTTAGCATCACTGTCGTCTTATTTAATTACTAACCACCTAAGTGAGAAAAATAGACTGGTGCCAATTTTTATCTTTCATTATTTAAACAAACACCCATGCGGAATATAAAACTATATAACAATCACAGATAACTAAATTAATCATCCACAAGTAAAAATAATTGACCGAATAAACCAACGATCCAAATAATAAATCCCATAAAGACAAGAATAAACTCCCAACAAGTCTAATACAAATAAATGGAAAGTGAGCAACATGCTCGAATACTAATCATGAACTTCTACATTTAAGAATGAAGAATGAGGCGTCTATCAAAACCCCGCAACATCCACATATGCTGCAGCAACGGATCCCTGGAATATAGTCAAGGCTGGCGTCCCTGTGGTTGGACACCTAAAAGGTTTTTAAAAGTTTTTATAGCAAGGGTTAGTACCCAAAACATTTGGAAAACATTTAACAAATGATTAACTTGCAGTAATAAATAAATATGCATGCTCTTCATATTTTTAGTTAATATCGCACTCTCTTGAGGACTTCCTTACCCTTCCTCTATTATACCCTACGAACGCTTTAATTAAATTACCTAGTTACTCATCTCATGACTAGATAATTAACAAAGCTCCTTTATACCCACCCTACTCTAACTGAGTATGTAGTGATTATGATTTTTAAGTTATTAGTAACATCAACTTAACTAAATCATTTCCCTTTTTAACTTCATATAACTTCTACACTTGTTATACATGTGAAATAACTCATATTTTTCATTAATATCCCGTATATAATTAATTATCCAATTATATACTTATAATCATATTTCAGCATTCACAATCATATTGTAATATATATAACAACTTGCATCCTCCCGAGCAAAATACTCCCGGAACGTAAATTCTATAAAGTGCTATCCCACTAGGTACAATCACATAGCCTAGTTATCCCAAGTCAGAATTTTCACACCAACTTGATAAAAATAAAATAATTGGAGGCGGTCATATTCCTTCCCTGAAAGTGAGATGTCCCTCACCCATATAACGGACGCTATGACCTCGGGAATATACTCACCCTACTCCTCAAGCTAGGGGATTCATCCACTACGCGCAACCTCCCCCTATAGCACTATAGTAACAAATATCTAATCACTGATATTAATTGTGCACACCATATATATATACTAACGCCTCCGTATATATAAATATAAAAGTCCCGGCTATACCGTTCGCTAAAATCCGTAAAATAAGCCTATTAAAATTATTAAGAGTTTATGGTCCAACTCTAAATATTAATTAAATTGTACTTTAATTAATTTAGTTATTTTTGGTGTCGCCCCCACCATAAATTTGGACTTACTCCCGTAGCCCAAAATAAATTTACCCGAGTCACAATTCCCGACTCTAATTTATTAGCCTCAAACCCTAATTAATTTATCTACAATTAATTAGATTTAAACTCATGTATTTAATTTCTCAATAATTAATTACATAAGATTTTTATATAAATTTTCCCTCTTATATAACCAACTAGCGAAACTGCCAAATTCTAGCGACCGTCGATCGATCGACCCAGACCGTCGATCGATCGATCGAACAGGTCTTCGTCTTCTTCTTCTTCGCGAAGACAGGGCAGCCATGGACGAGATTTCTTAAACCCTAATCTCTTCTAACATGAATTTTTTTAGCCTTTATAACACCAGTACATATTAGAAACCTTATTAGGACTCCCCAGAAAGTCCACAACAATCATCAATTCGTCCATAAACTACTAATCCATAATTTTGGGGAAAAATCTGTCTTTATCTTTAAACCCATTTTCATTCCAACTTTCTTCATCAAACTCGTTCTAATTTATCCGGATATCCTTCTAGCAGATACACATCAATATTCCATTATCAGATTTTTACATAAATCCTTATAAATTCCGGCAAATCAGATTCATGTTTTCTTTTGTATTATCAAAACCCCATGTTTATGCCATGAAACCCCAAAACGAATTTTAATTCATTTCATCACATAAATACGAATTGAAAGACAGATTTAATGTTATTGCAAGTTATTCACTTGCCTTAGGTTTCGTAGTGTCTGAATATGCGATGGATTCCAAGGTTGAAGATGACCTTGTTGGCTCTGTTGAGATCCCCAATTGGCTTTGGCTGCTGCTAGGGTTTCCTAACCCTTTAATTCCTTTCTCTCCTTAAGCTCAGCCAGCCCTTATTTCTTTTTATTAAGTTAATTAATCCATTCCCGTTTTTTGACTAATGGGCCAAGCCCAAGTGACCAAAATGCCCCCGAGTGGGCCCGACTATGTCTAAAAACGTCCCGTGACCCGTTTACTACCCCCGGGTACACTTTTTTGACTATCTCGACCCATCCGGACTCAACTGTATACTCAGAATTTGCATCCGAATTAATTTATAAAAATACTTATCCCCCACCCAATATAGTCTATACCGACTTCCGGATGTGATAAGTACATACCTCGTCATTAATACTCGAAACGACGAAATTACATTATTACTATTCACTCAGTAAATAATTTTCCCTAAATATTAACCATTCAATCCCAGATTAATATTTATATATTATTCTATCATAATTAATTCATTAAATTACAACACACTAGTAATTTAGAATTTCCGAATTAATTAAATTTTAAAAGTACCAAAAATACGGGGTGTTACATACTCCCCCCCTTATAAAGGAATTTCGTCCCCGAAATTAGATCGTACCTACGTTGAAAAGCTCTGGATATTGCTCCCGCATATCCTCCTCCCGCTCCCAGGTAGACTCGTCAACATTGTGATGACCCCACTGTACTCTAACCAATGGAACAACCTTGGATCGTAATTTCCGCTCACTATGATCCAGAATAGCTACCGGCCTCTCCTCATACGAGATGTCTGGCTGTAAGTCGATCTCCTCGAGTGGAACGTGCCAAAAGGCTCTCTCGCTCCTTCGATAATTCTTCAGCGATGCCACATGGAATACATCGTGTATCCGCTGAAGATGTTCTGGTAACCCAAGCTTATACGCCACCGGTCCCACCCTCTCAATAATAGGGAAAGGTCCTACGTATCTCGGTGCTAACTTACCCTTCTTGCCGAACCTCATCACCCCTTTCATTGGGGATACCCGGACTAAAACCTGGTCCCCAACTTCTAGCTCCACATGTCTTCGAGAAGCATCAGCATAACTCTTTTGCCTGTCCTGAGCTATCCGAATTCTTCCTCGAATCAACTCTATCTTGGAAGATGTCTCTTGAACAATCTTCGGCCCCAAGAGTTTGTTGTCCCCCACCTCTAACCAACAAACGGGTGAACGACAAGGTCTCTCGTACAGTGCCTCAAACGGTGCCATGCCAATCGTGAATTGGTAAGAGTTGTTATACGCAAACTCTACCAAAGGGATATATTTCTCCCATCCTCCCCCGAAGTCCAAAATGCACATTCTGAGCATGTCTTCCAGCATCTGGTTAACTCTCTCAGTCTGTCCGTCCGTCTGTGGGTGATACGATGTACTCAAGCGCAACTCCGTGCCCATTGCCTCCTGAAAACTCTGCCAAAAGTGGGCGACAAAGATTTTGTCTCGGTCGGATACAATATTTATAGGCACTCCATGCAACTTAACAATCTCTGCTATGAATAGCTGTGCATAACGCATCGTCTCGAAGTCTGTGCATACCGGCAAAAAGTGGGCCACCTTAGTCAACCGATCCACTATAACCCATATGGAGTCGTGAACCCTCTGCGATACAGGTAACCCTGTGATGAAGTCCATGGAGATGCTCTCCCACTTCCACACGGGAATTTCTAACGGCTGTAGCATCCCTGATTGTCTCTGGTGGTCAACTTTCACAAGCTGACACGTGGCACATTTTGAAACAAACTCCGCTATGTCCCGTTTCATTCCTGCCCACCAATACTGCCTCCTCATATCTTGGTACATTTTATCCCCACCGGGATGTACCGCAAATTTCGAACCATGGGATTCTGTCATAACAGCGTGCCTCAAATCCTCATCCTCTGGCACCATTAACCTCCCATTAAAGTGTAGGCCTCCTTCTGAGCTAATCGAGCAACCCTCTGCTCCCTCAGCTAACAACTGGCCCACCCTATCCCGGCAAATCTGATCCTCTGCCTGAGCCTTCACAACTCGCATAATGATCTCGGGTGTGATGGAAAAAGCTGACATGCAAGCCTTGGCTACGTCATCCTCATATTGAAGCTCTCTCCACTTCGCTTTCCATACCTCTGATATCTCCCCAGTCGCCCTTCGGCTCAATGCGTCTGCTACCACATTGGCCTTACCAGGATGATACTGAATATCAAACTGGTAGTCCTTCATGAATTCTAGCCACCGCCTCTGCCTCATATTCAGATCCTTCTGTGTGAAGAGATACTGAAGTGACTTGTGATCCGTGAATAGAGTAAACTGCTCTCCTAGAAGATAATGCCTCCATATCCTCAAAGCAAAGACGACTGCTGCCAACTCTAGGTCGTGAGTGGGGTAATTCCTCTCGTGGGGCT
Organism: Sambucus nigra; assembly: GCA_949130495.1. Classification (NCBI taxonomy): domain Eukaryota; kingdom Viridiplantae; phylum Streptophyta; class Magnoliopsida; order Dipsacales; family Adoxaceae; genus Sambucus; species Sambucus nigra. The sequence continues at coordinate 319,728,810 of OX422209.1, read as the reverse complement.
TTAGCTTCCTGGAAGCATAAGCTATAGCCCTCTCCTCCTGCTGGAGTACACCCCCAAGACCCCGTAGGGATGCGTCTGTGTAAACCCGATACTCTAGCCCTCCCTTTGGCAACGTAAGCACGGGTGCAGATGTCAACTTGTCCTTTAGCTCGTTGAACGCTAATTGACAACCATCATCCCACTTGAAAGGTACTCCTTTCCGAGTCAGATTCGTCAAAGGTCCTGCAATCTTAGAGAATCCTTTAATGAATCGCCTGTAGTAACCGGCCAAACCCAGAAAACTGCGCACCTCGGTCGGTGTCGTGGGCTGTCCCCACTCCCTCACCGCCGACACCTTATTCGGATCCACTGCAATACCCTGATCTGACACGACGTGACCAAGGAACTGTACCTCCCGAAGCCAGAATCCACACTTCCCTAATTTAGCATAGAGCTGATGATCCCTCAGTGTCTGTAAAACCATGCGCAAATGCTCTGCGTGCTCCTCCTCGGTGCGCGAGTAGATTAGGATGTCATCAATGAACACGATGACAAACTGATCTAAGTACTCCCTAAAAACCCTGTTCATGAGGTCCATGAACACTGCTGGTGCATTGGTGAGCCCGAAGGGCATCACCCTGAACTCATATGATCCATACCGCGACAAGAAAGCGGTTTTAGGAAGATACCCCTCTCGGATATGCAGTTGATGATACCCTGACCTTAAGTCGACCTTGGAGAAGTAAGACGCCCCTCTCAATTGGTCAAATAAATCATCAATCCGAGGCAACGGATATTTATTCCGTATCGTCACCTTGTTCAGCTCCCTATAATCCACGCACAAGCGGAGTGAACCATCTCGCTTCTTCACAAACAACACCGGCGCACCCCACGACGATGTACTCCGCCGAATAAAACCCTGACCCAGTAGTTGCTAAATTTGTTCCCTCAATTCCCGCATTTCTGAAGGGGCCATTCGGTAAGGTGCTGAGCAATCGGCCTCGTCCCTGGTGCCAAATCGATAACAAATTCGATTTCTCTGCTGGGCGGTAACCCTGGTATCTCCTGGAATACATCCTCAAAGTCCCTCACTACAGGAATAGAGTCTAAAGGAACTACCACCTCCTGTGAGGTTTCCTCCTCAATGTAGTATAAGTGAGTGCGCGACCCTCCCTCAGGAAGCGGCATTGCTATCAGGAACATTTCCTGTCCCGGAATGGAGAACACGATTGTCCTCTCATAACAATCCACCGTAGCCCGATAACCTGCCAACCAATCCATGCCCAAGATGACATCATACCCCTCCATATCTAACACTAAGAGGTCTGCTGCTAAACTAAGCCTCCCAATCAAAATGTTTACTCCTCGACAAATCGAGCGAATCAAAGCCCCGCTGCCTACTGGTGACTCTACACTCATACAGAGGCTACCCGCTGTCTCTAATAACCCAGCCCGTTTAGCAAAATTAGATTTAATGAATGAATGTGATGCTCCCGTGTCAAAAAGAATGCTACCCTCATGACCATGAATGAAAAACATACCCTCAACCGCTGGCGGCGCCTGCTATGCTGGAGGATTGGGAATATCCCGAACGTTGTACACACGTCCGTAGTGCATCTGCCCCTGCTGCTGTGGGGCGGGTGGGGCTGGTGCTGCTGGCAGCATCTGACCCTGTTGCCCCTGCTGGGCACCCTGCTGCTGGCCTCTGCCCCTCTGCGGGCACTCCCTCTTGAAGTGTCCTGGCTGGCCACAGGCGAAACAGCGTTTCTGGTCGTCACCCTGTCGTTGGCCCTGCTGGCCCTGACGTTGCTGGCCCGGTTGGCCTCCCCCGTTGTTCCCTTGGCCCTGACGGCCCTGAGGAACCTGCTGTTGCTGATTAGGGCCTGGTTTCCCCTGCCTGAACCCCTGTCCTCCCGGTCGGAACCCACCAGGCTTAAACTTCTTAGCCTGATTCCCTTGCTGAATGATTACCTGCTGCTGTGTGCCACTCGTCTCACTACTAGTGACCGCCTTGCCCTGCTGGCTCGGCTCACCTGCCTTCTTGTTCCCCTTGGCATGGAAACGATGATCCTGGCAATGTACAAGTGTTGCATTAATGACATCTGTATAAGTCACTAACGCCGAATTTCCAATCAAGTGTTGCCTGATTCTCCAGGCTAGGCCATCCATGAACTTTGACTTCTTCCGCTCCTCGTCGCTCACCTCATTTCGCACAAAGTTTGCCAAACGGGTGAACTCCTCCTCATATTCTGCTACTGACCTGTCACCCTGTACCAACTCGCTGAATTTCTTTCTCATCTCAGACTCTACTGCTGGAGGGAAGTACTTGCGGTCAAACCGCACCCAGAATTCAGAAATCGGCATCGAATCCCGCTCCTCAGCGGTGGTTACGGACTCCCACCACTATAAGGCTGCCCCTGACAGACGAAAGGTATACAGCATCTGTTTCTGCACCTCTGTACCCTCTAACATGCGCAGATGGCGCTGAATGTTCTTCTTCCAGTCACAAGCCTCGACCACATTGGTGCTACCTCGAAACTCAGGTGGGTGACCCTTCTGAAAGGTCTCCCTCACTCGCTGCCAAGATGGTGGCCCCACTGGAGCCTGAACTGCTGGAGCCAATGGAGGCGGTGCCTGGGGCTCTGGAAAATGAGCTGCCATAGCTCGCATTGTTGTCTCGACCACTTGGGCCACTATCACTGCCACCTGAGTGGTAGAAATCAACTAGGGTGGGGGTGGGGGTGGCGGTACCTGTGGCTCCTGGCGAGCCTCCCTCACCTCATCTCTAGCCTCAGCCCTCTCCGCTCTCTGTCTCTTTGGCGGCATCTGAAATAGATTGAATTGTATAAGTACACAATTTATAAAAAAACTAATAGCATGAATACGATATCTCACAAGCGGAAAATATAATCAACAGTCCTAATAATAGGGCTCTATAACAACCGAACGCTACGCTGAAACGTAGAAAGCCGTACAGATCCTAAGGAAACTAGAACCTGATGCTCTGATACCATCTGTGACACCCCGCCTAATTAATCCCGGGTGATCAGTCCTAAATCAAGTTAGAACAGGTTTCTCATTTGGTCCATTCTTAGCATCACTGTCGTCTTATTTAATTACTAACCACCTAAGTGAGAAAAATAGACTGGTGCCAATTTTTATCTTTCATTATTTAAACAAACACCCATGCGGAATATAAAACTATATAACAATCACAGATAACTAAATTAATCATCCACAAGTAAAAATAATTGACCGAATAAACCAACGGTCCAAATAATAAATCCCATAAAGACAAGAATAAACTCCCAACAAGTCTAATACAAATAAATGGAAAGTGAGAAACATGCTCGAATACTAATCATGAACTTCTACATTTAAGAATGAAGAATGAGGCGTCTATCAAAACCCCGCAACATCCACATATGCTGCAGCAACGGATCCCTGGAATATAGTCAAGGTTGGCGTCCCTGTGGTTGGACACCTAAAAGGTTTTTAAAAGTTTTTATAGCAAGGGTTAGTACCCAAAATATTTGGAAAACATTTAACAAATGATTAACTTGCAGTAATAAATAAATATGCATGCTCTTCATATTTTTAGTTAATATCGCACTCTCTTGAGGACTTCCTTACCCTTCCTCTATTATACCCTACGAACGCTTTAATTAAATTACCTAGTTACTCATCTCATGACTAGATAATTGACAAAGTTCCTTTATACCCACCCTACTCTAACTGAGTATGTAGTGATTATGATTTTTAAGTTATTAGTAACATCAACTTAACTAAATCATTTCCCTTTTTAACTTCATATAACTTTTACACTTGTTATACATGTGAAATAACTCATATTTTTCATTAATAGCCCGTATATAATTAATTATCCAATTATATACTTATAATCATATTTCAGCATTCACAATCATACTGTAATATATATAACAACTTGCATCCTCCCGAGCAAAATACTCCCGGAACGTAAATTCTATAAAGTGCTATCCCACTAGGTACAATCACATAGCCTAGTTATCCCAAGTTAGAATTTTCACACCAACTTGATAAAAATAAAATAATTGGAGGCGGTCATATTCCTTCCCTGAAAGTGAGATGTCCCTCACCCATATAACGGACGCTATGACCTCGGGAATATACTCACCCTACTCCTCAAGCTAGGGGATTCATCCACTACGCGCAACCTCCCCCTATAGCACTATAGTAACAAATATCTAATCACTGATATTAATTGTGCACACCATATATATATACTAACGCCTCCGTATATATAAATATAAAAGTCCCGGCTATACCGTTCGCTAAAATCCGTAACATAAGCCTATTAAAATTATTAAGAGTTTATGGTCCAACTCTAAATATTAATTAAATTGCACTTTAATTAATTTAGTTATTTTTGGTGTCGCCCCCACCATAAATTTGGACTTACTCCCGTAGCCCAAAATAAATTTACCCGAGTCACAATTCCCGACTCTAATTTATTAGCCTCAAACCCTAATTAATTTATCTACAATTAATTAGATTTAAACTCATGTATTTAATTTCTCAATAATTAATTACATAAGATTTTTATATAAATTTTCCCTCTTATATAACCAACTGGCGAAACTGCCAGATTCTGGCGACCGTCGATCGATCGACCCAGACCGTCGATCGATCGATCGAACAGGTCTTCGTCTTCTTCTTCTTCGCGAAGACAGGGCAGCCATGGACGAGATTTCTTAAACCCTAATCTCTTCTAACATGATTTGTTTTAGCCTTTATAACACCAGTACATATTAGAAACCTTATTAGGACTTACCAGAAAGTCCACAACAATCATCAATTCGTCCATAAACTACTAATCCATAATTTTGGGGAAAAATCTGTCTTTATCTTTAAAGCCATTTTCATTCCAACTTTCATCATCAAACTCGTTCTAATTTATCCGGATATCCTTCTAACAGATACACATCAATATTCCATTATCAGATTTTTACATAAATCCTTATAAATTCCGGCAAATCAGATTCATGTTTTCTTTTGTATTATCAAAACCCCATGTTTATGCCATGAAACCCCAAAACGAATTTTAATTCATTTCATCACATAAATACGAATTGAAAGACAGATTTAATGCTATTGCAAGTTATTCACTTGCCTTAGGTTTCGTAGTGTCTGAATATGCGATGGATTCCAAGGTTGAAGATGACCTTGTTGGCTCTGTTGAGATCCCCAATTGGCTTTGGCTGCTGCTAGGGTTTCCTAACCCTTTAATTCCTTTCTCTCCTTAAGCTCAGCCAGCCCTTATTTCTTTTTATTAAGTTAATTAATCCATTCCCGTTTTTTGACTAATGGGCCAAGCCCAAGTGACCAAAATGCCCCCGAGTGGGCCCGACTATGTCTAAAAATGTCCCGTGACCCGTTTACTACCCCCGGGTACACTTTTTCGACTATCTCGGCCCATCCGGACTCAAATGTACACTCAGAATTTGCATCCAAATTAATTTATAAAAATACTTATCCCCCACCCAATATAGTCTATACCGACTTCCGGATGTGATAAGTACATACCTCGTCATTAATACTCGAAACGACGAAATTACATTATTACTATTCACTCAGTAAATAATTTTTCCTAAATATTAACCATTCAATCCCAGATTAATATTTATATATTATTCTATCATAATTAATTCATTAAATTACAACACACTAGTAATTTAGAATTTCCGAATTAATTAAATTTTAAAAGTACCAAAAATACGGGGTGTTACAGTTAGTATGATAAAATGATAAGATAAACCGCTGGGAAGGTTAGTACGATAGGCGTGCACATTAGAAGAGAGGTGAGAATTTCTCAAGAGAGTGTCGCTCTAATATGTTGTTGCATTGGACTGTATCAATTTAAATACTTGCTAAACAAATTTTAAATCATACACACTATTGGGCTCTGACCCGTTTCTTTTTCTCCCTCTCTCTTGTATATATATGTATATATTTCAGGTGCCTAGCCACAGGGGCGTCTTGCTTAGGATCCTTTGAAAGGAACGTGCTGCAGCTTAGGTGGGAGTTGCAGGTCACTTGCGTAGACGGCTTCCTTTATTGACTCCACTTCTAGCATTCTCATTTATTGGGCATGTGTCGCCCTTTCCATTATTTCATTGTTATTGGGACATTTGTATTTCAGTTATTTCTAGTATTGTCACTATGGGATTTATTCAGTTTGAATTATGTTACTTTATATTTCGCATGTTGACATTCGATTGACGAATGTTTTAAATTAATTGGATTGTGTTCCAGGTTTATTGTGGTGTGATTCTTAATTGTTGAAATGTTGTTAATAAATAAATAAATCATTTTCTTTAAATAAAAATTTGGAAAGTAATGTTTAAATATGGTTTTGACACTTAGCTTAATTATTTAGGGTGTTAAATTGGAAAGTTTATTTTTACGACGGTGATGCTAAGAATGAACCAAACTGTTCACCTTGATTTAATTTAATAAATGAGTGACCACCCGGTATTTAATTAGGCGGGGTGTCACAGGTGGTATCAGAGCATCAGGTTCTAGTGTCCATAGGATCTGTACGTCTTATTTCGCTTTCAGCTTAACGTTATTACTATAGAGCCCTAATTTTAGGATTGTTGTATTCTTGCTTTTACGTTTAAGTCTTCAGCTATTTGAGATTTGATAATAACTGTAGACTAATAAACTTGTTCACGTTTTAGATGCCTCCGAGACGTGCTCCGAAAGATAGGCGTGCCCAGGCCGAGCAGCCAGCAGCTCCGGCACCAGGCACAATGAATGCAAATGAAGTAGCCTCCATTGTTGCTCAGGCGGTGAATGCCGCGATAGCGGTGATTCAGCAGGCTCCACCCCAGGTTCAGGCAGTGGTGCCAGTACCAGCACAACTTCCATCTGCATGGGAGAGGGTTCGGGATGCTTTTCAGAAAGCGCATCCCCCTGAGTTCTTTGGTAGCTCCGATATTGTCACAGTTAGCCAATGGAAGAAAGACATCCAGTGGCATCTCCGTATGTATGAGTGCACTGACGTGCAAAAGAAGTTATTGGCTTCCTTTAAACTGGTGGGAGCCGCCTTTCAGTGGTGGGAGTCCACTACCACATTGGAGGAGAGGGACACGATCCCTATTCAGTCATTTTGGGAGCAGTTTGACCGCAAGTATTTTCCACCCGCCGTGCAGACTGAGATGAGGCGGAGGTTGCTGAATCTGAAACAGGAGAGTCTTACCGTAGCGGAGTATGAGGAGGAGTTCACGAGACTTCTCACTATTGTGCCAGATGAGGCACCTACTGAGAGCAAGAAGATTATGCTGTTTGTCGACGGGTTAGCTTGGAGGATCCGTCAGCACCTTATCGGAAATTTATCCCTGAGTACTTTCACTGATGTACTCAATGCCGCGTTACTACATTGCCAGGATCACCGTTTCCATCTGCAGGGAAACAAGAGAGCAGGAGAGTCCAGCCAGCAGGGCAGGACCGGGGGTAATAGTGCCAGTGGGGCACCATCTCATGGACAGACTCGTCAGCACGAGCAGAGTTCCCATCAGGGGGACCCTGCTAAGCGATTCCGTTCAGGTGATTCTAGGCAGGGACATGGGGGCTATAAGCAGGGCCAACACCGACAGCAGGGACAGCAGCAGGGCCAGCAGCGTGCTAATCAGGGCCAACAGGGCCAGTGGCGGGGAGGCAACGACCATCAGGGCCTTGGTCAGTAGGGACAGAGGGGAGGAAACTTCAAGGACCGATGTTTTGGGTGTGGTAAGCATGGACATAGGCGCCAGGATTGTTCGGAGGGAGATAGGGCCCCACAGCAGCAGGGTGCCCGTAATGAGACACAGAGACCACTTTTTCCGACTGCACTCCCAGCTCCAGCCCAGGTGCCACCCCTACCAGCAGTTCCATCAGCTCCAGTGCAGCAGGGGCAATTACAGTATGGATGTGTCTATAACGTCCACCAGGCAGCAGCTCCACAGGCACCACCCGCGATTGAGAGTATGTTTCCTATCCATGGCACTATGGGTCGAGTTTTGTTTGATACGGGGGCAACGCATTATTTTATAGCTACACATTTTGCGAAGGCCTTAGGGTTGTTAGCCATAACAGAGAGCACAGTGACGTGTGTAGACTCACCATTGGGGAGTGGGTCCCTTATTTTCTTTATATGTCGGGGAGTGGGGGTAGAGATTGGTAGCTTGGTATTACCTGCAGACATGTTAGTTTTAGACATGCACGAGCATGATGTGATTATTGGTATGGATTGGCTCGCAGCTTATAGAGCCATGATCGATTGCTTCGGTGGGAGCATTGTTTTTGCCATTCCGGGGCAAGAGATGTTTGTAGTGGCGATGCCTCGCCCAGAGGGAGGTTCGATCGCTCATTTGTATTACATAGAGGAGGATACCTCTAAGGAGGTTGTGATTCCCTTAGATTCGATCCCAATTGTCAGGGAGTATTCTGATGTGTTTCAGGAGATACCAGGCCTACCCCCCAGTCGAGAGATAGACTTTGTCATAGATTTATTGCCAGATACGAGACCTATAGCACGCGCACCGTACCGTATGGCTCCGGCAGAGATACGAGAGCTACAAGATCAAATAGAGCAGCTGTTAGGTCAGGGCTTCATTCGCAGGAGTACCTCACCTTGGGGCGCTCCAGTCTTGTTTGTGAAGAAGAGAGATGGTTCATTGAGATTGTGTGTGGAATCCTGGGAGTTGAACAAGGTCACGATACGAAATAAGTATCTGTTGCCTCGAATCGATGACCTGTTCGACCAGTTGAGGGGAGCAACTTTCTTTTCGAAGATAGATCTCAGGTCGGGGTACCATCAGTTACGTATTAAAGAGCAGGATGTTTCAAAGACTGCCTTCTTGACGAGATATGGGTCCTATGAGTTCAGGGTGATGCCGTTCGGACTCACAAATGCTCCATTCGTTTTCATGGACTTGATGAACCGAGTATTCAGAGAGTTCTTGGATCAGTTTGTCATTGTCTTTATAGATGACATTTTGGTATATTCACACTCCGAGGAGGAGCATGCCGAGCACTTAAGGGAGGTTCTTCAGACTCTACGAGAGCATCAGTTGTATGCTAAGTACGAGAAGTGTGGATTCTGGTTACGAGAGGTACATTTCTTGGGACATGTTGTTTCTGAGCAGGGGATAGCAGTTGAACAGAGTAAAGTATCAGCGGTGAGGGAGTGGGGACAGCCCACGACACCGACGGAAGTGTGTAGTTTCTTGGGGTTAGCTGGTTACTACAGGAGATTCATTCGGGGATTCTCCAAAATAGCGGGTCCATTGACGAATCTGACTCGCAAGGGAGTACCATATGTGTGGGATGACGCTTGTCAATTGGCTTTCGACGAGCTGAAAGACAAGCTTACTTCAGTGCCAGTCCTTGCGTTACCGAAGCCGGGTGTGGAGTACCTGGTTTACACCGATGCGTCCTTACGGGGTCTTGGGGGAGTACTTCAGCAGGAAGAGAAGGCTATAGCTTTTGCTTCCCGCAAGCTTAAGCCGCATGAGAAGAATTACCCCACCCACGACCTGGAGTTAGCAGCGGTCGTCTTTGCATTGAGGATATGGAGGCACTATTTATTGGGGAGAAATTCCTTTTGTTCACAGACCACAAGTCACTGCAGTACCTGTTCACTCAGCGAGAGCTGAATATGCGTCAGCACAGGTGGCTAGAGTTTGTGAAAGACTATCAGTTCGAAATACAGTATCATCCGGGGAAGGCCAACGTAGTTGCTGATGCGTTGAGCCGTAGACCGGTAGACAATGTAGCGGAAGTCTGGAAAGCAAAGTGGAAGAAGTTGGGTCACCAGGACGCAGTAGCACGTTCTTTCATATCTGTGATGTTAGTCACACCCGAGATTGTTACGAGGGTGATACAGGCACAGACCACAGACCCGTTTTGCCAAGAGCAGATTGTGCGACTTCTAGCCGAGGGAGCTGAGTCCTATTCTGTTAGTTCCGATGGAGGTTTGCGGTTTAATGGGAGATTGGTAGTTCCTGAAGGGGATGAATTACGTCATGCAGTGATGACCCAATCTCACGGGTCCCGGTTTGCGGTGCATCCTGGAGGTGATAAGATGTACCAGGATATGAGGCGACAATACTGGTGGAGTGGGATGAAGAAGGACATCGTCGAGTTCGTATCCAAGTGTTCTACCTGCCAACTGGTAAAGGTGGACCACCAGAAACCGTCATGATTGCTTTAGCCATTGGAAGTACCCGCGTGGAAGTGGGAGAGTATTTACATGGATTTTATTACAGGGTTGCCTACATCACAGCGGGGCCACGATTCTATCTGGGTGATTGTAGACCGTTTGACCAAGGTGGCTCATTTTCTGCCGGTGTGGACAGATTATACCACGAGTCAGTATGCTCAGTTGTTCATCGCTGAGATTTTCAGATTACACGGGGTGCCCCTGAATATTGTGTCAGATAGGGACAAGATTTTCGTGTCACATTTTTAGGAAAGCTTTCAGGAGGCTATGGGTACTGAGTTGAGGTTGAGTTCAGCTTACCACCCATAGACAGATGGACAGACAAAGCGTACTAATCAGATGTTAGAGGATATGCTACGCATGTGTGTTCTCGATTTTGGAGGAGGTTAGGAGCCACATCTTCCACTGGTAGAGTTTGCTTATAATAACTCTTATCATTTCACGATTGGCATGGCTCCATTTGAGGCTTTGTATGGCAGGCCTTGTCGTTCCCCAGCTTGTTGGCTCGAAGTGGGGGATAACAAGTTGCTAGGACCAGAGGTGATTCAGGAGACCTCCGCGAGGATTGAGATGATCAGGAGTCGCATTCGGATAGCCCAGGACAGGCAGAAGATCTATGCCGATGCGAAACAGTTCTTCCGGGATTTTAGTGTGGGGGACCAAGTGTTATTGCGTGTATCTCCTATGAAGGGAGTGATGAGGTTCGGGAAGAAGGGGAAGTTGACTCCGAGGTACGTGGGACCATTTCCCATCATCGAGAGGATTGGGCCGGTTGCGTACAGGTTGGGACTGCTAGAGCATTTGCATCGCATTCACGATGTATTCCACATCTCATCGTTGAGACGGTATCTTCGGGATGATATGGCCCATACTCACATTGCGATAGATGAGATAGACTTACAGCCTGACAGCTCTTACGAGGAGAGACCGGTGGCTATCCTAGACTTCAGTGAGAGGAGATTGAGGTCAAAGATGGTTCCACTTGTACGGGTCCAGTGGGAGCATCACAATGTGGCGGAATCCACTTGGGAGCGCGAGGCCGATATGCGCGAGAAATATCCAGATTTGTTTTTACCAAGTATGCCTTGTTTTTTCCGAATTTCAGGACGAAATTCCGTTATTAGGGGGAAAGTATGTAATACCCCGTATTTTTATGCTATATTAATTTGGGGATTTATTAAATTTAATGTGAGTTAATTATTTAATAAAAATCCAGAAATTAATTATGTTATAATTATTAACGTGACGAGAGTTAGTAATTATGGGAAATTTGTTGAATATTACTAATGAGCAAATTAATATATGATATTGATTATATTAAATGTCACGAGTGAATAAAATGACAATTTTGGAAATTTGAATCGGGACGCGCCCGTGTCGCGTCGGGACTAAATTTTGATAAATAAAAAGTGAATATTTTATAAGTTGCCCGTATGGTCATTTTGAGTGCGCCAACGCGTCCGTAAGGGTCGAAATAGTCAGAAAAGTGTACCCGGGGGTGTAGTTTGGGTCTCGGGGCATTTTTAGGCCTAATTAGTAACCCGGGAGGGCATTTTAGTCATTTTACATTTATGGGTAATTAAACCCACGAAAATTAGAGGGACTATATCTGATATTGAGGTTGTCACTTAGGGTTAGAATATTCATGACCCTAGAACGACCATTGGAGAAGAGAGGAGAGAGCTCTCAAGGCAATTCAAGGCCAAAAAGCCACCCGTTAGCACCGTCGTCACCGCCAACGCGTAGATCGTGAGACGAGGAACGCAACCACACCAATATCAGCCATAAACCAGACTTCTGAAAATCCCAGGCAAGTGTTTATCTTGCTATTTTCGTTGGTGCAATTTCCATATTAGTTTAGGAATGATTAGGGATGAAATATATGGAAGAAAACCCAAATTTTGATAGGAATTTGCATGTAGTAAAGACTTAAACCTTATTCTGGAAATCTTTTGTGATGTAGACGAATAACCCACGAAATTTTGATGATGTATTAGAAGGAAATTCTGGTAAAAACATATAGAACCATTATTAAGAAAACTCTAGGGTTCTTGATGATTAGATAAGATTTTGGGTTGATTATCCATGTTTAATTATAGAAATACACATGCTTTACGTTGAAAACATCTGGTATAATGTTATAATGTTAGTAGTAGAATTTTTGGGACGTTTGGAGTTGAAAAATATGGATTTGGATGAAGATAGATGGTAGAACCCGTAACTGAAATTCTGCAGAAATCAAAATACCTGCTTGATCGATCGATCGATCGAAGGTTCGATCGATCGAGCCCCAGACCTCGATCGATCGACCCCTCCTGGCAGACTCCTATTTCCCTTGTTTAATTAGTTAAATTAAATTTATCGTGAAATAATTCTTGGATATTCTTAATAAAATGGTTTGGGAGATAGGAAAGACCAGTAGGACATATGAATAAGTGTTGAGAACTTTATTATAAGACGAGAATTTTGCTTTTGGGATAATTATATAATGAACGATGAAACTACGTATTTCAAGTGAGAGATTACGGCGAATAGCTACGATAGTGAATAGAGGTATACCTACTGAATTTTCTACTTGGAATGATAGAGTCCACGAGTGTCACGTAATAAGTGAGAAAACCCTTCGAGTTAAGGTTAGAGATGAAACCTTATACGTAATACTAATAATGTGAAATTAAGTATAAATGTTGTAATTATGGGTGACGAGAGGAACATATATTAATATGATAAAAGTTGTATATTTATATGATTGTGTGTACATATATTATATACATGTGAAAAACATACCGAGCTACTTGCTATCCTTGAGGTTACCGCGCTGGGACAGTCTTATCTCGATGGGACCTTTATGGGGGATATTGACTTGTACCCTAGAAGATAGATATCCTTGGTACAGGCTATCGAATTGATAGTTCAGACGGTCCTAAGAGACGCGAGTATGTGCCATCCTCTTAGAGACTTGGAATCTATGCTTCGCCTCGATATTGTTTGTGTATGTGTTAATACAGTTCGAGAGTGATTCCGAATTTGTATTCCCCTTGATATGAGTGGTATGGGGTTTGGATAGTAGAAGTATGCACGCACCATAGTTTTATTTGGGGTGCTGTTATTTTATATATATTATACGAGTAGTTAATATATATATATGAGATTTGGAAATTTGAAACTGCCTACTGTGATTTGATAAGTAGGACATGGTTGATGACTCAAATAGTAAATACTTGTTTTGTGAAAGTATAATATGACACTGGGAAACTTTATAAATTAATAAAGCTAAAACGAGAGTTGTGCTGCTAATTGGAAGTATCCCTTTTAAATAATGATATTGTTCGGTTTTGAAATCTTATGAGTAAGTTAAGATAAGCTAAATTGTTGGGAAGGTTAGTATGATAAAATGATAAGATAAACCGTTGGGAAGGTTAGTACGATAGGCGTGCACATTAGAAGAGAGGTGAGAATTTCTCAAGAGAGTGTCGCTCTAATATGTTGTTGCATTGGTCTGTATCAATTTAAATACTTGCTAAACAAATTTTAAATCATACACACTATTGGGCTCTGACCCGTTTCTTTTTCTCCCTCTCTCTTGTATATATATGTATATATTTCAGGTGCCTAGCCACAAGGGCGTCTTGCTTAGGATCCCTTGAAAGGAACGTGCTGCAGCTTAGGTGGGAGTTGCAGGTCACTTGCGTAGACGGCTTCCTTTATTGACTCCACTTCTAGCATTCTCATTTATTGGGCATGTGTCGCCCTTTCCATTATTTCATTGTTATTGGGACATTTGTATTTCAGTTATTTCTAGTATTGTCACTATGGGATTTATTCAGTTTGAATTATGTTACTTTATATTTCGCATGTTGACATTCGATTGACGAATGTTTTAAATTAATTGGATTGTGTTCCAGGTTTATTGTGGTGTGATTCTTAATTGTTGAAATGTTGTTAATAAATAAATAAATCATTTTCTTTAAATAAAAATTTGGAAAGTAATGTTTAAATATGGTTTTGACACTTAGCTTAATTATTTAGGGTGTTAAATTGGAAAGTTTATTTTTACGACAGTGATGCTAAGAATGAACCAAACCGTTCACCTTGATTTAATTTAATAAAGGAGTGATCGCCCGGTATTTAATTAGGCGGGGGGTCACATTTTCTTTCCTGAAATCATTTTTATTATGGTAGAAAATGTTTTTTTGAGCTTGATTTATTTTTAATCTAAATTTCGATTTGTTTTTTTAGGTTGTTGGATGAAGATTTTTTATTTGTTCTCTGAGATTTTATGATAGTTGTTTATCTATAAAAAAAATTTGGATAAAAATTATTTTTTGTGGAAATCATTTTAATTTTGTTAGAAAATATTTTTTTTTTGGATGAAAGCATTTTTTTTGCTGGAAATATTTAATTAATATTATTTTTTATGATTTTTAATCATGGTTAGAATTTTTATTTTTGGAAATTTATTTTCTTTTTAATTATTTTTTCTAATTTCTCTATATGTTCTAAATTTTCTATAAATATTGATTTTTTTTATTGTATTAGATATTTGGTTTTTTATAGGAAATATATTTTGTTATTGAAAATTCATTTTTTGCAGTACTTTTTAATTTTTTTTTTAATTTTTATTCAGTTTGTAATTTTTTTTAAATGTTTTTTTGGTTTATTGAATATTTTTCTATTTATTATGTATTTTTCATATTTTGATTTATGTTTCTATTATTTTATGTATTTTCCAGATTTTCAGTAATTATTGAATATTTTTCTATTTTTTATTAGAAATTTATTTTTAATTGGAAATCTACTTTTCTATTGGAAAAAAAAATTCACAATATTTTTTTAAACTCTTTAAAGTATTTACTTAGTTTTTTTGCAAACTTTTGAAAAATATTTTCCAGATTTTTATGTAGATTTTTTTAGTATTTTCCTAATATTAATATGAAATCTTTTTTTAATCGAAAATTTGTTTTTGTTGGAAAAAAATTTCAATTATTAGAAATATGTTTTTTATCTTTTATTGAAAATATGTTTTTTTTAATTGGGAATATTTTTTTACGTGTTTTTTTTAATTTCCAAATTTTTAAATATTTTTTAAATAATTATTATGCAATGGTCATTTATTTAAAGTTGTATATAGATTTTGACTAAAATACTCTCAAATGTGATCATGTGCAGTGTCCAATGTTTTCTTGCAAAATTTAACGGAGTTAGAAGGTAGGTGTTAATTAAATGTCATGTTCGAATAATGACGAGCCAAAGGTTTTAGTAGGGAAACTATGAGGTTCATTGTAAGTTTGTTTTCATGCTAGTTAGTGTCTATGGGTCTCCTTTTAATTAACAGTTTACTATGCTTTTAAATGACACCCTATAAACCTTTTCATTTTATTAATGTTGTTAATATTGTTTGCCTTTATTTGCATTATTAATTTCACTTTTGTCTTAGTGCGATGAATGTTTCGAAACAAAAAAATTTAAAACAAAATGTCATTAATTTGCATTAACAAGGGAATTGAAATCAAGGATTGAGTGACCGCAATGACGGTTGGAATTTCGAAGACATTTTTAAATTTATAAATGAAGTTTTATTATATTTTGGGTTTTATTATAATAAAATATATATGTATGGGGATAAACTTATTTACAGGTAGTGTTTGACATATCAATATTTTGTCAATACATATGTCATTTATATATAATGAAATAATATAATTTAGAGAATATATTTAAATAATATATTTCATTCAACAATATTTGTAACATACATTTTCGTCCGCGCCACTGGTGGAGCCAGGATTTGAAGTGAAGTGGGACGAATTTTTTTGACGAAGCCCCCGAGGCGATTTTTTTGGGGTTGTTTTTACTTATATTTTTGTAATTTTTAACCCTAAAAATGTTGAGGTATTAATTAACTAAATTTGGATTCCTAAATTTTTCCATTTCGGATGTAGTTGAACCTCAGTTTTGGATACGGTTGGTGTGTTGTCTACTCTTTTCCGTTTAAAAAATTTCTCCATTGACTTCCTATATTTAGAACAAATTTAATTTAATTTCAGAGTAATAGATTCACACTAAATTTAATTTAATTTCAGACTAATTTTACGTTATAAATTAAATTTCATACTAATAGATTCTAGGGATTTTAATTTTAATATTCATTATAAATTTAAACACATATAAACAAAAACACATATTTTATTTTGCTAAACAAACACATAAACATACATCTATCTCTATGACCAAATTCGTATAAATAAACATATAAACAAACACAAAATATAAATAAATTCATATAAATAATAAACTCTTTATAAACAAAAGGAGAGAATAAAGGATAATAAGTTATGAGATTTGAGAGATGAACGTTTGAATTTTTTTTTTTTAATTTATTACACATTTTCCCCTCATCTTTGAATATAATTAGAAGTACCCTTCAAATTTAATTTTTTACCAAAAAAACCTTATTTTTTTTAAAGTTGAACTGGGGCGGCCGCCCCACTTCGACCAAAACTGAATCCACCCCTGATCCGCGCATCGCGCGGGGGACATGCTACTTAACTTTCTGAAGTAATATACAAAACTGTAATCACTAGTTGATATGATGTTTATATTACATTTTTTACTAAATATTAGGATTGTTTTGAGTTGGGTTCTAGTGTCACTTTTTAGAAACACAAAAATAGAAATAAATATCAAGCGCCGTTTGGTTGTTTCAAAATTGTAAATTGAATTATTAATATATTGATCTATTTACAAATTGACCCATTAATTGTGTTTGGTTTTATTAATGAAAGGATTCATTAATTGTCCCATTTTAGCGCATGTGCAAAATCTGAAATTGGATCATTTCACAAAAAACGTGAAATGAATCCATTTGAAATAGGAGTCGCATAAAGTGCATGTCTCATCTTCCTCTCCCCCTCCCCCTCCCCCTCCCCCTCCCCCTCTCTCTCTTGATTTGTTTTTACTTTTTTTTTATAGAACTTTAACATCAAATTTAAATTACCAAACATTGTGTAAAATTCGATTTAACTCATTTCAAATTGACTCATTTACAATTCACTAATTCACAATGAACAAATTTACATAATCAAACAATTTGCACAATCAAACTGGATCCAAATCAACTCGTCAGACTTATACGTTATTGGTTAGTCAAACCGTTTCAAAATATGTTACCAACTTTAGGAACCACATAAGCAAGTAAATTCATGATCACTCGAACATCAAACTGCTACACCTTTAGAACAGCTTTACCAAACTATATTTCAAATATATATAAATTATTGACACTAGCGAAGCTCATAAGACCTCCCAAACCTGTGTTACCAAGGGCGGGCGGGCAAGCAAAGGAGTTGAGCTAGCCTTTACTTATTATAGAACCAGAATTAAGCATAGGTATGGTCATATGTTTCTATGGTTTGGAAAGATAAGCATCCACCTCTTTAGAAACATTCACTAGAAACTGAATCTGAGAGTGTGGAGTAGGCGTATCGTCATCTATCTTCTCGTATTCAACACTCCATTTCAGCAAATTCACATTGTCCTTGGAATTAGTGTGAAGGGTAGCCTTAAAACTCTTATAATACTTTGTAACCTCTCCACCGATGATGTTGAATGTGATCGAGTTGTTTTGCTCATCTATAGCATCAATCCTGTCTTTTGCAATTACAGTACTACCTGAGCTCCATTTTAACATTTACAAAAGGAAGTATTAGAATCGATGATGACAATTAACTAACTGTAATAATGATATATGCACCTATATATACACACATGACCAGTCCTGCCCCTGAGAGCCCTTTTAGTTTAAATGTCTGATATAAACTATAGCGAATATAAAAATAACCAATACAAAAACTTACCCAGGTTATAAGTCCATAGCCTGACGGATCCCACGCTCTTTCCATCTCCTTCAAGTACTTCAATGCTACGCATGTTTTTAGGACTAATCTTTAGCAAGAGGTTAGTTTTGTTCTTGTAAATATCAAATATTTTATAAGGTGATGATTTGATCTGTGTGTGGAGCTCAAGCTTACAAATTTGTGCCATACTAGACCAAATTATCAAAGAAAACTGCTGAGTGGGTTATAAGGAAAAGGGGTTTTTATAGGTAAAGTAGAATGTCCATTGGTTTCTATACCTTTAGTGGCCCAGGCGCGTTTCATCTATATCCAAGACCTGATTTCAGCCAATGACAGTAACTAATAGTGAAAAAATAAAAAAGCCTTTACAGATAAAATGTATCTGTTTGAAAAAAAAAAAGTATTAAGAACTACTGATTTAATTTTATGTTCAAATGGCCAAAATGTTCTAATAATCAATAAGTATGGTACCAGTATTGTGAGGATGCTTTGGTCTTTCAGTAAACATCAAAAAAAATTAAATACAATACAGTAAGTTTAAAGCACCCTTTAAGTAGATATATTCAACATTATTAAAGTTCATATAGTCTTTATACTAATCTCAAATGAAGACAACAAATGTGCAATTATATTATTGGAGACTAGGTTTCAGCCCACGTGATGAACAGGCGTTTATAGTTCTTGTTGTGATATTTAAAGTAGTTAAATTAAAAAATATAAGAATATGGCTGTTAATACCAAAATTAGTATGCTGATGTGGACGAATAATAAGAAGACACGTGTCAATCTACGTGGCGCAATAGCAACGAGAAAGATCATTCCCCCGACCAACATACTCATTCCGAGCAACAGGTGTACTCCGAGGAACACCAGTCTTCCGAGGAACACCAGCCCCCTGAGGAACTCTTGTCCTCCGAGGAACTCCAGTGCTCCGAGGAACTCTTGGACGATGAGCAACTAAGGCGGTTCGAGCTGCATCTCGACCACAGCATTGATTGCCAGATAATCAACAGTTCAACTATTCATTGAATGCTTATCATCTTGACGCACACGCTTGAAGAGCATTAGATGAGTTACCCTTTCATATGTATATCATTTAATGTATCACCCTTTCATGTACAGCCTAAGGGCTATAAATACCTTATATCACCCTCATTCAAAGGGACCGGAATTTCTTGATAGCACTTGTAATCGAGAATTCTCAAACACTCAGCAATAACATACCAGTGGACATAGGCCATTCATATAAGGCTGAACCACTTTAAAATTCTTTGTCTCATTTATTTATCTGTGATTGAATAATTAGAGTAATCTAGTTTTTTACATCAACAGATTGGCGCCGTCTGTGGGAACGATTGTTATTATCGTTTTTCACCGAAAATCATTCATCATCAATGGCAGATAACCCGGAATCCAGCAATCGAAACGTTGGAAATGCTGGAAATCCTCCAAATCCCTCTGTACCTCCAGATCTGGCTGGAATTATGACGAATCTGGCTCAAAGACAAACTGCCATGCAGGAAACAATGAGGCAACTCATACAGACCCTTCATGGCGGTGCACCTGCACGTTCAGGACAGCGAAGTGGTCAGAGGCAAACTTATTTACTTCCTTCACGATCCAGGTGTACTGAGTCATATCGTAATGAGGAATCTGATGATTTTTCTTATCAACCTGGGCGAACTTCGTCAATAAGGGCTACAGATACTGATCAACGTATCACTCTCTCTCCAAAAAGACCCAGTGCCTTGGAAAGACTGAGTAGGGTGTCTCCTTTCAGTCGATTAGGCCCTAGGAGGAATAGGAGTCCACCTAAGACCATGTCGAGGAGTTTTCGACGACCATCAGATCTAAGAGAAGGATCAGCACAATCACGACCAGTTGCTCGTCAAGATAGATCTCAGGAGGCTACTTCAGAACAATCAATTGCTCGAACTAATAGGCCCGAGGAGGGAAACGATGCGTGGAAGGGTTCCATTCAGCGCTTGGAGGATAGATTGGGAGAAATGGCTAAGGCGAAGAATCCCTTACAACGAACTTTTGTTCAAGGGACACCTTTTGTCCGGGCCATTGTGGGTTTTCCTACCCCGTCAAAGTTTAAAGCACCAGTGGTGACCCCCAAATATGATGGAAAGACAGATCATGTTCTACACATAGAGCAATATCAAGCTGCTGCCGACATCTATGCTGTCCCCGACAAGATGAGATGCAGAGCATTCTCGGGAACTCTTACTGGATCTGCCCAGATATGGTACAACAATCTTCCTCGGGGTAAGATTTCAACTTTCTTTCAGTTGGCCGAGTTGTTCATCAGCAATTTCTATTTTGGGGCAAAGCCAGTAAAAAGAGTAGCACACTTGTTAAGTGTTAGACAAAAATCTGGTGAGAGTACTAGAGATTACATAACTCGTTTCAATAACGAGAAACTGGAAGTCATAGATTATGAAGAAAAGATAGCAATTACCGCCTTGATGAGTGGGTTGTTGCCTAACAAGTTGTATTACACTTTGGCCAAAGATCCACCTACAACTATGTCAGAATTGATGGCGAAAGCGGCCAAAATCATGAATGCCGAGGAGGCTATGGCTGCGAAAAAGAATATGGATAAAGAAGCCAAGGTGGAAGACGACAAATCCAAGAAGAAAGAGCATAAGGGCAATGGCGGTGACAAGCATTCCAAGAATAATAAATCATCATGGGAAGTCCTGAAGAAATTCGATAATTATACTCCTTTGAAAATGGGTATTAATCATGTCTTGGAAGAAATCAAGAATAACGAGGAAGTAAAGTGGCCAAAGAAACTAAGGTCAAACCCTGACCTGAGGAATAGGGATAAATATTGCGAGTTCCATAAGAATCACGGCCATATGACCAAAAATTGCATAGCTCTTCAGAACGAGATTGAAACACTCATCCGAAGAGGGAAACTAGCAAAGTATGTTGATCAGGGAGGCGAAAGAAGAAATAATGACCGAACTAGAGAAAGGTCTAGATCTCCTCGTCGAGCAGAGGAGAAAAAGAAAAGGGATCATGAAGATGATACAGAGGATGACCCCGATCTTCCCAAGAAACCAAAACATCCAGAACGAGAGGTATTTTCAATACGCTTTGGGTCATTTGATTGTAATGTCATTACAGGAGGAGATGCAGGAGGAGGAGACCTTACTGCAGAAAGAAAATCTTACCTCGGTGAGGCTCAGGCTTGCTCATACATTCAACGGATAAATTTAGCTGAAGAGGATCGCCCGAGGAAGGTAAACAAAGAGAAGTTGGTCATCGGTTTTTCAAAAAACGACCTTGCAAGTGTTCTTTACCCTCATGACGACCCTTTGGTGATCAAAATGAGGATGAAAGAAGTAGTGATTTCAAGAGTGCTGGTAGATAATGGTAGTTCGGAAGACATCATGTACTATTCATGCTTTGACAGTTTAAATTTGAAATTATCTCAATTGGAACCTTATCACAGACCTCTATTGGGTTTTGCTGGCGAGAATGTCTTTCCACTTGGGACGATCAAGTTGGATATATTCATTGGAACTTGGCTTGCTTGTCGAACAGAAAAAATACGCTTCTTTATGATGGATAAGAATGTGCAGTCAGCTTACAACATCATCATGGGAAGAGTTGGTTTGAAGAAATTCGAAGCAGTCCCATCTACAGTACATCAGTGCTTAAAATTCTCCACAAATTTTGGAGTAGGAGTTGTGAAAGGTGATCAGAAATTAGCTCGGGAATGCTATTATTCATCTGCCGAGCAAGAGGAGCTTGAAGAATCAAGGAAAAAGACTACTACCTACCAAGTGGATGAAGGTACAGAAATCGAAACACTCAATCCTAGAGATGAATCCCAACTTGTAAAAGGACAGGTGGTGGAATCTACAGAAAATGTCATTCTGGACGACGAGCATCCTGAACGAGTAACCCAGATAGGTTCGTCGTTAGATGCTTCGATAAAACAAGGAGTTGATAACTTTCCTGAAAAACAGGAAGAAAACTTTTGCATGGAGTCATGAAGAGATGCCAGGAATAGATCCAAACTTCTTATGTCACGAGCTCAATGTGAATAAGGAGATCAAGCCTATAAAGCAAAGAAGAAGAGTATTTAGTCCCGAAAAGAATCAAGCTATACAAGAGGAGGTTGAGAAGCTCCAGAAAGCCCAATTCATTGAAGATGTGAAGTATCCAGACTGGTTTGCAAATGTGGTGATGGTGAAGAAGAAAAACAATAAATGGAGAATGTGTGTTGATTTCACTGATCTCAACAAGGCATGCCCAAAGGATCATTTTCCATTGCCCAGAATTGATCAACTAGTGGATGCTACCTCGGGACACGAGCTGCTCAGCTTCATGGATGCTTACTCTGGTTACAACCAGATCAAAATGAAACCTGAAGACAGGGAAAGCACTTCTTTCATTACCCCTAGAGGAACTTATTGTTATAATGTTATGCCTTTTGGTTTGAAAAATGCAGGAGCGACATACCAGCGGCTGATGAATAAGGTTTTTGCCGAACAAATCAGTTGCAATATGGAGGTCTATGTCGACGATATGCTGACAAAGAGCAAGAAAGCTGCGGATCATCTAGTTGACTTAGGTCAGACCTTTGATCAACTGGATAAATACCAGATGAAGCTCAACCTGACGAAGTGCACCTTTGGAGTACGAGAAGGAATGTTCCTCGGGTACATCGTCAACCAGCGAGGCATTGAGGCAAATCCAGCAAAGATCAAAGCTCTTTTAGGGTTGCGATCTCCAACGACGAAGAAAGAGGTGCAGAGTCTTACAAGACGAGTTACAGCGCTCAACAGATTTGTATCCCGAGCAACTGATAGATGCCTTCCATTCTTCAAAACACTTCGAAAAACTTTCGAGTGGAATGATGAATGTGAAAAAGCCTTTCAAGACTTGAAGAAATATCTGGGAGCACCTCCACTGTTGTCCAGGCCAGTAATGGGAGAAAAGTTGTACTTGTACCTGGCAGTATCAGAGAATGCAGTCAGCTCGGCATTAATCAGAATGGAGAATGGAATCCAGAAGCCAATTTATTACACAAGTAAGGCTTTCCGAGGTGCAGAGATCAGGTACCCGAAGCTGGAAAAATTGGCATTGGCGTTAATTGAAGCAAGTAGAAGAATGAGGCCTTATTTCCAGGCCCATACCATCATCGTATATACCGACATGCCATTAAGACATGCCCTTCATAAGCCAGAAAAATCAGGAAGACTGATGTATTGGGCAATAGAGCTCGGTGAATATGATATTGTGTATGAACCCAGATCATCATTAAAAGGGCAAGCTGTAGCAGACTTTATAGCAGAATTTACATATCCTGATACCCCCGAGGAGCAAAAGTTGCTCGCTGACCAACCTGTGGATGTTACAGGATCAACAGACATAAGTCCAGATCAACTCCGGTTGGTAAAAGGGCTTGTGGATGTAGAAAGACCATCAAATTCAAATCCAGACCAAGTCCGGTTGGTAAAAGGGCGAGAAGAGATGGTCGAAGAACGAAAAATACCAGGGGAGGATGAAAGGAAACAACAGATATTTCACCGAGGAACTCTGTCAGATAAGACATTTGAAGACGAGTTACCTACATGGAGATTGTATGTAGATGGGTCATCTTGCACAACAGGTTGTGGGGAAGGGATTGTTTTGAACACACCAGATGAGATTGACGTAGAATATGCCTTACGATTCCAATTCAAAGCTTGCAATAATGAGGCTGAGTATGAAGCCTTGATAGCAGGTCTTAATTTAGCAAAGATTATGGAAGCGCAACAAGTGATGGTATTCAGTGATTCTCAATTAATTGTGAATCAGATGATGGGAACGTATGCAGTTAAAGGAGAATTAATGGTCAAGTATCATGCAAAGGCGATGGAGTTGTTGGCAGAATTTGATGCCATTCAGTTTATCAGAATACCATGAATAGAGAATGCACAAGCAAACGCACTGGCCCGACTAGCATCAGCTACTCGTACCGAGTTGCGAAGAACGATACCAATTGAGGTGTAAGAAAGTCGAAGCATAGATGAAGACCTGACGATGAATATTATTACTCTTGATTTAGGACCATACTGGATGGATCCCATCAGGGCATATGTCGAGGAAGGAGAATTACCGGAGGATAAGATCGCTGCCAAGAAATTGAAGTTTAAAGCTGCTCGGTATGTACTAACTAATGGTGTTTTGTATAGACGAGGAATTATGGCAGGTTTGCAAAGATGTGTACATCCCTCCGAGGTGAAAGAATTGATTGAAGAGATCCATGAAGGGTCTTGTGGAGCCCATGTAGCAGGTCGGACACTTTTGCAAAGGGTGATGACGCAGGGATACTACTGGCCAACGATGAGGGATGATTGTATAGCCTATGCTAAGAGATGTGATAAATGCCAACGTTTTTCTTCCATTCGACGTACTCCACAAGCATTGTTGACACCCATAACTTCCCCTTGGCCATTTTCCATGTGGGGAATTGATCTGGTTGGACCACTGCCAACGACCCGAGGAAGATTCAAGTACCTCGTCGTGGCAGTGGATTATTTTACTAAGTGGGTAGAAGCTGAGCCACTTATTGATATGACGTACGAGAAGGTATACTAGTTCGTTTGGAAGAATATAATCTGCCGATATGGTCTCCCTCATGCCTTCATCACAGACCATGGAACCCAATTTGATAACGAGGATTTTGTTGCCTATTGTCATCAGTCAAACATTTTGAAGTTTCATTCAGCACCAGGCCATCCTCAAAGCAATGGGCAGACTGAAGTGACGAATAGAACAATACTAAATGGTTTGAAGAAGAGGCTAAGTGAGGCTAAAGCTAATTAGATTAATGAGCTACAGTCAGTATTGTGGGCTTACCGAACAACTCCCCGAGCAGCAACTGGAGAATCACCATCTATGCTGGCATTTGGAAGTGAGGCTGTAATACCTGCCGAGTTGGGTCTTCCAACACGCAGAGTGCTGAATTTCAATTCCCCAATCAGCGAATTAATGAGGAGATTAGATTTGGACATGCTCGAGGAAGTTAGAGAAGAGGCAGCCATTAGGAATGCTGCTTATCAACAGCGAACAGCCCTGTTCTACAACAAGAGGGTGAAAAAATGCGACTTAAAAGAAGGAGATTACGTGCTAAAGAAGGTCATTCAGAAGCACAATAAGTTGGAAGCAAACTGGCATGGACCTTACCGAGTTACTGCAGTTGTCCGACCAGGAACTTACCGAATAGCAACTCTAGAAGGAGAGGAATTTAAGAATGTATGGAATGCTGAACACCTACGCAAGTATTATCAGTGATGTAAAATGTAAAGCAGTTCCATCAATATGAATAAAACGATGATACTTCACAATCTTCTCTCCTTTTATTGAAAGTTTTTTGGGGAATACTAGTGTGTTTAACACTACGCTGCTCGGCAGTAAAACAACGCTGCTCGGCAGTAAAAAGAAGATGATAGTTCAAACCCACGACCAACTCAGGTTGGTAAAAGGGCGAGAACAAACTACACTCCTTTGGTTAGGAGGCGTACACTAGTGTGACCAACTCAGGTTGGTAAAAGAGCTAGTGGACATGATAGTTCAGACCCATGACCAACTCCGATTGGTAAAAGGGCGAGAACAAACTATACTCCTTTGGTTAGGAGGCGTACACTAGTGTGACCAACTCAGGTTGGTAAAAGAGCTAGTGGACATGATAGTTCAGACCCATGACCAACTCCGATTGGTAAAAGGGCGAGAACAAACTATACTCCTTTAATTAGGAGGCTTACACTAGTGTGACCAACTCAGGTTGGTAAAAGAGCTAGTGGACATGATAGTTCAGACCCACGACCAACCCCGGTTGGTAAAAGGGCGAGAGCAAAAGATGATCGACGAAAATAATCTCGGTTGGTTAGGAAACAAGATATGCTCTCAAAATGCCAACTTATGTTGGTCGAGAAGTAAGATATTATCTCAAATGCCAACTTATGCTGGTCGGGAAGTAAGTTTATTACATAAAAGTTCCTCGAAGAACAAATATTCCAAACTGAACCAAGTATAGTTGGTCGGGGATAAAAACCCACTAACTATAGTTGGTCAACGAGGAAAAATCTTTGACCTTGGTTGGTCGGGCACATTGTATGAAAAAGACAAAATTTACCAAGTATAGCTGGTCGGGGATAAAAACCCATTAACTATAATTGGTCGACGAGCTCAACTTAACAACCTTGGTTGGTTGTAAGAAATTTTAACATTTTTATACTCATTACTTTATTGTTAAGTGATCCAGCAACATTACTAATACTTGTAATTTTTTATTACTATAATATTGTTATGCAAGCACAAATATAAAGTGTTTGACGAGCACAAAATAATAGCAATACAGATTTGCAAACATAAAATGAAAGTCTTTCATTAAAATTCAAAACGAATTACAAGTTACATATGTGTACTAACTATTACATTGAGATCCCTACTCTATTGGTTTCTTTCCTTCTGCTTTTGAAATAGGTTCCTCGCCAGCAGGCGGATCATTTAAAGTCTGAGGAGAGTTAATAAAGTTCAAGTCCTTCAGAATCCTAACATTCATCACAGAAGGTGTGTCCAGTAGATGCTCGGGACGAGATACCTCGATCTGAGAATGAAGATTGTAGTCACCAAGGTATTTTGAAATTAAGCTCCGAGGAATGGCACGAGCTGGGATCCATTCCATGTCCAATTTATAAGGTGGCACAGGCAAATCTAGTAGCCCAGGAGCATGATAATCCCATAAATAATGGCCCTGCTCTAGTTTTAATACACCCAGGGCGTTCAACCATCCCTGTTTATAACCTTCATTATTGGCATTTTCAAGGCGAGC
The DNA here is from genome assembly GCA_949130495.1 of Sambucus nigra. Lineage (NCBI taxonomy): Eukaryota > Viridiplantae > Streptophyta > Magnoliopsida > Dipsacales > Adoxaceae > Sambucus > Sambucus nigra. The sequence continues at coordinate 319,701,887 of OX422209.1, read as the reverse complement.
ATCCAAGTGATAAAGGGCCTCATTGTAGCCTGCCATCCAGAACTCACGAGGTTGTTTGTGGAATTGGAAAGTTATTCTCTCAAGCTGCTCATGAAGGTTCCTAGCAAAAACATCCTTATTCTTCAGAGCAGACTTTGTCGAAGCAAGTTGATCCTCCAGAGTTTGGATTTTCTTAGACACTTCAGACAAAGCCCGATCTTTTTCATTCAATTGGAACGCATGAGTTTCCAATGTTGATAGAGTACGAGCTTCCTCAACATTACGACTAAGAGCTCTTGATCCTCCCCGAGCAGGTTGGGAACTGGGTTCCTCGACGACATTCTGAGCAGCTCTTCCTCGACCACGAGAACCTCTTCCTCGTCCCCGAGTAGCAGCAGAAGTACCATATCTTCTCAAGGTATCCAACTCTTGCCTTAATTTGGCATTCTCAACCTCTAGAAAGGAAAATCCCTCGTCAGTCATTGGGATTACAACTGTTGAAGAAGATGCTGCAGACTTATACTGTGCCAGCTCTTTCTGCAAATTGTTATTTTCTTGCTCTAGCAGCTCGTCAATCTGTCTACAAGCTTCAACTTCACCCTTTAGGGTTCTCTCCCTGACATCGTACCCAGCAAGGATCTTTTTGTGGCCTGTCTCGGCAGAAAGCTATTGATACCTCTTTTCATACCCCTCGTGCAGAAGGGCAGTTGATTCTTTGTACTGAGTCTGAAGATCTTCTAGAGTATATTGAAGCTCCTCGATCATGTCATAGTAAGCCACGTTATTGGCCACAGCTCGATCAAGTAAGCCCTTCAGATATTGATAAGCTTCTACTGCCTGCTCTGAAGCATCATGACCGAGGATGTCAACAACTTCTGATACACTCAATTCTGTGTGACCAGCCTTATAATATTCATGGCATTACTGCATCAACTTTGTATCATTGGCAGATAAAAATTCATTCTAGCGACAAACTAGTAAAGAAGAGAAGGCAAGAGTTAATAAAAAGCAGACAGAGCATCAGCAATATAGAGGATAAAAAAGAGGTGATTTTATTACATCATCAAAAAGAGTACATCGTTCAGAATACAAAGTACAAGTAAAAGAAAAACAGAAAGAGAATACCGAACAACTTCACACCTTTTCCTTGTCTCCCAAGACTTTCTCGGGAGGCTGGGACGAGGAGCTTGGTTGCTCGGTGGGAACAATGATTTGATTGACAAAAGCTGGGACTTGTTCAGGAGGAGCATGCAAGGACGAAATCTCCTCGGTGATTGTCTGGTTGGGTTGTGGAGCAAGGACTTGATCACCCACTGTCATTGAAGACTCTTCAGATGCAGCTTCGTCTTCATCCTCATCTTCAATTACAGGAGGAGGTCCAGGAAGATGTTGTTGAAATAATTCATAGTCCTCGCTCACTTTCAATTCTTGCAAGGCAGCAACCCAACCATCCCGGAAGTATTTCAAACTCCCATACTGCACCTAGGTCATCATTGCTGCTACCCCCTATCCCATCCTTTGTCCCAACCAGTTCGAAAGGATTTTTTTACAGCCACTTTTCTCTTCATTTTCTCCGAGGAGAGCTTCTCGGATAGAAGATCCTCGGAAGCTTTCAACTTGGCCTCCACCTCCTCCTTCTGGCGATTTACTTCTCGCAGAAGGGTCAGCTCTTCCTCGGCCGATTTCAATTTATTTTCAAGCTCCACAAAGCTTGTGAGCTTCTCGGCATATTCCTTATTCTCTCTCTCCAAGTCCTTCATTTTACTTCCCAACTGCACTTTCTCTTCTTCAGACGCAGCCAACTTTTTCTCCCACTCACCCCTATCCTCGTCATATTTTTTACGGGATTCCTTCAAAGATTGTGCCAAGCCCTGAAAAGCATCCTCTACTCCAGACGAGGATCTGGAAGCCTTGATGGCTTCATCTTTCTTCACTATGGTGTTAAAGCAACTCACCAGCTGAAAAAGAAGGTAATAACAAGTCAGTGTCGAGATACATATATTGACTGAAAGAAAGAAAAATTCAGGATAAGAGAAACTTACTGAAGCAATGTGACGAGTAGCTAGGGATGTCAGCATATCCCTAGACATGTTTTCTTCAATTCCTTGGACTTCAGGAATAGTCCAAGTCTTTACCGAGCTCATTGCAGAACTCGGGGGAATAATGGTTGGGACACCAGCTCCACTAGCTTGGAGCTGGGGAATGGTTTTAGTCAAAGTAACCGAGGAGGATTTCTTCAATCTCCTCAATGGCACTTCAGCAGTTTCAAACAAAGAACTTTTGGTTGGGACCACTTCCACAGGTGCACTTTTCTTGCTCGGAGCCACTGGGGGCTTCTCGGCAGCCTTCTGAGGAGCAACAGAAGGGGCGGCATCAACTTTATTTCTCCCCTTTGGGACATCATTCTTGCTTCTCTTTCCATCTCCAGCAGAGGAAGTCTCCTCGAAGATAGCAGGAACTCTTCTTTTGCCCATCTTCTGACTCAGAGGAATGTGAGATTCTGGTGAAGATTCCTCAGAAGCTGGCAATGGTTCACTAATGTTGATCACAGGACGAGCAGTAAAGAATGATGTGTAGCTCCTGTACTGCAACAAATAGGAAGCAGACCTGATGTGCTCGTCTGCAACTCTTCGATGCAAATTCCAGATATGTTTCAAATGCTTTATATTAACTTCTGATTCTTTGGGAGTTTTTCTCTTGCTGTCAACTACAAACAAAAACATATTGAAATGTCAATCATGCATTTATTCAAACATAATGAAATCATAATTTCAGAAATAAAATAAAATGAAAATAACCTATCCCATTGCCATATGGAGGGCATTTGGGACCCTCATATACTGCATCTCCAACTAAAGGGGCATGTTGCCAATTTTTTATAACTACCCCATGTTCAAAATAATCCCTGTTTGCATCAGGGAGGTTGACTACTAAGGCCCTATTCAAAAACCTAGTTTTTAAATAAAAAACATTGTCTAAAACAGCCCATCTGTAACAGTACATAATCTCAAGAATTCCTATACGAGTTCCATGAGTTTGATTTAACCTATGTACCCCATTAACTATTCTTCATGTGTTGGGGGCTATTTTTGCAGGGACAACATCGAAATACTGACAGAACTCTAAGCACAAAGGGTTTGGTGGAAAAGAAAATACACATTCAGCAATAAAGAGGCTAGGGAACCAATGCCCCTCAGCCAAATTAAAATAACTTGAAGGTTCAGAAAGACTCTCCAAAGTTACCCAAGAAGGAATAGAAAAGTCAGAATGGAATTTCTCAAGAGATTCGATAATATAAACCATGGTGAATAAAAAGAAATGAAGAAGAAGGAAGAAAATCTTACAGGAAAAAGGAGATCTGTTGACAAACAAACGAAGAAAGGGATGAACGCACAGGAGAGAGAAAAGCTATAGAAAACTCGAAAGCAGAAATTGAAAAGGTAGAAGACGATGGGATTGCCTCTGAAGCTTAAATACTTTGCCTTGGGAAACGGCTAAAGAAATGATTACAAAAAGGAAACTATTACGCTACCGGCGGCTAAAAGGACAAAAAGTGCACGAAGATCGAAGCGCTTATAAAAATGCAAAAAGGCGGATTCTGCGAATTTGTAAGGAAATTCAAATACGAAGAAAAGGCTCCTAAAACCCAGGAAGGTCATTTAATATTGCCATATACCGAGAAAGAATGTTCCATACTCCTCAAAGTTCGAAATATGAAACATTGGGGGCTTCTGTTAATACCAAAATTAGTATGCTGATGTGGACGAATAATAAGAAGACATGTGTCAATCTACGTGGCACAATAGCAACGAGGAAGATCATTCCCCCGACCAACATACTCATTCCGAGCAATAGGTGTACTCCGAGGAACACCAGTCTTCCGAGGAACACCAGCCCCCCGAGGAACTCTTGTCCTCCGAGGAACTCCAGTGCTCCGAGGAACTCTTGGACGATGAGCAACTAAGGCGGTTCGAGCTACATCTCGACCACAGCATTGGTTGTCAGATAATCAACAGTTCAACTATTCATTGAATGCTTATCATCTTGACGCACACGCTTGAAGAGCATTAAATGAGTTACCCTTTCATATGTATATCATTTAATGTATCATCCTTTCATGTACAGCCTAAGGGCTATAAATACCTTGTATCACCCTCATTCAAAGGGACCGGAATTTCTTGATAGCACTTGTAATCGAGAATTCCCAAACACTCAGCAATAACATAACAGTGGACGTAGGCCATTCATATAAGGCTGAACCACTTTAAAATTCTTTGTCTCATTTATTTATCTGTGATTGAATAATTAGAGTAATCTAGTTTTTTACATCAACAATGGCTATGGTTCATTGAATATGAAGACAGTATTTATTGATTTCAAATAATTTATAAGTTAGGCATAAAGTTAGCTAGTGGGATGCATCTACGTCTTCAGATTTTTACTTATAATTCAATTTGAAATTGTTATACTAAATCCGATACATCGAATCTCACACTATACAAACACATTTGTACATACAAAATTGTCAAATGTTACTCAAATGAGAACAAAATAATATAACCACCACACAAACATAGTTCAAAGCTCAATATTGTATGAAAAGGCTACTAAACTAATTTGTTTAGCTATATTTTAAGTAGGAAAGAACGGACGAACATTGTAGAGATACAAATTTGTCTGGGTAGAGACCTAATGTGATTATAGATGTTAGTTTTCCATAAATCTATAGTTATTAAATGGATAAACATAATTATCTACATATGTGTAATGAACCATAATAAAATTTAATAATCAATATAAACTATAAGTATTTTCGTAATACTAATAATTTCTTATGCATTTCAGTCCCTTAACAAAATTACAAAACAAAAAATATCATCAAACACAATATAGGTATCTACATGTTAGTTATAATTGAATTTGTGTAAAATTGATCTAAAAACCAATCAAGTTATATAAAGACCACAATATTATATCATCAAATCCAAGTAAACTTGAACAACATGAAAAAGATGTTAAGTTAACCATTAATTATGAGGTTTTTTAATTGGGGGTGTTGCTAATTCCAATTTTTAGACATAGGTACCTCAGTAAATTTTAAACTTTTGGATACAAAAATTGTAAATTTTTAAAAATTGTTAGACAAAAATACCCTGCATTTTAAATTCTAAATGAAGATGGATGGTTCACAATATATTCCAAATTAAAATTTTCTTTTCAATTTAGCAATTAAAGTTCTCAAATTTTAATTCCTCAAAATTAAAATTAAGTCAAATAACTAAAACAAATATTTGAATTTTTTCTTTTAATCTCAATTAAACAACATTAATTCAATTCAAGTTAAAATTATGCTAAATAACCTAAAGCATGTATTTTGCCAAATTAATTTTCCCACTTGAATTAAATTAAACTAAAATTACCCATTTATTAAATTAGCACCAAATTAAACTAAAGTTGTGATTTAGGCCAAATTTTATCTTTTTAACCTACACAAGCATCTAGGTGATTTTGGGAGATAAAATAAATAATCACAACCATAAGACGCGATGTACGAGGAAAACCCACAAAGGATAAAACCTCGGACGGCCCAGCCTACAAGTCCACTAGGTAAGGTATTTTTACAAATGACACGACAAGAGGAAACTTACAACAACGACTTGCCTTTCAAGCCTTGACGCTCCCTCGTTCTTCAACCTCTGCCTAGTCGACAACTACGGAGTCCACTGCAATCTCGGAATCCATCAATGGAGCTCAGCTACCGTCAAACACACATGACGGTCTTTCCACCATTGTGTAACGCAAATGATGGCCTTTCCACCCTTGCATATCGCAAACCTTCAAAGCACGGACTCCTCCGTTGGAAACTCTCTTTTATGGGATGAGAAAAGTAACCCGGTGCCAAAAAATGATCTCAAACAATAATATATATGACGAACTTGGATCAAACAAATATATGGGTGTATATTTGTGTCTTGAACAAATTAATTCATGAATGTTCAAGAACACAAAAAGGAACTTTTTGATAAATAATTTTTCTCCCTAGCACTTAGAAAATCTCACAAAAGTTACATCGAAAAGTGTTATTTCCGCATTAAGTAAAGCTGGTAAAGTTAGTGTGAAAAGTAGTGGGGAAGACTAGTTAAAAAGAAAACTATCGAAATTTCAATTTCCCGTCCAGGTCATTCGAACGACTTTTTGATGTCATTCGAACGACACTGTTTGGACGAGAAAATGGAAGAAAACAAGGCCAAAAACTCGTTAGATAGAACTCGTTCGAACGAAGATGTTTGAACGAAACTTCGAACGAGAAAACAGAGTATGTTGCTAAAAGGTCATTGGAACCTTGTTTGATGTTCGTTCGAACGACCTGGGCATCTCGTTCGAATGAGATCCCAGCTTCGTTCGAACGACTTTGCAGAGAATCCTAAATTCAATTTTAAGCCCAAAACTTTTATGATAAGTTCTAAAATGATTTTCCAAAAAAAATAAAAAGTCATTTTGATAAAACTTTATAAAAATAACACCCATAAAAAATATTCCAAGCTCCTACATATATATATATATATATATATTAATGCATTCATGCCTTTTGGAGACACTGGAATTCAAATGTTGATGACGTGAAACTTGACACAAAAATCGGCAAGGATATATTCTTCAATTTCTGTGAACATACACTTGTCATAGACTTGAAAGGATACAACATGAACATCTATTCCGATGAGTCAAATTGTTTTGTCCGGAATTAAGACAATACTATAAAGTGACTCGATTGGAAATTTTTCCTTACAAATCTCCCCCTTTGGCTATTCCGGGACAAAACCAAGTCAAAAATTATATGGGCCGTCAAGCACGCCTAGACACAATCCCACCCAAAAATAAAATAAAATACGGACGCTTGACTCAACTCATAAAGAATGTTTTTTCGCTTTAAGTAATGCCACTAAAGATGAAATCATGCACACTTAAACAAACCATTAAACGCATAGGGGATATCAAACTTTAAATGTAAAAAATAAATTCTCTCCCTTAATTAATTCTCCCCCTTTATCTAATAATGATCTTCCTAGAAAGACATCTCCTCCTAACACTACACCAAATTAACTATTTTATAACTAATTACAAAAATGATTTATAAGTGTTCGAAACACTTACAAAATTTATAACTGTTGTAGTCACTTATAAAATTTGTAAGTGTCTATGACTGATTCAAAATTATTAATGTAACACACAATAGATAATATAGAACACGTGAGTGTCACGTGTAAACTCCAAAAGTGTTAAAAAAATACTCCCCGCTATTGTATTTTCATTATTCCCACTTTAAAGAACCATCTGCGCACTTAGGTCTTCGACTCATAACCATCGCATTCCATCTGTGGTCTCATCACCATCGTGTTCCATCCATATTCGGTCTCATGATCTCAGGCAGTTCCTCTTTGGTCTCAGGCGCTTCCATCCGGTTTGCTGCTCATCACCATCGTGTCTCATCTTTGTTCTAAGGAGGTTTCTCTTCTCAGATATAGATAATACTACCTATAATATATTTCTTTACAGTATTTTTTTGGGGGGGAAGATGACATGATTAGATAGAGTTGATACCAAATCGAATAATCCATAATATATTTTTATAAAAAAAAAACCAACAGATTTATTAAATCAATCCATATCTTTATCTCGATTTGGAAAGAAATTTTGGATTGTTCTTTCTGGAAAAGATGTTGTAGTGTTTCTGTTTATAATTTTCTAATAATATTTTTTCGAAAAAGAAACTTGTTTGAATAACTAAATCAACAAGTAATTAGAAATAGTCGGTAGTCAGTGTTTCTGTGTGTGGTATTGGGTTCAGTTTATTTGTAGCTGTATTTTTAATCTTCCCCTGCCATCTTCTCTCTTTATGGAAAAAATCGAACAACAGTGTGGTTGTAATTTTGCAGGTGAAAGGTATGATAAAAGATTTTGGGGATGATATGCATTGCTAATTTCTTTCTCAATTTTTAAATCAAATTGGCAACAATATATTAATATCATGCGTATTTGGTTTAGGGCCACAACAAAAAATACCCTCCAACATAACGCTTTATTAGTTTGTATTGTTCTTTTAGTATTTATCCCCAAATTTTTTATAGGCTTACAGAATATTGAACATAATTGCAACACGTTTTCTCTAATTGCCTACTACGATCAGGTTCGTAACACAATTGCAATGCTCGGGGATGTACTTTTAAGATAGAGTGGTGGTGAGATCGTATTTGACGCTTCTCCATGGCCAGAGGTAACACCTACATGCCTGCTATGGAGATGACCAAGTGGTTCAATACCAACAAGTAAGTTTTTACAAACCATTCACTCTTGTCAATTTAAAAATATAGGTTATAATCATAGTAATACTTATGTAATGAAGAAAATTAATAATGGGTTGTTCATGTTTTGATGCAGCCATTTTATTGTCCCCGAGTTTGGACATGATGTGAAGTTTTCATATGCTTCCCAAGAGGCAGTGAACGAATACAAGGACGCTAAGGCAGTAAGTGGATGCTTTTTTTGGTAGATTTCCAATTATTTCTTATTGGACGTGATCACTAAATCTGATGCATAAATTAAGAATGAATTTCTGGTATTTAGTTCTCAGCGCGTTTGAGAGTTCTTGTTGTGGGTGATGATAACTATACTCTTATACAACGTGATACTTATCTTAAAACCTGTAGACATTGGTGGTCATTGGATGTTTTTTTAGAAACAAAACTCAAATATAATAAATTAAGGAATTGCGATGTTTAATATAGTTTTACGCCACGAGTCCCAAAAAAGGGCTCCCACAAAATTGAGCATTGAACTGTTAGTACTATATCTTATCTTTTTTATGGTAAAAAATAAGTTTACTACTAATGAACTCAATAATTTAGTGACACTCTTGATATCTTGGAGGCCTAGTTCTATGATATTTGCTCAAATTACAGCCTACGATAGTATGTGATCACCTCAGTCCATTTTGCTTATGTGCTTTCACCATGTCCGAAACTCTAGTCTCAATATTCATCATCAGAATTAAATTCTATTTTTATAGCTTTTAGGGCATTCTCGTCAATCTCTTTAAAATGAGCCCTATATAATTTGGACTTTTTTTTTCTTTACATGAGTATCGAAATTCATTAGGGAAGAAAGTATAACTTACCTAGCTTCTCTAAGAACATATATTAGCTCCCCCAAAAGTTCCTTAATTTTTTTCATGAAAAATGTATGCGCAGCACCCTTCTTACCAGCTCATCCAGTCCTACCAATTCCGTGGACATAATCCTCTGCCATGAGTGGAAAACTATAATTTATTACCACTTCAACATCTGTAATATCCCATCCTCGAGCAACCACATCAGGCCTATGCAGTTGCATATAAAGATGATAATTCAGCAAAAAATCTCTTCTTTAGTTGTCCCGTTTTTGAAGATTTGGATGTAATTGGAGAAATATGGGATAATTTGAAAACTTTAAATGTCCTTTCTTAATCACTTAAAAGGTTATCGGTGGAATGTATGCACCATGCTAATTTACAAAAAATTGTAATTGATGCCCCCGCTCTCGAATTTTTATCTATTGAAGATAAGGTGAAAGGATTATGTGGTAACAGACATGTCTTCCATATGCCAAGCACACCTTCGTGTTTCAAAAACTTACCCTGCATTTCAAGATTCGGCTTATTATGTCACGTGTTTATTTAAACTTCTTAGAAGGATTTCCAACGTTACGTCTCTTTCATTATCATGTTCTACCATGTCGGTAATCCATATTTTGTCTATGTTGTTGTTTCTTGAATAAATTTCTCTATATTTTGAATCATTCCTATAGTCTCTTTCTCCCTACTGTGCAGTCTCTATTGGAGGCTAATTCTTTTAATCTGCCGAAGTTTCATAATTTGACCTGTTTGAAGTTCTTTGTCGATGAAATTATTTCCTGGAACTGGAAATTGGTAATAGAATTTCTCAAGAGATGTCCTATGTTGGAGCTTCTTATTTTTTAGGTGAGGCAAGGGTGAATAATAACATCACCTTCCAACTAATTATAGAGTAGAGTTTGAAATATTGATGATATGGAGATATTGTTTCCTTCTTATGTCAGGGTTTTTCATTTTCATGTGGAAATGTCGGGACATTGTGGTTGGAATGGAATGTGCCCGATTGTTTGAGATCACACCTAAAGACAATCGAAATTACGGGATTGAGGTCAAACAATGGAGTTGAACAATTGAGGTACTTTGTGGAGAATGCCAAAGTTTTGAAAAAGACTATAATAAAGATGAAGGGTGTTTTTGAACAATTAAAGCTTCCAAAGTGTTCAAAGCCATATCAGATTGAGATCTCCTAATATAATTTGCTTAGAATTTTTTAACTTACTAAAGACATGAGCATCAACTTGATATCATGTTCTGATAACATGGTTGCTTCTCCCTTCTCTTTGGTTGCTTCATACTAGTTCGGATTGAACATAGTGGGAATTATCTCTTTTGGGTTGGGTTGAACTTAGTGGGATCTATCTATGTTGGGTTTTTATAAGAATGTCAATATGGTAATGAAAAACACATTTGTTCTGATGGAAATCATGTAGTCTATGTAGTTGACCCTTTCAAATATGTAGGTCCTCAATATATTCTATGCATTTTGTTAAGTTTATTCAGAATTTGTTATTAAAAATCATTAATATATTTTTAAGAATTTTTTTAGTGGAGTTCTAGAGTGTCAAATTCATTAAGATGACAATAACAGATCCAAAATGTGCATTTATTTCAGTTACTCGTCATTGACTCTCTACCTTTAACTTCATTAGATAACCATCAAATTGTCATTTTTATATGCAACTGCTTTAAGTGGACTCTATGGAGTTAACAAGAGTTATCCCGAGAACGGCGGTGACCCGTCTATCTTGCGCATGTTGTCAAGCATATTAAATGCCTTCCTATAGAGGCGATGGCGCGTGTGACCTGCTTTATGCTCTAGGTCCATTATATTTTTAGTAATTACCATTTTTTTCAGACTAACATAGAGCATTTTTTACTAGATCAAGTCAATTAAGGTAGTTACTCCCATTCTTAGACTGAAAGTATATTTACCGTATGTTGTCACATTCATAATTTTATAAGAGTTTAATGTATTTTTATTCCAGACTCACATATTTAATGTATCTTTATTCAGATTCTCATATTCAACTGCTCATAAGGAAAATGGCTGCTCATATTCAACGCATCTTTATTCCTGATTCTCAACACATTTTTCAGTCTTTGAAGATTCTTAGAAAATGGCCATAATTTTTAATGACAATGTGCCTTTTTATTAAGCAGGAGCATTCAGAATAGCACTGAGAGGAGGAAACTGGGCTATTTCTCCTATGGGGCTGGTAATCCCATCGACGACTACTGGCGCTACGACCCCAACTGGTACCGTAACCGTAAGCGCCTTTTCGATTGTGTTATACAATAGATACATTATTAATATATTATATGTATTAAACAATACATACATTTCTACTGACTCAACCCTTTGCCAATAGAGTGAGTACATGTATTCAAGGAAATATTCTTACAAAAGCCAAAGAATTACATAAATTGTAAGAAAATTTCTTATCTGACACACTAGAGAATTACGAAACTAACCATAAGTCACCCAAAAACCAGAAATATTTTTTTGCACGCAACTTTTGTCAAGATGATAATATAGAGTCTAGGAATATGAGAATGGCAGAAGATTCTTAAAAATATTACAACAACAATCAATTTATTAGTAATTTAAATGTTAATCAACAATAGGATTTAGAAGTAGAGCCTGAGAATTCCCAAAACAAGACAGCCTATATGTGTTAATTGGCCCAGAGGCAAGGGTAAATTGGAGAGTCAATTGATGACCCTTATGAAAGTATTGATACACGATTTACTTAATAAAAGCACTAACATTAACACCAAGGTTTGACCACATAGGAAACCTTGTCCAAATTCTTAATAATATAGTTGTATTGCATCACCTACTAAGCTAAAGGCACATTCTGCTAAATGATTAACAATCTAATGGTTGTCCCACAATTAATGCTCGGCCAGTGAAGGTACAGACGTGACGAGCGAACAAATTTATTCGCTGACGTGTCATTTTATAGCTTCTGAGACTGTTCCTCTATCCATTTTATAGCTTTTTCCTTGCACCTTCTTTAATATCACTAACTTGTCACAATAATCCATTTCTTCAATAGCTTTAGGACTACTATTATCTTTTGTTTCCCCCACTTCAGTCCTAAATCTTCTTTTTATATACTGAGCTCTTTTTCAATTTGGTTCTCTTCAATTACTTTCTTGGAGGTAAAGGGGTGATCTCTAATTTACAGAAGAAAATGATCATTTTTATGGTCGTCAAGTATTTCTCCCTCTTCTATCTTTATAGGACCTTTAGCTTTATATTAAACTTACACCTTTTCCATTTTCTAGTCCACTTTCTCCTTTATCTATAATTAAGGAGAGGCCAGAATATTCATTTGATCATGGGAGAAGATAATAGCTGGCTCACCTTTGTATTTTTATAGTGGATAAATTTTAATTGCATGGGGAGTTTGTGATCCCTTCAACACATATGCAAATGATTTAAAGAACCAGTAAGAAATGGCAGTAAGAATATCATTTTTGTTCCTCGTATATTCGGCTATCTTCTTGTCATTGGAACAATTCCTTTGTCATATTCTTGAGACGATCATTACTAGTCAATATCTATACTTTTCCTCATTATAGTGCCCTTCTATCTCTGTTTTGCTCTGATTTATCTAACTATTCTCTTTTGTAGATGGCTTTGTGATGCCTTCATGGTTTGACTTACTTGAGTTGCCTATGACAGCAGTAAGTTTTTCTTTTAATACCTTTTATCTCCTTAAATCAATCTTTCTCTTCTGATCTACATTTGAGTGCTTCATTTTATTCATATGTCATTTATGCTCTATTTATCTTAACGGATGTTGATTTTCTTCTTCTTTTTATGTATCACCTGCGAAATCTCTTTATTTGTGAAGGTGGGTAGTGAGTGAGTTGAGAACGATGATGGTGTATGAAGTGTGGATTACCTTAGATAGGTGTGAGGTGTTGCCTACTTTCACAGGTGCATTCCAATGGTGATAACATGAGTCGAACCATAGAGAGTGAGTGATGAAGGGTGAGAACACATGCACACAAAAAAATAAAGAGAGATATGAAAGATTAGGCTGGGTTAAGGGCCCTAAAGGTCATCACAACAAAAAGAAACTGATAGCTAATGAAGAAAAAGAAACCTTGATAGGTTAAACACTAAGCTAAACACTAAATAATCATTAATTTAGGATAAATATTATGTCTTAGTAATTATGGATTATTCTAATTCACATTTATTACTATAACTTTAACCCAAAATGAAATGAGATTTTTACAATAGGTCTCGTTTACTAAGTTTATAGTCAAATAGGTCCTACGAATTGTTCTTTGGTCCATTTAGTCCCATTAGAAAATATTTCTTAACTTGTGCAAAACATATAGTAATTTCCGAGACAATGGCATCATGGCAAGTCAATCTACTCTTTGAGCCCATTCAATTTGAGGTAGACATCTCAAAAAGAATTCAGAAATCACATCACGTGATGAATTTCTCACAATGTTTTTATTGAAAATTGATGAATACAATGTATAAGACTTCTCTTATATAAACATGCCATAATGGATTAATTTTTTACATTCCTATTTTTTGAAACCTTTTTGTAATTCTTTTATTTAATGATTGGATGTGCTCGTGCATATAGGTATACACGAGTCCGCGTAAGGGATTTACGAGCAAATGTTGCCCGAAGTCCACACGCATCTAAAACGTCATGGTAATCAGGTAAGGAATTCGTTACTTAAGTAAGTGATAGGGACCTTTGACTTTTGCACCCCCCCCCCCCCCCCAACCACCACTACCGACACAAGTTTAGAATGCAATTGATGATATTCTCATAAGTTTTTATATATTGAACTTTGGCCCTCATTTTAACATTTTTGTTAGTTGACCATTACATATCATAGCAAATGATCAATATACTTTTTAGTTTAACCGTGTGCCATATGCATGTCACTCTAAATTAAGTATATAATTAGATAATTCCTTTGAATATTTTGGTTATTTAAATTGGGCAAACTATGAAACAGTAAAAGTTGAGTGCCAAAGTCCAATAACTGCAAACTTGTGGGTCCAAAAGTCACTTCTAAAGTACGTATCTAATTTAGTTTTTTAAAATAAAATCAGATTTAACACAATTCTAATTCCTTATATTATATTTCAAGTTATATGGCATATTATCACTTTGGAGGTTGCTAATATGAGGTTGCTTATATAGAACACTGATAGTCGGGGACATTTGGAAATTGGAGTTGGGTTGGATGATTTTAGTTACTACTTTTTTATCTTCTCAGTTAGACATATGAAGTTGGATTGCATAATTTTTATTACTACTTCTTTGTTTATATATAACGGGTGAATTTTAGTAGTACTTTATATATGAAATTATTTGTCATTTTAATTTAGTTTCTAGATTCTAATTATGAGTTGGATTTTAATTGATATTTTGCTCATGTTAGGGGTTGTGGTTATAGGTCGAAAAATGTCTTGATATTCTGTTCATGTTGGGTTATTGTATTCAGATGATGGAATTTCTATGGATGAGACCTTGCTGGTCAAATAATTTTTTTTAATTTGTATCAATATTTGTAACGGTTTTAAACATTAATAAAGTTGCAAACAGTAATAGTTATAAACACTTAAAAAAGTTCAAACAGTAACGGTTATAAACACTTATAAAATGTCAAACAGTAACGGTATTAAACACTTATAAAATTCAAAACACTAACGGTTTTAAGCACTTATAAAATGTCAAATAGTAACGGTTTTAAACACTTATAATGGGTTAACTATAGCGCGCATACATCCGAAAATATTAACCTATTGGACCGTTACTAATTTCAATTTGTAAGTGTTTTGAACAGTTAGAAATAAATCATAACCCCTTGTTTTATAACAGTTTAAAACCGTTACTGTTTGATTTGTAAGTCTTTAAAACACTTATAAAATAGCGTTTTGGTGTAGTGTAAGTTCGATCTCCCGAAATTTCAAAGGATTAGAAACCCTTTCTCCCCCTTTTTGTTTAGGAATAGACAAAGATCAAGAATAAAATAACTTATTTCTGCTCCAATCAAAGAAAATACTCCCCCTAAATTAAACAATGGGATATGTAATAAGGAAAAACAAGTGAAACATGCAACGGTGCATAAAGTGACAAAAGCATTTAAACATATGGCAACAATGAAGTCCAACTAATCCATACAAAGATTAATAAATATCACATATGATGCGATGACAAAGGATACCATAAAAATGTAGTATGATAATCATGGGATATCAACCAAAATTCGCAACAAGATAGATACCAATTTTGAATTCAAAGCTTACATGGACTAGCGAGAAAGGCAGAGACTCAAAACAAAGATATACCATATATATACACAAACAAATATACCAATAATGCACACACACATATTCATAGGTATAAACACCACACACGACACAAAATACATTAAGCTTTCCACACTCATATGGCATAAATGTGTCTAAATATATGTGGCAAACGGAAGTGAAGGGGTGTGAACTAGCAACAAAAGAATTTAAACCCAATCACTTAAACATGTTCACATAGTTCTCATTTGATTGCAAAACTTTATCTATCTTAAATATAGCCTCATGTGATAAGATAAAGTGAACTCACAGAATAAACATACACAATGTACACAAGCCTAGAGTAACGATGATTCTACAAACCAATAGAGTCATGACAAGAATAGCATAACTATGATACAACGTCATTGTCCAAACCTGTTGATATATCCAACTAACTTTCCTCATTAATATTCTTTTTCTTTTTCTTTTCTTTATGAACACACCAACTAAATAATGAAGGCCTTGGCTAATATTTTTATGCCACATTTTTTAGGCCAAATTTCAATGGTGGCTTTTCACGCAAAGTGATTTTGTCTTTCACAACTCTATTCCATTGATAAACAACTACACCGGATAAATATTTTTCTATTTTTTTTTAAATTAGAGAAACGGTAATATTACATGCGCAAATCCTCCATAGTCATAGAAACATGTAGATGACCAAATTGATAAGAGAACATCTCACTGAGCTGCAATGTACATGTGAAGTTAAATTTCAAGTGAGCTTGTGCATGTGTGAATCGAGGCATATAAAAAGGGAATCCATTAAGCAACACAAAATCAAACTACTCCATGCTAGCATTATAAGGAACACTTTAATGATTGAAAATCTTAATCAAAAGTCCTATCCACATAGAAGTGGATATGATGTTGGATTCAAACACAAGTATATGCCACACAAAATGTGTAAAACTGAAATACAAAAAAAAATATTTTTGAGTTTTTCAAAATTTTTAACCAACACAAAAATTAACTCAAACGATAAACAAAAATCTTTTTGTATTTTTCATTTAATACAAAAAAATTAAAAGACTAAAATACAAAAGTTAAACATGTCATAATTCTAGTAACACATATATGATGAAGCAAAGACTGGAAAATGACAAACAAACATACAGCTAGCAAGAATATATCACAATGCACATAAGCTAGTGTATGTAAACAAAGCTAACACATTCAACCTTTAAATTTAGCAAGGGAGGTATCAGGTGCAATCAAATGAGAATAAAAAATCCTATCTTGTAATGCCATTAAATCGGATCTCCTAACCTAAACAAGTGAAGTGTGACACTCTCGGGATTTTAAAATTTTGGTGACTTTACCATTGGACTTCCTAGGATCCTTTTTAAGATCAAAACAAAATTTTCTAAGATGACCTTTTCGACCACAATGTGTAAAAGCAAATAGCCGGCGAAAAGTAGTACTTAAGGATTGACCTTTGGAAATGTTCCTAGTAGAGTCTCTCAAACTTATGGTTTTACCTTTATTAGTTGAATCATTTTGAGTGTCAAAACCAGTACCACACAAGTCATTTTTAATTTGGACGGTTCCAAGTATTTTATCTAGTTTTTTAGGCCTACATTCCAAATCAAATTTGGCCCTTCTTAAATCTCTAAATTTCTCTTCTAACTCTAAAATTTTAGACTCAAGCAAACACCTACTCTCTTCAAACCCAAAAAGCTCTTTCTTCATAGCCTCCATTAAACCTCTAAGGCTATCTCTCTCACCTTCTACATACTCAAGCTTCTCACGAAGAGATCTCTCATTATTAACCTTGGCACGTTCTCTCAAACTAGCTTCTAACTTCAAGTTTTCCCTTTTTAATTTTATCGATTCGGCATAAAACTCTTAAAAAGATACTTGAAGTTCACTCTCATCAACCTCCTCCTCATTCTCGCTCTCACTTTATTCTCCACTCTCTATACCATCGAATTTTTGGGATTCACAAACGATGGCCTCGGAAGTGTCATGTATTAAGATGTCATCATTGGACGATTTTCACTATCACTTACATGACTTGCCATAAACGCGGTAAAGTTGCGCTCAACTGGGGAATCGGGTCCCTCTTCCTTATCACTATCACTAAGGGTGTCATTATATGAAATTGGTTGTTTGCCCTCCCTCCTTAGTTTAGTGGGACATTCTCTAGCCCTATGGTCTTAACCATCACAACCATAACATCTATTCGACTCATCCCTATTAAGATCTTCATTATACAAAGGAAATTTCTCGTCTTTGTCATACTTAGACTTATCAAATTTCTTAAAATCTTTTTTAAGATTGTCCTTATTAAACTTAAGAAATTTTCTAAACTTCATAGCAAACATAGACATCTCATCGAAATCGATGTCACTCTCATCATTTGAAACTTGTTTTTCCTCCTTTCGGGCTTTGAAAGCGATGCCCTTATCTTTCTTTTTCTCATCCTTGGAGGTGAACATGTCAATTTCATAGGTTTGTAAGTCACCTACGAGCTCTTCAAGTTTCGTAGAGGCTAAAGTGGGTAAAGAATTTAACACGGTCATTTTTGGAATAAATCTATCGGGTAAGAACCTCAAAATTTTCTTTACTATACGGTTGTCGGGTATCTTTTCTCCCAACTTAAAAGATGAATTAACAATATCAGAAAGTGTAGCATAAAATTCATCAAAAGTCTCACTTTCAAGCATTTTAATGGTTTCGAATTGAGCGGTGAGATTTTGGAGTTTTGAAGCTTTCACGATAGTTCCCTCACTAGTGAGTTGTAAAATATCTCAAGCCTCTTTAACAGTTTCACACGTCATGATATGTAAAAATTCATCTGGTGTGACAGCACTAAAAAGAGCATTCAAACCACGGGAATTAAAATTTGCTAATTTAAGTTCATTCTCACTCCATCTCTCAACAGGTTTAGGTACACGCTTGTTTTCAACTAGACACGTAGGTGGAGACCACCCATTAACTACAGATTGCCAAACCCTCTCATCTATCTAAGGACTTAAGTGTTGATTTCATTCGTGCTTTCCAATACGCGTAATTTGAACCATAAAAAACAGGGAATTTTTCAAACGGTAAAATTTCCATTTTTAAACCAAACAATCAGGATCTTAATGCAATAGATTAGCAGTCCCGCTCTGATACCACTTGTTAGAGGAAAATACCCTAAATTTTAAATTCTAAATGAAGATGGACGGTTCACAAGATATTCCAAATTAAAATTTCTTTCGAATTTAGCAATTAAAGTTCTCAAATTTTAATTTTCTCAAAATTAAAATTAAGTCAAACAACTAAAACAAATATTTGAAATTTTTTCTTTTAATCTCAATTAAACAACATTAACTCATTTCAACTTAAAATTATGCTAAATAACCTAAAGCATGTATTTTGCCAAATTAATTTTCCAACTTAAATTAAATTAAACTAAAATTACCCATATAATAAATTAGAACCAAATTAAACTAAAGTTGTGATTTAGACCAAATTTTATCTTTTTAACCTACACATGCATCTAGGTGATTTTGGGAGATAAAATAAACAATCACAACCACAAGGCGCGATGTACGAGGAAAACCCACAACGGGAAAAACCTCCGACGGCCCAGCCTACAAGTCCACTAGGTAAGGTATTTTTATAAAAGATACGACAAGAGAAAACTTACAACAATGACTTGCCTTTCAAGCCTTGGCGCTCCCTCGTTCTTCAACCTCCGCCTAGTCGAAAACTACGGAGTCCACCGCAGTCTCGGAATCCATCGATGGAGCTCAGCTACCGTCAAACACACGTGATGGTCTTTCCACCATTGTGTAACTCAAATGATGGCCTTTCCACCCTTGCGTGTCTCAAACCTTCAAAGCACGGACTCCTCCGTTGAAAACTCTCTTTTATGGGATGATAAAAGTAACCCGGTGCCAAAAAATGATCTCAAACAATAATATATATGACGAACTTGGATCAAACAATTATATGGGTGTATATTTGTGTCTTGAACAAATTAATTCATGAATGTTTAAGAACACAAAAAGGAACTTTTGGATAAATAATTTTTCTCTCTAGCACTTAGAAAATCGCACAAAAGTTACATCGAAAGTGTTATTCCCACACTAAGTAAAGATGGTAAAAGTTAGTGTGAAAAGTAGTGGGGAAGACTAGTTAAAAAGAAAACTATCGAAATTTCAATTTCCCGTCCAGGTCATTCGAACGACTTTTTGATGTCATTCGAACGACACTGTTTGGACGAGAAAACGAAAGAAAACAAGGCCAAAAACTCATTAGATAGAACTCTTTCAAACGAAGATGTTTGAACGAAACTTCGAATGCGAAAACAGAGTATTTTGATAAAAGGTCGTTGAAACCTCACTTGATGTTCGTTCGAACAACCTGGGCATCTCGTTCGAACGAGGTCCCATCTTCGTTCATACGACTTTGCAGAGAATCCTAAATTCAATTTTAAGCCCAAAACTTTTATGATAAGTTCTTAAATTATTTTCCAAAAAAAAAATCGAAAGTCATTTTGACAAAACTTTATAAAAATAACACCCATAAAAAAAATTCCAAGCTCCCATATATATATTAATGCATTCAAACCTTTTGGAGATATTGGAATCCAAATGTTGATGACGTGAAACTTGGCACGAAAATCGACGAGGATATATTCTTTAATTTATATCCGTTACGTCTTCAATATGCACTTGTCATAGGCTTGAAAGGATACAACATGAACATATGTCCTGTGAGTCCAATTATGTTGTCCGGAATTAAGCCAATACTATAAATTGACTCGATTGGAAATTTTCCCTTACAAATCTCCCTCTTTGGCTATTCCGGGATAAAACCAAATCAAAAATTCTATAGGCCATCAAACATGCCTAGGCACAATCCCACCCAAAAATAAAATAAAATACAGACGCTTGACTCGACTCATAGTGAATTCTTTGTCGCTTTAAGTAATGCCACTAAAGATGAAATCATGCACAGTTAAACAAATCATTAAATTCATAGGTAATATCAAAAGATTAAATGAGAAATAAATTCCTCCCCTTAATTAATTCTTCCCCTTTATCTAATAATGATTTTCCTAGAAAGACGTCTCCCCCTAAGTTAGATCTCCCAAAATTTCAAAGGATTAGAAACCATTTCTCCCCCTTTTTGTTCAGGAATAAACAAAGATCAAGAATAAAATAACTTATTAGACATGTATCTCAAATAAGTTAAGTGATTCATATGTCAAATAAGTTAAGTGAACGAACCTCGGGATACTAAGTTAAATGATATAAAAATTTCAGCGATTTTTTATTTGACATGTATCTCAATAATGTGGAACTCAAAATTATTCACTTAAAATAATTATTTGAGAATATAGTGCAATTATCATTCTTTCGAGTGAGCTAGCGTTTCTTGAAACATATAAAAATTGACTTCTTGTACAATGCTTACTATCCCTACCATAGGATTATATATAATGCAAGCTAAGCTTCTCTTGAAGGTAAAAATACATTAATCAAATGGAAATACTGTTAGACCCCATTTAGTTGCTCAAATTATTTAATTATGTAATAGGTTCATTGTGAATTAGTAAATTGAAAATAAGTGAATTTGAAATGAGTTTAAATCCAATTTTACTTCTAAAATTGATGTTAACCTTTAATAAAAAAAAAAGTTACAAACGAATGAAAATTAAGAGAGTTTAATTAGAAAAAAAAATTAAAAACGAATGTAAATTGAGAGAGAGAGAGAGAGAGAGAGGGAGGGTGAGCATACGTGAAATTCTCATATTTCATGTCACACCCCGCCCAGTTAAATACCGGGTGATCAGTCATTTATTAAATTTAAAACATAATGTTCGACTGGTTCATTCTTAGCATCACTGTCAAAAATATTTAACCAATATAATCACCTAATAAATAATTCAGCTAGTGTCAAAATATTTTCCATTTTAAGTACATAAAATTAATTTGATAAAATTTCCAATTATTAAACCATAAACCATTCCAAACATATGAATAATATACTAGATACGAATCAAATGCTAAAATAAATAAGGTTGGATGAAACATTCCAGTCCAAGTCTTAAACCAATAAACTAATAAATCTGAATCCAACTAAATAACTAAATACTGAAAAGAAAGAAGTACAATCTCTCCAATGAAATAACTGAGAATGGGCGACACATGCCCTAAATGAAAGTCTAAATATAACTGAATGAAATGAGAGTGTAGGGGTCTAAGCACGCGGACCTGCAACTCCCACAACTGCTACAGCACGTCAAATAATCAAATCGCCTAAGCCTGGCGTCCCTGTGACTGGACACCCGATATATATAGCAAAAGAGAGAGAAGAATTACAAGAAACGGGTCGAGCCCGAGTTGTAAAAATATTTGTTTTAGTAAGTATTTAAAATTTGCAATAAAGCAAGTATTAAGCGCATGTTAGTTCTCACATGAGATTCTCACCCCTCAACTATTGTGCACGCCTGTTGTACATCTACTCCAACCTTGCCATTTATAACACTTCTAACTAGGTAATGGCTTATGTTTCCAGTTATACCTCATAGTAGTATCCCATAATTCCCAATAATTGTATTATTAGTTTCAACATTTATCATCTCGATTAAGTGTTATTACACTAAAGTTAAGCACTCACAACTTACGTTATTTAAGATTTCACTATCTTACTAACTTACAATTATCCCACTGTAGATATAACACAAGTATAGGTATATATCCATCACTATTATATACATATACTAACACATCACCCCAAGGATACACATGTAGTGCATTGCATACTTTGCAATCATGTCCCGGTACATCTTGTACTCAAACAAGGAGTATCGGTTCGAAAACCTCCCACGAACCATATAAACAAATCACACATATTGGAGGCAAACATAGTTCCCAGCGCCATAGGCTACGCACATACCTACGCACCCAAGTGACCGCGGACTTATCAACTCACAGATAAGTCTTTCTCAGACCTATGTCCTGAGAGACAAGTTTAATATCCCCCCGAAGGATCTTCAAGATAAGATTGTCTCTAACACAATCTCCCGCGATAGCAAGTAGCTAGGTATGTTATGCACATAATAATAATCATGTAATAGGCATTCACACATCCTATTAAAATCATTAGGTATTCCCCCAACCCAACCTATATTTCCCATACGTAGTATATTCATATCCCAAATAATCTATGTAGTATTAATTCATAACTAAATTCAATAGTATTTCTCATCACTCGAAGGGTATCCTTAAATTTACACATCATAACAGTAGGTAAGGTCCCTATACCCTACTAGTCTAGGACATCATTTTTCCCTAATGTCCAAGATTCGAATTATTCACTAAGGTAAGTGTTTTCCCCGATTTATACCAATTTAGGTTAGCTTATGGTTTCCCCCTCTTAGGCCCAAACCTAACTTCAACCTTGACCTACGATTTTATTAAATTAATCCTCAGTACACATCAAACTTAATCTCATAATTTAAGATTCGAAAGGTTCTCCGAGGTTCTGCAAAAGAACTGGAAATCTGAAGCAAATCGAACTGAACCAATCTTAAGGAAAACGAACCGATCCTATAAAAAAACGAATTGTTCCTATGCTGCCAGAGCTGTTCTTTCACAGTTACATTTTTCCCCCGTTATCGAACCCAAAACTCCATAGTTTGTACCCAATCCTCCATTTAATTATTTTGATTGATAACCCAATTATGCCATTAAAGCCCTAGTTCTTCCAATTTAAATTCAAGAACCATTAAATCTCAGATTCCTTCATTCATTTACATTCCAATTTCATGACTAATCCTCTACATAAATGAAGGGAATAAAATACTTGTCAGAACAGTCCATAATCATAAATGAATTCTCCGATTTTCACCTAATTTCACATGGAATTCATGATTAAATTCACCTACACTAACATTAGTATGATTATTGCTAAAAGAAATCAAGTAATAAACACTTGCCTCGATTATGATGGTCTGATTCACTAATGAAATTGGTATAGTCGTGTTCCTCGTTCTCCGATCTACACAGTGATGGAATTTGTGGTGTGAGTTCTTGAGTTTTGTACCAAGAATACTTATGGCCATTTCCTTCTTCCTCTGTAGTTCTCTCTCTCTCTCTCTCTCTCTCTCTCTCTCTCGTAGGTTTAGAAACTGACAACTTCCTTCTCACCCACGTACTCTTATTTTTAATTTCCTAATTTTCGTCCATAATAATTCTCCAAAAATCCAAAAGATAAAAATAAACCTACGGGGTGTTGGTTTGGCCTAAAAATATCCCATAGTCCAAATAAAATACCCGGATAGAGTTTTCTGACTATCTCGATCCTTCCGGACTCAACGGTTTACTCGAAATGATAATATGAGTTACTTAAAATATTTTATCTTTTTATTCCATATAATTAGTCCCGACATGACTCACACGCGCGTCCGACTTAATTTACCAAATTGACATTTCTCACTCTCGACCATTTATCAAATTTCATAATTCTATATAACGTAATAACACAGTAATATTTAAAAATTCTCATCAATAAGTATTAACCCTTGACACACTAGTTAATATTTATTTTTAATCCGGATTAATTAACAATTAATTTCTATATTTTAATTTAATTAATCCAACAATAATAATTAATTCCATAAATATTTAAATCATCAAAAAAATATGGGATGTTACATTTCAAATGAATGCATTTCATGTTTTTAATGAAATGCTCCAATTTCAAATTTTAAGAGAGAGAGAGAGAGAGAGAGAGGTGAGCATACGTGATTCTTATATTTCAAATGAATGCATTTCACGTTTTTATGAAATAATCTAATTTCAGATTTTACACATCAACTAAAATGAATCAATTAATGAATCATCTCATTAATGGAAACAAACACAATTAATGGTTCAATTTATAAATGAATCAATTTACAATTTTGGAACAATTAAGCGGGACCTTAATTAATAGCCATTTAAGTTCCCACTAAAACAACTCCAAGAGTTCTACCAATAAAGACAAGTGCATTGTTTGGCCTAACACTAGGTCTTATTCCGCAGTCTCTCGTTAATACTGCTCTCAATCATTTGCAATGTGGGATTCTTGAGTTTATTTATTTTTAGGTTTGGTTGTATTATTACCAAAAGAAGAATAAAAGAACTCTCCGTGGTGGGAAAGGGAAAGGGATCAACTTTAGAATAAATATCACGTATGGAATCTTGAACATAATGGTCCTAACTCACACAGATTGCACAATTGGATAAGTACAACCACTTTGTGAGGTTAGGGTATGGGGAAGAGCATCTCCGATCCAATTATGAATTGATCTCTTTAGCCCATGGGTGTGTCTAAAAGGAAAAGGTGTCAAGATTCTTTTTTTCATCTTTTGAGCATTTATATGCCGACACAAGATTTCTGCGCATTTTATGCGATGCTAATGTATGTCTATATTGGTTGATGTCTAGAGTCTACTTATCATTACAAAAATCATTCAATGCAGACACGACATATTGGTGTCATCAAAGAATTACTCTTCATATTTTGGTGTGCTTGATTTCCCAACTTTGCCCTAGTATTTTTTCTCAATATGTAGTTTCATTGGAGATAATGCAAGGCCTTTGAAAATTATGATGCCCAGTAATCCTGTACCACTCAATATCTCTCATAAAATAATTGCAACACTTAGAATCAATTGGGCCACACCCTTGGGCAATAAGGATCAAGGTGACCCCAGATATAACTAGATGCTCTTTCACGTTCGTTTGTAACTTTCAAACGGAAGGGAAAATCTTAATGAACGAATAGAATTTAGCATGAAAACTTTAAATTTGTGTGTCTATATATATATATATATACAGCGTTGCTCTTATGCGGACCAGTCCGCATTTTAAAAATACGGATCGGACATGTGTCACCTGTCACCTGACGGTGAGTTTAAAATGCGGACTGGTCCGCATAAGAGCATTATATATATATATATATATATATATATATATATATATATATATAATGCTCTTGTGTGGACTAGTCCGCATTTTAAGAATGCGGACCGGACATGTGTCACCTGGCGGTGAGCCTAGAAAAGAGAGAGAGTGTGCCTATAATTTAGGCGATAATTTCTAGGTGCACCGTTAGGTGACACATGTCCGGTCCGCATTCTTAAAATGCGGACTAGTCCGCACAAGAGCAGGACTGTATATATACAGTCCTGCTCTTGTGCGGACTAGTCCGCATTTTAAGAATGCGGACCGGACATGTGTCACCTGGCGGTGAGCCCAAAAAAGAGAGAGAGTGTGCCTATAATTTAGGCGATAATTTCTAGGCGCACCGTTAGGTGACACATGTCCGGTCCGCATTCTTAAAATGCGGACTAGTCCGCACAGGAGTATTATATATATATATATATATATATATATATATATATATATAGAGAGAGAGAGAGAGAGAGAGAGAGAGAGAGATTAAACTCGTATTATTGAAATGTCACATCTCTTAAAACTTATTCTTCCACTGTCAGCTTTAATGGAGAAGAAAAAAGTAGAAGGCATTTCAGTTACCAACTAAATCTTCAAGAACACATCCCAAACAATGGAATCCATGTCAAGCATGAGGTCAAAAATAAATTCGATGGTTACAAGTTATAAATAGTCCATCACTGACCTTAATTACAGTTACTGGAGGCCTTTGTCTACTTCTAATGCTAAGCAAGTCAATGTGCTTCATGTCCCCACCGAGTTGTTTCAAAGCAATATCTAACTTCTTTTTCATGATCAAGCCCATTATCAACTTCTTTCTCTGTGATGCAATTGTCTGCACTTCTGATACTGAAACTGTGTCTAGTGTTTAGTAATAACATATATGGATGTACAGATTTCCATTTGTGGATTTTGTTTATATGTATTTTTGTTTGTATCAGGAAACGCAGACTTACAGAAGCTGCTCATATGTAAGAACAATAAGACCTAGCAAAAGATTATATACTTTAGCTGTAAGTTACTGTGTATCTGATACTTTTTCTGAAAGATATAAAGGTTTACTGTATATGTATTTAGGAAATGCTATATACATATACATATATTTATATTATATAGATATCTACTGATTTTTTGTTCTTTTTAATACATCGGGAACATCCGTCATGGAGCTGATAACAATAGGAGAGGCAGAGAGACCATTTCGTTCATCTGAAATCCGTAACTGATCCCTTTCCTTATTGCTCTCTTTACCTTCCCTAGATAAAGTGGGAGATGACGCCCCAAATATCTGCACTGTTAAACTTCCACCTACAGGGAGATTACAGTCAGACATGTTAAGTAGTGTATTTCAGTGCAAACGTTAAAGATAACCGATCATTTTTCCCACCGAATAAAATGCCAACAAGTGTAATCCCAATCCATGTATTAACATAACAATCTTGGTTGGTAGTACAAAAGAGTATTGATAAACGACTTCCGTCTCAAGCCACCGTTCAGAGTCAAACATTGTAAGGAGTGTTTTAAGTTCCCAATTTAAACATTACCTGAAAAATACCCCATCCATCCCAAATTAATAGTTCTTCTTTCCTTTTTAATCCGTCCAAAATTAAAGTATTGTTGCTAAAAATAGTGTAGTACGTGAGAGTACGATAAACGCCCTCCATCTCAAATTAAGAGTCATCAATTCATAGTACATGAGAGTATGATAAACGCCCTCCGTCTCAAATTAAGAGTCATCAATTCAAATTCAAACATTGTAAGACATGTTTTAAGTTTCAAATTCAATCCTTACTTGAAATATACTCCTTCGGCCCCAACTTGATAGTTCTTCTTTCATTTTTTGTTCGTTCCAAATTAATAGTATTAATTCTAAAAATAGTACATAATTCTAGGTGAAATTACAAATGATGAGAACAGAGGAATACGGGGGACTTATAGTAATAATTTTTATTTTCATACATCTTTAATTGTATTTCTTTATATTAATTAGTTTAGTTCGTATTTTAGGTAAGTGCGTAATATTTCTAGGTTGCCTCTTCTAGTCTTTTACCTATAAATAAGGCATTTGCCCACCAATTGTAATCAGTTTACGTTTTAGTGAGAGAGTATACTATATTATTTTTTTATCTTTTCACTTATTCACCTTACTTGGGTAACTTTGGAAGCAAGACCTGTAGGCCCATAAATAAAAGTCTTTTTTTTTTCTTACAATGAATTAATAATATTATTACTTCATGAATGAGAATGGTTGTGAGAAAACTCTAATGATTTGTGCATAGTTGTGTGACTATGTTGCTCCCACTCATTACAGTAATTGCTCTCTGAGACGCAGTAAGTATCTGTTTCATATAGAAGCTATCATTCCCCAAAAGAAAGGTAAGTCATTATTCTTGTTTAATGTTAAACATGGAGTACACTAGACGTTCTCTAATTTCAATTTAATAAAATGTTTAATCAGCAATTTGTGATTGTTGGACCATCTTTCTAGAAGTAAATGAAGTGGCATTTTCAAATGATCCATATCACCCTGTTTTTTTAATACATCTTGGGTGTCCAGACCTCCTTGGCCTCCGATCCGAACACACCAGGTCACACTATGGGAAATGGGAACAAGAGGATCCATATCACCCTATCACATCGAAAATGCAACTACATGTGAGTGAACTTTTACACATAGAGAGCATGACCTTGTTTGCCTAGTCAGAAAAAATGTAGTACCTTATAATTTATTTAAAAATATATTCATTTTTTAAACGCAACAGCAAAAAAGACAGTAACGCCACATAGGATCCATGATTCGCTATTACGAATTGAATTGGAGATTGTTTCTTAACTTTGTCGTCTATGAAGAATATTTTTTGTGCCACATAAAACGAGTCTCTCTAAACAGTAACATGTGCAAAATCATGGGATATATACATTCCATATTTGCGTTGGAGACGCTCTTACTAGAACACAACCACCATTTGTAACATGCCAAGTAAACGCCCTATCATGAGAAAAGATCGTTCTTTTTTCCTTGCACAGCATATTTCCATATATCATGTGGCCTCTCATGATCAGAGATACATGCATGTAAACAAATGGGGATTGATGCAAATAATGGGGTATACTTGTAATTATATTTCTGATTGCCATATTCTCTCTCCGTGTTAAATATTATTCTCTGTTTAGTTAAAAATGCAGAAACTTCTTTACGATTCATGGAGTATGTCACCATCATAGTAAAGTCATCCATAACTTCACAAGGTACTGGAACATTCTATTACATTAGTTATTAGTTAGATAGTAGAGGAATACTCCCTACCCTGATTCCTACGTACTGTAGCCCTTTCATTGGAAAAGGGTGTAACACCCCGTAATTTCGAGGATATTTAAATTTAATTATTTCTGGGTAAAATAGAAAAAATTTATTTTTGGAGAAAAATTAAATTTGTGATTTGGAGAATTTTTAAATTAGAGGATCTATTTAATTTGACGAATTGAGATTTAATTATTCGGATTAGTATTGTGTCGCATTTTTTAGGTCAAAAATTTGAGGACGTTGTAAAATAATTCGGATAGCAACTCTGAGTGAGCGATTGAGTCCGGAAAGGTCGAAATAGTTGGAAAAGTGTACCCATGGGTAGTCAATGGGTCTCGGAGTATTTTTAAGCATATTTAAGCCCACATAAGAGTGTTTGGGCCCTCTTTATAAAGCCCACAAGCCTAAAAACGGGATTGAGTTATTAAACCCTAAAAGTGAGGGTATGGGAGCCATAAAACATTTTAGACAACTTATTTGAGAGAGAGAAAAGTGGGTGCAATTGGAAGAACCATGGGAGCCAAAATCAAGAACAAGTGTGTGTGTTCTTCATCAAAAATAATCATCTTCACCAACGGATTCAGACCTTACGAACCCTAAGGCAAGTGGTTAAACTTACTCTATATTAATTGCATATTCCTGTTCATATCATGGTGGGTGTTAGATAAATACTAGGTACTTGGGTTGGTTTAATATCTAATCTGGGTTAATTAGATTTAGATGTTTAAACTGTAATGAAATTTAGGAATTATTTATGAAACCGTAAGTCTATTGGGATTATGGTTAAGTTTGGGAATTGAAAATCGGGGGTTTAAAATGTTGGTGAAAACGTTGTTGTTGGGGTTTTTGTTCCTTCAATCATCATCAATGGCGTTAGATTTGGGTTGAAGATGAAGAGGAGAGAGAGCCGACCTGGGTATGGTTTGTACGACAACCTCTGTTGTTTGAATGACATGTTGTTCGTTCAAACGACGTCGTTTTCCCAGCAATTCCCTCTCCACTGTTTCGGCCTGACTTTGTGGGTTGGTTTGGTGTTTCTGCTTTGGGTTAAATTCGAGGGTTACCACTGTGGGTGATGAAGTTGCGGTCGTTGGTTTACAGATATGGGTTTACTAATTTGTTGAATATGAATTGGAGGGTGACCATCCGAAAAGGAGGAAATTAAGGTTTATTTTGGGGATTTAAGAATTATAAATGTTTAAGGGTACAAGAATTATTGAAATGAATTTTGTATAGTAAATCCTGAATATTTTCACTTTCAGACCAAGGGAGCGAGTCCGGGTATATTGGTTGAGTGACGCCAAGATAATAAAGTAATTAAGGCGAGATTGATTCAATTGAGTCGAAATATTGACTCGGGTAAAATTCGGGCTAGTGCTACGAGTGCTTAGGCACGGATTTGGTCAAGTTAATTTTATTATAGGGTTATATAATAAATTATGGAATGTTCAAAATACAAAGGGTGTTAACCTTATTATGTGGGATTTGAAGAATAAGTTCTACAGGATGAGTTTCGGACTGAAGGTGCAAGTCCGGGTAATTTAGTTGGGTGACACAACTCGAGTAATAAATATATAAATGTGGGAATTATTTAAATACCAAGTCGGAATGAAGGCTTGGGAATGTTAGGCTAGTGTTACGGTAATTGTACACGGGTAGCCTGGATTAATTAAATATATATGTGCTATGTGTAGTATGTATATATTTGTGTGAATTATAAATGTGTGAATAATAATTATAGGAATACATACCCCCTCTAGTGCTATCATAGGAGGTTGCGCAATGTGGGTGAATCCCCTGGCTTGAGGAGCAGGGTGAGTATAGTCCCTAGGTCATAGCATCCGGAGGAGGGGTGAGACGTCTTGGGTATGATTTTGTCTCATTTTCGGTGGGAACTATGACCACCTCCGCTGCATTTATTTTATTTCACTGATTCGGAGTGTTAATCGGATCAGGACGTCCAGGTGGATGAGTATACTTGGACTGATAGCATTTTAGAGAGCATCCAGTGAGTGCCTACTCGGGAGGATGGTTATATATTTACTACATGTGCGTGAATATTGTAAATAGTTGATACGTATATATAGTGTGAATAAATATATACGGGTAAAATACATGATGTGAATTGTACTGATATTTCATATAACTCGTGAGAATGTTATATGGTTCCAAATGAGAAATGATTAATTAAGTTAATATGATAAATAACTTATAAATCATATAATGTACTCGCGCTAGAGTAGTGTGACAGGAAGGATATTGTCGAGATAGCTACGAGGTAGGTGACTAGGTGGGTTATAGAGAAAAGCGTTAGGTGTGCACAATAGTTGAGGAGTGAGTCGGGCCTCAAGGGAGTGCGACACTAGCTTAAATATGAAGAGCATTCATGCATTTTAATTTACTGCAATTTAATTCACTTGCAAAATATTTTCAAATGTTTTGGGTTCTAACCCCTTGCTATAAAATATTTTCAAAACCTTTTAGGTGTCCAGTCACAGGGACGCCAGAATTGTTCTATTTCAGGATTACGCAGTTGCGGCATATGTGGATTTTGCAGGATTTTGACTTAACCGCTTCAGTCATTTCATGCCTAGAGTATGACGCAGTCAGTATTTCATCTGGGCATGTTGCCCTAGTTATTTTTATTTATTTTCATTTTGTTTCAGTCAGATGATGTAATTAGTTTATTCTTGTGGTTTATATTTTTGGAATTTGGTTTGTAGCCGGTA
The DNA here is from genome assembly GCA_949130495.1 of Sambucus nigra. Classification (NCBI taxonomy): domain Eukaryota; kingdom Viridiplantae; phylum Streptophyta; class Magnoliopsida; order Dipsacales; family Adoxaceae; genus Sambucus; species Sambucus nigra. The sequence continues at coordinate 319,670,419 of OX422209.1, read as the reverse complement.
GATTTCTCGGCAAGGATTATATTTATTCTTTTCCTTATTATTTGACTCAGTGTTTGTGTGAATGGCTTATTATATATTCTTCCGCATATTGTTGTTGTTTAATAAAAAGATAAAATTTGACACCGTTTCTTTTGAATACTAGGTGGTTAGTAAGTTTTAAAAAGTTTTTTACAGTGATGCTAAGAATAAACTAGATGAGATTCCTGTTTAATTTCATATAGGGCTGATCACCGGGTATTTTATTAGGCGCGGTGTCATAAAGGGTCATTAAAACATTTTAGAGAGAGTTTATCTTAGTATGTGTGCTTTTCTTATTGGAGCCATTGACATGTGTGCATAAGTTGATATTAGAGCAAGGATCACTCTCTCGTGTGTGTGTAGTTAATAAAAAACAAAATTATAGAACTTAATCATTGATGCAGAGGAGGGGCCAGAAGCCCGAGATTGAAATTCGGACGGAGAAATTACAGGCATCCAAGGATGTCGCCTAGTAATAGCAAAATGGGCCCCAAATAACCCATATTAGCCTAATCATTTGAATATGGGGCCCATTTTTAAAAACTATGAATTAAATATAGGGCCCATATTTAAAAGCCATAAGTCAAATATGGGGCCCATTTAGAAAAGCTACGAATCAAATATAAAGTCCATTTTTAAAAGCTATGAGTAGATATGGATTTTTTTACACATAATTAGAATTGTAATACTTGGGTAGAAAAAAAAATGGGTTGGCCTAGTCCATATTTGGTCCGCCGATGGCCCAACCAACATTTAGACCAACCCATATTTGGCCCAACCCACATTATCCCAACCCATATTTAGCCTTCCCAAATTGGGGCTAGCCCATAGTTTTGTAAACTACTAATGTTGCCCTCGAGCAACTCAGCGATGCCTCGGTAAGCTCTCGCAGCCATGTAATAGGAGTAGCCGAGGGTTAAGGCAAACATAGCTTTCGAAAATATGTTTGCCCAAGATCGTATGCCCTAAAAGCCTTGAAATCCAAAACCTCCCACATGTTTAATATGAATCTTCTTTATAAAAAAAATGTATATATATACATATATATATATATATATATATATATATATATATATATATATAGTATAAATCTCTGGTGCGGACGAATTTGTGCGCACACGGTGCGGAATTTGTCTTTTCCCCCTCGTGGTCCCAAAGTCAATTTTGTTATTTTCCCTTAGTGGTCCCCTCTTGTCTTATAGTAAAATCCTTTTCAAGACTATAATTATAATAAATTTATATTTTAGACCACAAAAAGATAAGAAGATAAGTAAAACCCTAATTTGGTATCAGAGCTTTAGAGCTTAAGAAAGAGAAATCCGACCAAATTCCAACCCAATCCCAAATCTGCTATCAGAGCCAAGACGCTCCTTTCAAACTAATTTTAGTAAAAGACTTTAATGCCCTTGAGATTTATCCTACATATTTACAAAGATATTTTTGGAATCCATCCCGGTGTCTGATTTAGACCCAGAAGGTATAGACGGTTGTTCACACGTTGAACACATCCCAGCCAAACATGCAGACAGTAGGCAAGTTACTGCCAATGCTATCAATAGCATGATAAACCAAAATAAGTGTATCCTACTTATTTTAAGACAATTATTTAAAGACATCCAAACCCTAAAAACAGAGATCAAAAATATCTCTAAAAAATTACAAGAAATAGACAATCAAATCCCAATAGACCTTGTACAAGTATTACAAGATATAAATAATCAAGAAAGTGAGTTAGTTATGATCACCAAGGAACAAGCTAAACTTATTCCTAGATTAGACAATTATCTTCCTAATATAAATAGTCAGAGAGGTCCCTAGAAACCTCTTCATTCAGACCCTAGCAGATTTTTACCAAAAAATTCTAGAAAAGATAAATGATGAAAGATTTTATTATCAGATATATGAAAATAAGACTGCTAAAGCATCAAGACTTATACTTGAAAGATTAAATTTAATCTCAACCTCAATAACAGCCACACAAGACTACAATAGTAGCTTTGTTAAAGACTTACAATTAGATTTAAACACTAAGACAGAATGATTAACCACCTTCTATACATATTTTGTTAAATTTCAGCAAAATTTAACCAATTATCTTAACAATATGGAAAGCCATAACCTATCCAAAATGGATAGTATTGTTAATGAACTTAGATTTAATATAGCTCAAGAAGAAGGAAAAAATGAAGAAATTGTGAAGGGAATTAATTTATATATAATAAACCTTCCCAAGCATAATTTATATATAATAAACCTACCCAAGCAGAATTTATAAATAGAGAAATCCGTAGAATCTATAGAAGCTAAAATGAAACAGGAATCTGTGCAACAAACAAGAAAAAGATAATGAAGTAAAAGACTACATTGCAAGGATTGCTAATACTCTTGCTTAGCATAATGAAGATATTAATGATAATGCAAGAAAATAAAATAAGTTCTTTAAAGAAGAAATCCTTAATCAGATAAACAGACAAAAAGATTATTCACTCTTTAGAAAGAATTGAAAAAAGACTTGAACAAAAGCAAGTAACCACCTGTAAATTTAGAGAATCTCCTTATATAGAAACTAAGGAAAGACCATAAGTAAAAGAATCATAAATGATGGATTAGATAAGACTAGTAAAATAGCTAGCCCTATCCCAAATATTGGATATAATAATTTTATGAGACTTAAAGACTCATCCTCCAATGTTAGAACATAGTAGAAAGAAAGAAACTTCACCAACCCTCTTCAATGGAAGGAATGGGGTAAGTGACTGGAAAATTATAGAAGACTCCTTACATAATGGACAGCTTCTAGCGGTTAGATATATAGACTTGTTTAAAGAAGGAGCCACTCCTAAAACTCCTAATTATAACATGACTTATCATTATAGAAATCATGTGTTAGACAAATCCTATACCGAGCTTCAAGTTTTTGACTCAGAATGGCTAAAATCAAAAGGAACTGATAGAAAATTCCAATTCCTAACTTTTGAACTTTTTCAAGCAAGGATCCAAGGATTACATAGACCCCAAAATAATATCAATATATAATGTTGCTTAATAGATAAAAGATAGTAAGATTTTGAGAAAAACCTGGTTGGGATAGCCTAATTAGAAATGTCAAACAATATAGGATACTTTAATGTCATCCCGGCATTTACAGTAACCGTAGACACTGCCAAGCCTTTTAAGTTGATCCTATATGCAAGTGGCTATAAAGACTATATTATCCCAGATGCTAATATCAATATAGAATTCCAAAGGTATGTGAAATTCTCCCAATTCCCCTATGAAGGAATGCAATCGGGAATTCCTAGCGGTAGACTTAATGAAGAAATATTAGTTACAACCAATAATTCATACTACAGTCACACTTACAATATTAGGAATACTGAACCTATGAGAGAAAAAGCTAAGACTCTTTGGCAATTGCCAGAATTCCAAGAAACTAAGACTATACAAAATAAACCATTTGTTATTAATCAAGACAATGTCACTGGAAATGTTACCATCCAGTTTGGTCCTCCTAAGACTACTAGCAAAAGTCTTTATACCGAAGAAATTAGATGTATAAATATGGGAGAAGCCATACTTAGTGATCTCTCAGAAGGAGAATGTAGTAGTAAGGCTAGCTCTAGCTTATTAAAACAAGCTCCAGCAATTAGACCTAGAAGATCATTTGAACAAAAAGATTTAGTTATAAAGAAAGCCAGAATCTAGAACTTTGGGCATGAACCCTCAGAATTAGACATGAAGACATTTAAAGAACATCTTAAAAGAAGTCATTCTGTTAGATTCCAAGATAAGGATAGATTTAATATGATATCTCAGGACCACATATTAAAATTAAAAGAATCTAAGAATTCCAAAGAACTTCTAAGAAACCTTTGATTAATAGAAAGATTAATGCCAGCTACACAGGTAGGTCCTGCTAACCAGGAAATTGGAACCAGTAATAGGCTGAATGATGCTCCTAGACTTTTTAGTAAACCAATAGGAATATATATTCATATTTATTCAAATACTATAGTAAAGACTAAACCTGATTATATAAAAGATTTTCCAACCCGTGACAAACTCCTGTTAAACCCCAGATGGAATATACCTCAATTTAGATAATGTTCAAGATAAAAAGAAAGCCTTAGATGAATGGCGTAATCAAATGAATATGTGTTTTGCATGACATGAACAATGGGATGCAAGTTCATTTAAACAATAAGCTGAGCAATGCATTAGAGGAATTGCTAAGAATTATTTAGACAGCCTTAGACAAGCTACAGATGCAGAATCCATAGCTAAAGTTGAGAAAATGAGACAACATCAACATAAAAGATCAATTAACGAATATATTCAATTATATATAACAGAATTCATTGGGGCTGGACATTTAGCTCAAATTAATGAACAAGACTTTGCGAAAACTAAGCTAGCTCTTCTTAGTATTTGCAAATTAGATAAGATCAAGGAATATAGCAACAATTACGAACAGTTATATTACCAAATTAAAGAATTTGGTGAGACTTTAAAAGATGAATACTTTAGAAAAATACCAGCTATCGAACAAATCCTAATTAATGAATACAGGAATTGGCCAGGGTTTGCTGAAATCAAGAATAATTCCCTAGGTGAAAGAATCAATTTTGCCAAAGACTATATCATATCTAAAAGACGAGATATAACTCAAGGAAAGTTAATTAAAGAAACTTTCAAACAGATCCCTCTAATTAAAGACGAAAGAGACATCGCTCCAATCCAATGGCGATGTGGCAATGAAACTAAAGAAAAGAAATTCAAGAAGAATAAACCATATTGGAAACAAAAGGCTAGGCCATTAGGTTTTCCAAGAAAATATAGATTCAGACCATCTACTACCTTTAGAGAAAGGAACTTCAGAGATAAGAAAAATAGACTTAAACAAAGACGGTATTTTAAGAAGAATACCAATAAACATAAGAAAGTTCTTAATTATAGGAAAGAAAAAGAATCTCAATCTAAGACTTCAACCAAAGAATGTTTGACTTGCGGCAAAGGACACTTTGCTAAAGACTGTCCTAACAAGAAAGTATTAAGATTATTAATACAATATTAAACTTTGCAAATCAAGAAGAATTAGATATATTAAATGCAATAGAAATATCAGACATGGAAAATGATGACAATGCCAGTATCTAAAGTGCATATACAGATATTGATAGTGATTCAGAAGACTATAGTAGTGATACTGATGAGTATGAAGACTCCCAAGATACTTTAGACTTATATATGATGCAAATTGATCATGAAGATGATTATATAGACTTTGAAGAAGCTTGGTATAAATGTATATTAAGCCCCTTGTTAAAGAAAAGATGGATAGTTTGTAATCCTGAGTTACAAACATATATTCCTAGATGTTACAATGATGAAGAACATTATTGTACATTTGAATGAAATATAGCAAGAAAGATTTTAATTGTGTAGAATGTTTTGAGACTATACAAACAGAGCTATTTATAGTTTGTGTCATTTATCAATTACACTACCATGAAAGTTGTTGGAGAACCAGATTTCGAGCAATTTATACTAATCAATATGATGCTCAAATAGATCGAGATATTAATCTCTATTATCAACACATAGATACCTAGCCAAGAGATTACAAGAAAATAAAGACTTAAAAAGAAAGGGAATTTCCTATAATTAAGCAGAAAGGTACTCAGAAAGTAATACATAAGACTTAACATCATTAGATTTCATAGATAAACCTCATAAAGGAATATCTATTCTAGAAAAGAATAATTTTTGTAGAATTGTTTATACAACACAGATTATAATAAAAGACTTTCAGCTTTTATAGATACAGGATGCTCTCAGATTATTTATAAGGCTAATGCCTTCCCTGAAGAATATTTCCTAGACTCTAATCAAGAAATTCATGGTAAGGTAGCTAATGAAGAACCATTCACCTTATACTTTCAGACTATTCCTATTTTCTTCAAATTAGGAAATCAGACTAACAAAACTGTAAATCATCAGTTTTGGATTATGGATCCCCATCCTAGTTTCACTGGAAACATTATTTTTGGACAAAACTTTATTAGTAAATACCATCCTCATACTCAGTATAACGATAAGATATTACTTAGTGATAAAGAGGAATTTAATATTATAGCCCCTCTAATTGATCACAAGACTGCTTTTGACCTTATGCAGGTCAAACCAAATTATAGACCAATAATCCATCAGAGTTCTTCAACTGAACATGGTGGACCTAGACATACAAACCAACAAGAAGCCCAAGAAATAACTAAACACTTACAAAAAGAATGAAAGTGTCCAGACCAAAAGTGTTATAAGCAAATTGCGCTTATACAACAAGAAATTTTAGACCATGCCCAACAAGCCTTATTAAAGGTCCAAGTTATATCCAAACAAGAGAAAATAAATATAGAAGTAGAAAAAGAAAAGATTAGGCAATTAGTATAACCTACTTTAGGAGAAAATCCCATTGCTAAGGGGAATAAAGACCAAAGCTATTGTGAAATTATCCTTATTAACGCAAATGCCACTATTAATGGTGGAATCTATAAGAAAGCATATTCACAAGAAGATAGAGAAGAATTCAAAAAAGACATAGTTTAGATGCTTAAACTAGGCGTAGTGAGGGAAAGCAAAAGTAGACATAATAGCCTTGCCTTCTACGTTCAAAATGAGTCGAACGAAAGAGAGGAAAAAGACGAATGGTCATAGATTATAGACACCTTAATAAGAATTGCGAATTTGAGTCTTATAAGATACCAGACAAGAAAAATTTAATTAACTTGATTGAAGACAGAATTATCTTCATTAAGTTTGATTGTAAGTCAGGCTTCTGGCAAATTAAGATGCAACCAGACAATATAACTTGGACAGCCTTTAGTGTGCCCCAAGGAAAATTGGCGTAAACCATCCATCAAAAGGCTCCTAAAAATTATCTAAACACAACTTTAGAGAGAAAAACACGATTTTCTATTTCAAAATTCAAGTCTACCTCAAAGAGGTTTATAAGAGGGTATTTAAAGTGGAGGAGTAGCTTAGGCTCCAAGCTAAGGCCCTAATTACAAAAATGTCATTACTACTCCTTCCCCTCTGAATAATAAAGCAAAAGAAAGAAAAATACAATAACAAAATAAAATAAAATGCAATAAAATCCTAAAATGGGGCTCATTTTCATCCCTCTCTCCCTCTTAAAACTAAGCTCGAGGACACGAGCTTTCAAAATTTGGTGATTCGTGGGGAAATTCCAAAAATTGCGCCAAAAATTTGTGGGGACCCAAAAATAATTCTTGAAACTTGAGGAGTGTACATCCCACAATTTTCTTCTTCTCTTTTCTTCATTCAAAACCTGCCCTAGAGGCTCCTCCCGAGTCAAAAAACATCGTTTTGGAGCATCTTGAAGGTGGTGGGCTAGGATTAGGCATTCCAGGTGTTTTCTGAGCCAAACTTGGGCTACACCCTAGGTTTCATGTTGCGGTTCAACAGGAGCCTGGAGGGGGGGTCAGCTACGAAGGGTTCCGGCCGAGGGGTCGGGTTTGGGGCTGTTTTGGGTCGAAGAGTTTTGAACAGGGATGTGGGGGTAGGTCGGCAGGGGTTTGAAGGCAGTGGGGCTGTTTGGGTTCGAATGGGTCATTTGGGGGGTGGGTTAAGCTAGGGTTTGGGTCGGCCAAGGTGTGGTCGGTGGGTGGGGGGGAGTGCAGGGGGGTTCAGGGAGCTGGGCGGCATGGGTGAGGGAATGCCCAGGGCAGCAAAGTGGCGGAGTAAGGGTTGGGGCTGTTAGGGGAGTAGGGCAGGGGTTAGGGTTTCGGTCTAGGGTAGCGGGTAGGTTAGGGTTAGGTTTTAGGCCTATAGGGTGAGTGAAGGTGGTGGTTGAAAGACTAGGATTAGGGTTTTGCTTTAGGGTGGAGAGGAATTGGGCCACTTTAGCCATTTGTTGCTTCATCTCTTTCAACTCTTGTTTCTATTCTAAAAATTGTTTGGATCTCTTTGGAGCCATTGAAGAGTAGTGTATGATTTGATTAAACAAACACCGATACACCAAACACCAATGTTGCAGCGACACCCGCTCTGATACCAATTTGACATAAATCACCCGTCGAAAGGCTCCTAAAAATTATCTAAACACAACTTTAGAGAGAAAAACACTATTTTCTATTTCAAAATTCAAGTCTACCTCAAATGATGCTTACAAGAAGGTATTTAAAGGGGAAGAGTAGCTTACGCTCCAAGCTAAGGCCCTAATTACAAAAATGTCATTACTACTCCTTCCATCTGAATAATAAAGCAAAAGAAAGAAAAGTACAATAATAAAATAAAATAAAATGCAATAAAATCCTAAAATGGGGCTCTTTTCCATCAAAAATATGAATGGTTAGTTATGCAATTTGGTTATTTGAACACCCCTCAAGTATTTCAAAGAAGAATGGATAACATTTTTAGATCAGAATTTTGTCTAGTTGACATAGATAATATTCTTGTAGCTAGCAATACTGAAGTAGAACATGTGACCATCTTAAAAAGATTATCTTAGAATCAAATAAACATGGAATTGTTATCTCTGAGAAGAAAATGCAATTATTTAGACTGAAATAGACTTTTTGGGAGTGCATATTAATAAAGGAAAAATATCCTTAGCAGAACACATAACCAAGAAGATTCTTAAATTCCCATACCAACTTAGAGATAGAAAATAATTACAATCATCTTTAGGATTGCTTGATTGTGCTGCAGACTTTATTAAAAATCTTGATCCAAAAAGACAAAGCTTAACATCCAAATTAAAAGGAACAGATAAGACTAATCCTTTTAAATGGATTAAAGATGATTTTGAAGTTATAAGACAAATCAAAGAAGCAGGCAAGAATATTCCTTGCTTGAACTGCCTAATGCCGTAGACCAGTTTATAGTAGAAACAGATGCCTCTGATGGGGAGCAGTGTACTTTGCCATTGATCATTAGACTAAAAAGAAAAAACTTTGTAGATATAGTTCCGGAACTTTTACTGATCCAGAAACAAGATATATTAAACACGAAAAAGAAGTTTAGTCATAGTAAGGGCTATAGAAAAATATATGTTTTTTCTTAAACCTAAGCATTTTACTGTTTATACTGATTCATCTTATGCAGCAAGATTCAGAGACTTGCACTAAACAAAATCAAGAACTAATAGACTAATTAGATGGGAAACAATTGCTTAATGGATATGATTTCTCTGTTATACATATTAAGGGAAGTAAAAATACCTTTCTAGACATCATATCTAGAGAACCCATGTTTGCTAATACTAATATTATTTCTTGTTTTATGATGCAAACAGAAGATTTAGACACCATGAGTTCCTTTAAACTGAACCAAGAAGACGTTGCAGCCTATCTAAGACGTGTATAACCAAATGCTGGTAAAACGCAAATACAGACTTATATCCAAGACAATCAAGAAAGACCAATTCTAAAAAACTTCGATGACATTCTTGTTCCTCCTGGAAAATCAAGAAATGAATTTGTTGCCCAGAATAAACTTATGAGGAAAATGTATTTTCCCCAATATAGACCAGATCAAAGATATTCAGACTTAATAAAATATAGACGAAAATTTTCTGATGATGAAAATACTCTTATAGATGCCATATGGTGGAATATGAAGAATAAGCTATGGGTAGAATTCAAGCAGAATTTAGTTGCTGCTGTTAGATTCATGAGAACCCAAAGACTTGCAGTTACGCAACTCAGTGGTACTGTTATTCCTATGCTCAGACTCTTGGAGAAACCTCCAAAGCTAGATCTGTTGATAATTTATACTATCATCAAAAGACTTTTAAGACTAAGATTGTTATACTATTCGGTAATAATAATCTTCCAATTTCAGAAGACAGTCAAAAAGAGGGTGATAGCATTATTGAGCATAGCAATATGTTAATATATGAGATTAATGGAGATGCCTTAATAATTAGTGGCTTCTTCCAAGAGTTCCAAAAATTTATCTTTTTGGAGAGACATAAATGGCACATATAACTCTTGCCGACTATGGGTTCATCGGACTCATCCAAATACAGATTGTAGAAGACGCTATTACTCTTGGAAAAACTGTTCATGAGTATGCCAAGAAAATAGAAGAATTATTTCCCTTATTTGCTAGAATTTATCAGATTGTTCCAAATTCTTGTAGGGGAAAAAGGGTTGAAGGATTTAGACTCGCTAGATTTTCATCCTTCGCATTTGAAGACTTTGAGATCCTTTCTGAAGCCGGTACGTACCAAAGACTTATCTGTAGACAAGTCCAAATTTCAGATTGCCCAAGCCATGGAAACAATTGAGATTATGGAACTTTTAACAAACCATTCAACGGTAGGCTCTGAACCATTCAACGGTAGGCTCTGAGAATGCATACTTAATCATTCAAGCTGATGAACCATTCAACGGTAGGCTCTGAGAATCCAAATAAGTGGTAGAGGTAGCTTTACCAGCCAGCATTAGAGTGGTGGGCTCATTGATGAATATTTTAGCAACAATAATGCTCCACCAAATAAAGACAACAGAAAAGGCAGAAGAAGACAAAGACGGGACAGAGAAGGGCCCCTCTTTCTTCAAAAAATTATTAAAGACTTGAAGATTCGTGACACAAGATGACAAGTTTGCTTCTAGTGAAAGACTAGACTTGGCCTGCATGGGACACTAGACTGAATTATTGCAAAGACGACAAAGTTTGCAAAGCCAAAATAGACTCGCACAATGACTCGACCAGAATTATTGAAAGAAGACATATTTGCTTTATGTAAAGTAAATTATTGTAGACTTTAATAATGGTTTTTCCTCTCACCGGTTTTGCTTTCCACAGCCGATAGCTAGTCATCTGTATATTTCCTTCATCTATAAAAGTGAGAGTGGGTATGTTGTGAAAGGCACCGAAAAAAAAATGTGAAGGCTTAGTAGAGAGTAAGAGAGGTAGAGAGTAATATGTATATTAGTGAATAAACCTCTTACAGTTAGGGGAGAGGGGAGAGGCGAGAGTTGTATTTACTACTGTTATGCAATAAAAGTATTTTCTTTTCCAGAAATCTCTTATGTTAAGTTATTATTCTCCAAACATCTCCAACTTTCTGTTCATAGAGGATTATTGTGTAGAACCTCTGGTGTAGCACGTAGGTGTTATACTGTTGAACCGCCGTCATGTGTCGATTTGCCGTGAGCCATTAGCCAGGTGGGCGTTAAGGCGTGGTTGGGTACAGACTGGAAACGGGTCCAACGCCAATAGAGGATTGAGGTGCGACACATAAAAAAAGAGTTGCACGAGGTACAGACCGAAGAAGGATAATGGCTAACTGAAGAGGCAAAGGGAGGAAGATAAAGTAATTGCACACCAGAAGGAAGGTGTAAACTCGAACCAAACGCCTAGCTATTTCAAATATTATTGTTAAATTTCAAAAGCACTTGCATGAGCCTTCAAATAACTACATACTTTTTAGCGTTTGTTAATCAAACAAATCCAGACTTAACAAGAGAAATCCACGAGTGGACTCTCAGACCCATAGAAAGACTACTTATAGAAACTGCTTTAATATACGTCGGAGGTACTTACAAATACATACACCAGATTATTGAGTGGTTAATACGTGAAGTACCTAGAATAGAAATAATTAGAACAAGGATCCGTAATCTCTCTAAACAAGACTTAAGAACTGAAGATTTCGCAAAAGAACTTTCAAGATCAGAAAAATATCACGAATATACTAGAATACTTAGAGATGCTATAGACGTATTAATATATATTAGACGTAAAAGGTTAGCTGAAACAAAAACTGTCTTAATTAGATCAGGAGGAGTTCGTCCTATTCTTAAATACGTAGAGACATGTGCTCCAAGAACTTATCGTAGATTTTTGTCATCCTACGGTGACAGTGAATTAGACGAATTTATAGAAAACGATATAATCTATATTGTTAATCAAATATATAAAGGAACTAGACAGATAAAACCTCAATACCTCATAAGGTGTTTAAGATGAGATTATTTTCCTTCAAAACCTCTTGAAATTTTTAGACATCCTGAAGAAAATAATTGGATAAATAACTCACTATTCCAAAACACAGTACGATAGTGACGGAGAAAGTCTGAGAAGTAGCCCCGAAACTTCTACACTTAGACTTCCAGATTAATTAGACCTTAAAATAAGATTAAAAGACTCCAAAAATTATTGAGGTAGAAATTTCTATTCCAAGAAACCTTAGAAAGAGAAGGTGGTCCATAAAAGACAAAGCGGTCCAAAAATCTTTTTGGAAGGTAGCTAATCCGCATTCTATCTGCATAAATAAATCCGCACAGGAGCCTAACCGTATATATATATATATATATATATATATATATATATAGAGAGAGAGAGGGAGGCTCACCTACATCATGCAGTATACATCACACCGTACATCACAACTAATTCTAGGCCCTTGAAAACTTTTTTTTCAAATTTTATATTTTTCCCTTGAAATTAACCTTCCAATAAACCCATATGCAAAAACTTAGGTCAAAATACATTTTGTTGCTATTTTTAAAAAATCCACAAAAAACTGCTGGCGCAGACCCTTAAAAATAAGGTATTTTTAGCAGGTTTTTGTGGATTTTTTAAAAATAGCTACAAAATGTATTTTGACCTAATTTTTTGCATATGGGTTGATTGGAAGGTTAATTTCAAGGGAAAAATATAAATTTGAAAAAAAAAAAATTTAGGGCCAGAACTAGGCGTGATGCATGGGTGATGTATAGAGCATGATGTAGGTGAGCCTTCTCCTATATATATAATTGACGTAAATGACACCAAATGAGTAATAAGAGGTAGATATCACACACGTTTCAACCCTCAATCAATAACTCTCTAAAATATAGAAATCCCCAAATAAGGCTACAAATGGGGTATTTATAGGTGGAAAGTAATATAGGCTCCAAGCAATACTCTAATTACAAATATACCCCTATTAGCCTTTGCTACTTCCTTCCTATAATACCAAGCAATTACTTGCTAAAAGAAAATACATCAAAATAACGAAAATGCCACTAATGACTGAAAATACTAAAAATGCCCCCGAAACTTCTAATTCACATCATTCTCTCCGCCTTCGAAAAAGCTCGTCCTCGAGCTTTAAAAGTTGAGGATGCACAAAATCTTCAAAATTGGAGAATCACATGATTAGCGCCAAAATTGTGTGGAAGAGACGCAAAACTTGTGGGGCCAAAAGTAATTTCTCAAAATTTGAGAAAGATCCTTCGATTCTTGCGTCAAGATCATCATCTTCCTCTTGCCTCTTATGGGAATCTTCAAAAATATTTCCCCTAGATCAAAAACCATCTTCTTGGTGCCAAACCCTAGTTCTTGAACATGTTGGAGGGTTCCACCTAGGGCAAAAGATAGATCGGTTAGCATAGGAGGGGTTTGGGTCAACATGGGTTGAAATTGGACTGAATTTATAGGAGAATGGTTCTTGGGTGGTAGAAGACTAGGGTTTATTCTGGAAATAGTAGGATTCACAACTTGGGTGGAATTGTTTGGAGAAGAAAAGAAAATTTTCGTGTCTCTTGGGAAGGAAGACACATAGCCGCGAGTCAAAGGTGGCATGGAAGGGGTTGGCCGACCTTGGTCGGCGAAGTACTGGGTGCTGTCGAGGGTTCCGTCAAGGACCATATGAGGATCAATCATCGGTTGGTAGTTTCGATCAAGAACGGTGGTGATTAGGGGGTTTGGTGGCTCCGGGGATATTCTAGAGGACCCCACCCTCTACAGATGGGCGCCGATCAGATCTAGGCTGCCCACCAAAACCTGGACAACTGCCGAACAGTGAGGGACAGATTGGAGCATTGATCGATAATATTCCAGCTGTCAGGCAGAATTCCGACACCTCCGATGGCCACGGGATTAGAAGATAATGAGTTAGGGTTTTCTTGGGCCATAGTTTTTTGTGGTAAGGGGGTAGAATGGGTTAGGGAAGTGTAAGTGGAGGAGTTTTGGGGGTTAGGGTTAGGGTTTCTTGAATTAGGGTTAGGGCTAGGGTTTTAGGGGGTGGTGGAAGAGAGACGGGTCTCAAGATCATCCATTCGTGTCAAGAGGTGATCCAAGATCCTCGCAAGTCGTTCATTACGAGTTTTCACAGGAGCACATCTCCTCTTCAAACCCATCTTGACGTCGTTTACGAGTTTTTATTTTTTTACAACAACGGGTAGAACCAACGAAACTCTAATATCAATTGACGTAAATGACACCATATGGGTAACAAGAGGTAGATATCATACACGTCTCAACCCTCAATCAATAACTCTCCAAAATATAGAATGCCCCCAATGAGGCTACAAATGGGGTATTTATAGGTGGGAAGCAGCTCAGTGTAACACATGTATTTCTGTGCATTTAAATATTTAATTAATTCGGGTAAATTTTAAATTACTTGCGTGTCGTAATTTAATTGAATTAATTATGGTAATATTAATCGGAAAGTAAATGGTTAATATTTATTAAATTTAATTACTAAGTGAATAGTAATAATGTATTTACGTCATAACGTGTATTAGTGACGTGGTATCTATTTATCTCAGTCGGGAGTCGGATATTGGCTAAGTTGGGTGTGAGATAAGAACTTATAATAAATTAATTCGGATGTCAATTATGAGCGCACGGTTGAGTCCGAATGGGCCGAGATAGTCGGAAAAGAGTGCTCAGGGGTAGTAAATGGGTCTCGGGACGTTTTTAGGTATAATCGGCCCACACGAGGGTGTTCAGGTCACTTGGGCTTGACCCATTAGACTAAAAACGGGATTAGAGTATTAAACCTAAAATCTAAGAAGTGTTGAACGGCAGAAACACAAAACTAAACCTAAGAGTTTGAGAGAAAGTTAGAGGAATCAATTGGAAGAGCAATTGGGGATCTTTTTGGAGACAAAACAAGGAGCAAATTGGGTGTTCTTCATCAAACATTTCTCTACCTCAACGGATCAGACTCTACGAACCCAAAAAGGCAAGTGGTTAACTTGTTGTGATGTTTAAATTGTTATAATCAATTCATATTGTAGTGGGTGAATCTAAAATCTGTTTTTGGGTGGGTATTCATGTGAAATTGGGTTTTCAGTGATTGAAACACTTTGATGAAATAAAAAGTGGAATTGATTGTGTTATGTGTACCTAGAATTGGAAATTTGAATCATATGTTAAACTCGATAGGAATTGGTGACTAATTTATGATATTGGAATGGTAATGAGAATTGATCGATTTAAACCCGGAAAAGTACCCGAATATGTGAACTTGAGATTTCGGTAAATTGATTTATGATTTGAGCAGGGCCGGCCCAAGGGGTAGGCCAATGAAGCAACCGCCTTGAGCCCCCAAATCTGATGTAAAAATATGGGCCCCAAATATTGTATAGTTGTGTATTATATAAGTTTCTAAAAATAGGTCCAAGCCCAAAAAATAAACTTAAAATTCACCCACCAACAATCAACCCTTCATCTCCACTTGCTCATTCATTACACTCATTTAAGAACGGAAAAAAATGGCTCGCACCCCCACCCAAGATGAACTTTCCAAATTCCATCCAAGTTCCAACTATTTGAACTCTCTTTCATTATCTCTAAAAAAAATCAACCCTCTTTTAAACGCTTACAATACTCTTAAGTTTTAACCCAAAAATATTCGAGAGGTTCGTATTTTTTTTATTCACCCTCTCTCATTATTACATGTTAATTTTTTAGATTGAAATCTTCATTCTTGTTAAATATAAATGTTGTTTTTTATTAATTTATTGAACACTAGTAAAATGATGTTAATTTTTTTGTTAAGTTATTCTTGTTCATATTTTTTTTAAATCCAGAAATATAAATGTCGTTTTTTGACTAATATGTTAAACCCTTTTATTAAATATTTTAAAGGTTGTTATTTTACTAATCTAAGGTTTAAAGTGTATATAAAGTTATCTCTTCTTGTTGTTACTTTTTTACCTCTTCTTGTTGTCATTTTGTTAAGTTCTTGTTGCCATTTTTTTATTAATATGTCATTTTTTAATTATAATTATTATTGTTGTTAATTTTTGAATTTAAATGCTGTTCTTGTTGTCATTTTTTTTATATTTTAAACACTTAGATTAGTACAAACAACATTTATATTTAAAGATTTAAATGATGTAGTTTAAAAGTGAATAGAAAGTTATATGTTCTTGTTTTCATTTTTTTGTTAATCTGTAATTTTTTTTTTAAGTATAGTTCTTAATGTTAATTTTTTTGTTAAGTTCTTGTTATTAATCTTGTTGCTCCTTTTAATCTGCTATTAAATTTTTTATTCTAATGATGTTCAGTTTTTATGTGTTTCTTCAGTATTTTTTTTAGCAAAGAAGCACTTTAAAAGTTGCTTTATAAATTCAGCAAAACAGGTTCCAATGTTCCTTTATTTTGTTGTGGTCGGAAATTTTGAGATTGATTGTTGGGTTGTTGTGTATTCTATTTTGTTCATCTCTTGTTAGCTTGTAAAAATACATACTATACTTTTCAGAAAAAAAATATTATATAAAGGGCCCCATTTTACAAGTTCGCCTTGAGCCCCAAATCTTCGGGGCCGGCCCTGGATTTGAGGTCTCTAGTGCATTTAGTACCTAATATCATAAGGGGTTGATGTTAATGATGTTCGAGGAATTACTGGAAAAAGCTTAAGGTTCTTTAATGGCTGAAACAGAATCGGAGAAGGAGGTGACCTGCTCGATCGATCGATCGACCCAGGGAGTCGATCGATCGATGGTCCCAGATTTTTTACAGTTCGCCCTGTTTTATATACAAGGGGGGAAATTAATTATAAATTTAATTTCTATGCTTTATTTAGTGATAAATAAATATAACGCACATATTCCTAGCAATTATGGGGAAGAGTAATTGGGTTTTGGGAGGATTTATGTGGGGCACCTTATAGATCGATTTGAGGAATTTAATTCCAAAATAATTAGATACGGATCGAGTGAGCGGATCCGGATATATTGGTTGAGCGATGCCAAGGTAGTGAATTAATTATGGAGAGAAATTAATTAATTTGGAGTCGGGATATAGACTCTGGTTGTAAGAGGGTAGTTTAGATAAGATGGAGGCGTAACCCCTTTTGAGTACGGTGATGACAAGGTTAGTCAGCAAACACTAGTGATTTAGCCACAAGACAAAAAGAACAGTTTGGAATGTATGGAACCCAGCTTATACTCACAAATCTCTCGTGTATAACTCACAATACAATAAAGAACTCAGAAATAACTTAGCTAGAGGGAGAGAGAAGTAAGCACCCTGGATACACCTTGGTAGGCAGGCACTAAACACTCTCAAGAATCTCTGTCATGTATTAAAAGCTTCGTAATAAATGACAAATGGTGGGTGGCAGAACTCTCTGGTTTTTTCAATAACGCTCTCTAGTAAATAATTTCTCAAACTCTTAGAGGGATATCTCCCAAAAGAACTCCTTTTTAGAACTCTTTGATCGATGATCTTCCTTGGAGGTGGTTGGGGCCTTAAATAGCCCCCACACCACCCCCGAGGCAGCTAAGTCATTAATGCCTGTGAAAGACCTCCCTCATACCTTATGTCACCAGCATTAAATACCTGATGCACTAGTTGTCTTTACGTCATAAACATTAAATGCCAAGACATGCCTTTTGCCTAACCACTGTGTGTCAGGGGGCTGTTGCCACAGAGGTTGCTTACCAACCGTCTGACAACCCCAAATACCACGGTGGTTTACTCAAGTGCAGACTTGACGTTGTCTAGCTGGCTAGTGACATCACCTACAGTAGATGGGACATAAAGTAGAGGGTTGTTTGGTTCACAGCAAAGCTCCCGATGGAACTCGAAGCTACTTTGCTCTAGGTTCCACGGTGAAGATCTTTCGGTGTTTTACCAGGTGTATCTAAGATGGTCAGGACAAGCCCCAACGGTGCCCCACTTCTCAATCCTCCAAACCAAGTCCCTCTAAAGTTCCCACGGTGAGGTTGTTCGATAGAGCATGAAAGCTCTCCCAAGCCCTGCCAAGCCTGGTCTCTCGCGAGTACCGTTCGACCTCACACCCATTCATTATTCTCGTTACAACATTACAGTCGTTACAACTCGTAGTCAATATAAACAAAGCTATAATATGACAAAGTAACAATAAGCTAAAGTACGAGTTGCCACGCTAAGCTGCCACGCAGAGTTGCCACGCTAAGCTGCCTCGTTGAGTTGCCACACAGAGTTGCCTCACCAAGCTGCCACGCAGAGTTGCCCCGCTAAGCTGCCTTGCTTGAGCTGTCTCGGCTGCTTAATCTCAAACACTATTGTCAATTAGGGAATTATCCCTAATCTCAGGATTACCTTCAGGCCCCCTCTACATTTGCCCCTTCGTGGAGGGATTTGTTGTGGGAACAAGAAGTGCCTCCACGAAAACTTCTCAATCCGATGAACCTTCTCTGTCTGGCCTGCTGCTTTTTCCTAATGCCGAGCCTCAACCGTTCTAGCTTGAATATCTGAAATTCTCCCGAAGGACCTGCTAATATTCTCCCAGTAATGTTCGAAAAAGCGAAAAATTCTCCCCGATGTAACTGAGTCATAACTAAACAACGTTTGAGCTTCTGACGAGGGGACATCGTGGCTTTGTTGAACCATTGGGACATTTTCCTCGTGGGGGGTTTATTGGATATGTCAGAGAAAATCTTGGCGCCCAAAACTCAATCTTGCTTAGGAAGGTAACGATGGTTGTTCCCTAGGTGCCACTTCATTAATGATGCAGTTCCCTAGGTGTCACTTCATTAATGACGTAGCGTTGCCTTTTCCATTGTCAGAACACTTCCCGAAGTGCCACGTGTACATTTGAAATGATTGCAGGCAGCCTCGCACGTGCAATGGTGGGAAACTTAAACGACGAACTTAAAAATTAAACGGCTAAATCCCCCAAACACTTAAAACCTTTCTTTCTCTTACTTTGCCACTACCTTCTTCAAATTTCCTTCGCTTTTTAGAGAGAGAAAGAGAGAGCTTCCATTGTTGAGCATCTGAAACCTCCATTGCTGTTCAAGCTTGTGCCTTCCTTTTCTTGCTCTCATCTTCTACGCCACCTCCTGTGGTTGCTCTCCTCCATTGTCGTGCTCAAGCTCCGCTTACTCAAGGCTTTTTTTTGGTTTGCTCTAACACTCTGCCATGGCGTCTCCAAGTTACCCACCATTTCTTCAACCAGTGCGCCGCCTGCTACCGCTGTTGCTACCACTTTGGACGCTGTCCGTCGTGAACAGTTAAGGTTTTATCGTCGCTCTCCCATTTTTGGCGAGGATGATAGCTTTGCTGCTGCCTGCAAGACGGTCAACTTTGAATGCAAGTTTGAGACCTTAATGCTGGGTGATGAGGACGAAGAACCCTCGAAGTGGGGCTTTCTTCCTCCAGAGGGGACTCTCAGGTTTCGTCTGGAGCGAGGGGACTTCCAATGGTCCCAAATTGATTTCGAAGCACCAGGGGGTTCTCCAGCCCATTTTGCTGCTTGGAACTCTCACATGGTGAGTTCCCATGGTGATATTCTGAGTAAGATTGGCCTTCAACGGGCCAAATGGTTCGGTGAGTTTACTCTCTCAAAAAATAATCCTGCTCTCCCCATTCTTGTTTCTCGTTGGAACGTGACGACTCACACATTCATCGCTGCGTGGGGCGAGTTTACGATAACCCTAGAAGATGTCTGCGAGCTCCTGGGGCTCGAAGCAACAGGTCATGAGCCTTATACCGATGAGCCTCTCGACGCCCAAGAGATTGCTGACCGTTTGGCGTTGGACCGAATATGCCGAAGTTGCATCGGTTCTTCAAACAAAGCTACCTTCACTCCGCTGATTAACTACTTCTTCAAGGGTTCTAGTGAAGGTAGTTCTTCAACTTCAACGGATGCCCCTGGTCAAGGTACTTCGTTAGAGCTCCCTGCTTACATCCTTGTGATTCTTTCCCGTTTTCTTTTGACGGGAAAACCAAATGATCAGCCCCGAAGGGACCTTATCAACATATCCCTTCGTTTGGCCCGGGGCATCAAACTTCCTTTGGCTGCAATTGCCTTAGGGTCCCTCTACACCTGGCTCGATAGAACATTGTTCGACATGGAACGATCTCTTGGCCGTTATAACCTGGCCAATTTTGCCAACAGCGTCCTTCTAACCGGCTTTCTTTACGTGCGCTTTCCTGTTGTAGCGGCCAAGGCCAACCGACCTCCTTCTGGGGAAACCATTCTGCCCCCACGCTCTTATATTTATCACAAGAGGCAGAGCCGAAAAGAGCTGATCGCCTCAATTGACCGTTTTGAGGACTTTGTTATGAGGCCTTACGGAGAGGACGTCTTTGTTCATACTTGTGATTTCTTCCAGCACGAATCCAGGGTGGTTCAGGTGGGGGTAGACATTGAAGATCCTCAGTTAGCCGTGGTGCTTCTCCTTTCTCCGGGGTATCTGCCGTCCTACACCGAGTGGGGATATTCCAGCGAACATTATAACCCCAATCGGTGCAGTCGTCAATTTGGGTTTGATCAGGGGGCTCCTCGCTCAGTTTTCCAATCTTCAAACCCAAAGGTTTGCTTTAGCGAGGCATGTTCCTTATTTTCCTCCACTGCTGCGTGGGGGATAAGTGAATCAATGGCTGGGCGAGTCACCATTCCCTCCAATAAAAGGCAAGGGAGTGTGACCGGTCTATTTGCCACGAAGTTCTGGCCGAAACAACTGGCTATCATTGCCGAGTTCATAGATGGCGAGCCCGTGTACCCTCCAGTTCTGTCGTTTTCTGCGTTGGAGCTGGGACTTAAAGGCAACTCCGTTCTGGGGATTGAGTTCCCTCTAAGCAAAACCCCTAAGAGGCCTACCAAAGAGCTTCCTCCGTTATGCCCCATGACCTCTACTGCCATACCCAAAGCGAAAGGTGCTGGGGTATCCAGGAAGACTGCTCCTTCGACTGGAGCCACTGCTGATGAAGGGTCTTCGCAGCCATCGACCAAGAAGGCCAAGAGTGGGGTGGCTTCCACAAAAAAATCAAAGTCCAAATCCCAGACTCCCGTGGCAGCCCTTCCCATAGCCTCCGTTCCTCCTCCCATGTCTCCTGAAAGGGCCGAGAGGTTAAGGAGGGAGGCGCAGGCTGAGGTTGATCGGGTAAATGCAGAGTTTCAACGGCGCGCTGTCGTCGTTCCTCCTTCGGTTGCTTTCCCTACAATCGTCGTCGATCCCACTGAGCCAGCTGCAAGGAGGAGGAAAAGTTCGAAGGTTCCTCAAGCCATTGGCAGTGATGTGACAAGGTCAAGGAGGAAGACTTTAGGCACCAAGTCCCAGAGGAAGCAAGCTCCCATGGTGCAAGCTTCTCATTCTTCTTCCCGATCTGAGGTATGTACACTTATCTTGTTCTCTTTTCCTCTTTAGTTAGAGCAAGTTGCATTTGCTTATATATATTGTTCTTAATTACTTTGGTGCAGGGACTTAAAGAAACGGGGCCTCGTTCTCCAAGTCCCCCCATAAGCCGTTTCGTGGGTGGTCGCTGTGGGGCCCTCTCATCCGATACTACCCCACCCCGTTCGCCAATGACCGGGCTTACTTACGCCCGTCGTTCAATCTCACGACGGGCGAGAGAGGCAGCTGTGGAGGGTGAGGTTATAGAGCCCATGGATGTCTCTTCGCCACCAGAGACAACACAATCCGAGACAACTACCTCAGTCCCCTCTAGCTCACTGGCTTCCTCTGAGGTTGCTCTCCCCATTGTTCTGGCCGCTGCAAGTGACCCTGAGGTAATGATTTCATACTTAATTTGTCTGATCTGGCATTCCGTCTCTTTCACCCCATTCTGTGTGCTGAATTTGGGATGTTGGTTGCTCTAGATCGAAGTGTCCTCGCTGCTAGCAAACATTCTTCGCCCAACGGTGCTGGCGAGACCTCTGACCACAGTGCCCCTTTTCAATGTTCTGACTGAGGTAAGTAATACTTGGATACATTTCGCTCTTTTTCTGTACTTGTTCCTCTTTACTAACATTGGCTTTTATATTGCAGCTTTCCCCTGATCTTTCACCACCCTCATCTATTCCCAATGAGCCCCTTACGCTTGCTTTGGTACCTTATGTGGGCGAGGGAACTCTGCCGATAGTTGAGGTTTCTGCGGCCAGAAACCCCGTTGAGGCTGATGAGGTAACAAGTCCCCTCCCAACGGTTCCTGCCCCTTTAACCTCCGTGATGACTCCCATTCCTGCCCCTGTTGTGATTCAGGTACTTTCTTAATTCTCTGCATAAACTCCACCGTATGTTAGGGTTGTGTTTTTTTTTTTTTTTTTTGCATAACTCCATCTTATAACGGTGACTTAACAACGAAAACACTTGTTAAGATTTTTTTATAATCTCCACCTTATAACGGTGACTTAACAACGAAAACGCTTGTTAAGATTTTTTATATAATCTCCACCTTATAACGGTGACTTAACAACGAATTATATAATCTCCACCTTATAACGGTGACTTAACAACGAAAACACTTGTTAAGATTTTTTTATAATCTCCACCTTATAACGGTGACTTAACAACGAAAACGCTTGTTAAGATTTTTTATATAATCTCCACCTTATAACGGTGACTTAACAACGAAAACGCTTGTTAAGATTTTTATATAATCTCCACCTTATAACGGTGACTTAACAACGAAAACGTTTGTTAAGATTTTTATATAATCTCACTGTTCCTTATATCTCTTCTCAGGTTGCTCGGGAGGATTCCTCACCAGCTCTTTCACTTATGGGCACACCTCGTCAGGAACCTGCTGTTTCGGAGGAATCTGATCATGCTGACCAAGGTTCCACGACTGGTGTTGAGGCAGAAAGTGAATCTGGGTGCGAATTGCCTCTTCCTGACTTAACTCCTCCTGCTTTTTGCCTAATGGTGCTTCACAATTCTCCCCAAATGCCTGTGAGCCATCGCTTGGTGATTGAGCAGTTGGTGAACCATCACCCCGAGACCTTCACCGTGGACTGCCTACGGTCCAACATTCCCGTGATGAGTCATCGACTGCAAGGCATGGCGATCGTTGTTGCTGAGATTGCCAATACTCCCACTTCCAGTGTTACCCGAGCCCTCATTAATCAGCTTATGGGTTTTCTGAAGGAATTGGGTCGTGACGGTTTCCGTTTCGACTGGCTTATAACGTATTTGAAAACTTTGAAGAGCCAGCAGCTGATCGGCCAGAGGGAACTACTGAGAAAGCACCAGGAGGACCAACGGGTTGAGGAGGTTAAGTTAGCTGAGCTGGCACCTCTTTTGGAATCGGCGGATGAAGAAATAAAGAATGCCGAAGAGGCTCTGCGTTTGGCCAAGCTAAAACGGGAGAGACTTCTTATTGAACGCGCACAGGTGCAAACCAGGCTAGAGGTTGCTGTCAACGCTCAAAGCTCTTTTGTGTCAGCTTCTTCGGGCCTTCCTGGGGATTTTTTCTCTTCCCCGGACCTATGGTTCCTCTTAAGGTAGTAAACTCCTGTATATATTTTCTTTCTTCGTCCATTTATGTAATTTTTGGGCAATAGTTCCCAATTTTTTGTAATGCTCTCTTGTTTAATGAATGAAAGAATGTATATTTTCCAGTTTTATCTTTTTGAGTTATGACTGCTTTCATATCAAATGTCTACACTTCACGTCATCCATAAAACTTGTATATTCATAATCAAGGACTAGATACATCGATGGTACAGACTTAATTGTTTACACATGATAGACTTTCAACCATTTATTGTTAATTTTGAATGGCTTATCTTCCTCCAACTTAGAAATTAAGCAATAACCTGAATCATGAGCTTCCTTCACGACGAAAGGTCCCTCCCAATTGGCTGCGAATTTTGGCAGAGGAAGTCCCCTAATGTGTTTCACCGCTGCTTTCAAAACGAGATCTCCCTCCACGAACCTCCTTGGTCTTACCAGGTTGTCATATGCCCTAGAGAGCTGCTTTGTATACATTTGAAAATGTTGCATCGCGTTGTCTCTGTGTTCATCCAATGCCTCCAACTGCACATGCCTGTTCTGAGGAAGCATGCTACTTCGCAAGGCGTATCGAGCAGAGGGAACTTCCAACTCCACTGGAAGGATTGCCTCAGCCCCGTAGACAAGGGAGAACGGAGTGTACCCTGTGGGCTTCCTCTTCGTCGTTCGATAGGCCCACAACACTGCTGGTATCTTGTCATCCCACGATCCTGGGAAGTCCTCCATCGTTTTAGCCAAGATGTTAACTAGAGTTTTGTTAGTTGCTTCGGCCTGACCGTTCCCCTTCGGTTATGCCACCATTGAAGTGTGATGAACGATGGAGTACTTGTCTGTGAGCATCGTTACTTCTGAGTTGACGAAGGGAGTCCTATTATCTGAGAGAATAACCTTTGGGATCCCAAAACGGCAAATGATATACTCTCTGATGAAGTTACTCACTACCCCAGTCGTTGCCCTTCTGAGTGGTATTGCTTCAGCCCATTTTGTAAAGCACTCCGTTGCTACCAGTATCCATATCCTGCCCCTCGACGAAGGGTGTATCGCCCCCACAAGGTCGAACGGCCAAGTGTGGAAAGGATAAGGCGATGCCAGAGAGTGTAAGTCCACCGATGGGGCATGGATCATATTTCCATGAAGTTGGCAAGCTTTGCATTTTCGAACGAATTCGGCAGAGTCTTTCTCCATCGTTGGCCAATAATACCCCAGCGTCATCAGCTGATCGTATAACTTGGCCCCTCCTATGTGAGCTGGGTCATGGGCTTGTTTGAGGACCACAGTTGCTTCTTCCTTTGTAATGCAACGTAATGGCCTATTGAAGTACCCCCTCCGATAAAGTTGCCCCTCCTGGATATAGAACCTCGGGGCCCTTCGCTTCAGTCCCATCGCATCCATTTTCTCCTTTGGGACAATTCTATCTTGAATAAAGTCGATATAGGGCTGCCTCCAGTCCGTTTGGGCTTCGATGAAATGGCACTTAGCTGCTTTAAAAAAAAAGTTGACACTTATTGCAATTCCGTTGTAGTTCTGCCGCATCCTGTTTCATCCTAGGCCAAAAATATCCCCCTCTTTGAATTCTCCAATAAAGAGGTATCTCAGTTGTTTCGCAGTGCTCCTCATGTGTTTTCTTCAACCTCCGCTCTGCTTCCTCTGGCCCAATGCATCTCGATAACCATCCCCCTGTATTTCTGAAGTAAAGATTTCCCTGGCTTGTAAAGTATTGGGCTAACTCTCTTAGTCCCATAGCTCCTTCTCCAGACTCCAGTTGCTTCCTGATCTCTCCTCTCCAATCCGCGTCTCCCTCCATCGGTAGTATTGACTGCACCACCGAAGGAGCTGTTCTTCGTTGGATCGTAACGATAGTCGTATCGCTCCTCATGACCATCTTTTGAGCAATAGTGGCATAAGCGTCTGGATGACGGTTCATCGTTCTGGGATGTCTTCTGATTTTGGTCCGATGGAACTGGCTGAGGAGCCTTTGAATGATCGTTCTGTATGGTGCCAAACTCATGTGCTTCAACGCATATTCTCCGTTAACTTGCTGAATTACCAAGTTCGAGTCACCCTTGATGCAGAGTGAACGAATTCCCCTTCGAAAAGCCTCCAGCAACCCTAGTACCAACGCTTCGTATTCTGCTTCGTTATTGGAGCAAGGGAAATCTAGTTTGTAGGAAAGGCAAATCTCCTCCGTTCCTTTTGAAAGGATGACCCCTGCCCCTCCTTTTTTCTCTGCCGAAGACCCATCAAACTGCATCGTCCATTCCTCATCGGTTGCATCCAGATAGTTGGCTTGTAAGTCATCTCCCGGAATGTCTTCTTTAGGTGGTTCAAACGTTCCTGATGGAAAGATTGCCAACAGATCAGCATACGCCTGGCTCTTGATAGCTCGAGGAACCACACACTTTAAATCATATTCGGAGAGAATAAGGAACCACCTAGCTGCCCTGCCAATCAAGATAGTTCTAGCCAACAAATACTTAATAGGATCACATCTAGTTATAATATGAATTGTAAAAGACAGCATATAATGTCTAAGCTTTTGCGCTACAAAGACTAAGGCCAAACAATGCCTTTCTAGGCTGCTATATCTAATCTCTGGCCCATGTATGATCCTGCTGAGTTAATACACTGGTCGTTCTTGCCCGTCAATCTCTTGTGCCAGCAAAGCTCCAACGGACCTTGTAGTGGAGGTGAGGTACAGCTGCAACGGTACTCCTGCCTGTGGAGGAACCATGATTTGTGGTGAAACGAGCAGCTTCTTCAACTCATAGAGAGACTCCTGGTGATCCTTTTCCCACCTGAACTTTGTGTTCTTTCGCAGCAGCTGCATCAACGGGTGTGTTACCTCGGCCAATCCCGGTACAAATCTTCTGAGGTAGGAGACTTTGCCGAGGAAACTTTTTAGCTCCTTCGCCGTTCTTGGGCACGGCATCTCTAAGATCGCGCGTTGTTTATCCTGGTTCATCTGCACCCCTTGTCGATCAACCACAAAGCCTAGAAACTTCCCGCTTGTTACTCCAAAGACGCACTTCAATGGGTTCATCCTTAATTTATACTTCCTACATCGAGTAAACACCTTCTTTAAGTCGTTTAGGTGGGACTCCTCCTTCTTCGATTTGATGACCAAATCATCCACATAGAATTCTACAAATTTGTGGAAGAAATCGTGAAATATGGCCATCATTGTTCTTTGATAAGTAGCTCCCGCGTTCTTAAGTCCAAACGGCATTACTTTGTACATGAAATTGCCCAACGGGGTTCTGAATGCCGTTTTCTCTGCGTCCGCGGGGTCCATCTTGATCTGGTTGTACCCTACGTACCCATCCATGAAGCTATACATCTCATGCCCAGCCGTGGCATCTATCAAGCTATCAATGGAGGGTAGAGGGAACTCATCTTTGGGGCAAGCCCTGTTCAAATCTCTAAAATCCACACAAATCCTTATTTGACTCTTGTCCTTCTTCCCTACTGGCACAATGCTAGATAGCCAAAGGGGATGCTGTATTGGTTTGATGAATCCTGCTGCCAACAAACGCTGAACCTCTTCCTTAATCTTCAAGTCCAACTCAGGTTTATAAGTCCTTGTTGCCTGCTTCACCGGGATGGCTGAAGGCATCACGTTTAGCCTGTGGCAGCTCACTTCCTCATCTAGCCCTTCCATTTCGGTATACTTCCATGCAAAGACATCTATGAACTCCCGGATTAGCCCAACCAAGGCTTCTCGTTTCTCCTTACCGAGATCCTTCGCGATGAAGATGGGCCTTGGGTCTTCCCCTTCTCCTGCCAGGTTCAACTGCTCCAACTCTTGTGCCTGGGGCCTTAGTTGATTTGCCATGTAGTCTGGTTCTTCGGCGGCCTCCTCCACGAACTCCTGTATGTTGGAGTTGTCTATCACCATACACTGTCCCTGCTGATCCACCAAGAAGCACTCATATAACGGGTCAGCCCCATCCTCAGTCTCTTCGGCCGCCCGCTCACATCGTTATAAACGGTAGACCACCTTCCCCTCTTCAGTGACCACCTTCTTGCATTGCCTGTTGGTAGCTGTTGCCACGGCCTTCCTCTTCCTCTCTCTCGAAGCCTCAGCGATTCTTCCCCCTGAAAAGCGACTCAGCACGCTTTGCCGTTGGACCTCATGCTCCACAGGATCCATTCTAAGCCTTACTTTGTTTTTGAGCTGCTTCGCGGTACTTTGGGGTCGAGGGATCACCTGATGGGTTTCTTCGGCCCTCACCCCTTCGTTACTCGCGGCTTCTTTACTTTGCCCGTTCAGGGGCCCCATTATATCTCTGATCGAGGGAACCCATGCCCCCTCCATTCTTCTCGTTAGGACTCGAGCATCCTCCTCCAACTCCGTATAAAAGGCCGCATCTACAAAGTGAGCTTCCTCGATAGCGAAAGGCCTTTTTGTAGCCCTAATGGTTACTTCTGTTCCTTTGACATTCGCCTTGGCGCATTGATGATATGTTGAAGGAACTAAACCTTGATTGTGCATCCACACTCTTCCTATTAGTAAATGATAGGAAGTTGCGCTTTCTATTACATAGAACTTGATGTGGGAACTCAGATTTCCCATTACAATTCCCACACACATACCCAATGGATTTGGAGGATTGGTTGTCATACCCTGAGATTACCAGAGGCATGGGGACCAACCTTTCTTATGGGATATCAGCTGCGTGGAAGGAGTTGATCGGCATAATGTTGATGGAAGCGCCCCCATCCATAAGCGTTCTTGCAAAACTAACCCCATTGATACTGGCCGTCACATACAAGGGCCTGTTATGAGGGAACCTTACAGCTCTATCTGCATCACTGAAGGTCACCTTTGATAGGAACTTTTTCACCAGCCTCGCCATGGGTCCCCTCCATTTCAACGAGGGAACCGCGTCCTTCTTCGCGATGTCTAGGATTGCCTGAGTTATTTCCAGTCTGCTCTCTTTTGGTATCCCCACTTGATCGAAGAACCAAGCGAATTTTGGGGATTTTGAAACTGTGTTGTATTCAACGACTGCCTCCATTTCCTCACCCTCAACGCTGTATACGTCTTCCACGTCTTTAGCGCTTGCTTCATCGTAGGCTAAAACTACGTTAGCCATTCCTGTGGTACAATGTTCCAGAGTTTCTTCGAATTCCCTTTGCTTTATTGTTGACCTTCCTCCTCTTTCCGCCTCATCGTCGTAGGCCATCACCAAGTTGGCCCCATGCGCTGGAAGTGGGTTGTTGTTAACGTTCTGTGGGGGGATCTGCAGCGTCCCTGCCTTCATGTACTTGTCAATGATTCTTCTCAACGTGAAGCAGCTCTCTGTCGGGTGCTGGATCTTTCGATGAACCTGACAATACCTAGGATCCGCCTTCGTTGCATCATCGGGTTCTTCCGAAGGAACGCCTTTTGGTAGGTAGACCGTTCCACCTTGGACCATGGCGTTGTAACAACTCACCGCCTCTTCTATCGTGCATGGTAACGGTGGTGGATCTTCTCTATCCCTTCCGAACTTCCTCTTGTTGTCCTTCTTCGCCGTCTTACCCCCATCTGTTCCTTCGGTGTATCCCACTCGTGGGGGTTGAGGCCTTCCTCCCCCAGGTTGTATCGGCTGTCTGAATATCATAGGCACCGCCACCGGGTTTGGTCGTACGACCAATGAGATGTTCCTTGCAGATTTTAAGAACGCCGAAAAAGTTCCCTCGCGCGTCTCATTGATAAGATGGCAGATGTACTCCGGGAGTAGTCCTTCGGCACAGATTTGTAATAGTTTGGACTCCTTGGCCTCCTCTCTCACATCCAGAGACCTTTCCCTGAACCTCCGAACGTATGCCACCACGTCTTCTCCTGGTCGTTGCTTCTCTCTCCCTAGTTGGGTCAGAGTGAATTCATCCTCTGCTAGAAAGAACTTTTGGACAAACAGCACATGCATCTCTTCCCACGTGGAAACACTTTTAGGGGCCAAATGAGAATACCACGTGTATTCTTTATCGGTTAGGGATTTGGAAAACTCCCTCAACCTGAGCTTCTTGTTATTGCAATGCGCCCCAGGTGCTCAATAAGACGTTTAATGTGCTCTTTCGGATTCCCACCCTTCCCTGTGTATTTTTCAAAGATGGGGGGAATATAATCCCTCGGGTAAGGCTCATCGTTGTATTCCTGAGGATAAGGTGTCCTGAAGTCGTCGTAGACTGAAGCTACCTCGCCTATAGACTGTGAGGAAGCCCGCACAAATTTTAACATCTCCTTTTGCATTTCTCTCCTCATTTCCTCCATGGGCGATGGGGCAACGACCAATGGAGGTGTTGGCTGAATGACCGTTATAGTTGGAGCCATCGTTACAGCTGGCGCCGTTGATACTCCGGAGATTCCCACCGCCGGATTCACGACGGAGGGTATGCTTGTCGGGGCTGCTCCCGTTGTACCTGCGCCTGGTGGAACCGTTGGAGCTGCCCCTGGTGTTACGAAGGAATTGGCTTCGAGTCCTCCCAGCACCGTTGAAGCTGCAGGAGTTTGCAAAAACTCGTAGAACTTGCTCATGAGGAGGGTCATTTGGGCAGGTCCCAGCCCAGCGCTCGTGGAAGCCTGCGTCACTCCTGGAGCGCCTGTTGTTGTCTGAACTGGGGGCACTTCTATTCGAGGAGCTCCGCTCCTTAAAGCCTCCAATTCTACCACTGCTTGCTCTTCACTGTGTTGGATATCATCAAAGTTGAGCCTTCGATTAACGTTATCTTGCGCCATACTCCTTCCTTAGAAGAATGCCTCCCCAGCAGAGTCGCCAAATGTAAGAGGGTAGTTTAGATAAGATGGAGGCGTAACCCCTTTTGAGTACGGTGATGACAAGGTTAGTCAGCAAACACTAGTGATTTAGCCACAAGACAAAAAGAACAGTTTGGAATGTATGGAGCCCAGCTTATACTCACAAATCTCTCGTGTATAACTCACAATACAATAAAGAACTCAGAAATAACTTAGCTAGAGGGAGAGAGAAGTAAGCACCCTAGATACACCTTGGTAGGCAGGCAAACACACTAAACACTCTCAAGAATCTCTGTCATGTATTAAAAGCTTCGTAATAAATGACAAATGGTGGGTGGCAGAACTCTCTGGTTTTTTCAATAACTCTCTCTAGTAAATAATTTCTCAAACTCTTAGAGGGATATCTCCCAAAAGAACTCCTTTTTAGAACTCTTTAATCGATGATCTTCCTTGGAGGTGGTTGGGGCCTTAAATAGCCCCCACACCACCCCCGAGGCAGCTAAGTCATTAATGCCTGTGAAAGACCTCCCTCATACCTTATGTCACCAGCATTAAATACCTGATGCACTAGTTGTCTTTACGTCATAAACATTAAATGCCAAGACATGCCTTTTGCCTAACCACTGTGTGTCAGGGGGCTGTTGCCACAGAGGTTGCTTACCAACCGTCTGACAACCCCAAATACCACGGTGGTTTACTCAAGTGCAGACTTGACGTTGTCTAGCTGGCTAGTGACATCACCTACAGTAGATGGGACATAAAGTAGAGGGCTGTTTGGTTCACAGCAAAGCTCCCGATGGAACTCGAAGCTACTTTGCTCTAGGTTCCACGGTGAAGATCTTTCGGTGTTTTACCAGGTGTATCTAAGATGGTCAGGACAAGCCCCAACGGTGCCCCACTTCTCAATCCTCCAAACCAAGTCCCTCTAAAGTTCCCACGGTGAGGTTGTTCGATAGAGCATGAAAGCTCTCCCAAGCCCTGCCAAGCCTGGTCTCTCGCGAGTACCGTTCGACCTCACACCCATTCATTATTCTCGTTACAACATTACAGTCGTTACAACTCGTAGTCAATATAAACAAAGCTATAATATGACAAAGTAACAATAAGCTAAAGTACGAGTTGCCACGCTAAGCTGCCACGCAGAGTTGCCACGATAAGCTGCCTCGTTGAGTTGCCACACAGAGTTGCCTCACCAAGCTGCCACGCAGAGTTGCCCCGCTAAGTTGCCTCGCTTGAGCTGCCTCGGCTGCTTAATCTCAAACACTATTGTCAATTAGGGAATTATCCCTAATCTCAGGATTACCTTCAGGCCCCCTCTACACTGGTAATATCAAATTTCGGGCCAAGTGAGCGAGTCCAGGTATATCGGTTGGGTGACACCAAGGTAATTTAATTAATTAATGGGTAAATTAATTAAATTAGAGTCGGACTATAGACTCGGGAAAGTATTAAATTAATTAATGTGCAAATTAATTAAATTAGAGTCGGAACATAGACTCGGGATTTATATATAGGCTAGTGCTACGGATTTTGTACACGGTAAAGCCTGGGATTTAAATAATTATATATATATATATATATATATATATATATATATATATATATGGTGTGTAGTAGTATATATATATATTGTGTGTGCTTATGAATATCAGTGATTAGATATTTAATTGAATTTATATACTCTAGTGCTGTCGGGGGAGGCTGCGCGATGTGGGTGAATCCCCTAGCTTGAGGAGTAGGGCGAGTATATCCCCAGGTCATAGCACTCAATTTCAGAGATGAGGCATTGAGATGATGCCCTCATACTCGGGGGAATATGACCGCCTCCATTACGTTTTATTTAGGTTCCGATTCGGCGGACCATAGTTGTCTCAGAACTCCAGGTAGGACTAAGTAGCCTGGGTTGATAGCACTTTAGAGAACACATCCGGTGAGTTATTACTCGGGAGGATGGGCTATTATATATTCGACGTATGTGTGAATGTTGTAATATGGTTTTACGTATGTAATGGGTTAAATATTATATACAGGTAATTATATACATGAAATGAATTGTATTATTGATATAACTAGTAAACGTTATATGGTTTTCAAGGAAAATGATGAATTAAGTTCAGGCGATAGATAACTTATAAATCATTTATTTAAACATACTCGGGCTAGAGTGGGGTATCAGGAAAAGTTATAACAAGAGATAGTTACGGGATGGATAACTTGGGAAGTTATAGGGAAAACGTTAGGTGTGCACATGAGTTGAGGGGTGCGTATGTACTCAAGAGAGAGTGCGTCACTAACTTAAATATGAAGCGCATTCATGCATTTTTAATTACTGCAAGTTAATCATTTGCTAAATTTTTTCAAAATATTTTGGGTTCTAACCCTTGCTATCAAATATTTTCAAAACCTTTTAGGTGTCCAGCCACAGGGACGCCAAGCCTGATTTCATTCCAGGGATTCGCAGCTACAGCATATGTGGATATTGCAGGATTTGGATAGACGCATCTATTTTTCTATTCCTAGTATAGGGATTCATATCAGTCTATTTCGAGCATGTCGCACACAGTTTTATTTAGTTCTTTTCAGATTGTATGGGATTTATTACTCTCTTTTACTTTGGTTTGGATTTGGATTTTAGCCGGTGGTTTTCTCGGCAAGACTTTTATTATTCTTTGTGATGATTGATTCTATCAGCATTGGATGTTTTTAGTTTATTTCCGCACTTATTTTGGCTTGGGTTAATAAAGATAAAATTTGACACTAGTTTTTTTTTAATACGAGGTGGTTAGTAAGTTTTAATAAAGTTTTCGACAGCGATGCTAAGAATGAACCCAATGACATTCCTGTTTTAATTTGATATAGGCTGATCACCAGGTATTTTATTAGGCGGGGTGTCACACTTAGGCTCCAAGCAATACTCTAATTACAAATATACCCCTATTAGCCTTTGCTACTTCCTTCCTATAATACCAAGCAATTACTTAATAAAGAAAATACATCAAAATAAGGAAAATAACAAAAATGCCACTAATGTCTAAGAATACTAAAAATAGCCCCTAAACTTCTAATTCACATCAATATATGTATATATTAAGGTGGCAGGGTCCAGTAGGGCTAAAAGTTTGTACCCACGATCGTCCCAAGCTTTTATCAGGCCTAAAAACTCGACATTTTCGATCTACGGGCATACGTAGTTTGAATAAGCCCTATATATAGTGGATCGGGCAATTCTGGTTCGTACTACACGTCAAAAGGCTCCTACAAATATCTAAACACCACATTAGAGAGAGAAATACTCTTTTCTATTTCAAAATTCAAGTCTACCTCAAATGAGGCTAACATGGGGGTATTTAAAGGGAATGAGTAGCTCAGGCTCCAAGCTAAGGCCGTAATTACAAAAATACCATTACTACTCCGTATCTTTAAATACTAAAATAAAACAAAAACAAAAGAAAATACAATAACAAAAAGAAAAAGAAAATAAACTACTAATAGGCAAAAAAAATGACAATAATGCCCTCGATTCACACCAATTTCGGGCTTGGCGGGTCACGAGCTTATGTCCACCTTACCCTGCGCCACTCACCACCTCATCACGACCATTACTCTTGCCACCAAACACTAACCGCAACCCTTTCCCCCATCACCGGATCAGCAATCATCGTCCAGCCACTTAGTTGCGACTCATGCTAACCCTTCACATTTCACTGACCTCCCTCGACGCCATGGCCCACTCACTCACACCTCATACACCCCTCACCGCTTTCGCTACCTTCTGACGTCGTTTTGGTTTAAGCACAACCACCCATCTAGCTCCCCAGAATCCAACTCAACGCCCTTCCGCCCACCTCAGCCCCGGCCGAACCACAGCCCTCAACCACAATTGTGGTCGCTGATTGCGAGATTGGATTCTGTGTCCCCCACCCCGACAGTGATCTCCTATCGCTTTTGGTGACTTTCCGGTGAGGGAATACGATAACTATGATCCCCCCCGATATGTTACGTGAGCAACAGATGTGCTTTATTTGCTTCAACAAGGATGATCGACTGTCCCAACAAACCGTTGTCAAAGAAAGATGATAAATAAGCAGCCCGCAAGAAGTCGCGCAAGAGCGCGATAAGGGGAGACAATCGTGTGCGTTGTCGATGACTTGGTATATCTTCAGGTGAGGACCCGAGTTTGATGTTGTCAGCGGCAAGCCTAGCCATTTAAGCTACGTTTTGAGAGAAGTGTATCCACAGGCACATCCGAGTAGACATAACTTGTGAAGGGAACATGCACTGCGATTCATTTGTTGATTGGGTCGATACACTAAAGAAGGTGTTTTGAGTAAAGAAAACATCTCCGAGTTGAAGTGTGTGACAAGTAGCTATCAAGTTGCAAGGATTCACGAAAGTTTGGTGGAACGATTTAGTTTGCGATCATGTTGAGAAAGTGTCAAGGCTTATCCGTTTGTGGCCTAGTATGAAAAAGCATTTAATGACCACCTTCCTCCCATCCTCGTTTGAGTGCTAGCTCTTCGTGCAAGTTCAAGGCCATAGAGAGTCTTCGTTTCCCTGTGTGATTACATGAAGCAATTCCAGGTTTTGTTCCCCCGCAACTTTACAGGAGAATCGTAAGCAGTGCATCGAGCATTATATTCAGAGTCTTCAGTCTCGCATCCGACATGAGCTACGCCTCATGCCCAGAAGCGTGAAAAAAAAAGTTGTTCTTCCATCAAGAACTCTGTTTTTTTGTTCTTTTAATATATGTCGACAATTGGTATATAAATACATACTTTGAAGATAGTGAAACAATTTTATTATAATTCTACTAAATTGCATACTTTTTTTAAAGGATATATGATCTGTGTTTTTTTTTTTAAATTCACTGTTTTTTTAGGGTTAACTTCATCATTTTTCTAAAATTTCACTTGACTTTAAAAAAATTGTTTTTTAATATATTAACTCTCATTCTTTATTCCTTTTTTTTGTTTTAAAATTGCACTTAACTTATAATATTTACTATTTTAACTTAAAAGAAATTTTTAAAAAATAACCAATATGTCATATTATAAAATAAACAATATCTGAATGAAACTAAAAAAAAATGATTTTGTCAATTTGATTTCGCATTGATTAATTTATTGTCATATTATAAAATTAATAATATTTAAATGAAAAAAAAATGAATTAGCATTGATTAATCTATTGTCATACTGTAAAATAACCAATATGTTAACATTGATTTTATCAAATTATTTTTTTTTTAAAAGTCATCTCAGGGGAACAAAAAAATGTTAAACTATGTGAGAAAGTTCTCAGAGATTTTTTTTTTTTTGCAGTTTTATTTTTTCTTTCTTCGTTACTTTATTTTTACGCCTCGCCTCGCGTCTTTTTCAAACATTGCCAGTGAGTGATTGAGTACGCTATTCAAGTTGACATTTTTTGGACAGGAGAGGGTAGTGGAAGAAAAATCCCAGGCTATGCAGGTTGCCACTAGTGGTGCCAAGGCCACCTAGACTACGCACTCTGACAAATACTTTGAAAGTTGACAGTTCAGTCACATGGTCGCAAAGTGCCCCAAGCACAAAAAGGTGGACTTGGTGACTGCTGGGGGAACCATGCGCTAGAGGAGATTGAGTACCAGCCCATCGTACACGAGAGACTTGTTACCTGCATCGCCCATCCAGAGACAAATGGAATGAAACTTTGAGTTCGTGGGCGAACTCGTTCTCACAGGGGAATATGATTTTAATAATAATACATTTGTTATTACCCTGCTAATTGTCATATTCTATCTCCCTTAGTGTTTAGAAATCATTCTCTAGTTAGTTAGGAATGTAGAAGCTTCTTTGTGAGTAATGGCATATGTCACCATCATAGTGATTTCATCCATGACATCAAAAGGTGCTAGAACATTAGTGGTTAGGATATTAGGGATATATTCCTCTGCCTCAAAGGATCATTAAATATATTTTAGAGATACTTTATCTTGTAGGTGCCCTTGACAAGTTTATGTCAGGGATACTCTCAAGCTGCATATATTAACTCAAAGTGTTGCAAACAGCATTAGAGAGGAAAAGGCATATTTCTAAATGAATTCAATGTGATAGTTCAAAGAAAGGTACATTACGATAAGTAATTTTCGAAAACAAAACAGAATGAAGAAGCAGAGGCAAAACTCTCAAAATCCAGGAAAAAGTCTACAAATACCCTTCCTAAATGTAGTGTGAGAAAGAGAATCAGTTTCCCGTTAGCAAAATTAACCATTAAGCCTTTTCGTCGTCAAATGTGGTGCTCTTAACTATCAAAAAAATAATGAATTAGAAGCAGCAGATGAAATATATTTACCTAGCACAAGAGCAGCCCCAATCCATCCGTAGAAGCCCCACCTTTCACCAAGGAGAAACCACGCAAAACCAGCACCCCATACTGGCTCCAACCCATAAATTATTGCAGTTTCTGTGGCTGACACATCACACATTGCAGTCATCTGTAAAACCAATTAAGTATTGATTCAGACTCCTTAAAGGCACAATTTCTTATCCCCATCTGGAACCAATAGAGAAAATAACAAAATCTGACATGTATGGCCCTCCTTAGGGGGTGCCGCACAGCGAAATAAAAGGAGAGAGTTTCTTTATAATTATTTTGGTTTTTCTCAATTAATAGGAATTATTTTATCTATTTAGGGCAATATCTTCAATTTCCTTTTCCGTGGTGTCATTGTTCAGTAACTCAAAAATATCAAAATTGTCTCAAACTATGGTTTTATGAATATGACAGGACTCTTATGTAGTGGCTTATGTAACAGTATTCGAAAAGGGTGGTGTTAAAGGCACCCCAAAAATTTCTCTTCAACACCATTGTATTGTCTTTTAAACATGATATGCAATGCTTTTTATGCATTTTGTGGTGTTGGGGAGAAATTTTGGGGGTGCCTTTACCATTGCCCATTAGATAACTTCAATGGGTTAATTTAGTGGGATGGTCTCTTACCTCACAACCTGGAGGGCAAGAGTTTGAATCCTCTTGGATCCACCTCCCCTAGTCTGTAGTCAGATTGAAGGACCTAAACGTATGCTTGGGGATTAGTCAGGTGTTCTAAGAGGCCTGGATATCCCGCATTCTCAAAAAATAAATGCAAAAATATCAGGCTGTGCAGATCCCATCATTATAGGCCACAATAACAATACGAAGCAATTCCACATGCATAGTTGCTAAAACACTAAGAGTTGTTACAACCTGCACAGGCTGTGCTGACCTATATCCCTTTATGCATTTCTAAGGTCCACTCTTAGACTATGATGCCAACCTTTTTATATTTTCTTAGATCACATTTTTAACTTGCACCAGATTCAATACAACTCTAAATTCTTGGCTCAAATTTCTAATGAAGGTCCAAAAAGGGACTTTAATTTTCTAATTTATTCCATGTGATATGCTTCATGAAACTAGATCTTTCTTTTTGAGTTTAATCAACTTACTGCAAAGATTAAAAGCAGTTGTTACTGTTGAACCATTATTTTGAATTTCTCAAAATTTTGCATAGTTATAATAAATTTCAACAGTTCCAATAATGTTCAAGTCTTCCATTGCAATATTATAGCCAGTGACCTGGAGGTCACAGGTTCGAGTCACATAAACAGCCTCTCTACATGCAGTGGCAAGGCTGCATACGTCTAACAACCACCACCCAATCCTGTAGTGGCGTAGTGGCAGGAGCCTAGGAGCCTCATACCCTGGGTTTGCCCTTTTTTAGTTTTAGAAGTACCAGAAGTATAAAAGAACATTTTTGTCATCAACTGCTATGGGAAAGTAAACAAATAATTTAATTTCTTACACTATTATTCAGAATCACAAAAAAATAAAAAATAAAAAATTATCAAAATTTGGTTCTTGAAACGTGCACATTCTTTTTTTAACGGAGTTTTATGATTAAGCAAAATATTCATTGGTTTGATAATGACATCCCTTTATGTACTTTACATTACACCCACATATGGACAAATCTGATAGCAGACACCTAAGCACATCGGCGTTGTTAAGAAAAGCTCGTTACAGTGCAATGAATTAGTGTCTGACACCAACACTTGTAAGAACATTGACACATATCATTCAACGTAATGGTCAACTGAACTGAGCCTTGCTCTTGAAACGAAACAATATAATGATGTAATCAGGCGGAAGCGAATCAAAATACAACATAAAAATTATGGCTGAAATGCTCTATAATTCTCATTCATACTCTCCAAATTGTAATGATGAAATACAAAGCCAATGGCCCCTCTATATATACTAGCGGTGGAGATGAACAAGTACAAAATATACTTCAGAATAAATGGTAGAGATATTCTACCCTGTTGGAAGTGGTGGCAAGTGAGGTGACAATCGATTTCAATATGCTTTGTACACTCGTGAAAAACTGTGTTGTGCGTAATCTGATTAGAACTTTTGTTGTCGCAATACATAGGAGTCTAGGTGGAGACGGAGACACCCATATCTGCAAGGAGCCAACGAAGCCAGACTATTTCAGCAGTGGTGGAAGCAATACCCCAATCCTCGGCCTCAGTTGAAGAACGGGCAATAACAGATTACTTCTTGCTTTTCGAAAAAAAAAAGGAATCACCGAGGAAAACACAAAACACAATGGTAGACTTGCGATCTAAGGGATCATGGGCCCAATTAGCATATCATAAAAGGCTAGAAGCTCTAAAGAAGAAGTACAAGGAAACAATAAACTCTAAGGCAACGTTCCCAGAAAATAGCTAAGAAAAAGAAGCGCAGCACCCCATTGGACAGTCATGGGGGAAGAGACAAACTGACTGAGAATGTGAACTGCATAGGCAATGTCCGGTCGGGTAATATAGAGATAGACAAGGCTTCCAAATATGATGCCATATAAAGTCATGTCTAACAAGGTGGTACCATCACAAGAGTCGTATCGTGCTTTAAGTTCAAGAGGAGTCTCAGCAACTCGAGTGTCAGAAAGGCAGGCGATTTTTTTAGGAGAGGAGGCGACTTCAATACCAAGGAAGTAGCGCAAATGACCCAAATCCTTAATCTCAAACTGGTGGTGCAAGTGAGACTTAAGATGAGCGCTTTCTTAGGCATCATCACTGATAAAATCATCAACATAGAGAAGAAGAAGAAGAATTTGACCAACAAGGATTATTCTAATAAATAGAGCAGAATCATAATCACTTGAGTTGAAACCGAGCAAACCAATTACAGTAGAGAACTTTTCATACCAAGTCATGGGGATTGTTTAAGGCCATATAGCTTTACAAAGTGTGAAAACTTCTTCGAGAGCATGAAAGACCCCGGGAGGAGGGGTCATAAAGAATTCTTCCCGAGAATCCACTAAGGAAGGCCTTCTTGACATCTAATTGAGAGAGACCACCGATGAACAAAAGCAACAGCAGTTAAGGTGCTAACAGTGGTCATTTTTGCTATAGGGACCAAACTTCCTTCTTAGCCAAAATCAAATTGCTGAGTAAACTCTTGAGCAACTAAGCGAGCCTTGTACCTTTTAACCGATCCATCAGACTTGGTCTTGATTTTAAAAATTCATCGAGAACCCACTACAGAGGTCATACCTTGGTGCAATGACAACTACCCTCGCCCAAGCTATGGTTTGTATCAGGTTTGAGACATGGGAGCAGCCTCTCCATATATGGGGGTAAGGCCAGCCGACATCCGCCTCTCCCAGACCCTACAGTTAAGCGGAAGCCTTGTGCACTGGGTACGACCTTTTATCGAGAACCCACTACATTTTTCTAGGAGGAAGAGGAACCATATCCCAAGTGCCATTTTTATGTAAAGCAAAGAGTTCATCATTCAAAGAATGTTGCCAACGAGTATCAAAAATAGCCACCTTATAGGAAGCGGGCTAAGAACGACTATGAATGGATGCCAAGAAGGTGGAAAAAGCATTAGAATAGCAAAAGTTGGAGAAAGCAAACCGAGCTGGGGGTTTCAAGGACGTTGAGATTGGCGTGGAAGCATGTGATCCACATCTTCAGAAGTTGATTTGCAGTCCGGTGAGGGAGGAGGAACAGTATTTATAGAGGAGATATTAACATTCCTGCGAGTAAAGTGATAAGGAAAAGGAGCCGTAAAACGATTATTAGGACGTGTAAGAGAATTACATTCATCATTAGCAGGCATGAGAGAGTTTCATCATTGCGGAGCGTGGGGGAGTTCGTTTCCCAAGACATGGCATCATGACTTTTGGAAAAGGGATACACGTGAATTAGATCAAGTAATAGAACTAACACATGCTAACGACACAGGAGTGTCATCAGCAGTCATAACTGGAGCATGCGTGAAGAGATGATAAAGAGCTAAAGGAGGAGGGATTATATGAAATATGGTGAGAAGCCCTCGAGTCAAATATCCACAGAGATGAGATATAACTGAAGACGCAAGGAATAACAAACCTGCGAAAGGAGCAACAGATAAGGCTTTGGGTTGCTGAATGGAAAAATACTTTTGCAATTGCTCAGCAAGGTCAGGAGAAGCGGTAGCCCTTGACGAAGATTGCTCATTGCTAGGAGCGGCGGCCGTTGTATGAGGAGCTCTAGATCTTTGGGCAGGCCGAGTACTGTGGTGATGTTGATGATGTTGTTCTTTGTTAATCAACATTGGACATTGAGAGTTCCAATGCCCTTTTTGTTTACAAAAAACGCATTCAGCAATGCCAACTCTAGAACGCTGTTTGAGAACCAAGTTGGAGGGAGTTGCCATAACATGCTGAGTGGTGGCTGGAAGCAAACCCTTAGATGAGTGGGACTTGAGACGCACTTCATCGGCTAAAAGTTCATACACAACTGAATCAACAGAGAGGAGGAGTGCAATGGAGAATAGACCCACGTAGCGGCCTCAAAATCATCTCAGAGAGCGATCAAGAGCTGAACAAGGCGATGCTCCTCTCTATAAGCAATATACGGTGCAAAAGAATTGAGCTCGGCAGACTATGTAAGAGCAAGTTGGTCCCAAAATCCAGTCATGATAGCATAAATTTCTTAGTTTTAGAGTCCTGACGAGCTTCCCAAATTTTGTCTCCAATTCATAACGCTTTGCAAAGTTGGATTGGGTATACAACTTAGCCAAATTGTTCCAAATTTCTATTGATGTGTTATATTTGGCTAGTTGCAATAGATTGCTCGACAGAATTATTATACCCAGTTATTATTTTGGAATCGTTCACCTCCCAAGTGGTCAATGACTCTACATACTTCTTATCACCCTTTTCACTTGGTTTGGCAAAATCTCCACTCACGTATCCCCACATTGTTTTACCAATCAAAAAAAAATTCATCACATAGCTCCAATCAGCATAATTATCAGCACTGAGTCTGGTGTTAATTGCTTGAAGAGAATCATCGCATTCTGCTGTCATTTTCACTTGTCTCTCTCCTTTATTTGAAATAAGACGAGAAATCAAAGAAGGAAGAAATAAAGAAGGAATTTGATTAAAGTGCAACTGGATCAGTTAGAGGGTTTCACAACCAGGTCAGGTCAGGTCAAATCAGAGTTGTAATGGGTCGGAGCTTGATTAAACAGAGTCGACTTGCATGTAGGTTGATGGATCTTAGACAGATCTAACGGTTTGAAGCCTCCACGGCCATAGATCTGGAGCAAAAGTTTTGTAAAAACCCTAGATGATTTGCAGTTGATATGCGACTTATAATTACAGATCTGGGCAGGAGGGTATGTGATAAAGGGTTGTCTAGAAGGGGCGAAGTATAGATCTACCAGATTGATTAGATTTGGTCGGAAACGGGAGGTAGAAACAGCCTGTGCAAGAGAAAGGAGATTGCGTCTGGTGTGCTTAAACCCAGCAAACTGCAAACAAAAAAGTTCAAATCCAAGAGCAAATCTCCTGCTCTGATACCATATAACTTTTCTATAAAACCCAGATAGGGTTGGCATTTACCATAAGAAAGAGAAGATTGCAAGGAGGTATATTTATCTTCATTGTGCAGTTAGTATTGTTGGTAACGCTAGGTAGAGGTAGGCATAAATTAACTTTGTGGGATATTGTAAAAAAGGACATGATTACATGTGGCTTAACCGAGGATATTGCGCTGAACAGAGCAGAATGGATTTAAGTAGCCAATCCCAAATAATTGGAAAAAGGCTTTGTTGGGTTGAGTTGAGTTGAGTTGAGTTGAGTTGAGTTATGAAAAAAGTAATCAGAATATTGAAACCCTACAAAGCTTATAACTAAAGGCACATTACAAAGAGATATTAAAAAGTAATAATAATAATAATAATAATAATAATAATAATAATAATAATAATAATAATAATAATAAAAAAATAAAAAATAAAAAGACAGACAAAATTACCCTTCAGGGATGCAAGGATATAACAGCTAACTAAAGATACTAACATTACAACATATGAAATTAATATTGTACACTCGTTGCAATCGCTCCTGAACATCTATGTGTATGGAAACCATTCGATTGGCAAAATCGGTGGTTGTAGGGTTGACAGGCAATGTAGGAAAAAGGTCGACTAGGTCAATGGGAGTTTGAGGGATCGTACCCGATACAATCTAGAATGGTTGACGGCTTTGTTCAGGAAAAGTTTGCCTGCATAACAACATCCCAACTTCGAGGGTTGTTTGTGGCCAAGCACCGGAGGAGATTGCACACACTACTCTTGGAACCTCTAAATGTTTGTCTGGGGTGAAAGGAAGTGAAAATTGGAGAGAACACTTCAAGAGCTGCCAGTGGGAGCGCCAGAAATGGCCCATGAAATGAACATTCATGTCGAATGTGATACTACAGGAACCGCATGCAAGCGAATAATCTCTCGAATATAAATATACAGAGCAGCATCATGGGATGACAAAGTAATGCTACAAGGGATAAAATGAGCCATCTTTGGGACAAGTCAACAACCACAAAGACGGAGTCAGCCCCTGGTAGTCCGCTGGAGGACCGTGATGAAATCCACAGAAACAACATAGTATATTGGCCTGAATTAGAG
Organism: Sambucus nigra; assembly: GCA_949130495.1. NCBI lineage: Eukaryota > Viridiplantae > Streptophyta > Magnoliopsida > Dipsacales > Adoxaceae > Sambucus > Sambucus nigra. The sequence continues at coordinate 319,627,201 of OX422209.1, read as the reverse complement.
TGCTAACCCTTTGTCGTTTAGCAAATGTACCACCTTTGTATGAAGGTGCTAGTGTCACGCATCATAGTCCTGAAAAACCAAACCTCTCCCCCCCTGAGCGTCACATATTTTAGGATACCCATGTAATCGGCTAATCTGCCCAAGTGAACATAATTCCCCCGAGTGAAGCTCCTTAATGAATCTTCTCTCTATTAGGAAGAGAGCACAACTGTGAAACAAAAATTAAAGTGGGAACTCAACCAAAGCACCCTGATCTGCCAATATCGGGCCAAAATACTCATTCGTCACATACAAAAGCCTCGGAGGACTGCCATGGCATGGGACCAACGACTCAAGGCGTCAACTACCCGGTTCTCCTCCCTTGACTACTAATGGGGGTGGAAGGCCTAACGTTGGACAAAGCTGGCCACTTGACGTTGGTCACTGATCACTAATCTTCTCTGAAGGCCCTTAATAAAACAGAGCGCCTCGTGATTGGATTTGATAAAAAACTCTTGATGGATGAGGTACTCGTACGAGTGACAGATGGCCTGCACAACTGCGTAGAACTTCTGAGCATTACCAAATAGTGCATGACCGGGCAGACAGCTTTGGCTGAACCACAGGTTGCCCATTTTGACCGAGGGTTGCTTCAATTTGCAAGCAAGCATCATAAGACAACTTGAACAACTGGGTAAATCGAGAAGGTCAAGAAGGAGGCGGTCGTCATTCGAGCCTTGATGAGGCGAAACAACTCGCCGGCCCCATATGTCCAGTAGTTTCGGTTTTTGACACCCCCAAGAGTGTCGTAACGTGTGTCATGATGGAACTAAAGGTTATTTATCAACTAATTCCCAAAATAAACTGGCTGCAAAATCTAGCGAGCCCGTGCAAGCTGCACACCTAAGACTCATAGTTCCGTCCACCCTCAATGAGCACTACAAACCCCAAAAAGTTCATTAGCAGAACCATAAGAGAGCTTTTGGACAACTAGACGTGGAACTTGTGGGCTCGTAACAACTCGTAAAATTGTCAAAGGTGATCCAAGTTTTAATCCTCGGAACGACTGTAGTTGAGAATATCGTGAAGTACATGTAATACCCCGTATTTTTATGCTATGTTAATTTGGGGGATTTATTAAATTTAATGAGAGTGTATTATTTAATAAAAATCCGGAAATTAATTATGTTATAATTATTGACGTGACGTGAGTTAGTAATTATATGAAATTTTTTTTGAATATTACTTATGAGCATAGTAATATATGATATTGATTATAGTAAATGTCACGAGTGAATGAAATGGCAGTTTTGGGAATTTTAGTCGGGACGCGCCCGTGTCTCGTCGGGATTAATTATTAATATATAAAAGTGAATATTTTATAAGTTGTTCGTATGGTCGTTTTGAGTGCGCCAACGCGTCCGGAAGGGTCGAGATAGTCAGAAAAGTGTACCCGGGGGTTTAGTTTGAGTCTCGGGGTGTTTTTAGGCCTAATTAGTGACCCGGAAGGGCATTTTGGTCATTTTACAAAATAGGGTAAGTAAACCCACGAATTTTAGCAGCCTTTATCAGCTGGTTAAGTTAGCCTTTTAGGGTTAGAACCTACAAAATCCTAGAACGGCCATTAGAGAAGAGAGGAGAGACCTTTCAAGGAGATTCAAGGCCAAAACACCACCGTTTGCCCCGCCGTCACCACCAACGTGTAGATCGCGAGGAGGAGAACGCAACCACACCAATACCAGCAGGAAACCAGACCTCTGAAATCCCAGGCAAGTGTTTAACTTGCGTATTTTCGTTGGTGCAATATTCATATTAGTTAGGAATGATTAGGAGTATAATCTATGGAAGAAAACCCCACTTTTTGATAGGAATTTGCATGTAGAAAAGATTAAAACCATATTCTGGAAGTCTTATATGATGTAGATGATTGACCCACGAATTTTTGATGATTATGTAGAAGGAAATTCTGGAGAAAAACTGATTAGAACAGAAGTTAAGAAACTTAGGGTTCTTGATGATTAGATGAGATTTTAGGTTGTTTAATCATGTTTAATGATGGTTATACGCATGCTTAACGTTAGAAACATCTGGTAATATGTTATTATGTTTGTGGTATAAGTTTTGGGACGATTAGGGTTGGAAAATATGAATTTGAATGAAGAACTTTGGTGACACCCGCAACTGCAATTCTGCAGAATTTTCGCAGACCTGCTTGATCGATCGATCGACCCTAGAGCGTCGATCGATCGAAGGTTCGATCGATCGATCCCCAGCCGTCGATCGATCGACACTTCCTGGCAGCCTCTTATTTTCCCCATGTTTAATTAGTTGAATTAATTTATCATGGAATAATCCTTGGGCATATTAAATAAAATGTTTTGGGATATAGGAGAGACCAGTAGGACATATGATTAAGTGTTGAGAACTTTATTATGAAATGATTATTGTGTTTTAAGGATAATTAATTAAGGAATGACGAACTACGTATTTCAAGTGAGGGATTATGACGAATACCTACGATAGTGAATAGATGTCTACCTACTGAATTTGTTACTTGGATGGATAGAACCCATGAGTGTTCCATAACTAGTGAGAAAACCCTTCGAGTTAAGGTTAGAGACGAAACCTTATGCGTAATACTAATAATGTGAAATTAAGGATAAATGTTGTAATTATGGGTAACGAGAGTGACCTATATTAATATGATGAAAGTAGTATATTTATATGATTGTGTGTGCATATATTATATACATGTGAAAAACGTACCCGCGCTACTTGTTATCCCTGAGGTTACCGCGCTGGGACGGTCTTATCCTGTGTTGCCTTACGGGGGATATTGATTCGTACCCTAGAAGATAGGAATCCTAGGTACAGGCTATCGAATCGGTAGTCACGGTCCTAAGAGACGCGAGGGTATGTGCTGACCTCTTGGACTTGGAAACTATACTTCGCCTCAATATTGTTTGTGTTTGTATTGATACAGTTCGAGAGTGATTCCGAACTTGTATTTCCCTTAGTACGATTGATACGGGGATTGGATAGCAGAGTATGCCCGCACCATAATTTTTATGTGGGGTGCCATTAGAATATATATATTACACGAGTATTTAATATATATGAAGTTCTGAAACTTGGAACGGTTGGTAAGTAAGTCATGTTTGATGAATCAGATTGGAAATACTTGTTTTATGAGAGTATAATATGACACTGGGAAACTTTATAAATTAATGAAGCTAAAACGAGAGTTGTGCTACACTTTGAAAGTACCATGTTCACACGTTGACATTGTTCGGTTTTTAAAACTTATGAGTAAGTTAAGATAAACTAAATTATTGGGAAGGTTAGTATGATAATATGTTAAGTTAAACCATTTGGGGAAGGTTAGTACGATAGGTGTGCACACTAGAAGAGAGGTGAGAATTTCTCAAGAGAGTGTCGAACTAATATGTTATTGCATTGGCCTGTATCAATTTAAATACTTGCTAAACTAATTTTAAATCATACACACTTTCGGGCTCTGACCCGTTTTATCTCTCCCTCTCCCCCTTGTATATATATATATATATATGTATGTATTTCAGGTGCCCAGCCACAGGGGCGTCTTGCTTAGGATCTTTTGGAAGGAACGCGCTGCAGCTTAGGTGGGAGTTGCAGGTCTTTTGATTAGACGACTTCGTTCATTCAGATCCACTCCTAGCATTTTCATTCAGATGGGCATGTGTAGCCCTTTCCATTATTTCTTTATGTTGGGACTTTGTTATTTCAGTTATTTCCTAGTTCGTTATTTTGGGATTTTGTTCAGGACGGATGTATTATTTTAGTTTCATATGTTGACATCCGATTGATGAATGGTTTATGTTATTTGGTTTATTGTGGTGTGATTCTTAATTGTAGAAATGTTGTTTTAATTAAATAAATCTTTTTCGTTAATTAAAATTGGGAAAGTTGTATGAAAATGTTTTTGACACTTAGCTTAATTATTTAGGGTGTTAAATTGGAAAATTTATTTTTATCGACAGTGATGCCGAGAATGAACCAACTGTTTACCTTGATTTAATTTAATAAAGGAGTGATCGCCCGGTATTTAATTAGGCGGGGTGTCACAGTACACTACGACAGCCACGAACTTACCCAAGAAAGGGCTTAGTGTCTGAATCATCACTATCATGAAAGTCGAAGGGGCATTGGATATTGGACGCGCCGAAGGTCATAACTCTCAATTCTTAAAGGTGGTCTTACACTCCTCCCCCGATCGCATGTGAATCTGATGGTAGTCGCTATGTAATATTAACTTATTGAACACGCAATCTCATTGGAGCTGATCTAACATGTCCTCTATTCGAGGACTAGGAAATATGTACTTAATCGTGATTTTGTTAATCGCAAAGCTATCAATGCACACTCTCTAACTAGCATCCTTTTTCGGCATAAGAAGGATAGGAATGGTGAAAGGTGACGTACTCTCATGCAACAACCCAACGGGAACACAAATCGAATACATGTCTCCACAACTTGTCATGCTCAGCAAGAGGCATGTGATGTGGGGGTAGATTAGGCAACAGACGCCCGGGACAAAAATCAATCACATTTTGGAAATCATGGGCCTCATAAATAAAAATCATCATTGCCACTAAGGTAGTGCAGAGGGTGGGGCATGGGCTACACATCAGAATAAGCTCCACGTGTGCTCCATAATACTATAATGTATAAGTGCTCGATAGGCTGTCATGGATGGGGCCCCAATCAAACTAACGTGACATATCGTCATTTCCACTACCATGGATAACACCCTATCTAGATATGATCATATGATTCGATGGAAAAGAGTTATGACACTTATTGGTGGGACACAAAGGGGAGCCACCCACAAGCTTGGAAGGGAAGTGGGGGCTTGAGCCCCCACATGTTTTTAAAGAAAAAAATTACACATACATAAAAAGAAAAAAATTTAAAATCTCTACTACTTAAAAAGCATGAAAACACTAAAGGCCTTGTAATTGACAATTTTACCCATAATCTTGCATTTATTCTCATCTTGCATTTATTCTCTTTTTTACCATTCCACCCATTTTGTTGCAATTACTCTCCCAATGTTTCATAATAACCCCTTTGTTACCTTCTATTTGTGCGACCCAATATTTGAATGTCCATGACCCTCTCGCTTCCCACCCTTCCCTCTATCCCAAACTCATCCCTTTATTTTTCCCATCCCAACCAACAGACAACCCAAGACGGTAGACGATGGAAGACGAAGTCTATAAACATCTATCTTTATCTCTTTAGAATACTTGGGCAATCACCACAATTGTCGCCTCTCAATACTCCCCACCTCTCACCTGTTCGCTCATTCCGCCATCATTGGTTTGGGTTTTTATTTGTAGGATTTTCATATTTGGGCTTTGATGTTATGGTCGTCGCCTACATATATCGTCAATCTTCTACCATGTCATTCTTCTTTGAAGATCTAACCTAAAGTTTGATTGGTCAATTTGTGGTAAATAGGGTTCAATATACTTGTGCAAACATGTTGTATGATAAAATGCCCAGCTGAGCCGTTTGTATTTTTATTTTTTTCAATTGTTTCTGCATACAATAACTCTCTTTCTCACTTCCTATTTATATTCCACGAGAGCACTTCCCATGGCCAAGAAAATGCTACCGGACTTCACCTTTGGCAATCAAACCACCACAGTTTTGTGTGTGTTGAAACAAATATTCTTAATTGCAAAGAATGCATTTAGAATAAGATATTTTGATTGTGTGTTTATTTTCATGTGTTTTTCTTTGTGCCGAGAGAACACATGTTCTGACATAAATAAACTTCATCATGTATGACTCTTCCATTTAGGTACTTCTTTCGAAACAGTATTTGGAAATCCAATAATTTTTTGTAAGGATTCTTTTAGGAAATTAGTTAATTATAAATTTGTTATGTTCACTATCTCTCTTTGTTGGTATATTGAAGATGGAATTGTATTGATTGTGAAATTCTTTTGGAAATAAAAATGAAGGACTTCATGTTTGGGAAGAAATATATATAGCTCATAACAAGAATGCAAACATAAATTTGTATGAAAAAATAGTGGTTGTTTTGGAAATTTTATTTTGTTTTTTGGATTGATAAGCTTTTAAAAGAGGGTTAAGGGTTTACTGGAAATAAATTTAGGGTTAACAAGTTTTTTAGGGGAGAATGAGAATTAGGGATGATGACAGAGTATTTTGATAATGTTTATATGCTCAATAACAAAATATTCTTAAAATGAAAATGCAAATAAATCTATATAGCAAGAACTAACCTCAAAGAGAAACTTACACACATAACGGGTGTAGTTTTTTTACTGGGCAGGATAATATCACCCAGCAAAGTAAATAATTAAATTTTTTTCTTTAATTTATTTTTTATTATCTGAAAATGTGAGTGTCCCACCTAACAATGCGAGTATACCATACGTATGACACAATGACATTCCTAAACCCTTTGATTGATTCTCTCTTGTTATAAGAATTCCCCCCCCCCCCCCCCCCCCACCTCTCCCCCCCTTTACAACTAAAATAGAGCACAATTACAATAATCATATCATTTTTCCTCTATATGCATTATTTACTAAGTATATAAATATCTCTTTCTATTTAAGAATCTTATAAATGAATACTTTACATTGCCGGTTATTTTGTTAAAAAGTTATACCTAGAGTATTTGGAATGTACCAACAATATATGTGAATCAAGTGACAATCATAGGTTTTTAGTTGTCAATAAGAACACTGTTAAATTTGTATTTTATCTCTTCTCCTAAGCATCTCTTATATTTTTTCATCTAGAAGTACACCTCGTATAAGAAAAGGCACCATCACGTACAAAAAAAAGTTACCAAGCAAACCTTACATTGAATATATTTCACCTTTTAGAGTGACGTTTGATTGGAGAACCTACTTTTCGACTCCAAGATATTTTTTAAGAATAATTCTAGAGGGAGACATGATTCCGACACATTTTGGGTGACACACCGACGTGTCATGTACGTATGGGTTGGTGTTTTGAATGATACCCCAAATACCGACCAATGCGGACATGACACATCAATGCATCGCAAAAATGTGTCGAAATCATGTGTCGCTCTAGAACTACTCATTTTTTAATTTGACTCAACTAGATTATTAAAATGCCATATCATATTTTTAATTGTAATGAGTTATTGCCATCTGATTCAATTCAGAGGTGACAAATCTCTTTGTCTAGAAAACAATGTAAGAAAATAGCAAGTATGCAACAATAGTAATCTGCACAATTGTCGCCTACTAGATATTTATAATATATCTTTTGTAAAGTTTTATTCTTATTTTTCATAACCTAGGGTCACACATATTTAAAAAGCCAAAACCTAATATCGTACCCTACAAACTATTTTAGGGTTAAATTTTAGGTGGTAATGTTGTAAGAAATATTGGGGTTTATGATTTTGTTAATCTTTGATACTACAAACTATTTTATGTTTTAGAATTTCATTTGATTGTTAGTATTTAATTGAATCTTTATTCAATTGTTAAATATTTAAGTAAATATTTGAAAAAAAAAATCGAATCGAAGGCTCCCGCCCCCGAACCCCCCAATTTTGACATTAACATAGCCCCCGTCATCGAAAGTCTTGTCTCCGTCCCTACCCACAAACCATCCAATGCACATGTAAGGGTTCCACCGGTAGGCTTCGCTTCTCCACCATCATTGTATCAACGAGATTGTCATTGAAGCTCCATCAATGATCCATGTACACAGTTGTAAGGGTGCGTCGATAAAGTGCCTTCTCAGGGCTTAGGGTGGAGCGTCGGAGTAACGGGAGTTGGGATTTGGGTTGGGTTGCAGTAGCTATAATGCGACCGATTTGTATTTGAGAGTGGGTGGCATTACGCAGATAAAAACAAAGGGGGGCACGTCAGCAGGTTTAAGATCCCACCCCGGGGGTCGCAGCAAAAGGGTCCAATAGAAGGTGTGGAGGCATGCCTCTTGGATTTGGGAGTAGACGAGGGGAGGGAAAGGGAAGTTAAGGGGTTATCATCAATCAAAAGGGGCGTAGGGGTTAGGGTAACTACCTGTCATAGCTGGTGGCAAGGTGAAGGGGTGGCAATTTTTGTCAACACCCTATCTGAAGTTTGCAATAGGCCTAGGGTGGACAAGGTGAGGCCGTCGTTTGGGACATCTACAGTAGTGGTTAGGGTCTTAGGGTCTGGAGTTACCATAGGTGGTGGCGCAAGGTGAGAGTTGATTTGCCGATGTGACGATCATAGTGGTAGCTTGGGACACGGGAGATGTAGAGGTCGACGGCGGAAGGAAACAGTGCCCACAAAAGCCTCAAGCTTCACCGTGCTTCGCTCGATTTTTGGGTTGGTGACATGTCCTTGGCACTATTGATTTAGTGTCACAGTTTAGGATTTACACAAACACATACATTGGGGAGAGTATTACTTACTCTGATACAAATTAACGTACACGCGTCAATAGCACAAAAAGAAAAGCAATAAACTAAGAATAAACTCTCTTTATATTATATTCAATGCCTCTTCCCTAAAGGGAATGTTACAATTTATAGCAAATTAGCAATAGAGGAAGGGAATATTCCAAGCACATTCTAATTAATTAGGGAATGCTCTAGGCCTTTTTTATGTCATGAGCTATGAAGCACGGATACTCTCCCGGAAGCCACGAGTTGGCTTTGGCACGAGTCTGACAAGCGATACGCTCCGACACGTTGTCGACATGCTGGGACACGCTGAGACATGCTGGGACACGTTGACGACACGCTAGGACACGCAAAAGGACACGTTGAGACACGCAAAAGGACACGCTGGGACACGTAAAAGGACACGTTTTTTTATTTTTATTTTTCTTATGTGATGGTGATTCTGCTTTATTTATGATTTTTAATGTTAAAGTGTGTTTGAATTTTCTTTTGTATGGTCCATTTTCTTAATTTCATGTTAAGAATGCTCTAATAATGTATTTTATAGGCAAAAACTGTTTTATTTCATTATATTAATATATATACATTATACGTAACCTAGCTTGTCGTATCCTAGTTTTTGGAAAAATCGCGTGTCGCGTGTCGTGTCGAAACACGTATTACGTGTCGAGTCCGTGCTTCATAGTTCATGAGTGATGTCACTATGAGAATTTACATAAGCCATGACATCACAATGGAAGATAGATTCCCCACTAACTAAAGAATAATATCTACTGATAGCAGTGTTCTAAAAGGCGCGCCTAGGCTTGAGGCTTGAGGCTTGGGAGAAATTCACTGCCTTAAGCCTTTCACGCTTTATTCTTGGTAAAAGGTTTAAGGCGCACTTTTTTTAAAACGAAAACGCTTCAGTGAAACGATATCACCTTTTAAAGACTTTTTATAAAAAAATCGGACCAATATCTCATTCAAAATAATCAAAAGACAAATGGTGTCCCAAACCTCTCTGCCTTTCGTCCAAAAAAACAAGTGTTTTTTCCTTTTTTTTCTTAGTATTTAAAAAAATAGTATTTTAGTTTGCGTATATTCAAGCATATTTTAAGCTATGTACAATTTTAGTATTTTTAATAGCCTTGTTATAGTTAAAAATGTTAAAATATATTTTAAAAGGCCTAAACGCCTTTTCACGCTTTTTTACGCCTAAGGCCCACCTAGGCTTCTAAGGCTTAAGGCTTGGCCTCCACGCCTCGGTCATGCCCCGCGTTTTTTAGAACCTTGACTGATAGTAATAAAAACAAAGGCAAGGAAAAAAAGGGTAAAAATAAAAGACATTACAACTAGGACCTTGCACTCTTAATTCAGTGTCTCAGGAGGAGTTTTATAAGTATTCCACTTGCATCATGGAAGATGGAAAAAGGGTTCATTAATGGCAATAGTATTTGAGCCCATATATGGAGCGATTGATGAAGTAGCTGGGGTGCACATAACAGTAATTTTTTGGAGAGGATAATTGTTTGGGATCAGTAATTCAGTAGACTGCAGAGACAAGGGTGGAGGCTACCTTTTGCAACTGCTTTACAGATTATCAATCGTGCATGCGAATGCGGGCGGGGGTTGGAACTAAGCAACAAAATGGCCCATTTTCACGGCAGTTAGTGGTCCAAAGGGAGTGTATAACAGCCCCAATCCCAAACGGTTGCATAAATGTTCTCTAGAGGTGAATCGGAGTGTACTAGGTCAAAAATTATGAATTGCAAAGAAAATAATTGAATTAAACCTAAATTATGTATTCAGGCAAACAGACTAAATGATACCTCTATCCACAAGCATAAGCCTGTTGAGAATACACCAGTGTAAAGTGCAGGTATCCATGGGAACGATATCATCCAATCCCAAAATATTGTCCATGTCCAAGATGATGGATTCAAGTCTTGAGTGCCACCAAGCCAGCCTCCAACAAAATACCAAGTAGTTGAGAAGAGAGCAACAACACATACCTGAATGAAATAGATGCGCAATCATGCATGAAATAGGAAAGGTAAATCATTTACTACCGCATGGAAGTAACTCCAATGAAAAACAGAGCCATGGTAGCTCACTTATGATGTAAAATTTACCTCATATCCAAGGAGTGGTAAGAAGTTTTCTTTGTCAGTGTTTCTTGAGATATGCTCCGTTCTTAGCATGTGAACACCAAAAAACACTGCACTCAAAAAGTTCAAAAGATCTCCAACCTGGAATCGATTATAACAAATGGCCAAGAAATTAATACGACCACACAAAATTGCTTAAATGACAACCTTTTCCATTAAATTTATGATTCTCATGCTTTCTTCATGATTATGTGCTATAAACACTGAATGAATTAGGTAGTACAAAAGAAAGATTAATGAAACACGTACACATGGAGGTGATCCACTGGATTCCAACATCGCAACCCCTATAAGAGAGACAAGGGCTCCAAACCAGATACGAACTGGAACTACTGCTCCTAGAATACCATCAAGCAAGGGAACCACAATTACCTGATCAAGTCGTACAAAGTTCATGAAAAACTTGTTTTTTCTGTATACAAAAGCAGATAGTGCAATGAATTCCAAAAGTTTCTTACAGTAAACATAGCAATGAAAGATGCACGCCCGGCATCGGAGGTAAGCAGTCCAAGTGCCTGCATAAGATAGCCTAAACTGACCCAAATTCCCAACTCTATCCCTGCATTGCGTGTTTGAATATCACCTCGAGCTCGTAATACAAACGGGATAAACGGAATGGCTGTAACAGCGAATCTCATGACAGTGAACGCTGCTGGGTCCATGATTGCTTCAACTTCTTTTACAACTGTTATGTTACTGGCTGCAACACAGAGGGAACTAGGATTTTATTGCCAAAATGTATCTTTATGACCGAAAAAACAAAATAAACCTGCTATCCCCCTTTATGAGCAAACGGAGCATACTAGCTTTACAATGTACAAGTAGTGATTACTTGTACTACCACAGGCACAGACATAATTAAGGCTGTTGATAAAATTAAATTGTAATGTGAGAAGGGGAAGAGAATTGCACTACGTAGTAGTAATTCTGAGGTAACGCGCAATACTTGATGTATGTATATTGATCATTCTAGTCTCTTAAGAGAGAATCTAATAGAAGTTGCAGTTCCCAGCTATTCCTAAAGCAATAATAACACTCTTCCTATACAGATCAGTCAATGGAGAAGCTAACATTATCATACCCTAACGTGCTTTGAATGCCAGGTTGCCAACACACACACAAGACATTCACAGTTACACACGAAGGTAGAGAATTGTATAAATGACAGTGTTGTTATGCGTAGAGAGATGGAGAAACACACACACACACACAGAGTAGCAGTTATCGTTGTATCTCTCATAAATCATAGTTACCAAATTCTTGTTCAGGAGAGTAATGTTTCCTATGAATTCTCTTTCAGTTCCAAGCAATTTTTTCACTTGAACAATTTGAGGACATCATAAAATGTGAGTGAACAAACCACAAACAACACTAAGAAAGAATGCCCAGAGTAAACTCTATACCATAAAGCTGCAGGTAGATATCATATACTATAATTTCTCTTTGGGATGGCCATTCCTACCATTACCCCAACTTTTATGATGTAACCAAAACGGAAGATACTAGTAGTCGTGGTGGTTCAGTGATGAAATATAGCGGAATGGTATTTTCATCTCTTAGTCTTGGATGGACTTCTCATTAAAAGTTGCACATGTTTCAGACCCCCATCTGACTGAACGCCTCAACTAATCCACAAAACACACAACCCACCTTACAAGTACCGTGCACCAAGTATCCCAAACTTGCATTTATATGTGTTTGATCCTGTGACATCCTTTTAAATGCTGGGCACATGCCTTTGTGTCAACAGCTTGGGGTTCTGAATTCTCATATTACACGTAAATTTTAAGACTATTACTTATTATTTTACTAAAAAATTGACAAGCCCTAGTTTAATTCAAAGGAAGGACTCAATTTCTATAATCCAACTGGAGAATATTTACATTATTTAACCAATTTATGCCTGCTGAAATAAGGTAAACATAACAAACTCATACAGATATCCCATTCATGTTCAATAACCAGTGATATGTATCATTTTGTCCATACTATGCATCGATGCTATTAGTTTCATCACAGAACGGAAGCCATCAGCAAAATATCCGATAGGATATTGAATCAGTCCTATCATGGTTCAAATATTGCCCGCACCATCTTGGTATCGGCCGAGTTGAGACAGTATCGGCTGAGTTGACTCGGTATCGCAGCCCATGGTTCCAAAAACATCATATGAGTCGAACGTCACCAATATTCATTCAAATCAGTCAATAACAGCAATATTTCGGGCAGCTCGGACGAAATATAGCAAACTCATATGAGTAAACAGATTCTGTCCGAGTCTTCGCAGACTCAAAGCGAATTGGAACAAAAAGACAAATTAGTACATGAACGAGAGATTATTAAAGAATCTTACCTTTTGAAGCCTGTTGCCATGGATATTGTCGATGTTAACCATTCCATAAGAATCTCTCGCATGTGTGACCACAACTAGGTCACTGGTCTTTATTATTAATTCTGCGATGAATTTATGTTTAAAATTTCTTCTAAAGTGCTTGTTATTTTGTAGAAGGCCTCCAAAACAAGATATTGATTGGAAGCATGGAAGTGCTTTTTGGTGGTGATAAGAAAAAGGTTGTGTTACAAGATTCATTAAACACTTGGGTTGATTCTCAATAGCGTTGCTTGGGCATGGTAGGAATGAGGGGAGAAAGCAAGGTGAAACATGATATTCTAGGTCCTGGTCCAAGACCAAAGAGTTTGGCTAATGTCCAATGTTAAAGGTGCAACAAGAATAGGCATTCTAAAAGGTATTACCCCAACCTTAATGGAAGAGATGAAAAGAAACAAGTGGCGGAAGCCGCAAATTCTATTACTTTGAAGGAAGATGACTTTGGGAGAACATTGGTTATTATTTCACGGAAAAGCTCATTACGCGTGTGGATCTTAGACTCAGTGCTCATACCATATTTGCACAAATAGATATTTGTTCCATACATTTACTAAGGTAGAGAGAGGGAGAGTCTTCATGGGTAATGAATCTAATGCTTATGTTTGTTGGATAAAGGGCATTGGCACAATCAAATTGAAGATGCGTGATAGAATAATTCGCACTCTTACGAATTTCAGAAAAAATCTAGATTTGAAGAGGAATTCAATTTCTTTGGGTGTTTTAGAGTCCAAGGGTGCAAGATTGTACTCATGGGTGGAATGCTAAAGATTGTTTCGGGTGTCTTAGTAGTGATGAAATGAAAGAAAGAGGGAAATCTCCATTTCCTTCAAAGTTACACGATAATGGGTCATGTTATTTAAGAAAAGACATATGGGGCAAAGCCAGATTTCTCAAGACTTTGGCACATGCCATGGAGAAGGACATGACAGTGTTTGTTGCCCATCCTTTTCTGTCGCTTAGCCATTCTGGGTGCTTTTTCAATCATTTGGCCATTCAGGGTGCTTTTTTCGTCATTTTTATGTATACATCTTGTATACAAGTTCCACTGCTTAGCGGCTTTTCTAATGAATTTCGTATCTCTAAAATAATGTTAGAACAAGGTTATGACATGTTTGTTAAAGGTGTGAAGACTTGCAAGTTGGTCTTTTGTGAGCATTGTGTATTTGTAAACAAAAGAGGGTCAAGTTTGGTACAGCAATTCATTGCACAAAGGACCTACTTGATTATAATCATACAGTTATTCAAGGTCCTTAAAAACACTATATTTGAGAAGCAATCATTATTTCTCTGGGGGGATTTGGATATACACTATGAAACACAAAGATGAATTTTTTACGTTGTTTCCAAAATTAAAAAAGATGGTGGAGAATTAGACTAGCAAGAAGATCAAGGTACTTCGGTCGAATAATGGTCAAGTATGATCAGTATTTGAAGTATAGCCATGATAAAAGTATTATTTGGCATTTCATAATTCGAGATACACCGCAAGAAAATAGAGTGGTAAAGTGGATGATCCGAAGTTCACTTGAAAAATTTCGGTGTATGTTGTTTAACGTGGATTTGGAAAAACAGTTTTGGTCAGAGGTTGTCCTATACTTATTTCATTATCAGCATATTGCCATCTTACTCTATTGATTACAAGACTCGTATAGGGGGTCGGTCAAGGTCACAGCTACGATACATTCCACATATTTAAATGCTCAACTTACTGTCATTGACGTAAACTACATGTCAAACGCCCAAAACAAACAAATACAAATTCTAGCGAGAGAATAAAAGAATGTCTTGTATTCAAAAATGGAGAAGTTCCCTCAAATGAGGAGTACATGGGTATATGGGGGAAATTATTGCTAACCAAGTAATTACCTAAATGATTAAAACGAACAATCATTAACAAAAATATACCTAATTAGTCTCAAACATGCTTGGAGACTAAATAAAAGATATAAAAGAAAATAAAAGAACCAAAATAAAACGAAAAACTAATAACAAATATTAAAATTACTAATATGCCATTATATGAAACCCATTCCCATCATTCTCCCCGGCTTCAAAAAGCTCGTCCTCGAACTTAAAATGACAAATTGGAGTAGACCGGGTCGCATCAACAATGCTTGCGAAAATTGTGTCCAACCATACCACACGAACAAATATTTTGAAAATATTTCTCTTTTTCAATGAAGGCTCATGCGATCTTCCGAGGGTCTTAGAATTTCTTGATTTAGGGTTTCTTGATTTTCTGCGAGTTCTAGGGGTGAAATCAAAGTTTTCAGTTTTTTTGGGTGAGGCGGGGGGTTTAAGAATGCTAGGGTTTCGGAAGAGGTTAGGATTCTTGGATTTTCCGAGGAGTCCTGAAATATCAAGAGGGTTGGAGGGGTCGCCGGGTTCAGACTGCCTTTGTTGGCTCCGAATTTCTAGCTGGAAATCAAGGTTGCCCTGGTTGATAAGGGCTGACCTTCGACGTTAATTGAAATCCCCTAGAATTCCTAGGGTTTCAGTGGCAGAACTCCGACCGAGAAGGCCTGGATCAGGGTGTTGGCCGAAGGTTTCGGCGTTGTTGCCGCCAAAGGGTAGGTGGATCCGGTGTTCATCTTGGCAGGTTACCGGGCTGGTGGGTTCTCCAAGATGTCCAAAAATTTCGACGGGCTCTTTCCCGGGCGTATGTAAGGGTGGTTCTTTTGGCTCGTTCATGGTGGAGAGGAGGCGGAAAATGGTGTCAAATTTTTTGTTGTAGTCTAAGGTTCGTCGATCAATCTTGTGTATTAATTCTTGATATTGATTTGACTCCTTCGGGGCCATTAAGAATGTAGCGTACGATTTGTTGATAATCTACACAACAATACACCAACACACCAATGTTGGAGCGACACCCACTCTGATACCAATTTAACATGAACTACATGTCAAAGGGCGAAAACAAAACAAATACAAATTCTAGAAAGAGAATCAAAGAATGTCTTATATTCAAAAATGCAGAAGTTCCCTCATATGAGGAGTACATGGGGTATTTATATGGGGAGAATTACTTACTAACCAAATAATTACCTAAATGACTCAAAAGGACAATCATTAACAAAAATATACCTAATTAGTCCCAAACATGCTTGGAGACCATTTAAAAGAGATAAAAGAACTAAAGAAAAGAAAAACTAATAACAAATATTAAAATAACTAATATGCTCTTGTATGAAACCCATTCCCATCGGTCATGTTCATGAGAGTAAGATTGATCCTAGAGCCTAAAAAGCAATTTTAATAAGTTCAAGTTGTGGATTCAAGGGATAAGCTATAGTGATTATAAGCTAGGAAAATTATGGTTAGTAGAGATGTGACATGGGGCATTTATGCTCAAGGTGTCAGAGGAATGAAAAGCTCACTTAAGAAGAATGAGAGCAAAAGAGTCCAAGTGGGAGTGACTTCTCCGATTAATTCTTCAGACTAAGGGAGGTTCCAGAAGAGTGGCCTAGCAAATAACCATCTCTGGCTAATGGAAGAGAACTGAGGGCTCGTAAATTGGCAATGCAATATGGCTTCGGGAACAATGTAGCATATACATGGTTAGCTTCTAATGATGAACCATCTGCATTTCAAGAGACGATGAAGGGTTGCAAACGAGTCGAGCCGAGCTCAAACCGAGCTTAGTTAAGCATGATTACTAAACAAGATTGAGATCGTGTTCGAGCTCAGTTCACTTACTAAACGAACGAGCCAAACTCGAGCTTTAAACAAGCTGAACTCGAGCCGAACTCGAGCAACTCGATTTTGAGGGGTTTAATCGGTTTATGCCTGAAAAGTCAAGCTCGAGCTGAGCTCGATGATCGAAAATTTTTAAATGAGCTTAAAATCTTGATCAAACTCGGTCCGTTTGCTTGACAAATGGGCCGAGTGCGAGCTTTAAACGAGTTGTTCACAAACAACTCAATTCGTTTGCAGTTCTAATGATACTCATCACAACGAGTGGAAGATAGTTATGGGTGGGGAGATTGAATATCTACACAAGAACTCAACTTGAGAACATGTGGAGTTGCCCAAGGAAAAGAAGGAGATTGGGTGTAAGTGGGTTTATGCTTAAAAAAAAGAAGCGACTCCACATTCTGACTTTAGATATAAAGTAAGGTAAGTGGTCAGGGGATTTGCACAAAGGAAAGATATTGATTATAATGAAGTTCTCTCTCCGGTGGTGAAAGACACTTCAGTTGTAATGATATTGACTATTGTTGCACAGTTTCACTTGAAGTTTGAACAACTTGACTTTAAAACGATGTTCTTGAACAGAATTTGAGGAGATATCTCAACCAAAGGGATTTAAAATTGTTGACAAAGACGATAATGTGTGCAAATTACGAAAGTATTTGTATGGATTGAAGCAATCGCCTCGGCAGTGGTATAATTGGTTTGTTTATATTTAATAAAAAATTTACATAAAGTGATTTTGATCATTGTGTTTATTTCGAGTGGCTCAAGGATGACGCTTTTATTTATTTTGTATGTTGATGACATACCCATTACTTCATCGAGCATGGGAGATCTACAAGGTGAAGCCTCAACTAAACCAAGAGTCTGAGATACTCAGGTGTGGCCAAGAAGTTTCTAAGGATGGAAATTAACAAAGAAAGGAAGAAAGGAAAGTTATGTTTCACGTAAAGACAATACCTAGCGAAAGTTGTGGCACGATTTGGAATGCAGAAGTCAAAGCCTATGAGTAGTCCTTTGACTGCACATTTAAGACTTTTTGTATTCATCTTAGCTTTCTACCATCAGAATGTCTTCGTCCAAAAAGTAAGTTGTGACCTCGTCTTGTTCTGCCGAAGGAGATTCGGCTAAATAATTCGCAATGGGTGCAATTTTTACTCAGATCTTATGTTTAAGTATTATTTTTAGTGTGCAACATCACTTAATAACAAAGCCCTACATAACAGGAATCTGATTTACCAATAAGCTAACAAACAAAAATGAACACAAACCAAATTCTCGTAACACAATCACTCCCCAAAACATAGCGTAGAACAAGATCTTGAACATGAGATAAGAAGATCCTAGCTATGATAAGCACCTAGCAACTAAAGTGTGAGTAGGATCCTCTCTGATATCAATGTGTGCTTTTGAAGCTCGAGGACTGCTCTTTAAAAGATTTAGATTTGTTAATGTATATTTTTTGGATATTTTTTTACTTTCTTGATGATTAAAAGATAAGAGAATTAATTCAAAAGATGTAACGATGTCTCCGAGCACAAAGGATGAGGTGGAGTATATGGCTCAAGTTCCGTATACTGGGGAGGTGGATAGCTTGATGTATGCCATGGTTTGTACTCAGTCGAACATTACTCGAGCAGTAAGCATTGTATATATGGCAAATCCGAGAAAAAAGCATGGCATGCGGTGAAGGAAAATTGTGATATCTATGGAAATCTTTGGATGTTGGACCAGTGTAACAGATTGATGGGTCACATGTTCTTGGGTGAGTTTGATTCAAATTATGCGGGTGAACTGGACAAGCAGGCTATTACGGGATAATTTTTAGGATTTTTTTTACTTAACCCCCGCTTTTTAATGCCTTATTTGACTTAACCCCCACTTTCATAATCCCTTTGACATAACCCCCAATTTTTAACACCATTACAACTCTGTTAGAAAATTCATACATCCTAATTAGACTTAAGCCCCAAATCAGAATTTTGACAAAAATAACCTATCACTTCATCTTCTTCCCCAAATCAGATTTTCTACCAAAATACCCTCTCACTTCGTTATCTTCCCCAAATCAAAACCCTAATTTCATCCAACCACCACCTCCTCCTCCTTTTTAATAACTATTGAACTCTCTATTTAAATCAAGTAATTAGTTATTTGTGCACAAAATTGGAACATGAAAAATAAGAATATATCTATCTTGATGACGACTATCAAACCTGAGGAGATTGAGAGGACAATTGGGTGTTTGAGTTTGATGAGTGGGTGAGTAAATTGGTCAGTTGGGTGATGGGTTTTTGAGAAAAAGAAGGCTTAGGCTACAGTGGCTAAGAAAAAAATGGCAGAGAGGTGAGGAGGAGAGAGATTAAGAGGAGAGTGGTGGAGGTGGGTTTTGGGGGAGTTGTTGTTGGGGTTGGGGATGTCGTGGAGAAGGAGAAAAGTGTTGTGACGGAGTTTGGTGGTGGGTCTTCATTTTGGGTTGGGATTGGTGTGAGCTTGGTTGTAGGCAGGAGAGAGAATTTGAACGCATGAAAGAGAAAGTTTGATTTTTGTTTAATAGGTTATCTTCAATGATTTTAGCCTGACGTTTTGATCTTGTGAAATGTGCTGAAATGTTTTAGATGTTGCAAGATTCTGTAATCAAGGTTCTGTGAGATAAAGGGGGGATTAGAGTGAGCTGAAAGGGAAAAGGGCTCAGATTTTTTGGTTTCAGATAAATTGTAACATGAAAATTGGAATACTGAGTTCATTATCTTGTTTTTTAATGGCCATTGAACTCTCTTTTTAAATCAAGTAATTAATTATTCGAGAACAAAATTGAAATATTAAAAAGGAGCAGGGGGTGGTGATTTTTAGGGTTGGATGAAAATTAGGGTTTTAATTTGGGAAAGAAGATGAAGTGAAAGAGTACTTTGGTCAGTTTAATTAGGATATAAGGATTTTTTTTTTTAAAGAGTTGTAACGGTGCTAGAAACTTGGAGGTTATGGCAAAGGGATTATAAAAGTGGGGGTTAAGTCGAATAATGCATTAAGAAGTGGGGGTTAAGTAAAAAAAAACTATTTTTTATATTATTTTGTGGTCTCGTAACATGGAGGTCCATGTTCTGTGGCTATGATTTCTTTATAGAGTATGGAGGTTGAGTATATGTCATAGGCAATGACAGAGGCGATCAAAAAAGCTTTTGGCTTTGAGATCTCATTGAAGATTAGATTGCACGAGATTATATGGAGGTGCATCATGATATTAGTATCCTCTGTGGGACGAGTCTGTGGTGCGGTCATTTACCTGGGTGCCATCTGGACGACATCATGTTTATGTATATCAATGATGAAAGGCCGTCAGATGTCTATGACCCTAAGATTGTTTTATGAGCCAAAATTCACAAATCTTCACCTTGATGAGAAAGACACCGACCATCAAGAAACACGATCACCAGACACCCCAGAGGGCTTCAATAATGATTGACATAAATCAAACTTAAATAATGCTCAAACTTGCTGTCTATACCACCATCGTAAATATGTTAGCCGAATTATCTTTGGTGCCAATTATTTTTAAAACTATAAAACCCCTTTAATATCCTCCCGTATGAAATAAAATAAGACATCAACATGCTTGGTTCCTCAATGATGAATTTGGTTATTAGACACGACGATAACAACCTCAAGCCTAAGATGGGTGCGTCGGTCACAGACGAGCACCCTGACTCGTCTCGGCCATGGAGCAAGGGCATTTCGGTCATATCTATGCAAAACCGTTATTAAAGATCAACAACCCACATGGAGGAATATTCTTCATGATGACGTTACTTAATATACACATAACTGGCACTCTCTCATAGGCCACGACCCGCATGAAACACATTCTGAGGGTGGCACTGTGCACCCCCAACCTATATAAGGCGCACTATGTCTTCTTCACTTGGATCGATCTTTTGGCAACCCCTATAGTTACTCTGCAGAGTGTGTATCTTTCATGGCTTAGTGCCTCATTGGAGTGAAAATACTCTCTTACAGTGGACGTAGGCCAAGACCGAACCACTTAGATACTTACTTGCGTTCATCTCTGTCTTCGAAGGACTAAGGGAGATCTTTACTCAAACAGCCAGCCAGAACGGGTCCACAACGAAAAAGTGGGGTCCACCGGGTGGGTTGTTTACCCTTCCAGTTTCGAGTGTCTTTTTTGCCATATCGCGTGTAATGAGAATCGAACCCCCTCTTCTGCCGGCGGGTGGATGGAGAATGTCCTGCTTCGATCCAGCAACTTATTTTCTGTCATCTCTTCTACTGAATTGCTTGTCAATTACTATCTTTATTACATTTGTAAAAAACCTACATCCAGGTGAATCCATTTTATGATCCCAGTATCATCAATCATAGGTCTGATGGGAGTGTTTTCAGTGGGC
This sequence comes from Sambucus nigra, assembly GCA_949130495.1. Classification (NCBI taxonomy): domain Eukaryota; kingdom Viridiplantae; phylum Streptophyta; class Magnoliopsida; order Dipsacales; family Adoxaceae; genus Sambucus; species Sambucus nigra. The sequence continues at coordinate 319,606,132 of OX422209.1, read as the reverse complement.
AGCGTTTTGGAATAACTCATCAGACGTCTGATGGGACATTCATCGTTGTCAGCGCAATTCGATCTAGTGAAGGTTGGTATCTCGTAAATGTGCCTAAATTTTAACATACCACAGCTAAAAGAAGGAAATTGAAACATAAGAAATAGCAAGCACAGTTGTTAAAGAAAAGGAAACATAATTGAATGAACAGTAGTAAAAGGATTACCGTATATAAGAGTGATGACATTGAGCAAAATAATACTCCTGACTTTCTTTGAAGCAAAGAGTATCCTTCGCCACAAAGCTCGCTTTCCGAACAAAGATTTGAAAGTTAGGGGTGCTCTCTTTTTGGATCTCAGAGAAATCTCATTTTCTACATCAACTTCAATAGTAATAGGTTTTACAGATTTCCTCACTCTCTTTTTCCCATTATTACAAGTCTTGGACGATGATGAAGAATTGGAAGAAGAAGAGAAAGCGATGAGACGAGTTGGGTTTTTATGAATTATAAGAAAGGAGTTGATAATTGAAGATTTGGTAGGAGAATCGGCCGTTGTCTTCCATGCCCGTGCCCATCTCCAAGGTGATGGTGAAGCCATGGTTAAGCGAAATGGGGTAATGGGGTGTTCTGAATCTTAAAATGAAGGCCGCGAGTGTGGGAGAAATGGGACAAAACAAAAAAAGGGTGGAAGATACGAAACAACCAAAAAATCTGGGGCGCTCCCAGGATGAAATAATGAATTAACGGCCCATCACTTGGGTGACAATATACGTGTAGTGTAGTGTAGCGTAGACTATACTATAATAATATCTGGGACCAGAATGGCAACAGCATTCGTTTGCTTTGTGATATTTATGGTGGGAGGAAAGGATCAGGGTATCGCTTTCGTTTTCAACCCCAGGGGCACACTTACAAATTTAAATGGAATTTCAGTCTATTTAAATCTGTTCCCTTTTGATAAACAATTACATAAATAAGCTCGTTTGGTTGTGTTGTCACGTGTATTTATTATAATATCTTCATGTGAGTTAGTGATTATTAATTAATTAGTTAAATAGCTTGACTCAGGAAATAATGAAGTGTTAAAGAAATACAATAAAGATAAAAATAAAAAATAACAACTAAAATACTAATATTTACATGATTAATCACTTTTACTGCATCCATCGACGGGCATGATTTCATTATATATATAAAAATATTACAAGTGCAATGGAGAATATAGTAAAGATAAATCGCATACACTTTACTTTTTTTCTTAAAACTTGAACTGTCACTATACATATGTTTCCACCTATTGAATCAAAGTTTTAAGTCTAAAATTTCATTAATTTTGTATATACAAGTGTTTCTCATATACCTAAATTCGGTGTATATAGCTTTTAATGTAACTTGGTGAGAAATTCTCGCAAACAATAAAAATGGACCACACTCAATACTAGGGCCGTCAAAATGGACCCAAAAGAGTATCGTCCACCCATTTCTAACCGCGATGATTGAGAATGGGCACCATCATGTTTATTTCAGGCGGATAACTATGGGCCAATTAAAACTCACCAATTATTTACGGGTTTAGGCAGGTTGAGAAATGACCCGCTTTCCTTCCTACTCATATAAACTAAGGATGAGTAATTAAAAATTTCAATGAAAAAATAAGTTGGCGGTTAATCCAACCCAAATCCGACCCGCAACAACCACCAACCCGCTATTAACTCGTCCATATCTAACCCGAACCCATTAACGATCCGACCAAATCCGTCCACACCCGCCCATTTTTCAGCCCTACTCAATACATGAAACACTCATACGCTCAACTATTTTCCACCGTTGAGCAATAACTATGGATGAGAGGAAAATACATCATCTCACCCCAAAATTTCACCTTAGGAAGAGCCTCAATTTTTGTCTTGCAAACTCTCTCTTAAACCTCAAAGTGATCTATAAAACTTAGGTTAACAACTTATAACAATCAATTTATATGTGAGAGAAACATTTGACAAAATACCTGGAACATCCTCACTTAAACCCGGATGTCAAAGTTATTTGTTTTCGCTTCTTTATATGTTCATTGCAGTCAAAAGGCTTCGCTAGAACAAATCTTTTTTGCATTGCTTGCCAGCCCTTCATTCCTAGAAAATAAATGTTTATTTGAACTCCACATCCCACAATCCTACAACAGACGAATCCTAGGACTAAATTTCGAGCAAAAAAGCACAAATCTCCACCTTATCAAGAAACTGCCACAAACCATAAAGATGAGATTCCACCTTATTAGAATTGCAATAACTCATCATGTATAATTTTTTCGTTTACAATGCTAACCTAAAGATCCATTATTGACCTTTCTTGTACCAGCTAAATTTTTCGTACACTAGTAAATGTCACTTCTAAGATCCAATTATCTATGAAAATTTCCCTCAAAGTATTCACATTCCTTTGCAAGTATACTAACGGCACCTGTGGCCATCTTTTGAAGTTGAACAGGTGGGTTAATGCCTAAATGTAAATGAAACTAATCGAATATGATCTCGATCCAACCCTTTCTATAACAAGATTTTCCCTCACCATTGTTTATCGTGTAAACATACACATCTCACATCCATTGTAAATGATGTGCACCTCGTATCCAATAAATCTTTAAGATCAAATCAGACGATATCAACAAATCACACAAACCCATACAACACTGTGTGAAACATGAACTCCCATAAAATTAACCAAGCACCCTCGCCCTTAGAATTCACCATTTTGGAGATTGTGAGAATATCCCCAAAAGCCCATCATAATTATGTTATTGTCTTGAAATACTAGCCACCATCATCCTCGTTCAAATATTAAACCAAAAAGGGACTCATTTACATTCACCAGTAACATTGTCTATTGTACATAGATGCATAGTTGGTATTAATAAATCCATGACAATTGATCTTCTTTTGGATGAAGATTAAATTGTGTCAATGGACCTTAAAGTTGATTATGACATTGTTTTTAATTGCATTTTGGACTATAAATTACACGTTCCATCCTTCTCTATCTTTCATTCTTTTATCAACCTTGGTATAAATCCCATGTTTAACTAGAATAACCCTCACTCTGATTTACTAAGAGTGAAACAACTGTTACCATTAAATACCTCAATCTAAACTTGTGAAGAATTATGTCCTTTGATTGAATGAATATATAAAAGAAATAAACACTAATGGATTGCACCAAGACCTTTGTCAAACATCTTGTGTGCACCAAGAGCCCTAAATACCATTTTTTTTAGGAAAACTGCCCACCAACCATCACTCCAGATGTAACCAAGATATAGTGATAATAATAAACAAGCACAATCAAGATGAAATCAGTATGTAATAGCAACAAACACACTAAAATACCCATGGTTCACCATTTTGGCTACATCCAAAAAAGAGTCCTAATTCCAATATGTTGGAAGATTACAGGTGTAAAGGAGAATATATATATATATATGTGTGTGTGTGTGTGTGTGTGTGTGTGTGTGTGTGTGTGTGTGTGTGTGTGTGTGGAAAGGATCACAAGTGAACCTAAAAAACGAAATTTTTAATGAACCTTAACAAAAAAAATACCTAACAACCCATTAATTTTAATTTCTATGTTGTAATTGATCTGCGCCAACGACAACAGACACGCATGTCGATCGAATACTTTTTTTACACGCTCCCACCCCTACCCCCACTATGGCAGACCATAGGGCTGTGTTTTTTTTTCGAACTTTCCGATTTTTTCGATTTTCGATCCGATTTTTTTCGAATTTGGAATGAAATTTTAGTTTGCCGATTTTCCGATTTCTGATTTTTTCGAAAAAAATCGGATCGAAAATCGGAAATAATTACGAATTTCCGATTTTTCGATTTTTCCGAAACTATGCCGATTCGATTTTTTCGAATTATTTTCGATATTTTCGAAATTATTTTCCGATTTCCGATTTTTTCTATTTCTTTTCCGATTTTTTGAAAGTTTCCCATATCCCACATCGGTTGGGAGAGTGAGAGGGCTCCAAAATATGCTCTATAAAATGAGAGTATCCTCCTAACTTCTACACAAATGAAACAATGGGTCAAATCCTCATGTATTTACATGTTGGGTTAAGCCATTTTCTTTGTTTCTTTAAAATGATAATTTCGAGTAATCGAAAATTCATAATTTATTTTTTTTTTATTTTGGAATTTTCGAAATTTCTGGATTTTTAATATATTTTGTGAATTTCCGATTTTTTTCGATTTTTCGATTTTTCCGAATTCGGAAATTTTTTTAATTTTTCGAAAAAATCAGATCAGAAATCGAAATAGTTATTTTATTTCCGAAAAAATAAAAAAAAATTTCGAAGAGGCATTTTCCGATCCGATCCGGCCGAAACACAGCCCTAGCAGACCACTAGTTAAAAAAAATTAAGCTGCTGGAATGTTTACTGAGAGGTAAGGGCTGCCATGGTGGGTGGGGTGGGGTGGGGTGGGGGTGTGTAAAAAAAGTATTCGATCGACATGCGTGTCTGTTGTTGCGCCAGGAGTAAGGGTTGCCATAGTGGGGGTGGGGGTGGGGGTGGTAGGGGGTAGGGGTAAGAGGGTCTCGGATCACACGCGTGTCCATTGCTGCTGGCGCAGACCAATTACATTATAAGAATTAAAATTGATGGGTTATTAGGTGTTTTTTGTTAAGGTTCATTAAAAAGTTCGATTATATATATATATATATATATACTAGGGTATGCCCGTGCCTGAAGGCACACCTCTAATTTTAAAAATTGTACATCGTTGATAGGACTATGAGTCATATTTAATACGCAATAGAATAGCAATTTTTTAAATAACCTATGGTACAACCTATTAATTTAGAAAAATTAGGCAATTTTTTAATCTTGTATAATTAAGTAAAAATATTTTTTTACATCACAATTGTAAACAATTTTTAAAAATTGGACAGTTTTTCATGTATTTATATTGGGGCTGGCAAAACGGATCAACAGATCATGTTTTCAGATGATCCGACACGACACGATAAGAATCCAATGGCTCGAACATGACACAACACAATAGCGTAATTTTTTCTTAACCTGAACACGACACGTTAAAAACACGACACGACACAATAACATGATAAGTAAATACGATTTGATTGGACGTGATTAGATCCGACCTAACATGGCATGATTGGACGTGATCAGACCAATTAGTGAAGAATTAATAAAATTGTGGGTCTAAATACGGAGTTGATAGTGGGTCTATATAAGATTTATATCATGACATGGAAAACAAATACCTTGTTTACAACATGCTCATCATATCGCAACACGCAATGCAACATATTCGTGGCATATTACATAATTAATGGCTACAACACATTGGCAGTGTGTAACTTCATGCTCAATGTACTACTATGGTATGTTTTACTATCACCCAATTTATAACCCAATTTACCTTTCTTATAACAATTTACCATTCGAAAATGTATGTTATGTACAAATGGTTAACCATACACTACGAAAAACCAATAGACAGACTATAGTTGTTGGGACGGGGCAGCCTTGCCTAGTTTCACTGCCACCCCATCTAAATATGCCCTTGTGGGCTTCTTGCCTTTACTTTCTTGAAAAAAAGTTCATATAAAAAGAAAGCAAAGACATAATTGACCTGCGAAAAGAGGCCTGATTCCGGACTCAAAGTTGTAATCGCCCAAGACATCACTTTCAGCTATTCGGCTAATACTAACAGACCTTCCTGATGAACTGATCAGTACAAAATGTCTCTTCAATAGTGTTGATGATGAACTGCGGTATCATGATGATTTCAGTGTCAAAATGCATTAAAATGAAAGTTGGTGGTTCGGCTCGTTCCAGATCTTTCTCTTCAACCCTCAAGGTGTTCACATCAGCAAACATTTTGAAATCCAGGCCTTCGTCATTTCCATATTACATAGCTATTCAAGTGCCTGCCTTGATCGAACAACCAATATCCACACAGGTGCTTTACAATATAAATAGTAATAAAAATTAAACTAAAATATCAAAAGAAAATATTTAAAACCAAGCCCAAAATGTTCACAAATATGTGCAACTATTGTTAGTGTGTGAGCGAGTACTATAGAGACTCAGTTTCACCTACTTGTTCAAAGTGAGTGATTCGTATCAAATATTGCATTTTATTACCCTCGAACCTATGCATTTTAGCCCCCTCGGGTACCATAATTGCTATAATTATGCTCGATAACCAGACAACCACCATTTTATAGGCTAATATGTTATTTGAGGAATTATTGAGCTTTTATAGGTGTTACGGTGCTTATTATAAAGTTTGAGCGTGTGCTGGTTAAGTTTCGTCGCGATTTGCACGTTCAGGGGCATTTCAGTAATTTTACACTTCGGGATTTTTTCCCGAAGTCTTCACGGAAGTTGTAGACCTCGGACCAAGCTTCGCGCGGCCATGAATGGTGCTCGAATCGGAGTCCGAACGAAAGAAACACGGACCTTTAATCAGAAAGAATTATAAGAGATTCATTAACAATTTAATTAATTACCCTTGTGTCCCTTTTGTTCTTTAATAACAATTCCATAAATTTCACCTATGTCCCTAACACGTTTTTTTTGCAGCAAAATAAATGGCGATTTGGCCTTAGGCTCGGGTTTTGCTTGGATTTTGGTTTCATCCGAAATTGGAGATTGATTTGGGACCACACGCGCATATGGTCTCTTTGGCCATATTTTGAGCTTGGGGTTCATGGATTTGGCCATCCATGGAGGTTTTTGGACATGGATGTGGGTCTTTTTTTTTATGGAGGTTTTTGGCCAACAATGGTGCAACTCTTGGGTCTCGGCTAACTTAGCCATGATGGCCTCGGTTAACACATCAATTTGGGTCTCGAATTATTCTCTCATGGCAGCCCACGAGTTGTTCATCCATGGATGTGGGTGTGTGCGATGTTGGTGTTTTGTGCTACTGCGAATTGGGCTTGGAATTGTAGGCGCGATCGACCGGCCTCGTCCCACCGATCGACCGAAAATTTGGATTTTGCCTTGGTGCTTTGATAGTGTGCCCCTCCCGTTACACGCGATCGACTGGGACTCTGTTTTTGTTCGAGATTTTTGTTGTCCTGTTTCCCTTCCTTTTCCTTTTTTTATTTTCTTTTTCTATTTTCTTTTCTTTCTTAATTTCTGAGACTTATCCTTTTCTTTTCTTATTTCCTTTTCTTTATTTCTTTTTCTTCCAACTTAGTATAAATAAACCACTTGGTTTATTTATGTAGATATCATGTAAATTCTTAGTTTTAGTCCCATTTTCATTTTAGTTCTAGGGTTTAGACTTTTGGGGGGATTTTGTGGAGATAAACCCCTCTCCTCCATTTCTTGGTAGTTTGACACCCATTTATGTAAGTGGGCACTATCCATCATCTTCTTCCCTTATTTAAGCTTTGTTCCTTATTTTTCATGCTTTGTCATTTATTCTAACCTAGTTTAATTTAATTAGTGTTAATTTAATTAGTGTGCTTTAATTAATTAGTTAATTTATTTAATGTCATTTAATATGTTTAGCGGCTAATTTAAATTAGGTTGTGTCGAATTGAACTCACTTTGGGTTGTTTGGTTGCTTTGCTTTGGTGATGGTGTTTACGTATTTATTTCGAGTGTGTTTTTCTAGTTATTATACCTAGCAGATTTAACGGTGTATATCATATATGCGCCGTTTTTGCGACCTTTCGTGCGTAATTTACGGGGTATTTATTGACGCCAAAATCTTATTAGACTTTTATGCGAATTTAGGGGTGTGACAACTCTGGGTTTAATTAACTGTCGAAACGAGACTCAATCTTAATAACTCGTCGACCCATGTAACCATATTATATAGTAATCAACTCGTGGTGATGGATATTCGACGCAGCATATAGTTTTTATTCGCTTTGTTAATTTAGTTTAAATGCACTCGCATATTTTAATCTTTTCCTTTTGTTATCTTTTCGTTTTTGTTAGAAATTATCTTTTACTCTTTTATTTTAGGAATATTAAACCAATTAAATTCTAGCAACTTGTCTTTGTGGATTCGATACCCGGACTAGCCGCTATACTCCCTTTAAAGAGTGTAGTCATAGTTTAGGTTTTGTTATAGAGTTGGTGAGCCGAATATAACACGACCGGAGCATAGGTTACTCTTGCGTCGCTGCGAAATCCATTCTATCAAATGGAGCCGTTGTCGGGGATGAGTTTGTTTTAGAATTTATTTGATTTATTATTTCATATTATTTTTTTCTATTTTTATTTTTTGCCTAACATTTTTGTAGGACTTCTACGTTTGAGCGCCAAGAACCGCTTGAATTTTTCGCGCGCGCATCGTTTTGTGGATTTCGCCACTTCGAGCCATCTTTGGGGTAAGCATGTCTTTTGCAATGAAAGTGAGGATGAAATGGATGTAGTATCCATTTGCAATGAAATGATTTCTCCTTTGGATCCCAAAGAAGAAAGTTTCATTGAAAATGATCCCATCTCCTTCGAAATTCCAACTTTGAGTGATGATAACTCATCTCTTGAGTTTGAATTTCTTTCCTCCCCCTTTTCATTCTACGTTATTACGCCGTCACAACTACCCCATGAATCGGTGCCGAACTTTAAAACGTTCAACCCTTTCACCGACAAGGAGTACTTGCTCGAGTTGCTTTCCATGAAGGCATCTTTGCCTCCTTGTGTGGCCCCTCCCATTCCAATTTCAAAATACTTGGGAGATAATTCAATTTTTCTTGGCCCCCTTGTGTTTTTGTCACCCGTCTTATCCAAATACCCTATGCTCCCTCCAAAATTTTTAATTGGGGATGGTTCATTTCTTCCATCTTACACATGCCTTCCGTTGTTCGAACGAAATTCCTATTTTCTAGGAGGCATGCATGAAAGTGAGGGTACACCGGTTATCCTCCAAAGCCAAATCGTGTTTTGGGTTGACCCTTAAAAATTTCAACTTCTAGTGTGTAGTTAGTTAGAAGTTAAATTGTTGGTTGTATATAGTTAGTTTTATTTTCCTTATTTTCCTTTTTTCTTACTTTTTGTCTAGTGTAATTAGTTAAATTTTTGTTAATTATTTTTGCTATGCTTGTTACTAGCATGTTTTATAGAATCATTGGACTGATACTTTCAGGAGATCGCTCCATTGTGGGTAATATCACTATTTTCCTCTCTTTAACTTGGTTCTTAATTCACATTGAGGACAATCTCAGGTTTTAAGTTAGGGGGTGTGGGATATTCTATCCATTCATTGGTAATTTCTATTATTTGATTATATGTTATTTTCAAGCATACTTTTCTTGTAAAATTTAAAAATTTCAAAAAGATTTTCTTTCTTTTTTCTCTTTTCTTGGGCATTTTGCCTTTGTTTCCGATGATAAATTTTAATAATTGCCCGATCTAATAGACAACTCAATGATGCATGTTCTCGATTTTAGAAGTTATTAGACTTTAGTCCTCAATCGTTGATATTATGAATAACTTCATGAATTAAATTTTAATCCCATGAGCACATGCACTTTTCTTGCTTTATTGATTTGGTTTAAGATTTTTATAACTCGATAATCTTTTGTTGCATTGTATATACTTACAATGAGTGAGCTTTGGGCTTTTCTTCGTTTGTGAATGTTATACACTTTTCTTTCCTCTTTGAAAACGTTACAGTCATTGGTAATCTCACTATTCTTTCATTTGATCGTTCTTTAATTGAGTTCATTCTTGAAATGTATTACTTGAGCATGATTTTCAATGTTTGTTTTGACTCGAGAATTGCGTAAACTTTTTGAAATGATCATAGGCAATCTTTGTTATATCACCCATATTAGCCTTGACCTCACCTTATACATTTACCCTCGTCAACCCCTATGAGCCTAAATATTAGCCTTTTGTTTCATAACCCCAATCCCATAACCAACTCTAAATTGGAGTTTTAACCCATACTTATTACCTTCCCTACCTTTGTTTGGAATGTTACTTGGGATTGAATGATGTTCTTGTTGTGTGTTCGCAATTTAGGCATATGAGAGTGGTGAAAAGTAGAGAAAAGAAAAAAGTGAAAAAGAGATGAAAAAGCGAAGTGAAAAGCAAAAGGAAACAAAAGAAAAAAATGAGAAAAAGAAAAAAAAAGAAAGAGAAAGTTGTATATGTTGTTTATAGTGTTCAATAAGCTTTGTTTACTCTCCCCATTGTTTTATTCAATGCCTTTTATAGAACTTGTTTTCCAATTTTTGATATTGCCCGCATTTTCCCATTATCCCGAGTTTTCATCCTGAACACTTTGAATCCGTACATATATCCTTCGTTTCGTACCCTAAACTAACCTACATTACAACCCTATACAAGTCCTATGTGATCTTAGGGTACAATTAATTTAAAAGTTGAAATAGTTTTGATAATCTGTGAAAATGCATTTCGCCTCCTTTAATGAGCGATAATTTTCATTGAGATTATAATTTTTCATCATTTATATATCGTTCTTCATTTGTGACATGTGTGCGGCCTAGTTTCCATTTCCATTTACTCTTTATTCCCGCATGTTCCGTGTATTACCTCCCTGTTTCGAGTGAATTCACTTGATGAGTGTATTGCCCGTGAGGATTGAATATTTGTTTGCTTTAATTTTTATCCGATTTATATAAGTTTTTGCCAAATCATACTTTGCATGTGCTTGCTCCCCTCCCACATTTTAAGGTTTCAATTCAACGAAGTTCATTCTATAATGTTAATAATACGGACTTCTGTGTGAATTCATTCACTTTGCTAATAATGTGTATGAAATCTTTTTCGCTATTGTTGGGTGTGTCGCATGCGATTGGTCATATTTTGAGGAAACCATATGATGTTTGTGGGTTTCATCCCTGAAAACCCTCACGAGACGACACTCGTCCACTAGGGTAACCTAGGGGTTTAACGGCTTATTGCATACGTTAAATGCAATCGTTCGTCGGCGAAAGTGGCCTTATCCCTTTTATCGCTTTTGTATATATCTCCCATGTTGTGATTTTCTTATAGTTCTTCTTTCTTTGAATTTCATTACTAGGGACTAGCAATGTGTAAGTTAGGGGGTGTGGTTCGTATCGAATATTGCATTTAATTACCCTCGAACCTATGCATTTTAGCCCTCTCGGGTACCGTAATTGCTATAATTATGCTCGATAAGCAGACAACCTCCGTTTTATATGCTAACATATTATTTGAGGTATTATTGAGATTTTATAGGTGTTACGGTGCTTAGTATGAAGTTTGAGCGCGTTCTGGTTAAGTTCCGTCGCTATTCGCACTTCGGTGGCATTTCGGTAATTTTACACTTTCGGAATTTTGCTTGAAGCCTTCACGGAAGTTGTAGCCCTCGGACCAAGCTTCGCGTGGCCATGAACGGTGCTCGAATCGAAGTCCGAATGAAAGAAACACGGACCTTTAATCGGAAAGAATTATAAGAGATTCATTAACAATTTAATTAATTACCCTTATATCCCTTTTTTTCTTTAATAACAATTCCATAAATTCCACCTATGTCCCTAACACGTTTTTTTTGTGGCAAAAGAAATGGCGATTTGGCCCTAGGCACGGGTTTTGCTCGGGTTTTGGTTTCGTTCGAAATTTGAGCCTTTCGTCTGAAATTGGAGATTGATTTGGGACCACACGCGCATATGGGTCTCTTTGGCCATATTTGAGCTTGGGTTTCATGGCTTTGGCTATCCATGGAGGTTTTTGGACATGGATGTGGGTCTTGTTTTTTGATGGAGGTTTTTGGCCTAAAATGGTGCAACTCTTGGGTCTCGGCTAATTCAGCCATGGTGGCCTCGGTTAACACATCAATTTGGGTCTCGGATTATTCTCTCTTGGCAGCTCACGATTTGTTCATCTATGGATGTGGGTGTGTGCGATGATGGTGTTTTTTGCTACTGCGAATTGGGCTTGGAATTGCAGGCGCGGTCGATCGGCCTCGTCCCATCGATCGACCGAAAATTTGGATTTTGCCTTGATGCTTTGACAGTATTCCCCTCCCATTACGCGCGGTCGACCGGGACTTTGTTTTTGTCTGAAATTTTTGTTGTCCTGTGTAACACCCCGCTAAATTCTGGCGTCGGCCGCCACCAAAATTAAGTCGGGAGTTAATAAATTAAATATCATCCTTAGCATGTGACAGATGTGAGACATATTAATTTTAATCCACAAGTTAAATATTTTAAATCAATCCCAAATATTATGAACATCCAACTGATTTATCACCAAAGTGCGATATAAAGTCAGTCACATGCAATCTCCGAATATTTTAATTATTACAGTAAATCAAACCCAATTGAAATCTTAAGACTACGTTGGAACCGAAAGGCCCAATAAAAAACCAAATATAGTCTCACAATAATTAGGATGGAATAAAAGAAGAAATAAATTTCTAAACAATAATATAGCTCCAGCTGCACTTCCAAAGGATCTCCAATAATTCCTATGCAGCTACTCCAATTTAAATCCTTAAAAATATTAGTCAACGCATGTGTCAGAGGCAAGGCCCTGAGCATGAATACCGGCTACTCCTTTCAATTAGGGTCCTTGAACCCAGACAATAGTGCTATACATAACGACCATAACAATATAATATTTTAATTAAAAGAAAGTATATAATCTTTAACAATTAAATTTCTAAGTACCCACAAGGTTTAAATGTGTCACACCAATATTATTTTAAATTAACCCAAGTCCCACGATGTTAATGTGTTTGAATTAACCAGAATAATTTGTTTTCACTTTATTATTAGGTATAGAGGTCCCCCCGCCACGGGTAATTTACACCAAAATGACATTAATATTACCAACACCCATCCCCTTATCAAGTCTGCCGTCTGATCCGTTTTTATACTGCGACCCTCGCGATATGACAAGGATCCACACACACACACACACATCCCCTTGTCAAGTGCGCCGTCTGATCCGTTTTTATCCTGTGATCCTCGCGATATGACAAGGTTCCACACACGACACGACATAAATCGTCCTCTGACCCGGTTAAACTATCGAACCTAGACACATCATGTCGCCAATAAATTTTAATACCAGTTTTAGTCTTGCGGTATTAATTTTCCAAAATTTCTCATACTTATTATTCACAATAAATTCTCCCCACCCTTAAAACCGATGTGAAAATCCTCAAAATATTCCTTAGTCCCAATTAAAAGTTTTCAGAATAAAATTTCATCCCATCATTAATAAATTATGATTATAACAATTTTACTTCACCTAGATATCAATCCTAGGTTATCACATCAACGGTAAATATAGAGAATTTGCTCCCACCCCAATTTATATAACCCGCATAGATTTATATTAACTAGTCCCATACCTAATTAGCATAAATCGTAACTAAGGCCCACTTATTAGTCTCATACCTAACAAGCGTACTATAACAAGGGGTGAAAACTAATTATCTAACATACCAACGTTTCCGAAATATTAAATATTATAATATTTCATAATTGACATAATCAACAATTTAATATAATATTCTCAACAACACTAAATTCCCAATAAATGATTTTTAATCTAAATATGGGGAAATTAAGAACACGTAATTATTATGATTTTTTCGAATCATTATTAATCGCAAGTTCCATAATAGCTATTTATTTTCTATCACAAGTAATTTAATTAATTTAGGAATTTTTACATAAACATCCAAATTAAATTACTAAGGGATCCTCTATATATATATGCCCACAACATCACCAACTAAGTAAATACAATCCAAATAACAACAAAGTTATAATTATTTGGTATTATTAACTATTTTCGCAAAACAACCCCAAAATTAATTTCTTAAAAATATTGTGTTCTTTAATTTATTTTAGAACACATGAGTTTTAATGGAAGCTATAATCAAGATACATAACACTAAAGGAAAAGAATAGGATAAACATGCCTCATTTTTAGATGTTGAAATTGACGAGAGATTCGAGTTCTCCTCGAAAAATTGATCGAAAAACCCTCTTGAACCACTTTGAAATATTTATGTTTTGACCCCCCAAAATAAGCTTGAAAATATGTTTTAATGGAGATTTGGGTTTTGGAGGTGGAAGATGATGAGAAATGAGGGGGTTGGCTGCTAAGGGTTTGAAATAGTTGTGTTCTAGAAAACAAATCCCGAGCTTCCTTTATATAGAAAAGTTTGGGGGTTAAAAATAAAAATAAAATCCTTTATTTCATCAAAATGACGAACTGCTGCGCACAGATTCTGGGACCATCGATCGATCGATGGAAATGGTCGATCGATTGATCATGCAAAATATCTCACAGTTTCCCTTAAAAATGCCATAAGTCAAAATACTAAAAATTCGTTTTAAATCCGATTTCAATTCCGCTTGAATTTCCATTCTTCTAAAATCATAACCAACATATTTAATCAACAAAATTTATAAAATTCAAAAATTTATTTTTCTCGAATATTCCAATTTTTATTTAAAAATACTCATTTAAAAATTCAAGTTGTTACAGCCTGTTTCCCTTCCCTTTCCTTTTTTAATTTTCTTTTCTTTCTTAATTTAGGAGACATATCCTTTTCTTTTCTTATTTCTTTTTCTTTATTTCTTTTTCTTCCAACTTAGTATAAATAGACCACTTGGTTTATTTTTGTAGATATCATGAAAATTCTTAGTTTTAGTCCAATTTTCATTTTAGTTCTAGGGTTTAGACTTTTGGGGGATTTTGTGAAGATAAACCCCTCTCCTCCATTTCTTGGTGGTTTGACACCCATTTATGTAAGTGGACACTATTCATCTTCTTCTTCCCTTATTTAAGCTTTGTTCCTTATTTTCCATGCTTTGTCGTTTATTCTAGCCTAGTTTAATTTAATTAGTGTGCTTTAATTAATTAGTTAATTTATTTAATGCCATTTAATATGTTTAGCGGCTATTTAAATTAGGTTGTGTCGAATTGAATTCACTTTGGGTTGTTTGGTTGCTTTGCTTTGGTGATGGTGTTTACGTATTTATTTCGAGTGTGTTGTCCTAGTTATTACGCCTAGGAGATTTAACGGTGTATATCATGTATGCGCCGTATTTACGACCTTTCGTGAGTAATTTTTGGGGTATTTGTTGACGCCAAAATCTTATTAGACTTTTATGCGAATTTAGGGGTGTGGCAACTCTGGGTTTAATTAACTGTCGAAACGAGACTCAATCTTAATAACTCGTCGACCCATGTAACCATTTTATACTAATTAGCTCGGGGTGATGGATATTCGACGCAGCCTATAGTTTTTATTTGTTTTGTTAATTTAGTTTAAATACACTAGCCTAGTTTAATCTTTTCCTTTTGCTATCTTCTCCTTTTTGTTAGAAATAATTTTTTACACTTTTATTTTAGGAATATTATACCAATTAAATTCTAGCAACTTATTTTTGTGGATTCGATACCCGGACTAGCCGATATACTCCCTTAAAAGAGTGTAGTCATGGTTTAGGTTTTTGTATAGAGTTGGTGAGCCGAATATAACACGACCGGTGCGTAGGTGACTCTTGCGCCGTCGCGAAACCTTGTCTATCAAATGGCGCCGTTGCCGGGGATGAGTTTGTTTTAGAATTTATTTGATTTAGTATTTCGTAGGATTTTATTCTATTTGTATTCTTTGCCTAACATTTTTGTAAGACTTTTACATTTGAGCGCCAAGAACCGCCTGAATTTTTCGCGTGCGCATCACTTTGTGGATTTCGCCACTTCAAGCCATCTTTGGGGTAAGCATGTCTTATTTCAATCCTTTCGATAATCATTATGATAATTCTCAAAATCCTCGCAAACTTATGACTTTTGGTGAATACTTAGAATCCCAAAAAATTGCAAATTCAAAAATGACTTTGGGCGAGTATTACAAAAGTCAAGCTTTGGAGTGCGTGTATTTAGAGGATGATGATAACGATTTTGGGCCTCTACTTCCTTATAATAAGAATGTTGAAACTAAAAGCGATAGTTTTCTAAATTTTCATAATAATGAGTTCGAGTATAGTTCCGATAATAATTTTCAAACTTCTCATTTTCAAGAATCCGCACCTCGGCCTATGACTTTCGGCGAGGGTTTGCTCATGCTTGAGAATGAAAGGTATGAAGACCATTATCGGGAATAAAATCGTTTGTGGGAACATGAATTGGATTTATTATTTGAATCCGACGACGATTTTTCTTTCGAAACTTTTGATGTCGAGGAATATTTTGAACCAAATGAGGATTTTTTTGCCTAGTTTGGAACAAACCATTTTTGACTTGGCCCATGGTTTAATAGAGAATGAAAGTGAGGATGAAATGGATGTAGTATCCATTTATAATGAAATGATTTCGTCTTTGGATTGCAAAGAAGAAAGTTTCATTGAAAAGGATCCTATCTCCTTCGATATTCCAACTTTTAGTGATGATAACTCATCTCTTGAGTTTAAATTTATTTCCTCCCCCTTTTCATTCTATGTTATTACACCGTCACAAGAACCCGATGAATCGGTGCTGAACTTTAAAACGTTCAACCCTTTCACCGACGAGGAGTACTTGCTCGAGTTGCTTTCCATGAAGGCATCTTTGCCTCCTTGTGCGCCCCCTCCCATTCAAATTTCAAAATACTCGGGAGATAATTCATTTTTTATTGGCCCCCTTGTGTTTTTGTCACCCGTCTTATCCAAATCCCCCATCCTCCCTCCAAACTTTTTAATTGGGGATGGTTCATTTCTTCCGCCTTACACATGCCTTCCGTTGTTCGAACGAAATTCCTATTTTCTAGGAGGCATGCATGAAAGTGAGGGTACATCGGTTATCCTCCAAATCCAAATCGTGTTTTTGGTGGATCCTCCAAAATTTCAACTTCTAGTGTATAGTTAGTTAGAAGTTAAAATTGTAGGTTGTACATAGTTCGTGTTATTTTCCTTATTTTTCTTTTTTCTTACTTTTTGTCTAGTGTAATTAGTTAAGTTTTTGTTATTTGTTTTTGCTATGTTTGTTACTAACATGTTTTGTAGAATCATTGGACTTATACTTTCAGTAGATCACTCCATTGTGGGTAATATCACTATTTTCATATCTTTAACTTGGTTCTTAATTCACATTAAGGACGGTGTCAGGTTTTAAGTTAGGGGGTGTGGGATATTCTATACATTCATTGGTAGTTTCTTTGATTTGATTATATGTTATTTTCAAGCATACTTTTCTTGTAAAAATTAAAATTTTCAAAAATATTTTCTTTCTTTTTTCTCCTTTCTTGGGCATTTTGCCTTTGTTTCCGATGATAAATTTTAATAATTGCCCGATCCAATAGACAACTCAATGATGCATGTTCTCGATTTCAGAAGTTATTAGACTTTAGTCCTCAATCATTGACATTATTATTAACTTCAAGAATTAAACTTTAATTCCATGAGCACATGCGCTTTTCTTGCTTTATTGATTTAGTTTAAATTTTTATAACTCGGTAATCTTTTGTTGCATTGTATATACTTACACAAAGTCAGCTTTGGGATTTTCTTCGTTTGTGAGTGTTATACACTTTTCTTTCCTCTTTGAAAACGTTACAGTCGTTGGTAATCTCACCATTCTTTCATTTGATCGTTCATTAATTGAGTTCATTCTTAAAATGTATTATTTGAGCATGATTTTCAATGTTTGTTTTGACGCGAGAATTGCGTAAACTTTATGAAATGATCATTGACAATCTTTGTTATATCACCCATATTAGCCTTGACCTCACCTTATATGTTTACCCTCGTCAACCCATTTTAGCCTAAATATTAGCCTTTCGTTTCATAACCCCAATCCCATAACTAACTATAAATTGGAGTTTTAACCCATACTTATTACCTTCCCTACCATTATTTGGAATGTTACTTGGGATTGAATGATGTTCTTGTTGTGTGTTCGTAGTTTAGGCATGTGAGAGTGGTGAAAAGTAGAGAAAAGAAAGAAGTGAAAAAGAGATGAAAAAGAGAAGTGAAAAGCAAAAGAAAAAAAAGAAAAAAATGAGAAAAAGAGAAAAAAAAAGAAGAGAAAGTTGTATATGTAGTATATAGTGTTCAATAAGCTTTGTTTAGTCTCCCCATTGTTATATTCAATGTGTTTTATGGAACTTGTTTTCCAATTTTTGATATTGCCCGCATTTTCCCATTATCCCGAGTTTTCATCCCGAACACTTTGAATCCGTACATATATCCATCGTTTCGTATCATAGCTTAACCTACATTACAACCCTATACAAGTCCTATGTGATCTTAGGATGAATTTGATTTAAAAGTTGAAATAGTTTTTATATTCTGTGAAAATGCATTTCGCCTCCTTTAATGAAGGTTATTTTCATTGAGATTACAATTTTTCATCTTTTATATAGTGTTCTTCATTTGTGACATGTGTGCGACCTAGTTTCCATTTACATTTACTCTTTATGCCCGCATGTTCTGTGTATTACCTCCCTGTTTCGAGTGAATTCACTTGATGAGTGTAACGCCCGTAAGGATTGAATATATGCTTGCTTTAATTTTTATCCGGTTTATATAAGTTTTTTCCAAATCATACTTTGCTCGTGCTCACTCCCCTCCCACATTTTAAGGTTTCAATTCAACGAAGTTCATTCTATAATGTTAATAATACGGACTTCTGTGTGAATTCATTCACTTTGCTAATAATGTGTATGAAATCTTTTTCGCTATTGTTGGGTGTGTCGCATGCGATTGGGCATATTTTGAGGAAACCATATGATGTTTGTGGGTTTCATCCCTGAAAACCCTCAGGAGACGACACTCGTCCACTAGGGTAACCTAGGGGTTTAACGGCTTATTGCATACGTTAAATGTAATCGTTCGCCCGTGAAAGTGGCCTTATCCCTTTTGTCGCCTTTGTATATATCTCCCATGTTGTGATTTTCTTATAGTTCTTCTTTCTTTAAATTTCATTACTAGGGACCAGCAATGTGTAAGTTAGGGGGTGTGGTTCGTATCGAATATTGCATTTAATTACCCTCGGACATATGCATTTTAGCCCCCTCGGCTACCGTAATTGCTATAATTAGGCTCGATAACCAGACAACCTCTGTTTTATATGATAACATGTTATTTGAGGTATTATTGAGCTTTTATAGGTGTTACGGTGCTTAGTATGAAGTTTGAGCGCATTCTGGTTAAGTTTTATCGCGATTCGCACGTTCGGAGGCATTTCTGTAATTTTACACTTCGGGATTTTTGTCTGAAGTCTTCACGGAAGTTGTAGACCTCGGACCAACCTTCCCGCGGCCATGAACGGTGCTCGAATCGGAGTCCGAACGAAAGAAAAACGGACCTTTAATCGGAAAGAATTATAAGAGATTCATTAACAATTTAATTAATTACCCTTGTGTCCCTTTTTTTCTTTAATAACAATTCCATAAATTCCACCTTTGTCCCTAACACATTTTTTTTGCAGCAAAAGAAATGGAGATTTGGCTCTAGGCTCAGGTTTTTCTCGGGTTTTGGTTTCGTCCGAAATTCGAGCCTTTCGTCCGAAATTGGAGATTGATTTGGGACCACACACGCATATGGGTCTCTTTGGCCATATTTTGAGCTTGGGTTTCATGGCTTTGGCCATCCATGGAGGTTTTTGGACATGGATGTGGGTCTTGTTTTTTTATGGAGGTTTTTGGCCAAAAATGGTGCAACTCTTGGGTCTCGACTAATTCAGCCATGGTGGCCTCGGTTAACACATAAATTTGGGTCTTGAATTGTTCTCTCATGGCAATTCACGAGTTGTTCATCCATGGATGTGGGTGTGTGCGATGTTGGTGTTTTGTGCTACTTCAAATTGGGCTTGGAATTACGGGCACGGTCGACCGGCCTCGTTCCACCGGTCGACCGAAAATTTGGATTTTGCCTTGGTGCTTTGACAGTGTGCCCCTCCCATTACGCGCGGTCGACCGGGACTCTATTTTTGTCCTAGATTTTTGTTGTCCTGTTTCCCTTCCCTTTCCTTTTTTTTATTTTCTTTTTTTATTTTCTTTTCTTTCTTAATTTAGGAGACTTATCCTTTTCTTTTCTTGTTTCTTTTTCTTTATTTCTTTTTCTTCCAACTTAGTATAAATAGACCACTTGGTTTATTTTTGTAGATATCATGTAAATTCTTAGTTTTAGTCCAATTTTCATTTTAGTTCTAGGGTTTTGACTTTTGGGGGGATTTTGTGGAGATAAACCCCTCTCCTCCATTTCTTGGTGGTTTGACACCCATTTATGTAAGTGGACACTATTCATCTTCGTCTTCCCTTATTTAAGCTTTGTTCCTTATTTTTCATGCTTTGTCATTTATTATAGCCTAGTTTAATTTAATTTGAAATAATTTAATTAGTGTGCTTTAATTAGTTAGTTAATTTATTTAATATGTTTAGCGGCTAATTTAAATTAGGCTGTGTCGAATTGAATTCACTTTGGGTTGTTTGGTTGCTTTGATTTGGTGATGGTGTTTACTTTTTTATTTCGAATGTGTTGTCCTAGTTATTACGCCTAGGAGATTTAACGGTGTATATCATGTATGCGCCATATTTATGTCATTTCGTGCGTAATTTTCGGGGTATTTGTTGACGCTAAAATCTTATTAGACTTTTATGCGAATTTAGGGGTGTGACAACTCTAGGTTTAATTAATTGTCAAAACGAGACTCGATCTTAATAACTCGTCGACCCATGTAACCATTTTATACTAATTAACTCGGGGTGATGGATATTCGACACAGCCTAGAGTTTTTATTTGCTTTGTTAATATAGTTTAATTTACACATGCCTAGTTTAATCTTTCCCTTTTTACATCTTTTCCTTTTTGTTTATAATTATCTTTCACACTTTTATTTTCGAAGTATTAAACCAAATTAAATTCTAACAACTCGTCTCTGTGGATTCGATACTCGGACTGGACGCTATACTCCCTTAAAAGAGTGTAGTCATAGTTTCGGTTTTTGTAGTGTGGCGGTGAACTGAAAACAATGATGATAAGAGCATCCTTTTCACAAAAACCTACAGACCCCCCTATCCTGGGTTGGGTTTGGTCAGCACCTTGTGATCTTTGAGAAGATCATTACGAGCCCTCCCCTAGAATGTTTTTGTAGATTCAAAAAATTCCATGGTGGATCAGGACGAGAATGAATCCGGGAATCCAGGACATACTCATCCTGGAGCTTATGCTCTCCTCTGGGGAGGGGTTTTTTATAGAGAGACACAACCAGCCTTATTCTGCAACTTGTTGTGGTTCTTTTTACCTAAACGTGTGCGCTTGAGACTGAGACAAAGGGACTTATCCTAACTTATTGAATGCACCTTTCTCTGACTTATTGTCTCTCGCTTGGACTCTTCTCACGAATTGGATTTGAACCAATATTAAGCGACTTTCCTTTTAGTAGATCGCTTTTTTTTTTTTAGAATTCCTTTAGTAAGTTCAGTTCTTTTTGAAAGCCAGTTCCTGAGTTCATGACTTCAGAAGTGTGATCGGTGTTTGACACGTGCTACTTTTCACCCTTAATCAGTGAGAAGCAAGCACTAGGTATTGCAGCTGCATATAAAAATATTGATTACGAAGAGTGAGCTGATAGTTAATATGGTAGCAAGCATTGGAAAATTTCATAACAATACGGTTATAGTTAGGTAGCATAGAACTTCCACGACACCAACAAACTAAGAATTGATCTCTACATATATATGAATTGAAATGGCATTTGAAATGGCGTTTACAACTACAGTTATGCATTGAAATAAAAATGCTTTATTCTCAAATACACCAACAGTTATGTATTTACAAAATAACATTATTGCCATACACGTAAGTGGCAGTTTTGAAAAAAAAGATCATATGTCGCACTTGCACCTAAAGTAATAATCGCGTCGCTATAACACGTCACCTTCATATCACCTAAATCCCGTGTCAGTGGAAAGCATTTCAACTTGTGTTATGTACCATCAAAGCCTATTCAACTCAAAAAAGCAAAGAATGCAGAGTGAGAAAGAAGAGAACACTTGACCTTCTTGACGCACTCATGGCACAACTCCTCAAGCTTGCACTTGAGCTTATTCTCAATTGGCTGAGGTTTTTTTTAGGACCTGTAGATTGTGAAAATATAAGAGTAAGAGAAAATATGAGAGTAAGAGGTTTCCTTTTAGGAACTGTATAAAACTATTTTTTTATTTTGTAAACAATACAACAACAATAATAGAGATATATAAAACATACCAAAAAATATCACTAAGCCCATATTAGTGTGCAGACGCGCGTGTTTTGTGTGTCCGCGCACGCGCGTGTGAGAGAAAGGTTTTGCAGTATATGAAAACACAAACCTGATTAAATGAAAACATTGAGCTATTTATTTGATATTTGAACCAAGTAAACTTGTATACATTTACAAAATAATTAGAGAACAAAATGAACGTGAAAAATAGAGTTCTTTTTCACTGTGTCAACAAACTGGCTCTCTAAATCTAAAGCCAAAATTATTTGGTAACCGTTTTTCCCCAAATCAGCATTACCTTTTTGCATCATGGCCACAAACTCATTATAATCTATGCGCCCGTCAGTGTTCTGATCAGGTTCTTGGATTATTTCTTCTAGATCCTGTATGCCGAATTCCTCGTAGGCTTGTTGAAGCCCATCTCGTGTTATATATCCACTCCCGTCACTGTCAAAATACGAATACGTTGCAAATAGATTGTTTTCCCTATCCGTTTTGTTCAGATGCAATGTTGCAGCTATGAACTCCCCATAATCTATGGTGCCACTATTATCAACATCCACAGCTCACATTAGATCATACATCTCAAACTCATTTAGATTAGCCCCGAATCTTTTGAGTCCAACCTTGAGTTCTTCAAAAGTAATTTGACCACTATTATCTATGTCAATCATTTTAAACATTTCTTTCAACCTAGCAATATCTTCTTCAGACAGATTCTCTACGATAACTCTAAGATTGCAGAATCAAAAGGCTTTTGTAGAGCCACACCATCAACCTGCAGCAAGGGGTGGCATACGGATTTATCAAATCAATGACCCTAATGTAAGACTTAAAGAAACATGTGAGTTAAGAAATACAAAACTTAGAGAGATGCCCAAGAGAATGCCTTGATAACACTCTATTCAAATGTGAAAAAAATAAAAAACAAAGAACCCAAAAGAATAAATATTAAACCAATATATTGAAACCCCAAAAATATAAAATATCCTCAACATGGATATTAATAAATACAAAATCAACATGGATGCAATAACCTCAAATAGGTTTAAACAGAAAAAAAGGATATTGATAAAATTGATATAGATAAAATTACTATAGTTGAGCTACTTCAAACAGGTTTAAACATAAAAAGATATTGATATAATTGATATAGCCCTTAATTCTTATCGTAATTCTTTCCATCTCCCACTTGATGATGGTTGAATGAATATGATTTATCCATTTAAACAAAGATGTTGCCACTTCAATTGAATCCACTCGCAATTGAATCCTTCTTAAATAAGATCCAAAGTAATGGATCATAATCAGATTTTCAATCTATAGGCAATAAAAAAATGATTGCTACAGGTCTAGAAAAATACTAAAAGAAAACTGAATCAACAATGATTCAGTAACTAAATAACCTAACATAAGGACAATCCAGCTATCAATCATTAGATTAATCCCAAACAAAGTGCATAGTTCATTGTACAATGATGCAAATAGCCATGGGGATCGGCCGAGTGAGGAGCTAAGCTAGCTTGGAGCTGAATATATGTGTGAAAGAAGAAAAATTAATGCATCACAATATCATTTATATCATCAGCAGTTAATATATAAAATTGCCAACCTGTTTAATTGAGAGTGAAATGTTTTTCATCTAAGTGAAAGTAAAAATTGTGAAATGTATGTTTTTCACCTATTTAGAGTAAAAAAGTTGGTCCGTCAAAAATTACAAATTATAGAAATTATGTGATTTTAGAGAAAACAATTATTAAAATATAACTACAGTAATGTTAAAATACTTGTCAATGGGTGATATATATTTGACCCAAACCAATTGAGGTCTCAAGTGCAAAGAAATATTAACACCAATAGTCCAAACCTATAACAATTCATAAATCAATAAAGCAAAGAAAGATTTTAAACTCCATACTCGATCTAGTAAACTTATAAAACTCTAAAGCAAAGAAAACCAACCAATTGTAAAATTGAACTATAGAGTAATTCAAATATAAATACAACTAATCAATTAGAAGAAACTACCATGTTGATTTTTCACGACGTGTTGCATTTATGGGCCTTGTCATTGCAACTGCCCCATCTCTGTATGCAATGTGCAGAAGAGCTGCAATAGCTTTGTATGAAATGAAACAAAGCCTTGAAATACCCCTTTCAACCCATTGCACCTCCCTTCAATTAATGAAAAAGTGGAAGTCTCTCCACCCATTGCATTAGTAGACATTTGAGCCTGCTGGAATATAAAGGCGCAATAAAATTGATCACATTAAGTAAATAGGAGGATCACATTAAACAATTAAGCTAGTCTAGTTAGAAATATTGAATTAAAATTAAATTCTGATAACATAAAAATTATCAACCTTTAGTTCTGATAACGTAAATTGTGATTGCCAATAATTCAACATGTTCATTATTTGTGTTGGTTGATCTCAATATGGTCCTCGAAGACCTCACTGAATATGAAATTACTGCTGAAGGGCGACGAATAACAAAGCTAGATCAGATTTTAATCATGATGTAGAGCGCGAAAACTCAATTAATTTGTTTTAAGCAGATAATTCTGAAATCTTATTGGTAAAAAAGAAGAAGAATCCAATCTACATTCAATTGTTAATACATAGAATTGAAGAAAAGCCTCTCTTTAATAGAAATCGATTTCTAAGATGGTAAAAAAAGGGAACATGATGCCTTAATTACCGGCGTGGCATCAAAACTGATGGGGTGTCAATAGGTTTACAATTAACAAAATGTGAGGGTCCACTAAAACTTCTACTGTCCATTAAACCCAATAGTAAATGTAAAAAATCTCGAACCCAACGGGACTACGAATTTAAAAATGGAAACGTTAATTTCAATCACCACAAATGTTACTCTATTCTTAGCAGGACACTAACACTCACCAACCCGCCCTTTAGCTAACATTAAGGTTACAATTACTCCATATATAATAACTTGAGAGATGTAAGAACCCAATTCATATTAAATTTTCAATTGATACATGAATCCCAATTAACAAATTTATACAATTTATATTATCCAAAACCACTGTTGATGCATAACCAACACGATTCCCATTATGTTTACATTTACGAAAATCAATGCTACACTACTCTTAAATGCATCTTTGATGAGGTGTGGCATAATAACACCCACAAAGTAATTGATTTAATAATCATTATGATTAGAAATAAATGTAGCCAAAGAAGAGGGGGAAAGTAATAAAATTAAAGATAAATTCAAATTAGTTAAATTTATACCTCAAAGTTTAAGGAATAACTGGAAATGCTTATGATTTAAGAGGATATACACCAGAGAATTCCTATGATTTATCAACAACCATTTCCCTTACTAATCTACGTCTTGTTCTATGAATCGACAAAAAATACTATTTTTAACATGACAACAAACAAATTGTAATGAAAAATAATAAAAATATGAAGTCCACGCTAAAATTGAATCAAGAAAAAATCCCAGTATATATAAAAATGCCCCCTTCCAACATTCGAAGAATCATTCCCGCATAAATTAAAAAAAATGTGTAAAGAGGACTTTTTTCATTTATGGAGCATTCAACTCTTAAAGTTTAAAAGATTAAACCCGGTCTTAACAATTTAAGTGGCCGCAAGTGGTGATAGAGGGTATAACTTTATTTATCTATATAAGAGAATGATTAGAAAAACATATAGGTACCTTGGCCATAATGGAAGACAAAAAATTTCAACTTCATTATAAATATAAAGCTTATTTGGAATCCAAAGCCCGCTACTTCCTGCAATCCAACGATATAAAGGGGGGAAAGTAAATCTAAAGGCTAAGAGTGTCACAGTAGAGTCAAAATAGGGTGATAATGCGAGTTGACAGGCTATTGGCTCAATAAAGAAATTAGAATACTCACTTTCTAATTTTAAACTCTAGGAGTGCAAGAAAGAAAAGATGAAATTTCAAATTCCTCAAAACTTACCTGAAACAACAAAATAAAGTATTAGTACTATTAGTACACGTATAATGAATAGAGTTTGATCCAACATGCGTAGACATGGGCAATATTTAAAAGATTGTAATTCATATTGCATTCTTAGCGTTTAAAGAAAATAAAGAATATTAACCTCTGACGGTTTAATTACCAATTTTCTAGTACAAAAAAACTAATCAAAAACACAATCAATTTGTTCCAAAGGTGTATACAACCTAATAAAAAAAACAATAAAAAAACAACTCAATCAAACAATTGAAAAATTATATCGAGACTGACAAACCTGTTGCAAGTTATAAGTTCCCAAGGTGTATAAATGTTGCAAGTTCAAGTATACTTGCAAAAATGAACCAAAACAGAGACTTCAAGGCACTAACCCAAAAATTTTAAATCAAATATGACTTGGTTTCGGAAACATAAATATAGAACAGTTCACTATGCCACTTATGAATGTGTAAATTTATGTCAACCTAAATGGAGTTATTTGTTCAGAATACACGCATAGAGAGAGAAATATACCAACATCACATCTTGTGTGTGTGTGTGTGTGTTTAGAGGTAGAGAGAGAGAGAGAGAGAGGAATATCGCTGGAAAAAATATTCAATCCTCTTCACCACATCATCAAATCTGCAAACCCTACATAAAAACCCAAAAAACCCAAATAAAATAACCAAAACGTTTAGAAACAAATAACTGAACCATTAGTAAACACATCTCCAATAATTATTAAATACATCTCCAACATTTAAAAAATTACAAAAGAGCAAACAAAATATGAGCACCAAAAGGGCGGCAAGGGATGGAGGGTACCTGACTTCGGTGTTGAGGGAACTGATGGGTGACAGGGGATGAAGGGTGGCAGTGTGGATGTAGGGCGGTAGTGGGGAGAAGGGGGAGGCAGTTGGGAGAGGGGCCCGACAATGGGGGACGACAGAGGGATGAGGGAGTTATTTTGTGAGGTAGGTTTTTTTGTGAGAATGAAATGAACGGGAGAGAATGAGAGGAAGGTTTTGAGTTTCTCTTCCATTTTTGGCATGTTTACCCTTATTTTTGAATTTTGATGAAGAGTGGGATATAATTGTCAGTATGAAAAAAAGATGGGGAATCCAAAGATGTGAGGGGCAAAAGAGGTATTGCAGGAAAAAAGCATCTCATGACATCATCAACTAAGCTTATGACATACGTAAGTTTTCTAGCCAAAATGGTCATTTTTTGTTTTTCGATATAGTATCTCCTTGATAATTATCTAAGTCCATGAGTTTTCATAAAGAAATTGTGACACCCCATAAAATCAATAGTTAAACTGATCATGTTCAAAAATAAATAATTCATGAGTCTTAAAATAATTAAGTACCATTTTAAGCATGAATATAAAAACTAAAGCATAATTCTAAGGAACTGTAATAATGTGACTAGGCCAAGACAATCATTGATACCATAACACTAAACAGTAAATAAATCCATCAGGGGAAGATACAACTGCCACAAATGTAAACCAACTCCAAAAGAAAATAACAGTTACTATAGTAATCCGACTTTAGCCAGAAATGTAAGCAGAAATAAAATGAATGAGCACGCAAGATCGACACCTACACCCTATATAAGAGTTATAACTAGAAGGAATGTAAGCGAGAATCAGGGCTAAGGCTGCAACGGCAGCGTATGAACTGAAAACAGATTTTAACAACAAGTCTACAGAGAGTAATAATCTAACCGAATTTAGACTACAATAATAACCACGCATCTTTCTCTTATATTTTAGTTATTTTTAAGTTAACCCAACTCAAACAACTATAAATATAGCATGCGGTTCTAATCCCAAGCCCAAGTGAACCTAATGATTAATTATTATTCTTCTCAATTAAATATAATCAAGTGGTTCCATAATAAATATCAGTATATACATCTTTAGTATAATCTCAATATAGGAATGACAATCTCAGAGTATAATATCCACATAAATATGGTCTTCAACACATGCAAGTAAATGGGTTATGCATGATCCTGTACATAAATACGAAGGCCTGTCCTTATTGCCTTCAGGGATCACTCATGCATACTAGGTATAGTTATAGGTCGTTTCATACCATAACCTTAAAGCATCACTGGGATACTTATAATTTGAAGAAGATCAAAGCAGCAACGTTACATATTTTTACGAGAGGAACACAGTGGAATACTCAAATTTTTCAGAATACTTTTATAAGTAAAAATTATCTTTATTTTTCTCCTAAAGTATTATTTGATTTTAATGTTGACTAAACATTAAATACACGTATTTTCTAATGACGATTAGTAACGTAATTAGGGGAAGTGATAACCTAATTATAAATATATTTTGTTGAACTTTTGAAATTAGATTTAATATTTGAAATCCCTCATTCTTAGAGCATTAGACTTTGTTATTTTAGGTATTGGGACGAATCACATGTTAAATAGACTATGAAATTTGATAATATGTTTTGATGATGAAATCACGTAGATGATTATTATGGTGTAAAACATAATAATATGCTACTGGAAATTATTAATACGCATGTTTAAAGTTGTTTATAACTTAATTTGATTTATTCTCACCCGAATTGGAATATTAAATTTAGACAACGTGTGGGTTTATTTTATAGATCTTGAATATCACATATTTAGATTTATATCACGCATATGAATCTGGATTTTATAAAAATGAAATAAAGGAATTAGACGTTGGACTAAAGAATATAAATATTGTAAAAATTATATATGTAAATATAATGACATTGTTGGGATATTTATGCTACATACGTTAGTTGTACTTTCACTATTGTTATTAATATGGTACTTTTTAGAAATGAGACTAGCTAGTAGGTATATTAATTGTAGTTGATGTATTCTAGGTAAGAGAATAAGGAGTTTTCACTTGTACAATTGTCTATATCTTGGGTATGGGACTAAGTGATATGCATTTATGTTTTTTTATCTTAGGAGTGAGACTAGAGGATGATTATAGTTTGGGATGTTTTTCCTAGGTGAGGGACTAGGAGGTACTTATGGTTTAATAATCTCTAGGTATGGATTTAGTTGTGATGCCCTAATTATATTATGGAGGCTAGTTGTAAATAATGACAACATGATAATGAGAAGATAATTAATACATATGATAACACAACGGGTATTAGAGATGAATTGTAAGCGTTATGGAATGTGAAGGGTTTAGTGTTGACTTGTTGTTATGATGTGTGTGAATAGTAGAAAAACTGACTATAGTAACGGTGTTATGTTATCGCCATAGTATGTGTAGTGTCTGGTATTGACTGATCACTATAATGTATGCGAGCCGTAGGCAAACCAGCTATAATGACGTGTCTTGTGTGTGAAAACATCACGGTATGTGCAGGCTAACAATTTGGGATGTCAGACTATAATGATGTATGTGAATATGATGTGATGAGACATTAGGCACACCATGATATGCACAGGGTTGTAGAAAATACAAACTAGCTACAGTGATGTTGCTTTGATAATATGTTAATATTGAGTAATATTAATAAATATGGAGAAAGTTAATGAAAAGAGATTTAATTAATGTTAAAAGAAAAATAATTGGCCTTGGGTAGCTGATGAGTGCATTATTTTGTATATTATATACCCAAATTTATACTTTCTTAGTCCCATTTTAGTGTATTTAATAAGTTCTTAGGACTATTTTATTAAAAAGAGGAAAAAATGCGAAAATGATTGAATTCATATTGAAAATGGAAATTTTAAGTAAAAAATGGGCACTTTGATAATTTTATAATATTTTTGTGCTAATTTGTGAAAAAAGTTGCCTAGTGAAATTTTTTCAGGTAACGATGGAATTTGGTGCAAATTGAGGATCAATTCAAAAAAGGCGCGAAAAAATTGATTTTTACGGTCGTTCGAAAAAAAGTTATTTTTCGCAAATTTTTATTCTCCGATTTGGACGAAACTCGGCATGCGTGTTCAGCAAAAAAAAGATAAGAGTTTTCGAGTGGGGGGAAATTTCGTCCCTTATCACGATCCAAAGATTAAAGAGGTGGAGAGATAGCTGATAAGAAGCTTTTTGGATATATCGTTGTACGGTCGTTGTCTTCAAAGGCCACTCTCAAAATTCCCTTGAGTACCTACAAAACTTGTCTAAAAATAACTCGTATTGCGGTAAGTACGGGTATCAATCCAACTTTCAAGGTGAAACAATAAATGTGAAAACGTGCAATTCCAATTTTTTTTATGAAAATATATATATATATATTTTTATTTT
Organism: Sambucus nigra; assembly: GCA_949130495.1. Classification (NCBI taxonomy): domain Eukaryota; kingdom Viridiplantae; phylum Streptophyta; class Magnoliopsida; order Dipsacales; family Adoxaceae; genus Sambucus; species Sambucus nigra. Next base: position 319,575,729 of record OX422209.1, on the reverse strand, counting down.
TAAAAACAATTTCAAGGGAAAAATTAACTAACAAATGCTAAAAATTATAAAATGAGTAAATAATGAAAAAGAATGTGCAACCGAGTGTGAAATATGTGAGAAGGCCAAGAGGTGGGATTACATTGCATTTTCAATTATTTTAATTTCGCAATTTATTAATTTGAAATATTTCGAGATAATATTAAATCAATAATCTAACTCTCGTTAAAATTATAAATTTAATAAAATCTTTTTCAGAAAATTAATTTAAAAATGTCACACAATGAAAAATTAGGACTTATACTATTTTCAGAAAATTACCCGCTAGGATCAATTTAAAGAAAACAATATCAATCCTCAAATTTCAATACCGAATTAATATTCAAATTTCGGAAAAACCTATCTCTAGTTCGATTCCTAAATTCAAACATTAATTTGTTCAATTAATTTACTAACTCTCGTTACTTAAATTAATTGGTGACACTTAAAATTAATTTACCTAGAAATATAAAATTAATGAAACCAATTAATTAAAGTGACATCATATGCAGTGCATCCCACCCCTCGAACGGGGTGTTTAGCCAAACATTCTCATGTTAGAATAAACAACATTCAATAAAATATCAAAAGATGACATAAATTTGAATATAGAAATAGAATACAATATGCAAGTCTCCTTGTCGAATCGCGTTCATGAAAAGCGTCTCAATCTTCTGACTAATCCAGCACTTGATTATACCAAAAAGAATAAAAACAAAACCTAAAAATTATTCTAAAGCTAAACTAATTTTTTTGTATTTTTCTGGAACTTTTTTTATGACCCTAAACTGTACATAATATACACAGTGTGTCTCTCGCTACGCGTCTCTCTTTTTTTCCTGTTGAGAGTAGGGGTGGACAAAAAAAAGACCAACCCGAATGGACCGATTGGACCGGACCGGACCGAACCGAAAATTAAGGCTATTTTGAAACCGGTCCGAAAATCGGTTCACAAAACCTAAAAACCGATTAAACCGGTCCGGTCCGCGGTCCACTATATTAAAAGACCGATTTGGACCGGACCGGACCGATTCCAATATATATATAATAAAAATAATGTTATTGTGTTTCTTATGTATAGTTTTTGAATTAATGTATATAACTTATGAATTTAATTTGGAACATTTTATATATGTACAAAACATTTTTTTACTTGGGTTGAAAAAACCCATGTAAATATCACTTGGAGTTTCGAGTATTATTTTTTTGTATATATATATTTGTGAGAAAAATAGATAAAAATTCATAAAATGTACTTATATATAAAATAGGGTGGGGACCGAATTTTACCCCGGACCGGACCGAAAAAAGCCTGGACCGAATTAGTAGGTTAACCGAATTAATCGGTCCGGTCTCGGTCCAAAAAAATTGAGGACCGAATATTCGGTCCGGTCCAAAAAATAGGCAAAACCCGGACCGGATCGGACCGTGCCCACCCCTAGTTGAGAGTCTTTTATAAGATGATAGTTCCTTTTTAAGATGCCCTTTTCTTTGTAACCCACGTTTGTTGGTGAGATTTTTTTGGGGATTTCCTTTTGGATAAGTCAAAGAGGCATGTCGATCCGATTTGTAAGGTTTGGTACCAACTCGGTTTGGGATGGTCCGAACAGGGGCCCGGGTTTCGGTTTGGTGGTGGGTTTCCTGTTTTGGCCGGCGGGTTTTCAGGTGGATCGAGGAGTTGAGGGTTTGAGGCGAGGCAGGTCCGGAGGGGCGAGGTCGGGCGGCTCTGTCCGTCGGATGTGGCAGCGGGTTTAACTTCGACGGATCTGGGTTCGGTTTTTTCTGGCGGAGCAGGTAGCCGGTGTTATTCTCCGGCGGGTTTCATGGCTGGATTGGTAAGTGGGTTTTAGATTGATGAAGTTAGTAGGTGGGTTTGTTGGTGTGTGTGTTTGGTAATGGAGGGAGGAGAGAGAGTCGTGGGTAGTTGGAAGGTTGAAGATGGGTTTGGGTAAGGGTTGTGTGTGGGTGAGGTGCATAGGAAGTAGGGGTAAGGGTGAGGAGTAGTTTAGTGTGTGTGTTAGGTGTATGTGAATTGGGTGTAAGTGAGTGTGTATGGAATAGTTAATGTGTGTGTTTGTTTAATTTGTACCCCTAAAATAAATAAAACTAATTAATAAAAATAAAACTATTAAAACTAAAAATCTAAAAATTAAATTTTTATTATAATAAAATAAAGACTCAATAAAAAAAATGAAAATAAAAAGAAAATAAAAATTAAAAAAATAAAATTCTATTAAACTAAAAACTAAAATCCAAAAAAAATGTAAAATCAGATAAAACTAATAAATGAAATCCTAAAAAAATCTAGTCCTAATGAAAATAAAACTAATAACTAATAAAAATAAAGATAAAATAAAAATATACTAATAAAATATATAAATAGTATATAAAACCTAAAAATCCTAAATAAATAAAAAATAAACCCTAAAAGTAAAACGACTCAAAACAAAAATCTAGAAAAATAATAAGGGTACAAACTCAACATGTATCGGGCTTGGGGAATGGTCAGGGCTCGGTGTAGGCTCAGGTTAGGGTTACGGGACTGTTTCGGGGCATCGGATCACATCGGGACAAGCTCAGAATGGACTTCTCACTTCACGATCTCTTTGGATTTCTTCGATGCACGCTTTTGACCGCTTCTGCGTCGCAATTGCACTGATTTAGCATTATTTGTACCGCAACTGCGTATTGACCTGAGAAATGATAAAATACGAGCATAAGGCAAATTTTAATTAAAACGAGCGACTAAAATGCATCTATTCGGAGTATAGAATAGACACTTTTGGGTGCTTATCACATCACCCCCAAACAGAACATTGCTAGTCCTCGAGCAAAAATAGAGAGAAAACAGAGATAAGTAACCAAAAGTGTGCCACTTTCGCAGGCACTGGCGATTGCACTTAGCATGTGCAACAAGCCGTTAAACCTATATGTTTCCCTACAGGACGAGTGGGGTCTCATGAGGGTTTGCAGTGAATTTACCCACAAAATTCGAAAACTTGTTTAAACGCAGTTTCTGAGTAGATGATGAAATGCTATACAACCCAACTTAAAAGGACATCAAGGAACACCATATTCAACTATCAAAATGAAATTACTTAATACCAAAAGTGTAATCCTTCCTAAAACTCAGCGTGTGTAGTGTGAAACAATCTTAAGTATCATTAGAGTAATTCTTAGATCACCTATTTAGGATCAACGTTTTGACTTCAATTCTCACTAGATATAACTCTCTGAATCAAAATCTCTGAGAATTGGGTAAGTGTATCTCTCTAGTGTGTGAGGATGTGAGTAAATGTAAAAAAAAATCAAACGTCTCACACACTTTATAAGAAGGGACGGATACATGAAAGAAATTTGATCTCATGAACGAATGCTTAATCACTATGTCGAGAATGTTGAACTATTCACCATATAATCTTTTCGTTTGCCCGAACACATTACTAGAGGTGAAAATGTGTTTTATGAATGGTATGAGGGGATAATGAAATGAAGAAGATGAATGATGGGGTGTTTTGAGAAGAGTGTGGCACACTTTGAATAACCAATGTCTTCATCTTTTGAATTTATGATCGCATGCTTTATTTTTCTTCTTTTCTATTTTTATTTTCTTTCTTTGCTTTTTATTTTTTTTTATTTTTTTTTGCGATGCATTTTTTTTCTATTCATAACAAAAATAAAGACAATTTACATTAGTAATCTCAAACACTCTTTTTCTCAAAAATTATGGTAGTGATGGGAAATGATATGTGGATGGTATCTGGGACATATATGGGTAATGGTAATATGGAAAATGATAATGGGTGAATGATAATGTGATAGGGAAAATGGTAAGTGTATGGAAAATCGGTTTAGTGCTCGGGACAAACTATAAGACACATGTTTCTTACAACTCGAAAGTAATGTCATTCTCAGTGATTAAGCCAAATTTGAAAAAATGATGAGATCATGCAACGACTAAATGTAGTACCCAAAGAAAGTTGAGTCAACTTGTGACTCGGAGATACGTAAAAATCCTCAAAAAAGTGAAAGCTCAAATCTCACGGTTTTAAGTCGCCACTAGTGATATTTTAAGGCTTTCTTAAGAATATCGTTACTCTTCAACTTTTGATTGTAAACGTTGATGATGCCGGAATCAGCACCACCAGATAAGGTGTTTCCAAGCTCAATATAAGAATAAAAATGGCAGCACAGTTATATAAAGATAAGAGAATGAGGTGAGGATAAGAGGAATCAACACCGGAATATAAGTGGTTCAGCCAATCTCGCCTACGTCCACTGTGAGTGTGTGTGAATAATATCACTGAAAGAAGGCACTAATGGCCATGGATACAATCCCTCAAGCTTTCTCTCTCTACTGTGAATTTAGACAGAGTTTCAGCTAGGGTTTAATAACTGGGATCCCTTTGTAAGGTAGGGGATGATCCCTATATATAGTGCCTAGGGGGTGTAATGTACCCCCCCATGCATGTAATGTGCATGTGTGTGGTAGCCTCACCAATGGGGGAGTGCCATCTGTCACTGCCACATGTAAGTAATGATGATGAAATATTCTACCCACATGTGGAGAATAATCTTGTTACAACTGATTTGTGCCCATGTGTCCTTATCCAAATGTTCAACAGATGCTCGACCGCCATGTTGGTGGATGACCTCGGCCTATGAGAGGCCGAGCTGTAAAGGCTTGATAGTCGTTCAATCCGAGATGTGTCATAGGGAGTCTCGGCCTGGTCTCAGCCGAGACATTATGCTGGGGTCGGCCCCAGCCGAGGTAGGAATGATTCCATGCTGGTGATTACTAAGGCTTCTTGTGACCTCGGCCCAAGCCGAGGTTGAACTGGTTCCATGTTGAAGGTTATCAAGGCTCCCTGTCACCTCGGCCTACCCTCGGCCAAGGTTGCAATACCTAGGTATATGAGAATGATGTTGATGCCTGTGATGCGCGCAGTGCCCATTAGAAGTGTAGATGGCAGTGTCGGCCTGGGCCGACCCTGGTCTGGCCGAGGGATGATATCGTGGGCCCATGGCCTATCTTGGGTCGATCAATATCTCGACCATCATCTTGGCCGAGGTTGGTGTCTCTGGGCCGAGGATACACTTGGGGCATATCAATCACCCCCAGCCCTTAGTCATATGTGAGAGAAAGTGGCTAGGGGTTTACTACACCTCCGAGGCCTGTCCATCCCAAGCTAATGCCTGCATGACACCTGTCCCAAGCTAGAGCGTGCGTACTTGGCTGGCGTGTGCTGTCAGCCGTCCTTTGGGTTTCCCAAGGCAATGATGGACCTTGGGAAGCGTGCCCAAGTATTTAAGGGTTTGAATCCCTTTCTTTTCTCTTTCTTCTCCATTTTATTCCCACGCACAAACAGCTCTTGTGATTTCTCTCTCTCCAAAGCTTTTCTACTCAACGTTCTTCTGCCAAAGCCTTCGTCGATTTTTTTGCAAGTTTTCTTCACTTCGCTGATCGATTCATTTTCTAGGTACTTCTTCCTTTCCATTTCCTTTGTTTCTGGCATTTGGTTTGCATTTTCCGGCGACCTTTTAAGTTTTCCAGCGAGCTCCATTAACTCCGGTGAACTGTGTTTTCTTGAAACTTCTAAGTTTGATCTTTAAACCCCTTTATTTTACAAGTCAATCGTGTTTGTAGTTTTAGGAGTTTTTCCAAGTTTAGGGTCGTCCTCTGATGCTCAGACCTTTATACCAACTTCTTGAGGATTTCCCCTCTCTTAGAGAGAAGACCCTAGAAAAGATTAGGCAAATAGAGAGAGCTCAAGAGGAAGCTCGTAGGTCACAAGAGTTTCCTATTAGACCCATCTTTCCCCCACCTCTCAAGGTGGTATATCCTGATCCCCCTGAGAATTTCTATCAAACAGAGGTCTCTGCTAACCCATTGCCAATGTCTGAGTCTGAGTCTTCCACCTCAGACCCCATGTCTATGGACTCTTTCCAAGAAGCCATGGATTTTACACCTCGGCCTGGTCAGGACCCTGAACAGGCCGAGGTCTCCAGCCGAGCTTCATCCCAAAATGGCTCAAGCACCTCAGATTCTTCTTCAGAGGTTGAACTTGTTGAGCCGAGTGTGGCGGTGCCACCCATTCTTGATGTCATCCCTCTGTCGGCCGTTACAGGGGCTGAGTTAGCTCAGAGATTCCCTGGTCACCCATCTACGTCTGCTCCAGCCGACGTTAAGCTTGACGATGATGAGGATGCTGAAAGTGATGTTGACATCTCTGAAGCAGCCGAGTTCGAGAGCACAGTCACTGAAGTGGATCTTTTGCACTTCAGATATTTATACTCCATCAGTCCCTCAATCAAATTAAGGAGACCTCTGAGGGAAGAGAGGGCCTATCATGGCCGAGATGGAGAAATCTGCTTGTACGAGCAGATGTTTAAGTTAGGGTTTCGCCTACCCATTCATCCCATCATCAGATCCATTCTCTCTTTCATCAACTTGGCCCCTTCGCAGCTCTCTCCCAATGCCTGGAGAGTCATTATAGGGGCCATCATCTTGTGGAGGGCAGTCCACCACTCTGACCTCCCAGTTCAGGTCTTTGCTGGTTGTTATGTCCCAACCTCGGCCAAAAACCATCCGAGATACTATCATTTCGTGGCTCGGAGGCATGAGAAGAAGATGCTCCAGGTGACGCAGACCTCAAATCACAATTGGAAGCCCCGATATTTTTTCACTTCCGGATCATGGGAATTTGGCTCATCTGTTCCCTCTTCCACTCTTGGGCTGAGGGTACCCCTCAGATGGGGTAAGGTCACCATGTCTGCAAGGGCCGATCCTGGTATAAGTCTTCAGAATATCAAAAAGGTGAAGGCCCTGCAAGACCAAGGGGCACATGGTCTGTTTGTCAAGTTCGAACATCTGCTGACCCCCCAGTATCTCTCGGGGACGAGCCTGGGTGGAAGTCCCCTTGTCAACTTTGGTAAGGATTTTTCTTTTCAATTCTAACCTCTGACCTCATTCATATCTGATCTCTAACCCTTATCTTTTAACTTTTGCAGAGCGACCACCAGGTGTCCCAGACGAACTGTGGGAGATGGCAGCTCCGAGCTTGGCGAGGCTTGCAAAAAAGGCTGGTTTGAACGCTCCTCCCCCAGCTCCCACTACATCCAAATCCCAGGCTTCAAAGAAGAGGGCCCCTGAGGTCCCGGCCTCTGAGGATCAGAGGCCGACCTCGAGAAAAAAGAAGACTTCTGAGGCTGCGATCCCAATTTCTTCGGCTGACATCCTGACGGCTCGTTTGGATCAGTTGAAGTTAACTGACAGCGTGGTCGGCAACAGCAGACAGGCCATGGACGCACTCGCCTCTGTAATGACCAAGGCAGACAAGCGTTTCTATAGAGCCATGGACACCCCCGTGATGGTTGAGTTCGGCCTTCATAGAGTCGCCCAGGTATGATTTGTTCCGTTGTCAAATTTTTGTAAGTGCAACATCTGAGTTTTCTACTGCTTAACCTCTTCATTAAATGTGCAGGGAGTGACTGTCATGTATCAATTGTCTAACTGTGCTATAAGGAAATTGGCCCTCATCCAGAAGGGGCAAGAGGCTGAGAAGGTTGAGAGTGCCCTGAACGCTGAGGTTGACCGTCTGAAGTCAGAGCTGCAGAACTCTGAAAATAAAGCTAAGGGGTTGGAAAAAGACATGTCCCTGCTCGTCAAGGACCATGCTAAAGCCCTGAAGGCAAAAGATGATACTCTGCAGCAGAAGGTCAGCGCGGCTGTGAAGGCTGCCCTTGCAGATGCCTCGGACAAAATAATCTCTGACTACAAAGGCTCAGAGGAGTTCATGGGTTTTGGCTTTGAATACCTCGAAAGCGGTATCAAGGCCACTACCAAATGGGCTGTGGTCAGAGAGAAGGAGGTTGGCACTCTCAAGGCCTCTGACTTTGTGGGTCTCGACTTTGCCGACCCTCAATTTGCTCAGGCGCTTCAAAAAATAGAAGACGAGGCCGCTGCCCCAGTCGAGACTGCAACTCTGGGAGGGATCGAGCTCGGAGGGACAGACCATGCTGATGATGTGGCCGAGGTCACTAATGCTGAGCAAGTCAATCAGGCCGAGACTGTCAATGTCCCCCCCCCCCAAACCAGGATTGATTTGTAACTTGTAATAAACAATTTGTAGTTTATAATTATTAACTTGTAATACCATGGTATTTTGTAAGGAATATTTGTAACAGTCTCTGAATGCTATAGGATCTCTTCCTTTTACTGAATGCCAGTCTCTTCTCTTATTTTGATCTCTGAATGCCTTTGAATGCTATATGATCTCTTCCTTTTACTGAATGCCAATCTCTTCTCTTATTTTGATCTCTGAATGCCATTAGGCTCTAAAGTCATCACCTAATATGCTGTTCTCATAACCAACTTCACCAAATTAATGATGTTAAGGGTCAGAGGTCATCAAGGAAGGTGTCTGAGCTCAGACCTCGTCACCACTGAGTGATGTTATGAGGGTCTGAGGTCATCACCTACGATGTTACCCTCATAATAATTTTCACCAAATTAATGATGTTAAGGGTCTGAGGTCATCTAACCAAGGTGTCTGAGCTCAAACCTCGTCACCACCGAGTGATGTTATGAGGGTCTGAGGTCATCACCTACGATGTTACCCTCATAATAAATTTCACCAAATTAATGATGTTAAGGGTCTGAGGTCATCTAACCAAGGTGTCTGAGCTCAGACCTCGTCACCACCGAGTGATGTTATGAGGGTCTGAGGTCATCACCTACGATGTTAGCCTCATAATAAATTTCACCAAATTAATGATGTTAAGGGTCTGAGGTCATATAACCAAGGTGTTTGAGCTCAGACCTCGTCACCACCGAGTGATGTTATGAGGGTCTGAGGTCATCACCTACGATGTTAGCCTCATAATTTTCACCAAATTAATGATGTTAAGGGTCTGAGGTCATCTAGGAAGGTGTCTGAGCTCAGACCTCGTCACCACCGAGTGATGTTATGAGGGTCTGAGGTCATCACCTACGATGTTAGCCTGATAATAATTTTCACCAAATTAATGATGTTAAGAGCCTGAGGTCATCTAACCAAGGTGTCTGAGCTCAGACCTCGTCACCACCGAGTGATGTTATGAGGGTCTGAGGTCATCACCTACGATGTTAGCCTCATAATAAATTTCACCAAATTAATGATGTTAAGGGTCTGAGGTCATCTAGGAAGGTGTCTGAGCTCAGACCTCGTCACCACCGAGTGATGTTATGAGGGTCTGAGGTCATCACCTACGATGTTAGCCTCATAATAAATTTCACCAAATTAATGATGTTAAGGGTCTGAGGTCATCTAGGAAGGTGTCTGAGCTCAGACCTCGTCACCACCGAGTGATGTTATGAGGGTCTGAGGCCATCACCTACGATGTTAGCCTCATAATAAATTTCACCAAATTAATGATGTTAAGGGTCTGAGGTCATCTAGGAAGGTGTCTGAGCTCAGACCTCGTCACCACCGAGTGATGTTATGAGGGTCTGAGGTCATCACCTACGATGTTAGCCTCATAATAAATTTCACCAAATTAATGATGTTAAGGGTCTGAGGTCATCTAGGAAGGTGTCTGAGCTCAGATCTCGTCACCATCGAGTGATGTTATGAGGGTCTGAGGTCATCACCTACGATGTTATCCCCATATAATATCTCTGATCTAAGAATGGAGCAAGAACTTGTCATGGAAACTGATCTTTATTAATAACCTCTTCTCAATAAGATGGTACATTTACAAATTACAAATTCTATGCAACATCATATGTAATATCTCTTCAGGTGGTCAGCATTCCATGGGTTAGTGAAAGGTTCTCCTTCTAGGTTTTCTAGTTTGCAAGTGCCGGGCACAACCTCTTCTGTTACTTTGTAGGGGCCATGCCAGTTTGGGTGTAGCTTATTTGCCTTCCGTAGGGTTTTCTTTAGCACTAGGTCTCCCACTGCAATGGGTCTTGACTTCACCCTCTGGTTGTAGAATCTCGCTGCCCTCTGCTAGTAGGCTGCTTTCCTGACCTCTGCGTCTTCTCTTCTCTCTTCGATAAGATCCAGGTCTAGCCTCCTCTTTTCCCCATTGCTGTCAGGGTCGTAGGTCTGAATCCGATGAGTTGGTAGTCCTACTTCCGTTGGTATGACAGCCTCTGAGCCATGTGCTAGCATGAATGGGGTTTCTCTTGTTGGTGTCCTGGCCGTAGTTCTGTAGGCCCACAACACTGCGTAGACCTCTTCTATCCACCCCTTCGCGTCTTCTAACCTCTTCTTAATTCCATCCAAGATGGTTCTGTTTGTGACCTCGGTTTGGCCATTTGCCTGAGGTCGACCAGGAGATGAGAAGAACTGTTTAATCCCCACACTTTGGCAATACTTCTCTAAGGAGGAGTTCTTGAACTGGGTCCCATTATCCAAGATGAGCGTGTTTAGGAGGCCATATCTACATATGATGTTCTTCCAAATGAACTGGAAGGTCTTCTGCTCTGTAATTGTTATCATTGGTTCTGCCTCCACCCACTTTGAAAAGTAGTCAATGGTAACTATCAAGAATCTATAGTTGTTGACAGCTCTTGGTAAAGGTTCTACCAAGTCAATTCCCCATACCGCAAATGGCCATGGAGAAGAGATTGACGTCATAGGCTGATGGGGTTGATGAGGGATAGTGGCGAACCTTTGACATTTGTCGCACCTCTTCACATAGTCTGCAGCGTCCTTAGACAAGGTAGGCCACCAGTATCCCTGAGTGATGATCCTCTTGGCTAAGGGCCTCCCCCCAATGTGGCTAGAGCAAGAACCCTCATGAACCTCCTGTAAGACCCGGAGTACCTCCATGGGATGCACACATCTGAGGAGGGGCAAGAGAAACCCTTTTTTATACAAGACATCTCCTACCAACGAGAACTTTGCAGCCCTGTATCTCAACTTTCTCCTTTCCATCTTGGACTCAGGTAGCTCTCCCTCTCTTAGGTACTTGACGAACGGGTCGATCCACGAGTCTCCTAGGTTCACATTGTGATAAGGACTACATACCGCGTCCTCCTCGATGCTTGCTTTTCCCAAGACCTCGATTGGGATGGTCCTTCCCAAATCTATCTTCATTGCCGAGGCCAGCCTTGCCAATGCATCAGCGTGATTGTTGCCCAGTCCAGGCACTCTCTTCAGTTTTGCTTCTTCAAAATACTCTAGCAATCCTCTTACCTTCTTTAAGTACTTGGCCATCCTTTCGTCTTTGGCCTCGTATACCCCCAACACCTGATTGATAACCAACCTTGCGTCGCTATGGAGTAGGACCCGCTTTACTCGAAGAGTTGTTGCCAATAAGAGACCCGATATCATGGCCTCATACTCGAACTCATTGTTTGAGGCCTGGAAGTTGAATCTCAAGGCGTATTCAATGTTGACGCCATCTGGGGCCGAGACTATTAACCCCGCGCCGCTTCCACTGTCACAGGAAGAGCCATCAACGAAGAGGTTCCAGATGTCTGCATCCGATGAGAAGACCCCTTCTCTCATAATCCCCTTCTCGAAGAGGTATCGATCCTCTTCGTTTTCTTCTACTCTGCTCCGGGTTTTACCTGGGACAACCTCTTTTCGGCCTCAGAAGACACTACGGTTCGTCTCTTCACCGCCATCCAAGCCCTTCTCTGTCTCGGCCTCTTCCCAAGTGAACTCTGCGACAAAGTCTGCGAGGGCCTGCCCCTTGATGGCTGTCCTGGGCTGGTAGGTAAGATCATACTCTCCTAGCTCGATGGCCCAGGTCATCAGTCTCCCGGACTTCTCAGGTTTGTGCAGAACCTGTCTTAGTGGGGAGTCTGTAAGGACTACCATGGAGTGAGCTTGGAAGTAAGGCCTTTCTCAGAACTTTAAAGAACGGAAGACACTTGTCCGTTGCCCTGGAAACAAACCTGTTAAGGGCAGCCACTCTTCCCGTGAGTCTCTGTACATCCTTGATACTCCTAGGAGTCTTCATGTCGAGTAATGCCTTGATTTTCTTAGGGTTTTCTTCAATCCCCCTCTGATTAACGATGAACCCCAGGAACTTCCCGGCTCCTACCCCGAAGATACTCTTCGCTGGGTTGAGCTTCATTCTGTATGAGTCCATGACATCAAAGATCTTCTCAAGGTTTGCTATGTGAGTACAGGCTTTCAAGCTCTTCGTTAGCATATCGTCCACATACACCTCCATGGTCTTACCTATTTGTTCCTCGAACATCTTATTGACAAGACGTTGATACATTGCCCCCGCATTTTTCAGACCGAAGGGCATCACCTTGTAGCAGTACGTCCCTTTGTCAGTGATGAAGGCTGTCTTCTCAGAGTCTTCAGCATCCATGAAGATTTGGTTATAACCTGAATAAGCGTCCATGAAGCTCATGAGCTCGTGCCCTGCCGTTGCGTCCACCATCTGGTCTATCCTAGGTAAGGGATAGCTGTCTTTTGGGCAAGACCTGTTCAGGTCAGTGAAATCTACACACATTCACCACTTCCCATTGGCCTTAGGCACGATGACTGCATTTGAAAGCCACTTTGGATAGGTAACCTCTCGTATGAACTCGGCTTCTTCCAACTTTTTCACCTCTTCCCGGATGACGTCATACTTCTCTCGGGAGTAGACTCTTCGCCTCTGCTTTATTGGCCTGGCATCTCTGTCCACGTTGAGCTTGTGGCTCATGACCTCAGGGTCGATACCAGGCATGTCTGCGTGACTCCATACGAAGACACTCTGCCTCCTTCTGAGGAAGCTTATCAGCTCTTCTTTGATTCCTTGCTCTAGGGCCTTACCGACCTGGACGATTTTTTCCGGCTCGTCCTCATTGAGGACGATGGATTTTACCTCTTCCGCGGCCTCGCCCTTCTTCAATTTTGTTTCGTCTCTTGGATCAAGAGTGTCAATGCTGTAAGTGGTGGTTGCTCTCTTATGGGCCTTTTTCTCTTCGGCCGAGTTGAAGTAACACACCCGCGCTGTGGTCTGGTCCCCTTGCACTTCCCCTACTCCATAAGGAGTCGAGAATTTTAGCATCTGATGGACCGTCGACGGCACGACCTCAAACTCTTTGAGGGCCACTCTTCCGATGATGAGGTTGTAGGCCGAGAAGACATTTTCGTCCATAACAAAAAAGTTTATCTTCTTGGTCAACCTCTTAGGCCACTCATCCCCCATCCGTACATCCATTTCATACATGCCTAAGGGGTGCACCTTTTCACCACTGAAGCCTATCAATGGGTGATGGTAGGGCACCAGCCTCGCCCTGCTAAGACCCAGGCTCTTGAAACAAGGCCAGAACATCACATCTGCTGAGCTTCCCCCGTCTATGAGGATTCTCCCTACCTCGTACCCATGCACCCTTGTTGTTATGACCAAAGGGTCATCATGGGGGGCTAAGATGCACTTGAAGTCGAGTCTGGAGAACCCCACTACGAGGGTGTCCATGTCTACCTTCTTCCTCTTGTGCACTGCGTCAGAAGACGTTAGATTCACAACCTCAGGCTTGGCCACTGACCTGGCCTCTGCTACATGAGCCTTCCTGTCGGCTACCTCAAAGCCACCTCCTTCAAATCCCCCACAGATGGTGCTAACACCAAAGGAGATCATTCTGACCCTCTTTACAGGGGTGTTGTCATCCTTTGGCGGAAGATCTGGGTCGTCTTCATCATCTCCCTCTGAATCGTCGTTCCTTCTGGACGGGGCATCGCCACGGCATCTGTCATTCCTTCTTTTCTTAGGGTCTTCTCTTCCACCCTTTGGAGCCTTGCCATCCACATACTTCCTCAGCTTTCCGGACTTCAGCATCTTCTCAATCTCATCCTTTAAAGCGAAGCATCTATCTGTGACGTGGCCATGATCCTGATGGAACTCACACCAGAGGTTTTTGTTCCTCTTATGTGGTGGGGCCTTCAGCTTCTCTGGCCACCTCAGAGTCCGGTCAGTCTTAATCTCACTAAGGATGTGCTCACAGCTCACAGTCAGAGGAGTGTAATGAGCGAACTTATCATCTCCTGACCTCTTCTTCTCCTCTTTCTTACCCTGGGACCTCCCAATGCTACCGCAGTTCTCCTCCTCATACTTGGCTGCCATTGCCTCTTCCGCATTCATCACTTTCCCTGCGGTTTCCAGCAGCTCCGCCATAGACCTAGGAGGGTCTTCTGCCAGTTTCCACAATAGTTTCCCCTTCTGGAGGCCTCCTATAAGGGCGATCATAGCTATGCTCTCTTCATAGTCTTCCACCTCCAACTTTTCTTTGTTGAATCTTGCTATGTAGTCTCTTAGGCTTTCACCCTTAGCCTGTTTGACATATAGCAGGTGGGTAGTCTTCTTTTGAGGTCTTACCCCAAAGAAGAAGTTGTGGATGAACTGCTCTGCCAAGCCTTTGAAGTTCTCGATCGAGTTCTTTGGACGAGAGGTGAACCAGCTGTGCGCTGCCCTTGTCAAGGTTCCCGAGAAGGCCCTACACTTCATCTCATCGGGTATCGAGTAAATGTCTGCCGCCGACTGGTACATCTCGATATGGTGCACAGGGTTAGTGCTGCAATCATATTTGGGAGTCACTGTAGGAGGTTTGAACTTGGCTGGGGTTGGGAACCCCACTATCTTAGCCACAAACGGGGAGCCCTATGAGTAACCCCTTTGTAATGGGTCCTTACTCTTTATGAGGTCCCCTATCTTCTCCTCAAGGCGTTGGATTGAATCATTCCAGGGTTTTCTGTCATCAACTTGGCCGAGGTTATCCCCTGCCACTTCCCTGCGATGGACAGAGGGTTCCCCAGCCACGATCCGTTGGCTGTTGACCTCTTCCTGCTCCCTGGCTCTTCTCTCACAGGGTCGGCCTTGGTCTGGCCGAGCCTGCCTATCCCCTCTTTGGTTGCCTGCCGCGCTCCTTGACCTCGATAGCCTCTGTCTTAGGTCATTAACTGGGCCCAGCCTCTCGAAGGCCGACCCTCTACTCAACCTGTCAAAGGCCGACCCTCTTTGTTGGGCCTCTTCTCTTCTTCGCCCTACACATCCCTGACTCTGCCTAAGAGGTCGTATGGTGTTATCTGACACCTCATACGGCTTCCAGCAGTCTTCTGGGGCCTTTTCAGCTCCTAGGTCATCATACCTGTCCTCTGGGAAAGGGTTTCCTTGCCTCCCCAGGCGCAAGCGCCTAGGGTCAGCAACGTCCCTTCTCCGCTGGGGTGCAGGCTGGTCCTTCATCGGCGCCAGGGGTGGTCCCCTGGCGTCAGGATGAGGCTGAACTACCGCCGGAGTGATCATGTCCGGTGAGACTCCAGGTGGCCTCATCATCATGGTTTGACTAAGCTGGGCAAATTGCTCCTTCATGGCTTGTTGTGTTGCAGCCAAAGATTTCAAGGCTGCTGCTACCTCCGCCATTTCGGACTGGGGAGGAGCCTGACTGGAACTAGCCCCTCCACCTCCGGGCGGCGGAAGAGGCGGTGGCAAGTCTGGTGCCATATATTAACTGTATAGAGCTTGAGTAGCAAGTGAGCTTAATACCTTAAAGGACCTCTTTCAATGGTAAAACAGCTCCACGCAAGGGGTGGTTCCTGGTTCACCACCAGAGTCTCCGATGAGGTTAAGCAGAAAAGGAGGAAGAGATAGCTTCTCGTTCCCACAGATGGCGCCAAAATGATGATGCCGGAATCAGCACCACCAGATAAGGTGTTTCCAAGCTCAATATAAGAATAACAATGGCAGCACAGTTATATAAAGACAAGAGAATGAGGTGAGGATAAGAGGAATCAACACCGGAATATAAGTGGTTCAGCCAATCTGGCCTACGTCCACTGTGAGTGTGTGTGAATAATATCACTGAAAGAAGACACTAATGGCCATGGATACAATCCCTCAAGCTTTCTCTCTCTACTGTGAATTTAGACAGAGTTTCAGCTAGGGTTTAATAACTGGGATCCCTTTGTAAGGTAGGGGATGATCCCTATATATAGTGCCTAGGGGGTGTAATGTACCCCCCCATGCATGTAATGTGCATGTGTGTGGTAGCCTCACCAATGGGGGAGTGCCATCTGTCACTGCCACATGTAAGTAATGATGATGAAATATTCTACCCACATGTGGAGAATAATCTTGTTACAACTGATTTATGCCCATGTGTCCTTATCCAAATGTTCAACAGATGATCGACCGCCATGTTGGTGGATGACCTCGGCCTATGAGAGGCCGAGCTGTAAAGGCTTGATAGTCGTTCAATCCGAGATGTGTCATAGGGAGTCTCGGCCTGGTCTCAGCCGAGACATTATGCTGGGGTCGGCCCCAGCCGAGGTAGGAATGATTCCATGCTGGTGATTACTAAGGCTTCTTGTGACCTCGGCCCAAGCCGAGGTTGAACTGGTTCCATGTTGAAGGTTATCAAGGCTCCCTGTCACCTCGGCCTACCCTCAGCCGAGGTTGCCATACCTAGGTATATGAGAATGCTGTTGATGCCTGTGATGCGCGCAGTGCCCATTGGAAGTGTAGATGGTAGTGTCGGCCTGGGCCGACCCTGGTCTGGCCGAGGGATGATATCGTGGGCCCATGGCCTATCTTGGGTCGATCAATATCTCGGCCATCATCTCGACTGAGGTTGGTGTCTCTGGGCCGAGGATACACTTGGGGCATATCAAACGTGATAGCGCAAAATTGTTGAGTTTAGGAATTCATGGTGCAAGTACGCTTTTCAGAGGTATTAATTAATTTATTGTAAAAATCGCAATTTTTGGATTCGAACACAGGTATTCCGAGATTTCTAAAAGAGGGATGATAGACAAATCATGTCATAAAAAATTATTTTTAACTGCACAAAAAGTTTAAAATCACCTGTTTCTGAAAATTTTCAAAAGAGGTACGATTTTGATAAATTTCTCACCCCCAAACAAAAGAGAACATCGTCCTCGATGTTTAAAACCATATATAAAAATGAAAGCACAAGGGAGGAAAGATATTACCATAATGAACCGCTGTGAAAATGTACCGCCTGAGGGAGCAGAGATGAAACCTGGAGAACATAGGCGACACAAAAGTATGCACAAGTCGATAAAGCATTGGGTGGTGTGAAATACCACCCCCAAACAGGATAAGACTCATACTCAGAAACAATGAATGACGGGCTGCCTCCCAGTAGTGCTAAGTTTAACGTCTTCAGCCAGACCGAACCAATCTCACCCTAAAGATAAGATCAATGAAAATGCGGGGCGGCAGGAAAATTGGGTGATGAGAGTCACCCCCAAACTAGACTGAAGCGTCAGTCTTGTTGGATAAAGGCGAAAAGAGGTCAATGCACTTGTATAACAAAGTGCATCACTCGATGCAAAGCATCGGTGGACCATGGGCGGGTGGGTATCAAGGTAAGGATGAGGGTAAGGGTGAGGGTGTACAGGCACCGGTCACAGGCCTTATTGAGCCGAAAGGTGAGGGCAACAAGGACCCTATAAGCATGATGCTAAAGTTGGTGGGGGAGGCAAAATGGTTTGGCAATAGTGAAGGGGTGGGCCTTAGAGAAAGTGCACGACTTTTCTATAAATGGACGATGGTAACAGTCGCGCCGTCACACGTCAGGGAGCTGTCGATGGAAAAAATCAACACCACAAGGAAGTGGTGTGCATAGAGTAACACGCTCGATGTCCCGAAAGATAAGAGTAGCACAAATACTCTCATAGATAGTGGTGTCGATGAAAAATGCACAAATGTGATCGTGGAGTACTAGGGTGGATGATGGATGTAGGTGAGGATCTAAATACGTAGATGGGAACATGTGAGGTGCAATAAGAGGGTCCAAACCAAGTGGTGGGGTAGGAGGGACAGTGGGTGGATCAGGTGGGACAAAGGGTGGGGGAAGATGATCGAACTCACGAGTAGGAGACACACATTCCTCATGAGGCGTGGAGTGATCCTCAAGGTCACTTGCAGGAGGAAGTGTGGAAATAAACGAGGGAGTAATCAACTTAGCCACCATTACATCACCATCCGAGGTGGTGAAAGGGTCTAATGAGGCTTTAAGATCCGAGATACATGAATCTACATCAATATTCGGCTCGAGGGGAGCTAAATATGATGCGGTATATCAAGAGAGGTAGAAACGATCTCGGATTCAATATCAAGAAAATGGTGAGCACTCGTAGCCGGAGCTAACCTAAAACATAGGGGCATGTCAGAGACATATCCAATTGGGACATAAGGTAAAAGCTCGGGCGTAATAAAGGATTTTATGGAAGGGGAAAGGCGAACCTCAATGTTGGGTTCGAAGGGATGTGGTGGTGTGGGATCAGTCTCACAATCAATGGATACATCAACACAATTGTCAACTTGGGGCCTGGACCACGGGGTGGTCTCAAATTTAAGATTCTCAGGATGATAGGGTTGGTCACACTCAAAATCCGTGGCACAAGACGACACATCATCATCCCACGTAGGTGTAATAATGGGTCAACTTGGGGTGGAATCCGTCTCGTTCGCACACTCAAAATCATATAATCGTTGTTCAAGCCTTTAAAGTGATTCAGTTTGAGATTGAAGTGTGTGCACGAACTTGTGCAAGAGACCTTCGAGAGTGGATGTGCAAGATGGTGGTTGAATTGTTGGTTGGTGGCGGTGGTGGGTGAGGTGGACACAACTCGTTAGAAACACTAGGATGTGGAGAATACTCATATGAAGTGTGTGGAGCAGGGTTAAGTGTAGAATTCACAGGAGAAGCATCTCCGTGAAAGACAAAAGTGTGATCAACATGAGGAACATATGAAGGGGACTAATAGGTATGAGGTGCACAAGGTGGCGATGACGACTGTTGGAAACCGTAAGGATCCACAACATGGCGTTGGGATTCATATTGCATGGAAGGATGATCATGCCTCCATGAATAGCTCGGGTACTCATACCCCTCGACATTAGATATGTCGTGACAATACGTCGAGGGTGTGTCCAAAACAGTGTCATAGGGATACACATGTTCCAAGGTCGATTCAGATGGAGAGAATATAAATGGACACTCATGGGACAAGTGAGCGCTAAGAAAGCAGTGAGTGCACGACGAAGCATGTGATGGGTTGACACTCGTCACCGGAGGCGGTGTAATAAGAGATGTGTGCATGGACGACACAGGAGTATCAACGGTGTGCGTTTGAGAGTTAAAGCCCTGAATTAATGAATCAAGGGTCGATTCGGGCTTATCATCAAACAAACTTCGAGAGAATGTGAAATGGCCAAAGTATTCCCGTAAAGGACGTTCTTTGGCCATGACAAGAGGAATAACTTGTCTTCAAAAGCCACTCTCAAATATTTTTTTATGAAAATATTTTTTTATTTTTTATTTTATTTTTAAAAACAATTTCAAGGGAAAAATTAACTAACAAATGCTAAAAATTATAAAATGACTAAATAATGAAAAAGAATGTGCAACCGAGTGTGAAATATGTGAGAAGGTCAAGAGATGAGATTACACTGCATTTTTAATTATTTTAATTTCTCAATTTATTAATTTGAAATATTTCGAGATAATATTAAATCAATAATCTAACTCTCGTTAAAATTATAAATTTAATAAAATCTTTTTCAGAAAATTAATTTAAAAATGTCACACAATGAAAAATTAGGACTTATACTATTTTCAGAAAATTACCCGCTAGGATCAATTTAAAGAAAACAATATCAATCCTCAAATTTCAATACCGAATTAATATTCAAATTTCGGAAAAACCTATCTCTAGTTCGATTCCTAAATTCAAACATTAATTTGTTCAATTAATTTACTAACTCTCGTTACTTAAATTAATTGGTGACACTTAAAATTAATTTACCTAGAAATATAAAATTAATGAAACCAATTAATTAAAGTGACATCATATGCAGTGCATCCCACCCCTCGAACGGGGTGTTTAGCCAAACATTCTCATGTTAGAATAAACAACATTCAATAAAATATCAGAAGATGACATAAATTTGAATAGAGAAATAGAATACAATACGCAAGTCTCCTTGTCGAATTGCGTTCATGAAATGCGTCTCAATCTTCTCATTAATCCAACACCTAATTACACCAAAAAGAATAAAAACAAAACCTAAAAATTATTCTAAAGCTAAACTAATTTTTTTGTATTTTTCTGGAACTTTTTTTATGACCCTAAACTGTACATAATATACACAGTGTTTCTCTCGCTACGCGTCTCTCTTTTTTTTTCCTGTTGAGAGTCTTTTATAAGATGATAGTTCCTTTTTAAGATGCACTTTTCTTTGTAACCCATGTTTGTTGGTGAGATTTTTTGGGGGATTTACTTTTGGATAAGTCAAAGAGGCATGTGGATCCGATTTTTAAGGTTTGGTACCAACTAGGTTTGGGATGGTCCGAACAGGGGTCCGGGTTTCGGTTTGCTGGTGGGTTTCCTGTTTTGGCCGACGGGTTTTCAGGTGGATCGAGGAGTTGTGGGTTTAAGGCGAGGTAGGGCCGGAGGGGCGAGGTCGGGCGGCTCTGTCCGTCGGATGTGGCAACAGGTTTAACTCCGACGGATCTGGGTTCGGTTTTGTCAGGCGCAGCAGGTAGCCGGTGTTATTCTCCGGCGGGTTTCATGGCTGGATTGGGAAGTGGGTTTTAGATTGATGAAGTTAGTAGGTGGGTTTGGTAATGGAGGGAGGAGAGAGAGTAGTGGGTAGTTGGAAGGTTGAAGATGGGTTTGGGTAAGGGTTGTGTGTGGGTGAGGTGCATTGGAAGTAGGGGTGAGGGTGAGGAGTGGTTTAGTGTGTGTGTTAGGTGTATGTGAATTGGGTGTAAGTGAGTGTGTATGGAATAGTTAATGTGTGTGTTTGTTTAATTTGTACCCCTAAAATAAATAAAACTATTAAAACTAAAAATCTAAAAATTAAATTTTTATTATAATAAAATAAAGACTCAATAAAAAAAATGAAAATAAAAAGAAAATGAAAATGAAAATTAAAAAAATAAAATTCTATTAAACTAAAAACTAAAATCCAAAAAAAATGTAATATCAGATAAAACTAATAAATGAAATCCTAAAAAAATCTAGTCCTAATAAAAATAAAACTAATAACTAATAAAAATAAAGATAAAATAAAAATATACTAATAAAATATAAAAATAGTAAATAAAACCTAAAAATCCTAAATAAATAAAAAAGAAACCTTAAAAATAAAACGACTCAAAACAAAAATCTAGAAAAATAATAAGGGTACAAACTCAACACACATCGGGCTTGGGGAATGGTTAGGGCTTGGTGTAGGCTCAGGTTAGGGTTACGGGACTGTTTCGAGGCATCGGATCACATCGGGGCAAACTCAGAATGGACTTCTCACTTCACGATCTCTTTGGATTTCTTCGATGCACGCTTTTGACCGCTTCTGCGTCGCAATTGCACTGATTTAGCATTATTTGTACCGCAACTGCGTATTGACCTGAGAAATGATAAAATACGAAAACAAGGCCAATTTTAATTAAAACGAGCGACTAAAATGCATCTATTCGGGATATAAAATAGACACTTTTGGGTGCTTATCAATAGCTACCAACACCATTCGACCAATCATAAAGAGTCCCACCACAACTCAAATACCTCACCACTTGTCCTATAAAAAAGGCCCTTGGGCTCATAATTTCGTAGACAATTAGCGAGGAATTTCGTGGAGGATTTCGGGGAGAAACTTTGAGTAATTGTAATAAGTTTGAGGGCCAAGTTTTTATCATTTTTTTAGAGAATTGAAGATTGTTGTGAGAGAACTATTTGTAGGTTTGGTTTATTAATGAAGATCTCTACTCATTCTTGCAATTTCTCTTTTATTAGGGTAGCTTGATTCTTATATTAGGAGTATGGTGAAGTTTATCATAGCTAGCTAATATTGTCACGTTAATTTTATCGTTGTTTATTCCCTACTTGTTTTAATTGTTATTAAAGATTCGGTATTCATTTTAAACCGACACGAGAGTGTATTTTAAAACCTTCAAAATTATTTTGTCAATTAAGTTTTGAAAATTAAAGATAGTAATTTTTGATGGATTATGCTTGCACTTTGATTCTTTTAATAGTCCATGCTTAAATACATTTGCGAATTTTAAAACTTGTATTTTCTAAGGGAATAGGGATTTTAGCC
Organism: Sambucus nigra; assembly: GCA_949130495.1. NCBI lineage: Eukaryota > Viridiplantae > Streptophyta > Magnoliopsida > Dipsacales > Adoxaceae > Sambucus > Sambucus nigra. The sequence goes on along the minus strand of OX422209.1, from coordinate 319,553,643 downwards.
GTCTATTGAAGATGTTAAACAGATTTCAGACATAACTGTCATATTTTCCGAATTAAACGCGACGAGAGTCGGTTTAATTTGAGTTATAAAAAGGGAATGACAACGTTAAATTAGTGTGCAATATTAGTTACGTGATAAATAGACCCCGAATCCTAATTATTTTCTAATTGTTTACAAATCTCTTGTGTTACTCTCATTTATCGCAGTTGCTTTTATTTAGTGTAATTTATAATTATTATTAACTCCATTTGATCTAGTTTTACAGTTGCAATTATTTTAAAAATTAAAATTGATAAATCCTCGTGGGTTCGACCCTTACTTACTCTCGCTATTCTATAATAGTCCGTGGTTAACAACAAGTTTTTGGCGCCGTTGCCGGGAATTTGTTCAATTTTTTAAAAGAGGTTGTGACTTTCTGACTAGTTTTTTTTTTACTTTTGCACTTTTGTTTGTAAAAATTTCAAAAAAAAAAAAAAAAATGTTTTTTCCCGTAGTAATTTCTAGAATAAAAGAAATAAAAAAATTGTGTCAGAAGTATGCTTGATTATTTTTGTTTTTGTGTCGAATACACAACAACTACGCGTGTCGTGTTATTTTTTTTTAATATTATTTTTTTTGTGTGTCGCACTTTAGGTTTGGTGTAGTTTTCTTTTGTGTTTTTCTTTTCTTTTTCAAGCTCATTAAAAAAAACGAAGGTGAAGAAAATTTCAGAAAAGTGTGCAACGGTGAGCAAGCGTGAAGAAACTTGTGCAATCTGGCCACGAGCACAAGGAACTCTCGGGGATGATTGAAAATAGGCAAATTTTCTCCCCGATCGACGTCAACTTAAACTTCTACCGGGCGTAAACAAGTGACAGTAAAAAGTCCACGCCGGAGGTACATTTTTGTGTGCTCTTAGGTGGTTTAATTTCACATTTAAATTAGCACGTTGCATAAGTTGACTTAAAAGGAAAACTCTTAACGAGGTTAGAATTAAAAGCTACTCCAATGCAAACTTATCAAATCGATTCCGTTTTACCTTGTCTAGGATTGGTGGTTTTTAATGAGTCTTTGTACCGACCACCTACCTGGAGGAAAAAGCGAGATTTGAGGCGATAACCGTAGCTAGTCGTCTTTTAAATTCTCCCTTGTCAAAGAGTATGCGCTGTCTAATTATATTTTGAGTCAATTATAATTGCTTTTGCTAAAAAAATAAATAAAAAAATCATGCGTTGTAAGTTACAATGGGTGATCCTCATATTGTTATCCCGTCATCTTTCTGATATTCCTCAATTGTTCCCGTGGACATGTTTTTACAAAATGCAGAAAATTTTGATGAGTACGTCTATCAATTTGAATCAGATGGGTCAGTAGTCATTTTAAAAATTAAAGATGGTATGGATGAGAATCCAACCCCTGTAATTACTATTTGTCCACCAAAGTGTATCGATTGGAAAGAGGTAAACAAACGGTATAATGATGATATTTCTAAAAATAATAATGAATTAAATGGGGATAATCAATTTTGTGCGGAGAAAAAAATTGACAATCTTGACACATACACTACTTGTGATGATTTGAATGTTGATTTCTGTCGAGAGTTTTCTCCTTATTTAATTGAGAAAAATGCTGCCTCGTTTTGTATGTGGGAAAATTTATTTGAGGATTCGTCATCCAATTTTAGTGACACTTCAAGTATTTATGACGGCCCTCTAATTTTTGACGAAAAACATATATCGCCTCGTGATACCTTTTCTTCCCGTGCTTTTAATAAACTCTCACATTTAGGAGTGGAGTATGCATCCCCAACTTTACGTGATTAATTTTTAAAAAAAGGATAGTAAATATTTGGATCCTTATTGCAATTTATTACCCCCATGTGATGTATCGGCATATGCTTTGTGCGAGTCAAATTTTTTTATTATTGATAACGTCGGTGCACACCATTATGACCATGGATTTATGGTTGAAATTTGTGTTGCGCGGTCATTCTTTAAAATTTATGATGTTTTGGCACTTAGTGATATAAAGTTTATAAATTGGAATGACCCACAACTCTTTCGATTATTAATTTATGGTGATGATGGTAATTGTCATGTGTTTGTATATTATTTGTGTATTTTTTTCATTTTGTTATTTATTTAGTTAACATAGTATCATCATTTTACTTCTTTACTTTATTTTCTTTGTCCATATTTTTATTTGAGCATACATTGAGGAAAATGTAAAATTTAGGTTTGGGGGTAAGGATGGTATTTTTGAAAAAAAAATCAGAAAAAAATTCAAAAATTCAAAAAGATTTTCAATCTAATTGAGTTTGAAACGATTTCTTAATATAGAATTAATTCATAGATCTATCAAATTATGAATTTTTTTACACATTAGCCATATAATATGATCGAAAATGGATATTGAGGTGAAAGTTAATATGCTTAACGAATAAATGTGGAGATTTTAAACCAGTGAGATTTTTGTGCCATTCATTATTTTCGAGAGATTTAAATCAATCCGTGTAAAATAACTCAAACTTTCATTCAGTGATAAATTCGTCGATGATCTCTAATTCTTTGTTTTGTTCGATTACTGAAAACAAAAAGTCAAAATGTGAATCTTAGGCACTAGAAGTCTTAGTAAGTCGTCTTGAGACACACATCAACTTAATCAAACTTGAGAAATGAGATTAAGCCATCGTTTGAAAACCCAAAAATTAGACCTAAAACGACCTTTTTACAATATTCCATCGCAAGCCCATCTGAGCCAAAAAGAAAATATGCCTTTTTGTTGAAAACCCATTATCCTACCTAAACTCCAACTGAGAGTTAAAAGCCCATAAAAAGAAGTCATACCCATTTTTTGAGAATATTGGGGTAAAATTACGATTAAAAAGGGCCAAAAACGAAATAAAAGGAGGTTGAAAGAATGTGTGAAAAAAGGGAAGAAAGAAAGAAAGAAAAAAGATGAAAAAAATGTGCGTTGAAAAGAAAAAAAGGAAAGAAGAAAAGAAAAATAGAGGTGAGAAAAAGTGGCTAAAAGTCAAATATTGAAAAATCTCTATATTCTCAGAAAATTTTGAACTCTAAAGCCATTCTTTCTAGCTAAAATCCGAGACTACAATACAACCAAAAAAGTCCTAACCAATCTCAAGTGAGGTTAGTTAAAGTGTGGACAGAAGATGAATATGATCTATGGTGTGATTCAATGTTTTTAAAAAGTAATCGATTTTCTATTCATGAGATCATATTCATCCATTATAAAAAGTCCGTTTTCCATCATGTATATGTGAAGTTTGTTCATTTAAATTTAATCTTTTATTCACATATACCGAGAGAAAATAACCCATTTCCGAATGTTCGATTGTGAGCGCATCCCGTGAGATTTTGAAATCAAAAAGAACTTTCGGATAAGAAATGTAACGATCAAGTCTTTTAAAATGGACGGTTATATTGGCTATGCACACGCACACGATAAGTTGAGATTGAAAAGTGAAGTTCTACTATATTTATGAAGTTTGCATTCAAACTTGGTTATATTACTTTTGAGTCTTTTGTATTGAGTCAAGTTTTTTTTAATTTTGTGGGTATATTCACTGCAAACCCTCACGAGACAAAACTCGTCCACTAGGGTAACCTAGGGGTTTCACGGCTTGTTGCACAAGCTAAGTGCAATCGCGATTTCTATGAAAGTGAGTTAGATTTTAATTTTTAGTTTTGCTTGAGGACTAACAAAGTTTAGGTTTGGGGGTATTTGATGAGTGCATTATTTTGTATATTTTATACCCAAATTTGTACTTTGTTAGTCCCATTTTAGTGTATTTAATAAGTTCTTAGGACTATTTTTTTAAAAAGAGGAAAAAATGCAAAAATGATTGAATTCATATTGAAAATGACAATTTTAAGTAAAAAATGGGCACTTTGATAATTTTATAATATTCCTGTGCTAATATGTGAAAAAAGTTGCCTAGTGAAATTTTTTTCAGGTAACGATGGAATTTGGTGCAAATTGATTATTGATAAAAAAATTAGTTAGCTGGCGTGGACCACACGTGTCACCCGGCATGGCATAAATATATGTACTGAGCAACTTATAGCACCGAGCTACTCAGCGTACCGAACTACTCAGTATACGGAGCAACTGGCTGGGAAGATTAAACGACCAAGACAGATTCAATTAATATGTATATTCCTATTTAATAACGACATATTGCCTATTCATACTGATAGCCCAAGGGATATAAATACATTATAATACCCTCTTGACAGGGTAAGCTATCATAGGTGAACATAATCGAGATTAAAGCAAGACACCCAACGATACAAGACAGTGGATGTAGGCCATTTCATTAAGGCTGAACCACTTTAAAAATCTCTTGTCTGATCTCTTTATTCGTATTTATCCGTGATTAATTAATTAGATCAAATCTAGTTTTTTACATCAACATTGATGATCAATTCAAAAAAGGCGCAAAAAAGCTGATTTTTACGGTCGTTAAAAAAAGGCTATTTTTACACTTGTGAAATCGTAAAAAAGTCGAAATTTTTTATTCTGCGATTTGGATAAAACTCGGCATGCGTGTTCAACAAGAAAAGATAAGAGTTTTCGAGTGGGGAGAAATTTTGTCCCTTATCACGATCCAAAGATTAAAGAGGTGGAGAGATAACTACCAACACCATTCGACCAATCAGAAAGAGTCCCACCACAACTCAAATACTTCACCACTTGTCCTATAAAAAGGATCATTGGGCTCATAATTTCGTAGATAATTAGAGAGGAATTTCATGGAGGATTTCGGGGAGCAACTTTGAGTAATTGTAATCAATTTGAGGGCCAAGTTTTTATCATTTTTTTAGATAATTGAAGATTGTTGTGAGAGAACTATTTGTAAGTTTGGTTTATTAATGAAGATCTCTACTCATTCTTGCAATTTCTCTTTCATTATGGTAGCTTGATTCTTATATTAGGAGTATGGTGAAGTTTATCATAACTAGCTAATATTGTCACATTAATTTTATCGTTGTTTATACCCTACTTGTTTTAATTGTTATTAAAGATTCGGTTTTCATTTTAAAGCGACAGGAGAGTGTGTTTTAAAACCTTCAAAATTGTTTTGTCAATCAAGTTTTGAAATTTAAAAATAGTAATTTATGATGGATTATGCTTGCACTTCGATTGTTTTGATAGTCCATGCTTAAATACATTTGCGAATTTTAAAACCTGTATTTTCTAAGGGAATAAGGATTTTAGCCGTCTATTAGAGACGTTAAACAGATTTCAGACATAACTGTCATATTTTTCGAATTAAATGCGGCGAGAGTCGGTTTAATTTGAGTTATAAAAAGGGAATAACAACGTTAAATTAGTGTGCAATATTAGTTACATGATAAATGGACCCCGAATCCTAATTATTTCCTAATTGTTTACAAATCTCTTGTGTTACTCTCATTTATCGTAGTTTCTTTTATTTAGTGTAATTTATAATTATTCTCTACCCCATTTGATCTAGTTGGACAGTTGCAATTCTTTTAATAATTAAAATTGACAAATTGTGACGACCCAAATATGATTATGATAAACCATGTTTAAATCATGCTTACCATATGGGATGAGGATAATGTGTTATTAAGATATATAATGTTAAGTTATTGTGTTTAGTCTAATCCTACCTTCATAACTTATGAAATATTGAATTAGTCACAAACACAAATTTGTGAAGTCTTCGGTAGGAATGTTCGAGTTTGGGACTAGTTTTAGCCACTATAATATAATAATTAACTTGAGGTGAAAACTATATAGTTGTATATATATGAGTTAAGTTTGTAACACAACAAACGGTGTGTAAAACATAGGTCCGAGCAAGAAGTTATGCTAAAATTACGAAGCAAGGGCAAATCTGTCCATTCGTTAAGTGGTATTTTGTCTTATATGTATAACAAATGGATGAATTTCATTGGTTGGAGGGGGGGGGGGGGGAAGCTTGGTCAAATTAATACCCTTTAAAAGACCTTATTCTTCATCCAAACTCATCCATTAGATAATTCGGCCTGAAGAGAGGGAAACGGGAAGTTTAAGAAGAGAAAGGCAAGGAAAAATTGGAGAAAAATCCATAGGAAATTACGAAAACATCCCTAAGGTAATTCTACCTGTAAATCTTGTATATTATTGGAATTATTGATTTAAAATGATATAAATAATAATTTTTTTACTAAACTTCCATTTTTTGATGTATACGTATGGATAGATGCGGGTTTAAGCAAAGTTGAACGTGTAAATCATGTATATTGATTCGATTGGAAACCCTGTGTATTCAAACTCCTATAACTTTTTGTATATTTATTGGAATTGAATAATTCAAGTTGGATATGAAAATAGACTCATATATGTATAAAATATACGAATATTATATGAAAATACCAAGAAATGAATCTTTGGTGATAGTTTGAAGTTCATGTATCAAATCTGTCCCAAAGGTGTAAGTATGCACACCAGGTGTTCGATGTTTTGCTTGACATAGCAAATGAACCTTAAAAATTATGAAACTTTAATTTTGTATTGTTCAATATGTTTATGGATGTTGGGTGAAATGTCAAAGGAATTTATGATGCAAAAAAAAAGTTATGAAAATTCTTCGAAGTTGACTGAACGATAAAAGAGTCTATAGGGAAGATTTAATTTGTAATAAAGAAATGGGCACATCTTGCTCTAGGAAACTTGAAATTATGTGTTGTATTTTATATTGGGGACCTTATATGATAAGAATTGGATTACCAAGAAGAAATTAAAGAATGTTTGGGCTATGGATTGGATGTGTTAAATAATTTAACATGAAATTGAATGAGACTTCATTTATGATAAATGATTATAATGGGATATTATGATGCTTATGAATTTGATTAAGGTTAAGTTTTCTTTGGATTGTTAACATCCTTATGATGATACTGAGATTATAAGAATGAATATGTGGAAGGGAAGAAGAACTGGTTGAACCAGTACCAGACAAAGGCAAGGGAAAAACACATGAAGTGGCCAAGGTGAGTGTACTCACTAGTAAGATGTATTTATACATGATTATGAATATTATATGTTGTACTTGTCGGGTTGAGTATAAATATGAGATGTTTTACTTATTGAGATGATTATGGATATTATATTTTTTACTTTCCGAGTTGATTATAAATATAAGATGTGGTACTTATTGAGTTGATTATGGTTAGGATATGTCATACTTACGGAGTTGATTATGGATATGATGTGAATGTATTATAAGAGATGTTATGGCTTATTTATAGCTAAGAGATGTCATGGATTATTATATCCAAGAGATGTTATGGCTTATCAACAACCAAGATATGTTATGGCTTATTTATAGCCAAGAGATGTTATGGCTTATTATAGCCAAAAGATGTTATGGCTTATTTATAGCCAAGAGATGTTATGGATTATTTATAGCCAAGAGACGCTATGGCTTATTTATAGCCAAGAGATGTTATGGCTTATCAACAACCAAGAGATGTTATGACTTATCAACAACCAAGAGATGTTATGGCTTATTATAGCTAAGAGATGTTTTGGCTTATCAACAGCCAAGAGATGTTATGGCTTATCAACAACCAAGAGATATTATGGGTTATTATAGCTAATAGATGTTATGGCTTATCAATAGCCAAGAGATGTTATGACTTATTTATAGCCAAAAGATGTAAGCCAAGAGATGTTGTGGCTTATCAACAGCCAAGAGATGTTATAGCTTATTTATAGTGGCTTATTATAGCCAAGAGATGTTATGGCTTATTAATAGCCAAAAGGTGTTATTGCTTATCAATAGCCAAGAGGTGTTATGGCTTATTAATAGCCAAGAGATGTTATGGCTTATTTATACCCAAGAGATGTTATGGCTTATTATAGCCAAGAGATGTTATGGCTTATCAACAGCCAAGAGATGTTATGGCTTATCAACAGCCAAGAGATGTTATGGCTTATTATATTCAAGAGATGTTATGGCTTATCAACAACCAAGAGATGTTATGGCTTATCAACAACCAGGAGATGTTATAGCTTATCAACAACCAGGAGATGTTATGGCTTATCAACACCCAAGAGATGTTATGGCTTATTAATAGCCAATAGATGTTATGGCTCATCAACAGCCAAGAGATGTTTAGCTTATTAACAGCCAAGAGATGTTTAGATGTTTTATATTGTTACATAGATACGACTTATTGCATTTAAATTTATGCACTAGTGTAGTAGTAATGCATTCACTGAGCTATTTTGCTCACGATTCCTATGTTATGTTTTTTTTTTCAGGTAATGAAATGTCACTGCCAAATCTAGGAGGTCGGGTGGGGTTATCAAGGGATGCGTAAAACCATAATTTTGGTCAAATTAAAAAGGGGTATTTTAATCTTACTTATCCTTTGAGCAAGTTTGAATAAGCACGATTACTTTCAAATTTAGAAAAGTTTTTAGTGTTATGGCTTCATGCTGATATTGAAAAAGGATACTTGTGTTTATTTTTTGGTTAAGGAAATTATGGTTTGACTCACTTTGACTTTCAAACTAAATTATAAGTAACTGGGTTGGGGTGTGACAACTTGGTATCAGAGCCTAGGTTTTAGAGGTTCTGGGGTGAGGAACGCCTAGATTTGGTAGTGGAAGTAGAAATTGTTTTGAGTCATAAGTAAATTGGCTTTTATTGACTAACATTTGTTAGTTATACATACATATTGTTGTACGAGATGTGAAATGCCAGGATCTTGCAGGAAAGGAAATGAGATGTTGAGATTTATTCGGGGATGACCGTGTGACACCCCGACTAATTAAACACCGGGTAGCTACTCCTTTATAAAATTAATTCAAAATGCCAAGTTGGTTCAGTTAATAGCATCACTGTCGAAAACGTTGTATTATTACTAACCACCTAGTATTTAAAAAGTAAGTGCCAAATCTGATTAAATCTGATTAACATGCAACAAGAGTAATGAATAACTAAATAACACCATTCACCATAATGAAGTAAAACGAATAACCATCCCAAAATGTAAATAAACTCTGGAGGAAAAACTCCTCAATACAAATCCCATAACTGATAAGTAAACTGAAATAAATAACTAAAACTGAATACTGAGCAATACATGCTAGAGTCTGAAAACTGAAATGTAAAAATGTCTAATAGAATTGGGCAACATGCCCTACAACTGATAGATGCTGAGACTGGAATCCAAATGAGAGAGGCGTCTAAAAGCAAGTCCCTGTAGCTTCCACAAACAGCTACAGCTCGTCACTTGAATGAGAATCCTATGCTTGGTGTCCCTGTGGCTGGGCACCTAAAAATGGTTTTACAAGAAAATATTTGAAAGCAAATGGGTCAGAGCCCGAAAGTGGAAATCATTTTAAAAACCTGCAAGTGCTTTAAAAACATTTAAAACATTAAATGCAAAGTACATGTTAGGACGTACACTCACATTAAATTCTCACCTCTCGACTAACTGTGCACTCCTAACGTAAGTACCCATCTATAACGACACAAACCACTAGCTAAGTGACATCGAATCTAGCTAGACTTATCATAGGACCTGCCATTATTACTTGGTTCTATTATAACGCTCGTAATTAAATAGGGGTTTAACATACTCAGATGCTCAATATGCAATATATTATACTACTAGCTAACCCATTTTGTTTCTCAAAATAATACCGTGATATATATATGTTCACTACATTAACATGAAAGTTCTCATTAAATTAAATGTATATTATTCACATCATAAATATACAATATAAGCACCCCGAGAACTAAGCTCCGGTGCACACATACTCTGCTATCCATCCCGGTACATCACGTACATAAGGATCACATATTCCGAATTTCTCAGGAATAGTTCTCAAATAACAACATCACAAATAATGGAGGCGAACATAGTCACCTTCACATGGGTCACGCACATACCTACGCTCCCACGATCCGCGGACTTATTAATATCACAATAAGTCTTTCAATGACCTATGTTCATCAAGGTACCAGTCTATATCCCCCCCGTAGGCACACAAGGATTAGAGGGTCCTAAGCGAACGTAACCTCCCGTGATAGCAAGTATGGTAGGTATGTCATACACATAAACTATATACTAAGCATTCACACATCTTAGATATCACCATTTTAATAAGGTATTTTCTACATCATTATACCATTAACCCAAACTTATATATTTCAAGTAATCCGATAATATATAATTTAAATAGTCGACACGTCTCACGTCGTAATTCCTTAAACTTAAAACCTATCTCGAATAGACTACTAAGTTTCCATAATTCTCACATATGATATCTTTATGCCTAAGGTCTTTACTTCTGCCCCAACCCTTATTTCATCAACTTATTCAAATTTGTACTATTAGCCCAAATATTAACTCACATAACGAATTTCATTTATTTAGAATAATTCCTCAAATTACATTCTGATTAAAGTCCCACTTCATAATCATGCCTACAGGTCTTCCTTAAAGCTAAGGGTATTCACAAAGTCTCCAAACATATTCTCCGAGGGTTTCCACCATTAAAATCAAATTAAGGAAAATTTTACTCATTCTGGGAAGGTCGATCGATCGACCTATGAATATCGATCGATCGATCTAGTCGATCGATCGACTGATGAATGTCGATCGATCGATCGAACAGGTATGGCTACGGACTGCTTCGTTCTGCAGATTGTAAAAACGTCCCAAAACTTATTTCTAACGTGTGATTCTCAAATATAACGTTATAGTAATGTCATATAACAATCCTACAATAGTACTAACGTTCATAAATCAATATTTCAACAACTATAGGCTACATATGGATCAATCTTCATCAAAAACCTAGTTTTTTTGATTTTTTTTCTCAAGAACAGTCATGAACTTCATCTTAAATCCGTTTTTGGTATTACAAAAGGCAGTAATTCACATAATATGATCGTCCAGTACATTCTACATGCAACCTATATCCCAAAATTCAAACTAATAACTCCAATCTTATGGGTTTTTCATTATCTTCCAAGAACATACAAAGTTTATGAATAATCTAACATGGAAGAAGCATTCTCTGAAATTTAAATGGAATAAATAACTTGCCTTGGTTTGATTTCGGATTTGGTGTTGGTTAGGTGAAGAATCTCTGCAGAATTCCTCTCTCTCTCTCTCTCCTTCTCCAAGCTTTCTTCTCCAAAAAGGCTATGGTGGCTAGGGTTTGCTTTGGGAGAGTTGGAAGACTAAATGATAACCTACGTAGCTTATGGGGTTAATAAAGGGTTGGTTGGGTCAATTCCTTATCAGATTACAACTCTCAATTTTCGTCACTTTTAATTACCCAAAAATACCAAATTACTAAAATACCCTTTAAGTTGCCGGTATGGTCTAAAAATACCCCGGGACCCAAACTATACCCCCGGCTAGTGTTTTCTGACTATCTCGACCCTTCCGGACGCGTTGGCGCACTCAAAACGACCATACGGATTATAGATTTTAAATTCACTTTTATTATCAAAATATTATACCGTGACGCGGCGGTCCCACGCGTCTCAACAAAATTTCTAAAATGCCGTATACAAATCTCACGACAAATTTTATGGTACCAGATACATACATAATCATATGTGCACATAATCAAATACCAATTCGCATCACATTAGTATTTTTAACCCGGATTAATTTCCAATTAATACGCTAATTAATTAATTAATCCCAAAAATAAATATAGTCAAAAATACGGGGTATTACATACTCCCCCCCTAATAACTGAATTTCGTCCCGAAATTCGAAACTAGAAAGTACCTGCTAAAAACAGCTCTGGATAACGTTCGCGCATCTCATCCTCGCGCTCCCATGTGGACTCCTCGACATTGTGATGTCGCCACTGAACACGCACTAACGGGACTATCTTTGACCGCAGTTTCCTCTCGCTTCGGTCCAAAATAGCAATTGGCCCCTCCTCGTAGGAGCTATCCGGCTGGAGATCGATGTCCTCCACAGCAATGTGAGAATGAGCCAAATTATCCCTAAGGTATTTCCTCAGCGAGGAAACATGGAACACGTCGTGAATCCGATGCAAATGCTCCGGTAACCCGAGTCTATACGCAACCGGTCCGATCCGCTCAATGATAGGAAACGGCCCCACATATCTCGGTGCCAACTTCCCCTTCTTCCCGAATCGCATAATCCCCTTCATCGGAGATACCCTGAGCAGAACCTGGTCCCCCACTTGGAACTCCCTGAAAAATCTCTTCGCATCAGCATAACTCTTTTGCCTGTCTTGAGCTACCCGAATGCGACTCCGAATCAACTCAATCCTTGCCGAAGTATCCTGGATCACTTCTGGCCCAAGTAATTTGTTGTCCCCCACCTCCAACCAACATGCTGGGGAACGACAAGGTCTACCGTACAATGCCTCAAACGGAGCCATGCCAATCGTGAACTGATAGGAGTTGTTGTAAGCAAACTCCACCAGTGGAAGGTACTGCTCCCATCCACCCCCGAAGTCAATAATTCACATGCGTAGCATGTCCTCCAACATCTGGTTGGTGCGCTCTGTCTGCCCATCGGTCTGCGGGTGATACGCCGTACTCAACCGCAATTCCGTTCCCATGGCCTCCTGGAAACTCTCCCAAAACCTCGAAACAAATATCTTGTCTCTGTCAGACACGATATTCAGGGGCACACCGTGAAGTCTCACAATCTCTGAAATGAAAAGCTGAGCATACTGTCCCGTAGTGTAGTTAGTCCTTACGGGTAAGAAGTGAGCGACCTTGGACAACCTGTCCACAATTACCCAAACGGAGTTGTGACCCCTCTGCGACGTAGGCAACCCCGTGACAAAATCCATGGATATGCTCTCCCACATCCACACCGGAACCTCCAACGGCTGTAGCAATCCTGCTGGTCTCTGATGGTCCACTTTTACAAGCTGACAAGTGGCGCATTTCGAGACAAACTCAGCGATATCTTTCTTCATACCGCTCCACCAATATTGCCGTCTCATGTCTTGGTACATTTTGTCCCCTCCGGGATGTACCGCAAACCGTGAGCCGTGCGACTCAGCCATAACATCGTGCCGTAATTCTTCCCCTTCCGGAACTACCAACCTCCCATTGAAGCCCAATCCCCCGTCTGAGCTAACGGTATAGGACTCGGCTCCCTCTGCAAGTAATCGAACTATCTGCTCCTGACAGAACGAGTCATTGGCCTGTGCCCGTACTACCTTCGTGACAATCTGCGGTGTAACGGTCATCACAGACATGAAAGATCGGGCCACTGCATCCTGGTGTCCCAATTCCTTCCACTTAGCTTTCCACACCTCTGCCACCTCATCTGCTGGCCTGCGGCTCAACGCGTCTGCTACCACGTTAGCCTTACCCGGGTGGTACTGGATGTCGAACTGGTAGTCCTTCACAAATTCAAGCCACCTACGCTGCCGCATATTCAATTCCTTCTGCGTGAACAGATACTGCAGTGACTTGTGGTCCGTGAACAGCTGAAACTTCTCCCCCAAAAGATAGTGCCTCCAAATCCGTAAGGCAAATACTACTGCCGCCAACTCCAAATCATGTGTGGGGTAATTCTTCTCATGAGGCTTAAGCTTACGGGAAGCATAAGCTATGGCCTGTCTTTCCTGCTGCAACACACCTCCCAGTCCTTACAAAGACGCATCGGTGTAAACCAAATACTCAACTCCCGGTCTCGGCAACGCTAACACAGGTGCTGAGGTCAATTTGTCCTTCAACTCATCGAATGCCAACTGACAGGCATCACTCCAGATATATGGCACACCCTTACGAGTAAGATGTGTCAAAGGACCTGCTATCTCCGAGAAACCCCGAATAAACCTCCTGTAGTATCCTGCTAAGCCCAAGAAACTACGAATCTCTGTTGGTGTCGTGGGCTGTCCCCACTCCCTCACCGCTGACACCTTCCCTGGATCAACTGATATTCCCTGGTCGGAAATAATGTGACCCAAGAACTGGACCTCCTTCAACCAAAACCCGCACTTCTCATATTTTGCATACAACTTGTTCTGACGAAGTGTCTGCAAAACCTGCCTCAAATGCTCGGCGTGCTCCTTCTCTGTCTGAGAGTAGACCAGAATGTCATCAATGAAGACAATGACAAACTGATCGAGGAAATCTCTGAACACCCTGTTCATCAAGTCCATAAACGCTGCTGGAGCGTTGGTCAAGCCGAAAGGCATAACCCGAAACTCATAAGAACCATATCTCGACAAGAACGCAGTCTTCGAGACATCCTCCTCCCTGATACGCAACTGATGGTATCCCGACCTTAAGTCAATCTTAGAGAAGAAAGAAGCTCCTCTCAACTGGTCGAATAAGTCATCGATTCGAGGCAACGGATACTTATTCCGTATCGTGACCTTATTCAACTCTCGGTAGTCCACACACAATCTCAGTGAACCGTCCCTCTTCTTAACAAACAAAACTGGAGCGCCCCAAGGTGAGGTACTCCTACGAATAAAGCCCTGCCCTAACAGCTGCTCTATCTGATCCCGTAGCTCTCGCATCTCAGCTGGAGCCATACGGTACGGTGCACGTGCTATAGGTCTCGTACCCGGTAGCAAATCTATAACAAAGTCTATCTCCCGACTGGGTGGTAGGCCTGGTATCTCCTGAAACACATCTGAATACTCCCTGACAACCGAGATTGAATCCAAAGGAATCACAACCTCCTTAGAGGTATCCTCCTCTATGTAGTACAGATGAGCGATCGATCCTCCCTCTGGGCGAGGCATCGCCACTATAAACATCTCCTGCCCCGGAATGGCAAAAACAATGCTCCCACTGAAGCAATCAATCATGGCCCTATATGCTACTAGCCAATCCATACCAATGATCACATCGTGAACATGCATGTCTAACACTAACATGTCCGCAGGTAATACCAAACCACCAACCTCTACCCCCACTCCCCGGCATATAAAGAAAATAAGTGACCCACTCCCTAATGGTGAGTCGACACACGTCACTGTGCTCTCTGCCGTAGCTAACAATCCTAAAGCTTTCGCGAAGTGTGTAGCAATAAAACAGTGTGTAGCACCCGTATCAAATAACACCCGACCCATAGTGCCATGGATAGGAAACGTACCCTCGATCGCGGGCGGTGCCTGTGGAACTGCAGCCTGGTGAACGTTGTAGACACGTCCATACTGTAGCTGCCCCTGCTGAGCTGGGACTGCTGGAATGGGTGGCAATGCTGCCATCTGTGGCGGTGCAGGAAGAGCGGCGGGAAATATGGGTCTCTGTGGCTCCTGGCGAGCACCCTGCTGCTGCTGTGGGGCCCTGCCCCTATCAGGACAATCCTGCTTCTTATGGCCAGTCTTGCCACAAGTAAAGCACTTCCCTGGGAAATTCCCTCCCCTCTGCCCCTGCTGTCCCCGGCCCTGGTGGCCGTTACCGTTCCTCCCTTGGCCCTGCTGGCCCTGATGGAACTGCTGCCCATTCTGCCCCTGTTGGCCCTGCTGGCCGTTTGGACCCTGATGGCCCTGGCGGAAACCTCCCTGTCCCTGCCTGTAGTTCCCTGACCGGAACCTCTTATTGTCCCCCTGCTGGGTACCCTTCTCAGTCTGTCTCTGCCCCTGACCGGTCTGTGCCCTGCTGGCACCATGTCCTCCAGTCCTGCCCTGATGGCTAGACTCGCCTGACCGCTTGCCCTCGGCCATATGAAAACGGTGGTCCTGGCAGTGCAATAGTGCAGCGTTAACCACATCAGAATATGTGGCCAACGATAGGTTCCCTAGCAGATGCTGACGGATCCTCCAATTCAACCCATCAGTGAACTTCTCTATCTTCTTCTTCTCTGTTGGAATCTCGTCTGGAACGATATTCAACAGGTTAGTAAACTCGGCCTCATACTCGGCCACTGTTTTGTTCTCCTGCTTCAAACTCATCAGCTTCCTCCTCATCTCTGTATAAACTGCGGACGGAAAGTATTTGCGGTCGAACCGCACCCAGAACTCCTGAATGGTGAGGGTATCCCTCTCCTCCGCGGTGGTAATGGACTCCCACCACTGCAGCGCAGATCCAACTAGCTTGAAAGTAGCTTGCACCTGCTTCTGAACATCAGAGCACTCATGCATCCTCAAGTGCCTCTGCATATCCTTCCTCCATTGGCTCGAGACTACCACATCTGAGCTTCCTGCAAACTCTGGCGGATGCGCTTTCTGAAAAGCGTCGCGTACACGTTCCCAAGTAGACGGGAATGCATTAACCTGGACGGGCGCGGCAACCGGCGCCTGAGGTGGTGCCTGCTGAATCACGGCAATCGCGGCATTCACCGCTTGAGCTACTATAGCTGCAACCTCAGTGGCGTTCAACATGCCCTGAACTGGAGCGGGCTGGGGTTCGGGCGTTGCATTCCTGGGAACTCGTCGTGCACGTCGTGGAGGCATCTGAAATAAGAACAAAGTTTATAAGTCTACAGATAAACTTTAAAATAGCTGAAGAACGAAACGTACACACAAAAAGAGTACAACAGTCCTAAAATATAGGGCTCTATATCAAAGGAACGTAGCGGAAACATAATAGCCGTACAGATCCTAAAGGACACTAGAACCTGATGCTCTGATACCACCTGTGACACCCCGACTAATTAAACACCGGGTATCTACTCCTTTATAAAATTAATTCAAAATGCCAAGTTGGTTTAGTTAATAGCATCACTGTCGAAAACGTTGTATTATTACTAACCACCTAGTATTTAAAAAGTAAGTGCCAAATCTTATTAAATCTGATTAACATGCAACAAGAGTAATGAATAACTAAATAACACCATTCACCATACTGAAGTAAAACGAATAACCATCCCAAAATGTAAATAAACTCTGGAGGAAAAACTCCTCAATACAAATCCCATAACTGATAAGTAAACTGAAATAAATAACTAAAACTGAATACTGAGCAATACATGCTAGAGTCTGAAAACTGAAATGTAAAAATGTCTAATAGAATTGGGCAACATGCCCTACAACTGATAGATGCTGAGACTGGAATCCAAATGAGAGAGGCGTCTAAAAGCAAGTCCCTGTAGCTTCCACAAACAGCTACAGCTCGTCACCTGAATGAGAATCCTATGCTTGGTGTCCCTGTGTCTGGGCACCTAAAAATGGTTTTACAAGAAAATATTTGAAAGCAAATGGGTCAGAGCCCGAAAGTGGAAATCATTTTAAAAACCTGCAAGTGCTTTAAAAACATTTAAAACATTAAATGCAAAGTACATGTTAGGACGTACACTCACATTAAATTCTCACCTCTCGACTAACTGTGCACTCCTAACGTAAGTACCCATCTATAACGACACAAACCACTAGCTAAGTGACATCGAATCTAGCTAGACTTATCATAGGACCTGCCATTATTACTTGGTTCTATTATAACGCTCGTAATTAAATAGGGGTTTAACATACTCAGATGCTCAATATGCAATATATTATACTACTAGCTAACCCATTTTGTTTCTCAAAATAATACCGTGATATATATATGTTCACTACATTAACATGAAAGTTCTCATTAAATTAAATGTATATTATTCACATCATAAATATACAATATAAGCACCCCGAGAACTAAGCTCCGGTGCACACATACTCTGCTATCCATCCCGGTACATCACGTACATAAGGATCACATATTCCGAATTTCTCAGGAATAGTTCTCAAATAACAACATCACAAATAATGGAGGCGAACATAGTCACCTTTACATGGGTCACGCACATACCTACGCTCCCACGATCCGCGGACTTATTAATATCACAATAAGTCTTTCAATGACCTATGTTCATCAAGGTACCAGTCTATATCCCCCCCGTAGGCACACAAGGATTAGAGGGTCCTAAGCGAACGTAACCTCCCGTGATAGCAAGTATGGTAGGTATGTCATACACATAAACTATATACTAAGCATTCACACATCTTAGATATCACCATTTTAATAAGGTATTTTCTACATCATTATACCATTAACCCAAACTTATATATTTCAAGTAATCCGATAATATATAATTTAAATAGTCGACACGTCTCACGTCGTAATTCCTTAAACTTAAAACCTATCTCGAATAGACTACTAAGTTTCCATAATTCTCACATATGATATCTTTATGCCTAAGGTCTTTACTTCTGCCCCAACCCTTATTTCATCAACTTATTCAAATTTGTACTATTAGCCCAAATATTAACTCACATAACGAATTTCATTTATTTAGAATAATTCCTCAAATTACATTCTGATTAAAGTCCCACTTCATAATCATGCCTACAGGTCTTCCTTAAAGCTAAGGGTATTCACAAAGTCTCCAAACATATTCTCCGAGGGTTTCCACCATTAAAATCAAATTAAGGAAAATTTTACTCATTCTGGGAAGGTCGATCGATCGACCTATGAATATCGATCGATCGATCTAGTCGATCGATCGATTGATGAATGTCGATCGATCGATCGAACAGGTATGGCTACGGACTGCTTCGTTCTGCAGATTGTAAAAACGTCCCAAAACTTATTTCTAACGTGTGATTCCCAAATATAACGTTATAGTAATGTCATATAACAATCCTACAATAGTACTAACGTTCATAAATCAATATTTCAACAACTATAGGCTACATATGGATCAATCTTCATCAAAAACCTAGTTTTTTTGATTTTTTTTCTCAAGAACAGTCATGAACTTCATCTTAAATCCGTTTTTGGTATTACAAAAGGCAGTAATTCACATAATATGATCGTCCAGTACATTCTACATGCAACCTATATCCCAAAATTCAAACTAATAACTCCAATCTTATGGGTTTTTCATTATCTTCCAAGAACATACAAAGTTTATGAATAATCTAACATGGAAGAAGCATTCTCTGAAATTTAAATGGAATAAATCACTTGCCTTGGTTTGATTTCGGATTTGGTGTTGGTTAGGTGAAGAATCTCTGCAGAATTCCTCTCTCTCTCTCTCCTTCTCCAAGCTTTCTTCTCCAAAAAGGCTATGGTGGCTAGGGTTTGCTTTGGGAGAGTTGGAAGACTAAATGATAACCTACGTAGCTTATGGGGTTAATAAAGGGTTGGTTGGGTCAATTCCTTATCAGATTACAACTCTCAATTTTCGTCACTTTTAATTACCCAAAAATACCAAATTACTAAAATACCCTTTAAGTTGCCGGTATGGTCTAAAAATACCCCGGGACCCAAACTATACCCCCGGCTAGTGTTTTCTGACTATCTCGACCATTCCGGACGCGTTGGCGCACTCAAAACGACCATACGGATTATAGATTTTAAATTCACTTTTATTATCAAAATATTATACCGTGACGCGGCGGTCCCACGCGTCTCAACAAAATTTCTAAAATGCCGTATATAAATCTCACGACAAATTTTATGGTACCAGATACATACATAATCATATGTGCACATAATCAAATACCAATTCGCATCACATTAGTATTTTTAACCCGGATTAATTTCCAATTAATACGCTAATTAATTAATTAATCCCAAAAATAAATATAGTAAAAAATACGGGGTATTACAGACCGCGAATACAGGTATTTTTATATGAATCATTGCATTGTTTTATTTGTAGTATGGACAAACATTTCATTGAAGAAAATTTTTTAAAGACAAAATGTGGTATACGAAAATTGTGAAGTATTGGAAGTAATCCCTTCTTATACTGGAATATGTAAACTTGAGCAAAATCACTTATTAAGCCATGGTTTGGTGTGTGCCCATTTATGTGGGAGTGTGAGGTACGGGAACCCATATTCCATTAAAGGATGAGATGGTAAATTGTTAGAGTGTGAATCAAATGAAGATTCACATGGTAAAGGTGAAGTGAGAAGATTAATAGTTGTATATGTTTCAATTTAATATGTGAAATGGTCTGAAATTCAATTCTTAGTCAATATATCATAATTGGTCCGAATATGGGTTCATACTGAATTATGATAAGTAGAAGAAAAGAGTAATAAGAATTGAGATGTATTTTTTTTATAGTATGCGTATATGTAGTGAATCTTACTCCTCGAATGTTTTGAAATGCTTATATGAATAGCAGAGTTGAGACAAAGATTTAAAGAGTTAGAAGTTTAAAAATATTGGAGAGACCTTTTAAGAATATGTGTTGTGTATGAGTATAGGAAAGATGTTAATCGGGTTTGAATGTCGACAACTGGTTTGGATGGATATTGAGTTATGTTTGTCATTGTACGTACGTGTTATCACTAAGAGTATGACATATAATGAATATGATTGACATTATACGGAGTCATCAAGAAGTATGTCCAAGGATAATGTGCTATGTGAGATACCGTAAGGGGATATGTTAATGTATTTGTATAGGTTATTTGGAAGAAACACGACATATAATAGTTAAGATAAGTATTATGGGGTTGGTATGTGTGGTTAAAGTTTTCAATGGTGATGTTATGTTTAACATCCATGTTACCAAACGGGTAAAGTGAGTGTATTAATAATGTTGCATAAGACTATAATGTTAATAAGGATTGGGGTAAGATTATGATTGTAAAGTTATTGTGTTGGATAAATGACTTATTAAGGTCATTGTACGTTTAGTCAAAGAACAATCAAATGATACTGAAAAAGGGAATATGGTGAGAAGTTAGATTTAGTTCATAGTGCATGGATGCATACTATAAATGAAGGTGAATATGAAATCTTGGTTAAGAATAAACATTGAGTGAACAATTGTTCAATTTCGATATATGAATAGTAGTTAGGCTATATTTAAATTAAGAAATTGTAAGGACGAGATTTAACATACTCTTAAATAGCAGAAATGATATGGATAGTAGTTAGGGTCAAACACATGTATTTGGTGTTGAATGGAAGATGAGAAGATGGCATAAAATAAGCTAGTCTTGTAATATGATATTTATGAATTGAAATATTGAATGGAAGTTGGAGAAAGGAAATATAAGAAGTTAGTCTTATAATAGAATATTTATTATTTGAAATATTACATGATAATAAGGATGGACCTTAGGAATGAAGATATAAAGTAATATATGAGTTGGGAATTGACTTCCATTTATAAGAAATCATTAAATGATTATTCTTACGTGTAAGTGATAAATAAAATGAAGTTATATGAGATAAGATTTGTCGGGCATGAGGAAATAGTATTCCCAATTGGTTGGTAAGTGAAATTCCCCCTAAATTTCGGGGACGAAATTTTCTAAGGGGGTGGTGGTTGTGACGACCCAAATATGATTATGATAAACCATGTTTAAATCATGCTTACCATATGGGATGGGGATAATGTGTTATTAGAATATATAATGTTAAGTTATTTTGTTTAGTCTAATCTTACCTTCATAACTTATGAAATATTGAATTAGTCACAAACACAAATTTGTGAAGTCTTCGGTAGGAATGTTCGAGTTCGGGAATAGTTTTAGCCACTATAATATAATAATTGACTTGAGGTGAAAACTATATAGTTGTATATATATGAGTTAAGTTTGTAAAACAATAAACGGTGTGTAAAACAGAGGTCCGAGCAAGAAGTTATGCTGAAATTACGAAGCAAGGGCAAATCTGTCCATTCGTTAAGTGGTATTTTGTCTTATATGTATAACAAATGGATGAATTTCATTGGTTGGAAGGGGGGTCAAGCTTGGCCGACTTAAGCCCCTTTAAAATACCTTATTCTTCAGCCAAACTCATCCATTAGAGAATTCGGCCTGAAGAGAGAGAAACGGGAAGTTTAAGAAGAGAAAGGCGAGGAAAAATTGGAGAAAAATCCATAGGAAATAACGAAAACATACCTAAGGTAATTCTACCTGTAAATCTTGTATATTATTGGAATTACTGATTTAAAATGATATAAATAATCATTTGTTTACTAAACTTCCATTTTTTGATGTATACATATGGATAGATGCGGGTTTAAGCAAAGTTGAACGTGTAAATCATGTATATTGATTCGATTGGAAATCCTGTGTATTAAAACTCCTATAACTTTTTGTATAATTATTGGAATTGAATAATTCAAGTTGGATATGAAAATAGACTCACATATGTATAAAATATAGGAATATTATGTGAAAATACCAAGAAATGAATCTTTGGTGATAGTTTGAAGTTCATGTATCAAATCTGCCCCAAAGGTGTAAGTATGCACACCAGGTGTTCGATGTTTTGCTTGACATAGCAAATGAACCTTAAAAATTATGAAACTTTAATTTTGTATTGTTCAATATTCTTATGGATGTTGGGTGAAATATCAAAGGAATTTATTGTAATACCCCGTATTTTTATGGCTTTTAAATTTAGGGATTTATTAAATTTAATGGAGATAAATTAATTTAATTTTAATTCGGAAAGTTATTTTAAATATTTACTAGCATGACGAGAGTTAGTAATTATTGGAAATTTGTTGATTTGTTAAATATTACTTATTGAGTAAAGTGATATGTAGAATTTATTTTATTAAAAATTGTCACGAGTGAATAAAATGATAATTATGAAAATTAAGTCGGGACGCGCTTGTGTCGTGTCAGGACTAAATTATTATTATTATTATTATTATTATTATTATTATTATTATTATTATTATTATTATTATTATTATTATTATTATTAATGAATAGGTTATAAGTCATGCGTATGGTCATTTCGAGTGCGCCAACATGTCCGGAAGGGTCGAGATAGTCAGAAAAGTGTCCCCGGGAGTCTAGTTTGGGTCTCGGGACGTTTTTAGGCCTAACCGGTAACTCGGGAGGGCATTTGGTAATTTTCTATTTTTGGCCTTTAATAATGACGAAAATCATTAAGGATATATCAGATGGAGTGCCAGGGAAGTTAGGGTTCTTAGAACCAAAAGAGAAAAAAGTCATAGGAAGAAGAAGGGAAAAGCCTTCCAAGTGTTCAAGGCCAAGAACCACCAATCTTGCAACCCCACCACCACCAAAGCGTAGATCGGAAGAAGAGGATTACTGCTATACCAATCAGAGTCGTCGAATCAAAACCTTAAATTCCGAGGCAAGTATCTATCTTGCTTTTCTTTTAGGTAATGTTTAACTCATGTTAGATTAGGATATATAAACCTACGTCTCATGGAAAAATTTAAGGATTTAGAGAATCAAATCACTTGTTTTAGAGGAAATAAATATATTCTGGAAATCTCAATCACATGTAGAGTATTACCCACGAAATTGGATTGATTTAAAAGTGAGAAATCTGGAAAAAGAATTAGAACAATGGAAGTTTGGTGTAAAATTAAGGTTCTTGATAATTAAGACAAATTGCCCCTTTAATACAATCTCATTGATGAATTTGTACATGTTTCACGTAGGGAATCATGCATATATGTATAGAGAACTAGTAAAAATGTTATTTTGGAGTTTGGGAATCAATAAGTATGTTTTGGTGAAATTTGGAAGATGAAACCCGTAGGTTTAATTTGCATTTTCTGGGCAAGAACTGCTTGATCGATCGATCGACCCAAGAACATCGATCGATCGATGGTCGATCGATCGACCCCTTTTCCTCGATCGATCGATTCCTTCTGGAAAACTGTATACTTTTCCCCTTTTTATTTAATCTGGTTAAAATTCGCAAGGACCCCTTGATTATTATTTATGGAGTAAAATGAAATGGGTTATGAAGAGGATCAGTAGGGTCTACGTAAACTCCGTTAAGCTTTATTTAATATGTGATGGAATTGGGGGTTAACGGGGAGTTTCATCACATATTAGAAATTGTGCGTACGTCCACTAAAGAATTTAAAGATTCGTGAAGGACTTAGACTAGGAGGTTAGAGAGGGTATACCTACTGAGATTACATTTAGTAAGAAAGAGTACTTCGAGAGATGAGAAGTAAGTATGCAACGATTAATTAAAAGTAAAGGCAATAAATCCCTTATGTGAGGTAATTGGGAATAAGTTATACAATGCAAGGTTAATACTTGTTATCTTTGGGTCGTGTGCGAACCTAATTGGGAAAATTTGAGAATATTGATATATATAACGGAATGCATGTGTGTACATATTTATATTATGCTTGTGTATAATCATACCCGCTTTACTTGCTATCACGGAGGTTGCCATGCTGGGACAGTCTTATCTCGATGGGACCTTTATGGGGGATATTGACTTGTACCCTAGAACATAGGATTCCTTGGTACAGGCTATCTGATTGATAGTCAGACGGTCCTAAGAGACGTGAGGGTATGTGCTGACCTCTTAGTGACTTGGAACTATGCTTCGCCTCCATTTGTATGTGTTTTATGTTAATACAGTTCGAGAGTGATTCCGAACTAGTATTTCCCTTAGTACGAGTGATACAGGGACTTGATAGCAGAGTATGCCAGCACCATAGATTTTATGTGGGGTGCCGATAGTATATATAATATACGAGTGACTAATATATATATATACACTTAAGTATGGGAACTTTCTACTGTGCATAAAAGTAGTTAAAAAAATGAATGAATACTCCAACTCCATTATAAGTGTTTTGGGAATTTTGTAACATCACTGAGTTATGTTAATTAACATGAGATATGAGAGAGCTTAATTTTTAGAAATTAATTATCTTGGCCATAGTATTTATCGGGATGAAACCTTATGGGAAGGTTAAGTTAAAATAAACTTTTGAGGTTAATAGTGCGGTAGGCGTGCACTCTAGATGAGAGGTGAGAATTTCTCAAGAGAGTGTCGCATACTAACATGATTGTTGCATTAGCCGGTAAGCATTTTAAATACTTGATAAACTAAATTTTAAACTGTTTTACAATCGGGCTCTGACCCGTTTCCTGTTATCTCTTCTCTCTTGTATATATATGTATGTATTTAAACAGGTGCCTATCCGCAGGGGCGTCATGCTTAGGATTTTTTGGACAAAACGTGCTGCAGCTTATGTGGGAGTTACAGGCCATTTGCTTAAATGACCTCATTATTGACTCCACTCTTAGTTCGGTTTTAAATCAGTTGGGCATGTGTCGCACTTTTTCCTTATTCAGTTGGTTTTGTCAGAGATTATGATTCTTTTACTTTTAGTATTTTACTTTGGGTTTTGTTTACTGTCACGATGGTTTTACTTTATGGTTTTAAAGTTGCTATTAGTTGTCTGAATGGTTTTATAATTGGATTTAATGAAATGGAAATAATGTTTTAAATGGTTTTGACACTTAGCTTAATTATTTAAGGTGTTTAAATTGGAAAGTTTATTTTTCGATAGTGATGCTAAGAATGAACCAACCGTTCACCTTGCTTATAATTTAATAAAGGACTGATCACCCGGTATTTAATTAGGCGGGGTGTTACAGGTGGTATCAGAGCATCAGGTTCTAGTATCCTTAGGATCTGTACGGCTTATTATGCTTCTAGCGTTACTTTATTTGATATAGAGCCCTACGTTTAGGATTGTTGTTTCCTATGGTGAGATTCCGTTCTCTTGCTATAACTTAAGTACATTAGTGAACCTTTATTGCGTTCGGGCATGTTCGAACAATGAAATATGGCAGGCAAGGGCCGTTGGGCGGACAACAAGAGGCAGGGCTTAGTTGAGGTTGTAGAGCATATTCGAGGATGATGATCGTAGTCAAGGTCACCCCTATTATGGCATGAGAAGCCAGGACTGTAAAAATGGCTAGGGCGCAACCTATGATTTCCAAATGTTGCTATAGTCGAAAGAGGTGCAAGAGTTAACTCACCCCAACGGGGTACGACGGGAAAAAGTCAGACGAAACATTGAAGAGAACTGTTAGTGGAAATTCTAGAAATGCGAAGATTGTGTGTGTGTTAGCCAAAGGAGATAAAATATCCAAAGGTTTGGACATATGAAGGAGTGTGGCTAACTGAAAGTGAAAATTTAGAGTAATTTTTTTTTCCTTGACTTGTCGGAACAAAGTTATCATGGTGGGAGTTAACCACCACTTTTAGAACTGGAATGCTATGCCTATAGAAGAATCTTAGGTACAACTTGACCTCATGTTCCTTCATCAGATGTTCAGGATAAGAAGTGAACGTCGTTCTAAAATCATCACAGGAGGACCTGATAAAGTTCCAATTATGAATATGAATCTAAATCGTTAGCGAATCCTATATCGGAAGATGTAGATACAAATGGAGGAGAGGACTCCAAGTGGGAGATCGACTCATAATAATAGTTAATAACACTTAAAAGAGAATTTTGCTGGATGCTCGACTCAAAGGTTGATAATGGCGTGCTTTGTCAATGGAGATGATAATGCTTCTTTGTGTAGAAAGCTAAAAGAATAGAACAATTTAGTCAAGAATAAGACGGGATACAACGGTGGTAGTGTAGAACCACAAGGGGGTGTGGATACACATCAGGGGCCCCATTTAAATGATTCGGATAGCTGAATTCTTACCAAGCGATGGTAGATTTAGTAAGGACTATTGTAGTTAGTAACATGTTCTTTAGGGCCTACAAGGCTAAGGGAATAACGGGGGTAGCCATCAGAAATCGAGTTTACCAAAGTTCGAGAGAATGACAATCCTAACATGGTTAGTATGACATGTGATAAGTGGATTATGTGTTGAGGTATTTTGTGGAGAGTGAAATCACATGCGCTAAATTTTTCTCGAAGCGATTATAGGGTACAAGAGTATGGTGCCTAGTAAAGGAGAACGATTAAAGTAGTTTTGTTTTGGTTTGGACAGGCGTGTTACGTTCAGAGACCATTTGTGCAGTCAAGGCAATTGGCAAGGTAGAAGTATGAGTTTTATCCTCGGAGGATGAGGCCTGTCTTATGTGACACGAGCGAGTCACTACATTTTGTTAATTGCTAGATTAGCATGTGAGACAATTTTAATGCGTATAACTATAAACGTTATTATTATGTAAATACTTTTCCTAGTGTAGCGGGATTATCTTTAGTGCTATCCACGGAGGATGAATGTGTGTATTAATAGTATTATATACTTTATTAAGGTTACTCGTTTTAGTAGTGTGATATACGAGTATGATATTATCTTGGTTACAACTTTATAGTAATAGTTAGTACGATAGTAGGCAATTATTGCAAGGCTATCGTGGTGGTTACCTTAGTGCCGCATGTTTTGTTCTGGCGAGGCCTCACCTGTGAGAAGGTCGGACTCACACTTTATAGTATCTATTTTAGAGACTTCGGAGGGAATAGTGGGTTCAAAATATTCGATCCCGGTGTGGGTAGGGACTTTGTTGTTATGATTCAGTATATATTGGGTTTACTGTTGAGCGAAAAGATTTGACTCATTATAATGTGGAGCGCTCAGGACTTGGTGATAGGTAGAGAGCACTGATATATCTACCCTTTAGAGATGTGATAGTTAAGAGTTAGACTCATATGCTTGGGATCAGGATTTTGAAAGTCCTGATTGTATGTGTACGAGGTTTGCGAATAGTGATTACCACCAATACTGGATGATAGTGGATTGGCGAAATGTTCTTTGTGTAGGTATAATTAGGGGAGGTGATGAAACTTTTCTGTCAAGAGACGGAATAAAGGGGTACATGTTATGGACGGAGGGCCTAACAGATTTCGATAACCGACAATGCTAGGTAGTAGTGTATCGGGGGGGTTCCTTATTTGGATTTCGCTTTACGAGACATCCTGATAATACGCAAATATCGCGTATTTCATCCGTCGAACCTACGCATTTTAGCCCCCTCGGGTGCCTTAATCTCTATATTTAAGCCCGTTAACCAGACAACCTCGGTTTATATTGTTAACATGCTATATGAGGTATAATTGGGCTTTTGTAGGTATTTAGGTACTAAGTATGAAGTTCGGACGCGTTCCGCTCGATTCCCGTACACAATCGCACGTTCAAGGGCATTTTAGTCATTTTACAGATTGGGCACCTGGCCCAACATCTTCATGGAAGTTGTAACCCTTCTCTCAAGCTTCGCGTGGCCGCAAACGGTGCGCGATTTCGATTCATAACGAAGAAGTTACGGCGATTTTAGCGGAGGAGAAATGCAAGCCAAAATAGGGGAAAATGCAGTCTGCCCCTGCTTGGTCGATCGATCGACCAAAGGGTAGATCGATCGACCCTTCCCATTTTTGCCCCGTCTTATATGGTAGATCGATCGACCAAATGGTAGATCGATCGACCCCCTGTTTTTCAGCAGATATTTTGCATTTCTTTTCTCTTTTCTTTTCTAAATTAATTCCCACTTGGTATATAAGCCAATGTTGATGTAATAAACAGGGGTGAACGTTTTTAGAGAGTTTTAGAAGATATAATAGTTAGGGTTTGGGTGATTTGCTTAGTTCTTCTTCATTTCTTCTTGGATTGACACACTTTTGGGCTTGAATGTTGACTATTCATCATCCTCTCCATTAATATAGTTTGTATTTCTTCATTCCTTGCTTTCTAGTTAATTTACAAGCTTTCTAATTTAGGTTTACATGCTTTATTTACATGCTTTGATTACTTGCTTTGTAGTGTAATTTTACCGCGTTTATTTACCGCGTTTTTAACATGCTTTCTAGGTAATTTAAATTAGGTTGTGTTTGAATTGAACTCACTCGAGTTGACGCGTTGCTTTGCTTTGGTGATGGAGTTTACGGGTCTATTTCGAGTGTGTTGTCCTAGTTATTACGCCTAGGAGATTTGACAGGGCATATCATGTATGTCCCGTGCTTACGACCTTTCGCGCGTAATTTCTGGGATATTTGTTGACGCCAAAATCTTATTAGGCTTTTATGATGATTTAGGGCGTGACAACCCTTGATTTAATTAACTGTCAAAACGAGACGCATTTGTAATAACTCGTCGACCCATGTGACCATTTTATACTAATTAACTCGGGTGAGGGATATTCGACGCAACCTATAGTTTTTACTCGCTTTCATAATCTAGTTTCAACACATTGCCTAGATTAACTTTTCCTTTTAGTTTGTAATCATTTTTTACACTTTTATTTCGGAGTATTAAATCACTTAAATTCTAACATCTCGTCTCTGTGGATTTTCGATACCCGACTTACCGTTGTGCTTGCCTTGCAAGTGTAGTAGTAACTTAGGTTTTTGTATTGAGTTGGCGAAACGAAAACAAGGATTAGCGTCTTTACACGCGCTACTTTTCGCGCTCAATCAAAATGGCGCCGTTGCCGGGGATGAGTTTGTTTTAGACTTTATTTGATTTAGTATTTCATAGTATTTTCTTTCTATTTGTATTATTTGCTAACTTTTTGCAGGACTTCCACATTTGAGCACTTAGAAACGCTCGAATTTTTCCCGCGTGCACCTACTTTGTGGAATCCGCCACTTCGAGCCATTTTTGGGGTAAGCATGTCTTATTCCAATTCTTTCGGTAATCCTTGTCATAATTCTCAAAATTCTTGCAAACCTATGACTTTCGGTGAATACTTAGAATCCCAAAGTATAACAAATTCAAATATGACTTTGGGCGAGTATAACGAAAGTCAAAACTTAGGTTATTGGAATTTTGATGATGATGATAATGATTTTGGGCCTTTACCTCCTTATAATAGGAATTCTGAAACGAATTCGAATAGTTTTCTAAATTCCTATAATAATGAGTTTTCGTTTAAGTCCGATGGAAACTTTCAAAGTTCCCATTTTCATGCATCCGCACCTCGACCCATGACATTCGGTGAGGGCTTGCGTATGTATGAGAATGAGAAAATTGAAACTCGTTATCGGGAAGAAAATCGTTCGTGGGAACATGAGTTGGATTTATTATTTGAGTCCGACGACGATTTTGCTTCCGAGACTTTTGAAGTCGAGGAATGTTTTGAACCAAATGAGGTACTTGTACCTACTTTGGAACAATCCATTCTAGACTTTGCCCATCTCGTAATAGATATTGAAAGTGAGGATGAAAATGACGTAATATCTATTTGCAATGAAATGATTTCTTCTTTGGCCCCCAAAGAAGAACATTTCATTGAAAATGATATTATTTCCTTTGAAATTCCAACTTCATGCGATGATGATTCATCTCATGAGTTTGAATTTCTCTCATCCCCTTTTTCATTCACTATTACCCCACCGGAACAAGTACCCAATGATTCGGTTTTGAACTTTAATGTTTTAAACCCTATCACCGATGAGGAGTACTTGCTCGAGTCGCCCTCCACGATCGCATCTTTGCCTTTGTGTGCGCCGCCTCCCATTCCAACTTCAAAATTCTTGGGAGGATATTCGGCTTTTCTCGGTCCCCACTTGTTTTTGTCACCCGTTCAATCCAAACCCCCCATCGTCCCACCAAAACTTTTAATTGGCGATGGTTCATTTCTTCCGCCTTACACATGCCTTCCGTTGTTAAAACGGAATTCATATTTTTCGGAAGGCATGCTTGTATGTGAGGGTACACCGATTATCCTCCAAAGTCAAATCGTTCTTATGGTGGACCCTCAGCTATTTAGACTTCTAGTGTACAGTTAGTGTGAAGTCTAAATAGTAGGTTGTATATAGTTAGCTTTTTATTTTTTATTTTTATTTTTTTTCCTTCCTTTTTAATTTAGTCTAATGTAATTAGTTAACTTTTTATTATTTGTTTTTGCTATGCTCGGTACTAACTTGTTTTGTAGATTCTTTGGACTTGTTCTCATGGGGATCGCTCCACTTTTGGGTAATATCGCTCTTTTCCTCTCTTTGACTTGGTTCTTAATTAACATTGAGGACAATGTCAAGTTTTAAGTTAGGGGGTGTGGGATATTCTATCCATTTCTTTATTTAGTCCATGTTTTTGCTCACATGTTAGTTACTTAGTACGCTTTTCTTAGAAAAATTCAAAAATTTCAAAAAGATTTTCTTTATTTTTTCTCCTTTTTTGGGCATTTTGCCTTTGTTTCCGATGATAAATTTCAATAATTGTCCGATCCAATAGACAACCCAATGATGCATGTTCTTGATTTTAGAAGTTATTAGACTTTAGTCTCACTTATTGATATTATGAATAACTTCATGAATTGAACTTTAATCCCATGAGCACATGCACTTTTATGGTTATATTGATTTGGTTTAAGATTTTTATAACTCGGTAATATTTTGTTGCATTGTATATACTTACACCGAGTAAGCTTTGTACCTTTCGTCGTTTGTGAGTGTATACACTATTCTTTTCTCATTGAAAACGTTGAATTCGTTGTTAATCTCACTATTCTTACATTTGACCGTTCATTAATTGAGTTCATACTTGAAATGTGTTACTTGATCATGATTTTCATATATTGTTTTGATTCGAGAATTTCGTAAACTTTGTGAAATGATCATAGGCCCTCTTTGATATATCACCCATATTAGCCTTGACCTCACCCTTATATGTTTACCCTCGTTAACCCCTTTGAGCCTAAATATTAGCCTTTCGTTTCATAACCCCATTCCCATAACCAACTCTACATTGGAGTTATAAACCATACATACACTTTCCATACCTTTGTTTGGAATGTTACTCGGGATTGAATGATGTTGTTATGATGACGGTTGCAATTTAGGCATTTGAGAGTTTGAAAAGAAAAGAAAGTAGTGAAAAAAGTGAAGAAAAAGAGAAAGCAAAAAGCAAAAGAAAACAAAAGAGAAAATGAGAAAAAGAAGAAAAGAAAAAGAAAGAGAAGTTTGTATATGTTGTATATAGTTCAATAAGCTTTGATTACTCTCCCCGTTGATATATCTAATGCCTTTTTGGAACTTGTTTTCCGATTTTGATATTGCCCGCATTATCCCATTATCCCGAGTTTTCATTCCGAACACTTTGAATTCGTACATATATTCCTTCGTTTCGTACCTTAGCCATACATACATTATAACCCTATTAAAGTCCTATGTGATCTTAGGTGCATGTAATTTAAAAGTCATAATAGTTGTGATAATCTGTGAAAATGCATTTCGCCTCTTTTAGTGTGCGGTATCCTTTCATTGAGATTACAGTTTTTCAGTTTATATATTGCGTTCTTCTTTTGTGACATGTGTGTGGCCTAGTTTCCATTTACATTTACTCTTTAGCCCGCATGTCCCGTGTGTTACCTCCCTGTTTCGAGTGAATTCGCTTGATGAGTGTAATGCCCGTGAGGATTGAATATATGCTTGCTTTAATGTTTATTCGGTTTATATAAGTTTTTCGCCAAATCACACTTTGCATGTGCTCGTTCCCCTCCCACATTTTAAGGTTTCAATTCTATGAGGTGTATTCTATAATGTTAATGATTTGGACTTTTGTGTGAATTCATTCACTTTGCTAATAATGCGTATGGAATCCTTTTCGCTTTTGTTGGGCTTGTCGCATGTTGGATTGGGCATATTTTGAGGAAACCATGTGATGTTTGTGGGTACCATCTCTGAAAACCCTCACGAGACGACACTCGTCCGCTAGGGTAACCTAGGGGTTTAACGGCTTATTGCATACGCTAAATGCAATCGAATCGCCCGCGAAAGTGGCCTTTTGCTTTTATACCATACTTTTGTACTATCTCCTGCTTTTGGTTTACTTGTTCTTCTTGTTGCATCCTATTTCATTGCTAGGGACTAGCAATGTGTAAGTTAGGGGGTGTGATAATACGCAAATATCGCGTATTTCATCCGTCGAACCTACGCATTTTAGCCCCCTCGGGTGCCTTAATCTCTATATTTAAGCCCGTTAACCAGACAACCTCGGTTTATATTGTTAACATGCTATATGAGGTATAATTGGGCTTTTGTAGGTATTTAGGTACTAAGTATGAAGTTCGGACGCGTTTCGCTCGATTCCCGTACACAATCGCACGTTCAAGGGCATTTTAGTCATTTTATAGATTGGGCACCTGGCCCAACATCTTCATGGAAGTTGTATCCCTTCTCGCAAGCTTCGCGTGGCCGCAAACGGTGCGCGATTCCGATTCATAACGAAGAAGTTACGGCGATTTTAGCGGAGGAGAAATGCAAGCCAAAACAGGGGAAAATGCAGTCTGCCCCTGCTTGGTCGATCGATCGACCAAAGGGTAGATCGATCGACCCTTCCCATTTTTGCCCCATCTTATATGGTAGATCGATCGACCAAATGGTAGATCGATTGACCCCCTGTTTTTCAGCAGATATTTTGCATTTCTTTTCTCTTTTCTTTTCTAAATTAATTCCCACTTGGTATATAAGCCAATGTTGATGTAATAAACAGGGGTGAACGTTTTTAGAGAGTTTTAGAAGATAGAATAGTTAGGGTTTGGGTGATTTGCTTAGTTCTTCTTCATTTCTTCTTGGATTGACACACTTTTGGGCTTGAATGTTGACTATTCATCATCCTCTCCATTAATATAGTTTGTATTTCTTCATTCCTTGCTTTCTAGTTAATTTACAAGCTTTCTAATTTAGGTTTACATGCTTTATTTACATGCTTTGATTACTTGCTTTGTAGTGTAATTTTACCGCGTTTATTTATCGCGTTTTTAACATGCTTTCTAGGTAATTTAAATTAGGTTGTGTTTGAATTGAACTCACTCGAGTTGACGCGTTGCTTTGCTTTGGTGATGGAGTTTACAGGTCTATTTCGAGTGTGTTGTCCTAGTTATTACGCCTAGGAGATTTGACGGGGCATATCATGTATGTCCCGTGCTTACGACCTTTCGCGCGTAATTTCCGGGATATTTGTTGACGCTAAAATCTTATTAGGCTTTTATGATGATTTAGGGCGTGACAACCCTTGATTTAATTAACTGTCAAAACGAGACGCATTTGTAATAACTCGTCGACCCATGTGACCATTTTATACTAATTAACTCGGGTGAGGGATATTCGACGCAACCTATAGTTTTTACTCGCTTTCATAATCTAGTTTCAACACATTGCCTAGATTAACTTTTCCTTTTAGTTTGTAATCATCTTTTACACTTTTATTTCGGAGTATTAAATCACTTAAATTCTAACATCCCGTCTCTGTGGATTTTCGATACCCGACTTACCGTTGTGCTTGCCTCGCAAGTGTAGTAGTAACTTAGGTTTTTGTATTGAGTTGACGAAACGAAAACAACGATTAGCGTCTTTACACGCGCTACTTTTCGCGCTCAATCACATCCCACGCATGAAACTTAGCGTAAGGTAGTAGGAAGATGTTTGGTCATTAGCCTATAATTTTGGTACCTCGGTCATAGTAGGAGCAGGTAATTATATCTGTAAATGGGAAGTTGAATTATGAATTAAGGCCAGTGGAGCCGGTTGTGTGGTAACAAAGCATTGAAAGTTTTATTTTATCACCATGAGTTGAGGGGTGGAACGATGATAAGGAGAATTTAAAATTTCAATTTCTAGGGTGATTGGGAGTACCCGAGTGTTGTAACCGCATTCTGAGCACAAGGGAAATAAAGAAGTTGGATGATTTTTAGCGTGGATTATCTGGGAAGAATTTTTCATAACAAGAGAGAAGAATTGTATTTATTTTGATGTATAGAGCATTAGTGATTTATTTTAGTTGTTGTATCTATTCGAGAGAATTGTAGTACTTATATGAAGGGGTGGGAGATTAGTAGTCCCTCTTTTGTTGATGTGGGATTTAGATACTCTATATCTTATTGCATTGGGCATCCTGGTTAGCTGATGTTAGAATCGTCTGAGTTGAAGGGACGTGGGAATGGAAGTGTGGAATATATGTTTGTGGGACTAACATAACGAGGTGTAAGTGATAGAGTGGATTAAGCGTCGCATGAGGGGCGATAATCCATACATAAGTGTGCAACTAAAATAGCACACCCGAATTTGATTGGAAGGCTGTGGGAAGCCATTTAAAAAGGGGTATTCCTTGAGAAGGGTAGAATTTAATTATTATGGAGAACACTCAGAGCGGAGTTTTTATTAGTCAAGTGTGAGAGCGACTTGCGCATATAAAGAGTAATGATGTTAGTATGGTATAAAAGGTCCAGAAGTGCATATTAAGTGTCACTTAATGTGAGACATTTCAAGTGGAAGTCGATTTTGAGCGGGACATAGTGAGTAGTCTCTTCATGCACCAGTCATAGATAGACATCAGTTGGAATAAGAGGATCAACTAGAGAATTTTGTGGCTATCGAAAGTTCCTGTAACGGAAGATGGCGGTAAAGACGGTAAAGTTCCTTGGATGGGTTGCCATCTTCAAGGAAAGATCAAGGGTTCATCCGAACATGTGGAGCAAGTAGCCGAAGAAGGAAGTGAGTGATATTCCTTTGGGGTAATTCACAATATTAACTAGTGTGCCCCAGTCTCCCTTTGAAAGTAAGGGTTCGCGTCGGTACGTGGTCCTACACAGTATTATTTTCTGAATCGGGATGAGATTTGTGAATCCCACCTTCAAAATGGGATTTCAGGAAACAGCGGAGGTAACGTTTCATTTTGAATAGGAGGTATCACCCATAGCCGAGGAGTAGGCGCACGGTGATTAACGATTAATAGAGCCGCGTGAAGGTAATTTTAGAATCTTGGTGATCATTTCGTTTCCACAATAGATATAACTAGCAAGTGAAGTATAGTATGGTAGAGTTCCGTGGAAGCACTAGTACCTGTTTGTCGTGAATGAAGTGCTTATTGAGGTTTTGGTGTGGAAGAACCTTAACTATTCTCCTTCTGTATGTTTAGAGGTGAGCGGATAATCAGAATTTTGGATCGGTCGAGAATAATCCGATGACTATGGTGGAATTCCACGACTGTTTTAGGCGAACAAGAGTGGTCAGATGTTCGTATGGTCTCTCTCAGAATGGGAGTTTTATGGTTAGATAAATCCGAGTAGTTGTCATGTAGTGAGGTGCGGCCTCCCAATGATATTGAAATAATGGGAATTAATAGTGTATATGCTTGTCTTATGCGAATGCTGTCGGATAGGAGCTCAATATGAAGTGTCGTTAATGAGAGTGTTAAACAAGCTTGTGGAGAGACGGAGGCTACAATGATTGAGCTCCCTACTATGTAGATAATTTGCGTACTGTTATGGTATCCAAAATTGTTTGACCAGGTAGGCCTTATTTTCCGAATTTTGGGACGAAATTCCGTTATTAGGGGAGAAGTATGTAATACCCCGTATTTTTATGGCTTTTAAATTTAGGGATTTATTAAATTTAATTGAGATAAATTAATTTAATTTTAATCCGAAAAGTTGTTTTAAATATTTACTAGCGTGACGAGAGTTAGTAATTATTGGAAATTTGTTGATTTGTTAAATATTACTTATTGAGTAAAGTAATATGTAGAATTGATTTTATTAAAAATTGTCACGAGTGAATAAAATGATAATTAATGAAATTAAGTAGGGACGCGCCTGTGTCGTGTCAGGACTAAATTATTATTATTATTATTATTATTATTATTATTATTATTATTATTATTATTATTATTATTATTATTATTTTTATTATTATTATTATTATTATTATTATTATTATTATTATTATTATTATTATTATTATTATTATTATTATTATTATTATAAATGAATAGGTTATAAGTCATGCGTATGGTCATTTCGAGTGCGCCAACATGTCCGGAAGGGTCGAGATAGTCAGAAAAGTGTCCCCGGGAGTCTAGTTTGGGTCTCGGGACGTTTTTAGGCCTAACCGGTAACTCGGGAGGGCATTTGGTAATTTTCTATTTTTGGCCTTTAATAATGACGAAAATCATTAAGGATATATCAGATGGAGTGCCAGGGAAGTTAGGGTTCTTAGAACCAAAAGAGAAAAAAGTCATAGGAAGAAGAAGGGAAAAGCCTTCCAAGTGTTCAAGGCCAAGAACCACCAATCTTGCAACCCCACCACCACCAAAGCGTAGATCGGAAGAAGAGGATTACTGCTATACCAATCAGAGTCGTCGAATCAAAACCTTAAATTCCGAGGCAAGTATCTATCTTGCTTTTCTTTTAGGTAATGTTTAACTCATGTTAGATTAGGATATATAAACCTACGTCTCATGGAAAAATTTAAGGATTTAGAGAATCAAATCACTTGTTTTAGAGGAAATAAATATATTCTGGAAATCTCAATCACATGTAGAGTATTACCCACGAAATTGGATTGATTTAAAAGTGAGAAATCTGGAAAAAGAATTAGAACAATGGAAGTTTGGTGTAAAATTAAGGTTCTTGATAATTAAGACAAATTGCCCCTTTAATACAATCTCATTGATGAATTTGTACATGTTTCACGTAGGGAATCATGCATATATGTATAGAGAACTAGTAAAAATGTTATTTTGGAGTTTGGGAATCAATAATTATGTTTTGGTGAAATTTGGAAGATGAAACCCGTAGGTTTAATTTGCAGTTTCTGGGAAAGAACTGCTTGATCGATCGATCGACCCAAGAACATCGATCGATCGATGGTCGATCATTCGACCCCTTTTCCTCGATCGATCGATCCCTTCTGGAAAACTGTATACTTTTCCCCTTTTTGTTTAATCTGGTTAAAATTCGTAAGGACCCCTTGATTATTATTTATGGAGTAAAATGAAATGGGTTATGAAGAGGACCAGTAGGGTCTACGTAAACTCCGTTAAGTGAGATTTCATATGGGATGGAATTGGGGGTTAACGGGGAGTTTCGTCACACATTAGAAATTGTGCGTACATCCACTAAAGAATTTAAAGATTCGTGAAAGACTTAGACCAGGAGGTTAGAGAGGGTATACCTACCGAGATTACATTTAGTAAGAAAGAGTACTTTGAGATATGAGAAGTAAGTATGCAATGATTAATTAAAAGTAAAAGCAATAAATCCCTTATGTGAGGTAATTGGGAAAAAGTTATACGCAAGGTTAATACTTGTTATCTTTCGGTCGTGTGCGAACTTAATTGGGAAAAATGAGAATATTGATATATATAACCGAATGCATGTGTGTACATATTTATATTATGCTTGTGTATAATCATACCCGCGCTACTTGCTGTCACAGAGGTTTCCTCGCTGGGACAGTCTTATCTCGATGGGACCTTTATTGGGGATATTGACTTGTACCCTAGAACATAGGATTCCTTGGTACAGACTATCTGATTGATAGTCAGATGGTCCTAAGAGACATGAGGGTATGTGCTGACCTCTTAGTGACTTGGAACTATGCTTCGCCTCCATTTGTATGTGTTTTATGTTAATATAGTTCGAGAGTGATTCCGAACTAGTATTTCCCTTCGTACGAGTGATACAGGGACTTGATAGCAGAGTATGCCAACACCATAGATTTTATGTGGGGTGCCGATAGTATATATATTATACGAGTGACTAATATATATATACACTTAAGTATGGGAACTTTCTACTGTGCATAAAAGTAGTTGAAAAAAATGAATGAATACTTCAACTCCATTATAAGTGTTTTGGGAATTTTGTAACATCACTGAGTTATGTTAATTAACATGAGATATGAGAGAGCTTAATTTTCAAAACATAATTATCTTGGCCATAGTATTTATCGGGATGAAACCTTATGGGAAGGTTAAGTTAAAATAAACTTTTGAGGTTAATAGTGCGGTAGGCGTGTACTCTAGATGAGAGGTGAGAATTTCTCAAGAGAGTGTCGCATACTAACACGATTGTTGCATTAGCCGGTAAGCATTTTAAATACTTGCTAAACTAAATTTTAAACTGTTTTACAATCGGGCTTTGACCTGTTTCCTGTTATCTCTTCTCTCTTGTATATATATATGTCTATTACAGGTGCCTAGCCACAGGGGCGTCATGCTGAGGATTCTTTGGACGGAACATGCTGCAGCTTATGTCGGAGTTGCAGTCCATTTGCTTAGATGACCTCATTATTGACTCCACTCTTAGTTCTGTTTTAAATCAGTTGGGCATGTGTCGCCCTTTTTCCTTATTCAGTTGGTTTTGTCAGAGATTATGATTCTTTTACTTTTAGTATTTTACTTTGGGTTTTGTTTACTGTCACGATGTTTTTACTTTATGGTTTAAAATTGGTATTAGTTGTCTGAATGGTTTTATAATTGGATTTAATGAAATGGAAATAATGTTTTAAATGAGTTTGACACTTCGCTTAATTAGTTAGGGTGTTTAAATTGGAAAGTTTATTTTTCGACAGTGATGCTAAGAATGAACCAACCGTTCACCTTGGTTATAATTTGATAAAGGACTGATCACTCGATATTTAATTAGGCTGGGTGTTACATTTATGATGCAAACAAAAATTTATGAAAATTCTTCGAAGTTGGCTGAACGATAAAAGAGTCTATAGGGAAGATTTGATTTGTAATAAAGAAATGGGCACATCTTGCTCTAGGAAACTTGAAATGATGTGATGTCTTTTATATTGGGAACTAGGGGTGTAAACGGATCGGGTCTGGATCGGGTCTGGGTATATCCAGATCCGATCCGGGTATATTTTTAGCGGATCGGGTCTTACCCGATTACCCGACGGGTCTCAGAAAATGGATCCAGACCCGGATCCGTTAAGGACCCGGAGACCCGACCCGAATATATATATATATATAACTGTTTTTATAATAAAAAACTGTTTTTATAAAAGTATTTTTTTATTTATATATAAGTATAAAACTGTTTTTATAATAAAAAACTGTTTTTATAAAACTGTTTTTTTATTTATATATAACTTATATAAAAAATATATATATATATATACTATTTTTTTATATATAACTTATATAAAAAAAAAATATATATACTGTTTTTATATATAACTTATATATATATATAAGTTATATATTACATACATATTTACACACACATATATATATATATATATATATATATATATATATATATATATATATATATATATATATAAGTTAGTTATATATATATTTAGTAACTATATGTAAGACTATATATATATATAATATTATATATAAATATATATTTATTATATTATATATATATACACATTCGGGTCGGGTCCTTATCGGATCGGAGTCATATATATCCAGATCCGATCCATTAACTAATCGGGTAATCCGGTAATCGGGTAATCGGATAATCGGGTCTATAAAATTTGCTCAGATCCGTTAATTTAGGTCGGGTCCGGATCGGGTCCGGGTCCAGATCCGATCCATTGACAGCCCTATTGGGAACCTTATATGATAAGAGTTGTATTACCAAGAAGAAATTAAAGAATGTTTGGGCTACGGATTGGATATGTTAAATAATTTAACATGAAATTGAATGAGACTTCATTTATGATAAATGATTAGAATGGGATATTATGATGCTTATGAATTTGGTTAAGGTTAAGTTTTCTTTGGATTGTTAACATACTTATGATGATACTAAGATTATAAGAATGAATACGTGGAAGGGAAGAAGAACATATTGAACCAGTTCCAGATAAAGGCAAGGGAAAAACACATGAAGTGGCCAAGGTGAGTGTACTCACTAGTAAGATGTATTTATACATGATTATGAATATTATATATTGTACTTGTCGGGTTGAGTATAAATATGAGATATTTTACTTATTGAGATGATTATGGATATTATATGTTGTACTTGCCGAGTTGATTATAAAATTGAGATGTGGTACTTATTGAGTTGATTATGGTTAGAATATGTCGTACTTACTGAGTTGATTATGGATATGATGTGAATGTATTATAAGAGATGTTATGACTTATTTATAGCCAAGAGATGTTATGGCTTATTATAGCCAAGAGATGTTATGGCTTATCAACAGCCAAGAGATGTTATGGCTTATTTATAGCCAAGAGATGTTATGGCTTATTATAGCCAAGAGATGTTATTGCTTATTATAGCCAAGAGATGTTATGGCTTATCAACAGTCAAGAGATGTTATGACTTATTATAGCCAAGAGATGTTATGGCTTATCAACAGCCAAGAGATGTTATGGCTTATCAATAACCAAGAGATGTTATGGCTTATTTATAGCCAAGAGATGTTATGGCTTATTTATAGCCAAGAGATGTTATGGATTATCAATAGCCAAGAGGTGTTATGGCTTATCAATAGCCAAGAGGTGTTATGGCTTATCAACTGCCAAGAGATGTTACGGCTTATTAATAGCGAATAGATGTTATGGCTTATTTATAGCCAAGAGATGTTATGGCTTATTATAGCCAAGAGATGTTATGACTTATTAACAGCCAAGAGATGTTATGGCTTATTATAACCAAGAGATGTTATGGCTTATCAACAACCAAGAGATGTTATGGCTTATCAACAACCAAGAGATGTTATGGCTTATTAATATCCAATAGATGTTATGGCTCATCAACTGCCAAGAGATGTTATGGCTTATTAACAACCAAGAGATGTTGAGATGTTTTATATTATTACATAGATACGACTTATTGCATTTAAATTTATGCATTAGTGTAGTAGTAATGCATTCACTGAGCTATTTTGCTCACGATTCCTATGTTATGTTTTTTTTTTCAGGTAATGAAATGTCATTGCCAAATCTAGGAGGTCGGGTGGGGTTAGCAAGGGATGCGTAAAACCATAATTTTGGTCAAATTAAAAAGGGATAATTTAATCCTACTTATCCTTTGAGCAAGTTTGAATAAGCACGATTACTTTCAAATTTAGAAAAGTTTTTAGTGTTTTGGCTTCATGCTGATATTGAAAAAGGATACTTGTGTTTATTGTTTAGTTAAGGAAATTATGGTTTGACTCACTTTGACTTTCAAACTAAATTATAAGTAACTGGGTTGGGGTGTGACACAAATCCTCGTGGGTTCGATCCATACTTACACTCGCTTTTCTATAATAGCCCGTGCACTTGTGGTATTTTATAAAATTGATAACAAGTTTTGGGGATTGAGTTGGTTTACTTTATGCGGTAGTTGTGATAGCGATAACTTTGCATTACTCGCATCATTATTATATTACTTTGTTAATTAAAATATCATACTCTGACATTTATCTCCTATAATGCTTATGAATAGATTCATGGATTATATTTGGGAAGAGTAGTGCGTATTCTTGCAGTGGTGGCCATTGCTATAGACTAAGCTTTTAGGATAGGTTGTTGTATAAC
Source organism: Sambucus nigra (assembly GCA_949130495.1). NCBI lineage: Eukaryota > Viridiplantae > Streptophyta > Magnoliopsida > Dipsacales > Adoxaceae > Sambucus > Sambucus nigra. Next base: position 319,511,750 of record OX422209.1, on the reverse strand, counting down.
TGCATAGTTTTTGGAGATTAACGAGACTTGCAGCTGGAGTTTATTTTATTGCATTAGTTTAGTTTTCTTTCCCGTCGTTTCATTTATTAGACAATTGGATTGGGATTCAGTGAGTCATTCGACACCACAATTGATTTATGATTTTAGGCTGGAGAAATTTTATTTATGACTTTATATATTTTGAGTTTTATATTATTGAATTTTTAACATGATGATGAATTTTATTGTGGTGATTGGTGTATTATTATTGGATTATTTTAAATTTTACCTTGTGATTTTTTTTAATGTCTCATAATTCCGTCTCATGTTAAGAATGTTATTTTAATTATAATATCGACATACCTAGGAATCAGAGCTTGATAAGCTCAGTGGCAAAATACGTGGGGTGTTACAGGTATTCTAATACTGAAAGTAGAGATAAATTTTGTCACAACAATACTGTTGATGTAAAAAATTAGATTATCTCTAATTATTTTAATCACAGATAAAAATTGAATAAGTAAATGAGACAAAGGTTTTTAAAGTGGTTCAGCCTTATAAGAATGGCCTACGTCCACTGTTTTTGTTATTGCTGACTGTTTGGAATTCTCAATAATAGGTTTTACCAAGAAATTCCGAGTCCCCTTACAATGAGGATGATACAATGTATTTATAGCCCTGAGGTTGTACATGAGAAAGAATAATACATAGCTGTCCAATAGGCGTGTACATCTGTGTGATAATAATGAGCATTTAATGCGCAGTCATCCTCTTGATTATCCGGATATGAATGCTCTGTACGAGATACAACTCGGATCGCCTAAGCTGCTCGGATCGCCTAAGTAGCTCGGTATACATGAGTTGCTCGGTACAATAAAGTTCCTCGGAGAACACTTGTTGCTCGGAGCGCCTGAGTTGGTCGGGGAGGTTGAGCTTCTCGGAGTCAAGGTGTTGTTCAAAAAATATTTGCGGGTGCCATGTAGATTGACACGTGTCTCCACATAATTGATCCACGTCAGCAGACTAAATTTGGTATCAACAGAAGCCCCCAATGTTTCATAGTTTGATGCTGAAGAAAAGTATGGAACATTCTGCTGACTAGACTTTCAGTTTTTATGGATTTTAGACAAACTTTCGTTGTTTATAACTCCTTTTTTGAGTGCATAGTATCAATTTTTTTAAAAGTATTTTGAATTTCCATAAGTGCTTCGTTTTTTGTGCCTTTTTCTTCTTTTTAGCCTCCGAGTTCGCAATCGTCCGTCCTGGTAATCATTGTTTTTCTCCATTCCCGAGGTAAAGTATGTAAACGTTTCAGAAAATTCGATCGTCTTTTACTTTTTCAAATCTGCATCTTAGAACTTCTTCACTTCTTCTCTATCTTATGCGTTCATTTCTTCCATCGTTCGTTGTCAACTGATTCACCCTTTTCCTGTAAGATCTTCTTCCTTCTATTTTATTTTATTTGTTCATCATGGTTTACCCTGTTGAGTCGCTTGATAAATTTCGCTCTGATTTTTCTATTCCTTCATGGGTCAAACTTTATGAATTATTTTTCTCCATTCCCGAGGTAAAGTATGTAAACGTTTCAGAAAATTCGATCGTCTTTTACTTTTTCAAATCTGCATCTTAGAACTTCTTCACTTCTTCTCTATCTTGTGCGTTCATTTCTTCCATCGTTCGTTGTCAACTGATTCACCCTTTTCCTGTAAGATCTTCTTCCTTCTATTTTATTTTATTTGTTCATCATGGTTTACCCTGTTGAGTCGCTTGATAAATTTCGCTCTGATTTTTCTATTCCTTCATGGGTCAAACTTTATGAACCTTCTGACTATTTTCGTTTGGCTGAGGGACATTGGTTCCCCAGTCTCTTTGTGGCCGAATGTGGCTTTTCTTTCCCCCCAAATCCTTTATGTTAAGAGTTCTGTCAGTTTTTTGATGTTGTTCCTGCAAAAATAGCGCCAAATACTTGGAGAATAGTCAATGGAGTTCATAGGTTAAATCAAATTCATGGAACCCGTTTAGGGATTCCATAGATAATGTACTGTTACCGATGGGTCGTTAGTGATAGTACTTTTTACTTAAAAACTAGGTTTTTGAATAGGGCATTAGTTGTCAATCTTCCCGATGCCAACATGGATTATTTTGAACATGGAGTGGTGATGAAAAATTGGCAACATCCTCCATTAAATGGATATGATGTATATCAAGGTCCCAGATGCCCTCCTTATGGCAATGGGATAGGTTATTTTTATTTTTATTTTATTTTTGAAATTATGTTTTCTTTGTGTTTGATAAAATGCGTCATTGATATTTTAATTTTTATTTATTTGCAGTTGACAGCAAAAGAAAAGCCCCCAAAGAAACTGATGTCAATTTGAGGCACTTAAAACTTATCTGGAGTTTGCACCAAACCGTTGCTGACGAACACATTAGATCAACCTCTTATTTATTGCAGTACAAGAGCTATACTTCATCCTTTATTGCTCGTCCAGTGGTAGGTGATATCGACCCAGTACCAGCTTCTGAAGGTTCCTCCCCTGAATCAAATATTCCTCTTAGTATCAGAATGAAGAGAAGAAAAGTTCCCTCCTTCTTTGACAAATCAGATTCTGCCTCTGTGGAGGTAAAGAGAAATAAGCAAGATGTCCCAGAGGAAGGGACAAGAAAAATTGATGCACCCCCTCCAGTTGTTGCTAAGAAAATTGCTGAGAAGCCCCCTGTGGCTCCTAGCAACGTTGTAGCTGTTTCTCCTCCAAGCGAGGTTATCGTTATATCACCGACCAAGACAACATCCTTGGTTGAGAATATTCCTGCTCCTACGAGGAGGTTAAAGAAGAGTTCTATGGAGAGACCAGTAGAAGCAGTCTCTCAGTCTTTAAATGTTGAAGGTGGTATTCCCACCTTTGTTCCTCCGAGCTCTGTTATGAGCTCGGTGAAGTCTTGGATTATCCCAGAGATCCAAGGTGTTGAGGACAATCTTTCTCGGGATAGGGTTACCACCTTGGCAGCTCAACATATTGCCTCAATAAGTATTACTAATCTAAACTTTCATTTTTCAATGTTATGTCCCTGCACTGACTTACAATTATTTTCTTTTTCCAGCTGGTAACCTGTTTCAACACTATTCTGAAAAAGGATGAGGCTATTAAAGCTTCGAGCTCCTCGGGAGGTGTGGAGGAAGCTTTTGTAGGTCTGACTCAGTCCTTAAAGGACTCTCGTCAGAAATATGAAGAAGATAAGGAGGTTTGGGAGACACAACTCAAGTCCATCGAGCAAGAAAAATACCGAGTTGTGGAGGCCTCCCAGGAGTTGGAGAGGAAAATGAAAGAATTTGAAAAGAAAAATAATGAGCTTGAGGAAAAGCTCAAGAACACTGAAGAGCTTGAGAACAAGCTTAAGAAAACTGAAGATGAAGTTGTTAGACTTCGTGACATTGATCGTCAAAGGCAGGAGATAGAAGGGAAAATGAAGGCAGCCGAGGAACTTCTTACTGAGAGGATTTCCTAGGAGAAGGCAAAGAGAAAACTCGCGGTTAAAAAGTCCTTTAGCGCTAGCTGGGACAAAGGTTGGAACAAAGGCCTAGCTGCCATGTCCTCTCAGATGGAATTTGCTAGCCTTAAATACTTCAGGGATGGATGGATTGCTGCTCTACAGGAGTTAAAGGTCTCTAAGAGTTCTGAACTTTTTCAGCGTCATGTTCATGGTCCTCCTCCCTCTCCTGGAGAAGAAGAAGAGGACGAAGCTTCCTCTGAAGAGTCTTCAATGATGATTGGGGATCAGGTCCCTACTGTTGAACTTCGCTACGAGCAGCCCCAGCCAGCCAACATATCTACCGATCAGCTTTTTCTACCCTCCGAGAAACCTACCTCTTCGTCCAAGCCTCCCGATGAAGTCTTAGGAAGCAAGGAGAAGGTGTAGAGTTGTTCGGTCCTTTTTCTTTGATTTTTTATTTGCATGTAATTTTGGGCCATGTACTTCTTTTTGTGATGTAATAAAATTTAAAGTTTTGGTTGTTCATATTAACTCTCTTTTTCTTGCTTTATCTTTATCATTATTAATCCTGTTTATGGCTTCTCTTTGCTAGTTTGTGGCCAGGATGAAACTACTATCAACTCATGATACATATTTGTTGAAAAGTTGCAATGACTACTTTAAAACTGGTCATGCAGATCTGAATGAAGCTCAAATCATCGACATCCTTGGTTCAGATACTTCAGACCGAGCAATCGAAGCCTACCAATATTTGAAATGCTTGCTCGACCGTGTAGTTGCCAACAATATGGCATATTACGAGATGATTGAAGATCTCCAAGGCACCATCGAGGATCTCCAACAATAATACAAGGAATCTTCTGCCCTTTTGCATCAGGGGTATGAGAAAAAATATCAGCAATTAAATGATGACAAAGGGTTTGATAAGTTCATCGCTGCTTATGAGAAGAAAGAGAAAATTCGAAGGGTTGAGGTCGAGGAGCATAGGCAAATCGCAAAACTGCTGGAGCAGGAAAATAATGTCTTGCGAGGAGAGATATCCCAACTAAAATCTGCAGCATCTACCTCGTGAGCCTTGGTCCCTATCAATGACAAAGATTTCTCTTTCTTGGAGGTCGAAAATGCCAATTTGAGAGATGAATTGGAAACCTTAAAGAGGATTGGACCCTCTACTTCTGCTCACGAACGAGCAAGATCTTCTCGGGGATGAGCAAGGGCTGCTCGTATTTTAATTAAAGAGAAAAGAACTCAATCAGCCTTGGAGAATCGGGCCTTCCAATTGATGGCGAAGAATCAAGCATTAGCGGAGATGTTAAAAAAGATTCTGAACCTTGACGAGCAACTCTCTACTCAAAATTCTGTCTTGGAGAATAAAGAACTTTTAGTGAAGAACCTCCACGAGCAACTGGAGAGGTTAACTTACCAGTTTCACAAATAATCCAGAGAGTTTTAGATGGCTGGATATAATGAAGCCCTTTATCATCTCGATGATCAGATCCATAATTCAAATAACGAGGGTTACAAGCAAGGATGGTTGAATGCACTAGGGGTGTTACAGTTGGAGCAGGGCCATTATCTCTAGGATTACTATGACCCTGGGTTGCTCGAGTTGCCAGTGCCTCCTTTTAAGCTCGACATGAGTTGGATTCCTGCTCGGGCAATTCCTCAGTGCTTAATTTACAAGTATCTCGACGACTACAGTCTTCATTCTAATTTTTAGATATCTCGCCCGGAGCATCTGCTTGATCGGCCATCTGTGATGAATGTCAGGATGCTTAGAGATCTGAACTTCATAAACTCTCCTTATGCCTTAGACGATCCTCCTGCTGGAGTATAACCTGTTTCAAAAGCAGAAGGGAAAAAGCCAATAGAATAGGATCTTTGATGTAATTATTCCTCATGTAATATGTAATTTGTTCTGATTTTAATGAAGAAACTTTTAGTTTTCCCTGCAATCTTGGTTGTCATTACTTTATAAAACATCTATCTTATTTACTGATGAATGTGTATGTATATCTGTAAAAAGACAAAAATGTCCTGTGTTATTTTAAATTGCCGACCAACTGGAGTTGGTGAAAATTTATTGTTGGCTATCCTGTGTTGGTAATAATTATTTGACGACCAACTTAGAGTTGGTGGTAGTTTGATATATCACAAGTAAAGAAATTCTGTTTTATTTTTTGATTATAGTGACTTATCACTTTTTAATTCTAAGCCATGAAACGACTTTCATCCCATGATCCTGCTTTGTTTAATCAACTGTTCCCGACCAACCGGAGTTGGTGGATTTTCATTCCTGACCAACCGTAGTTGGTGGATTTTTATTCCCGACCAACCAGAGTTGGTGGATTTTTATGCCCGACCAACCAGAGTTGGTGGATTTTTATTCCCGACCAACCGTAGTTGGTGGATTTTCATTCTCGACCAACCGTAGTTGGTGGATTTTTATTTCCGACCAACCAGAGTTGGTGAATTTTTATTCCTGACCAACCGTAGTTGGTGGATTTTATTTCCGACCAACCGTAGTTGGTGGATTTTTATTCCCGACCAACCGTAGTTGGTGGATTTTCATTCCGGACCAACCGTAGTTGGTGGGTTTTTATTCCCGACCAACCAGAGTTGGTGGATTTTTATTCCCGACCAACCGTAGTTGGTGGATTTTATTTCCAACCAACCGTAGTTGGTGGATTTTTATTCCCGACCAACCGGAGTTGGTGGATTTTTATTCTGGACTTGATGCGTAGTATGTAGCACTAGTATTTCGAAAAAATTTCAACAAAAGGAGAGAAATGGGTAAAACATCCGAACTTTATTCATATTGAAGAAAACTGCATTACATAGGGATTTTGACTACTGATAATATTTGCGCAGATGCTCTGCGTTCCATGCATTCTTCAACTCTTCTCCTTCTAAGGTTTCAATCCTATATGTCCCTGGTCGAATAACTTTTGTTACTCTGTAGGGTCCATGCCAGTTAGCTTCCAGTTTGTTGTGTTTTTTAATTACTTTCTTTAGCACATAGTCCCCTTCTTTCAAATCACATTTCTTTACTCTCTTGTTGTAGAACATAGTTGTTCGTTATTGGTATGAAGCATTCCTGATTGCTGCTTCTTCTCTAACTTCCTCGAGCATATCCAAGTCTAATCTTCTCATCAAGTCACTGATAGGAGAATTGAAATTCAGCACCCTGTGTGTGGGGAGTCCCAGCTCGACAGGTATAACAGCTTCACTTCCAAATGCCAACATGTATGAAGATTCTCCTGTTGCTGCTCGTGGTTTAGTACGATAAGCCCACAACACAGAATGTAACTCATTGATCTAATTTGCCTTCGCATCATCCAGTCTTTTCTTTAAGACATTCAGCAGCGTTCTGTTTGTCACCTCAGTTTGTCCATTGCTTTGGGGATGGCCTGGTGCAGAGTGGGTTTTCAATATGTTCGACTGATGACAATACGCAGCAAACTCCTCGTTGTCAAATTGGGTTCCATGATCAGTAATGAATGCATGGGGAAGACCATATCTACAAATGATATTTTTCCAAATAAATTGATATACCTTGTCATATGTCATTTCAATAAGGGGCTCAGCTTCCACCCACTTAGTAAAGTAATCCACCGCGACCACGAGATATTTAAATCTTCCCATGGTCGTTGGAAGTGGCCCGACCAAGTCTATTCCCCACATGAAAGATGGCCAAGGGGAAGTAATGGGTGTTAACAATGCTTGGGGAGTTCTTCGGATATAGGAGAAGCGTTGACATTTGTCACATTTTTTGGCATAGGCTATACAATCAGCCCTCATCGTTGGCCAATAGTATCATTGCGTTATTATTCTTTACAAAAGCGTCAGACCTGCTACATGGGCTCCACATGACCCTTCATGGACCTCTTCAATCAAGTCTTTCACCTCGGAGGGATGCACACAGCTTTGCAAAACTGCTATAATTCCTTGTCTATATAGAATACCATTAGTCAGTACATAACGAGCAGCTTTAAACTTCAGTTTCTTAGCTGCGAGTTTATTAGTTGGTAATGTCCCTTCCCCAATATATGCCCTGATGGGATCCATCCAAGATGGTCATAAATCAAGGGTAATGGAGCTCACCATCATATCTTTGTCAATTCACCTGCTAGCCAAAATTTCTATCAGAATTGTTCTTCGTAGCTCGGTGCGTGTGGCCGAGGCTAACCGAGCTAAAGCATCTGCTCTTACATTCTCCGATCTTGGTGTTCTAATTAACTGCATTGCGTTAAAGCTCGATACTATCTCTATTGCTTTCGCATAATACTTGATCATCAATTCTTCCTTTGTTGCATACACTCCCAGCATTTGATTTACGATCAACTGTGAGTCACTAAATACAATGACCTGCTCTGCCCCCATGGTTTTTGCTAAACTAAGACCTGTAATCATAGCTTCATATTCAGCCTCATTATTAGAAGCCTTGAATTGAAAGCGCAGAGCATACTCCACTTCGATCTCATCCGGGCTGTTTAAAATAATCCCTGCCCCACAGCTTGTACTGCAAGATGAGCCATCCACATACAGATTCCATATAGGTACTTCATCCTCAAATTTTTGATCGGATAAAGTTCCTCGGTGGAATATTTGTTGCTTCTTCATATCCTCCCTTAGCACTTCTTGCTGATCGTCGACCATCTCCTCTTGCTCGTCAACCGACTTAAGTTGGTCGGAGTTTAAATTTGATGATCCTGTAACATCCACAAGTTGGTCGGTATTCAGCTTTTGCTCCTCGGAGGTGTCAGGATAAGTGAATTCTGCGATAAAATCTGCTACTGCTTGCCCTTTAAGCGAGGATCTAGGCTCATAAATTATGTCATATTCACCAAGTTCTACTGCCCAGTACATCAATCTCCCTGATTTTTCTATTTTATGAAGAGCTTGCCTCAACGGCATATCGGTATACACAACTATGGTATGAGCTTGGAAGTACGACCTCATTCTTCTACTCGCTTCGATCAACGCTAGTGCCAACTTTTCCAGTTTTGGATATCTGATCTCTGCTCCTCGAAAGGCCTTGCTAGTGTAATAAATTAGTTTTTGCACCCCATCCTCCATTCTTATTAATGCCGAGCTAACTGTATTCTATGAAACTGCCAGATACAAATACAATCTTTCTCCCATCACTGGCCTAGACAACAGTGGAGGTGCGCCCAGGTATTTCTTCAACTCTTGAAAGGCCTTCTCGCATTCATCATTCCATTCAAATGTTTTTCGAAGTATTTTGAAGAATGGGAGGCATCTATCAGTTGCTCGTGATGCAAATCTATTAAGTGCTGCAACTCGCCCTGTGAGACTTTGCACTTCCTTCTTCGTCGTTGGAGATCGTAGTCCCAATAGAGCCTTGATCTTTTCAGGGTTTGCTTTAATACCTCGTTGGTTGACAATATACCCGAGGAACATGCCTTCTCGTACTCCGAATATGCATTTGGTAGGGTTCAACTTCATTTGATATTTATCTAGTTGATCAAAGGTCTGGCCTAAGTCAATTAGATGATTAGCAGCTTTCTTGCTCTTCGTCAGCATATCGTCAACATAAACTTCCACATTGTAACTGATTTGCTCGGCAAACACCTTGTTCATTAGCTGCTGATATGTTGCACCTGCATTTTTCAATCCAAAAGGCATAACGTTATAACAATAAGTTCCCCTAGGGGTAATAAAAGAGGTACTCTCCCTGTTTTCAGGTTTCATTTTAATCTGGTTGTAACCAGAATAAGCATCCATGAAGCTCAACAGCTCGTGTCCCGAGGTAGCATCCACTAATTGATCAATTCGGGGCAAAGGAAAATGATCCTTTGGGCATGCTTTGTTGAGGTCGGTGAAATCTACACACATCCTCTACTTGTTGTTCTTCTTCTTCACCATCACCACATTTGCTAACCAGTCTGGATATTTGACATCTTCAATAAAGCAAGCTTTCTGGAGCTTCTCGACCACTCTTGTATAGCTTGGTTCTTTTCGGGGCTGAACACTCTTCTTCTCTACTTCACTGGTTTGATTTCCTTGTTCACATTAAGCTCATGACATAAGAAATTTGGGTCTATCCCTGGCATGTCCTCCTGGCTCCATGCAAAAGTTTATTTTCTGCTTTTTAAGAAGACTATCAATTTCTGTTTTAGTGAGGCATCCAACGACGAACCTATTTGAGTTGTTCGTTCCGGGTGCTCGTCGTCCAGAATGACATTTTCAGTAACTTCCACCACCTGTCCTTTTACGAGCTGCGACTCGTCTCTAGGATCTAATGTTTCAATTTCTTCACCTTCATCCACTTGATAGGTAGTAGTCTTTTTCCTAGATTCCTCCAGTTCTTCCTGCTCGGCAGATGAATAGTAGCATTCCCGAGCTACTTTTTGGTCACCCTTCACAATTCCTACTCCAAAAATGGTTGGAAATTTTAGGCATTGATGTACAGTAGATGGTACTACTTCGAACTTATTCAATCCTACCCTTCCCATGATGATATTGTAAGCTGATTGAACATTCTTATCCATCACGAAAAAGCGCACTCTTTCTGTTCGACAAGCAGGCCATGTACCGATCAACATATCCAACTTGATCGTCCCAAGTGGAAAAACTTTCTCGCCAGCAAAATCGAGGAGGGGCCTGTGATAAGGCTCCAACTGAGATAACTTCAAATTTAAGTTGTCAAAGCATGAGTAGAACATGATGTCCACCGAGCTACCATTATCCACCAGTACTCTTGAGATCATTACTTCCTTCATCCTCATTTTGATCACCAATGGGTCATCATGAGGATATATCACTCATGTAAGGTCATTCTTAGAGAAACCGATGACCAGTTTATCTTTGTTCACCTTTCTCGGGCGATCATCCTCATCTAGATTTATTCGTTGAATGTATGAACAAGCTTGAGCCTCATTGAAGTAAGCTTTCCTCTCTGCAGTAAGGTCTCCACCTCCTGCATCTCCACCTGTAATAATATTATAATCAAATGATCTAAAACGAATTGAAAATACCTCACGTTCTGGTTGTCTTGGTCTTTTGGGGAGATCGGGGTCGTCTTCTGGATCATCTTCATGATCTCTTTTCTTGTCTTCCTTTACTCGACGAGGAGATCTAGACCTCTGTCTTGCTCGGTCGTTGCTCTTCCCGTCATTTCTTCGATCAACATACTTGGCCAGCTTACCTCGTCTGATGAGTGCTTCAATTTCATTTTGAAGAGCTATGCAATTTTTGGTCGTATGACCATGGTCTTTATGGAACTCGCAATATTTGGTTTTATTCCTCTTGTCAGGATCTGTCTTCATTTTCTCTGGCCAGTTTAGCTCCTCGTTGTTCTTGATTTCTTCCAGAACGTGGTTTATGTCTACTTTCAAAGGAGTATAATTTCCAAATTTCTTCAACATTTCCCATGATGGCTTTGCTTTTGACTGCTTGTTACCACCATTGTTCTTCTGCTCCTTTTTCTCAACCTTCTCGGCCTCAGCTTTGGTCTCCTTAATGTCCATATTCTTCTTCGCAGCCATATCTTCCTCGGCATTCATGATTTTGGATGCTTTTTTCATTAGTTCTGACATGGTTCTAGGCGGATCTTTGGCCAAAGTGTAGTACAATTTATTTGGCAACAGTCCACTCATTAAAGCAGTAATTGCTGTCTTTTCCTCGTAATCAATAACTTCGAGCTTCTCGTTATTGAAACGAGTTATGTAATCCCTGGTGCTCTCACCTGCTTTTTGTCTAACACTTAACAAGTGTGCTACTCGTTTAACTGGTTTTGCTCCAAAATAGAAATTTCCATTAAAGAGCTCGGCCAGTTGAAAGAAAGTTGAAATCTTCCCCCGAGGAAGATTATTGTACCATATTTGAGCAGATCCGGTAAGAGTTCCCGGAAATGCCCTGCATCTCATCTCATCTGGCACGACATAGATATCGGCAGTAGCTTGGTATTGTTCTATATGAAGGACCGGGTCAATTTTTCCATCATATTTAGGAGTCATAACAGGTGCTTTGAACTTTGATGGTGTGGGAAAATCCACAATTGTCTGGATAAAAGGTGTCCCTTGGACAAAAGTTCTTTGTAAAGGATTCTTGGCCTTAGCCATTTCCCCTAGTCTATCCTCCAACCTTTGAATAGAGCCTTTCCATGCATCATTTCCCTCCTCGGGCCTGTTGGTTCGAGCAACTGATCGTGTTGAATTTGCTTCCTGGGGTCTTTCATGACGAACAGCTGGTCGTGATTGGGAAGAGCCTTCCTTTAAATCAGATGGTAGTTGAGAGTTCCTCGGCACAATCCTAGGGGGACTTCTATTCCTCCTAGGACCCAAACGATCAAAAGGAGAAACTCTACTCAACCTTTCAAGAGCACTTGTTCTTTCTGGAGATAGAGTGATGTTTTGTTGAGTGTCTGTAGCTCGTACCGATGAAGTACGCCCAGACTGATAAGAAAAATCATTAGATCTCTCAGTGCGATATGAATCGGTACGCCTAGATCGAGATTCCTCTGGGAATAACGTTCGCCTAGTACGCGAAGAAGGTAAACGGGTGTTTCTTTGAACGCTTCGTTGTCCTGAATGGGTAGATACTCCACCCTGGACAGTTTGTATGAGTTGTCGCATAGTTTCTTGCATGGCTGTTTGGCCTTGGGCTAGATTAACCATTATTCCGGCCAGATCTTGGACATTCGGAGGAGTGGATGGATTTGGAGGAATCCCAGCGTTTCGATTACTGGATTCTAGATAATCAGCCATTGATGATAAATGATTTTGGTGAAAAACGAAAATTACAGTCATTTCCCTTAGACAACGCCAATCTGTTGATGTAAAAAATTAGATTATCTCTAATTATTTTAATCACAGATAAAAAATGAATAAGTAAATGAGACAAAGGTTTTTAAAGTGGTTCAGCCTTATAAGAATGGCCTACGTCCACTATTTTTGTTATTGCTGACTGTTTGGAATTCTCAATAATAGGTTTTACCAAGAAATTCCGAGTCCCTTACAATGAGGATGATACAATGTATTTATAGTCCTGAGGCTGTACATGAGAAAGAATAATAGCTGTCCAATAGGCGTGTACATCTGTGTGATAATAATGAGCATTTAATGCGCAATCATCCTCTTAATTATCCGGATATGAATGCTCTGTACGAGATGCAGCTCAGACCGCCTAAGTAGCTCGGTATACATGAGTTGCTCGGTACAATAAAGTTCCTCGGAGAACACTTGTTGCTCGGAGCGCCTGAGTTGGTCGGGGAGGTTGAGCTCCTCGGAGTCAAGGATTTTTTCAAAAAATATTTGCGGGTGCCATATAGATTGACACGTGTCTCCACATAATTGATCCATGTCAGCAGACTAAATTTGGTATCAACAAATACCAAAACATTCACCGGCACCACCAATAATGCAAAATTTATTAACGGCACCACATATAATGATTTGATTTTTTGGCATTAGAATACCGATTCGACCCTAGAATGCCGATTCGGTATCAAAATGCCGAATTATATCATCATTTTTGGCACTTAAGTGCCAAAGGTACAATTGTGCCTTTTAAAATAAATTATACTACATGATTTTTAATGGTTAAACCATATATACACTTCTTGTTTCTTGATCATTATTACTTACTAACATTAAAATAATAATCATCTCAGGGTTTTTTATATGCAAATGTAGATTAGAAAAAAGGAGAAGAAAATAATGGAGAAAAGAAGAAAAGGCAGGGGTGGGGGCAGTAAAGGCACGGTTTGTGGAGTGGATGGCAGGGTGGGGGAGGACAGGGGCGGATGGAGCTTGAGCCCAAGAGGGGCCATCGCCCCGGTTGGATAACTAAAAAAAAAAAAAAAAAAAAAAATTTTTTTTTTGATAAAAACAGCCAATGGTCAGCAGTAATTTTTCATTAAAGAAATTTCATAAGTTCATTCTATAAAAAAATGGCTATTGAAATAAATTTCATGAGCACTAATTTGTATGTATGTTTGTGTGGTCTCAAATTGTTAATAATGATTGAGAGTAATTGTTTGGGCATTGTAAAACTATAATTTGTTTAAAATTAAAAATAACTCCCAAAAAAATCGCTTCGGGGGCTCCCGCCCCCAAACCCCCGACAACACTCGAAACTTTCGCATATGTAATTTTCAATCGATTTGGCCCCGATTGGACTAAAATCCTGGATCCGCCACTGGGGGAGGAAGTAGAAGAGGGGTGGCAACGTGGTGGTGGTATACTTAGGATTAAGGTTTTTTAAATTTGAGAGAGAGAGGGAAAGAAAAGTGTTGAGAGAGAAGAAGATGAGAGAAAATGAATTTGATAAAAAAATAGTTTAAATACCTTTGACCTGGGGGTGTCTCACTTTTAAGTGGTAAAAATCATTTTTGACAACTTATATAGTTTTTTGGGTAGGTGCCGCCGATAAAAAAAAAATTAAGGGGGCCTTTAATAACACCCATAAAATAAGACATATCGAAAATTTTCACTAAATGTTTTGACTTTGCACCTCCATAAATTGAAATCATTGACTTTGGACTTTGTTGTGTATCACTTAAGTTAATAACATGTTGTTAAGAGTCAAGGTGGGTCCTGAAATTGATAAAATTTGACAAGGTTCTCGTGTAAAAATTCTAAAATAAGCGCCTTTTATGCGTATTGATATAAAAAATGGCTCTCAATATATAAGTAATAACAAATAGACCAGCAAAAACTCCCGTGCGATCGTTCACTTAGTATATGCTCATGACCACTCCTACTAAGAGTTCAACAAATGTGTTCCTAAAGCTAAAATTACAATATTCAAAATCAAGAAATTTAAGTTATAGGGTGCAAAGTAAAATATCTCTCAAAAAAAAAAAACAAAGAAAAAATGGTTGCACAGTTGAGCGGGTGCCGCCGTGCGGGCATGCTAGAGTTCACGTGAAGTCATAGGAGATCAAGTCACCAAACAATCCCTTTGAATTCCATTGAACAGTGTAGTTTCGATTAACGACTAATATATGTTTTTTTGGATATAATTTGTTAAGATAAAATAACATTACTCTAAACATCGCATTTTAGTGATCAATTTTTTCTTACGTAGTGTGTGTATACATGTACTCACGTGCAACACTATTATGGGTGATGGAAAATAACAGCAATTAGAAGAATCTGATACCTGCCAAGTATAGTATGCAGAAAAAAACATGCCATCAAAAACAAAATTCTCCAATCTCTCCCTTAAAACACTCCCTTCAGCCTTCCATTTCTCAACTCTAGCTTACACCCCCACAACCAAAAAAGCCTTCACTTCACTTCTACAATCTCACTCCTCACACCCAATTCAACTAAAACAAATCCATGCACAAATCCTCACAACAGGGCTCTCTATTAAGAATGGCCTCATAACTCAACTACTCACTTTTCTAACAGTCTTGGGTAATATGTCTTATGCTCGTCAACTGTTTGATGAAATGCACAAGCCAAGGCCTTACTTGTGGAACATCCTAATTATAGGGTACGTTAAAAATGAAATTGCCATTGAGGCTGCCTCTGTCTATAGACAAATGCACAAGCTAGATGTTCGTCCTGACTCGTTCACATTTCCATTTGTCGTCAAGGCGTGCGCCGAACTAAATGACTCGTGGGTCGGTGTGGGTGTTCATGTACACATTTTGAAACGTGGGTTGGATTTTAATGCTATGGTGAGGACTGAATTAATGGTGATGTATGTTAAGTTTGGTGATCCGGGTTCGGCTGATTATTTGTTCCAGAGTATGGTTGAGAAAGATATAGTGGCTTGGAATGCTCTTATTGCGGCATATGCGCAAAACGGGAATGCTGTTAATGCTCTCAGCTTGTTTCGCCAAATGCGTGTGAGTGGAATTAGGCCTGATGCTGTGACTGTTGTGAGTGCTCTGTCAGCTTGTTCTCATTTGGGTTGCTTGGAAACTGGGGAGGATATTTACGAGTTTGCGAGGAAAGAGGGGGTTGATAGCAACATAATTGTTGACAATGCTCAGCTTGATATGTATGTAAAATGCGGAAGTATTGACGTGGCATGGTATCTCTTTAACGTCATGCCTAATCGGAACATCATTTCGTGGAGTACTATGATTGGAGGGTATGCTATGAATGGGGAGAGTGAGAAAGCGCTGGAATTGTTCTCCATGATGCAGAAGGAGGGAGTTCAACCAAATTATGTAACCTTTCTTAGGGTTCTATCTGCATGTAGCCATGCTGGCAAAGTAAGGGAAGGATGGAAGTATTTCAATTACATGGCTCATTCCAATGATAGAAGTATGAAACCTAGAAAAGAACACTATGCTTGCATGGTGGATCTGCTTGGTCGGTCAGGACACCTTGAAGAGGCTTACAACTTCATAAAAAGTATGCCTATTGAGCCAGACCCAGGAGTGTGGGGAGCTCTATTGGGTGCCTGTGCAATTCATCAAAATATTGAATTGGGCCAGCATGTGGCAGATTTGCTATTTGAATTAGCCCCTGATGTTGCTTCATATCATGTTTTGCTGTCAAATATGTATGCAGCTGCTGGGAGGTGGCGTTGTGTTGAAAAGGTTAGGAAGAGGATGCGAAGGAAAGGAGTGATGAAAGTGGCTGCTTACAGCTCAGTTGAATTTGAAGGTCATATTCATGTATTATATGGGGGAGACAGATGGCACCCACAGGCAACGAGAATATACAATAAGCTAGAGGAACTAATTGGACATATGAAAAGTATG
Source organism: Sambucus nigra (assembly GCA_949130495.1). Classification (NCBI taxonomy): domain Eukaryota; kingdom Viridiplantae; phylum Streptophyta; class Magnoliopsida; order Dipsacales; family Adoxaceae; genus Sambucus; species Sambucus nigra. Next base: position 319,495,585 of record OX422209.1, on the reverse strand, counting down.
GGCTACACTTCAAAGCCTGGTTCGGTGTTACATGATGTGGACATGGAGGAAAAGGAAGCATCACTTCGTAGTCATAGTGAAAAGCTTGCAATTGCATTTGGTCTCATCAACGTGAGAGCTGAGTTCCCCATTAGAGTGATGAAAAATCTGAGAACTTGTGATGACTGCCACACTTTCTCCAAATTTGTCTCAAAAATCACCAAGAGAGAGATCATCATGAGAGATAAGAGCCGATTTCATCATTTTAAAAATGGGTTTTGCTCATGCAAGGATTTTTGGTGATTGAAAAGGATGAAAACTACTGTGGATATGGCAAATAATAAAAGCCTGTTTCGGATGTTCTTTGACTCAGCTGCAAGAAGTTGGGGGATGAAAGGAAATTTTCTTCAACACATCTTGTAAATGAAGGCTAACTCATCTATTGTTTGCAACAGAGGGCGTCATCTTAAGAAATTAACATGTATATTTCACATGAGTATAGAAATTATATTGTGGGATCTCTGCCGCTCAGGGACCATCAATTTTTACCCGGAATTTTTTTTTGGACAGCTAGTGTACCACCTTTTAAGAGAGAAGCATTAGACCATGGCTCCAGTTAGGTATCAAGATGAATCTGCCAATCTTATATAGCTTGAATGGAGTGAAAAATTGTTCTAGATTTTCTTGGGTAATCTATGTTCTTAATCTGTCCCAGATATTTGTTTTAGAGCATTACATGTGTTAAATACTTAAGATTTCCCATTCTCATCTGATGCATTACAATGTGAATTGGAGATGTAAATCACCATATACTTGTGTATAAATTTCTCCATAAAAAATCGGATCGCTTGTTGCTGTTGTGTTAGATTTCTTTAAAATTAATCATAAATTTTGCCAAATTTCTAAGGGACAAACATTTTCTTTCTAATTGAGCAGGCATTTATTGTAATTCATTTACTTATTTTCTGGGCTGGTCAATGACACTTATTTTCCATAATTGGAAAACTGTTCAATTCTGTTGACAATCAAATTCAGTTACGGAATAAGAACTTAAAGCAATTTAGCTCATGATCATTCTTAATCAGTTGAAGAGAGTGCTTTTGGCCGACCCAGTCTGTTGAGTTTTGAGCTTTCAGGTTTTGAATGTTGCTTTGATTGAAGAGAGCTAATCCAAACAAGCTTACAGTAATTGAAAAATAGTTTGTTGAACAAAGTATGAATTATTAGAAGTTATTCAGCAATTCTTGGATTGCCTTGAATTGATATTACAGAATTGTGAATGTTTAAGTTGGCATTCTATTATTGATGGTAATAGGTTGAGATCAGAATATGAGGTGGACTTTCATTAGCTCTAATTTTTTTTTCTATATGATGTCTACTTGTTTTTTCCCCTTGTTTCTCATGACACTTGGTTCTTATTAGCAACGTCTCAACATTGACAGGTCATAGTTTAGATTTGCATTAGGAATATCATCGTGGGAAAATAATATAAGTTTTTTTTTTTTTTGGTTATTTATTTCTTCTAATCATACATGTCAGATAAATTCTGCAGGTCTGGTTTTGATAATTTATAAATCATTTCGTTCATTTTTTTTTTCTCAAGTTCGGGGGGGGCAAGTCGCTGGTAACCATCGGGCATTCATTTCGTTCATTTGCAGGTATATAATGTAATATGGTTGTGAAAATGGGGATCTTACTTCGGACCCTTGAGGATCTGAGTTCTGCAGCACTTGATTCTTCTCCTATGTTACCAGGTTACATGTATAAACAATAAACACTGTTTATACATGTAACCTGGTAACATATAGCATGTAATTTTATGAAGCAAAAATGATCATAGCATCATTAGTTTTCTTGTTTCTAGTCATTCTCTGAAGCGTAGGTAGTGCTGATCAAATCTTTAATTTTCCATCTTACCATTGATCTAAAGAAAATGAAATGTACCCCAAACATATTTTTCAAAGTGTATTAAGTGCTTGTACTTTATGTGTGACCCACCTCATTGTATAAACATTTGGAAGATGTTTTGGGGTATGTAGCATTACTCTTGATCTGTTAATGAGTTTGGTGTTTGACCTATATGTACTAATTCTAATATGGGTATATATCATTATGAAAAGAGTAGTGCTAAACATACTTAGACAAAAATGGGAATTTTTGACTTAACTTCCTATATTAATGTCATATTTTGATATAATCCCCTCAAAGATGAAATTCTCACAGTTGATATGTAATTTGTTCCAATATTTTTTGGACAAAACTACCCTCTTCTTCTTCTTCCCCAAATCAAGAACCGTTACCCTAATTACAGAAATGAAAATAATTGCAAAAAATTAAAATCGAAATCGAAAACCAATTTCAAAATCTAATCAATTCTATCTGTCTATCTATCTATCTATCTATCTAAAATGCTATACAAGGGTTAAGGCTCCCTCTCAACTAAGGTGTCCACGTGGCACATTCTAATTTTTTTCTCAAATGCCTCTTTTTTCTTAATAAGAATTCAAGTGTCCACATGCATCAAATGTCCGACCTTTCCGTTTAATTATCTGTTCGTTTATCTTTTGCAATTACAGAAATAGCAACCTTTTTGGCTATTCTTCTTCAAATTACATTCAATTTTGGGGGAAATATGAGCTATTCACGTGATATAATACATGATGATTATTCTCTCTCCTCTAATATTCTCGGCAACAGCTAATACCCACCTAGGCCTTTCTTCTTCTGAACATTTAATACCTTTATTTTTTCCATGAACATGATGAGTTTTCTTTCCCACTTAGTGGTTGCTTTTTTAGAATATGAATAGTTTGGATTCTTCTCATCTAAATAAGAATTGAAATCCCTCTTCGTGTCTCTCTCATCTATTCTCTCTCTCTCTCTCTCTCTCTCTCTCTCTCGCTTTTTTTTATGATCTGCCTGGACACTTTATTTTCTCAGGTTCTTTCTCCTCCATATCTCTCATGAATTCATTAGTTTGTTCCGAAGGTAACTTTTGTAAAGTTTCCAGCAAATAATTATGCTTGCTAATTCATTTGTACATGATTCAAAATCATGAGATTTCTTTGCGGAACTTTCTCTTTTGTCTGATTTCTCTCTTCTCTAAATTTTTGTGTGATGTAAAACTACACCATGAAGATGCTTATAATATTGTTAATAATCGTATTAAAATGTCAAATGATGTAAATTTCAAGATGGTTGCCCAATCTGTTTCTTCATATTATATATATATATATATATATATATATATATATATATATATATATATATATATAGGTTCACCTACATCATGCTCTAGACATCATTCATGCATCACGCTTAATTATAGGCGCTAAAAAACTATTTTTTTCAAATTTTATATTTTCTCTTGAAATTAACCTTTCCAATCAACCCATATGCAAAAAATTAGGTCAAAATACATTTTCTAGCAATTTTTAAAAAATCCACAAAAAACTGCTGGCGCAGACCCTTATTAAAGTATTTTTAGCAGTTTTTTGTGAATTTTTTAAAAATAGTTACAAAATGTATTTTGACCTAATTTTTTGCATATGGGTTGATTAGAAGGTTAATTTCAAGGGAAAAATATATAATTTGAAAAAAAAGTTTTCTAGGCCCTAGAATTAGGTGTGATGTATAATGCATAATGTAGGTGAACCTTCCTCTCTCTCTCTCTCTCTATATATATATATATATATATATATATATATATATATATATATACAAAGATTAAGACCCTGAAGCACCTACACAAGCAGAGGCGTAGTCAGGCTTTTATACTACACTGGGTCAAAAAATTAAACAAAAATCTCCAAGGTTTATGTTTGTTTGAAATTTGTATTGATTTTTTTATTTGGTTGTTGAAAATTTTAGTTCGAATTTTTCTGATATTTTTATGAGTCATACTACTCGATATAATTCGTGTTTACAGGTTAGGTTTCACCTATCTTCTATATAGATATATAAAATAGTAGTTCGAGCAATTTGTTTATTTCTCCATAAATCTATTCATTTGGGTATCAAAGTAAGATGCATTTTTATTCCTCCATCCGTATCTCTATATGTCATTTCCACTTTCAATCATCAATGGTTAAATCATAGCATGTCTATGTTTTATTATGATTTCTCCTTTTCTTTTCTGCAAATTTGTATGGCCTTTTCCAATTAGATATAATGTTGCAGAGATTATTGTTAGAGGTTTGAGGTGGTGGCAAATCTAAGGTTGGATAATTAGGGTTTTTATTAGTGGTGATGGTATTGTTTCGGGTTCTGGGTGATTTTCTTCTATTTTACATTGTTGTTCTCCGAAGACCCCTAATGGTAGATTTTATTAAAGACTGTCGTTGCAATTACAATTTGATTCTAAACAGAGGCATATTAGTGTTTTGAGATTTTTTTCAATTATTTTTTAATATAGATTATGCTAAATTGCTTTTAGCAATTGTACCCGTGGTACACTATCTTGATAATTTTATCTTATGCTTAGGCCATCTCTAGTGGGTTACTCCCAAAAGATGTAAATCTACATCTTCTAGATTAGATTGTTTGAAACGATTTTGTAGTAGGACAATGTATAAATTGGGTTGGACGGTTAAGTGTCACCCGTTCAAGGGTGAATTGTACGCAGTACGCAACTTTTTTTTTTTTTATAAATTGCATTGGACGGATAAAACTTCCTCGCCCACATCCTGGACGGATAACACTTCCCCGTCCACGTGTGAACCCCCCCGTGGGGACCATAACTACACAATGTGTAGCGGGTGTCTAAATTTACACATTCACTACATTTTCTCTCACCCACTTGTGCATTTTTTGGTACCCATTGTGGATTGAAAAAATGTAAATGTGGACTTTTACATCTCCTATTGGAGATGACCTTAATGAAGTAAAAAAAAAGAACACCAAATAAATAATATAAATATTGCAATTAGGATGTATATAAGTTGTATGAGCATTTTGTAGGATGTTATATTTTGTTGTTGATGTTTTCTTTAGTTTTTCCCTCACCTTTTGATAGCAAGTGTTTCTATGTCATTTTGGAAATAGCTAATCTAGGTTTAATCTATGGTATGTAGGTTTTGATAGTTATACACATCTCTTTTATTTTTTCAACACTTACTTTGATGTTTGCAAATATTGATGTATAATGTGTTTATTTTCTTATATGAGATACAGTCAAATAGTTGATTTGTAATCTAATTGGTATATGACCAATGATCAAATAGTTTGTTTTGTAGGCGGTGGTACTTATAGTCTTTTTAGAAAATTTAGTCAGAGAATTTTATATGAAAGAAAAGTTTGATTAGTGTATACTTTTGGATACTTAAAATTATGTGATTTGTAATCTAATATATATGCTACTTTTTGCATTGGGAAATGGGTATTAATATGTTGACTCATGTTGCCTATGTTTTGAAATTCTAGGGAAAAGGAAATATGTATTGAATCCAAGAATTTATAACAAATTCTTACCCTATCTCATTTTATCTATTTTTTTAGTTATTCCTTTTTTTTGTTGTTGTGCTAATTGTTTCCATTTGCTACTTTTTTAAAACAATTATTCATTTCATTATTTGTAACTAACAAAACGTGTACCTCCGTCTTCGCATTATAATCTACATCTCAATATCCATATCGAGAGAGATGATCCAAAGAGAAATTAAATCCTTACCTTAACAGATGGAAATCGACTTCATCTTCTACGTTAGATGAAAGTATCTCATAATGTGGTACTCACTATGAATCCTTACCCCGAACCAATGGAAGTAGACTATGTGTCACACCACGCTATAATACTTCTCAATATCGATTTTTTTTTTTATGAAGTCGATCCTTATAAGGTCAGTCTGACACTCTCTTTCGTCTTATAAAATTTACTTTTTTTTGCCCGATGTTTTCTTTCCAAGAAAATTTCACATTATATTCGTATGTTCACTAATTTCCTTTAAATTGACATGCTTATATGGTTTGTTATGATCTATTTAGTATTATATCCATTTCACTTTATCAAATGAAATTATATAATTGTTTAACATTTATTTATAATATCAATGTAACTGTTTGAATTTTTTGGCAGGATATGGGCTTGCCAACAACGATGGAAGAAGATGATGAATTAGATGTTCAATGGGTATTTTAGATCTTTTGTTTAGTTTTTCAACCCAATTTTTCTAACAGAAAGAACCTTTTTTTCAAATGATTTCAATTTTGTATATGCATATTCAGTACTAATAAATAAGTGTTGAATCAAATTAGTCTCTCTTTTCATAATAGTCCTATTATTCTCACCCTTAACAATGGTTACTGTTCTTTTATTTATGTTAAGATTTCAACATAATCAATCATCAGTTAATCTTTTGGGATAGTGGGCTGTGGATGTTGTAGTTTGTGTTTTTACATATGAATTTTTACTTCTTATCAATCACAATTACTTCTGCCAAGGGTGTGGATCAAACAAATGAAACTATTTAAGGGCGACAAGGCTACCGCCTCGCTCGCGCATCGTGCGAGCTTACACCTAGTCAAAATAGTACTCATTTACAAGAACAATGTGGGATATTCAGAAGGTTGGATCAAATTGTGGAGAAATTATATTTTGATCATGAGATTGAAGTGCAATCGATTGTTGGTGATGAAGTATCTATCCCCATGGAAGCTAATTTACATTCATCTGATGACACTTCATAATTCCCTCCCCAAATCTGTAAAATGTATCTCCTCTTTCTATGAACTCTCCTGTCGACTTACCATTTCCATGTCAAACAAAGATCCCAGATTCCATTTCAAATTCACTCAATAACTCACATTCCCAGACCCAAATATATCCTTGCAAAAATATCATTTTAAGTTTCCTAAATAATACATGGGATGGGTGCTCACTTAATTATTGGAAATGAAACTAAAACATGAATTTATATTTAATTTTTTGCAAATGTTTAGATTTTTGAAATTAGGGTTTGAATTCTTAATTTGGGAAAAATGATGAAAAGGGAAAGAACGAGGATAGTTTTGTCCAAAAAATATCAGAGGTTAAGGTTGCGTTTATCTTTACATCTGAATCTGAAGTCTGAATTTGAAATCTAAAGACTGAATCTGTAGCCTGAAATCTGAATCTGCAAAATATGTTAGTTTTTTATGTTTGAATGAATATATTTAGATTGATTCAGACTTCATAGTCAAAATTTAAAGGTTCATTTGTTTCTTAATTATTCGAAGGCAAAAATAGTCGTGGCTTTTAAGGTTATGTCTAATCTATAGTATATAATAAAAATTATAGACTCAAATTGTGTGAGGGAGACATGTGGTAGTAATAAAGGCTTAGGTAAATCTCTATAAGAAGCCACTTAATCGCGTTAATACTCATCTGCTCGATAGTCCCATTTGTTTGCATGTCTATACATCTTCCTTAATAATGAGGATAGTGAACAGTTTTCCAAAATATCTTAAAAGATGTGAATTCACGTGAGATCCAAAACCTTCCCCTGTGTGGATAAAAAGAACAAAGAACCAACAACAAAAATACAAAACAACAACCACACCCACCTTTTCTCATACACACGATCAGGAGATAAGAGGGGAAAAATGCAATAACAACAACTACCTTCTTCTACTTAAGGGAAAAAACAACAACTACCTGTAATACCCCGTATTTTTATAGCTTTTAAATTATGGAATTTATTAAATTTAATTGAGATAAATTAATTTAATTTTGATCCGGAATGTTGTTTTAAATATTTACTAGCGTGACGAGAGTTAGTAATTATTGGAAATTTGTTATTTGTTGAATATTACTGGATGAGTATAGTAATATATGAGATTTATTTTTATAATATTGTCACGTGTGAATAAAATGACAATTGTGGAAATTTAAGTCGGGACGCGCCTGTGTCGTGTCGGGACTAAATGTGGATTAATAAAAGTGAATATTTTATAGGTTGTTCGTATGGTTGTTTTGAGTGCGCCAACACGTCCGGAAGGGTCGAGATAGTCAGAAAAGTGTACCCGGGGGTTTAGTTTGGGTCTCGGGGGGTTTTTAGGCCTAATTAGGTTCCGGGAGGGCATTTTAGTCATTTTGTATTTTTGGGTAATTAAACCCACGAAAATTAAAGGAGTTATATCAGATGTTTAGGTTATCTCCTAGGGTTAGATAACTCAAAATACTAGAACGGCCATTGGAGAGGAGATGAGAGAGCTCTCAAGGCATTCCAAAGCTCAAAACTCATCCGTTTACACCGCCGCCACCGCCAACGCGTAGATCGCGAGACGGGGAACGCAACCACACCAAATTCAACACCAAACCAGATTTCTGAAAATCCCAGGCAAGTGTTTATCTTGCTTATTTCGTTGATGCATCTTTCATATTGGTTTAGGAATGATTAGGATGACTTGTATGGAAGAAAAACCCAATTTGAGATAGGAAATTGCATGTAGTGATGACTTAAATGATATTCTGGAAACCCTTTGTCATGTAAAGGATTAAGAGTTTGATTAAGAAAAGAGTTCTAATCAGATAAAAACACTAAAAAAATTATTTCGGATGATCGGACCATTGGAATCGCTTGAAATTTTAGTATGTGGTAGCGAATGGCGAGACAGGACTGCTGACAAAAATTCAGCTTGATCAGACGGTTGGATTTCTAAAACTATTATTTTTACTAGAAAGTTTTATGTTTTGAGGACTCTTAGAGAGTTTTATATTTTTAGGACTCTTCTAAGTAATAAAAAAATTCAATTAAAACTCCATTTTAATTTCGATTTCGAAACCGTTTGAAATTCTCATCTTTGAAAATAAAATTCAAAATCCTTTAATGTAAGGCGAAATCTATATTTTTGGGATATTATGCATAAGGGATAATGTAAGTATATATTAAAGGGGAGAGACACGTAAGAGAGAGTTACGTTGGAACATAAATGGATATCTGCTGAATTGTACATTTGGAAGAATAAAGTCCATGAGGGTTACATAGTAAGTTGGAAAAACCCTTCGAATTAAAGTTAGAAACGAACCATTATACTTCGAATTAAAGTTAGAAACGAACCATTATACTTGATATATAATAATGGAAAAATAAGGATAAATGTTGTGAATGTGGGTTATGGGATAAACCTAAATTGATATGATAAAAGTGGTATATTTATATGATTGTGTATGCATATATTATATACTTGTGAAAATCATGCCCGCGCTACTTGCTATCCCTGAGGTTACCGCGTTGGGACGATCTTATCCTGTGTTGCCTTATGGGGGATATTGACTTGTACCCTAGAAGATAGAAATCCTAGGTACGGGCTATCGGATCGATAGTCGGACGGTCCTAAGAGACATGAGGGTATGTACTGACCTCTTAGACTTGTAATCTATGCTTCGCCTCAATATTGTATGTGTATGTATTTGTACAGTTCAAGAGTGATTCCGAACTTGTATTCCCTTTAGTGTGATTGATACGGGGATTTGATAGCAGAGTATGCCCGCACCATATTTTTTATGTAGGGTGCCGTTATGATATATATATATATTATACGAGTAGTTAATATATATATGAAATTCTGAAATCTGGAACTGCCTACTGTGATTTGATATGTAGGACATGGTTGATGACTCAAATTATAGATACTTGTTTTGAGAAAGTATAATATGATGCTGGAAAACTTTATTGATTAATAAAGTTAAAAGGAGAACTTTGGTTACAAATTGAAATCTTACGTTTAAATACTTGTGTTGTTTAGTTGTAAATCCTGCGAATAACCTAAGATAAGTTAAATCATTAGGGAAAGATAGTGTGATATATGATGAGATAAACCATTGGGAAGGTTAGTGCGATAGGAGTGCACATTAGAAGAGAGGCGAGAATTTCTCAAGAGAGTGTTCTCGCACTAATATGTTGTTGCATTGGCCTGTATCGATTTAAATACTTGCTAAACGAATTTTTAAATCATATACACTATCGGACTCTGACCCGTTTCTATTTCCTTTTTTCTCTTGTATATATATGTATGTATTACAGGTGCCCAGTCACAGGGGCGTCTTACTTAGGATCCTTTGGAAGGAACGTGCTGCAGCTTAGGTGGGAGTTGCAGGCCTGTTGTTTAGACGACTTCATCCATTTGATTCTACTGCTAGTTCAGTTTTATCCAGCAGGGGCATGTGTCGCCCTCTTTTTATTATTTAGTTGGTATTGTCAGAGAGTGAAAATTTTACTTTCAGTACCTTTATTTCGGGATTTATTACTGTCAGGATGTTTTCCTTTAGTGTTGTAAATGTTGGGATTTATTATTGATGATTAAATTCGTGTATGTTCAATTCTATTTTTATTCTTAATGTGTGACTCTTTAGATGTTAATTGTTTAAGGTTTTATAACCGGATTTAATAAAATGAGAATAAGGTTTTAAATGGTTTTGACACATAGCTTAATTATTTGGGTGTTTAAATTGGAAAAGTATTTTTACGACAGTGATGCTAAGAATGAACCAACTGTTCACCTTGATTTTAATTTAATAAAGGAGTGATCGCCCGGTATTTAATTAGGCGGGGTGTCACACTACCTTCTTCTACTTAAGGAAATAAAAAACATGAACAGGGAAAAACTCAAATCAATCCTTTGTATCCTACCAACCCAAAACCACACAAACGGACCCAGGAAGAAGAAGAACACGGGTATAACTATCTTTCCATCTTTTTTCTGTTTATTTATTTATATACGGGGTTTAAAGTTGAGAATTGGAGGTTGACATACGTGTCGTGTATATATGGCAGCAGGTATGTCATATCTATAATATATAATAAAAATTGTATAATATTATAAAACTTCCCAACGTTAATTTTATGTCTAAGGAGTAATATTTGACAAAACATTTCTTAAACAATTGAATTACAAATTGTCTTCTGATTATTTAGTATAAATTTAACAATGCGGTCCAAGATTACTTCAATTTTTTTGGTTTGAATTTAATTATAATTATTTTTTTGCAAAAAATTTGTTGGTTTTCTTCAAATATCTCAGATCTCAATTGAAAGGTACATTTGTTTTCCTTTGTTATGTGAGATTTTATGATAGTATTTACATTGTTATTCACCTCATTGAATGTAATCTGCATAGGTTTATTATTTACTTTGGTTTAAAATTTGTAATTTTTTTGGTGCCCATTAGATGTTTGTTAAAATGTTAAAGCCAAAAATGTTTATTCTTCTTGGCAATATAACCCGTTTTTTCAAAAAATATAAAATTAATGAGTTGAATGAGTGTAGAGGTTAGCATTGCCGAACTAAAAAACATATTTTCCAAGCAAAGCGATGAATCTATACACCATCTTTTCCATTTTACCCACCTCTTTTCCATCATTAAAATCAGACACATCATTTCCTTTTCAAGTGAACGCATTCAATAATTTGCACACAAGTGCATTGTCTACCGGATTATTCTCCCTTCCATCTAAAAAATAAAATGCGTTTAAAAGTATAGCTATAATGTAGACCCCAAACTCTTTTATATGCAATATCAATAAGTGTGTATTTAACGGGGGTGATTAGAAATAGCTTCCAGGGGAAAAAAAATTCTCTCCCCGAAATAATTTTTTTTTCCAAATACATGTGCATTTTGAGATTTCTATTTCTTAGTAAATGAAATACAAGTTTTGCTCTTATAGACATTTAACTTTTCATAAATTTTAGTTATTTTTATTTATTCTAAACATCCAATTATAAATTGCGTTAATAAAAAAGGCATATACCAAATAATTCCTCGAACTTTTTTTAATACACGTTTAGTCCAACCCTTTTTATTTTGCACCAAAAAGTCTTTTACCATGCTACTGGTGTGGACCTTTAAAGATAAGATAATAAGAGACTTTTTGGTACAAAATAAAAGACTTGGACTAAATGTGTATTAAAAAATGTTTGAGTGACTTTTTAGTATTTAATCCTAATATATATATATATATATATCCATCCGGCCACGCATCGCGTGACCTTCATGATAGTTTTTCATATCTGAAAAGTTATTTATAATTATGGCATTAATAAAGGGATATAGTAAAAGAAACCCTCAAAATTGTACAAACTGGTGCGGATTGGTTACGAGACTTATCTCACATGAGAAAAGTTTGTATAAACGGAGTAAGAGTAGCACTTGCCATATGAAAAGGCTAGTGTGGGATGCACTATTTAAAGCTTTGCCCTTTTCATGTCACTTTTGTCTTTTGATGTTAATAACCTGAACATCTATCATACCTCTTACACTACTTTTTCAGAGCTTTAAGGATTGAGACAAACTCTCTGTAGTGAATTTGATACATATATCAAGAACAATATTTCTTACAAAGGCAATAAATGAGTTACTTTTAACAAAATAAAGACATTCAACTTTTCAGGTGCATATTCTTCATCACCAACACCCTTATTTCAGTGGGACAAAATTAAAACTTTCTTTTATTTTTTTAATACTAAAGTAAATATTTCCCTTTTTTTTTCGGGTAGAACTCATTTTGTTTTTCTTCATAATTTAATCCTGCCCATGTGCCCTAGTAACATAGTTGGAGGGAGATGCTATAGATACCAGTGGTTCGGTACTGATATGCTGCATTTCTATTCATGTACTAATTTGCCTTCAAACTCAAATCCATTCTCCAAACGATTGTTTGTTTTTGGCACTTGAGGCTCAATCTGAACAATTCAGATTTATCAAATAGTGTTTTGCTTGTTAAATGATTAAGAGATGCTATATTTGTCTTCAAATGGTTAACAGGTAAATTAACTCCGAATCTAATTCTGTCTAAATACACATTCAGACGGTCATTCATACATAAAAAAAAGAAAAAAAAAAGATTTAGACTTGAGATTTCAAATTTACACTGTATAGACTCGGATGAAAAAATAAAAGCAACTTTAGCGTTGGAAAAATAATCTCTCTCTCTCTCCCCAACACATACAATGCCACACTTCAAGAACCAGAAAATAGAAAGGGCAATGTTCCTCAGAGCCTGTTTTGAAGGGAGGCGGCGGCCCCCTATTTTTTACGAATTTTAGGGGCTCCAAAATTATATATATATTGACGTAATCCCCAACCAGCTTTCCAATTCAAATCCCACAGCAACTCTTCAAATCCCACAATGATCGGCACAAAAGCAGCTCTTCAAATCCCCCACAAATAGGCTAGGCTATTATATGTCGGAAAATTGAACTTAAAGTTGGAATTAAAAAGCTGTCCAGAGTTTTTTGGACAGAATTATGAGTAACTTTGAGTTCAAATTTAGGTAGGACTCACACTATGATAATTGTGGAATCATATACGAACGCTTTCTCCTCCGCAAGGAGATTAACATAGTATATTCACGTGTCCAAATCCATTAAGTTATGAATGATAAATATGTTCCCAAAATGACTAAAAAACAATGAAAGTTAATGAATTGAATATGTTTTAACTCTTGTCCCACATTGGAAGAGTAGTGGAAAGTTAATGAGTTAATAACACCCCAAGTATGGACTAACGCTTGAATGCCTTTGGGGTATCCCAACTCTTTGAGGGGAGATGACCTACACTGTGCATGTGTTGGGTTTAGGCCAAAAGCCCGCGCACACCGGATCGGCTCGAGCTCGGGATTATAAAAATCTCCTATAAATTTTGGGCCGTTTCCAATTAACTTTATGGGTTTCAATTTAATTAATTAATTACGAAATTAATTAAATTGCCAACAACCATCAGTTAAAAACGTTTTGACTATCCCCAACAGTAAAAAAAAGGGCTATAAATTAAAACCATTCCCTCCAGTTTTAAGTTACTGTCAAAAAACCCATCCAGAAAAATTTCGAAAATGCTATTGCATTCTTTGCTTAATCCAGAAAAAACATTTTCTTTATTTCTGCATATCATGCTACTGTTCCGATTGAGTATTGACGCAAATTTGTGTTCGTTGGGATTAATTATTGCTGAGCTACATAATTAATTCGAGAAATTCGTTCTATATTGGGAGACAATTATTCATTAACTTAAAGCACATTGGAGGGAATAAATTTGCCTTAAGGAGACTGTTTTACAGGGCTCGAATTTATCTTTTTATTGTGTTATTTATTCTGCAATATCAAGTAAGTTACATTTTCTGTAATTCATTTTTTATTTCTGTAATTATAATTTTATTCATAATTCTGTACTTTTGTATTATCAATATAGTAGGCATAACAATCTTAAGGCAAATTTATTTACGTTCTACCGTTTATAGTGAACAATTTTTTTTAATTACAAAATTTTATTTGTATAAAATAAATCTGTTTTGACAGAAAAATTTGAATTAAAATATTATTTTATTACAAAAATTTTATAAAACAATTTTTGTTAGAGAAAATAATTTCTACACTGTTTATATATTCTGTTTTAGAAAATAAAAATTTTTATTTGAAATTTTTTGTTAAATCTGTTTATATAAAACTTTTAATCTTAAAATTACAATTCTGTTTTTTGCGGAATTTTTTTAAATATTAGAAACAGTGTGACACAGATTTTTTTTAGACTAGTATAAACTTGTGTTTATATTTTAGTTTAATTCTGAATTTATTTTGAATTCTTTTGGAATTCTTTTATTGTTAATTATATTTGGAGGAAATTGGTGTACATAATTTCGTATTCTGTTTTGATTAATTCATTTATATATGAATATTATCATTGATAAAAATTCTGTTTTTGTAACAAAAATGAAATCGCATAGTACGAATACTATTCCTGCTAATGTGACTGTCACTAACACAAATGTGAGTGCACCCGTATCTATGCCACACGGGGAGAAACCGAAAAAGTTCATTGGGGCTCACTTCAAACGTTGGCAAGGACAAATATATTTCTCTCCACTACCTGCCAACTGGGTAGGTTTGTATATGAAGATTGTCCCTCTATTAAAGAGGGAGATGACTCGAAAAAGGTTGCTGCTGTTGATGCTTGGAAGCACTTTAACTACCTGTGCCGAAATTATATTCTGGCCTACTTGGACAAAACATTGTATCATGTCTACTGCACGATCAAGACATCCAAAGAATTGTGGAATTCTTTGGAAAAGAAGTACAAAACTGAAGATGCTGGGATGAAGAAATTTATCGTCGGGAGTTTTCTGGACTTCAAAATGGTGGACTCTAAACCAGTGATCTGGAAGGTGCAAGAACTCCAAGTGATCCTCCATGACATTCATGCTGAAGGAATGTCCCTTAGTGAAGCTTTCCAAGTTGCTGCAATTGTTGAAAAATTACCACCATCTGGGACTTTATTAAAAAATTATTTCAAGCACAAGCGAAAGGAGATGAATGTGGAGGAGTTGGTGGTCAGGCTGAGAATTAAAGAAGATAGCCGTGAGTCTCAAAAGAAAAGTGGGAAGAATTCAATGGAAACAAAAGTCCATGTTGTTGAAGGTCCTAAGAAGAACAAGCGAAAGCATGATGGGGAAGGCACTTCCAAACGAAACAAGAAGAAGTTCAAAGGCAAATGCTACAACTGTGGTAAACCTGGACACCGCTCAAGCGAGTCTCGTAAGCCTAAGAAGCAAAATCGGAATAATCCTCAAGCAAATGTAACTGAGGGTGAAAACATCGCCAATGACTTGGCGAATATGAATCTTTCTGACGTGGTCTTTGAATGTAACTTGGTTGGAAATACCAAGGAATGGTGGGTGGACACTAGAGCCACACGACACATTTGTGCAAACAAATGGATGTTCTCCACCTATAAGCCTTTGAAAAATCAGGAGAACCTCTTTATGGGGAGCTCTTCCACTTCTAAAGTGGCGGGACGAGGAAAGATTGCTCTGAAAATGACTTTTGGAAAGGAACTTACTCTCAATGATGTTCTTCACGTGCCTGATATCCGAAAGAATCTGATTTCTGGATCTCTCCTGACTAAAAATGGGTTCAAGCTTGTGTTTGTGTTTGATCGCTTTGTGTTGTCAAAGAATGACATGTATGTAGGAAAGGGCTACCTAAATGAGGGGCTCTTTAAAATTAATGTTCTTAGTGTAAACCCAAAAACATCTGTTTCAATGAATGAAAATGCTAGTTGTTCTTACTTGATTGAGTCATCAAATATTTGGCATGCTAGATTAGGACATGTTAATTTTGATACATTGCGTAGATTAATTAACTTGGATTTTTTGCCAAAATTTAATATTGATAAAAATCATAAATGTGAAATTTGTGTGGAATCTAAATTAGCCAGATTACCTTTCCATTCTGTTGAAAGAATAACTGAACCTTTAGATTTAATTCACAATGATATTTGTTATTTAAAATTTGTTCAAACTAGAGGTGGAAAAAAATATTTTATTACTTTTATTGACGATTGCACAAAATATTGCTATGTATATTTGCTACATAGTAAAGATGAAGCTATTAGTGCATTTAAACAATATAAGAATGAAGTTGAGAATCAATTAAGCAAAAAGATAAAGGCTATTAGGAGTGATAGAGGAGGTGAATATGAATATCCATTTGAGGAATTTTGTTCTGAAAATGGAATTATTCATCAAACCACCGCTCCTTATTCTCCTCAATCGAATGGTGTTGCTGAACCCAAAAACTTTACTTTGAGGAGATTATGAACTCAATGTTATTAAGTTCAGGAGCTCCCCAGAACTTGTGGGGGGAAGCCTTACTTTCTATTAATTACATTCTTAATAAAGTACCTCACAAGAAGACTCACAAGACACCTTATGAATTATGGAAAGGTCGAATACCTTCCTATAAATATTTATGAGTGTGGGGGTGCTTAGCCAAAGCGATGATTCCTAAACCTAAAAAGGTAAGAATAGGGCCAAAAATCGTGAATTGTGTGTTCATCGGTTATGCTAGTAATAGCAGTGCATATTGATTTCTAGTTTGTAAATATGAGATTTCGGATATTCATGTAAATAAGGTTATTGAATCGAGGTACGCTTTATTTTTTAAAAATGAATTCCCGTATAACATGACCCGAGAATTTGGTCCTTCTAAAAGGACAAATGAAGCTACTACAAGTGGTACTCATCAACTTATTGAACCAATAGAGGATGAATTAAGACGTAGTAAAAGAGCAAGAACCTCGACTTCTTTCGATCCGGATTTTCTAACATATTTGCTAAAAAATGAACCTCAATTGTACAAAGAAGCCATATCCTTACCCGATGCTTCTAATCGGAAAGAAGCAATTAATAGTGAAATTGAATCCATATTACAAAATCATACATGGGAACTACTGGATCTTCTACCAGGCTCAAAACCGTTAGGTTATAAATGGATCTTCAAAAAGAAGTTGATGGCCGATGGTTCAATTGATAAATATAAAGCTAGACTTGTAGCTAAAGGCTATAGGAAAAAGGAAGGCTTGGATTACTTCAACACATATTCACCGGTAACAAGAATAACGTCAATTTGGATGTTAATAGCAATAACTTCTATTAATGGACTTGAAATACATCAAATGAATGTAAAAACCGCATTCTTAAACGGTGAACTAGACGAGGAAATTTATATGGAGCAACCTGAAGGGTTCAAAGCTCCCGGGCAAGAAGGAAAAGTATGTAAGCTTGTTAAATCACTTTATGAATTAAAACAAGCACTTAAGCAATGGCATGGAAAATTTGATAATGCAATGTTATCAAATGGTTTCAAAATTAATGAATGCGATAAATATGTACTTTAAATACATTCAAAATGGATATGTCATTGTATACCTCTATGTTGATGATATGCTTATCATGGGTAGTAACTTGGAAATTGTTAAAACAACAAAACAAATGTTGAGTAGTCGATTTGACATGAAAGATTTGGGAATCGCCGATGTTATATTAGGAATTAAAATTTCTAAAACATCGGATGGACTTATATTATCTCAATCTCATTACATAGAGAAACTATTTGAAAAATTCAAGAAGTATGATATTAGTCCTACCAAGACACCTGTAGATGTAAATTTACATCTAGTAAGAAATAATGGTGAAAGCATATCTCAACTAGAATATTCTCATATTATTGGCAATTTAATTTATATCATGAACTGTACACGACCGGACATAGTATACTCAATAAGTAAGCTAAGTCGATTTACGAGTAATCCAGGGAGAGATCACTGGAAGGCAATATTGAGAGTTTTGGATTATTTAAAATATACTCAAAACTATGGACTGCACTACTCAAAATATCCAGCTGTTCTTGAAGGACATTGCGATGCAAATTGGATATCCGATACAAAAGATTCCAAGTCTACAAGTGGGTATGTGTTTACTCTTGGAGGTGCAGCTGTATCTTGGAAATCCTCAAAACAAACGTGCATTGCTAGATCAACAATGGAGTCCAAATTCATTTCACTAGACAAAGCTGGAGAAGAAGCTAAATGGCTTCGAAATTTCTTAGAGGATGTTCTAAATTGGTCGAAACCTGTGCTCGCAATATGTATACATTGGGATAGTCAATCGACAATTGGAAGGGCACAGAATCACATGTATAATGGAAAGTCACGACATATTCATCGTAGACATAATACCGTTAAACAAATTCTCTCAAATGGAATTATCTCAATTGACTATGTAAAGTTAAAAGATATTATATCGGATCCACTAACGAAAGGTTTAAACCGAGAGCTGGTAGAAAGATCATCAAGGGGAATGGGTCTAAAGCCTATAAATAAATAAGAATTAATATAGTAGCAACCCAACCTAGCTGATTGGAGATCCCAAGATCTAGATTCAATGGGCAAATCGAACTACATTGTATTCAGTAAGCACTGGAGAATATTTAATCCTATCCATTCCAAAGATGAGACAGTGCACATCTGCCGCAAATTTAGGATAAGTTATGCTTTTAATTACATCCATATCTTAGTATGTCTAAGTAGGGTATTGCAGGATACTCTTTATGGAAGTCACCTACGTGAGTAAGAAGGGGGACACTTCTATAAGAACAATGAAAGGCATATTCTTTAAAATACTTACGGAACTAAGTGGTGTTCATGGCCAAAATGAACACAAACGTGAGAACCAACGGTGTTGAAGAATTATTGTGTGAATACTATTGTCTAGGTTTACAAAAATGGTTGACGGTTCAAAGACGTGAAGTCTACTGATTAACCAAGCAAATCCGATGGTATATCACTAAGGAAAGTTCAAGGCCACTAGGCTACTTCACCCGATGAAATAAATCTTCAGTTCACTCAACTTGTGTCTGCATCTACATTAGCATCTGTTATGTTTTATTTATAGCGATATATCATTCATGTGGGGGATTATTGGAAAATTGGACTTAAAGTTGGAATAAAAAAGCTGTCCATATTTTTTGGGACAAAATTATGAGCAACTTTGAGCTCAAATTTAGGTGGGACCCACACTACGATAATTGGGGGACCATATACGAACGCGTTCTCCTCCGTAAAGAGATTAATGTAGTATATTCACATGTCCAATTCCAGTAAGTTATGAATGATAAATATGTCCCCAAAGTGACTCAAAAACAATGAAATTTAATGAATTGGGTATGTTTTAACTCTTGTCCCGCAATGGAAGAGTAGTGAAAAGTTGATGAGTTAATAACACCCCAAGAATGGACTAAGGCTTGGATGCCTTTGGGGTATCCCAACTCTTTGAAGGGGAGATGACCTACACTATGCATGTGTTGGGTTTAGGCAAAAAGCCCACGCGCGCACGCGTCGTCCTTTCGGCCGACTCGGTTCGGTTCGGGCTTGGGCTTATAAAAATCTCCTATATATTTTGGGCCGTTTCTAATTAACCTTTCGGGTTTCAATTTAATTAATTAATTATGAAATTAATTAAATTGCCAACAGTCAACAGTTAATTAACTGTTAGTTGACAGTTAATTAACTGTCAACAGTTAAAAACGTTTTGATTATTCCCAACAGTAAAAAAAAAAGAGGCTATAAATTAAAGCCATTCCCTCCACTTTTAAGTTGCTGTAAAAAAACCCCTCCAGAAAAATTCCGGAAATGCTACTGCATTCTTTCCTTCATCGAGAAAAATATTTTCTTCATTTCTGCATATCATGCTACTGTTCCGGTTGAGTATTAACGCAGATTTGTGTTTGTTGGGATTAATTATTGCTGTGCTACATAATTAATTCGAGAAATACGTTCTATCTTGGGAGGCAATTATTCATTAACCTAAAACACATTGGAGGGAATAAATTTGCCTTAAAGAGACTGTTCTACAGGGCTCAGATTTATCTTTTTATTGTGTTATTTATTTTGCAATATCAAGTAAGTTACATTTTCTGCAATTCATTTTTTATTTCTGTAACTATAATTTTATTTATAATTCTGTACTTTTGTTATATAAATAAACCCATATCATATCTCAAACAAACTCAAACACAAAAAAAAAAAAACGCAAATAGACAAAAAAGTTCAAATCGACAGCACTGTATCAAATAGCAATAGGGGCGGCAGTGGCCCAGTGGATACTAGAAGCAAAGATTGTTTAGTAATTCACAAATCGACACATGTTTTGGTAATTTTATAAATCGACTATAATTTTTTTCATCTACACACTGTTTAGTATAAATCGACAGAAAAACATAACACTGTTTAGTAATTCACTTCTATATTTTTTCTACTAATTTTATAAATACATTTTGCTTTTATTTTATCTTTTAGAAATTATATATATTTTTATTTCAATTAATTGATATGTTACTATTTGATTTGACACAGGTTTATTATGAATTAAATTTTTTGGAAGGAGGAGCTGATTAATTTGGATATTTTCTCTTCGAAATATTGTATAATTCGCCAATCAGGTTCTATTGTTCAACTTTATCGATCATCAATTGGGTGTTAATTATTAGTGTATAGTCATGCCTCCTAGAAAGTATGAGTCTGGAGCCGCTAAAAGAAAGAAAAAACAAGAAATTGAAAAAAATTCTCAATCTAAAAAAGGAGCCCTTTATAAGTTTTTGGTGAAAAAAAGTTCGAATAATGTTGTTGATAATGAAGAAGGATTAATCAAAGAACTTGAAGAGATATTTGATGAAGAAGATAATCAACTTGAGGGTAAAAATGTTAATATGGCTAGTTAATGAGGGTGATAAAAATGACAAATATGGGACAAATAATGAGGGTGAGTTGATTATGCCGAGTTAATTTCTCACTTTGCTTCAAAAAATGCGAGAAGAGCTCACATCAAATGATATATTGTTATTGTTACTTAATTTATTTTTGTTTTGGAAATGAGAGCATAAAATTGTGATTTGTATACATTTGTGCTTGATAATAATAAAAAATATTTTTATTTGGAGTAATCAATATTTTTTTAATTTATAAATTAGAAAAATAAATATCTTATTATATATGGGGCCCCATTTCAAGAGTTCACCTCGGGCCCCTAACATCTCGGGACCGACCCTGATGTTCCTGCATACAATGAGTATGCTACATATACGGAATTTTTTTTGATGTTTCTGAGACATCAAACTTTTTGACGTCTTGAATTGTGATTGGTTAATACCGCTGGCGCGATCCAATTTCCATAAGTGATAAGGGTCCGTGCTAGCGGTATTGACCAAGCACAATCCAAGACATAAAAAAGTTTGATGTCCGACATCCAACTTTTTTCCCTACATTTACTCATCTAAGACACTGGTCGTTAAACTTATGTCCTAAGGGTGCAGATAGTCACTTTCCTTTAGGATCGGTTTGGTTGCCAATATTTGCCATGGTAAATGTAAAAAAGTTGGCAAATATGAAAATTTCCTCACTTTTTGGCTGTTTGGTTGCATAATTTGTCGTAGCATTATTTGCGAGTGTACAACACCCTTTGTGCATAATGTGTTGGTAAAACTTTGCTTACCTATTTGAGTGAGAAATATTTTCCAACAAATTTGCTAACTTCTTAAACGGTTTTAATATTTTAAAAAGAAACTTAAAAACTGTTTTAAATAATTAAAAAAACTGTTATGAATATTTAAAAACTGTTTTGTAATGTTTTAAAAACTATTTTTAATATTATGAAAAAAATTTAAGAAAATGTTTTACAATTTTTTTCAAAAATTGTCGTATAAAAATGTTGTAAAAACTATTTTTATCATTTTTTAAAACTGTTTTTAATATATTACAAACATTGTTTCAAAGTTTTAAAAAAAATTTTAAAAATTGTTTTAAATAGTTAAAAAAGCTGTTATGAATATTTAAAAACTGTTTTTTAAGGTTTTAAAAACTATTTTTAATATTATAAAAAAATATTAAGAAAATGTTTTACAAATATTTTTAAAAACCGTCTTATAAAAATATTGTAAAAACTGTTGTTAACAATTTTAAAAACTATTTTTAACATTTTTAAAATCTGTTTTGAATGTATTATAAAAACTGTTTTATAGTTTTAAAAAACAATTAGTTTATTTAAGTATTTTTAAAACAATTTTTAAGGGGAAATTAAAGTCAATAAAATTAGTTTATTTTTCCGTTATCTTTAAGGGGATTTGATTTTTCCCACCATTTAGTTTTAATAAATATATTTTGCACACTATTTAGTTTTGTTTTAGATTTTTTATTTTCTTTACTTACTTAAAGAAAATTTAGTAAATAATTATATTAGTTATATAAGACACTTTATTAAACCAATTTTTTTAATATAAAATCAATTTCTTTTTTTTTAAATTAAAACTATTAAAAAACTGTCACGTTTTTGTTAATAAACTCTTCCTATTTCATGCTTAACTTCAGTGACCCCGGATTTCAGGGGCCAATGCAGAATATAATACTTTGATTTCTTTAAAGAAAATCCTCCTTTTGAAATAAATATTTCTTTTACATTTGTGTCGTAAAATCCCTTTAATTTGATTAATAAAATGATGTCTAACATATGAAATTTATAAGAACACTTGAAGTAAAAGAGTTTTGCCAACTTCATTGAATAAATAACAATTTAAAAAAATCCACAACATCCTCTCTTATTACAAACCAAATTTAAAATGCTTCAAAACAGTTTCAAATAACGTAGTCAAAGTTCCACTTAAATAACACATTTAAAGTAAATAGTAAACAAAACTCTACTGGCGCGTAATTCCTTCCCCGACTCTCACGATTTCCTTGTTGTTGTCTTTTCCTAAAGTACCTTAGGGGGTTGGCAAATGGTGAGGTATGAGTGTGTGCTCATTAGAAGCAATACTAGTACAGTAATACGTACAAATAATATTTATACATATAAAGTATATTTTAGCAATTATGAAATCATTCATAATTTGATTAAGTGTTCTCATGAAAAATGCAAAGTGACATGCCATTGACGTTTTGACTAGGGGTGGCAATTTCGAAAACGACACGAGAACACGAAGCGACACGGAACAAAATTAACACAAAATTGACATGGCTTATTGTGTTCGGGTCATGTTCGGGTCTAGGTTACTGAACCCGTTGTCGTGTCGTGTTCGTGTTGAATTTTGGCCATGAAATCGACCCAAAATAGACCCGTTAAAGACACGATAGTGACCTCGTTAAGACCCAATATGGATCCGATTAAAAACTCGTTATTGACCCATTATTAAACCCGTTAAGACCCAATATAAATCCATTAAAAATAGAAGGCTTTTATTAAAAAGCCCAACCCATAAAACATTTGAGATCCGTCCATTTCCATTACCACAAAACAAAACAAAACAAAACAAAACAAACCCTGGCTACCAAAAAATCATTTCTCCACAACAAAAACCCTCGGTTGTTCTCTCCTTCCTCAACGCTTCTCTCCGTCATTTCGGCGGTATGTTTTCTGATCTGTCATCGTTTCCTTCATTTCGATGGTTCTGATTTCTGATCTTCATTTTTTTCTTCACGATTTATAATGTTCTGATTTCTGATCTTCATTTCAGTGGTTCCTTCATTTCGTTTCCTTATTAACTAACACGAATATGATTTGTAACCTTTACTTTATAATGGATAGTTTTGATCGTGATGAAACCTTTACTTTAAAAGTTGAAACCCAACTCTGACCGTGATGAGGATGATGCAACTCTGAATCCTTTACTCATTTTTTGTTATTGTTTTTTTTTAATTTTTTTTATATTAACAGGTACTTGCTTTGTAATCCTTTACTCATTTTTTGTTATTATTATTTTTTTTTAATTTTTACATGTTAACAGGTACTTGCTTTGTAATCCTTTACTCATTTTTGTTATTGTTTTTTTTTTTAATTTTTACATGTTAACAGGTACTTGCTTTGTAATCCTTTACTCATTTTTTGTTATTGTTTTTTTTTTTAATTTTTACATGTTAATAGGTACTTGCTTTGTAATTTTTTAGTTAATACATTCTTCTTCTTGAGTTAATACATTTTGAGTTACTTCATTTATGTGACTAACAATTGTAATTTTTTTTAGTTAATACATTTTTTAATTAATACATTTTTGTTCTTCTTTATGTGACTAACATTTGCAATTTTATTTTTCATTTGGCAGATCTAAAAAATGAACCCAAAATCAACCTTGTCTAATGTTAATGAGAAGAAAAGGGTGAAATTTTCAGAACCTCTTGAGAATTTAAATGAAAATGAGGTAATTGTGTATTTTATTTTATTAGATTTATTTTGTTTATTAGTTTAAATTTGTTTAATTTTTGTAGTTTGTCTTATATTGTGTTATGATTTTTTTTTACGCTGACAGGGACAACAGAGACGATAGTTCTTGCGAAGATGATGGTGATGACGTTGTTGAAGTTAATGTGAAACTAGAGACGAAAACACAAGGGGATTTAGTCAAGCAATGTAGGGAACGTTGATCTGAGGTATGGAATTTTTTTGACGTTCTTCCCGTTGGTGATGATGGAAAAGAAAGAGCCAAATGTAAAAAATGTTAAAAAATTTACTTGTGTTGTTCTAAGAATGGGATGTGTAGTTTGAGAAAACATATGAAAAAGTGTCCAAGGAGGGATAAAAATGTTGTATCCCAAATTTTGATGAATCAATCTCGTGGGTATATGTCAATGCGCTCTTCCAAATTTGAGCCTGAAAGACTTCGAGAGTTAATTAGCGAGGCCATTGTAATGCATGATTTACCATTTTATTTTGTAGAGTATGAGGGTATTAGGGATATTTTTCATTACTTATATGAGGATGTGATAACTATCTCAAGAAATACCGCAAAGGCCGATGTCTTAAAAATGCATAAAAGGGAGAAGAAAAAATTAAAGAAAATGCTTGAGTTAGCTCCGGGTAGGGTTTATTTGACATTCGATTTATGGTCTTCAATTAACACGGATGGATTTGTTTGTGTCACTTCACATTTTATTGACAAAGATTGGAAATTGCTAAAAAGGATTCAAAATTTTCAAGTGATGCCACCTCCACATAATGGTAATTGCTTAACCGAAAAAATATCCAATTTGTTGTCTGAGTGGGGCATTGAGAACAAGTCATTCACTATCACGTTAGACAATGCATCAAGCAATGATACATTTGTTAAATTGCTAAAAAGTCAATTAAATAATGAAGGCTCACTTTTAAGTAAGGGTGATTATTTTCATATTCGATGTTGTGCTCATGTTTTGAATTTAATTATTCAAGATGGTTTAAAGGAAATAGATGAAGAGGTGGGAAAGGTGCGCGAGTGTGTGAAAGGCTCACAAGTTAGAAAAGCAAAATTTAAGGAATGTGTGAAATTTTTTCATTTGAATGCACGGAGAGGATTACGTCAAGATGTCCCTACTAGGTGGAATGCAACATTTCTAATGATAGAGAGTGCTATATTTTATCGTCGTGCATTTGTTCGTTTAGCACTAAGTGATTCAAATTTTTTGCATTGTCCAAATGAAACGGAGTGGGAAAAGATTGAGAAATTTTTTAAGTTTTTGGAGGTTTTCTATGAAGTAACCTTCATCTTCTCCGGAAACAAATACCCTACGTCTAACTTGTATTTTACTTCCGTTTCCATGGTTGAGTTCACTTTAAGAGAAGAAATGCAAAGTTTGGATGTCTTTATGAAGCAAATGGCATGTAAAATGTATGAGAAATTTTTCAAGTATTGGTCGGATTATAATTTACTTTGGCAATGGCCAAGATTTTGAATCCTCGTCTCAAATTTCAATATGTTGAGCTCACATACCAAAAATTTTATGTTATCAATAATTATCAAAGTCGTCTTGTTAAAGAAAAGTTGTTTGATCTTTTTGGTGAATACATGAGCAACTCTACTATGGGTGAGAACACATCTAGTACAACGGTAGATGAATGTTAGAATGTTGATGATGAGAAGACAAATGCTACCGTACTAAGTCGAACCACCAAAAACATGTTCAAGGTAAATATACATTCCTATTTTTTATTACCAAAAACATGTTTTCTTACTTCAAAAGTTGCTGCTTTTTTTAGTAAATGTAAAAACATTGTTGTTTTTTTTTATGAAAAAACATGTTTTTTTTTAATTACAAAACATGTTGATTTCTTATTTCAAAAGTTGTTTTCTTTTTAGTAAATGCAAAAACATTGCTGTTTTTTATGCAAAAATATTGCTGTTTTTTTAATGAAGAAACATGCTGTTTTTTTACAAACACATGTTGTTTTTTTTATTACAAAACATGCTTTTTTTTTATTTCAAAAGTTGCTATTTTTTTAGTAAATGCAAAAATATTGCTATTTTTTATGCAAAAATATTGCTGTTTTTTTAATGAAAAAACATTTTTTTTATTACAAAACATGTAGATTTCTTATTTCAAAAGTTGCAGTTTTTTTTAGTAAATGCAAAAACATTGGTGTTTTTTTATGCAAAAATATTGTTGTTTTTTTTTGTGAAAAAACATGCTGTTTTTTTTAATTACAAAACATGTTGTTTTTTGTTTGAAAAGTTGTTATTTTTATGAAAAACGTTGTTGTTTTTTTGTTGTTTTTAGGAGTTCTCCTCTTATGAGAGTCGGACACTTTCTTTAATGCAAAAGACACAACTTGAGATGTATTTTGATGAACTAAGGAGTGACTTAGCAGAACAATTGGATGTTTTAAGTTTTTGGAGAGCTCATCAATACCGATACCCTGATCTAGCATGTTTGGCTTGTGATGTCTTAAGTGTCCACGTATCCACAGTTGCATCGGAGTCGGCCTTTTGTAGCGGTGGTCGTGTGCTTGATTAATATCGGAGCTCACTTAAGCCCGAAACTGTGGAGGCACTAATTTGTACTAGAGATTGACTTTTTGGCATTAAAGGTAAATTTATATTTCATTACAATTTGATTTTATAAATAAACGATTTTCACTTCTTAATCATTTTGAATTTTTGTACTAATAAGATGATTTGGAGCTTAATTTGCTTGAGCTCACTAAAGATATCATAGAAGTGGATAAGAAGGAAAGTAATTCATCGGATACTATCAAGGTTAATACATGCAATTTTTAATATTTTATTAGTTTCACTAGTATTACTAATTTGTTTATTCTAATAATGCTTATATTTTTTTCATAAGAATGATATTGTGAATGATGGAAGAAAGAATGATGCAAGCACGGAGGAGAGTAGCGATCTTTTGAAGACTTTATTACTTGTCATCTTAGCTATAAACTATTATTTGTTAATTTTAATCTGATTAACAACTTTAAGTACGTTTGAAATTTTTGGAACTTTTGGTGGTTCAGATTATATAAGTTTTAGTTGTGCTTGCTTATTGTGATGTAATTCGTAGTTGCGCATGCTTACTATATAATTTTTACATATTATGGAATTTTTGCAAATTGTTGATTTAATTTGTAATACAAGCATGAATTGAAAAAAAATGCTACAAATTGTGTTGTTTCAATCGTGTCGTGTTAATGGGTATTAATAAGATAAAAATTTTAAATCGTGTCAATCGTGTCATGTCGTGTTTGAAGCGGGTTGTGTTCGGGTTATAAAAAAATAACACGACATCGGGTCATGTCATGTTCGTGTCACTAAAAAACATTTCGTGTCGTGTCGGGTTGTCATGCTCCATGCTTGATGACTTAATAAAATGCCATAAAGTGCATAATTGAGATGAAAGGCTAAAAGAGCAAAATATTTGTGAATTTTCATTTCCTGTTAAGGAATAGATATATGAAAAGAATCAGGTACATGATGAAGGATTTAAATAAATATTAATCATTCTCATTTTCCTGT
Source organism: Sambucus nigra (assembly GCA_949130495.1). NCBI lineage: Eukaryota > Viridiplantae > Streptophyta > Magnoliopsida > Dipsacales > Adoxaceae > Sambucus > Sambucus nigra. The sequence continues at coordinate 319,467,554 of OX422209.1, read as the reverse complement.
TTAGCTAAATCGAATTTATGATTAAGTGAATTGTCCTAGTTTATGCATTGTAGTGTGTAGATAGATCCCTATTTCTATTAGTCCTGATTTACTGTACATAAACTGTCATACCTTTTATTTGTCTGGTGATCATATAAAACCGGGCCCTGACCCGTTCATATTTATTGTTGTGCATGAATCTTGTATCCGCTCAGGTGCTCTGCCGCAGGGACGCCTGTTCTGACTTTCCTCTCCCGATGTATTTTGAGGAGCCGTGATGTTTTCCGGATGTTACGGGTTACTTGGTATAGACGTTTTCATTTTTGTACTCTAGTTAGGATCGGGGCATTGTACTCGGGCGTGTGGCCCAAGTTGTTGTATTTGTTTATTGTAATGTATTATGTAATTTACATTAAAATGCTGTAATACGTGGTATGTACTTATTGACCGGCAGCATATTCGGTCCTTCTTTAAATAATTATTGTTGGTGTAAATTACGTCCTTGGATTTCCGCTTTCTTTTTAAATTGGATTGTTTAAATTCTTTCCTTAACTTAAAACTAAAATTTTTTTGGCAACCTGTTTTTCTAAAATATTGAGTGGTTATCCTGTATACTTTTATTATTATTGTGATGCTGTGAATGATTCCTTCTGAGATTCCAGTTATATTGGAGTATTCGGGCTGGCCACCCCATATTTTAGTGAGCGGGTTGTGACAGATGGTATCAGAGCATCAGATTCTAGAGTCCTTAGGAATCGGTGTGGACGCATTACGTTTTCAGCGTTGCTTTTGATTTGACATAGAGCCTTAGGACTAAGATCGTCGATTTTTCTTGTGAGATTCCGTTCTCCTGCCATGAGGTAGAACTCATAAAATCTGTTGCGCGTTCGTGTGAGATTAGTAGGTCGATTGAAGAAGGGCGCCAGAGAAGGTCATTGTGAAGGAGTCATGAAAGGATCACTAAGAACTGTAAGTTGTGGTTGGGGATGAGGACCGCTTTGGAGGTCGCTCCCATTTTGTGGCATTTTCTTATCTTGCTACTGCCACTACTAAGTGCGGTAAATAAGGTTTTCCCAAGTATCGCGAGATGTAGAGAGTGGTACTAAGCTTGGGATTCCAAGCGATGTTAAATTGAAGTTGAGAAGATCCCATGACGAGGGACACATGCTGAAGTAAGCTGAGAGGAGGTGCGTCCTCATTTGATAGATGCATAAGGTCCAGGAGCTTTGGCTGAGAGAGGGGTATGGAAGTGCCCAGATAAAAAGGATGGAGGAAAATCCTTCACCCCCAGAAGTAAGGTTGAAAGGGAAGAAATGGTAGTTACTATAATTGTGGGTGCAGGAAGTTTTGCCCATGGAGAAACCCGGTGGACATTTTTCACAACAAGTGTCTCTGGGATAAGTGGACTGATCAGAAGGTGAATTCTCAAATGTTCACACGAGGATCGGTTAGAGGCCGGTAGCGTATTCTCTTTTGTTGAGGAGGAAAAAGGGACTGCGTGTGAAATTGTTTGACAGCTAGGGACGGGACAATGGCTATGACGTGGAATGTAGAACCACTCATTTTGAATTTGTTGATTGGAGAGAATAAGGCCAAAGAGAAGGTGCCTAATTGGGGCATGAGTGGAAGTAGCTTGGTTCGGATAAGACTCGAGTATGGTGTCTTAGAACCATTAGTATTAATCCGGGGTGATTGGCAAGAACGTTGGTGGGAATTCCACCTTAATAGTGGGTGGTGCATCCCTTATGATAAGATGAAGTAGTATTGAGTTTACTCTAGATTCGGGTGTGCATATTGATCTTATGGTAGTATCGACGCTACTATAGGAAGGGTAATTATATGACTTCCGTGGTAGGGAGGTTTTATATTTTCCCTCCCTCGTTTTATATTTTGTGTGTTGTGTATTACTTGTATTACGTGTATTATACTAGTAAGCAATTTTGGTTGATTGGGGTGATAGCGAGCAAATGAATTGCGAGGCTATCCTACTTCTAGTTTCAGAATGGAACTAGTTGTCCTATAATTTTTCTCCTGGATACGGGTTGAGGTTTTATGGAGGTGGTTTGAGGTAAGTAGGATTTTCATTACTTGTTGTGTTATCTTGCTTGAGTGTTTGATTGTTCGTTTGCCTTGTTTGTGTTTGTTATGCCTTATCTCCACGACCAACAAGTTAAGTAGTCATGTTTCGGAGGGGTTCCTTATTTGGATTTCGCTTTGCGAGACACTCCGACGCATGAACACTTAATGACGTTGTGAGTGGAGAGAAGCTATTCTTTTCTCTTTCTTTTCTTTTATTTATTTTGTTGTTAGAAGTGGGGTTGGAAGGTTTAGCCGAGAATCACGTAGTTGAGTGATTAAGGGCTACTAAAGTGCGAGATAGAAGCACTAAATATGATTCTCTCATCTGATCGATGTGAGGGAGACTGAGATATGAAGTCGTATTGAGACTTCTGGTTATGCCTTGATGAGAAGGCCATGTTTATATAGTGGGTTATATATTTGTAAGACTTTACAGAAAGTAAATGTCCGATTAATTGAAATCTTTGATTATTTGAATGGTACGACATAGAAGTAGAATCTTATTAGTAGGGTTGTAAGTTAAAATTTTACCAGTCCCGATTATGTGTCTTAGACTGTTACATCTTGATGACTAACGATGCGAAGTAGTAGTATAATAGGAGGGTTCCTTATTTGGATTTCACCTCGGCGAGACGTCCCACTCATAAAACCGAGCGAATGTCGGGAGTTGAGAAAAGGTCTTGGGCACTAGGGATATACTTAGTACTATACGTCTATTACTTAGATAGGATATATATATATATATATATATATATATATATATAGATTGACTTTAGGATTATTGGTATGCAAGGCCTTTAGGTAAGGTGACGTTGGTTTAGGGAGGCTGTAGGGAGTTGACCACGAATAGGAGGCGGGTTAACTCTAAGTGGGATTAGGCCCCTAGAAGCGAGAAGTACGGAATTTCGAGTGATTTGGAAGGTTAGGCCGTAGGAGATGAGGCCTCTCCGAGATAGAGAATTATGTTGGTAACTTAGCTTTCGGGGAGTAGGAAGGATGAGTTAAATTTTACTCCTGAGCCTATGCTGTTAAGCTCGAGAGTGAATTTAAAGAACAAGTTTCTGCCAGAAACAGGAAGTAATAATATTGGAGGCACTATTTCCTGGGCAGGAAATTTGGTCTTTCTCGTAAGCAACAAGATGTTGCAATATGTTGTGTAATGGAATAAAGTCATTATTTGGAGTTCATAAAGGACTATCAACAGGATATCTCCCTTTCGCTAAGGGAACGCGATTGAGGCAGTAAATGCGTCGAGTAGAAAACCCGTCTGAGAACTTAGTGAAGGCATGGAAAGCCAAGTAGATCGAGCATGATTTGGAAGACTTTGTGGTTAGAACACTCATGTCTGTGACTGACTATTTCACCCACTCGTGTAAGGAGAGTAGTGGTGGAACGAAGAAGGGTATATTCATAGACGTCTTCATTGAATTGCCGGCACCGAACTGGTCATGATCCTATTTGAGAAAATTGTTGATTTTTCGACCAAATCATCGCTTTTCCTGCCATTGAGGGCAGACTATATGTAGAGGAGTACGCCCCGCTCTTTATGGAGGAGTGGTGGAACTGTAAGGAAGTGTCTATCAAAATAGCGGTGTACTGAGATCGGACATTCGTGTCAAAGGTTGGGTAAAGTTTTTAGGAAGAAATGGGAATCGTATGAGAATGGAGTGTATCTTCCCATCTTAAAGTGGAAGTTAACCTAATGCCTAAAGGCATATCTTGAATGCTCATCTTAGGATAGATGGCTGATGGGAGCAGTAGTTTGTATTAATGGAAATTCTAGTACAATAATTCGGATCATTTCCTAAGGTATGGAACCATGAGTGGCCTGGTGTAGCTGATTGAGTAATTCTCATACTCGTTGGATGGAACCGGCGGATAATATGTTCCTTGGATTTGGAGTGGTCCTGGAATATTTCTTAAATGATTGGGCTTATTGAGCCGTATACTTTGAAAGGCTACGCCTATGCGAAGACAAGTTGAATAGTTGGGGTTAAGCCATTAGTGTTGGTGTAGGTACCCCGAGGAGGAGTGTAACGTAATTCGGGAAGGAAGGAAATTTGTGCCGACTCATGTGGGAATCTTTTTCCACCGTAGATAGGTTGGATCGATAGTTCGTGAGGAACGTTTTGGTGCTATGTTAGAGCACAAGAGAATGTAGACTGAGATCGTTAATGACGACCTTAATCCGAGTCCATTTGGGACGCCTCAATAATGAGGAGTCTATTAAGGTTGATAGAACGATAGTTTAGAACAGTATGCCCATGATGTAATTGGGGTACGCCCAAATTTTGAGGGCAAAATTCCCTCGTAAGGGGGGGAGTATGTAACAACCCTCGCCTTTAGGAGGCTAATTTTATATTAATTTACCGCATGAGGTAATTATATAAAATGTTAGAACTAGAGTAAATATTAATTTAATGAGTTAAAAGTTAATATTTACTGGATTGTTGCATATTTATTGTATGTGTAAGTAAATATCATTATATAGCAGGTGTTACAGTGTCATATGATTTAAATGGCACTGTGGTTTAAATGAAACAGAAACTTGACATAATTTATAAAAATTTCCGGATGCCATTTTAGAGGGCGTAGTTACCTGGTTTTGACTTAAATGCGTATTTGGGAGTCATTTTAATGTGGTATTAACCACTTAAGTTGGGAATTTAGACATAAGCCACGATTTTAGTCTTGCACCTTATTTCATTTCCTAATTGTGTATTACCAAACAAGAGAGAAAGAGTGAAGAAGAGAGCTTGGGAGAAAAGAGAGGAGAAGAAGAAAGAAATGGAGATTAAAGATTGGAGATTGCTTCTACCACCAAGAAATATGAAATTTCAACTCTAAGGCAAGTTTTCTACTTGCTAATATATGGTTTAAGATGAATAATTTGTGTGATAGTTGTGTATTTGCATTTATGGAGCAAAAATGGAAATTTATGGTGTTTAAACCCTAATCTTAGTTTTTGATGATGAAATTTTGGATGATAGTAGTCATTAATCATGTAGGATGATTTTGGGTAGATAAATGATGTTGGATGTGGGTAAAAATGGAGAAGATTTAGGATTTGGGAAAAATTAGGGTTCATAATCCGTATCCCTCTTTCTTGGAAAAATCGCAGGGGGGGAATCGATTCGGCCCTAGGGCGAATCAATTCGCTAAGGGGTCAGCCTACAGGTCTGCAAACCCGAATCGATTCGGGTTAAGGCCTAATCGATTCGGCCAAATGAAGAATGTTGGATTTGTCATCCGAATCGATTCACTTTTGGGCGAATCGATTCAAAATCAGTCTGTTTTGAGTAAATTTTTCTAACTCAATTTTTATCTTTTCTTTAGGCTTAGGGCCTAGGGACCTTCTTATATGAAGAAAATTTAGAGTTTTAGAGTCCTAGAAGAGTGGTGTAACTACCCTAGTATAGAAATGATTTATACGGGATTGTTTTGGGGGTATGCCAATTGAAGTTAAGGCATTCTTTTCTTTAGTTGATTATTATGAGACTAGGTGATTGTAGTATTATGTTTGGGAGACTTTAGAAGCTCAATTGAGCTATGTTAGCCTTGATGGTTCATAATGATACCACAAATGAATCTTGGGGGCACAAATTGAAGCTTACTCTTTCATTGAGGTATGTTAGTCTGGGGTGATTTATGATAACACTCTAAAATGTTTGGAGATAATCGAAGGTTATTCACTTCTTCGAGGTTGAAATGACGATGTAGAGTACATATGGCTCCAGATATAATTGGGATAATATTAAAGGTTAATAGTTTCAGATAATGAAACACGCATACGACAAATGGGATTTGTTAATGAAATGAATATGGTAATGATGATGTAAATGATTATGGTTGCATACAAATGGAACCTACATGTGAAAAATGGAAATGAAAATGAAATGGAAATGGTATTAATTTTAAGTAAATGATAATTTACTTGATTTTGAACATGGTAATAATAAAAATGGTTAAACACACCCTCTCTAAATGACATCATAAGGGAAGTTCGCGCGTAAGGTGAAGCCCCCTGGCTAGTGAATGCAGGGTGGATATAGTCCTAGGCCATGTGAGCGTTTATTGTTGTATATTTTTTGCGATGGGTAGGTAATTCCGGGTGTGGTTATGACTACCCCGCGGCACATGGACGCTTCCCGACGTCTTGCGTTGTAGGTGCCCAGGTGTCGTAATTTATAGGCCCTAGAAGATGATGGTCATTTAGGGGCGCGCACAGTGGGGAAACCCGAACGGGCGATCTTAAAATCGTTATAAATAAATATGATTATAACTATTTAATAACAAGTTGGACTTGATGGATTATGAATGCCACAAAGGGCATGGTAAAGTGCCATAAAGAGCACAAGAAAATTCCACAAAGATCATTTGGTAATGACTATATCCTGTTAAGGAATGGAATGCTATAAAGAGCTTAATAAAATGCCATAAAGTGCATAATTGAGATGAAAGGCTAAAAGAGCAAAATATTTATGAATTTTCATTTCCTGTTAGAATAGATATATGAAAAGAATCAGGTACATGATGAAGGATTTAAATAAATGTTAATCATTCTCATTTTCCTGTTTAGCTAAATCGAATTTATGATGAAGTGAATTGTCCTAGTTTATGCATTGTAGTGTGTAGATAGATCCTTATTTCTATTAGTCCCGATTTACTGTACATAAACTGTCATACCTTTTATTTATCTGGTGATCATATAAAACCGGGCCCTGACCCGTTCATATTTATTGTTGTGCATGAATCTTGTATCTGCTCAGGTGCTCTGCCGCAGGGACGCCTGTTCTGACTTTCCTCTCCCGATGTATTTTGAGTAGCCGTGATGTCTTCCGGATGTTACGGGTTACTTGGTATAGACGTTTTAATTTTTGTACTCTAGTTAGGATCGGGGCATTGTACTCGGGCGTGTGGCCCAAGTTATTGTATTTGTTTATTGTAAATTATTATGTAATTTACATTAAAATGCTATAATACGTGGTATGTACTTATTGACCGGCAGCATATTCGGTCCTTCTTTAAATAATTATTGTTGGTGTAAATTACGTCCTTGGATTTCCGCTTTCTTTTTAAATTGGGTTGTTTAAATTCTTTCCTTAACTTTAAAACTAATTTTTTTTGGCAACTCGTTTTTCTAAAATATTGAGTGGTTATCCTATATACTTTTATTATTATTGTGATGCTGAGAATGATTCCATCCGAGATTCCTGTTATATTGGAGTATTCGGGCTGGCCACCCCATATTTTAGTGAGCGGGTTGTCACATTTAGGCCACTGAATTGAGCAAGGGAAGAAGACTAAAATCCTTTGTGTATGGATTGCCAAATACTCCGCAGATTTTTTTTTTTGGTGGTGGTGGTGGTGGTGGTGTATGGGCAAGACCTCTCATTCCCCTCTCTCTTACAATGTCGCAAGACTTAAACAATAATTACCCCATCCCTTAATAATGAAACCACCATACTAGATGGGGTAGGCAGCCAGAAGACATGGGATAAATTCGTGGTGGTAAGTCCCTAAACAACCCACACCATTACACAAGTTGACAAGAAGAAGAAATCTACTGGTTGAGAATTTCTCTCTAAGTGAGAATCGATTCTCACCTGACAGGTGCAAATTCTTTGGCCTAATTATTTTTTGAATCTCTTATTTATTAATGATATTAAAACCTAATTATAAAGTGATTTTATAATTTATCTTGTATAATCATTTTTAATCTTATTTAAATGCGTATCTTAATTTTAACATGCGTAACGTAGTACGAAACATTTTTTGGATTTTTCTTCTTAATTTTAATTACAAAATTATTCTATTTACACTAATCACATAATTTCTCATAATGTAATTTTATTGATTTACAAAAATTCGTGTGTTATAACCTTCCCACCATGGGATTTTTCATCCACATAATCAAAATACTATGTAAGAAGATTTTATCTTCATCATCTTACTTTGGAGTTCATTCTTAAGCTCACAGATAAAATGCCTATCCGTACATTACCTTTGATTACTCGAGCCTTATTGACATGTTAACCTTGACATACACTCCTTAATGTCTTAGATAATTTATCTAACTTTGCTTAGGCTCAATAATTTATTCGAACAACTTCCATTGATTTTAAAACTCGCTGGTTCAGTTCCTGAACTCGAATCACGATTAACCTTTTACTTTATAATTGCGTCACATTATATGCGATAGTAAATGATATTCCTTTTCACTTTTTTTCACCATGAAAACTTTTAAATCATAAATTGGTCTCCATGATTTCCTTCATAAATCCCAACTTAACAGTTAGCAAACAACACCATATATGCTAGGCTTATCCCTCTTGTTTAATTGGCTACTCTAGGTCTAGACTTGACTTTAATGATCACACAATCATCAAAATCCTCAGTTGTTCCTTTAAAACTTATTAGATATTTTTTTGACTCTAAGTTATGCAATTTATTTCACTCAAGTTTTAAAATCCATACGGTTCCCTGCATGTACAACCACACCGTTATTTTTTCCCAAACATGAAACTTCTTCCTTGCTAGGTAATATAATCAAACGGTCGATTCATAAGTATTTTTGTGAACTTTTTCATATTTTGATGCTTATTCTTTCGGGTCAAAACCCCTTTCTAATCATATGTCCAGAATTGCTAATCATATATGACCCTAAGATACTTTCTTAGTTCAACACTTATCATTTAATTGTGACACTGTTAAACAAGTCTAATCTAACTTCTCATTAGGAATCATAAACCTACACATTGATCCACAACATTCAAGTTGCTTCCAATCAGTATCTCAAAATTCCCTCTACTTAATGTATTTACTTTGATAAATCCCATATATTATCTATAGGATCACACCACCAATGTGTTATATAGTTAAATCTACCAAGTCCTCGACTTTACAAAAATTTAAACTTAGGCGAATAATTTTCTACATCATGATGGCATATGACCAAGTAATTACTACGCGCCAATAATACCCATGACAACTTCTCGTGTCATGAATTTAATTATCCACCAAGGCCTACTAATTTCTCCCTAAACTCAAAATATAAACTATATATC